>CM060445.1:112395928-113745309 GCA_030545235.1 Helianthus tuberosus
ATATAACAAAAAACAGTACATAATTAACGATAGGGCATTTGGTCTAGTGGTATGATTCTCGCTTTGGGTGCGAGAGGCCCCGAGTTCGATTCTCGGAATGCCCCTATTTTTTTATAAATTGTATTTTCTTATGAACACTTTTTCATTTTGTTTCATATACTTTTTAATAACATGAACCAAATCTACCTACTAAAATATGATGATATCTGCTACTAAGACCTATCTATGATAATAGATCTGACAAATAAATACAAATTATGGTTACTGAAGCTTTTATATAGGGACCAATTTCAAATTTTCGAAAATTACAATAGTATTGCCGAAATGAAGAATCAATGAATCATAAACTAAGATGTGTGGTAACTGATCAAAAGCATAAGTACAGAACATTGAATGATTCTCATCGAGGATGTTTGAATAACTCTTGAATTATGTGAGTGCATATATGTATCAATGTTTATGTGCGGTCAACAACTTCTGTTTTGCAATCCAAGAGCACGATGCTTGCAATTTTGAGTTTACATCTTTTGTGTTAACATGTTTGAGGTTTACATTTTCTTTTGTGCTTTGAACGTTTTTTCCTATATTTAAACCCTTTGTAAGATTCCTTGTCATTTAGATTAACATCTATGTGGTAGCAGTTATTTTTATTGTGTATAGGGAATCTAGTTTTTAAGTTTGTAAGTAACAGCACTAATTAAATAAAAAACAATTTCTTTCAGTAAACATCGGGGCATTTGGTCTAGTGGTATGATTCTCGCTTAGGGTGCAAGAGGTCCCGAGTTCAATTCTCGGAATGCCCCTATTATTTTGTTTAGATCATATTTTTGTAATTATTTATCAAAGTGACAGTAACATTCAGTTTTTTTGTCACTTGTTTCTATTTTATTCTTGCAGTCATTGTCTTGAAGCAGGCAAGCTGTAATCTGATTTTCTGTTGAGTTTTTTTTTTTTACCGTTCAAATCAATGGATGGTGTTGATGACATACGTACCTGATGCGGACATGAGGTCAATGGCACGCTATGCCTATCCGGTATGACCGCATGATGGACCAAGGTCAAGACCAGATCGCATAACTGCGGACAAACACACAACCATCAGTAGTAATATTGACAGAGGATTCTACATACAAGATATCGTGGAGGTTGGGGGTTCATTTAATGGGGCCAACTACCAGCACTTCATACGCTGCTATAAATAACACATTTAAATCCTTAGGAGGTGGCTTTTTTAAGTTTCATTTGGGTCTAAAAAGAACCGATACTTTCATGCCAGCGCACGGCAAGGCTAACGCTCAGCCTCTTTCTTGTGGAGTTCACTTAAGACCGGACAAGCAAGGTAACCATCCGCATTGTCTACCTCTACACAAAACTCCAGTTGAAAAGCATCAATCAAAGAAAGGATTAAAAAACAATGTTCGAATTATTTTAAGTTTTATAAAACTCAATGAAACGAACAAAAAAATGCGTTTGCCGGGAGTCGAACCCGGGTCTATTGCTTGGAAGGCAATTATCCTAACCGTTGGACTACAAACGCTGTTGTTGACGTTTCGGCCCAATGAATTATAAAGCCGAGTTATACAAAGAGTAGCCACATTAGCGTATATATCTTCTAGCTAACCACTATGATGATGAAAAGAGAGAAATATAAACTAACGAGTAAAACTTACTACTTGTTTCAAATTTTGAAACGGGTTATTCTTTAAGAATAAGAACTTGGGATGACGAATTTCCAGTCTGAAGATGTAATTAAGGTTACATAATAACATGAAACAGATAGACTAACGCATGATGTAAGGATCGTGGCAAAGCCTAAATCTAAAAAGGTTCACACAGGACATGAAGCAAACAGAGTAACGCATGATATAAGGGCCGTGACAAAGCCTTAATCTAAAAAGGTTCACATGGGACTTATGGTTGCTATTCTATAATCGGTCGCCACGGATTCAACTCACATTAAAAAATATACGTGTCTGACCAGCACGCATACTTATCCGATTAACTGGTGACACTTATAACTTTCATTTTCATTGATAAGGACATTTGTCAAATAATCATAATAGGTTTACACTCGATTTCGTTCACAAAGAAGGTCCATGTCTCCATTTTGCTTATTCTATAAGAGAAATCAAGTTTAAATTAATGGTTAATATCATTATTACCAACATGCTTGTTAATCTTTCACCAGAAAGTTTCTCAACATATATTTACCATCTCAAAGTTACATGTTAAAAAATCTCGAAAAAGTCCCTCAACTTATCGTGAATGCATGTACTTAACTACTTATGAAAAATCCTTTAAAACGATAATTTAACCTTTTTTTTCAAAGAGGTTAATGTCGTTTTACCAAGTTTTAACAAATTTAAATGGTAAATGGTCATTATTTTGTATACTTCTTACAAGTATATGCTTTTCAGACACTTGTATAGATTTTAATATAAAGCTCTTTGTGGGGCGTTATGCGATAAGTGACGAAACGCGTAAGAGAGAGGCTTTATGAGGCTTTATATAACTTGAGTGTGTAATAGGGATGTATATGTACGGCGCTATATATATATATATATATATATATATATAGTGTGAGGTTCATTGGGCAACATTAAAAAAGTGGGGAACAGGGGAACACCATTGGATTAACTTAATCAAGGGCTGAGATTAGATAAGATTTTTAAGGCTTAAAAACGCGGAGGGGTATTTTTGGCATTTTGGAAAGTTTGAATTAGGTCACTGGAGTATTGCGTAGTTTGTCGTTCATCCCTCCTCCACTACCCCCTTTCACCTCCGCCTTTCCACCGCCACCACCACCTCTCACCGTCGTCCCTCCTTCACCTCTTCTGTACAGTTAAATACACATGCTTTCTGTATTTAAAACCCGATCTCCACCGCAGAAATCACAATCTCTATCACCACCACAATTAAGGCTTCTGCTCTTTGTGAATGGCGCCGGTGAATCAATGAGGTTCAATCTACACTTCATCATGTTCGTTTTAATACTGATTTCAAATTACCTTAACTAGACTGTGTAGTTTATAACGAATTCCTTATAATTCTGTTCTAAGACTCATAAAGTTTTCTAGATAATAAGCATTCGTAGTTGTTTAATGTGAATTGCCAAATTGTTTTATGTAAAATCTTTTTTTTATATGTTAGTATTTGCAATATTGAGTTTTTTACATGTTATATTATTTCAGAATAAGTTTTAGTGATTCGGATTCTAGATCCTGCTTTCTCTTATCCTTCTACAATTTTAGGTCTTGATTTTGTGTGGTGTTTATGTCGAATTGTTTCAGAAGATCTGAGTTTGAGGTAATTTCGCATCATGTGCCAACGTCTACCAAGTGTTCGATAAAATGCCTTAATGAACGGCTTTAGCAATTAAACTTTAATTTACTGTTCACAGCTACTTGTTGGTTAAAGTGCTTCATAATGAGTGTTTTGTGACTGTTTTGAATGCATATGAGATCATGTACTGATAATGTTTCAAAATATTAATTTTAGAAGTAAATATATATGTAAGATGAGTTTTTTTACATGCAAATATGAGCATGTAAATTTATGTAAAAATGAGGTGTTTCCTTGATGAAATGAGCACAATAATTCAATTCATGTCGGCTCTAGGTTCGGTCAATGTCTCGGGCTCTAGGCTCGACGTATGCGCCTTGTCACACTGCATCAAATGTATTGCTTTAAAATGTTTTTTTCAGTTTTTACAATGATGAAAGCTACTTGCGTGCCAACAGTGACAGGCACACCATGTGTAGTTTGAGGCACGGTCATGTTCGTTGTAGCTGGACCTTTCTGCTTGCAGTTAAGTGTTTTTGTACGCTCATTCGTTGTAGCTGGATCTTTTTTTTGTAGTTCAGTTTCCTTATAGGCTTACAACGCTTGTTTGCAGAAAATGTGACCGCAGATGAACCTAGTTTAGTCATGTCCCTCATAGCTGGACCCTTTCGTCTAGAATTCAGTGTGTTTGTAGGTTCGTTTGCGAAAAATTTACCACTAGATGAACCAGGTTCAGTCATGCTCATTGTAGCTAGACCTTGTTGCTTGTAGTTCAGCATGTTTGTAGGCTCGTTTGCAGAAATTGTGACACTAGATGTACCTGGTTCACTCATGTCTATAGTAAGCTAAACCTTCCTACTTATGGTTCAGTGTGCTTGTAGACTCCGTTGAAGAAATTGTGATAATCGATGAATCTAGTTCAATCATGTCCATCATGGTTGGACCTTTTTGTTTATGATTGGTTATGATGAAAGCACTAACTAGAACAATAATGGCTTGAGAAGATCATCTTCCCACTCGTCTTCATTTGGATTATTGGTTTCCTACATGTAAGGATGTAGCTACATCGCCGACTTCCGACCTTTTTTTTCCAGTTTAATAAGTAGAAATATGAACTTCGCTTTTATTCTCTTTTCATTAAAGATTCTAAAAACACCCTCAAAATCGTAATAACAGGAAGCAATAACTCCACCAGCAGCAGCCACGAAGGAGATGGACTGGGCGAAATGGTGTTCTTTTTCTTTTCTATAGTGCTTGTTTTTTGTTTGTTTGTTTTGGGATAGCTTGTAATAGGTAAAATATGTGAATATGGTGGGGGTTTAGCTGCACTAGTGCCTTACTAGTAGCAACCATTATACAGTGGGATTTGTTTTGGTGATTAATAAAATTCTAGCCATTAAAAAAATTAACTTTACTTTTTTGTTTAGTTTTTCTCTTTGCCAAACGTGTTTATTTTTAAGAAAATCACAAAATTTACATTACACATGTTTAAATTAATTTATCTTACTTTATTTTAGTATTTTATACTCTAATCCAAAATTTAATATATAATATGGTCAAATAAAGTTAAATCGAACCTAGTAGATCAAGGCAAACTCTCATTTAACATGATAAAGTTTATTGTACAAAACTTATTTTAAAATGTTTGGTCGAATAAAGTCGAATCAAGTTTAGTTGATCAAAGCAAACTTTACTTTAACATGTTAAATTAATTTATTTTTATATTTTGAGCACACATAAACTCCACACAAAACTTTATTTTAGTATTTTATACTCTAATCCAAAAGTTAATATATAATATGGTCAAATAAAGTCTATCATTTAACGTTTAACATGTTAAATTTATTTTTATTAATATTTTGAGCCCGCATACACTCTATTTCTTTCTTCTTGCTACACAAGTCCCTCAAACCCTATCAAATACATACTCACACAAATGTTACTATAAGTTTTTTAACGTTAATCCGAAATTCAGTATATAATATGGTCAAATAAAGTTGAACCAAATCTAACTGATCAATGCAAACTATAATTTAACATGTTAAATTTATTTATTTAAATATTTTAAGCCATCATAAACTCCACACAAAACTTTATTTTAGTATTTTATACTCTAATCCAAAATTTAATATATAATATGGTCAAATAAAGTTAAATCGAACCTAGTAGATCAAGGCAAACTCTCATTTAACATGATAAAATTTAATGTACACAACTTATTTTAACATGTTTGGTCAAATAAAGTCGAATCAAGTTTAGTTGATCAAATCAAACTTTTCTTTAACATTTTAAATTAATTTATTTTAATATTTTGAGCACGCATAAACTCCACACAAAACTTTACTTTAGTATTTTAAACTCTAATCCAAAATTTAATATATAATATGGTCAAATAAAGTTAAATCGAACCTAGTAGATCAAGGCAAGCTCTCATTTAACATGATAAAGTTTATTGTACAAAACTTATTTTAACATGTTTGGTCAAATAAAGTCGAATCAAGTTTAGTTGATCAAAGCAAACTTTCCTTTCATGGTAAATTAATTTATTTTAATATTTTGAGCACGCATAAACTCCACACAAAACTTTCTTTTAGTATTTTATACTTTAATCCAAAAGTTAATATATAATATGGTCAAATAAAGTCTATTATTTAACGTTTAACATGTTAAATTTAATTTTATTAATATTTTGAGCCCGCATAGACTTTATTTCTTTCTTCCTGCTACACAGTCCCACAAACCCTATCAAATCCATACTCACACAAATGTTATTATAAGTTTTTTAACGTTAATCCGAAATTCAGTATATAATATGGTCAAATAAAGTTAAACCAAATCTAACTGATCAATGCAAACTCTAATTTAACATGTTAAATTTATTTATTTAAATATTTTAAGCCCGCATAAACTTCACACAAAACTTTATTTTAGTATTTTATACTCTAATCCAAAATTTAATATATAATATGGTCAAATAAAGTTAAATCGAACCTAGTAGATCAAGGCAAACTCTCATTTAACATGATAAAGTTTAATGTACAAAACTTATTTTAACATGTTTGGTCAAATAAAGTCGAATCAAGTTTAGTTGATCAAAGCAAACTTTTCTGAATTTATTTTAATATTTTGAGCATGCATAAACTACACACAAAACTTTATTTTAGTATGTTATACTCTAATCCAAAAGTTAATATATAATATGGTTAAATAAAGTTAAATCGAACCAAGTAGATCAAGGCAAACTCTCATTTAACATGATAAAGTTTAATGTAAAAAACTTATTTTAACATGTTTGGTTAAATAAAGTCGAATCAAGTTTAGTTGATCAAAACAAACTTTTCTTTAACATGTTAAATTAATTTATTTTAATATTTTGAGCACGCAAAAACTCCACACAAAACCTTATTTTAGTATTTTTATACTCTAATCTAAAAGTTAATATATAATAGGTCAAATAAAGTCTATTATTTAACGTTTAACATGTTAAATTTATTTTTATAAATATTATGAGCCCGGATAGATTCTATTTCTTTCTTCCTGCTACACAAGTCCCTCAAACCCTATCAAATCCATACTCACACAAACGTTATTATAAGTTTTTTTAACGCTAATCCGAAATTCAGTATATAATATGATCAAATAAAGTTGAACCAAATCTAACTGATCAATGCAAACTCTAATTTAACATGTTAAATTTATTTTATTAAATATTTTAAGCTCTCGTAAACTCCACACAAAACTTTGTTTTAGCATTTTATACTCTAATCCAAAATTTAATATATAATATGGTCAAATAAAGTTAAATCGAACCTAGTAGATCAAGGCAAACTCTCATTTAACATGATAAAGTTTAATGTACAAAACTTATTTTAACATGTTTGGTCAAATAAAGTCAAATCAAGTTTAGTTGATCAAAGCAAATTTTTCTTTAACATGTTAAATTAATTTATTTTAATATTTTGAGCACGCATAAACTCTACACAAAACTTTATTTTAGTATTTTATACTCTAATCCAAAATTCAGTATATAATATGATCAAATAAAGTTGAACCAAATCTAACTGATCAATGCAAACTATAATTTAACATGTTAAATTTATTTATTTAAATATTTTAAGCAATCATAAACTCCACACAAAACTTTATTTTAGTATTTTATATTCTAATCCGAAATTCAGTATATAATATGATCAAATAAAGTTGAACCAAATCTAACTGATCAATGCAAACTATAATTTAACTTGTTAAATTTATTTATATAAATATTTTAAGCCATCATAAACTCCACACAAAACTTTATTTTAGTATTTTATACTCTAATCCAAAATTTAATATATAATATGGTCAAATAAAGTTAAATCGAACCTAGTAGATCAAGGCAAACTCTCATTTAACATGATAAAGTTTAATGTACAAAACTTATTTTAACATGTTTGGTTAAATAAAGTCGAATCAAGTTTAGTTGATCAAAGCAAACTTTTCTTTAACATGTTAAATTAATTTATTTTAATATTTTGAGCACGCATAAACTTCACACACAACTTTATTTTAGTATTTTATACTCTAATCCAAAATTTAATATATAATATGGTCAAATAAAGTTAAATCGAACCTAGTAGATCAAGGCAAACTCTCATTTAAAATGATAAAGTTTATTGTACAAAACTTATTTTAACATGTTTGGTTAAATAAAGTCGAATCAAGTTTAGTTGATCAAAGCAAAATTTTCTTTAACATGTTAAATTAATTTGTTTTAATATTTTGAGCACGCATAAACTCCACACAAAACTTTATTTTAGTATTTCATACTCTAATCCAAATGTTAATGTATAATATTGTCAAATAAAGTCTATTATTTAACATTTAACATGTTAAATTTATTTTTATTAATATTTTGAGCCCGCATAGACTCTATTTCTTTCTTTCTGCTACACAAGTCCCTCAAACCCTATCAAATCCATACTCACACAAACGTTATTATAAGTTTTTTAACGCTAATCCGAAATTCAGTATATAATATGGTCAAATAAAGTTGAACCAAATCTAACTGATCAATGCAAACTCTAATTTAACATGTTAAATATATTTATTTAAATATTTTAAGCACACATAAACTCCACACAAAACTTTATTTTTGTATTTTATTCTCTAATCCAAAATTTAATATATAATATGGTCAAATAAAGTTAAATCGAACCTGGTAGATCAAGGCAAACTCTCATTTAACATGATACAGTTTAATGTATAAAACTTATTTTAACATGTTTGGTCAAATAAAATCGAATCAAGTTTAGTTGATCAAAGCGAACTTTCTTTAACATGTTAAATTAAATTATTTTAATATTTTGAGCACGCATAAACTCCACGCAAAACTTTATTTTAGTATTTTATACTCTAATCCAAAACTTAATATATAATATGGTCAAATAAAGTTAAATCGAACCTTGTAGATCAAGGCAAACTCTCATTTAACATGATAAAGTTTATTGTTCAAAACTTATTTTAACATGTTTGGTCAAATAAAGTCGAATCAAGTTTAGTTGATTAAAGCAAACTTTTCTTTAACATGTTAAATTAATTTATTTTAATATTTTGAGTCCGAATAAACTACACACAAAACTTTATTTTAGTATTTTATACTGTAATCCAAAAGTTAATATATAATATGGTCAAATAAAGTTAAATTGAACCTAGTAGATCAAGGCAAACTCGCATTTAACATGATAAAGTTTAATGTACAAAACTTATTTTAACATGTTTGGTCAAATAAATTCGAATTAAGTTTAGTTGATCAAAGCAAACTTTTCTTTAACATGTTAAATTAATTTATTTTAATATTTTGAGCACGCATAAACTCCACCCAAAACTTTATTTTAGTATTTTATACTCTAATACAAAAGTTAATATATAATATGGTCAAATAAAGTCTATTATTTAACGTTTAACATGTTAAATTTATTTTTATTAATATTTTGAGCCCGCATAGACTCTATTTCTTTCTTCCTGTTACACAAGTCCCTCAAACCCTATCAAATCCATACTCACACAAACGTTATTATACGTTTTTAAAGCTAATCCGAAATTCAGTATATAATATGGTCAAATAAAGTTGAACCAAATCTAACTGATCAGTGCAAACTCTAATTTAACATGTTAAATTTATTTATTTAAATATTTTGAGTCTGCATAGATCCTGTTTCCTTCTTCTGGCTACAAATGCTCTACCCTCCTAAATCCATCCTCACACAAAACTTTATTTTAATTTTTTTTAACTTTAATACGAAATTCAATATATAATGCAGTCAAATAATGTCTTTCATTTAACATTTAACATCTAAATTTATTTATTTAAATATTTTGAGCCCGCATAAACTGTATTTACTTTTTCCTGCTACACAAATTCCGCAAATCCATACTCACACAAACGTTATTTTATTATCATAACAATATAAACAATAACAATTAAGAATAATAATATTGTTTACAATCACTTTTACAATTTCAAATCCTCTCATTTCCCAATCTTTTAAATGCAAAAAAAAAAAAAAAAAAATTAATCACCATCAGCAGTGAAGTCTAGCTCTGGACGCTTTTTCAATTTCATCAACTCCCTAGCAGTCTTTAGGTTCCGGTTGCGTTGGACCCCACAAAGCGCGTTAGCCGCAAACTTCAAAGCTAAAAAGGTCGGCCCGGGGGCTGTAAGATGGACCTCGACCACTAGCATTACTGTTACGTGCCGCCTCCTCTTCCTTTTCCTTCAGTCACTGCTCCAATATCTTCCTTTTGGAATATCTATTTGCATTTATTTCAATCAGCTCGGCTTCAAGATCTCCAAGTTTTACCTATAAAATAGACATCATTAGAAAAATATCAATCTCCTAAACAATGTCGAGGATGAGCCTCGTTAGGAATTTTTTCCCTGCATATACACAAAAATTTAATTGATTCGTATGTACCTCTAGGTCATCCAGACTGATATCACTTTTTGCATCAGTTTTCACTGTGGGTGTAAAACCCGCCTTTGACATTTGTTCTTTGAAGTACCGTAATTTCCGTGCCATCTCTCCGCATCTTTTAATCTTCAAATTTTGAGTAAGTTAAAATGTTGTCAAAATTTAAAACACAATAAAGCAAATCCCTAATAAAATAAGAATGTTAGACATGGTTTTGGTATTTTTTGAGTATTAAAATGCAATCAAGCACTCAAACAATATTGCTGTAGATGGTAGAAAATAGAAAACTCTCAACATGCGTTGTTTTTAGAAGCTAACATTGAGCATTTATCTCTGTTTTGCTACCTAAAAAATAGAACAGTGGAGTACATTGTATAGCTGTCACGGAGTGTCTCATTTATAACGACATGCATTACTCATAACCCAAAAGGGGCTTAAGTTAGCAACGTGGCGTCATATCAAGCTATTCATGAAAATGCACATAAAGTACAATAATTTTATTTGGAGATTTCTACAAGACTATGTAGATGACTTAAGAAAACCATTCATGGAGCCCTAATTTCAAATTGATAAAACTTTTTTTCTGGTAGAGCAAATTAGGTGCCATCATGCATCAGTTGCGTAAAAGAGCTATAATAGTTTCAATATCTATTATCATGTTACTATCTGAACTTCCAAAAGGTAGATATCTATCTTTAACTTTGAAAGATGGTGTAATTATAAAGGGAGTGTTGAAGCATAGAGAAGAATATAAACTATTTACCTGGCCAGCATATGTTCGTTGGAAAGGGCTTTTTTCTGAATTCCACTGCAAAAACCAATGAAAGACATATTAAATTAAAAATAAACTTAACTTTATAAAAATCTAAACAATATTAGTGTAAAAAGGCAAAACAAACGGAAACAATTTCCACCCAGCCAGGTGGAATCGATAGGAACACTGCAGAAACGTTGCTATATGTAATTAGTGAATATTAGCCAGGTGGAATCGATAGGAACACTGCAGAAACGTTGTTATATGTAAATAATGAAAATAAAATTGCAGTCTTCATGCTTCTTATCTGTCGATAGGATTATTAAGCATGATCTTTTAAATCAAACTCGCCTTATCAGTCTTATCACATAAGCCTTTTACATAGATAACTAACTTATGTCTAGTTGAAGTTTCCAATAGCCAACTCAGTGCACATGACAGATTACTATAACTGAAAAGGTGTAAAGTTAATGGTCTGTCTATGATAACTATAAGCTTTAGAACTTAAATGAAACAAATTGTAGCATCCTGATCTATTCAGTTTAGAATACACAAGTATATATGCGACGAAAACCTGAGCGCTTCATATCAGATTTTGGATACATAACAATATATAAAGTCGCTTATACCGAGATATCAGATTTAGGATAAATTTTAGGGTTAAAAAAGACTCAAGTTTCAGAACATAACATAAAACAGTTGCAGAGATCGAATTGATGAATTTGATTCATGACCAAATACCTTTAAGCACCAGCACGTTATACAAATTACATTTTGCTGCATATAGCTCTCTTCAAGTCATTTAATAAAAAAATCATCATTTATTAACCTCCATAGCACAAAAACCAAATTGATTTTGGGACCTTAGACTCATCCTTTGTTGCATGATGTGATTATGATGATGATACCGATCCATGATACAAGTCTAAAACTCAGTATTTCCTTTCTTCTTCTTCTTCTCCTTCTTCTTTTTGTAGCCAATTTTTAATTTGCATAATCTAGTGGTGTCATTCACGTCTGCCATTTCCCTTTTTTGTAGCCAGCACATTGCGCATTACTGGTAAACTCCAGACAAGTTTGCCAAAATACATTGTCTAAATCGTTGATGATTATATGAAACGTTGTTTGACTTGAAGTTCACAGATGATGGTATCCTAACAACATTTTCTTATCTATTTATTCTCTTTGCCTTATAAGACATATCAAGTACCCTTACCCCTAAATACAATCTAAAAAGTTCAATATGTTGTGGTGAATATGTACACTTACACTCTCTAACCAAAGAAAAAGTCATCATAACAGGTCTATTTGTATAATATTATATACATCCTACATGTTTTAAACCCTAGTTTCCAGGTTCTGCCGTATAATTTGCAACCTACAGGTACAATTTACCACAATTATCACTATTGTCAAGCATAACAACATATAACACAGGAAGAACACATATTAATTTGTTCTACATAAATAAACTTAAGTTCATACAAGTTTTGATTCTTTATAATACGAATTCATAACAGAAAAAGGAGCAAAAACAGTGAAAAAGTAATATATAAAATATACAAACCCACCCTAGAAATCAATGAATTTTTATTGAATGTTATAATAATCATTTTACCTGCAATGTGTTTGAAGATTGATCAACGAATCTTACTTTCGAAAGAAGAAACTAAGATTTTTGATTGAAGAACAACTTATTTCAGCTGTTTAGCGCAATCTTAGAATCTGATTGCAGTTTCGTCGTATCTCCGCCGTGTTGCCACTTGAAGAGCGATTGATTTTAGTTGTTTAATGCAATCGGAGAACCTGATTTGATCTCCGTCGTATCTCAGCCTTTCTCCGACGAAACCCTAGCTGATTCAAATCAGGGGGAACTTTGTTTTTGTATGCGCGTGTTTCTTTTATGTAATTTGACAATATTGCCCATGTTCCCTAGTTCCCCACTTTTTTGGTGTTCACCAATGAACCCTCCCCTATATATATATATGTGTGTGTGTGTGTGTGTGTGTGTGAGTGGAGAAGAAAGGGCCACGCCGTGATATTTTTCACGGGGATTGAAATTTTCTCACCCACATTGGCGAAGCTTCGCCCCCCCCCCCCAATTTTTCCGAAACCGGGGGGTGGAAACGTATATACCTAAAAATTTTCTATACGAAATTACTATTCATAACACTACGCATCGAAAAGTTCGAGGGGTCGGGCGCCCCCTCGGAGTACCACTATGCTGCGCCCCTGCTCACCCATAGCGCCGGCCATAGTGGTGTGGCCAGGCGCTATGGGGTGCCATGGCTGAGTTTCGCGTGACATACCGCCCCACGACGGGTGGTCTAACATGAACTTTAATATGTCATTTTTTATATGTGATGAGACTTTTATATTATAAAAATACGTTCACAAACTTTTTCATAAACAATAAGAAAATATATTGATTTTTGTGATATTCTTAACAGAGTAATCTGTCAAAATGGTCCCTCAGGTTTGGTTCTTTTTACCACTTTAGTCCAAAACTCAAACTTTTTGAATCTGTGTCCCTATGGTATCAATTTTGTTGTCATTTTCATCCAAAAGCAAAATTTGGTCAGATTTTTTAGTTAACATCTAACTTTTTTTTGTTTTTTTCTTCCTTTTTAATAAAAGGCAAAATGGTCAGTTTTTTTAATTTGTTATAATAAAATGTTAAAAGACCATTTTACCCTTCATTAAAAGGGAGGAAAAAGATAGAAAAGTTGGATGTTAACTGAAAAATCTGACCAGATTTTGATTTTGGATGAAAATGACAACGAATTTGAAACCACAAGGACCCAGATTCAAAAGGTTTTAGTTTTGGACTAACGTGGCAAAAGTGACCAAACCTCAGTGACCATTTTGGCAGTTTACTCTCTTAACTATCTTAAAGCACAAAGTTGGTGGCTTTTTGTAAGGACCTGCCAAAATGCCCCAAAACGATCCGTAAGTGAAAACCCGGACCCCTGAAACCCTAATGTGCATGAAAAACCAAGAAAACAAGGATTTTTTATTTCAGGCGGGCCGCGTAAAACTTAGGCTTATGTGGGCCTCGTCAAAGTAAAGTTGACCGGATAAGCGTTCCAGGCCACGTGTCGCACACGTGGCAGACCTACCTGTGACACGCTAGCCCTACATGTAGACTAGGGGGCCCTCGCGGGTCGCGTAAGATTGAAGCCAGGGTTTACGCGGGCCGCGTAAAACCTAAAATCTGGCTATAAATGGGTTGGACATGAGCAGTTCATCTACACTCGAAAAACTTTTCAAAAGATGAAGTATACTGCTCAAAAACGTAATTCCTCGTAGAGAAACGCTGCTACGAATACAGGATATTAACTCGATCACTGCTACGATACAATGTCCGATTGATTGAAACCGATCCGATGGATGTTTAAGTGCTGCCCAAATCAGGGCTATACTTTGTCATTCGTCGTGAGGGTTTTGATTTCGTGAGCTTATCGTAAATGTTGTATTAAGTTATTGACCTAGTTTCGTGTGCATTGTTGTTTAAATTAGGTTATCAGGCTTATCAGTAGGCTAAACTCTGCCCAACTAAACTTGCAATGTGAGTCATTCTCTTTTTATCAACAATGTTTTACAATACCCAAATTATTTTCAAAAGTTATAATTACAGGGATTAAGTCTTGGTTATCTTGAATCACTGGCAAGTGGGGTATTGTGCACATTACTAATTTCTCACGGTTAGGTTCACCAACCTAACAGTGATAATCATCACTACTTGGGTGAAAGGACCCAATAGTGGTATGACCATCGTCACCAGGGTGTGACACGGCGCCAGATAAAAATAAGATAGTAGCCATTGTAATTGCTCTTATGCTGTAATTTATAACTATGTGTCGTTTTATCAAAATTGAGTGACTCGCCAGTATTTCCCCGCTGATAAAATATTTTTAAAACATGTTTCAGGTAACTTACTGTGAATCAAGGAAAACGTGCTACGGAGCACTAACGTGCTTGAAGTGGTGGCTCAGTAAAATAAATAAACATGTTTTGTAAAACAAGAGATTTCCTTGTGAAATTTCCTTTACTGTAAATTATGGGGATTGTCCCAAATCGTATAATAAATTAATTGGGCATTTTCAAGTTTTAAAAGATCCTGTTAAACTTCCACTGTCAACTCAAATAATAAATACCACGGGTTTCTGTCCCACGGCTCCTGGACCGGGTAACACCGGGACGGGGCCGTGACAGAAAAAGGTGGTATCAGAGCCAGTGATTTAAGTTTTTAGAAATACTTAATTTTCTGATTGCCATTCTGTGAATTTAAGTTGATAAATGAGATTTTAACTTAGAATTTTGTGTGTTTCTTCATATGTGCTAACAGCATGAATGAGTTGTCTGAAGCTCTTCAGAATCTCACTATCTATTTTGCTAACATGGAAGTTTTCGGGGGTTTTTCCGGTTATTGGGCTGACACTGAGAAACCTATGGAATTCCAAGCCTAGCCTCAGGAGAAACCGAAGCCGAAAAAGAGAAGAAGACTAGTAGGCTGGAGGCGTATGCGTAGGAAGAAACCAGCAGTACAGAAAGTTATAAAGACTGAAGATCCGAAGGATAAAGGAAAAGAGATCGGGGAAAGTTCCGGGCAAGCCCAGGAAATGCTACCGTGGGAGGAGCTAGACCGCAAACTGGCAAATATCGACCTCATCGGACCTGCCGATGAAAACCTCTTCAATTACCCAGTTGAATTACAACTTCCAGTTAATTTAGAACCTGCTATCCCAGATCCTATTGTCAACCCCCGACCATTACCAGGAGGGCTGGAAGAATGGTGGACAACTGACTGGCAATTTCAGAATCTCTTGAATAACCCTAACACCTTTTTCCCCAGTTTGACCCTGACCCTGCACCAAACCCACCTATGAGCACATAAAACTTGGCTGAACTCCGCCATTATGGCGAGGATTTGGTGGATGCAGGAAATAGAATCCGGGAAGTGGGAGAGAGGATATCATGGAAATACGACGAGAGGGAACGTCATTTCTGAAGTGTCAGCTGACGGGATCATATGTGGTTGTGTGGTTATGTGTTTAATAATAATAAAATAATAAATATTAACAAAAATATAACTATGTAAAATAACTTAAAATAAAACTTTTGTAATATATTTGGTGTGTACGAATGCATACTAAAATATATATGAAAATATGGAAGTCGCAAAGTCGACAATTTTGGCTATACGTGTTGACATGATTATGTGCGATTATTTTATTGTATGGTCGTTATTTATTTTATGCTAATAACTTATATATATTAATTACCAGATGGAACACGCTGGTAATGAACCAGTTAACGAAGTTAACCAATCCGAGCAAAACAATGAAGATCACTTTCTTAATAGGCAAGATATAGAAAATATTGTTGCTCAAGGAATAGCCAATGCTATTCCAGCAATCCTTGCTGCTGCCCGAAATCCAGTTGAACCTCCGCCGCCTACTCTCAACAAACGTACTCGTGATGACAACTTTAGTAATAGTGTAAATGGAGGCGGTAACAATAATAACGATGATATAGTGCAAGCCCCATTTCTTAAGAAAATGAAAGCTGCAACACCTGGTTGCACTTACAAGGAATTTCTTGCCTGTAAACCGGTGGAATTTGCAGGCAACGAAGGGGTGACTGCAGCACTGCGTTGGTTAGAGAAAACCAAAGCAGTAATTAAAATAAGTAAATGTGCCGAGGAAGACAAGGTCATGTACGCGTCGCATCTTTTTAAAGAAGGGGCACTAGAATGGTGGAACACAGTATTACAAGCCAAGGGAAGCGACGTGGCTTATGCCATGAATTGGGAAGAATTTAAGAGACTAGTAGAAAGAAAATTCTGTCCCGAATATGAAAAGGAAAAAATGACAAACAAGTTCCTAAACCACCGAATGGTGGATGTTGATTGTCGAGGGTATACTTCGACATTCTTCGAATATGCCAGAATTGTGCCAACCCTGGCCTCGCCAGAACCGGTTCTTATTTCTCGCTATATTTAGGGTTTGATTAGCTAAATTCGCGATATCGTCAAGGCTGCGAGACCTCGCACAATTGATGATGCTGTGGAATTACCAACACCTTAACCGACGGGCTGGTACGCACACGAGAAGAAAACCGGAAAAAGGAAGTGCCCCAAAAGATTACCCAAGGATTCCGTATGGGTAATAGTAGTAATTTCAAGAAAAAGGGAACCGGGCAATCTTCCACTGCTCCATTTTGCAGTACTTGTAAAAGAAAGCATTTTGGAAGATGCAAAGGGTATTGCAATTTTTGCAAAATTCCAGGGCATCAAGAGGAAGATTGCAGGAGGAAGAAATCAACAATCTGCTTCAACTGTGGAGAAGCTGGACATTTTAGACCAGATTGCCCTAAATTGGTCAAACCGGCAGATAACAAAGCCAAACCTGCAGAAGGAACTACTAAGAAGAACGCAAGAGCCTTTCAGCTGACTACTCAAGAAGCAGAACGTTTATGCAAAAGTATTATTTGACTCTGGTGCAAACCAAAGTTTTATAAATACTTCATTCTGCCAAGCTCTTAACCTACCCTTAACCAACCTTAGGCAGATTTTTACGGTAGAAACCGCAGATGGTAATTCTATTCACATAGATAAGGTTTTGCGAGAAGAAAAGATAGAACTCTTAGGCCATAAATTTTCTGCAAAATGCCCCAAAACAATCCGTAAGTGAAAACCCGGACCCCTGAAACCCTAATGTGCATGAAAAACCAAGAAAACAAGGATTTTTTATTTCAGGCGGGCCGCGTAAAACGTAAGCTTAGGCTTACGCGGGCCACGTCAAAGTAAAGTTGACCGGATAAGCGTTCCAGGCCACGTGTCGCACACGTGGCAGACCTACCTGTGACACGCTAGCCCTACACGTAGACTAGGGGGCCCTCGTAGGCCGCGTAAGATTGAAGCCAGGGTTTAAGCGGGCCGCGTAAAACCTAAAATCTGGCTATAAATGGGTTGGACATGAGCAGTTCATCTACACTCGAAAAACTTTTCAAAAGACGAAGTATACTGCTCAAAAACGTAATTCCTCGTAGAGAAACGCTGCTACGAATACGGGGTATTAACTCGATCACTGCTACGATACAATGTCCGATTGATTGAAACTGATCTGATGGATGTTTAAGTGCTGCCCAAATCAGGGCTATACTTTGTCATTCGTCGTGAGGGTTTTGATTTCGTGAGCTTATCGTAAATGTTGTATTAAGTTATTGACCTAGTTTCGTGTGCATTGTTGTTTAAATTAGGTTATCAGGCTTATCAGTAGGCTAAACTCTGCCCAACTAAACTTGCAATGTGAGTCATTCTCTTTTTATCAACAATGTTTTACAATACCCAAATTATTTTCAAAAGTTATAATTACAGGGATTAAGTCTTGGTTATCTTGAATCACTGGCAAGTGGGGAATTGTGCACATTACTAATTTCTCACGGTTAGGTTCACCAACCTAACAGTGATAATCATCACTACTTGGGTGAAAGGACCCAATAGTGGTATGACCATCGTCACCAGGGTGTGACACGGCGCCAGATAAAAATAAAATAGTAGCCATTGTAATTGCTCTTATGCTGTAATTTATAACTATGTGTCGTTTTATCAAAATTGAGTGACTCGCCAGTATTTCCCCGCTGATAAAATATTTTTAAAACATGTTTCAGGTGACTTACTGTGAATCAAGGAAAACATGCTACGGAGCACTAACGAGCTTGAAGTGGTGGCTCAGTAAAATAAATAAACATGTTTTGTAAAACAATGGATTTCCTTGTGAAATTTCCTTTACTGTAAATTATGGGGATTGTCCCAAATCGTATAATAAATAATTGGGCATTTTAAGTTTTAAAAGATCCTGTTAAACTTCCGCTGTCAACTCAAATAATAAATACCACGGGTTTCTGTCCCGCGGCTCCTGGACCGGGTAACACCGGGACGGGGGCCGTGACACTTTTACGCCACCGGCACCCCCACTTTCATACTTTGCGACAATCGCCCCCTTTACTATGAATTTCCACAATCTAGCCCTTGCCTTTCAAACTTTGCTATTATCACCCCTCTACTTTGCTTTTCCACCACCTGCTCAACTTTTGCGTATTTACGCCACTGACCCTCTACTTTTTCATTTATACTACCACCCCCTCATCTTTTACACATTTCCGCCACCACCCCTCTACTTTTGCACTTTGTCTTTTCCGCCACCACGCCCTCAACGTTTTTCCGCCACCACCCTTCTACTTTTATACTTTCCATTTTTACCCTTCTACTTTTATTTTCCCTCAAACTTTAGACTTTGCGTTTTTATCACTTGCAATATTACTGTATTTTAATCCCTAAACTACTACTCCTACTTTGCAAATACCAATGCAGTGTGTTTTACGGAATGTCTTAGTCATTGTGTTTTACACTTCATGTCTACCTTTGTGTTTTACTTTTTTTTTGTAATTGTGTTTTATACATTATGTTTTACACTTTTTTTAATTGTCTTTTACATATTGCGTTTTACGAATTGTGTGTTGCCTTACTACATGTTTCCATCTGCCGCGTGCCGCCGCAACACTCGGCGGGCAAAAATACTAGTTAACCCTTAAATATATGATGATTATACAAATCTTATTGTCTTTAACAATCGAAGTAAAAAGGAGTTAGGACTATCATTTGTAGGTATAGATAACGTAATGTTTTGAGTAAATTACAAAACTCGTCCTTTATGTTGACACCAGATTGCAAAGTGTGTCCTTTGTCTTCAAAAACAACAAAAAATGTACTCGATGTTTGCAAACCCTTGCACGTTACGTCCTTTAGCCCTAACTCAGTTAGTTTTCATGGTTAAATCTGACTAAGTAGACCCCACATAATGGTATTTTAGTCATTTTAACCTATTTACTCAAATTAAGAAATTAAAAATCCAACCCACTATTTTAACTCTCCCCCTCTCTCTGTCCCTCTTTTAAAAGATCAGCATTTTCATCTTCTCCATTCTTGAAGACCTCAACACCTGCAATCCGTTCCCGGCCAAGTTCCACAGCGGCTGCAAGCCGTTCGCGGCCATGTTCGACTTTGTGTCACATCAGTAACAAATATAACTGGTAACATGTTCTTCCGGTTACCCCATGTACACATTAGGAACATGAACCTTGTAAGCCCTAACATCATCACTCCAAATTCAGTATCAATCGTCATATGTTAGGGTTTAACATGATCTTATTCCTATGCTAACAGGCACTAATTCTACATATTTTCTTCCTAGGGTTTGAACAAAACCCTAAATCTCATTACATTTCAGTCAATAATCGCAACAAGCATGACGCATCATCTCAATCTGGTGGTGAGCGGAGTGATGGAGTTTGGATTTAGTGGTGAACGAAGTGATGGAGTTCAGATCTGGATAGGGGTTTTGTTTGGCAGCGACATAATTAAGTAGGTGGATGTGGTGGTAGTGGCAGGTGGTGGTCTTCGGGTGGTGATGGCCGGTGAGGGTGGGTGGTGCTGGTCTTGATGTTTGGCAGCGACAGAAATAAGTGGGTGGAGGTGGTGGAAGTGGCAGGTGGTGGTGGTGGTGATGGCCGGTGAGGGTGGGTGGTGTTGGTCTTGATGTTTGGCAGCGACAAAATTAAGTGGGTGGAGGTGGTGATGCTGGTCTGGATGTTAGAGAGAGATGAGAGTTGAGATATAGAGGACATAACAACGACAGATTATGTGTGCTTTTCTTATTTTTTTATATTTGTTTGTATTAGTATGTAACACCCCGAAAACGGGTTTGGTAATCAAACTCCGTTAATACTAAAAGACGGGTAAAGTACCGTTAGTAGTAAAAATAACCCGGTAAATATTTGGATTTAAATAAGAAATCCTAATATTAAATGCAAACGAATCAAATGTTTTAGGAATTGAGTTTATAAGAGCCTGAGTTAAGGGGACTTAAAATAAAACGGGTTATGAACAAGATAAAAATAACTAGGAAATAAATAACCTAGTTAATTACAAGTCTTGTAGTAATGAGGAAACTTGATTAAAACACCCTAAATAAAACTTGGGAAAAGTAGAGGGGTTAAAGGTGTTAAACTAGAAACTAGTTTTTAATAAATAAAAACCCAACACCAAAACACACACCTTGAGTGTGTGTTCTGGTCGACATAAACACAGGAGCCAAGAAGCTCTCTAGCTCAAAACCCTAAAGCTCACAAATACAACAAAATCGAAGATGAATCAAGCAAAGAAATTGGGGCTTTAACTAAATCATTGATCCCATAAGCTAGGAGGTCACAAGGTATATCGATTTTTGTAATTCGGTGATATCTTGAATTTATGATGAACACCCACAATCGAAATTCTTGAGTGCATGTGGAATGTATGGGTGATATTGACATGAATACAAGTCTAGGAACAAGTCCTAGAAGCAAACTTGTAGAATTAGTGCCATAAGACTAGAGATTTAATGATTTCCCTTATATGTGCTAAGTGGGTTTTCATGATAAAATGATGAACACATGAATCTGAATGTTAAATTGTGAAATTTGAAGATAGGATGCAAGACCTAGATGTTGTTTATAAACACTAGACATAGAGATTTGATTCTTGATGTAAATCTTGGTGAAAATAGCTAGTTATGAACTAGTGAATAAACATGTAGAATTATGCCCATTAGGTGTTTGTTAAAATGCCTAAATGAGAAGTAAAGTATTGAAATTCAAGTGAAACGCGTAATTGGGAAGCTTGACTAATTACATGAGATATGGGATAAAATGGGTTCTAATCATAATGTTGATTTGCCTTAATCGTGCATATTATATGATTAAAGGTAGTTGACTTTAGAAAGTCGAACTAACCTATGATGAAGTCGAATAGAAGTTTCGACATAAAGTCCGTAAGATGAACTAGTCATAATAATGATGACTAATCTAACCATCTTACGAATTGTGATGCTAGTTTAACTCTTGACAAGCTAGATGGAGGATTGGGGAAAGAAGCGGGTCAAACGGATCGTATACGCGGAAAAGAGCATAATCCGGATACAAGGTAAGTAAAGCTTACACTCTAGTTAATTAATACCTATTGGTTTGATAGGTCATGAATAGTAAGTCTTGTTTTAAATTATGATGTTCCGACACGGCAAGTTCGGTCCGGAACAAAAGACAATGGTCATAAATCGTGTTTAATGGATAAAAAGGAGCTAATGTGGTTAATTAGTCATGAAATGACTAAAAGATAACGAGTTTTTAAATGGTTATCTTATAAGGTAAACCATTGCAAATAATAAGGGTAAAATGGTACTTTGGTCACTTGTTGACAATAACCGTTAAATTGGGGAAAGACACGTTATAGCATGGGTTATAATGGGTCAAAGAAATCAATAGATGATTTACAAGTAGAACGACTATACGGTGTAAACCGGAGTTAGTCATATGGATAAGATGGTAATAAATACCATCTCATAGAGCTTCATGGTCCTTTAGACCAATCGGGTCAAAAGGTGAAATTATCACCCTTTGACAATATCGACTAATGGTTTGTTGAGCTATATGATTATAGGAATAAATATCAGATGGATATGTACATCGCTATTGCTTAGCGGTTACTAAGGCAAGGTATCGAAACGGGTCAATATATTGATCCGAGCCAGGTACGCATGATAGAATAACTCTCATTTAAATGTAAGGTTTGATGAGAGTTAAACGGAGTCAAAAAAAGATTTCTTGTTACTTTAATAGGTAAACCAAATGTTACAGACGATGGTCATTACATTTGAAAGGCATAATGACTTTTCAAATAAAACCATAGTTAAAAAGAGGACTTATGGGTCAACATGTTTGCAATAATCTCTCATAGTTAATGAAGGGCCAAAATGGACCAAAACGCCCTTATAAGTTAAACTGAGCAAACAACCCTTAAAGGTTGTTTGGAAACAAGTTTCATGATTAGATAAATACTTAGAATAAGTATAGAAGCTGAAAGAGGTAATATGTTAGTCAAATGGCACTATTTGAGTCTTTGCCGTAAAATAATGATTCGAGAGGTAAAATTTGGTTTATATAGATCACTACATTAAACCCACCATAAATATTGTTGTGGTGGAAGATTATATGATGAGAAATGTGGTGATGGGATGCTAGAAGCAATCGAAAGCGATTTTAGACTTGAAAGTGCTTAAATACCCTTAACGGGTCAAAATAAGCACTTAAGCGTAAACGGGTTTTTATTATGTAAGAAACTCGTGATTTGAGATTAATATGATAGGAGATATTGAAGTTATGAATTTCATGAGTTTAAAGATCAAATAAACATGTTTGTGTAATAAAATCATGAACGGGTCAAAATTTAGTAAAAAGGGTCGTAAGCCGAAGACTTATAAGTCTGAAATTTTGTTAATCCGGATGTCGGATTTTAACCCCATGAGATGGAGAATTAAATTACGGTCGCATAGGAAAAAGAATCGCGTAAAACGGACTTGTATAGTGAAAGTTATGCAAGTTCTAAGTTAATATTTGGTGAATTTTCGTAGTTGGGCAAAGTGCAGCAACATTAAAGAAACTTGCTGTCAAAAAAGGGCATAGGTGGGGCGTCTAGCCCCCCCTGAATCCCAAAATTGTTTAATTTTGTTTGTTTGACCCACATAACTTGTTTAAACTTGTTATTTAACTATCAAAACTAACTTTTAAGTTGGTTTTGATCATAGGTGAATGTCAAGAGTGCCCGGATGAAGATCAAGCTCGATGAGGAACCGAACACAATAAAATACAAGCTTCCGCGCGACGTTTCGTCGTATCTTTTAAACGACGAATTCAATTACATTAAGTTGTATATACTTTTAAATTGTAAAAGTTTTAACTAACCTTATTTATCAAAATTACATGTTTGTTTTCGTAAACTATACGAAAACCTTAAGATAATAACAAGGGTGTTACATAGTATTTAGGGTAAAATGCCCAAAATACCCTTATGTGGGATCCACTTTGCCAGATTTAACCATGAAAAATAACTGAGTTAGGCTAAAGGACATAACATGCAAGGGTTTGCAAACATCGAGTATGTTTTTGTAGTTTTTGAAGACAAAGGACACAATTTGCAATCTGGTGTCAACATAAAGGACGAGTTTTGTAATTTACTCTAATTGTGTGAGGTTCATTGGGGAACACTAAAAAAGTGGGGAACAGTGGGGAACCGAATCAAATGAACTCCGATTGGACTCATTCTATCGGCGTTGGAACCGGTTCGTCGAACCCTAACTAGGATCTCTTAACCCTAAACCTTAAATCATAACCCCTAAACCCTAAATATATTAGGGTTTGCCTTTTAGGGTTTGGCTTTAGGATTTAGCTTTAGGGTTTATGGTTTTACTTTAGGGTTTATGGTTTTACTTTAGGGTTTAGGTTTAGCCTTTAGGGTTTAGTTT
This sequence comes from Helianthus tuberosus, assembly GCA_030545235.1. Lineage (NCBI taxonomy): Eukaryota > Viridiplantae > Streptophyta > Magnoliopsida > Asterales > Asteraceae > Helianthus > Helianthus tuberosus. The sequence continues at coordinate 112,420,318 of CM060445.1, forward strand.
TTAGGGTTTATAATTTAGATTTTACGGTTTAGCTTAGGTTTTAGCCTTATTTTTTAGCTTTAGGGTTTAGCATTTAGGAGTTATGATTTAGGGTTTAGGGTTAAGAGATCTAACCCTATGGTTCGAGGAGGCAATTCCAACGCCGCTGGAATGAGTACAATCAGAGTTCGTTTGAGTCGTTCCTCACTTTTTTAGTGTTTCCAATGAACCTTCCCTACTCTAATTTTTTATATCACATTATTTTATTATTATATTTAAAATCTTTTGCCTATTTGTGGATGTTTTCCGTTGATCATATCCTCAGCCTACTTCATCATGAAATCAGCTCCCATAACCAAATCCTTGATCCCAATCCCACCAAACATCTCCCAAATCACATCTATTTCATTCAACCAACAATTCAAACTCAAAACCCACATCAATTCCTCAAACAATGACAACCAAATCATCGAAAACCCATCCATGTCCGATATCTTACAATCATCCAAAGCACAAAACCTCGATCTCCACCTGCAAACACTGGGACCCTTTTTCAGAATCACTGCAAAGAGTCTGGAAACAAACAAGGTGCTCGGAAAAGCAGAGGGCGTGATTCGGGTGTGGTGGAAGAAAGGAAAGATTCTGCATTTGGATTCGATTAAGTTGACCCGGGAAACATTGGGTATGGATAGGTCCATATTTGGAATCGGGTTGTTTATTGGAGCGGTTATGGTCCGGCATGGGTATGATTGTGGCTGTAAAACTGCTGAGTTGCTTGCTATTAATGATTCCGATGTTTACCATGCCAAGGTTTTTGTTTTCTACTTTATGTTTTTCCTTGGTAACTTTGGTCGGGTTTGGGTTGACTTGTTTGACTCGTTTAATTAAACAAGTTGGGTTGTGTTGATTGACATGTCTAACTCGTTTAATAAAACAGTCAACCTGTTTAAAACATAAATAAAAAAATTTCTTTAAAGCAAGTTTAACCTCTTAGTTACAACTTGCTAGCCCGTTTAACCCTACAACTTGATTAGAGCCTGTTTGCAACCTTTGAATTTGTTTATAACCAACCACTTGACTCGTTTAGATAAATGAATTACACAGGTTATGGTTAGGTTGATTTGTTTAACCTGTTTAATTAACGAGTCATGTTCTTGTTGACATGTTTTACAAAACACGACAAGCAACCAACACGTTCAAAATCATAAATTCATAATAATAAAATATATATATGTGTGGCAAGTTTAACCCATCATTCCGTCTAACCGTATAACTTAATTACAACACGGCAATTCATTTACAATTGTTTGACTCGTTTAGATATATGGGTTATACAAGTTGTGTTTGGGTTGCACGATTTAAATGTGTTTGGGTTATGATTGATATCTTTTACACATATACATAGATAAATATATGAGTCATGCTTAAGTCATCATGCTAGCTCGTTTAAGTGTTTAACCCTACAACTTATTTACAAAACGTCAATCCATTTGACTCGTTTAGATAAATGGGTTACAAATGTCGTGTTCAGGTTACACGATTTTAAGTGTCCGAGTTAGGATTGATATCTTTGACACAAATAGTGTAGGGGTTGTGTTCGAGTTAACAGTTCAACCTGTTAACCTGCTAACTTGACACGATTGTCTCCCCTATTACACATTGTAGAAAAATGTGTTACGTTGTGTATCTAATAGAATGTTGAATGGTCTTGCTTGGCAACTTGCAGCTTGTGAAGTTTTATAGAAGAATAGGTTTTGAACCAGTGTATGAGGTAACAGGTTCGTCGATGGGGGATCTTGCCCACATGTTGGTATGGGGCGGTGTGGGCACGCGCATGGATGCTAACGTTGAACGTCTTCTCTTGAAGTGGTGTACGCGATTCATGGCTAATAAAGGTTCAAATTTATAACAAACATATACCTTTCTAGTGAAAATGATTATCTCAATTGGTTAAAGTTGTTTAAAACATGTTACAAAGGGTTGTTTATAAGAGCTAGCTTGTTACATTTGTAGTCTTGTAATGATTCTTATACATATTTTTGACCTGACCTGTGGGTCAATCCTTTTCAACCTAGACATGTTGACATACAACCAAACACTGTGTGCTCAACACTCATACCATTCTTTGATTCTTTCATCTCGACCCCCAATTTTTACTTTGAAATATTTCTTATAATTTTGTTGGGTTTGTTTGATTCAGTTTTAACTGTAAGATACATGTATAGTGGACGTGACTAATTCATATTCTCATTAGCTTTCAATATGTTCGTTTTTTTAAACAACCTTGTTGTCCGACTCCTTGGCTACACATGTTGGGAAATGATGTATTTGTTTTACTCATTCAAAGGTATACACTTTTTTTTTTTTCTTCTAAAAGAGAGTGTCTTCTTTATTGTGTTTTGTACTTTCACTTTATGTCAACTTAGGGGTGCACCCACATGTAAGGGTGTTAGGAGTGGTGCTGGGCAAACCCACTTTGCCACTTCGGTAAAGTGTGGCAAACCAATGTCAACACCTTTGCCGCGTGGGTGTTTGATGAAATGGGCACAGATTCGGTGGGTGCATGCCGACGCGAAGAAGGGAGGAAGGAGAGAGAGAGAGGGGGGGCGTGGGGTGGGGTCCATTCCAATCTCAACCAATCACATTTTTTTCCTTTTTTTATTTAAAAAGTTTACCACTTCACCAAATGTCTAAACCATTGCCAACACTTTTCACCAAAGTTTAAACACTTTTCACTGATTGACGTGGCGCACTCTAATTGATCGATTTTTTAGTTTGCCACTCTCAAGTATTTAACCACTCCTAACACCTTAAAGAAAGGGTAGGTGCCCCTTGCAAAAAAGTATTTAGCGTTATTTTTAGGAGGAAACGCTGGCCGCCCACTTTTTTTTTTTTTTTTTGCTAAAAGACCGTGTGTTCTTTATTGTGTTTTCCACTTTCACTTTACAGGACCCACCCACAAGTAAAGAAAGAGAAGTAGGCACCCCTTGCAAAAATAGAATTTAGTGTTATTTAACCTGTCCGCCCTTAAAAGTTTGGTTAAACTCTTCCGATTGCCTCCTGTAAAATAGAATCATGGGTTCGCCACTACGTCAACTCCGTTTCCCCTTTACTTTTCTTCTTCGTCTCAAAGTCTCGTCTCTGCCACACTACCATCGTCATACTTGTTGTTGATCACTTTTGTTGTGTTTCATTGGTGTACAATTTTAACTTTAAATGAAATTTAATTTTATTTATTAACAAATAATATCTCATATTAAATACATAAAGCAGAAGAGTGCGCAATAAAACCGACTAACATGTTCCAGTCATGCAATTGCAACCATTAAAACAAACACAACCATAGGCGGTTTTTGAAAAACTAATCTTTGACGAAAGATCTAAGCTTCACACCTTGAATCAACGAACCATCACGCTATTTGAATTTTTTTTTTTTCACAAACCGCGATCCCGACTCAATGAATTAAGACAAATCTTGAAACCAGAATACCCAAATGTGAGGTGGTTGGTGTTTGTGTGTTATTGTAGGGAATCCGGGTACCCGTTTTAATTTAGTTTTTTTTATATATAAAATCTAATTTATATTTAAAGTAAATTGCTCGGATGGTCCTTGTGGTTTTCCAATTTTTCACATTTAGTCTCCACATTTCTAAAATTACATGTATGTTCCCTGTTGTTTAACAACGTGTTACTCGGATAGTCCTCACATTGGATGGTTGTTAACTTATCCAGTTAAGTGTGTAAGATTACTAAATTACCCTTATTATATACACTACAAAGTACAATGTCGGCACATGGCTCCCATTGGCCAAAATGGGCGGTGTTGAAAAATAAGGTTTTTTTTTTTTTTTTTTTTTTTTTTTTTTTACCCCTAGCTCAAACTAAAATTACGCTTTTGCCTCCAGCTAAAAATTACGATTTTCCCCTCAAGTCAAAATTACGATTTCGTCTGCCACTCTCCCGTTCGACCAACCAGTTTATTATTTTATATCCATTTTAAAATGACGTTTTTGCCCCCAGCTAAAAATAATATTACGCTTTTGTCCCAAATAAAAATATTTTTCCTCCGCAGCTAAAAATTACGATTTTGCCCTCTGTTAAAAAATGTTTTTTTCCCCGTTAAAAAAATTACGATTTCGCCCTCGGTTGAAAATTACCGTTTTCCCCACTTCAAAATAAAATGATGCTTTTGCCCCAAACTCAAAATTACGCTTTTGCTCTCGGTTCAAAATAAAATTGTGCTTTTGCCTCCAGCTTATAATTACGATTGTACCCGTAGTTCAAATTTATATTACGCTGTTACCCTAGGTGAAAATTTACGAATTTGTCCCTGTTAAAATTTCAAATTCCCCCCCCCCCCCCGGACTGCCATCACTTTAGATTTTAGCAATTTACGATTTTACCCCAGTAAAAAAATACAACTTTCTCTCAGTTAAAAATTACAATGTTGCCATTGTTTTAGCTTTAGGTGAAAATTTACGAATTTGTCCCTATTAAAATTTCAATTCCCCCCCCCCCCCCCCCGGACTGCCATCAAATGTTATTTTTCCCCGTTAAAAAAATTACGATTTCGCCCTCAGTTGAAAATTACGTTTTTCCCCCCTTCAAAATAAAATTATGCTTTTGCCTCCAGCTCAAAAATACGATTTTGCCTTCGGTTCAAAATAAAATTGTGCTTTTGCCTCCAGCTTAAAATTACGATTGTGCCCGTAGTTGAAATTTATATTACGCTGTTACCCTAGGTGCAAAATTACGACTTTGTCCGTATTAAAATTTCAAATTTTCCCCCCTTCAAATTTACAGTACTGCCATCACTTTAGGTTTTGGCAATTTACGATTTTACCCCAGTAAAAAAATACAATTTTCCCTCAGTTAAAAATTACAATGTTGCCATTGTTTTAGTTTTTTTTTATAAAAAATATAAAAGTTTTTTTTTATTTGTTGACTCGATTTAGTTGTTTTTCGTGTCAATGAGTTGCTGCCTAACACTCGCTCATTATTCGTCCACCGCCCCGCAACGCGGGCGGGGCATCTAACTAGTTATTAAAAAAAAGCAAAACATTAAAAAAAATGTAAAATTCTCCTATATATATATATATATTATATTATATTATATATATAACAGTAGAAGGGTTTTTTGGTAAATTACATACATATTTGTGCCCTCAAGCCCTGCCCTACACCCACCGTTGAAAGAGAGATACACCAACCAATAATATCACAGAACCCCCCAAATGGTTCGATCACAGAAAGAGAGAAACACATGGAACCGGAAGAAATCCGGCAAGTGTGAGAAAGGAAGAGTGATGCAGCAGAGATCCACATTTGAAAACGACGGTGGTACCGGGGTTTCCGGTCACTGCAGCGGCGGTCAACAGTGGTGGCTAGGGTTCGATTGCGGTTTCAGGAGGGATTAGCGAAACGCGATAATGATGAAGATGGCCGGCGAAATACCTAGGGTTTCGGCTAAGTTCTGGCAGAAGGATTAAAGCTTGCATGTTCCATTCCAAGTAGATCGGTGACGGATTCTTCTACATGTGTGCTTCTCCAATTATTAAGGTATAACCCATCTACCTCAACCCATCAATCTCATCACAATATCTCTGCCTCTGTCCCCGGCGACGTCTGGCGACCAAAGGTGAGGTTTATTGTTGGGGTTTACATCATCCTATATGTTCGTCGTCTTCTCTTCGTTTTTTTGTTGTAGATGACTGAGTTTAGCTGTGGGTTTGATGCTCTTAACTCTTTAGGGTTTTTAGAATTTTGTGGATGAGAATAACCTTTGAAACATTGTGTAATTTGGTTTTCGTAAATACCTTTGATGTGCTTACAAAAAGGAAAGTGGTTCTGTTTCAGTTAGTGTGAATATTTTAGATCACAAATCAGCAATATGGATCTTACTTTTTGGTGGATTAATTTGATTTGAAGCTAATTGTAGTGGTTTATAGTGTTGGAGAACATCAAAGCGGAAGCCTACTGGTGTATGGTGAAGAGGAGCAGAATCGATGGTCTCAATCTAGACAGTTGGAATAAGTTTTGAGAGCCTGGAGTTCGGACAGGAGTGTTCCTTTTTTAGTTGTGGTCCGAATAAACAATATGTTTATTGAAATATTGGAAGGCAAAAGGAGTTCAAATGCAATTAAATGAAATCCGATTGTTGATTTAATTCATTGAACTTTTAGTGAACTGGTGATATTAGTTTTTTTTTAAGTGTGGGGCATAAACATGTTACTAATTTTTTTAATGGGTTTCAATTTCTAGGTAAATTAAGTTGATTGAGACTTGATTAAGTTGGTAGTAGGAGATTTTGTGAGACTTGACTAATTAGCTAAACTGATATTTTGTTAATTAGGTGCTTTACATAAGTTTTTTTTCTAAATTTGCTGTCTCCAGTAATGTACAATTAATCGAAGCATAAAATATATGTTATCAAACCGAGAACGATTATACGATTCAGTTTAGCGCGCTGCAACGCACACGGGGTTTAAAACTAGTTAATTTAATCACTAAATTTAAATGGACCCACCCAACTTTCTCATCCAATCAACCCTTCAAACCATCTTTGTTGGACCTACACACAAAAACCACCATCTCCAACCTTCTCCACCAACCTTTCCAGCTTCTCCATAGTTGCCCAAGAACTTAAGTAACCCCACCATTTTAAATCTTAACCAATATATAAAATCATAAGTACTTTGGATGCACCTTCCATGAAATGTCACCAACTCCTCCATCTTCCATAAAATCAAAAGCATTATGGGAACTCGTCCACCTTCCATGAAACGTCACCCAACTCATTGGCAGCGGATGTGGTGGTTGATATGGTGGATATGTTTCTCTCTCTCTTTCTGTGCAACTAATAACCACTATTAAAATTGCATATATTACTCCATTGGTCCGTCAATAATACAAATTTGCGGTTAAAGAAAAAGTTACATATATTCATATGCAGTTTAATAGTTATTGTTTATTAATGTTGATTTTGTTGTTGTACATGTACATAACCGTTCCTGAGACACTGGACCTGGACTAAAGTTGCAGATGGGCTAAAGTTAGGAGCTGGGCTTGATGTAGTCTTATCCTACATCTAATCTTCTAACCTAACTTATAATAAAAGACTTCAAATAATGACACATGTCATTCTCTCCTTCAATCTCATAAATTTTATTTATATTTAATAAATTTCTTTTAATATTAATATTAATAATTAATATATAGATATCATTTATTTTATTCTTATCTTTATCTAAGATTAATAAATAAGTTCGATTTTGCAATTTAGACCCTTTGTTTTTTTTACTTTTAACCCAAAGTTTTTCATCTTTTGTTATTTAATCCAAACTCTTTTTTATTTTCAATTTTGGTCAACCGTACTTATCATCCTTCCCAAGTTTTTCGTTTCGTTCTAAATTTTGTGAGTCACTGCACCCCAACGTATGTGTGGGGTTCAACATTTTTTTCGTATATTTTTTCTCGTTTGACTGGCCGGTCGCAGCACATATATTTTTCTCCGTTTAACAAGTTCGACCAACGCGCGGGTCCTGGATTGACTTAGTTATTTTTTTTCTATGTTTTACGTTTCGATTTAATTTCTCTGCAACGAGCATTCGTGATTTAAAAATTTTACGTCTACGTTTTGCTCGGCGTTATTTTTTTCGTTTTTATTTAATTTTTTTTATGAGTTTTTCCGGTGTTGGTGGTCGCTGACAGTGGTATAACATTGGTACTACTTGACACAATTTTACAACAACCGCTTAAAAGGGGAGGATCATTTGAGAAGAAATTAATATTAGAAGAAATTAATAATGATAAAACAATAAATAGTTTATAATGTTTCCCATTAATTATTTTCTCTCTTATTAATTAGACAGAAACATTTTATCCTACACATTTATACATTTATCCTACACATATCGAAATTTATCGTACATATATCATACACATGTCAAAATTTACCTTTAAATAAGGAAATTAATCCTTCATTTTATCCTACACATATCGAAAATTGTTTTTCACCGTAAATTAGGTTTTTTTGAAAGTGTATATTTTAAAAATAAGTTACAAGTTTAATTAGTTAAATAGTTTTAGAGAATACAATAAGTTAATTAAAATTATGAATTTACCTATATGCCTATATCAAAACATTAAATACACATATTAATAGAGCGTTTCTATTGGTTTAAAACTTATTATTTCTATTGTTATAAAAATTTCCTCTCATTTGAACTTATCACTAGCTTTAGATTGGGGAAGGATCATCTAGGAATAAACTTAATGTGGGAAGAAAAGAAATAATGGTAAAACAATAAATAGTTTATAACTCATCCCATTAATTATTTTTCTTCCTCATTAATTAGGCAAAAATATTTTATCCTACACATTTCAAAATTTATCTTATACATATAGAAATTAATCATAAATATATCCTACACATATCGAAATTTATGCTTCACTTTATCCTACACATATTGAAAATTGAATTTCACCGTGAATTAGGTTTTCTTTGAAAGAATATATTTTAAAAAAGAGTTACAAGTTTAATTAGTTAACTTATATAAGAGAATACAATAAGTTAATCAAAATTGTGAATTTACCTATATGCTCTTATAATAACATTAAATACACATATTAAATAGAGCTTTTTATTGGTTTAAAACTTATTTTTTCTATTATTAAAAATGTTTCTTCTTATTTGAATCCTCTACTAGATTTAGATTGGGGAAAGATCATTTGGGAAGAAACTTAATATAAGAAGAAGAAAAAAACACAATGGTAAAACAGTATATAGTTTATAGTTCCTACCGTTAATTATTTCTCTATGATTGGTTAGGCAAAAACATTTTATCCTAAACATTTCAAAAATTTTCCAACACATATTGAAATTTATTGTAAATATATTATATAATATCGAAATTTATCCTTCACATATTTAAATTAATCATTCACTTTATCTCACACATAAAAAATATCCTTAGGTCAAGAGTTCGAGCCAGAGCCACCCCGGGTTTTAGTCCACCGTATGTTACGCCAAAGTGATTCTCTCTTGTGGTGGCGCAAGTGTCACACCCCAACCGATGGCGGAAACATCGGGGCATGGCACTGAGCGAAACAGATTGTCCAGAAGTTTCCATAACAATTATCATTACCAATTAATTTAAAATAACATGTCCCATACCACGTCTCAAAAGGTAAACAAATTATTACAGACAAAATCTAGGCAAATAGTTCTATTCCGACAACTTAGATTTTCAAATAGAGCAATTGTTTATCTGCTTCGAGAGACCCTTGATTTAATTTGTACAGACAACTATTTGTTGGCCTCTAGAGCCTTATTCTAGCCTCGATTTCCTAGCAGATGTGCATCCTAAACACCTGTCACATACGTTAAAATAAAGTCAATACATATAATGTAAAGGTGAGCATACAAGTTTGATAATAGCATATAGAGTTCGAAATTCGTTTACGCATAACCAGCACGTACACATAGTGAAAAGAGGCATGTTAGTTATCGACATAGACCCATCGATACCAATGACTGCGGGTTGACTGCCTGAGGCAGTTCGCAATGCATGATTACCACCGTAATCCATGCAAGTAATTGTCCTTAACAACCCCTGCGAACAGGTGCTGAGTCCAAACTATAGTACTATCGTTGCTAAGGCAGGTAGACAGCATTCCATGTGTAAACATAACAAACAAGCATTCATAAGCCACGTATAACATGCATTAACGGTTAGCGTTCAAATAGTGTTGAGTTGTGTGTTGATTGTGATTTGAATATTCGTAACGTATGTAACACCCAAAAGTGCGTAAAGCAAAAAGGGATCGAGTATACTCACAGCGATGATGGATTGAAGGGAGCGCTTAGAGCGGAATTAGCCTGATTAGAACGATAACATAACGATAAGTAACGCGTAAAACGATGCAAAGTGTAAGTGGCTCGGATAGTAGCTCGGTCGGATTGGTAATCCGATCGGACAGTCCAATCGTGCGGATTGACAATCTGTTCGGATGGTCATCCGGTCGGAAAGGTTGTCCGGTCGGATGACTATTCGAGTGGATTGTTTCTTCCTTTGATGTGTTTGTGTATGATGGCTTGTCCTTTGAAGTTTTCGTTGTAGCATTTTGAAAACATTGAAGTATCTCTACCTTTCAAGTCGGTCGATCAGATGACTTAGTCGTGCGGATGACAATCCGTTCGGATGTTCATCCGGTCGGACGGCGACTCGAGTGGCGAGGTTACTTAGTGAGAACAATTCCACAGCAGGTTGTCACTCGGTCGGACAGGTTGTCCAGTCGGGTGGCATCCTTAGTGCATTGAACAAGTTGAAAATTGTTTAAGGCCAAGTATCTCATGATACGAAGAGTAATCAGGTCGGGTAGGTAGTCCGATCGGATAGCAATTCATTCAATACTCAAACTTGGATAAAGTTGGTTAAGTGTGGGACCCAAAGTGCAAGTCGCTCGGATGACCTAGTCGCTCGGATGACTTATCCATTCGGATAAGTTGTCCGGTCGGATAGCACCTCGTGCTGGTCGTTCCGTTCGTCTTTTACTTGGCCGTTTTGATTATTTGTTGCTTTTATCGAGACATTTTGACAACGTGTTAACCAATAGAACCCCATCTTAACCCAAGTGACCCGATCAAACAGGAATCACCCTAGATCGACCAGTTACCCGGTTCAAAACGGTTGTTCTTGGTTAAACCGAAATCGGTAGTCTCGTGAGTAGAATCCAGATCTTGAACTAGTACGACACCACAAGTGAGTAGAAGACTAGAACAAGGTCCGATTCTATCGGTTTTTTAGTGCATTGAGTGTAAAAGATTTGAAAGAAAGTTAGAAACCATCTTTCAATCCTTTTTCACCATGAAAGTGTTTAGATCTATGCAAGATCTTTGTCTATTTGTGTGGAAATCGGTTGGATCCAAGTTGTTCTTAATGGATTGAGGCCAAAACATGAAGTTCGTCAAGAACTCGTGATGACGTCATCCTAGAACACCTCAAATCTAGTGATTTCATGGTTAAAAGTTAAGATTCAAAAGATAGAAAGGTGTAGGAGTGCGTGTAGATTAAGAAAGTACAAGGTTTAGGACGAGATCTTACCGGAATTGGGAGAAATCGAAGAAAAGGAGAGGAGAGTGTGCTGTTCGAACAGAGAGTTTCCAAAAGTAGAAAGAATGAAAGTGACATGGGTATTTATAGAGTTACCCAAAGAGGAAAGTGTTGGCCGGTCGGATGACATCTCGTCCGGATGACCTATCCAGTCGGATTGTCATCTCGGTCGGATGACACATGGCATCAGATCAAGTGGCAGCCCGGTCGGATGGCTTATCCGGTCGGATGGCACTTGGTTCGGGTGTTTGGCGCGACGATTTTTGTTGTTTCGATTGTAATTGCGAGCGATGCGATGCGATAGATTTTCTTAGTCAAATTACTTTTAGTCCCAACTATTCATATCTAGCACTGTCCCTTCTCCACTAATTATCATAGTTCGATTTCGATTGTGTTTCGATTGCGATTCGAGTTCGATTGCGTTTCGATTGATTCCCACATATACATAAATTAAACATGCACAAGTAACACATAAGGCACACACACACGTATAACAATAACCAAAATGCGTAGTTCGAGTTGCGATTCGATTCGATGTCGATTTGGTTAGCATAGTTTGATTATCGTTTAGTTAACTTTATCGCATTGTTACTTCCTATGGTATACAGTCATAAGTCGATTAGATAGCGAACACATACGTCGATTATTGTAATTATTGACACTTACTCCACATAATACAACTAAAATAAACATTTAAAAGAAACTCTCTACTAGTCAAGTCGCGTGAAATCGGTCGTTGACTTTGACCTTGACTTTGACTTTGACTTAAAAAACACGGGGTGTTACAGCCTCCCCTTGTTTAGGGAATTTCGTCCCGAAATTAGGCCGAAGTCGCAACGAACAACTGCGGGTACTTTGCCTTCATGTCGCTTTCGAGTTCCCAAGTGAACTCTGCGCCTCGTTTGCCTTCCCATCGGACATTCACAATAGGAATGCGCGAGCGTCTGAGCTGCTTGGTTTGGCGATCCATGATTTCGACAGGCTTCTCCACGAAGTGTAGTGTTTCGTTTACTTGCAGATCCTCTAAAGGAACATGCAAGTCGTGGTCGGCCAGGCACTTTCGGAGGTTTGACACGTGGAAAGTCGGGTGGACGTTACTAAGTTCCTCCGGTAGTTCGAGTCTGTAGACGACTTTTCCGATCCTTTCCAGAATCTTAAAAGGTCCAACATATCGAGGCGCGAGCTTTCCCTTCTTGCCGAATCGGACCACACCCTTCCAAGGTGATACCTTTAGGAGTACGTAGTCACCAACGTCAAATTCAAGGGGCTTGCGTCGTCTATCGGCATAACTTTTCTGTCGATTCCGAGCTTTCGTTAGATTATCTCGAATTTGGAAAATTTTGTCTGTCTTTTCTTGCAATAGCTCGGGACCGGTTAATTGCGAATGCCCGATCTCGTGCCACACAATAGGCGATCGACATCTTATTCCGTATAGAGCCTCGAATGGTGCCATTTGTATGCTGGAATGATAACTGTTGTTATACGAGAATTCGACTAACGGCGGGTATTTATCCCAATTACCACCGAAGTCTATGACACACGAACGGAGCATGTCTTCAATAGTACGGATCGTTCTTTCACTCTGACCGTCGGTTTGAGGGTGGAAAGCGGTACTTAGATTAAGCGATGTACCGAGTTCCGTTTGAAACATTACCCACAGTCGCGAGGTAAACCGAGCATCATGATCAGAGATGATGTCGCGAGGCGTACCATGATTACAAATGATCTCGTCGGTGTAGATTCGGGCTAATCGTTCTACCTTGTAGTCTTCCCGTATTGGCAAGAAGTGGGCTGATTTGGTCAAACTGTCAACAACAACCCAGATGTTGTCGTTACCTGATGACTTGTGCGGAAGCTTTGTTATGAAGTCCATAGCTATACTCTCCCACTTCCACATAGGGATCGGTGGTTGCTCGAGTAAGCCAGAGGGTCTTTGATGTTCAGCCTTGACTCTTGCACAAGTCAGGCACTTCCCAACGTAGAGAGCAATATCCCTCTTCATGCCCGGCCACCAGTACTTGTAACGAAGATCCTGGTACATTTTGTCGGCACCGGGATGAATAGAATACCGGGATTTGTGGGCTTCGTCCATCAAAATCTGTCGCAAATCGGTCTGTTTAGGGATCCAAATTCGGTCCAGGAAATGGAATATCCCATTCGATTTATTCACAAGTTGGGCTCCATCGTGGTAGATTCGTTCCTTCTTCAGGGTGCGTTCATTAAAACATGCATGCTGAGCTTCGCGGATGAGGGTTTCGAGATCGTATTGGGCTTGAACATTACGAGTGCTAAGCAGATAGCTCCGTCTGCTGAGTGCGTCGGCAACAACATTTTCTTTGCCTGGGTGATAACGAATCTCATAGTCGTAATCGTTGAGAAGCTCTACCCATCGGCGTTGACGCATATTAAGTTCCTTCTGATTAAAGATATGTTGTAGGCTCCTATGATCGGTGAAGATCGTACACTTTGTACCATACAGGTAGTGTCACCAAATCTTTAACGCAAAAACAACTGCGCCTAGCTCGAGATCATGGGTTGTATAGTTCTTCTCGTGGATTTTGAACTGATGAGATGCGTAAGCTATAACCTTGTCGCGCTGCATAAGGACATAACCGAGACCGAGGTTGGAAGCATCACAATAGACAATGAAATCGTCGTTTCCGTCGGGCAATGTGAGAATAGGAGCATTGCAAAGCATGTGCTTGAGCGTTCGAAAGGCAGGCTCTTGTTTAGTTCCCCAAACAAAAGGCTTGTCTTTATGCGTGAGAGCGGTAAGCGGCACAGCGATCTTAGAGAATCCTTCGATAAATCGTCGATAATAGCCCGCTAGTCCGAGAAAAGAACGGACTTCAGACGGGTTCTTAGGTGTAACCTAACTCTTAACTACTTCAATCTTCGCTGGATCGACGTGAATACCTTGACTATTTACGATGTGACCCAGAAACTGAACCTCCTCCAACCAGAATTCACACTTGGAGAATTTGGCATAGAGTTGGTTCCCCTGGAGTAGCTCGAGAACCAAACGTAGATGTTGCGCGTGTTCGGATTTCGATTTGGAATAGATCAAGACCTCGTCGATGAATACGATGACGAAACGGTCGAGATATGGTTTACACACGCGATTCATCAGATCCATGAAAACCGCGGGTGTGTTGGTTAAACCAAAAGGCATAACAACGAATTCGTAGTGGCCATAACGAGTGCAAAACGCGGTTTTGGGTATATCCTCCTCTTGAATGCGTAATTGGTGATAGCCTGAGCGTAGATCGATCTTCGAGAAGCACGTAGCACCTTGTAGCTGATCAAACAAATCGTCGATTCGGGGTAGGGGATAGCGGTTCTTGATTGTTAGCTTATTCAATTCCCGATAGTCAATGCACATCCTGAACGACCCATCCTTCTTTTTGACGAAAAGGACTGGCGCGCCCCAAGGAGAGGTGCTCGGGCGAATGAAGCCTTTCTTAAGTAATTCCTGGAGTTGGTTTGAGAGTTCACGCATTTCGGATGGCGCAAGTCGGTAAGGAGCTTTGGCAATAGGGTTGGCTCCAGGAATGAGGTCGATACGAAAGTCGATATCACGACTTGGCGGTAGTCCGGGAAGATCCTCAGGAAAAACGTTAGAAAATTCTCAAACCACAGGAACGTCGTTTATTCCAGGCCTACCTTTCTTTTCCTTCTCCGCTACTACAATGTTAGCCAAGAAAGCTCTGTATTCCTTGCGAAGATACTTGCTAGCTTGGACACAAGACATGAGCTTGAGACCCTTCGAAGCGGTTTCACCATAGACACACAATAAATCACCATTCGCGAGTGAGAATCGAATCATCTTATCGAAGCATACAACTTCAGCATGGTTTTCACGAAGAAAGTCCATGCCTACTATGACATCGAAACTTTCGAGTTGCATCGGAATGAGGTCGATTGGGAAGATGTGATTGTTGAGCTCAAGAGTACAATCACAAAGAACATAATTAACGGCGACGGTTCTTCCGGTAGCGACTTCAACATCGAACGTCGAGGAGAGTTGGGAGCGCTTACGACTAAGGAGCTTCTCGAATTCGAACGACACAAAGCAATTATCGGCTCCAGTATCAAATAAACACGAAGCATAAATACCATTCACAAGGAACGTGCCGTTGACCACGTTGTTGTCGGCTTGGGCTTGGCGCATGTTGATGTTGAAAGTTCGTGCACGTGCTGCTGTTGCTGCTGGTGTTGCTACCGCTGGGGCTCTTGTTTCACAACCCTGTTTGGGCACATGTTGGCGAAATGGTTAGGATCGCCACATGTGAAGCAGGCTCTGGCGTTGACCGCGGGTGCCGGAGGAGCTTGTTGACCCTGAGGGGTGGTGAGTAGAGCTTGATGAGCAGGAGCTTGTTGAGCACGGCAGTTGGTAGTGAAATGGCCGTACATATTGCAATGAGCACAGAAACGGCAAGCGATGGTAGTCGGGTGGTGGTAGGTACACGTAGGGCAAAGCTGGTGTGGCCTAGTGTATGCACGTTTAGCAAGCGGTGCATTTGCCAAAGGCGCCGCTACTTGACGCTGTTGAGCTGGTACAGCTTGAATCGGTACAGCAGTGATCGCACAGTTCTTGTTGCTGGAGCTGTTCTTTCTCTTGTTGCTCGATGTGGTGGTGGTTTCAACAGTTGGTGCGGCGGTGGTAGCTTGATGCAGATGCTTTGAAGTTTTATCCCAGACACCGGCCTTGACCCGCTTGTCGTTGATTTCAGCGGCCAGTAGGTAAGTCTCTTCGATCGTCTTAGTCTTAGCCGCTTGCACGAAATCTGCAACACAGTCAGGCAGGGCTCGGATATACTTCTTGATTGCCATATCCGGAGTCTTGACTTGGTCAAGGCAGATGATGCTGAGTTGTTTTAAGCGAGCAGTGAGAGCAGCATTTTCACCTTCCTTCTGCTTTATGTGCCAGAATTCATCTTCTAACTTTTGGCGCTCATGAGGAGGGCAGAATTCTTCCAGCATGACCTCCTTGAGTTCATCCCATGACAAATCGTAGGCTGCATCGTTTCCCCGCTTGTTTCTCTCAGCCGTCCACCAGTCTAATGCGCGGGACTGGAAGACGCCGGTAGCATTCAGAGTGCGAAGGTCGTCGGGGCAACCGCTCTGTCGTAGTGTGACCTCAATGGAATCAAACCATTGGAACAATGCTGTAGGGCCTTCCTCGCCAGTGAATTCATTTGGCCCACAGGACTTGAATTGTTTAAAATTGAAGGGAGCTTTGGTAGCAGCTTTAGGAGCGTCGGTTCTCGACTCCTCAGATGATTTGCTGACGTTCTCGTAGACATTACTCACGGCTTTTGCTACTTATTTAGCGATGATACCAGCAAGACATTTGTCTCTCTTTTCTTAACGAGAAAGTGGTGTGTGACGGGATGATGGTCCAGTTGACATTGTCTGCAACAGACATCGTCATAGGTCTCAGACACGTCATAATCGAATCTCACCTCACACGTCTACTACTTACTAAAGCTTAGGAACATGCAATGTAACATGTATCTCACAAACACATAGGCACATAATCACAGATTCATATAAGCACATAAGCACGTAAGCATGTAGAGCACAAAATCCACCAAACACATAAGCATGAAATCACAAGATGTAGTCAGAATACAGAAACCTATCGTTCAAAGTTCGCAAGCGTTCGAATATAGCGACCGTGTTGTAGTATATCAAGTCGCGTAGTATAAGCGTATAACGTAGCAAAAAGTCGTCCATCGTTTAGCGATTTGTCAGCGTATTGAGATAAAAATGCAGTGTGAGTCGTGTGTAATGATCGAAGTGAAAGCAAAAATCGGGTAAATCTCCAAAATTTAAACATATAAACAGGTAACACACATACAGGCACATAAAATCGATGAATCATCAGAGTCGGCAGTTGCGGGCTCAGAATCGAAACACATATAAATCGAGAAATGGATTGTCTGCGGCTATTAGACATTGACTATCCAAAGTGGTTTGACTATTCACATGGACTTGTCGTGCACGCTTGTCTTACAGGGCAGTGCCTTTGCCTCGATTCTTGGGCGTTGGGCACGCATCCCGTTAGTCATATCGTGACTTCAGGTCGTTGGAGTTCGTCGAGACTTTGGTGAGAGTTTTGTAAAATGAGCGGAACAAGTCGTCAAGGTTAGGGTTTCACCCCTGGCTTAACAACTTTGCTCCTGTTTTTAGTAAAATATAGGAGATTATTCATCAAAATACGGATTTCACTCCTGATTTGGCATAATTCTCCCCGTTTGTAAATAAAATGCGGGTTGATTAAGCAACTTTAGTCGAGAGTTTGCGGTTTTCACACCTATTCTTGACTTAGTTGCTCCTTTATAGTTGAAAATTCGAGTGCAGTGATAGTGTAGCATAAGCGAGAATAGCGAGAAAGAGTAAGCTCATACATAATCCCTAACGGATATGCACAAGTCGGTCTGTTGGTTCCTAACTATAGACTAGGTCTCTAAGACATCGACCCGAACTAGGTCGTGTCTTGCCTAATTCCCTATAGTTATGGCTCTGATACCAATCTGTCACACCCCAACCGATGGCGGAAACATCGGGGCATGGCACTGAGCGAAACAGATTGTCCAGAAGTTTCCATAACAATTATCATTACCAATTAATTTAAAATAACATGTCCCATACCACGTCTCAAAAGGTAAACAAATTATTACAGACAAAATCTAGGCAAATAGTTCTATTCCGACAACTCAGATTTTCAAATAGAGCAATTGTTTATCTGCTTCTAGAGACCCTTGATTTAATTTGTACAGACAACTATTTGTTGGCCTCTAGAGCCTTATTCTAGCCTCGATTTCCTAGCAGATGTGCATCCTAAGCACCTGTCACATACGTTAAAATAAAGTCAATACATATAATGTAAAGGTGAGCATACAAGTTTGATAATAGCATATAGAGTTCGAAATTCGTTTACGCATAACCAGCACGTACACATAGTGAAAAGAGGCATGTTAGTTATCGACATAGACCCATCGATACCAATGACTGCGGGTTGACTGCCTGAGGCAGTTCGCAATGCATGATTACCACCGTAATCCATGCAAGTAATTGTCCTTAACAACCCCTGCGAACAGGTGCTGAGTCCAAACTATAGTACTATCGTTGCTAAGGCAGGTAGACAGCATTCCATGTGTAAACATAACAAAGAAGCATTCATAAGCCACGTATAACATGCATTAACGGTTAGCGTTCAAATAGTGTTGAGTAGTGTGTTGATTGTGATTTGAATATTCGTAACGTATGTAACACCCAAAAGTGCGTAAAGCAAAAAGGGATCGAATATACTCACAGCAATGATGGATTTAAGGGAGCGCTTAGAGCGGAATTAGCCTGATTAGAACGATAACATAACGATAAGTTACGCATAAAACGATGCAAGGGGTAAGTGGCTCGGATAGTAGCTCGGTCGGATTGGTAATCCGATCAGACAGTCCAATCGCGCGGATTGACAATCCGTTCGGATGGTCATCCGGTCGGACAGGTTGTCCGGTCGGATGACTATTCGAGTGGATTGTTTCTTCCTTTGATGTGTTTGTGTATGATGGATTGTCCTTTGAAGTTTTCGTTGTAGCATTTTGAAAACATTGAAGTATCTCTACCTTTCAAGTTGGTCGATCGGACGACTTAGTCGTGCGGATGACAATCCGTTCGGATGTTCATCCGGTCGGACAGATTGTTCGGTCGGACGGCGACTTGAGTGGCGAGGTTACTTAATGAGGACAATTCCACAGCTGGTTGTCACTCGGTCGGACAGGTTGTCCGGTCGGGTGGCATCCTTAGTGCATTGAACATGTTGAAAATTGTTTAAGTCCAAGTATCTCATGATACGAAGAGTAATCCGGTCGGGTAGGTAGTCTGATCGGATAGCAATTCATTCAATACTCAAACTTGGATACAGTTGGTTAAGTGTGGGACCCAAAGTGCAAGTCGCTCGGATGACCTAGTCACTCGGATGACTTATCCGTTCGGATAAGTTGTCCGGTCGGATAGCACCCCGTGCTGGTCGTTCCGTTCGTCTTTCACTTGGCCGTTTTGATTGTTTGTTGCTTTTATCGAGACATTTTGACAACGTCTTAACCAATAGAACCCCATCTTAACCCTAGTGACCCGATCAAACAGGAATCACCCTAGATCGACCAGTTACCCGGTTCATGACGGTTGTTCTTGGTTAACCCGAAATCGGTGGTCTCGTGAGTAGAATCCAGATCTTGAACTAGTACGACACCGCGAGTGAGTAGAAGACTAGAACAAGGTCCGATTCTATCGGTTTTTTAGTGCATTGAGTGTAAAAGATTTGAAAGAAAGTTAGAAACCATCTTTCAATCCTTTTTCACCATGAAAGTGTTTAGATCTATGCAAGATCTTTGTCTATTTGTGTGGAAATCGGTTGGATCCAAGTTGTTCTTGATGGATTGAGGCCAAAACATGAAGTTCTTCAAGAAATCATGATGACGTCATCCTAGAACACCTCAAATCTAGTGATTTCACGGTTAAAAGTTAAGATTCAAAAGATAGAAAGGCATAGGAGTGCATGTAGATTAAGAAAGTACAAGGTTTAGGACGAGATCTTACCGGAATTGGGAGAAATCGAAGAAAAGGCGAGGAGAGTGTGTTGTTCGGACAGAGAGTTTCCAAAAGTAGAAAGAATGAAAGTGACATGGGTATTTATAGAGTTACCCAAAGAGGAAAGTGTTGGCCGGTCGGATGACATCTCGCCCGGATGACCTGTCCTGTCGGATTGTCATCTCGGTCGGATGACACATGGCACCGGATCAAGTGGCAGCCCGGTCGGATGGCTTATCCGGCCGGATGGCACTTAATTCGGGTGTTTGGCGCGACGATTTTTGTTGTTTCGATTGTAATTGTGAGCGATGCGATAGATTTTCATAGTCAAATTACTTTTAGTCCCAACTATTCATATCTAGCACTGTCCCTTCTCCACTAATTATCATAGTTCGATTTCGATTGAGTTCGATTGCGTTTCGATTGCGATTCGAGTTCGATTGCGTTTCGATTGATTCCCACATATACATAAATTAAACATGCACAAGTAACACATAAGGCACACACACACGTATAACAATAACCAAAATGCGTAGTTCGAGTTGCGATTCGATTCGATGTCGATTTGGTTAGCATAGTTTGATTATCGTTTAGTTAACTTTATCGCATTGTTACTTCATATGGTTCACAGTCGTAAGTCGATTAGATAGCGAACACATACGTCGATTATTGTAATTATTGACACTTACTCCACATAATACAACTAAAATAAACATTTAAAAGAAACTCTCTACTAGTCAAGTCGCGCGAAATCGGTCGTTGACTTTGACCTTAACTTTGACTTTGACTTAAAAAACACAGGGTGTTACAGCAAGCCCCTGCCACTGGCAGCGAGTGGTATGGTTTCCTGAGGAACGCCGTTAGCCAAACTCTGACATCAGCGTGAGCCCAGTTAACAGAACATAGTCTGTCCAGAGTGGGGTATGGCCCTCTGTTTGGAAGGGTGTGAGATCTCTCCTCTCAACTGTTAAAAATTCTCACCGTTTAAAAAAAAATCCTTCACCGTAAATTAGATTTCTTTGAACGAGTATATTTGAAAAATGAGTTACAAGTTTAAATTAATTAGCCGATTTAAGAGAATACAATAAGTTAATTAAAATTATAAATTTATCTATATGTCTTATAATAACATTAAATTAAATCTATACTATATAATAAAAGAAACCAATAGAATGACACTTGTCATTATTCTAGACCATCATTAATCATATATAATTATTATTTAATTTAAATTATTAAATTTAATATGTTTCAAACATTTAAAAAATTACGGATAAAGTTCCATAAAATATCTTATTATTTATTTATATTAATTACTAGGTTAGAAATTATATATTAATTCCTTAATTGTAGATAATTATTATTTAATTTAAATTATTAAATTTAGAGTAAAATGCACGGATAGTCCCTGTGGTTTTGTAAAATAACACCTATAGTCCTCAACTTTTGTAAATTACACTGGTGCTCCCTGTGGTTTGACAGTTTGTTACACGGATAGTCCCTGGAGTGGATGAAGGTTAGTTTTCTCAGTTAAGTGGGCGTGAAATGACCTTAATGCCCTTACTGTATTAAAAAATATTAAAATATTAAAAGATAAAGTTAACTCAAGTAGCCCCACCTCACCCCACCCTCACCCTCACCACCTGCAACTCCCTCATCGATACACGCCTTCTTCGTGCATTTTACAAAAGTTGGAGACTATAGGTGTTATTTTACAAAATCACATGGACTATCCGTGCAGTTTACTCTTAAATTTAATATATTTCATATTTATAAACTTGACAAACATCACAAGTTTTGATCATACATGAAACAAAATTTTGTTTGGATATCAGAAAAACGTCTTAAAAATATCGTTTTATAATTATTAAATCTTCGTTATTAACTACTTGATTTTTTATTTACTTAACTCGTGTGATACACGGGGTTATAACCTAGTACACATATAAAATAGAACATTATTCTATGGTTTAAAACTTATTCGTGCAATTTTGTTTTCAATGGCAGTCACACTCATATAATCAGTTATAAACTTACATTTTATTTCAATCCATTAATATCTATTAATAGGACTATGGAAATGAATAGTGTTTCTGAACGTGGTTTTTCCCAATTGGCCTATTCGGGCGGCCATCCCCCCATTACACACGTGTCTTCCTGGTTAACACCTTACCCCTATTTCCTATTTCTGGTTTGCTTCAGATGAGAGAGGATGGGAAGAGGGAAAACGGAGACAGAAGAGAGAGGGTCATCACCGTCACACCACCGCGGTCACCATCTGGTGTCTCTGTTTTCTGGGGTTTTAACCTATATACGAATTAGAGAGAGAAACCAAGGGAGCAGTGAGAAGTGAGAAAAAAGGACATGGCCAGCTTTTGAGCAGCTCTGTATTATGACACATTCAGGTGAAGATGAAGACAGGTGGAGTGGAAGGGGTTGCCGATTGTTGATTAGGGATGGAAGGGTGGACTGGTATGATGATGGGGTGTTGGTTTCGCTGCGATGAAGACGAGTGGAGACGGTGGTTTGACCCCGCCGATAAGGTTTTCGACGGCAACCCTAGCCGCCGTTAAGGTTTCCGACCACAACTATCGCGATTCAGGGCATCCACATCCATATTACTTCTCTATGATTCCGGGTACGTGTTTATTGATTGTACGATTGAGCTTTGATGATCTGATTATAATTTGGGTTTTTTATTTATATTGTTTGTTTTTTAGCTTTTACATATCAATATTTCTTATTATTTGTTTGAATTATGATGTCGATTGAGTTTTGTTAAACTATATTTAATTTGGGCTTTTGAATGAAATTGTGTTGTTTGGTGAATTTACAAGAGGGGCCAAATTCAGTTCGTACAGTTTTAGCATGTACCTTTATGTTTCCCTATTGTTTTCTTTCTGTGTTATTTATGTGGTGGTTTGAATTGGCAGCAACAGATTCATCCATACTTGCATGTTTCATAGAGGATTTCTTCAACAAATGCTAAACTTTAGCAGATCACGAACTAGACCGAGGCCAAACCGATCTCATCCTCTGGGAGGTAATTCATTATACACATGTTGTTTGGATCATGATTTCAAGATTATGATTCTTAATTTCGTCATTATTGTAATGATATGGCCACAAGATCATCGACTTGTGTTGTTTTATGTTTATATCAAACTGAGCACGTCAAGTTAAAGTATTAATGATGATCGATCTATAAAGCTGGCTTTTAAAAGGCGCCACTGACATGCACCTCATGCACAAGGCTGGTCGCTTCTAAATTGAAAAGTCCCAATGTGTACAGAAGGAACACTAAAGGCGAGGCAGGCGCACAGAAAAGTGGCTGGAAGCGAAAAACAAACAATATGTTTGATCATGTGCCTAAAGTGGATGCAGTTCTGTGAATAGTAGAACTCCAGAATGCAGGTGTTGTCGCTTACTGCTTTAGAGCTCCGTGTATCACGAGTAAATAGGTTTACCTATTAGAATTGGTCGATGATTTTTTATGTTGTTGATTTTGTGGAAACACGATTTGTTTCGAATTTCATATGAAACTAATTACAAGATTTGTAGGAAGCTGTTGGTGGAGTCTGGTTACTTTGGTGCTTCTATAATGTCTTTGGTGCCATTAGACAACTTTGGTGCTTATATAATGCAAAGCCAAGTTGAAAGCCCGTTAAGATTTGTATCCTTCTTGGAAAAGCTAACTGATCTTGAGGTTGGACCTGCTGCCATGGCTCACTTATTTTCCATAGAGTGGTATAATAACGAATTAAATGCGGGTTTTTTTTCGCATGGCAACTGGCGTCACCCTTAATTTGTGGAATTTTTTGGATTTGTGAGCATCATAAGCTTTGGATCTGTTGTGATTGTTGGCTTCGATATTGTATGACGTGTAGGTATGAATGTCTGTCATTTTTCTTTTTCAGATGCTTCAATGGCTATGATGGTCCGCTGAGCTTTCTGTTGTGAGAATCAGTTTGCATATTGGTTGTGCATATAAGGTGTTCGTTAAAAATGGCTAAAAGATAGTGTTTGTGCAGTCGGCTATGGTTAGTATTTGCTACTTTTAATTTTGAAATGGTTCAAGGTCTATGATGCTTTTAGTTTTGTGATGGTACAGGGGCTATGATGTTTGCGTAAGCCCTTTCGAGAACATATGACTGGTGTGGCTGAATGTCTGCCTTTTTTAATTTTCGAATAGTTCTTTTTTTGTTCGCGTGGCTATGTTTCAGGGGCTATAATGGTTGCCTGAGCCCTCTATTGAGTATGCGCATTGTTCTCATGTGTAATTTTGTGATGGTACAGGAGCTATGAAGTTCGCCTGAGCCCTTGTAAGTGTTCTCACCGTCCTAGACTCAGGTTTGATTAATAGTGTGATACATAGTCTATTTTTTTTATAATGAGTGGTGGACTAGACTTTAGAGTAAAATGACTCAATGGATGTCAGTTTATTTTAGCTGACCCTGTGTGCTCTGACAAAATTTTTTATTATATAATTTTTTGGTTTACTCCTAAACTTGATTAAACATAAAGTTAACCTTAAGAGTTAAAACATTAAATGGTTGTGTTTGTAGCATACTACTGATGAAAGGTGCCTTGAAGATTTGAGAGAAAAGGTAAAAAGGTATTTTTTCAGCTTTTAAATGCTACGCAATATGGTCTACCTAAATGGAAAAAAATGTATAGAACAATCACCTACTTAGATGCAGAGTAAGAACATGTTTAATCTATATTGACTTCCATCAACTATTTCAGTTATTTTTGTTTTTTTATTTGTGATTAACGCTTTTGAATGCTATTCAATACCGTCTAACTATAACAGAAAAATGTGTGGGTGCTTTTTGTAGAAACAAAGACAATAACCTATTCAGAACAGAAAATTGCGTCAAAAACTCGATTCCGTCACTACGACGGAACTGTCCAACCCAAAAGGAGGCAACGGTGTGGTACTTGAACTGTATGGTGTGGTATTTAGATCGAAAAATAATCGGAATCGTTGATAATTGGATTTTCGGCGAGTTGTTTAACACGGCTAGGGATCGGTGGGTTTGATAATGCGTTGAGTAACTTGGCAGTTAGGTTACAAATGCAAGCTGTCGGAGGAGATTTGTTTCGGAAATTGGCATTTGAAAGTGTGACGTTTGGGCGGGATTCGGTGACGATCTACAAGATGATGCAATGTACGCCTTATTTATCAAAGGAGCAGTGCAGTTTGTGTTTGTACGAACTGGTTTGAAGGTTTTGCCAACTGTGATGTAATTTAGTTCTAAGTAGATTGTTCCTAATTATTTGAGTTGTAATGTAATTGTGAATCGTATAGTTCGACTTTTTATTGTCAAATTGATTACTCTTCAGTTTTGAATTGCGTTATACCAAACGTGTCCCATATTACTCTATAGAAAGATTAAAAAATCAAGTTTGATGCTTCCTTATAGTTAGATGAACGCGTGTTGTGATAAAAAGTCGCGCAAAGCGCGACAAGGAATACCACTAGTTTCATTCATAAGGATAATTTTTGTGGTGTTTTAACGACAGCAGTCAAACAACGGGGGCGTGAATGCAAAGATGCCAACGAAAAAGAAAAAGGATAGAAACTGGAGACTCTATATTCCTACGAATGTGATCCTCATTGCGTCAAGTGAGAACCAAACGTAAATCTTTGATTTTCACATGAGCGGGACTAGATTTGTCAACAAAAGTGAAAGTTAGAAGTAGGGGTGTGTATGGTACGATTTGGTACGGTTCAATTTGGTTATTAATCTCAGTCGAAATTGAAACTGAAGTCATCAGTTAATCTATTTATTAACCAAAAGCTTTTCGGTTAATCGCTTCGGTTTATTCGGCTAGTTTGTCGGTTTTCAGTTTGATTCGATAATTTCGGTCAATAACCAAAACCGAACCTGGGATAAATGTTTTGCTTAGAAATACATGAAATTGAGGTATAGATACATTAAATGGATATACAAATACATGAAATGGAGGTACAAATACATGAAACAAATGTAAAAAAGTTAGAAATATATAAAAATATGAATAGTTCGGTTAATTTCGGTTAACCGAGGGTAAAAAAAACCGACAACCGATTTTCGGATAATTCGGTTTAATTTCGGTTAGTTTCGATTCAGATTCGTCTGTTTTCGGTTATTTTTTCTGTTAACGATTAGGTTATTCCTTACTAGGTTAAATTGTTGGTATGGATTACTAAAATCCAATTCGGTGTGAAAAAATAAAAAGTAAAAATCTGTCGTTGATGCTACTTGCAAATTTAGTTTTATTAATCTCTGGGTGAAATGAAATATAACGTTGTAATTCAAAAATCAAACAAAACTACTTGGTCATCCTAAGAAAAGTTCACTTTATCCGTCAACGCTTAAACTGAAGGGGTATTCCGGGCAGGCGGGCAGGTTCAAGTCAAAGTCTCTTGGTTGACCATGAATGGCAGTTCCACTTCCACCATCGTAATGACGTCTCTTATGACCACCAAGTGCCTGCCCGGAGGGGAAACACCTATGGCAGATAGAGCACTCATGGCCCTTAACTCCGTCCCTCTTCAAATCACCGGAAGTTGCCATTTGGTCATCCGAACTAAGCGGGACATTTCTCCGGTGACTCGATTTGTGACCGCCTAGCGCTTGGTACGTAGGGAATACCTTGTTACATATGTTACACGCGTACAACATTGTAGGAATATGATCCGTGTGTTGAGGGGATGGAGGGGATGGTTGAGTAGTGGAGTCGCCTCGGGCAAGTAACATGAGGGTCAGGGCTAAGTATTGATCCTCCCCCGTGGGTTCGGGTGGTGGTGGATGGCAGGCGGTCGCGGTGGTGGTGGTGTTTGTGTCTTTGTAGTGTAGGAATGTTAGTTCGGGTGTTGTGAGGAGTGTGGTTAACGCTTGGAGTGTCATTAATATTAATAATTAATAAATATGTAGAGATAGAAATAGTGATAACAAAATATAAGGGGATAGATGGTATTTATAGGTGAGTGTTGGGGGTTTGAATGGGTCATATTGCTCATACGTCATAGGAGCAACCAATAAAAAGAATATAATTTTGATTTGGTAAAAAAACAACATAGTATATTTTGTGCTCAAACCGGTCAAGAAACTATTTTTTAAGTCACTTGAACCTATAAGTTAGTTTTGAAAACCACAAAAGAAAACGAGTAAATGGATACAACTGGTGTGACAAATAGTGTAAATAAAAGTAAGTCTGTTGTTTTATCACTTCCAAGTTATCAGAAAAAAAAAAAGGTAAAAATTTTCTTTAAAAAATAAAGTTTTCAATTCGTTAAACCCAGCAGCCATATCCTTTGAGGCTTGAGCCAATATAAAATGGACCTCTAAACTTAGCCAAACTCAATTCATACAGGGCAAAATAATCATCAACGAATATTTTGTGAATACGACAAATAAATCACTCTCTAACCTCTCTCTGTTATATTTCTCGTCATTGTATTATTTTTTGCGATCCACTGTGTTATATTTTGTAATCCATTGTGTTTTCGTACTCTCCTAGATTTAAGAGGGTTTATAGAATAACTTTACCTTTCATTTTTATAGTCTAGTGGCATCTTGGAAGTGTGATAAGACTTTGAGACCAATAGATCCTGGGTTTGATTCCCACAAGAGGGTTTTTCCCATATTTGTTGGGTTTGCTCATGAATTTGTGTATAGGCATTATGCCTAGTGGAGATGGATATGATCGGGTAGTTTCGCTGGTGGTACATTGACACTGTAGTGATTCGTCAGTGATCCAAATTTGCCGTTAAAAATAAAAGTTCGATCTTCATGATCATGGAAAGTTAATCTTTGGCTTTGTAACCTTTTGGAATGAGCAATCGAAAATCTAGGTTGTTCAAAGGCAACTTTTTTTATTGATCTTGTCTGAAGCAAAGCTTCACATTTTTACCTGAATTGTTGTGTAAAGTATTAACATTATACATGGCATACAGAGCCCTAGTGGCCTTTAATCCTGGCTGTGTCAAAAAAAAAAAATATAATACCAAATTCACTATAAAATACATAATATAAATGCTTTATTAGAAAATACATAACAAAAAATAAAATTATAATTTTTTTTATGGTTTATCATCTTCTGGATATGATCATATAAATCTTCTAAACAAATATTCTTATGCAAAAATCGTCCCTAAGGTTTGACACTTTTGCATGTTACAATTATTTTAACTATTTTAAATAAATATATTTATAATTATTTTTATTTTTATTTTTATTTAGAGATAAAAAATTAAAAAACGAAAGAATAAATGAAAAAATCATCAAAATGGTCCCTGAAGATCAGGAAGTTGCCAAAATTGTCATACATTTTAACTAAGTCAGTGATTTGGATGAAAATGACAACAAAAATGAAACCTTAGAGATCTAGTTACAAAAATTCTTATTTTTAATGTAACAGACAAAAATACCAAAACATCATGGACGATTACGAAATTTTACTCTTAAATAAGTAACTAGTGATTAAAAAATGATTAATATGTGCTGAAAACAGGCAAAACCATTATGTAATGAAAACAAGTGGTTTGGTAATGTGTCATTGATATGGCATACACTTTATGTTCTGATAGAAAAAATAGATTAAGGGGATTCTATTGGCACACTGACAATTCTATCCTCACACTTTGACAGGTCCAATATGCATTGTATAGGGCTATACGACGCGTATTGGTTAAGGTTTAGAAAAGGCACAGTGACAATGTTAGTGTTTATCTGGCGGCTGGCCTATACGATCCGTATAGGCCTATACGACCCGTATAGAGGAGCTGAATTTTTTGAAGTTGAATTTTGGTGTTTCGGGTTGAATTTGGCGTTTTGGGTATGGTTATTGGTGTTTTATAAATCAATAAAGTTGATTTTTTTCGTGAGTTGTCGTAATATTTGGTATTATGTTTTATCATTACTTATCGTATTATATCGCATCGTAGTGTTGTATCGTATTAAATATTATACGTAACCAACCACACATATATAAACATTGTAAATAAAACATCACAAAACATAATTAAACTGATTCGGAAAATTTTAAATATATAAGAAGTTTGTGTATATACAAGACACAATACAATAAAAGGTAACAGCTATCCTAAGGATCCCTGAGTAAATAAGAGTTTACCTCGTTCAGGTCTGCAACAACGGTTCGCGAGGCACAAGAAACTTTAAAAACCAACGGGTAAAAAATAAAGATAAATTTACCACCGAAAACAAATAAGTAAATAAATATTTACCTCGTTCAGGTCTAGCAACAACGGTCCGCGAGTCACAAGAAACTAAAAAAACGAACGGGTAAAAGATAAAGATAAATTTACCACCGAAAACAAATAAGTAAATAAATGCTTATTTCGTTCAGGTCTAGCAACAATGGTTCCTTGTGATCGGAACGAAAACCGAATACGACCTCCTCCACGTGATCATCATTTACTCTCCCAACATAAGAATCTGGGACAAAAGACTCTAAAACAACGGTGTGGTAAGTATTTCATAAATAAAATAAGTTAAAAAAATACTATACCACACTGCTTCCCGGATTAAACGTGCTTGCGTTTGTGTCGGACGACTCGCCAAAAATGAAATTAAGGTTAAACCAAGACATGGTGGAATCGATTACAAAGAAAAAAAGAAGAGAAGGAAATGAGTTTTATCAATCGTCTTCATCTTCCTCGTTTATAAAGGCCAAGCAAAATGCAAAATCACATACCAATACGGGTCGTATAGGTCTATACGACTTGTATAGGGTTGACGTAATATTCACTTTTGTCACTTTCTGTTACTGTTGAGTAACAGAAAACTAACATCATACTTGATATGGATCGTATAGGCCTATACAATCCATATAGGGTTTGCATGTGAACCATATCTGTCAGAGTTAAAAGACAACCTTGTACGAATATGCATGGTATGTCTAAGCATGTGAAGACAATGTCAGCCTTTGACTGACCTTTAAATTTAAATCTAGACTAATACGGACCGTATAGGTCTATACGATCCGTATAGGTGCTGTCGATTTAAGGTGTCAAAATATCTCCCAATAATACAACCCTAGGTTAAACCATTAATATATGATAGTGAGGGGAATGAACAATATAGTTGAGGGGGGTATTTAAGGGTTTTTTTTTACACATAAACAAATCCACCGTTTCCCATTCTGGCGATAGGAAGACATAGAGAGACAGTGCGCGACGGAGGGAGAGAGAGAGCGCGCGACGGAGGTAGAGTAAGCTAGAGAGAGGCACGGCAGTGATGGAGGAACCGGTTACGGTTCCGGCCGACGGTAATGTTGTCGATCGTTGCTGAAAGCAAACTTGACGGCCGGGGGTTCTAGGGTTTGTGACGGTATGATCAGTAGTCTTTGGTGGCGGCGAACATGGTTTGTGACAGAGAGCAACGAGGTATGTTAGATCGGATGCTGCGCCAGCTCTTACAATGACGACGGTCAAGCGGTTAGGGTTTCGACCAACTTCCGGTAAGCCCTTTACTATTGCATGTTCGTTATTTGTTAGACATAATAATTATGATTATACATCTACTGCTATTATCAAGTACAAACAACATTTTATCAGTTCGCAAGTTAACCCCAATTTGTAACATGTCTCACCTTTTTACCTCTATACATATACGAGAAATCTCTATTGGGACAATATTTCTTTAGTATGTATTGTTTTCAGTTACGCTAGAATTATTTATTTGTTTATTAATTTATATTTTCTTTCAGTGTCGTTGGAATTATCTATTTGTTTATTAACGAGTTAACGTTACTCGCGCGTTGCAGCGAGATGCTGATTATGAAAGTTTATATGATCACTTTTTCTTCGACACCCATCCAGTATTGACTAATTCTTGAAAGTTTTGTTTTATGGTTAAAAAAAACAAATTTAATTTAACTTTTAGAGCCAATATTTTCTGCCTGTAAATGGTTAATTAACTTAATTTAGCTTATGCATTGTTATATATAATATTTTTTTTAACGGCAAATTTCTTTTGTTCTACTTGTAAATGGTTAATTAACTTAATTTAGCTTCTGCATTATTATATACAATATTTTTTAACGGCAAATTTCTTTTGTTCTACTTTTAAATGGTTAATTTCCTTAATTTAGCTTCTGCATTATTATGTACAATATTTTTTTTAACGGCAAATTTCTTTTGATTTCTGAACCCAAGACATCCCCTCTTTAGGTGTTTAAATGTTTTACCTTTGCCAATAAACGGTTATTATATACCATATTCTAGTCTTTGTTTTTCTTTCCCTAGGTAATGGATAAGAGAGTTGAACACTCATCCGACATCTCTGCATATTTTCTTTTATCGTCGTATTAAGACTAAGCGGTATGGGGACCGGTCTAGGGCCGGCAGGCTCCAGCGTCGGACCAGCACACCGCCCCCTAGGGCCGTCCCCGTCTCCATCTCGATGCTCAAACCGGGCCTCACACACACACATTGAGGGTCATCTTCACACCCTAAGTCCATCCCCTTTCCGCACCTGTTTACGTGGACGCCTAAGTGGTAGACCATCCTTTGAGGACTACCCTCCTCCACACCTCATATTCTTTAACTTTTTAAAAAATCTCATTTTACTATTGGAGTCCTCGTTTCACCATCATCTATATATATACTCGGCAAAACAACAAATGCTATGCTATACTCTGCAAGCAGATCGTCACCGTCTTAAAACCATCGTTTTCAATCCTGCATTTGCTTCACTTCATCATTGAAATTGAACACGATTTGATTCAGGGAAAAGAAGCAACGGATAAATAACTAAGATATATATTTACACTTACCAATCACCGGTCAAACCAGCCAACCACTAAATCGCTACGACCGGAAGGTTTATTCATATGGACTAACGATGCACATTCACTGGAGTGTTCCGATTAAACCTTGATGAAATCGTCCTCGTCCTTTACGATATCTCCTTTAACAATACATAATCGCCTCAATCTATTTCTCTCATCACCGTCTCTGTTTCATTTCCAGTAGTCCTTGCGAGTTCCCATAATTGTTTTGCGATTTTAAGTTTATTTACAAAAGGACAGCGATTCATTTGTAGAGGAAAATCTTTACTTTAATAATTTATTGAATCAACAATATGTGGTCAAGAGACGACTAGGAAACGGTTTGATTGTAAACCGTTGATTATTGAGCATGTGTGTGTGTTGTTGGTTCATGTAGATATCAAAACGACACACAACACCGGTTCATTTCTAGACGAAATTCTTTACTTCAATTATTTAATAATTTATTGAACCAAACAATAGGGCAAGAGCCAAGAGGCAACTGGGAAACGGTTATGTACTTGGGTTTTTTATATAAATAAATAGCAGACGGTTGGATAATTGCAAGCATTTGAAACGGTGGCGTTGTAATTGTTATGTGACGGTTTATTTTCATTGGCGCCGGTAGCCGGTATTTATTTGGTTGGTAATTACCAGAGTCTCCTACCTATTGAACATTCGCGCTGATAACGCCAACCAATTACATTTTTATTTGTATTTTTTTAAAGTCCTATGTGTAAAAAAAGAAGGAAAAAAAAATAACAGTTAAGCCAGTGTTTACTGGAATCGAACCCGCGTAATTTCCTTGTTAAAAAGGCACTTAAACCATCGTTACATATTAGATTTTTTGATATTGAATTATTTTAATAAATATATATTAAATAGGCGCGCGTTTTAGAAAAAGGAAGGTAAGAAATAGAGATTAAGTGGTGTATACGGAGCCGAACAGGCGTCATTCTATTGTTAAAAAGGTGCTACAACCATTGCCACAGATATGATTTTATTACTTTGAAACCTTTTATTTAATAAAGATAGTAAATACGCGCGTCTAATATCCAATATATATAATTTTCTAATCAACGCGTCTTTTAAATGAAAAGGT
This sequence comes from Helianthus tuberosus, assembly GCA_030545235.1. Classification (NCBI taxonomy): domain Eukaryota; kingdom Viridiplantae; phylum Streptophyta; class Magnoliopsida; order Asterales; family Asteraceae; genus Helianthus; species Helianthus tuberosus. The sequence goes on from CM060445.1 coordinate 112,452,889, forward strand.
GTATCCCAATTTACTTTTTGTAGGGATATATAATTTATACTTTCTAAGCAACTTGACGGCTTCTCGTATGGTATGGCTGAGTCGAGTGACACCCCTAAATTCTGATAACCTAACTTATCTTGCGTCTTTACTTTGACTAAAAAGTTGACTTCGCTGAAATTTGAAATTTGACAGAATCTTCTTGAAATGGAATTTGTCCGGCCCTGAATTTATAGATGGCTTTTTAATCTAATACAAAAATATCATGAAATATAATATTTTTTTAACGACGAATGTTACAATAACCCTACTACTAAATTACAACAAACTATACCTAGTCACTTCTTACCAGGAATTGAACCCTAATCTTCTCCACAAGATGCAAGAACCCAAAGCCAAAATTGGAATGAAAATAAATTAGTATTCGCTAATTTTTGTTGATTTATTTCAAAATATATTCTTAAACCTTAAAAGACCGTGTCTCTACATTTTTAGTAAGGGGCTGTTTGTTTACCTTTTAATGAGTCTTTTAATGGTTTAGACCTCTTACCGATTCAACACTTAATGGTTCAGATTGTTTGTTTCACGAGCAGATCTCTGAATGGTTCAGACATTTGCCTCTGAATGGTTAAGTATTATACTGAGTGTGAATGGTTAAGACCTCTAATCTGAATTGGTCAGACATTTGCCTCTAAATGGTTAAGCATTATACTAGCTCTTAATGGTTCAGACATCTTACTGGTTCAACACTTAATGATTCAACACTAAATCAATCAGAAGTTTCCAAACAGCCCCTAAATCATCAATAAAAAGTAATAATATATATTTGGATCTCTATATTATATAAAGTTTCAGTCCTATGATATAAAATTACTACTATAACCTTGAAATTCTAAAAATACTACGGTAACCTTGAAATTCCCATGAAATACATTAGTACTTTATAGATGGGTGGGTCTAACATAATAGCATTAATCGAAACCGTAATCGAAGTTATTGGTTTGCTATATTTGATTAATTTGTCAGTTTTTGGTTCGATTCGGTTAATTTTGATTAATACCCAAATCAAACAAGGGCTATTTTTTTTGCATAGGAATACAAGTAATATAGGTATAAATACATAAGATAGATGTATAATACATGAAAGTGAGGTATAAATAAATAAAATGGAGTTATAAATACATAAAATGAAAATGTAAAACATGAAATACATGAAACTGAGCCACTGAGGTATAAAAACTAGAAATAAATGAAAATATAAAGGGTTATTGGATTTTATCACACCTAACCATTGGCTATTGGCCGCTGCCACCCCCAATTATCACTTTGATGCCTGCCACCCCTAACTTAACACTTAGTGTGTTTTATCACCACGTCGTTAACTGATCACTAACTTTTGATCATGTTACTATACTTTTGGGAGTGTCCTAAGATCCCTAAAACCTTCCTAAGATTCCTATGACACTCCCAAAAGTAGAGTAACATGATCAAAAGTGAGTGATCAGTTAATGACGTAGTGACAGAACACACTAAGTGTTAAGTTGGGGGGTGACGGACGTCAAAGTGATAGTTGGGGGTGACAGCGACCAATAGCCGATAGTTTGGGGTGATAAAATCCAATAACCCAAATATAAATGGTTCGATTTGATTAATTTCAGTTAACCGATGCTATAAAAAATAACAAATAACCAGCTTTCAGTTAAGATTTCAGTTACTTTTAGTTTGGTTTCGTCGATTTACGGTTGGTTTTGGTTAATGATTTTGGGTTATTGCCTACCCTACAATGTGAGGGAGAAATTATATTTTGGTGGTTGGTCCTTTATGTTTTGTGAGAAAGAAGTTACCTTTAGTAACACCATATATATATATATATATAGAAGCCGGTTAACGTACATTGCGTACGCGATGCATTATCAATATGTGAATACGTGTTATAACATGCGAATTTAGTTCCAAAAAACCACCATGCGAATTTGTAGTTTCATGTTAACATGCAAATTAGGTCCCAATACAAACATGGGAATTGGCTTTTCCTTTGTACATGCGAATTGTGTTTTTTTTTAATATGCGACCTTTTGTTTTTATAACAAGCGATATTTTCTTTCACGGGTTTATAACATGCGAACTTGCCGTCGTATACGCAATGTATGTTAAGACATATTGTACGATATACTTTTTCTATATATAGGGTCGGGATAAAATGAAAACTTATACGAGTTGTGAGAATTTAGAGAACTCGGCCTTATGAAAGGTTTTTTTTTTTAAAACACATTTTACCAAAAATCCTAAAATAATAAACTTTTCCAAAAAAAAAAAAACTTGTTTTTTTCTTTCATTTAAGGCAGCCGTAAATACTGTAAATAGTGATGTCATGCTTATGTCATCACCTTTTTACAGCTGCTGTAAGGGGCTAAAAAACACTACTTCGAATTTTTATTTATTTTTTACGGCAGTCTTTCTAAACATTTAATCTAGGGGTGTGAAAAAAGTTGGGGCAAAACTCGCACGGGAAGGCCGAGTTCTCTAAGTCTCACAACTTGGAGTGGTCTTTTTAAACATTTTAATCTAGGGGTGTGAAAAAAATGAGCGCAAAATTCGCACGACAGCAGTGCTAGGCAGCTGACTGGCACTTTCTTATTGGCCCTTACAAATTTTGATTTTACCTCAGTTCAGAATTACAATTTTACCCGAGTTCAGAATTACGATTTTACCCGAGTTCAGAATTACGATTTTATCCCGAGTTAAAAATTACGATTTTGCACCAGTTCAAAATTACAATCTTCCATCGTTGTATCTTTTAACAAATTACGATTTTACACCTAATAAAAATTACGATTTTTTCCCTAGTTTAAAATTACAGTCTTGCCATCGTTGTAGCTTTTAACAAATTACGATTTTACCCGAGTTCAGAATTACGATTTTGCCCCAGTTAAAATTACGATTTTGCACCCAGTTCAAAATTACTAGTCTTCAATCGTTGTAGCTTTTAACAAATTACGATTTTACCCCTAGTAAAATTACGATTTTCCCCCAGTTCAAAATTACAGTTTTTCCATATATTTAAAGGCCATGCCGGGGAAGGTTAAGAATTACAGTCTTACCGTCGTTATAACTTTTAACAAATTATGATTTTACCCCTAGTCAAAATTACGATTCTGCCCTAGTTGAAAATTGCAGTGTTGTCATCGTTGTAGCTTTTGATAAATTACGATTTAACCCTCAGTCAAAATTGATTTCCCCTAGTTCAAAATTACAATGTTATCATTGTTTTAGTATTTTTTTTTAGCAAACCTATGATAGTGTTTTGTTTTAATTGGTTGACTCGATGTAATTTTTTATTCGCTAGCACTCGCCCATTGGTCTTGACAAATTACAATTTTGCCCCCAGCTCTAAATTACAGTCTTTTCATCGTTTTAGTTTTTTTATTCTAGCAAAACTATAGTAGTATTTTGTTTTATTTGATTGAGAAATATTTGGACTAGCGCCCCGCAACGCGGATGAGGCACAAAGCTAGTTATTCATAATTAAGCATTTAAAAAGAAACCATCCATTGAAAAATATATACACTTTTAAAATTAAAAGGTATAAATTAAAAAAATCTCCGTATTATTATTAACTAGTGAAAATTCTCCCGTAGATACATCGAGAAACATGTATATATTACAAAAAGTTTAGTTACAGTGGTATTATGTTTAATTACATAAAAGTTTTCTCATTTAACAAAAAAGGGTTGCAACATGCCCAAAAAGACATGGACATGTGTTTTTGCTTGGATTGAAAACTAAAAATCCGAATACCGTTAATGGTATCAATGATGTTCCATCGATATTAGTTCGGTTCAGTACGGTAGTAGTACTCTTTATAGTTTATAGAGTAAAATGCACGGATAGTCCCTGTGGTTTTGCAAAGTTTCAGCTATAGTCCCCAGATTTTGGAAATTACACTCATAGTCCCTGTGGTTTGACAGTTTGTTACGCTGATAGTCCCTGGAGTGTAGGGCTGGGCAAACTGCTCGTCGCTCGCCGCTCGCTCACATTTGCTCGGTAAATGCTCGCTCAGTTTTAGGCTCGATTGTAAGCGAGCCAATCCGCTCGGTTCGATTTAAAAACGAGCCAAGTATGAGCAAAGGTCCGCTCGGCTCGGCTCGGCTCGAATTTTTTATACTTTATATTTTAATATATATATATATATATGTAATATATTATTTCTTGTAATTATTATTTTATTGAATTTATGGATTAATATTTTGTATTTAGCTCAAATAATAGTTAATTAGTTAGCCCAAAATGTTAAGCCCACCACTCCACCCCTAAGCCCTAATTCATAAATTTCTTTTGCCCTAGATCTAAACAAAAGAGCAGTTGTCTTCTTCATATTCGATTAGGGGTTCTTCAACAAATTCATCTCAATTTGCTAATTATCCTATTGATTGATCGAATTCACACTTCAAACATCTTCATGTAATCATTTCAGGTTCGTTCAAACCTTTCGTACTCTGTTTTCAGCATTTGAATTCGTTCAAACTCGATATTTCAACGCATTTTAGATCGATTCCTGCTGTTTCATGATGATTTAATCTCCTTTTTTTGTGTAGTTGTCATCGATTAATTTGTTTATTATAGCACAGGCGTTCTGTCCATAGTCCACCTCCACCACGAGCAGCGGAGCCGCACAGACGAGCAGCGGAGCCGCACACGAGCAGCTGCCATCCATTAATTTCAGGTTCGTAAATACCATTTTTTGAAATCTTTATACCATTTTTTTAATTTAAAACTGAAACCGAGCGAAACTGAGCAAAATCGAGCTGCTCGGTTGTAAACCAAGCGAGTTCAAGCAACGATTTTTGCTCGTTTCATTAAATTCGATCCGAGCAGAGCCGCTCGGTTTAAATTCGAGCCGAGTTCGAGCAGAGCCTTGCTCGGTTCTGCTCGGCTCGTGAACAGCCCTACTGGAGTGGATGTGGGTTAGTTTTCTCAGTTAAGTCCATGTGAAATTACAAAATTACCCTTGCTTTTATTATATTCATCAACATCATCATCATTCAACAGACTCATTCATCAGTTCACTCATCTTAGCAAGAACACATTAATCATTCATCCAAAAATCCAATTCTAAGAACACATCTTCAAAATTCACCAACCGTATATCGAAACAACAATCTGAATCAAAACAACAAATCACTCCTTCGAGCAAAAACAAACCGTATATCGATTCAGATACAACCTCATCGATCAAACAACAACATTCAGCAATCCTTCATCTATCAATGATCATCAACAAGCACAGGGGCAAATACTAAACGAATCCTTCTTCTTCGATACAGCCGAACAACAATATTCAGTTTCTTATATTTAATTCAGATCTGAAAAACCTGCAGCTGTATGTCCGATTCAAATCTAAAAGTCGACTCAACTAAGGTTTTCTTCTTTGTTTCAGATACAAACAAACTACAAAAAATTGATTCTTTTATGCGAACAACTTTGTCACTTACCTTTCTTCTTCTTCGAACAAACAAGCAACAATCTTTCTTGTTTTAATTCAAATTCAAACAACAACCTGAATCAAAACAACAAATCACTCCTTCGAGCAAAAACAAACCGTATATCGATTCAGATACAACCTCATCGATCAAACAACAACATTCAGATCTGTTTACAAATCCAAACAAATCCATCGCACAAATCCATTTGTACAAATCCAAAACAACAACCGTAACTTCGGCACCACCCCCACCACAGTCGCACCATGTAACGAAGACGACAGGGGTGGGAGGCGGCTGTAGAGGGTGACGGTGTAGAGAAGATGACAGGGTGGTGGGGTTGGTGAAGGCGACAGGGTGAGGTGGATAGGGGTGGTTGATTTGGGGATGGGTGGTTGATGGTGGAGGCGGGTATGGGTTTAGGAGGCGGAGGTGTGGTGGTGGAAGGGGATGGCGGTGGTGGGGAGTGGTGATGGCGGCAGGGGAGGTGACGGTGGTGGTGGTTTTTAGTGAGAGAGAGAGAGAGAGAGAGTAGAAAGAGAAATACATATTGTTCAGTAAGTGTGTGTATATACATACATATATGTTTTATATATTTAAATACTTGATTTGTTTATTTTATTTTATATTAAGGGTATTATAGTCATTTCACACCAACTTAACTGAGAAAACTAACCCACATCCACTCCAGGGACTATCAGCATAACAAACTGTCAAACCACAGGGACTATGAGTGTAATTTCCAAAATTTGGGGACTATAGCTGAAACTTTGCAAAACCACAGGGACTATCCGTGCATTTTACTCTAGTTTATAATACCAATTAATATTTTAATTTGAATACAACTCCGTTATTTATAAACATTTAAATAGTTTTATAAGGTTAATGTAAACAGGTTATTAAAGAAATATCAAATTAAGTGATAAATGAAATATTATCGAAACCGAAAACCATAAACTGAAAATATATAAGTACCGGTGTTCGGTCTGTATCAATGCAGTTTGTTATGGTACTGATTGTTGGTATTGTTTACGACACCAAAAATTACTTTATTTTGAATAAAATTTTGTTTTCAATAAAAATTATATCGGCATGTTGATAAAGAAAAACGTATTTGCATATCTAGATGTGTTTTAAAATTTAACAAAAGTAAGTTATTAGAGAAAAAGTAATAAATAAAATATTATTAAATAGGTTAAGATAAAAACCGATACATTTGAAAGTCTAACCTAAAACTCTCTCTAGTCATCTTCTTAAATATACTCAAGGGGAAAACTTATTAGTTAATAAGGGTAAATCCTAATAGAATATAGTTTATGTAAATATAGTTATGATCTTATTATTATCTTGTATTTACTTGTTCCCTAAGTTAAAGGATTTACTTGTTCCCTAAGGGATTGTATCTTGTATTTATATTGAGGTATCAATGAAAGAGAATTCCAATTGAGCCATAATATTCTTCATGGTATCAAGAGCCTATCCCTATTTTTTTCTCTCTCAACCTCTCTCTATCTCGCCATCTTTCTTGCTTCCCTCATCTGTTCGGCTCTTCTTCTCTATCGGCCGAAGATGACAACACCAATCCACCCCGCGGTCAGTGTCAACAACATCAAGAATTTTATTCCCTTGATTCTTGATAGCCAAACTGAACATTATAATACCTGGACAGAGTTATTTGTCTTCCACTGCAAAGCTTATGACGTATTCGATCACTTGAAACCCCGGGTTACTGCAGCCTCTTCTTCAACCGAATCGGACAAGGATAAAGACAAGGATAAAGAACCGGCTCCCAAGCACACCTATCTTGAGTCATGGGAACGCATAGACTCCATTGTTCTACAATGGATCTATGCAACCATCTCTCAGGACCTCATGCACACTATCATGATCACCAATACCACCGCTTACGACGCTTGGTGTCGCCTCAAAAATCTTTTCCTAGATAATCAAGCGGCTCGTACAATCACCATACAAAACAAGTTTTTCAACACCCGTCTCGAACAATTCACAAATATGGCGGATTACTGTCAACACATGAAACTGCTTCACGACCAACTTAATAGTCTTGGATCTATCGTATCCGAGAACCAACTTGTTTTACAGATTCTCACTGGGCTCACGGGTCAATACGAGAGCATCTCTCTCATTCTACAGCAGACACAGTCGCTTCTGGATTTTTATAACACACGCTCTCTACTTTGTCAAGTTGAAGACAGAAAAAACGTGCAAGCTAAGCAATCGGCTCAGTTGGCCGGAACCGCCCTCAACACCACAACTGATCAGCCCTCTCGGGCACCCACCGATACCCGTAATTACAACCGGTTCGAGCACTCATCCGAACGAGGACGCGGCCGAGGTCGTGGCAAAGGCCGTGGCCGCGGTCGATCCTCATACGGACGTGGACGAAATCAGCAGGCCAACCACTATCCTCCCTACTACTGGCCGCCACCTCCATGGGCTGGATACCCACCCCAGCAGCCCACGCACTCTTGGGCCCAATGGACTCCCCCTCCATGTCCCTATCCCTCCAATCCAAGCCCATCACATTTACCCTCACAACAAACACAGAACTCGGCTCAAGGGATTTTGGGCCCAAAACCAACCACTTCATCCACGGGCCATAATCACATGACTAGCTATGCTCCGACCGATATTGCTCAAGCTCTCTATAATTTGGCTCTTCACAACACTGATTCATCATGGACCATGGACACCGGGGCGTCAGGTACTATGTCTCCTCAAATCGATAAGTTTCAATCTATTTTTAATTCTGGCATTATTCGCAACATTATAGTTGGCAATGGCATGACCATTCCGGTTCACGGACAAGGCAACATAACCCTTCCCCCGCCATTCCCACCTTTTAAACTCAATAATGTCCTATATGCTCCTAATTTAGTTAAAAACCTCATATCTGTTCATCGTTTCACAACTGATAATCACTTATCCATTGAATTTGACCCATATGGTTTTACTGTGAAGGACCTTCGGACCAAGAAACCTATCCTACGGTGCAATAGCTTGGGGGATCTTTACACTCTCAGTCCGTCCAACATCACCAATCTCAATACTGCTTCCACCTATGCAGCTATCTCTCAAGACATTTGGCATCAAAGGCTCGGTCACCCAGGCCCAGCCAATTTACAAACTTTAAAAACTTCTCATTCAATTTCTTGTGGTTCTTTGAAAAACAACGTTTGCACTGCATGTATTTTCGGAAAACACACTAGACTTCCTTTTGTTTCATCTAATACTAGTACTTTTCAACCATTTGACATTGTTCATAGTGATGTTTGGACATCCCCCATCCTCTCTAATGGGGGTCATCGATATTATGTCTTGTTCTTGGATGATTACACTAATTTTTTATGGACCTACCCCATCGCTCATAAATCCGATGTTTTCACAATGTTCACAACATTTAATACCTTTGTTCAAACTCAATTTGGCACCAAAATAAAACAATTCCAATGTGATAACGGACGAGAGTATGCTAACCACCAATTTCAATTTTTTTGCATCACACAAGGCATGCACTTCGGTTTTTCGTGCCCCCATACGTCCTCACAAAATGGTAAAGCCGAACGAAAAATACGAACCATAAATAACCTACTTCGTACCTTATTGGCCCATTCGTCCACACCAACCAGTTTTTGGCACCATGCCCTAGAAACCGCCACCTACCTTTTAAATATTATACCCACCAAAATTCATAACTTCCAAACCCCCACCCAACGCCTATATCACTGTCTCCCCACCTATGATCACCTCCGTGTGTTTGGGTGTATTTGCTATCCCCTTATACCACATACGACAATTCACAAACTAGCCTACCGTTCCTACCCTTGTGTATTTCTTGGCTACCCATCTAATCACCAGGGATACAAATGTTTTGACTTAAAAACTCGTAAAATTATCATTAACCGTCATGTCCTGTTTGATGAAACTGTTTTCCCATTCCACAAATCACACAAGCCCACACCTCACACATACCAATTTCTTGATGACAATATCCACCCATATATCGCCCATCCCTTGATCCCACCTAACGACCCACCAAGTCCCTTTCATTCATCTCCTCTTCTTTCCTCACCCACTCCTTCACAGCCCACTCCCCATGAAGCCCAATCCCCACCGGCCCAACCTACACCACCCACACACCCTTCGGCCCACTCCCCACCACACCCATCACCTTTGGCCCATTCCTGTCCCCTATCCGGCAACACTCAGACCTTCGAATCCAGCCCAAACGCCCAACCTGACCACCCGACACCCGACCACATATCACCACCTTCGACCCCTGGCCTGATACCCGACCCAACACCCGAACCACCCACCCGTACTATGCATACCCGTGCTATGTCCGGTATCTATAAACCAAAACAAATCTTTAATCTTTCCACCTCCTCCATCGTTCCTATACCTAAAAACCCCAAAGATGCCTTGTCTAATCCGGAATGGTTAAATGCTATGCATACCGAATTTAATGCCTTAATTAAAAACAAGACTTGGGAACTTGTCCCGAGACACCCTGACATGCATATTATTCGTAGCATGTGGCTTTTTCGCCACAAATACAGGTCAGATGGCACTCTCGAAAGGTATAAGGCTCGACTAGTGTGTGATGGTAGAAATCAGGAGGTGGGTGTTGATTGTGGGGAAACGTTTAGTCCGGTTGTTAAACCGGCTACCATTCGGACTGTTTTGACATTAGCTTTATCACAGTCTTGGTCTATTAATCAATTGGATGTCACTAACACTTTTCTGCATGGCAATCTTACTGAGACAGTGTATATGTATCAACCGATGGGATTTCGCCATCGTGACTATCCCGACCATGTGTGTCTTCTTAAGAAATCACTTTATGGGCTTAAACAAGCACCGAGGGCGTGGTATCAAAGATTTACCGATTTCGTTACATCTATGGGTTTCAAACAGAGTCGATGTGATAACTCTCTTTTCACCTATCATCACGGCAGTGACATTGCGTATCTATTAATTTATGTTGATGATATCCTTCTCACCACTTCCTCTAATTCGCTACGCACTATGCTAATGGGCAGCCTTGTGGCTGAATTTGCAATGAAAGATCTTGGACCTCTCAGCTACTTCTTGGGTATCACCATTTCTCGCACAGGCCACAAAATGTTTCTCTCACAACAGTCTTATGCATTGGACATTGTCAACCGTGCGGGTATGTCTACTTGTAATCCGGTCGCCACACCTGTTGATACCAAACCAAAGCTTAGTGCTCACTCTAGCGTCCCGTTTGATAACCCCACCTTATATCGCAGCCTAGCAGGCGCACTTCAGTATCTCACTTTTACTAGGCCTGATATCAGTTATGCGGTTCAACAGATATGCATTCACATGCATAATCCCAGCATCGAACACTGGAACGCGCTGAAACGTATTATACGTTACATCCGTGGTACGGCAGAATATGGTCTCACTTTATCACCGTGCCCCGATATCTCTCTTCGAGCATATACGGACGCTGATTGGGCGGGGTGTCTGGATACCCGTCGCTCTACCTCAGGCTATTGTGTATACATGGGACAAAATCTATTGTCTTGGTCATCAAAGCGACAGTCAACTATTTCCCGCTCCAGTGCCGAAGCAGAATACCGAGCGGTTGCCAATGTCGTTGCTGAAGTCTGTTGGCTTCGTAACCTTCTTCTTGAATTACGTCGGCCCCTCTCCACAACCACTTTGGTGTATTGTGACAATATCAGTGCAATCTACCTATCTAGTAATCCGGTTCAGCATCAACGCACAAAGCACATCGAAATAGATATTCATTTTGTGCGTGACCATGTTCAACGTGGTACCATCCGGATACTTCACACTCCTACTCGTTTACAGATTGCTGACATCTTCACCAAAGGCTTACCTCGGGTATTATTTGATGATTTCCGCTCCAGTCTCAACATTCGCCCACCTCTTGCTTCGACTGCGGGGGGTGTAATAGAATATAGTTTATGTAAATATAGTTATGATCTTATTATTATCTTGTATTTACTTGTTCCCTAAGTTAAGGGATTTACTTGTTCCCTAAGGGATTGTATCTTGTATTTATATTGAGGTATCAATGAAAGAGAATTCCAATTGAGCCATAATATTCTTCAAATCCGTCCATCAACAATTACCAACTTTAATAAGATATAATAATTATTATTTTAATTTATATAATATAAATAATTATAATGACTACATAATTAAATACTTATAATTATATATTTAATCTTACATCTTACATCTCAAACTTTAGAAATAAAACTTAAAATGAGTTGGACTTGAGTACAAGCTTTCATAAATAAAATAAATCGAGCGAATCCATTACATAAAACATAACGCCATCCTCATTTGATAATAGGATAAAAGTTTTTTTTAACATAGTTAATAAATGTATATGCAAGGTTAATAATATCATAAAAAGGCCAATGATCTCTAGATCAAGTGGTGGAGGGCTTGCATTTCTCTTGAGAGATGCAGGTTCGACTCCCACTTGGTGCAGAGTGAGACACTGGTGAGCAATGATAGGAGACCCAGGGAAACCTGGGTTGGATCCTTGAGCCAAACGGGTTTTACCGGTAATTTCACTGTCGTGCCTACGGGCGGGTGGGTTACCGGGTTTTCCCCGGAATTGGTGGTGGACTCGGGTTACTCTCGGAGTACTCTGTTTGTCCAGTGGGTGCCCCGAGAGTGCTCGGGATTGAGTTTGTTGGCCGTTAAAAAAAAATAATATCATAAAAAGAAATGATAGATTAAGCAATATAGCAATAAAAGAAGTACATAACATTACATTAATGAAAGAAATTAATTATTTAACGTAAAATAAATTGAAAAAAAAAAAAAAAATACACTACCTCGTCACCTCTTTAGGTCCAGTCTCCAAGACTCCAACATTGAACCAGACCTGATTAATGATTTGGTCTCGGTCAATCTTATGGGATGACTGGTTCATGAATCATGACTGCCGCCTCTATTTTTCTTAAATTACACTTTGGTCCATAGTATAATATTATCATACAGATTCACTTAATTTACTCTTACTGTCATTTTAGCCCTTCACGTATTTCTTCGTCATTTACACCTCATACCTTTATACTTTATTTTTAGATTATCTAAGACACCCTTTTGTGACTTGTTAGAACTAGTTTTATGTCTTAGGGTATGTGTAGTGGGGCGGTATGCCCACTTATAACGCCGGTATGGCGCCTTAAACACTAAAACTGAAGGCGCCATTTTTGCAATTTTTCGAGCGGCGCGATGTTGATAACGGCGCTATCAAATTGAATTTTGTTATTTTTGACCGTTTACCAACGGTCAATTCCTTAAAAAAAAAAAAAATTCAATTTTTTTTCAAACTTTCTTAATAAATACCTCATTTCCTATTTTTTTACCATACACACTCAACCCAACCCTTTATCTCTTCCACTTTTTTTTAGAAATCCTTATATTTTATACAATGCATCCATTCAATCGTGGCTTCATTCCTCCCCGATCAAGTGCGGACCCAAACCAAAGTGGTAATCCTACTCGCCCCGTGTCGCCGGTTCCCACTCGACCCAACCCTTTCGGCTCCGGTTTTCTCGACTACAATCAACAAAATCCCGGGTTCATGAATCTTTTGAACCAACCGCTATCATGGGACCCGAATCTCTACGGGTGGAACCCGAATCAAAACACCGACGGAATGGGGTCGTCTCAAGCGTTCGGGTCGGCTCAAGCTTTCGGGTCGGCTCAAGCTTTCGGCTCCCCACAACACGAACCCGATGTTGTTCCGGAAACACAACCCGAAGGAGCGGAGACGCAAAAAGGAAAAGGAAAAGCAAAAGCAAAACGGCCACATAAAAAGAAAGCGGAAACCACCACCCGAGCGAAAAAAAATGTGATATCGTGGGAGTCCGATGAGGAGTATGCGTTAACCCGCGCTTGGATCGATGTGTCGGAGGACCCGGTTATAGGTATATATTTATTTTCTGTTTTTATTTTTCTGTTTTTTGCAGTTTTTTTTATTTATTTTCTGTTTTTATTTTTCTGTTTTTTGCAGTTTTTTTTATTTATTTTCTGTTTTTCTTTTCTGTTTTTTTTTCTGTTTTTTTGCAGTTTTTTTAGACTAATAAATTATATCTTCTTTTTGTAGCAAACTATCAAGATAAATCAGTTTTTTGGCGCCGAATACGAGCGCTTTTTTTCGAGCTAATTGGTAAAGATGAGGAATACCGCCCACCGGACTCTATATCGGGCAAGTGGACCGATATAAACAAAAAATGCACGAACTTTCAAACCGCGTACCAACGCAATTTTGCCGGATGGAAAAGTGGAAGCAAGGACGAGGACATCACGCAAGCGGCGTTGGTCGAGTATACGAATCCCGTACATGAGGTGTTGGCAAATCCTTCGCCATAGCCCCAAATGGGCCACCATATCTACTCCGAGTGGTCGTTCGGGAAATAAACGGGCGTCAAAGAGGTCCAAAACAAACGAGTCGGGTGAACCCGAAACGCCAACCTCCGACGCTCGAAACACCGACTTGAACGAGGATGTTCCGGATGACAAGCCGGTGGAGGAGCTACCAAGACCGCCCGGAAGAAGTAGGCGGGCGAAAAAGCCCGAGTCGTCATCGATATCTATGGGAACGGATATGAGTGACGCATTTTCGGAGATAAACAAGCGACTTCAAGACATACACGAACTCGGTAGTAAACGTATGGAGGAGAACCGCGAAGTTACGGAGATTATGCGGGATAGACAATGGGCTCACGACTTTGAGTTCTACTCGAAACCGCGCGACCACCTTACCGGAAAAGCTTTGAAGATGGCGTTGGCCCAAAAGGAAAGGATCGAAAAAAAATATAATCTTTGAAGTGTTGTTTTTTTATTTTTTTAGTCAAACTTTTTTTTTTTAGTGGAACCGTTTTTTTTTTTTTTTTTTAAGTGTAATGTTTTTATTTTTATTTTAGTGTAATGTTTTTTTAATTTAATGAAATGAATTTTAACTTTATAAAGTTAGAAAATAATCATTAAAAAATAGAAATTAATAATTGAGTAATGATTAGGCGGGGACTTTATGACTACGGGCATAAAATGCATAACGCCCTATAACGCCCACCCGCACACGTGGCGCGCCACGTGTCGCATAACGCCCACAAAGAGGCGTTATGACTACACATTGCCTTATATGGACTGAATTTTTTGATGTCTACACCATTTGTATTTAGTTTGTGACAATGTTATTTGGACATTATTTAGACCGGTTAGTTATTATACTCGTTTCTTTTTGTGTAAAGTTTTGATTTTTGGGCTAGCTTTTGGATAGTTTTTGTTTTAATTTTATAAAATTCGGTTAACATGTTTTTCTCTATTTCACTTAACTTCATTTGTATGCTACAAAATATATAACTTAAATATTGTCGTAAAGGTCAACTCGAGAGATTTCGTATCCTTTGGAAAATTCTACTTTGAAATAGGAAGTATAAAATGTTTTAAGTTCGAAAGAGTGGTTACACAAACTTCTAGTCCAAATTACAAGAGATAATTACCGAACTAACTATGAAGACGCAACCAACCTAACTAACAATATACTCACAATGTACACACAAAATAGATGCCAATAATATGTTGTGATATTATCGGCTAACAGTCTCCCGCAGTTTAAGCCGTAGGTGAGCGGAGGCATAAACCGGTCTGAAAGCGTTGAAACAGATGTTTGAGTAACCCTTGGTGAAAACGTATGCATGTTGATAATCAGCCAGAACACGAAGAACTTTGACGATGCCAAGGCGGACTTTTTCTCGAACAAAGTGTATATCCAGCTCAATGTGTTTAGTGCGTTGATGTTGCTCTGGATTTTCAGTCAGATACATTGCAGAAACGTTATCGCAATATATAATTGACGCATGTCTGACCGAGAGGTGAAGTTCAAGCAAAAGGTTACGGATCTGGCTAAGTTGGATACGATATTGGCAACCCCTCGATATTCAGCTTAATCATTGGACTGAGAAATAGTATGTTGACGCTTCGAGGACCACGAGATTAACTTACCGTCCATATACACGCAATATCGCGAGGTCAACCAACGAGAGTCAGGACACCCACTCCAATTTGCATCTGAATAGGCAGTCAATTTAGCAGACGAGGAAGGTGTGATGAGAGGACCTTGCGTGAGAGTCCCCTTTATGTACTAGAGAATCCGTTTTGGCAATTGAAAATGGGGTTCATGTAGACATGTTTTGGGTGTGAGTTTGAGGTAAATATAGGAAGCTGAAACATGTAGACAGTTTCTTTTAGGTGGTCATCCAAAAATGCATGTTTTTGACATCTAGTTGATGAATAGGCTAGGCTCTATATGTAGCAAGACTTAAAACCGTACAAGTGGTGGTGGTTTTGATGGGTAGACCCAGGTAAACTGAGTGAAATTATCAGCTAAAACCATGTAATATTTATAACTTGCATGACTTCAAATGGGAAATGTCCACATATCACAATGTAAAATGGCAAACGGTAATAAAGTACGAGATGTAGAATCCGAAATAGGTAACCGTTAATGTTTGGACAATTATAAGAGATAATTACGAAACTAATTGGGGAAGACTCAATAAACCTAACTAACAAAATATTCATAATGTAAATACAAAATACTAGCTAATAATATCGTGTGATATTATCGGCGGCTAACAGTTTTAAGTTTCTGTTATTTTAAACTGAGATACTTTTTAAATATAAACCACATTTTCTTGGCATTTGTTAATTGTTAGAAAATGAAACATAACAAAACTCATTGGTTGCTTATTAGTATATCCGATAAATGGTTCCCCATGATGAATATATATTGTAATTTAATAGTTTTTACCACATTTTCTTGCAATCTCTGGCAAAATGACCTGGTTCATGACATTTAAAGCACCTAAGAGATTCCTTGCTTAATCCCACTTTCCTGTCAGCAACATTTGTCCAATTATTTCTTCTAGTCTTTCTCATAGAGTTCCTAGCGCTGAATGTAGCCATTTCCATTTGCCAGGATATATCCATCTCTTCTACACCCTCTGAATGAATCTGATCCAGGTCGGACATTAACAATCCTGGAGATGTGAGATCACTTGCAATAAAAGAAATCAAATAGTTAATCATGCTAGCAGCTAAAGCAAGATTTTCTTCATTTAGTTTTGACAAAAGGCTCTGTTAATTGGTGAAGGAGTGGTAGTAGCAGTTTTAGGTATATGTGTAGAAGTAAGAGTGAAGGGAATAGGTGAAGGCCCATTATAGGTAGGTGTTGGTGTGGATTGATTGGATGAGCTCCTAAACATTTGGAAATCTTGTAGAGGTTCAGGAGCAGGAGCGAGCTTACTACCAGAGGTACATCTGAAATGTATCCTGAGACATGGGAGCAGAATTTGAACTACTTATTCCAGCTGCCAATAGACTGTTTCTATGATTGGTCTCCATTTGCTTATCGTCAAGTTCACAGGATTTGATGAACGAGATCATCTCAGAAACTGTTGTTCTGTTCATATCCTTTGTCTTCTTTATCATGGTCGAGTTTGAGTCCCAGCTCTTTGGCAATGCATTAAGAAGTTGCCTCTAGATGGCCACATTTTAGAGGGATCTCAGCGGTTCTTATCTGAGTCATAAGTTTAACAAATCTTTGAATCTAATTTTCAATAGTCTCCCCATAAATATAGTTGAACATGTTGAAATTTTGATTCAGGAGATTTCTTCTGCTTTCTTTCATATCTTCATTTCATTCAAAAAATTCTATCAACGCCTCCCACAGTTCTTTAGTAGACTTCATGTTTCTGAAACCTTGGGAGATTTAAAGTGATAGTGCCATGGTTAGATAGGATAGTGCCTTTTCATCTTCTTCAATTTGGTCATAGTCTTCATCAGTGTACAAAGACAGTGGTTTCTTAATCACAATGGTGAGGTCATCTTCTTTAGTGTATGTTATTTCATAAGGACCTCTTAGAATACATCTCTAGACTTTAGCAACCTTAACCTTCAGATCTTGTTCAAATCGGTATTTCCACTCTAGGAAATCCTCAGCAGAGAGTAAACATGGAACCCGACTAGTAGTTCCAATGATGGAATCCAGTTCTTGATGAATGTTGTCCGCAGCAACGGGTATAGTGGTCAAATTACTTGGATTCGGGTTTAAATTAATTAGGTTAACCAATTAGATTTAATTAGCTTAATTGTCCAAGTCAATCAGTCCACAATCCTTCATCAAAAAAAGTATGGTCAACAACACTACATCTTGAGAACAAGTCAAAGCTCAAGAACAGTGAACTACTCAAGAACAGGTTGATCTCAAGAATGTTGCTGAACTCTGAAAAAGTAGGAAGCTCGAAAACTCTTTCGTATGCTCAAAATCTCAGCAAACTCGAGAATAAGAGTGAACTCGATAATGCAGCAGAACTCGAAAACAACTAGGATTTTAGAAGCTCTTCTGGTGGGCTCAAAATCTCAGTTGGGCCAAGAATCTGTAAATGGGCTTCCGAACAAAAATCCAACAAACTCAAGAATATGATGTGAATTTGAAAACAACAGAAACCAACTCGAAAACTCAGATATCAATCTGATTCTCGAGAACTTGATGTTGATGTTGAACACAAAACCTCCTTTCAACGACTTGAGAACTTGAACTCGAAAACTTGCAAAACAGAAAAGATTAACAAATAACAAAAATTTAGAATTTAGAGGAATTCAAAATCTTTTCAAAACTACAATAGATTTCCTCGAATCTTTTCTCACAAAAAATTCAAACAATTCAGCCTCCTTATTCTTTGATTCCAGTTTTCCAGAAGATCACTAAAGCAAAATATGGTGTTTTGATGAATTTCAAGAACACCAAAAATGTTATTTTCTTGAAAACTCCAAAAATCACTTGAAATTCCAGCAAAAAAACTTCCAATACACCACGAACAACACTTGAATCACTTGATATCACAAACTGAGCCTTGTAAGTAGGGCCCTAATTGTAATGCCTCGCTTTACGCAGCTTTCCGTTTTTAGAAAGATTGTATCATAATTCTATTTTTGGAAACTCGTTTCATTTGTAATCGTATCTCATTCGAATCGTTGTAAATCCAAGACTTTGATCGTAATAAAATTGATCTTTTATGTGAAATATACATCGTTCATACATGTTTATACATTGATACGTACACTCGTTTGTTACATGATTCTCATAAACGTAAGTTTAACTCGTAAACAACTATCGTGTATTCGTAATTCTTGAATTTCCATACTGCAAACGCTTGATTATTCATTTATAAGACTAAGACACATGTTTTTCACTTGATTAGTACCCAATTATAAATCAAACATACTTGTTACACTTGATATGTTTTCACACCTCAAAATACCTTATTGTAAACCCATTTTATACCTAACCATATGTCATTACACTTGTTTAAATGGGTAATTATATGTTCTATATACTTAACATAACATAAATGTGCCAGATATACAACTTAATATGTCAAAAAAAAAGAAAAAAAATATAAAGATGGCAGGTTCCGATCGCAGCTTTAGGATTGTGGTTAGTTGTTGTGTTTTAATGCTATCTATCACCTAATCCTAATTAATGCTCAACCAACTCAAACCTTAATCCCTTCCCTATATAAAAAACACTTCCCCATTCATTTTACCACTTTACAAACACTCTAAACCTCTCAAAAACACTCTCAAACTCAGCTTATTTTCAACATAATTGAGCAGAAGGTTCCAGCACTTCTAAGTGAGTTTTAACTCACTTCTTCTATTTATTTCTTGTTCTTTCTTCTAAAACACTTGGATAACCTCTAGGAAGGTTTTCACAAGTTTGCTTGGGCAAACTAAGGGGAAACCTCACCATTTTTGAGGTCTAAAGTGCACTAAACTTTCTGCTTGTTTTTATCTTTTTGAATCTTCATGTTTTTTTATAGAAACTTGGTGGAATCTTGTTCTCACCAAGCTCACAACTTAGTCAATGGTTGTGGATTTGTGTTAGGGTGATTTCCATCAATGTTTTGGGTTCAAGCACCCATTTTAATTCTGTTTATACAAGGTATTCGAATGATGAAAACAAGCACAAGACATCATCTTCCATATGATGAACTTGTGACTTGTGAAGTGTGAATAAATGGAAGCTTTGGCTTTCCAAACTACGTTCCACTCCTTCATTTGAGCTTGTGTATGAACACTCAAAGTGACTTACTAGAAACAAAGTACCTTAGCCCCATCTAGCCTCCTCACTTAGTTCATTCTTTCCATGATGTGTGGGCACACCCGGGTTGTAGTGTACTTGGTCACTTGAGCATTGTTAGATAGGTTTATTTTCTTGTTATTCATGACCCTCCGAACCATCTTCATGGTGGTTAGTGTAGTGGTGAATCATATAATGAGGTTTCAACCTCCACGCTTGACAATACATGATACTACATGATATTCTTGATTGGACATAGTTTAGGCTATTATTATTATAACTATATAAGTATATAAACTATATAAAACATGGCTGAATTTGTGATGATAATCAAGTCATGATTGTTCGTCATAAAATTGGGCTAATATATCTAAGATTCTAAGTTACTTGTTATGATTCCAATGGGCAATTTGGGACCCATGAAACCACTTAATATGGTGTCATAAACGAGCTATTAGAACTAGATATTATTTTCCTTTACATACTTTTGATACTTTCAATTCCAAGTCTAAATCTTCCATTCTTATTCCATAAACTTACACACCTTGTTTCCCCATGTAGGGTGACTTGGTGATTCCAACCTCAACAAACAACTCTTCATGGGATTATCAAGTTTGAAGCTTGCAAAACCGTGAGTACACTTGACCCGTTTTCGTTTTACACATTTTTGGGTGCAACATGTTAGCTTATTAAAATCACAACACTTAAACTTTATCTTTATGCACAAACAATCCAATACATGCATGCATACGTTATACTTGATACGTCTATCTAGGTTAGTTCATTTTGTGATTGAACATGTCATTAACTTCGATCAAGCCTACCTTAACATGTATAGCGCTATAGGAGTAACCCACCGCCTGTGAACATTGGGTTATGTTAAGAATCTTTTACTTGCATGAACTTTGGTTTGACTTGTTTATCACATGCTAGATTTACGCTAATCTTGAACAACATAGTTTGCCATGTGGATTCGTTTAAACTTTATTTTTTACTTAGGCTATGTACTTAAAACTTGTGTACTCGCTAATGCTTTTGTGTTGAACTATACTTTTAACATGTTGCAGGTTGATGATGTTGATTACGACGAAATCTAGTAGGGACGACACTAGAAACTCATATCAAATTACTGGGATTTTGTTATCTTATGGTTATTAAACTTTTTCGTATTTGTCTTTTCGATGTTGTAATTTGAATTTCTTGTAATGTACTTGAAAATTTATGTTATGCAATGAAATCGGTTTTGAATTAATTGTTGTCGCAAATAGTGTTATGTGCGATGAGAAATCTTTTTCTTCTCACTCCGATGTTTCCGCCATCGGTTGGGGTGTGACAGATTGGTATCAGAGCCATAACTATAGGGAATTAGGTAGAATTGCCATGTTCGACCTAGTCTATAGTAGGTGTTAGGGGTGAAATTCCGAGCCCATATCCTGGGTTATATCTCGGATTATATCTTGATTACATAATAGCTATTCACAACCAGGATGCTGGACCAGGATATTGGTAACATCCTGATGCTGTATCCTGGTGTTTACTAACATTCTGTTTGCAGGTCACGAGTGCAGGGTAGTAACGTTAATAATGACCTATTCTCCTGAAGACTCGTTCCATTTAGTTAAAAAGAAGATGTTGAAGCCGCAAGAATGGGTCTACAACGTTCACTAAGGAATATTCCGAGGCATCCCACCATTTTAGGAGAATTTGTTTTTCTTTGTAACTATAAATATGTGGATAACCAGATCAATAGGGCACGACAAGCACACTCACTACTCTCGAATTCTTACATTTTCTCTCGCAATCACACACCACTAGCAAGCATTGTAACACTTAGTAACGATCTGGGCAATATCCTGCATTGTATCCTGGTTATTCAAGTAATAAGAAGAACAAGGCAGCCGACGATTGTCAGCTCCCGAGGTTTTATGCCGGGGATCTAGATTGATCAAGGACTTTCCTCGTACATCTCGTGTCAACCTTTACATTTTTGCTCATTGTTTGATTGTTGATATAGCTTGGTATCCTGAGCTATATCCTGAAAATTGTTTTTGCAAACAACCAAATCAGCATATTTTCTACAAACACTGCTAGCACACTACCTCACAAAACTAATTTGATCACTTAATTGCTTCGGTAATTTTTTACCAAAACAATTTGGCACCCACCGTGGGGGCAAGTGGTGCTATTCTTACTAAAAACCTTGCTAAAATCTTTACTTGGTTTTCTTTTTTCGAAACTTTTTGCTTAACTATTTTCATTGGCCTCAAAATCAAACATGAGCTCTTCTACCATGTCTGCTACAACCTCTGCCACAATTGGTTCGGTGCTTCCACCTCCTCCACAGATGCAAGCTCCTTCGCAGGCTCAAGCTCCTCCAATGAGGGTTGAGACTCACACATCTCGAGACACTGTTCGTGTCACACCCCGATTTCCACGTGTCACCGGTGGGCCCGGTGGGGGAGTATCGTGACGTGGTTAGCAACATAATAGTCAAACAACACCATAATCAATATGCACAGCGGAAGAAATTTAAAAATATGATACAACCGAATTTAATATCGTAATATCAATGTCACAATATTCGGAAGTTTATCCACAGATGGATCGAAATAAAAATAATATTAATGGTTCAACAGACTTCAGGCATCTTAAGCTTGCGAGACTTCTAATGATGCTAAGGAGAAATCCCAGCCAATTTCGCTTAGTACCTGCATTTAATCTTTTTGGGAAAATACGTCAGTTTACACTGGTAAATACATTCAACTGACTCATTTTGGAAAATGATTGAAAATTGGTTTGGATGCACATGGCATAAACATTTTATTTAACTTGGGAAAATTATTTAATATTATAATCTTGTGAACGAATTACATGTTCCTTGTGCGTTCAGTAGCCCGGATCTTGTCCGGGTTAAATATCAATAGACACACCACAATATACTTTTGTGCACTGACGGGTGTACGCCTACACCCCGCGCTTAAGTCGTGGCCATTTCGTAAAATGATGCCAAGGATATCCGAGACATGGTCATTAACCCCCCAAAGGCTTTAAGTAACAAGACTGTTTAAACGAGCCGATCAAATTAGTCAATTACCCACTCAACGGTGGAGGATTTGATGCTCGATCAAGCGGTATGCTATATACCGTAACCCAAGCCCGTATAGGGAAAATAAGTTAAAAGTATTTACCTGAGCAAAGTATAATTCACAATAAGCAAAATGCACGTAGCTTTTACTGGTCCTCCTAATCTGGAACGAAGGTTTATAATAACCTATTAGAATCCTAACGGGTCTTTAGTTAAGCTTAAGCTTAGACCGGTTAGTTTCAAAGACAAGGTTCGTACGCACGATTAAGCGAAGACCGGATAGAATGTGATTTAGACACGACAAGTTCGGAGACTTGTTTAATATGGGTAATTCATACACATTCTGGATTTTCAGATAAAACCGATACGGTTTGACCCGTTTAGGCTAATTTATGTAAACTAGTTACATAAACCGAACCGAACGCGTAATAAGCGTAACGGGTATTCATGAGAGCTATTTACAGGTTTCCTAAGTTAATATGCTTCATATATGTTGTGACATCAGTAATATGTCTTTCATTATGCCCGAAATGAATTTAATTACAAATTATGCCCCGTAGGGGTAGTTTGGTCATTTTAAAGGTTGTAAAAGAGTTTAAGTGTCAACCTGAGTTACAGGCCTGATGTAATCAGCAAGTATACTCAATTTGCTAAGTTATATCAGTAGGTTAAAGTATATAAGTGAAATTTATCAATTATAACCAAACTATGCCCCGTAGGGGTATTTTGGTAATTTCACATAAACCGAAAAGCTCAAAACTGAAGTCTGAGTTTATCAACCTTTGATTACAGTTAAAATATTATAATTTGCCTCAAATATCAGTAGGTATCAACCCTTGTATGTTTAATATAGTTATAGCACATACCATGCGTTAAAAACGCTTAAAAAGGCGATTAAAGGCCATTTCCGGGTTTGATACTTAAATCTGATATTTTTATATTTCCAGAAGGCTTAAAATAATTTATTTATCATATGTGATCAGTAGCAAAAGGTTTGGAGTCGTTTAGATATGTAAAACTCATTTTATGGCCCGTAAGGGCAAAACCGACAATTACCGGATTAAGCCTACGACTACTAGTTATGCTCAGCCTAAAATTTATTAAAATCTTTAAAAATCCCAAAATAATATATTGCATCAGTGGGTAAAAGATTTGATATCAAAAAGTAGGCTTAACTAGGCTATACGCTAATTACGCCGTTTTATTAACATAAAGCTTTAATTTTGCGATATTGAGCATAACTCTAAATCTACAATTCAAACTGATGTCAAACTTTGCATACAAGTTTATATATCAGTAATTAAAGTTTCTACTCTTTTACATTTCCAAAAATCACGTTTTAAGGTAATAAGGGCATAACGGTCAACATATGAGCAATTAACGGAAACATGCATATTAATTGGATAACTAATGAACCAAGGTGTAACATCACAGAGGGTTATTCTAACATGTAACCTAGTCCAATTAAAGCTCTGAGGCATTTCTAAAACATGCCCAAACGGGTCAGAACTAAAAGTCAAAGTGAAAGTCAAACTATGTGACTTTCGGTTCCGAACCGGGTATAAACAGGAAGTTGTCGGGTTGAACATGTTTAGACATGTCCTTACACTAATTACCAAGTTATATTAATGATCAAACAGGTTATAAGTGTTCTACATTGCTAATCATGCATAAATCGCATTTTAAACTTTATGTTGACTTTTTAATTACACGTTTGACCCGACATTTGACCTAGTTAGAGTGGGAATCAGGGGAAACCCTTTTAAGGTTTTATTACCCACATAATTACCTACTTAAAGGTACTTTTGATTCGACTAATCACTGGACCATTAGTGATTAGTCTTAAAGTCAACCGTTAATTACGACGGTTTGACTTTTAAGCTAAAACTAGGCTAAAACTTAATTAAGAAAGGTTAAGCCAAATTACAAAGGTCCTTTGCACGAAATGTGAACACTTGAGAGCAGCCTTGAGCTCCAGAAATGATCAGATAGCTTGAAGAAGATGTGAAGAACAATGGTGCAAGTTCAAGCCTTTTTATAGTGAATTTCTCACCATAAATCCTTGACACATGAGTCTACAACCCACCACAACTGATCAACACTTGTTCCTAGTGTTTAGGGGGTGCTTTAGGGGTCAAGAGATGTGGAAAATCGGTTAAAGGTCGCGCACAAAGGCCATGGCAGACAATACCCCAAGAAAATCGGAGCTGGCTGTTCAGATGAGGTCGTCGCGTAGCGCGACGGCTAAGGACCTCATGCTCGCGCTACGCGAGCGTGTGTGTTTCAGCCAACCAATTTTCCTTTAATTGCTGTTTCAGTCCCTGGTCCTTCTAGAGGTCGCTTTCATAACTTGTTTTGCACAATGAGCCCTCAAAATTAACATATAAGGGCTTTAAGACATTTACCCACTTTGTTTAGTCCTCGGTTAACTTTATTGTTACCCGAAAAGGCCTAATTTTCAACGTTGACGCTTTAACCCCTTGCACATGAATTTGATCATAACTTTCTCATATGATTACGAAACTTCATGAAATTTATATCGTGCATTCTAGTGATCATAATTAACAGTTACAAAGCTTCGGGTTTGTCAAAAGGTCACTCAGAGGTATAACTTAAACATGTTGACACATTTAACCCCAGTAGTTTGTAATCTCTCACTTTTAGCTTCGTATGATCCATGATTTATTCGTTTGATGTTATAAACATCGTGTAGGGTTATTATGAAGTATATTTATTCACTGTTGACAATTAGAACCCGTGTATCCACATACTTTCCATGTTTGTCAACTTTAGTCCTTCTATAATATTCTTTCACACGTTTTAAACATATAACACGTGTCAACACATTATAGGACGTGAATTTTCGAGGTGTTACAGTTCGTGCCCAAAATGTCCACAGATCTGCTGCCTCAGGGAGAACTCCTATTATGGCTTCTAATGATGAAATTCTAACTTTGTTTGGTAGTATATAGGATCAGATGAAGCAGCAGCATGAGACCAATCAGATGTTAATAAGAGAAATACAACTTTTGAAGTCTAACTCTAATAGGCCTGCTGAAGATACTGTCACTCCCTTGCAGCCCAGAGGGCTGAACTTCAGTTCGGCAATATATAGTTAGGATAATCAGGGCAATGTTGTACCTAGCCACTCCCAGGGTCATGCTCCTGAGATACCCTCGACACTCAGGGTATCAACTGTGAGGGGCTCAGGATATGCTCCAGGATTTGGCCAGAATCCTCAAACTGGTAACGTGTCTAATAATATTAATACTCATGCTACTAACAGTTTTGGATCTTTGCAGGATACAGGTGTGACATCGGCACTCTCTAGGGAGCTTCAGAAGTTGAAGGATATGATATCCAGTGTACCTGGGGTTGTTCAGCCTATTTCGGAAGTATCCCAGGATAGCCACAGGATATCCCGGTTTACATATCCTATATGTGATGCTGAAATTCCAAAAATATTTCAAACTCCTAATATGAAGCTTTATGATGGGACCACAGATCCTGAAGAGCATATTGCTCAGTATAGGGAGAGGATGGAGATTAACCGCATTCCCCCAGATCTCAAGGAAGCATGCCTCTGCAAGGGTTTCGGCTCTACCCTGACAGGATCAGCCTTTAAATGGCTCTTAAACGTTCCACATCATTCAATTACATCATTTGCTCATTTGGTTAATTTATTTAATAGTCAATTTTCTTGCAGTAGAAGTTTTGAAAAACTAACCAGTGACCTCTACAGGATAACTCAGGGTCCTCAAGAATCCTTAAGCGATTATGTAAACAAGTTTAGCAGGGAATCCTTGGATACCTATGTTGCCACAGCTGTACAGGCATTCAAAATGGGATTGCAGAAGGATTCCCAATTCTATCAGGATCTTATGATGAATCCTTGCAGGAACCTGGATGAAGCTCGAAATAGGGCTTTGAGATATATCAGACTTGAAGAAGACAAGAAAATGCAAGAGAGGATGAATTCATCCTCAACATACGAGTCAACAAATAGGAAGTCAGAATCCTCATACAAGCCATACCGCTTGATATGTGCAAAATGCAACATATAAATTACATCAATTGTGGCATAAAACTAACCCTTTTTAGTACTAATGTTGGAAAAAGTGTGCTTTTGTCTTCCTTTTGGATTTTCAGGATTAAATGAGCTCAAATTAACAAAAGAAGCAAAAAGACAGCAAAATCTAATATAAATACAAGAAAAGGAACAAACGTGACATGCCCGACCCCACGACAGCATCTTCCCAAGCAAAACAAGAAGACAGAAGACTGAACACGCCCCGTGCTCAGCCAACACGGGGGCGTGCCCAAGTGTCAGCAGAAAAGACAAAGTGGTAGAAGCTTCTATTGCCCACCACGGGGCCGTGCTCAGCGGGCACGGGGCCGTGGTCAACTATAAGATTCGCACAATCCAGGCAAATCTTCATAGTACAAAGATTCTTCTGCACACGGGGTCGTGCTCAGCGGACACGGGGGCGTGGTCAACTAATAAAGACAAGCTGCATTAAATGAAGAAAGAGAGGATGTGGACACGGGGCCGTGCCCGAGCTTCTGTTCAGCCTATAAATAGGAGTGCTTGGCTCAAGCTCAAACCATCCCTTGGCACACCACCTCTCTCACACTTCACCCACCACCACCATAACACCATCATCCACCACCATCATCCATTGTCCATCATAGAGTGTGTGAGTCGTCTCGGGAGCCAAGATTGATCGTAAGAGTTCTTGACAATCAAGGCCATGTTTGCCTAAGTCTCTTACATCACTTGGTGAAGACAAGTGTCTAGTGTAATACTTTTTATTTTTAATCTTTTCGCACTTTTTACTTGGTTTTGTATTAATGAATTTAATAACTAGATTCTTATGTTGAAGGTGATTCTTCCTTATCGTTTGTCTGTGGTGTCTTGGCATTATTTTACTGTCTATATAAAATAAAAGATTTTCACCATTCATATCTCCACGGTCTATATGGAGGTATGTTGGCTACCTGGTCGGGGGTTAAGGGAACGGTTTGGTAAGAGTCTTGCCGTTGTTCAGCGTTTAGAGATCCTGCAAGGGACCTGGGTCAAATTTAGTAGGACCTCCTTCAATACTTAATGGTATTGGATGGCGGGGGTCCAAACTCTTTGATCCCCTCATAAGTTAAACTACTATTAATACTATAACTCGGCTATTTAGGACTGTATCCCTACTGACTCAGACTACTTAGTCGAGGGTAACGTCACCTTCAAAAGAGGGGCCTACCATAATTTGCATTAATAACTTAATTAATTATCTTTCAATAATCCGACCCTTTAGGATTGTATCCTTGCTGACTCAAACTACTGGGTTGAGGGTAACGTCACCTCCAAAAGAGGAGCCTACTACAATAACTAAGATAATTTCTTAAATAAGTGCAAAAGTGCGAAAATAATCAAAGGTTACAGTATACACGAGTCGGAACCAAGTGATTCATCTTATCTATCTGTTTTTACTTTTATTTTTTATTTTCAGCATTTTAGTTAGTTTTTATTTTTCTTAGTTTAAAAACTTTTTTCTAACTTTTTGATTTGATTAGACGTTGAGGATAAACCGGTACTAAAAGCTCTTGTGTCCTTGGACGACCTCGGTATCTTACCAACACTATACTACGCTCACGATGGGTGCACTTGCCCATATGTGTGTTTAGTGTTAGTAAATATCGTGTTTTATAAATTTAAAACTTGGCTAAAAAGTGTTAAAAAGTGCTTAATAAATACATTAAAAACTAACGACACTACACACGCATCAAGTTTTTGGCGCCGCTGCCTGGGACACAAGGATTTTAAGAAAGTTAGGAATCAACGGCCTAATCGTTTTTCTTATTTTTCAATTTTTTTAGGATTTTTCTTAGTTTTTCAGCTTCTGCAGAACTCAGCACGGGTCGTGCCCGCTGAACACGCCCCGTGCCCAATCATTGGAACTGGCAATCCTATTTTAAGTCAGACAGTAAGCTGAACACGGGGCCGTGCCCACTCAACACGCCCCCGTGCCCAAGATTCAGTTACTGAAAACAGAACCGTAAGATCCCGACGGTTGGTAATTTCTGACACAAACATGAGTGATACTGATACTTTTTACTTTCGGCACTCTTATGGTACTAAGTGGTGTCAATTTTTGACACCACTTAGTACCATAAGAGTGCCGAAAGTACCCATGAGGAATTAGAATGTTATTTTCTAAATTATAAGCCCCACTATATAGACCCATCGTTTCCTTGTATCCTTAAGAGGGGCGAAAGTAAAAATAATCCCTATCTCTCCCTCGAATGCTCCCAACCGGATTTTCTAGGAGAAATGCTTCTTGATGAATTATTTCAACTAGAAGATCTAATTCTTAATTGGTTAAAAGAACTTAGGAAAGATTTCAATGATCTATCCCAAGACGATAACCAAGAAGAAGGGTTGGAATCGCATTCAAACAACTTCGTTGTTTCCGAAGATACTTCTAACTCTAGTGAGGACTTGAGCGATAGTCGTCCCTGTGTCGATTGTGCCGTGAAGGACTCCCCATCGAATTCGTTCGATGCATACATAGACCTGAGCGATTCGACATACACCTTCTTTAACGAGAGCCCGGAAAAGGGTTGGACTTGTCCACCTACATATAGCATAGGAATCACCCTCACCGACAACCTCTTGCGTTCTCGTCTTAATCTTGAGAAATTAAGGTATCTTAGGCACTTTGGGGTTGTTCCATCCAGTAAGGAACCACCCGATCCGGAAAAGTTCCTTAAAAATAGACAAACTTCATAAACAGCCTTTCGACACGGGCCCGTGCCCAGGTCAACACGCCCCCGTGTCCACCAAAAGATTCCCTTCTGACTTTTTATCAGAATACGGACAAAACATGTCAGGATCTCGCCTGCACACGGGGCCGTGTCCAGCATGCTGTCGTTTTCTATAAATGCAGCCAAGAATCCTGCACATTAGGACCATCCAGGGACAGAGATTTGAAAGGATTTTCTAACTTACCATCCTAGGTATGTTCTTAAAGATGGTTCTAACAAACATCTTGTCCTTTCCTCTTTTATCCATTACCTTCTTCTTCATCTTTCTTGCAACAACACCTCCATTAAAGCTTGATTCCAAGCTTTATGGTGATGTTTGTTAAACTTTTGTTCAAGGAATCTTGTTAAAAATAAGTTACACAACATTGTTTTAAGTTATTTCTGTTCAAAAAAATGCTTCATAAGTTGGAAAAATAATTTGAAACGCCAAGATTCCTTGTTCTAAAAAACTGCAGAAAGTTGAACACGGGGCCGTGCTCATTGAGCACGGGGCCGTGTCCGCGGTACTGTTTCATTAAAACGAACTATTTTTGGTTTGTTTTCGTAGAATGTCTAGCCAAAACAGTGGAACCTCTTCTGCGCACTCTAGAAACAGTCGAAGGGAAAAGAGGCCATCAATCGAAGCAACTCTCGTAAGATACGTAATGGCGTTACGTGAAGCCCTTGACGAGATGACTTCGGTAGAGGAGGTCCTAATAGACCGTATAAATTATCTTTCGGTGGGGTTGGAAAACAGTTTTCAAGAAATAAACCTCTTGCACCAGAGGCTAAACATTCTTGTAACACCTCCCATGGAACCAGTCCTCCCTCAAAAGGATTGGAACCTAGCACTTGGAATCCATAACCCTACCGGATGGGACGACATTCCAGCGGAACCTCCTCTTGAAGATCTACAAGAAGTCCCGGTGGATGTTGCACCTCCTCAAACCAATACCAATGAGCCCGCTTTTCTTCTCCCTAGGGAGATAGAAGAATG
Source organism: Helianthus tuberosus (assembly GCA_030545235.1). Taxonomy (NCBI): domain Eukaryota; kingdom Viridiplantae; phylum Streptophyta; class Magnoliopsida; order Asterales; family Asteraceae; genus Helianthus; species Helianthus tuberosus. The sequence continues at coordinate 112,483,419 of CM060445.1, forward strand.
GCTCGCCGACGTGTGAGGAACCCATGACCGGAAAAAGGAGTTTTTCAAGCCACATTTAACCGAGGGATTTACATTCTCGGAAATTTTTCTAATAGAATAAGTAGTAGGCTAGAACTCCTTGGTTTAGATTTCTCGTGTTTCTTTGACCTAACTATCTAGTATTTTAATTTCTAGGACTATTATGTAATTCTCTCTATGACTTAATGAATGGTGGTTTTAGTTAATTTGGTGTTTGGATGGTGTTGAAATGAATAAAACACACTTGAGATGGCAAAGGATACAAGGGAAGCTTGAACCAGCACCCCATGCAGGAAAACAGGACCATCCGACAAAATTTCTTCATTACAGTAAGTTCGGCACTGGCCGTGTCCGCCCAACCCGGCCCCGTGCTGCACAGTCTGCAGAAAAGACCCAGTTCAGGTAACTGGACACGGGCCGTGTTCACCCAACACGCCCCCGTGTCCAGGCTTCTGTTTCTCTTTATTTAATTTTGTTACTGGCACTTGAACACGGGGCCGTGCCCGGACAACACGGGGCCGTGTTCAGCGCCCAGTAACACAAATTTTTTGCTTTTTCACACCTTTTTACACATTCAACCAACCTAAAAATTTATTTTTGGGACACATTGAGGACAATGTGTAATTTAAGTGTGTGGGGGGGGGGTGTAACACCCGTTCTTATAATTTAAGGTTTAATGAATCTTTTACGAAAACAATCATGTAATTTCGATTACATAATGCATCGGAAATACGGGTTTACTAAAAGATTTACAAATCATAAGTTATTCTACATAACGTGATCGAATTCGTTGTTTAAAATTTACAACGTGGCAAAGTGCGGAAGCGTGTATCTTTATCGTGTTCGGTTCTTCGCTGAGCTTGATTGTCTTCCGGCATCCAAAAGTACCTATATTCCATAAACATGAAATACTTTAGTCATACGAGGTTTAAAACGTGTCTAAACGAATCCGGGAATTTAAAACTAAATAAAATATACTTTGTTTCTGGGTCCACCGTAACTTACGGTGACACCGTAAGTTACGGTAGCCCCTGAAAGTCTATCCTTCCACCGTAACTCAGTATGTAACCATCGTAATCATATCAGCTCCACCGTAACTTACGGTGGCATGACTAAATCAAGTATACGCAATCATATGTCTTTTTCTGGATTAATAATGACATAATTAATGTGCAGCGATTTTCTATACAGCTGCTGTAATTGACCATTATGACTCATTCAAAGTCCGAACTAGATTAACATGTTCAAAGATGGATCGTAGAAAACTTCAATACCTTCGCAAGCATTTAAGGTACACCTTCTAACGAATTTTCTATGATTTTATATGATTTTTATAAAATCAGCACAGCAACTATATTTTCATTTTTCAAACAGCTTTCAAGGTTTTGAACAGCTGTTTAATTCATTCTTTTGGCCTATTTAACAACCACATTTGTTTCTTATGATTGAAAACAGTAAAAATTTACTTCATAAGCTTTCCGAAAAGGTATAGAACACCCAAATCGGATAAACGGTTGATTTTATATGATTTTTTTAAGATTAGTCGAAATCCGTATAAAAAGCTGCGGAAATCATGTTTAGGGTCATTTTAAATTCGAACCAAACCATCAATGCAACCCGTTTTCATGGCTAAAACCCTTATTAAACTCTTGGTAATGGTTAGGAACCTATAACAAATATAATGACCATCGTCCGTAACATTTGGTTTACCTATTAAGGTAACCAAAAACTTATTTTAGACTTCGTTTAACTCTCATTAGCCTTACATTTAAATGAGAGTTATCTTATTATGCGTACCTGGCTCGGATCATTACATTGACCCATTTAAGTACCTTGCCTCAATATCTACTAAGTAATAGCGATGTAAATATCCACTCGATATTTATTTCTGAAATCAAACAACTCATCAAACCATTAGTCGATATTGTCAAAAAGTGATATTTTCACCTTTTGACCCGTTGGTCTAAATGACCGATAATATTGGCGAGATAAAGCTTATTGCCATCTCGTCTACACGACTCGTTCCGATTTACACCGCACGGTCGTTTTAACTATAATTCACCTCTTAACGCTTTTTGGCCTAATAAGGCTTACGAAATATGTATCTTTCAAAACCAATAATTATTATCAACAAGTGTCCAAATTTCAATTTTACCCTTATTGGTTATCTTGTTCCGTACGACTACACGCCGGAAACACCATATCTCAACTTTCCATTTGTCTTGTTCGAAATCAAAACAACAAAAGGACATTCTAAACTATATGACTAGTGTAAGCTATACTTACCTCGCATCCGAATATGCTTTTCTTCTCGTGCTTGATTCGTTTGACCGCTTCTTTCCCAAGCCTCCACCTAGCTCGTTAGGCGACAAACTATCATCATTCACAAGGTGGTTAGATTAGTCATTTCAATTCACGACTATTCCACCTCACGTATTTTCTATGTCGAAACTACTATTTGACTTTATCATTGGTTAGTTTGACTTTTAAAAGTCAATTGACTTACCAACATATTCATATGCACATTTGGTTCATTGAACTCACTTAGGCATATTTCATCCGAACTCTTAACAAAAAATCAATTTTTACATACTAACTAGTAAGCCGCGATTTCATTTAGGCATTTCATATCAATGAAAATTGGCTGTTTTTGGTGACTTGTTTAACCTGTTTACAAGTCTTCAAAAATTATGATTTTTTTATGTGGCGTACCTCTCGGAGGGTTAGCCCTTGAGTTAAAATTTCAAGATCTAACTCTTTACAAAAAATTCGTGAAAATTCATTTACTAAGCTGCAATCAGATTCGTCACTTCTGACTGCAGCTTACGGAAAAATTCATTAAAAATTCCTCGTTTATCCGATTGACGAAATTCCAATTGGCGGTTCTTTTAATCGCTTAAAAATTTCTACTGTAAGAATTTGAGATCATAACTCAATTCCTAAATTGAGTTATGACATTCGTGATGGGCTGCAATTTCTGCCAGAAAACGCAGCTTGAACCTTTGATACGGAAAAATTCATAAAACGCTCGATTTTCGTCGAAAAAATGCGATTCCAATGGGGTTTTAAATATATTTCCTGGAATTACATTCTAGACTCAAGAAACACATTATTTTATCACTTTTTGTCCAGGTTACAGCCAATACAAATCGGCTGTAAATTCTGATCAAGAATCGTTTGAATTCAGCTTTCAATTTAAGCTTGTTCTTGACATCATAACACTATTTTTTTTGAAATCAAAACACTAAAAACATCTCATACATGAATTTAGTATCAACAAAAACTTGAGCTAAGCATGATTTCAACATATACTTGTCTAGGGCTTACTCCTAGACACCATATCAACCCTATTCTACCCGAATAGCAAACATGCAACATAAATTTCGAATTCTTATGTGTTCATCCAGATTTGAGATGGAACCAAAGTGGAAATTTTGACATACCTTATGATCCTTTCACTGAAGTGATCACTAATCTAAGCTTAGATTTCAATTTGGAGTCGATTTGGCTTCTCAATTGCTTGATTTTTGCTAGCTAGGGTTTGGGCATGGAACCCCCTGGCCTCTCCTGCGATTCACGACCAGAACACACACTTAAAGTGTGTGTTTTGGTGTTAGATGTTTTATTTAATACAAACTTGCTTCAAGTTTGTCACCTTTGGTCCCTACACTTTACCAAGTTACATGTAGTGTGTTTTTAACAAACTGTCTTATCACTATAAGACTTATAACTAACTAGGTCATTTATTCCCAGTTACTTTATCTTGTTTAAAAATCCGTTTTTCTTTTAAGTCCCGTTAACTCGGGCCCTTTTTATATACTTTTGTTTTCTCAAGTATTCTTTTCATTCTTTTAAATTAATATTAGGTTTATTTATTTGAGTCCTAATATTTACCGGGTTAATTTTTACCACTAACGGTATTTTACCCGTCTTTACTATTAACGTGGTTTGATTACCAAACCCGTTTTTAGGATGTTACAAGTCTACCCCCCTTAGGGAGGTTTCGTCCTCGAAACCTTTTCTTACATAATTTATTGAGTTTAAACTCAATGTATTTGATCCAAGAAATCTTTTAAACATTACTTATACTTTTAACCAATTGTTAGTATTACCAGATAAGTATGGTAACATCTTTTTGGTTACTATTTGTCTACGTATCTCATACGACGTAGTGCAACTTAAAATAACGTAATCCCGTTATTTCCACTAGTTTAGTTAACTCAGCGATATCCATCGCTTTCATATACTATCGAATTCTTTATGAATCCGTTATTTTGACCCGTTTAAAGGTCTTTAATGAAATCTTTCACTTTTAGCAGCAATTTCTTTTGTCTTCAAATTTATTTATTCGGTTCAGTCATACCGAACCTACTGCTTACAAGCAAACCAAATTTATTTAAATGACCTTGACGGGTCTCACTAATTAGACTTATTAGTCCAGTTACTTTTTACCGCTTGCTTGGTTATAATGTGATTCTACTTCACATTACATTTCTTGACCGTGATTGTGTTACATCATGTTTAATTTATATCAAAATTTCATTTTCGAAAATATCACTTTTCGAATATATCGTCTTGCGCCTATCAGTGTCAAGACTTGTATCTTTCATGCTTACTATTTAAATTCCTATCAGAATTTATGTTTGTAAAAACATTATTTTTTACTAAAACCGAAGTTTTAGTTTTAGGATCTTCTCTTTGACTTTTGTCAATTATCCATACCAGGATATTGACAGTCCATAATTTATTCTTATTTAGTTATATCCCATTACCGGGCTCATTATTCTCTTGCATTTAACGCTACCTTTATCTGGCTAGCGCTCATTTGTGTCATTCGGCGTTATATTGTATTCAACATGTTTGACCTATTAATGTGAAATCCATCACTTATAAACAATCAACTTTATTCTTTATTCAACCCATTCGACTTCGAATAGTTGAACATATTTACTCACAATTTCTATATACGAGATTTTATAGTCATAACTCGTAATCCAAGTCCTTTGATTTTTTTTTAAACCCGCGTTCATGTCTCTTGGTTTACGCATGTGTTTAATTCTTACCCATCAACCGGGTGTTTTACCGAGGTCGTTATTATTGCAACCCTCCCGGTATGCATTAAGACCTCGCTTCATTTTTATATTCCAACTTTGTCTTTAAGTTTGACGTTTTACAAAAACGACCCGTTAAGGGACATATTTGCATTTTCCGGGTTCGAGTGTAAGTACACTCCCTCCCAATGCTTGTCTAAATCATTTTACATGTTTGCGTTTTCTGGGTTCGAGTGTAAGTACACTCCCTCCCAATACTTGTCTAAATCATTTTACATGCTTGCGTTTTCTGGGTTCGAGTGTAAGTACACTCCCTCCCAATACTTGTCTAAATCATTTTACATGCTTGCGTTTCCTGGGTTCGAGTGTAAGTACACTCCCTCCCAATACTTGTCTAAATCATTTTTCATGCTTGCGTTTTCTGGGTTCGAGTGTAAGTACACTCCCTCCCAATACTTGTCTAAATCATTTTACATGCTTGTTTGTCCATTCACTCGGGCTCATTATCTTGATGTAATACGCTTCTGTCACTCGATTGTGCGTTTACATTATTATCAAATATTTTGCTTATCTGATTCATTTGGGTACTTTTTAATTAGTCCCATTCACTCCGCCCTTACTATATCGGATGTAAATGTGTCCGCTATAAGAAACTCGTGGTATCATATGCCACTACTTACTTGGCCAGAGTAAGCGGTTAACACATGACATACACGACCTTTTTATAGTTTTCACATTACGCCCTATGTAAGTAACGCCTCTGTTTGGTTTCTCTTGGAACAATATCCCGGATAGATTTTCTATTCGGGCTTTTCCAAGTTTTTTTTTTAAATCTACATATGCAACTTTCAACCTCTACGTATTTGTTGCATATTATTATTTGTGCGATTATTTAAAATGTGCACCTGGTAATATTTGCCCCGACGGGCGTTCCTTGTCATTAATCTTGTTCGCGGTCGTTACGCGATTTAGTCCTCGGTGAGCATGCTCCTCCTGTCATACTTCGGACCGTTCCATCATCATATCCACAATTCGTTTGACTCTCGTCGTCTTCAAACGCGAGTGTCCTTCAATTAAAACATTCACAAAAGTTAGTAACGTCAACTTTAATAATCGCCCGTATTATAATAAAAGGCTCTTTTTTTTTCTACTATACGCGTCAACGCGCGTATTTTTGTCGACTAAATCAATCATTTTAATAGGGGTAACGTGTATCACACGATAGCCCTATGTGTTGTTTACAACACTTTAGCATGCTTAGCTATTAGCATACATGTACTTACCGGATTTGCGATCAAGCCTCGAACCGAACACCAATTCTTTATTAAGAGCATAAGGTTTAAGTCCAAGCATAGCTTTCCCGCCATACTTGAATCTCTTAAACCAAGGCTCTGATACCAACTTGTAACACCCGTTCTTATAATTTAAGGTTTAATGAATCTTTTACGAAAACAATCATGTAATTTCGATTACATAATGCATCGGAAATACGGGTTTACTAAAAGATTTACAAATCATAAGTTATTCTACATAACGTGATCGAATTCGTTGTTTAAAATTTACAACGTGGCAAAGTGCGGAAGCGTGTATCTTTATCGTGTTCGGTTCTTCGCTGAGCTTGATCGTCTTCCGGCATCCAAAAGTACCTATATTCCATAAACATGAAATACTTTAGTCATACGAGGTTTAAAACGTGTCTAAACGAATCCGGGAATTTAAAACTAAATAAAATATACTTTGTTTCTGGGTCCACCGTAACTTACGGTGACACCGTAAGTTACGGTAGCCCCTGAAAGTCTATCCTTCCACCGTAACTCAGTATGTAACCATCGTAATCATATCAGCTCCACCGTAACTTACGGTGGCATGACTAAATCAAGTATACGCAATCATATGTCTTTTTCTGGATTAATAATGACATAATTAATGTGCAGCGATTTTCTATACAGCTGCTGTAATTGACCATTATGACCCATTCAAAGTTCGAACTAGATTAACATGTTCAAAGATGGATCGTAGAAAACTTCAATACCTTCGCAAGCATTTAAGGTACACCTTCTAACGAATTTTCTATGATTTTATATGATTTTTATAAAATCAGCACAGCAACTATATTTTCATTTTTCAAACAGCTTTCAAGGTTTTGAACAGCTGTTTAATTCATTCTTTTGGCCTATTTAACAACCACATTTGTTTCTTATGATTGAAAACAGTAAAAATTTACTTCATAAGCTTTCCGAAAAGGTATAGAACACCCAAATCGGATAAACGGTTGATTTTATATGATTTTTTTAAGATTAGTCGAAATCCATATAAAAAGCTGCGGAAATCATGTTTAGGGTCATTTTAAATTCGAACCAAACCATCAATGCAACCCGTTTTCATGGCTAAAACCCTTATTAAACTCTTGGTAATGGTTAGGAACCTATAACAAATATAATGACCATCGTCCGTAACATTTGGTTTACCTATTAAGGTAACCAAAAACTTATTTTAGACTTCGTTTAACTCTCATTAGCCTTACATTTAAATGAGAGTTATCTTATTATGCGTACCTGGCTCGGATCATTACATTGACCCATTTAAGTACCTTGCCTCAATATCTACTAAGTAATAGCGATGTAAATATCCACTCGATATTTATTTCTGAAATCAAACAACTCATCAAACCATTAGTCGATATTGTCAAAAAGTGATATTTTCACCTTTTGACCCGTTGGTCTAAATGACCGATAATATTGGCGAGATAAAGCTTATTGCCATCTCGTCTACACGACTCGTTCCGATTTACACCGCACGGTCGTTTTAACTATAATTCACCTCTTAACGCTTTTTGGCCTAATAAGGCTTACGAAATATGTATCTTTCAAAACCAATAATTATTATCAACACGTGTCCAAATTTCAATTTTACCCTTATTGGTTATCTTGTTCCGTACGACTACACGCCGGAAACACCATATCTCAACTTTCCATTTGTCTTGTTCGAAATCAAAACAACAAAAGGACATTCTAAACTATATGACTAGTGTAAGCTATACTTACCTCGCATCCGAATATGTTTTTCTTCTCGTGCTTGATTCGTTTGACCGCTTCTTTCCCAAGCCTCCACCTAGCTCGTTAGGCGACAAACTATCATCATTCACAAGGTGGTTAGATTAGTCATTTCAATTCATGACTATTCCACCTCACGTATTTTCTATGTCGAAACTACTATTTGACTTTATCATTGGTTAGTTTGACTTTTAAAAGTCAATTGACTTACCAACATATTCATATGCACATTTGGTTCATTGAACTCACTTAGGCATATTTCATCCGAACTCTTAACAAAAAATCAATTTTTACATACTAACTAGTAAGCCGCGATTTCATTTAGGCATTTCATATCAATGAAAATTGGCTGTTTTTGGTGACTTGTTTAACCTGTTTACAAGTCTTCAAAAATTATGATTTTTTTATGTGGCGTACCTCTCGGAGGGTTAGCCCTTGAGTTAAAATTTCAAGATCTAACTCTTTACAAAAAATTCGTGAAAATTCATTTACTAAGCTGCAATCAGATTCGTCACTTCTGACTGCAGCTTACGGAAAAATTCATTAAAAATTCCTCGTTTATCCGATTGACGAAATTCCAATTGGCGGTTCTTTTAATCGCTTAAAACTTTCTACTGTAAGAATTTGAGATCATAACTCAATTCCTAAATTGAGTTATGACATTCGTGATGGGCTGCAATTTCTGCCAGAAAACGCAGCTTGAACCTTTGATACGGAAAAATTCATAAAACGCTCGATTTTCGTCGAAAAAATGCGATTCCAATGGGGTTTTAAAGATATTTCCTGGAATTACATTCTAGACTCAAGAAACACATTATTTTATCACTTTTTGTCCAGGTTACAGCCAATACAAATCGGCTGTAAATTCTGATCAAGAATCGTTTGAATTCAGCTTTCAATTTAAGCTTGTTCTTGACATCATAACACTATTTTTTTTGAAATCAAAACACTAAAAACATCTCATACATGAATTTAGTATCAACAAAAACTTGAGCTAAGCATGATTTCAACATATACTTGTCTAGGGCTTACTCCTAGACACCATATCAACCCTATTCTACCCGAATAGCAAACATGCAACATAAATTTCGAATTCTTATGTGTTCATCCAGATTTGAGATGGAACCAAAGTGGAAATTTTGACATACCTTATGATCCTTTCACTGAAGTGATCACTAATCTAAGCTTAGATTTCAATTTGGAGTCGATTTGGCTTTTCAATTGCTTGATTTTTGCTAGCTAGGGTTTGGGCATGGAACCCCCTGGCCTCTCCTGCGATTCACGACCAGAACACACACTTAAAGTGTGTGTGTTTTGGTGTTAGATGTTTTATTTAATACAAACTTGCTTCAAGTTTGTCACCTTTGGTCCCTACACTTTACCAAGTTACATGTAGTGTGTTTTTAACAAACTGTCTTATCACTATAAGACTTATAACTAACTAGGTCATTTATTCCCAGTTACTTTATCTTGTTTAAAAATCCGTTTTTCTTTTAAGTCCCGTTAACTCGGGCCCTTTTTATATACTTTTGTTTTCTCAAGTATTCTTTTCATTCTTTTAAATTAATATTAGGTTTATTTATTTGAGTCCTAATATTTACCGGGTTAATTTTTACCACTAACGGTATTTTACCCGTCTTTACTATTAACGTGGTTTGATTACCAAACCCGTTTTTAGGATGTTACAGGGGGATGCTAAAACCTTGAATCTTGCAAGTCCTAAATACAAGCCTTACACAAAACTCTATTGGAACCGCTAATCACCCCAATTTTTTTCAAAAATTTTCATTTTTTACTTGTCTAGGTTTAATTCGGGAATCTCAAGTTCTAAAAATGTTATATTTTTACAAATTTACAACCGATAGTGTCGTGATAAAAAGAACCAACATAAGAAAATTATGAAAAGGCATGGCAAACTTAGTTAAAATTTGATTATATATATACTTGATCACATAAAAACTCATTCCCACAAAAGTGAGTTTTGAGCCTTTATTGAGCATACAAATACATATCTTTAAATTAAATGCTCATTTTTCGTTTCTTGTGTGAATAGCCGCTTGGTTCTTACGACTCTAGAACTTGCCATGACGATACATTCCCGGTCCTTACCAACTTAAACCCGAGTAAGTAAATGATGGAGGCATTAGGACTAACCCTTTTTATTTCTACACCATTATTTTTCTTTTTTTTACCACCTACCCAAAATCCCCCTAGTTAGCCCCTTTGAGCCTAAACCTTTTCATTTCATAACCCAAACCAAACACCCTTTCACCCACCAAAACCTTTTTCATTTTTAACCCTTTGTTTTAGTAACTAGCTCGGTTTTTCGTATGACTTCTCAAAAAAAAAATGTGTGTTGATGAAGCAAAAGAAAATTAACAAACAAGTTTATCAAAAATAACTTTGTTTGAATAATAGCTTCATCAAAATAAAAGTTACAAAAATAGAAAGTCTTACGAAAACGATGCTTTTTACGCTTTTTTGCCCTTTTCTACTAACCACTAACCATTAACCCAACCACCTACCTTTAACCCAAGCCTAACCCTTCACCCAAAAGCCCTCTTGATATTTACAAAGGTATAAAGTTAAAAAGGAGGAGGATTGATTGCTTGGCAAGCCTATGGTAGGAGTAAGTTCCATGCCGCTCTCGAGTGATTCACTAAAATACATCTTCGGCCGAGTGTTGAGTGATCCCCCGTGAGGTATGTGAACTTGTATATAAAGAGAATTTTAAAAGAGGCATGTTATGCCCTAATAAGTAATTTATCTTATGAAAAGTTTTAAATAAATCATGATGAATAGGATTGTAAATAAATAAAAATAAAACTTAATAAAGAATCTTGGAAATCCCGACACTCTATGACAAGTCCGAAAACGATCTCTTCTACCCATTCCATTTGGGTGTGTAAAGCCACATTATAAAGAGTTTTGCTTGAGGACAAGCAAAGATTCAAGTGTGGGGGTATTTGATGTGTGCAAAATGAAACATATAAATTACATCAATTGTGGCATAAAACTAACCCTTTTTTAGTACTAATGTTGGAAAAAGTGTGCTTTTGTCTTCCTTTTGTATTTTCAGGATTAAATTAGCTCAAATTAACAAAAGAAGCAAAAAGACAGCAAAATCTAACATAAATACAAGAAAAGGAACAAACGTGACATGCCCGACCCCATGACAGCATCTTCCCAAGCAAAACAAGAAGACAGAAGACTGAACACGCCCCGTGCTCAGCCAGCACGGGGGCGTGCCCAAGTGTCAGCAGAAAAGAGAAAGTGGTAGAAGCTTCTATTGCCCACCACGGGGCCGTGCTCAGCGGGCACGGGGCCGTGGGCAACTATAAGATTCGCACAATCCAGGCAAATCTTCATAGTACAAAGATTCTTCTGCACACGGGGTCGTGCTCAGCGGACACGGGGGCGTGGTCAACTAATAAAGACAAGCTGCATTAAATGAAGAAAGAGAGGATGTGGACACGGGGCCGTGCCCACTGGACACGGGGCCGTGCCCGAGCTTCTGTTCAGCCTATAAATAGGAGTGCTTGGCTCAAGCTCAAACCATCCCTTGGTACACCACCTCTCTCACACTTCACCCACCACCCACCACCACCATAACACCATCATCCACCACCATCATCCATTGTCCATCATAGAGTGTGTGAGTCGTCTCGGGATCCAAGATTGATCGTAAGAGTTCTTGACAATCAAGGCCATGTTTGCCTAAGTCTCTTACATCACTTGGTGAAGACAAGTGTCTAGTGTAATACTTTTTATTTTTAATCTTTTCGCACTTTTTACTTGGTTTTGTATTAATGACTTTAATAACTAGTTTCTTATGTTGAAGGTGATTCTTCCTTATCGTTTGTCCGTGGTGTCTTGGCATTATTTTACTGTCTATATAAAATAAAAGATTTTCACCATTCATATCTCCACGGTCTATATGGAGGTATGTTGGCTACCTGGTCGGGGGTTAAAGGAACGGTTTGGTAAGAGTCTTGCCGTTGTTCAGCGTTTAGAGATCCTGCAAGGGACCTGAGTCAAATTTAGTAGGACCTCATTCAATACTTAACGGTATTGGATGGCGGGGGTCTAAACTCTTTGATCCCCTCATAAGTTAAACTACTATTAATACTATAACCCGGCTATTTAGGACTGTATCCCTGCTGACTCACACTACTTAGTCGAGGGTAACGTCACCTTCAAAAGAGGGGCCTACCATAATTTGCATTAATAACTTAATTAATTATCTTTCAATAATCCGACCCTTTAGGATTGTATCCTTGCTGACTCAAACTACTGGGTTGAGGGTAACGTCACCTCCAAAAGAGGGGCCTACTACAATAACTAAGATAATCTCTTAAATAAGTGCAAAAGTTCGAAAATAATCAAAGGTTACACTATACACGAGTCGGAACCAAGTGATTCATCTTGTCTATCTGTTTTTACTTTTATTTTTTATTTTCAGCATTTTAGTTAGTTTTTATTTTTCTTAGTTTAAAAACCTTTTTCTAACTTTTTGATTTGATTAGACGTTGAGGATAAACCGGTACTAAAAGCTCTTGTGTCCTTGGACGACCTCGGTATCTTACCAACACTATACTACGCTCACGATGGGTGCACTTGCCCATATGTGTGTTTAGTGTTAGTAAATATCGTGTTTTATAAATTTAAAACTTGGCTAAAAAGTGTTAAAAAGGGCTTAATAAATACATTAAAAACTAACGACACTACACACACATCACCGCTCCAAGCCATATGGCTGGAATGACAACAAGAAAGTGAATGGTGTTGAGGATGAGGATACTGAGGAGTATCCTGAATTGTCAGAATATTGTTTTTCTGTTAACATACCCGAACTAATGTATGCTATGCAGGGTATAGGAGATAAAGCGAGGTGGCCGAGGAAGAACCAGCAAAAGGCCGATTGGAAGGATAAATCCAAGTGGTGTGCCTTCCATGAGAATTTTGGACATGTGACGGAAGATTGCATAGCCCTGAGGAAAGAAATAAGCTACATATTAAGTAAAGGGTATTTGAAGGATCTTCTGGGTAGGAAGAAGAAAAAGGGTCAGGATACTGATAAGGATCCTGAACAAGAAGCATCACCTCCTCCAGACGCCAAGATAATTAACTTTATTTCAGGAGGATCCGACATATGTGGAAGCTCTTACTCTGCAGCAAAAAGACCTGCCAAGGAGGCTAAGGCAAAACGGGGAAACAAGCCGACCAGGATGACAACTCTTACAACTGACAAAGTGATAACGTTTGATATTGATGACTGGGATAGCATCCAGGATCCTCATCATGATGGTTTGGTAATCACTTTATATATTGCTAATCATTTTGTGCGCATGATACTGGTGGACAATGGCAGCTCTGTCAACATTATCCAGTTGGAAACACTGAAGAAAATAAACATCCCCCAAATGGAGATCACTTCAAAATCCACTGTGCTTGTAGGGTTCAGTGGAGAGGCAAAGAATACTGTGGGAGAAATAAAGCTGCCAGTATATGTTGAAGGAGTAAATTCAATGCAACGATTCTGTGTTATGGATTCACTATCCTGTTACAATATTATATTGGGCAGGCCATGGATCCACGATATGAAGGTTGTCCCATCAACCTATCATCAGTGCATCAAGATCCCAACCCCTTGGGGGTAGTTAAAGTGGAAAACGATCAACTGGAGGTAAAAGAATGTTATTCCTCCTCAATGAAGGCTTAAAAAAAGTCCAAAGCATGATAGCAATTAAAGATACGAGCCCATGATATCGTGGAAGCCTCAGAGCAAGATGTTAAGAAAATTATCCTGGATCAGGATAATCCAGATATCTCGGTGCTCGTAGGAGCCAAAATCCCTTAGGATATTGAGAACCGGCTAACTAATTTTCTAAAATGCAGGATGTCCACATTTGCATGGAAGCATGAGGATATGACAGGTATTTCTAAAGATATTATAACTCATAAGCTTGGGATTGACAGGTCTTTCAAGCCCGTTCAGTAGAAAAGAAGGAAGTTTGCTCCTGAAAGAAACGCAATCATACAGGAAGAGGATGAAAGATTATTGAAGTCCAAGATGATTAGAGAAGTCAAATTCCCCAAGTGGCTAGCAAACGTGGTTGTGGTTCAAAATAAGAATGGGAAATGGAGAGTTTATGTAGATTACACAGACCTGAACAAAGCATGTCCTAAAGACCCATTTCCTTTGCCTCATATAGATTCAATGGTGGATGCAACCGCCGGTCATGAAATGCTAACCTTTATGGATGCATCCTCAGGATTCCAGCAGATCCAAATGGAGCCATCCAATCAGGAGGATACTGCTTTCATGACACCAACAGGTATTTATTGTTATACTGCCATGCCTTTCGGTTTGAAAAATGCAGGTGCAACGTACCAGAGATTGGTGAATATGATGTTTAAAGACAAACTGGGGGACACCATGGAGGTGTATATTGATGATATGGTGGTAAAGTCCAAGAAGGCAGAAGATCATCTCCAGGATATTGAAGGTGCATTCGATATCCTAGACCAATACAATATGAAGTTGAATCCTGCTAAATGACATTTCGGAGTGGGGGCAGGAAAGTTTTTAGGATACATGGTGACTAAGAGTGGAATAGAAGCAAGCCCAGAACAGATTAAAGCTATCCTGGATATCAAATCACCATCCAACATGAAAGATGTGCAAAGGTTAACAGGACGAGTAGCGGCATTAAACAGGTTTATATCAAGATCTTCAGAGAAATGCAAGGAATTCTACGATATCCTGAAGAAGAATAAGAAATTCGAGTGGGGAGAAAAACATGAAGCAGCCCTACAAGGACTGCAGCAGTATCTTTCAAGTGCACTTCTGCTGATGAAGCCTGAGGATGGTGAACCCTTATCCCTGTATCTTGCAATATCAGGGAGTGCAGTAAGTGTCGTTCTGGTAAAGGATCATGAAGGTCAGCAGTGTCATGTTTATTATGTCAGTAAAAGTTTATTAGATGCTGAAACTAGATACTCACACTTAGAGAAATTGATATTAGCCCTAGTTATAGCCCTAGTTATGGCATCCACTAAGCTTAGACATTATTTTGAGACACATAGGATTCATGTTAAAACTAATTATCCTGTTAAAAATGTTCTTAGGAAACCTGAGAAGTCGGGTTGGATGGCTAAATGGTCCGTAAAGTTAAGTGCCTATGATTTAGTATATGAACCTAGAAATGCTATAAAGTCTCAAGCTTTAGCAGTCCTTGTGGCTGATTTCAGTAGTGACATTCAAAATGAAGTAGACCTAGAAGTACAACAATTAGGTGAAACCTCAGAATCCTGGACATTGTATACTGATGGTGCATCTAATGTGAGAGGTGTAGGATTAGGTATACTACTTAAATCACCACAGGGGGACATATTACCCCAGGCTATTAGGTGTGAATTTCCTGTCACTAATAAGGAAGCGGAGTATGACGCTCTGATTGCAGGATTGGAATTGGCTAGGAATATGAATATTAAAAGTTTGCAAGTATATGTTGATTCCTTATTAATCACTAACCATTTCAATGGATCCTATGCACTCAAAGGTGAAAGGTTAATTGAATATCTTGAAACTGTCAAAAAATTAGCAGGATATTTTGAAGTTTTTACACTTGAACAGGTACCAAGAGAGGATAATGCTGAGGCAGATGCTCTGGCAAATTTAGGATCTGCAGTCATGATACCGGAAGGAACTCAGATACCGATACTACATATCCTGTATCCTGCGATGGAACACTTCAAATCTCAGGATAAGAAGGTAGCAAGTATCCAGGATCCTGGTGAGGAGTATCCTGAATCCTGGACGGCTCCAATTATAAAATACCTCAAAGAAGGAGACACCCCAAAGGATGAGAATCCTAAGGCTTTCACTATGAAGGTATCTCGTTTCACTATTATAAACAATGTTTTTTATAAGAAGTCTCTTGCAGGTCCATACCTAAGATGCTTGGAGGATGCTGAGACCAAGGAGGTACTTCAGGATATACATGAAGGAGACTGTGGCAACCATACTAGGGGCAGATCATTGTTCTCGAAGGTGCTAAGAACGAGATACTATTGGCCGACTATGAGAAAAGATGCTGCAGAATATGCTCGAAGATGTGATGCGTGTCAGAGGCACAACATTATACTGCATTAGCCTGCTGAGCCATTATATCCTATTGCATCCCCTTGGCATTTATGAAATGGGTTATGGATATAGTGGGGAAACTCCCAAAAGCTCCAGGAGGAAAGGTTTTTATGCTGGCAATGACAGATTATTTCTCCAAGCGGGTCGAAGCCGAGGCCTTTGTTCAAGTTAGGGATCAAGAAGTGGTATCCTTCATAAAGAGGAATATCCTGACCAGATTTGGGGTACCAGCTGAGATAATTTGTGATAATGGCTCTCAGTTCATCAGTAAGAAAACTACTGATTTTTGCAAAAGTTGGGGAATCAAGATGATCACATCAACTCCAGTACATCCTCAAGCAAATGGATAGGCGGAATCCTCAAAAAGATAATTGTCAACAATTTGAAGAAAAGATTAGGTGCTAAAAAAGGAAGATGGGCAGAAGAACTACCGATTGTCCTATGGGCTGATAGGACAACTGTGAAGAGTGCTACTGGTCAAACCCCATTTTCTTTGGTATTTGGGGCAGAAGCAGTGATCCCAACAGAAATGGTGATACCTACAGCCAGATCAAGCCTCAGGGATCATGAGTCAAATCCTGAAGCCTTGTGTCAAGAGTTGGATACTGTTGATGAAACAAGAGATGCAACAAAGCTAAGGATGGCAGCATATCAACAGAGGATATCCAGATCGTATAACAAGAATTTAAGGACTAGAAGGTTTCAAGTTGGAGATTGGGTGTTAATGAAGGCTTTTCAGAATACTACTAATCCTGCTGATGGGAAGCTTGCCCCAAAATGGGAAGGACCTTATGAAGTTGAATCGGAATCTGGGAAATGAGCGTACCGACTCAAGAATATGGAAGGGGATATGTTGCCAAGATCCTGGAATGCTATACACCTTAAGCTTTATTTCAAGTGAATTTAGACTTTAATTTCTAACTCAGGATGGTATAAATTCTATCTCTTTTAAATATGTTTGATTTAATTTATTCTTTTGAACCCAATACTGACTTAAGCATCGGAGGGGTGTTAGCCAAGCTAACACCCACCTTAGTTTAAAGGTGTTTTGTAAGATATGCTTCAGGATGTAACTCCAGGTGATACACTCAACATGAACGAAAGATTAGAGGATTGGCCCCTCTCTCATGTTTAAGGAATCCTTATCCCTTCAAAGGTTTAAAGGTATTCACATTTCTCTCGAATTGGGTTTAAACACCCCGCCTGGAGCACAAGTTATCCAGGAATAGTTCAAGATAGCGGGACTAGTTCATGTAATAGTGGCTGACAATTTCGTTATTATTGGCTATATCCTGGATCCTTAAGGTACATGAGGATTGATCACCCTCTCTCACGAAAGGGTATTTTCATACTCTCTAAGGTTTAAAGGTTTTCACCTTTCTAAGTCTTAGAGTTTGTACACTCCAGCCTATAGCGCATGAAAATTAAGGGTTTATCCCCAGGATATTAAGGGTTTATCCCCAGTAAAACTAAAGTCTTTGGACGAGTTCCAAACAAACTGTGATTGTGTTTACACACATTATTTTATGAATAGAATATTACAAAGTTTAAGAAGAAGGAATACTGAAGTATGTCTTGCACTAATGCAATATCCTGCACAGACTGGGGACATCCATGCTGGGGACATTGCAAGGCGTTCAAAGGTTGGAGTTGGAAATTATTGCCTAAGTGTTTCTTGTATGATTTTGTATTTTCCTAATTTCTAAAGCCTTATCTGAATAAGTTAAGTTTTTGCCTACTCATATTTAATTAACTTTTTATCTAACATTTTTTGAATAGAGAGTAACAAAGATGTTAAGCTTGATACCAGTATCCTGACCAGGATATTCAGAAAATATTTTACCAAATAAAAACACAACAGCAAAGATAAGGCTAAAAAGTTAGTTATTTATTATTAACAGACCAAAAGGTTATACTCTTGGCTTCATCTCAAAACGAGACCCATCCACCAAAAGTACAACTAGTTCAAGAGCATATTCACATAAACAGTTAAAGGCTTCGTCCTGAAAACACAGGATCCCTGCACCTTCAACTGTTGATTGTTCAAAAGCATACCGACATTGATGACCAAGGGCTTCGTCCTGAAACTCAGGATCCCTCCACCTTTGGCCATCATATTGTATCTAAGTGCAGGAAAAGTAAATGCAGAAAAAGTAAATTGTTTTGGGATTACAGACCATTCAAATATAAAAAAGTGGGCTCCGGCCTAAGCAACAATATCCATCATTGCCCACTTTGATGCCCTCACACAGCGGCATCACCACCATCCTTCTTCGCTTCCTCAACACCAGCATCTTGAGCAGCATCCTGACCAGGATCAGCATCAGCATCCTTCTTCTCTCCAGCCTCGATCACCACCTCAGCTGCCTTTGAAGACTCCCCAGCTCCAGACTTTGAAGGATACGGCACAGGATTGCCTCCAAGCTCCTTGAGCTTTGCCACCAAGGAATCAACCGGCCAGGTTGGGCACTCAAGGCCTGTCTCCTTGGCCTTGTCTGCCATCTTGATTCGGGCTTGTAAGAGGGAAACGACTGTAGAGTTCTTGATCCCCTCTCGGAAGAAGATCATGGACTGTTCATGCTAGACATGGGCGGCGACCAACTTCACTTCGGCATCCTGAGTGACCTTCTTCAGCTTGTCTTCGTAGTGCCGGGTCTTGGCTTCAGCGATTGTACCCTGGTCAGCCACGGTGGTCTCAAGCTTTTTGATCCTGACCTCCTGAAGTTTTGTTGTCTCACAGGCCTCAGTATAGAGGTTCAGCAAATGTTGAAGGCCATTCAAAACGAAATACATGTATGGCTTAATGTTTGCTAACCAGGATACATGCTCAGCATATACGTGCAGGATATAGAGCCATGATATTACCTTATGGAGAAAGGAGGTCATGGGCTCCAGGGAATCAGTGAAGCTGAGGTCCTCATAGGAGAACCCCTCGGAGGCTGGAGCAGTGGTTTCAGAACCCTTCCTTTTCTTTGACGTGGAGGCACGAGTTCTTGGGTTAGGCTTTGGAGCTGCAGCTGGTTTGGAACTGGTAACGGCCGGGGTCTCCTTCTTGACTTGGATAGGAGTAGGATAGCTTTCGAGTTCCTCAAGGTCCAGGAGGATTGGAACTTTGCTAGCGTCTGCATACAGAGAGTAATTTTAAAACCTTACTATATAAAATATCAAATGACAAAATGTGTGCAGAATATTAAACAAGATCCTTACCAGACATGTTTGAACTGGAGTGTTGGCTTGAGGATGTTGGGTATGGAATAAAGCTTCTTTCAATCTCGGGAAGAAGTCTGATGGCTTGAATCCTTTTCTCTGAGTCAGCAAGAGGGGGTGCTAGTTTTCTGAAGTCAGCTGCATAGGACAAAAGAAAGATCAGTTCAGGATACAGGATAGGAAATAACAGAGGATCATCCTAAAACCCTAAATCCTACCCCTTCTCAACCACTTCACCGGATAATCCACTCCACCAAGAATCGAACTTCTTTTCACAAAAAAGAATTTGGACTTCCATTCCTCTTCATTTCTGGTGGCTCGGAGTATCAAAGGATCGTTGGAAGTGGAGTAGAACAAAAATCTGTTAGATCCGTGGGATCTTAGCCGGTATGCTAGTGGAAGATCATTGATGGAAAGCTCGGGAATGTGAGCGTTCTTGATTCGATCAAGAACGAGCAACACTCGCCAGAGCATCGGCATAGTCTGGCTAAAGCTGAGATTGGTGATATGAAAGAATTCGGTAATGAAATCAGGGAAGGGAAATCGAAAGCCCTAGGTAAATGAGAAGGCATTGAAACAAAGCCACTCGGTGGATGCCATGTCTGACTGGATTTCCTGATCATAAGGCCGGAACACCTTCCCATCCGGGAAGATGCCGGAGGATTGCAGGGCAGAGAGATGAGCACTATCGAAAGTACACATTTCCCTCTCCGGATTTTGGAGAAGATTCTGTGGTGAGAAAGTAGGGGCAGAATCACCGGAGCTTGATCTGGTTTGTCTCGCCATCCTTCGCCGGAGATTGAGAAAAAAAGTAGAGAAAAGAGATGAAGATGAGAGAGAGGATTTTTACCTTTTTCCTCTTGGTGGAGGATTAAATGGGATCAACTTGAGAAGATATGGGGGGTAATGAGTGAAATCAGACAGAGCAGTTACAAGCGGTCAAATCAGGAGTCTTATCTCTTAATTACCTCGTTTATCGTGAAAAATGTAACCGTTAGGGCTTAGGATCCTCAAACGGTAACATCTTTGGGGACAATTGTTAGGGGTGAAATTCCGAGCCCATATCCTAGGTTATATCTTGGATTATATCTTGATTACATAATACCTATTCACAACCAGGATGCTGGACCAGGATATTGGTAACATCCTGATGCTATATTCTAGTGTTTACTAACATTCTTCTTGCAGGTCATGAGTGCAGGGTAGTAACGTTAACAATGACCTGTTCTTCGGTATGCTAGTGGAAGATCATTGATGGAAAGCTCGGGAATGTGAGCGTTCTTGATTCGATCAAGAATGAGCAACACTCGCCAGAGCATCGGCATAGTCTGGCTAAGGCTGAGATTGGTGATACGAAAGAATTCGGTAATGAAATCAGGGAAGGGAAATCGAAAGCCCTAGGTAAACGGGAAGGCATTGAAACAAAGCCACTCGGTGGATGCCATGTCTGACCAGATTTCCTGATCATAAGGCCGGAACACCGTCCCCTCCGGGAAGATGCCGGAGGATTGCAGGGCAGAGAGATGAGCACTATCGAAAGTACACATTTCCCTCTCCAGATTTTGGAGAAGATTCTATGGTAAGAAAGTAGGGGCAGAATCACCGGAGCTTGATCTGGTTTGCCTCGCCATCCTTCGCCGGAGATTGCGAAAAAAGAAGAGAAAAGAGATGAAGATGAGAGAGAGGATTTTTACCTTTTTCCTCTTGGTGGAGGATTAAATGGGATCAACTTGAGAAGATATGGGGGGGGGGGTAATGAGTGAAATCAGACTGAGCAGTTACAAGCAGTAAAATCAGGAGTCTTATCTCTTAATTACCTCGTTTATCATGAAAATTGTAACCGTTAGGGCTTAGGATCCTCAAACGGTAACATCTTTGGGGACAATTGTTAGGGGTGAAATTCCGAGCCCATATCCTAGGTTATATCTTGGATTATATCTTGATTACATAATACCTATTCACAACCAGGATGCTGGACTGGGATATTGGTAACATCCTGATGTTATATCCTGGTGTTTACTAACATTCTTCTTGCAGGTCATGAGTGCAGGGTAGTAACGTTAACAATGACCTGTTCTCCTGAAGACTCGTTTCGTTCAGTTAAGAAGAAGATGTTGAAGCCGCAAGACTGGGTCTACAACGTTCACTAAGGAATATTCTGAGGCATCCCACCATTTTAGGAGAATTTGTTTTTCTTTGTAACTATAAATATGTGGATAACCAGATCGATAGGGCACAACAAACACATTCACTACTCTCGAATTCTTACATTTTCTCTTGCAATCACACACCACTAGCAAGCATTGTAACACTCAGTAACGATCTGGGCAATATCCTACATTGTATCTTGGTTATTCAAGTAATAAGAAGTACAAGGCAGCCTACGATTGTCAGCTCCCAAGGTTTCATGCCAGAGATCTAGATTGATCAAGAGCTTTCCTCGTACATCTCGTGTCAACCTTTACATTTTTGCTCATTGTTTGATTGTTGATATAGCTTGGTATCCTGAGCTATATCCTGAAAACTGTTTTTGCAAACAACCAAATCAGCACATTTTCTACAAACACTACTAGTACACTACCTCACAAAACTAATTTGATCACTTAATTGCTTCGGTAATTTTTGACCAAAACAGTAGGTACCATACTTTTGACCATTCTTGCTACTTGTTTAAAATGTTTATTCTTCCTATTTGCTTCTTTCTCTTCTTTTGTCTTAATACTTACAATATGTCTTTCCTAAGACATTTACACAATATACTTTTGAAGACTTGAAGACACTCATAATACAAACGAGACGAGTTCACCAAAATAGGCGTGAAACCCATAATTTGGTGAACGACTCTCACTCCGCTTATTCTATTTTTGCATGAAATTTTTCCATCAAGTTAGGAGTGAAATCCACATCTTGATGATAAATTTCCAATTCAAATTCTAGTGGACCCTCGTCAAAGTGTCGAAATTAAATTTTGACCTGACGAGTACCAACCACACTTAGGGTACGAAATCGCCAAGTTAGGGGTGAAACCCACATCTTGATGACTAGTCCCACTACTCGATTTTCAATCCCTCCAAAGTTTCGATTGTTTCAATCGATTAGGGACGTGTAGTAACTGGAAGGGTAAGATACCATTAATCACTTCTCGACGAAAGTATCTTACCTATAGGCCAAAGCACGTTTCCCTAATTTGAAAGGACTTTCGATTCACTTTGGAATAGTCGACGTTTCTAAACCCGAAACAATCCAATGTTTTATTGAGCCTCTCTCTTTTATGTTATCTCAATTTTTATGTGATTTTATACTTGTTACCTCCTTCATTTCAAAACTGATACACAATTCGCACGTCTCTCGCAATAAAAAACAATAATAATTTTCGCGAACAAACTAAATTTATACTCTTTTATGCAATCATACGTGTTTATACTTATGAATACTTGTTAAATACATGCAATTTATGTGAATCATACGTGCCGCATGATACTTACATGCCTATACATGTAAAAACCTTATTTTGAATTATGATTAAGTTTCATCCTTTCTTTCTCTTTCGGTTCTTTAGATGTCTTCCCACAGTATGTCCAAGAAGACCAAGTCCAAGAAGGGTTCCAACTCCAACTCCGACATGATGTCCAAGAAAGATTTCATGAAGTTCATGGCCAAGAAAATGGTCAAGATCATACCCGACATCGTTAGCAAGATCCAACCCAACCCAGACTCACCCCATGCCTCCGTCGACTCAAAGGTGGAAACTCCTTGGGCGACGTTCCTGTTTAAATAGTTTATGGCCTATAAACCCCTCGAGTTCACTGGCAAAGATGGTGCCACCGCCCTGCTAAACTGGTTCGATGCTATCGAACTAACCTTCCTCCAAAGCGGTTGTCCTGACAACCTGCGAACCCTGAACGCTACAGGGGTGTTATGTTCGAGAGATCTCGAATGTTGGACCTCTGAGCGTAATACGCGAGGAAACGACGCAACCCACGCCTTGCCCTGGGCTGAATTGAAGCAATTAATGAAGGATGAGTTTTGTCCTCCCCCTGAGCTTCAAAAACTAGAAAACGAATTCTGGAATTTGAAGCAAGTCGGGAACGACAACGCTGGTCTGACAGCGCGCTTCAAACACCTCAATACCCTCTGCCCTGGCCAAGTCGACTCTGTAGATAAGGCTATTGCAAAATACATTCATTGCCTCCCACCTACCTTGATGAATCACGTTGTGTCTGCTTCCCCCAAAACCCTCGAAGACACATTCCGTTTAGCAGCTGAACTCAATAACAATTGCGCTCTTCATGGAACCTCTGACAAGGTTTCATCAAAGAATGCTCATCAAGCAACCACCGATACCACCACCATTGAAACCTCTTCCCCACCAACCAAGAAAAAACAAGAACAACAATTGGAAGGCTTCTAGTCAAAACTATGTGGTAGTCACTCCGCAAAACCCCAAACCTTTACAATCTGTTCCTGTTACACCTATCACTGAGCCTCAACGTAAAGCTTACACTGGGACTCAACCCAAGTGTAGTACCTGCCTTTACCATCATCCAGCCTATGCTCCATGTCGTTTGTGCACTAATTGCAATCGGTATGGACACTTTGCTCTGCAATGCTATAAACCTGCTGTTACCCAAAACCAAGCTGTCATAGCCCAGAACCCTGAACCCAATCAGGCTCAACCACAAGTCGTTACTGTCCGTGCCTATTTTAAATGTGGCTATCCCAACCATCTTGCTAATGCTTGCAATCAGCGTGCCAACAACAACAATCAGCAGCAGCAACCTTAACAAGCTCGAGGCAGAGCTTTCGATATCACCGAATCATAGGCGCAGAACGCTAATGACGTCATAACTGGTACGTTTCTCGTCAACCATGTCTATGCTTCTTGTCTATTTGATACTGGCGCAGATAAGAGTTTTGTATCTATGAATTCAAACCCATGGTTAAGTATAAATGCTCTAAGTTACCAAGATCATTCGTTGTCAAAGTCGCAAATGGTAAATTCGTCACTGTCGATTCTGTCCTTTCTAAGTGTTCTTTGAATCTCAATGATCATACGTTTTCAACTGATCTCATACCTATGCAAATGGGTAGTTTCGGCGTCATAGTAGGTATGGACTGGCTCAGGCTAGTTCATGCTGAAGTTGTTTATTTCGATAAGTTTATTCATCTTCCTCTTCCTAACGGTGATTCCTTGCACGTCTATGGTGAGAAACCTTCTAAAGGTCTCAAGCTTATTTCGTGTACTCAAGCGAACAAACACTTGCATAAATGTTCCTACCCCTTTCTGGCCCACGTTATGGAAACGAAGGATAAAGGCTCGAGCATGAGTAATGTTCCTGTTGTACGTGACTTTCCCGATGTGTTTCCTGATGATCTTCCTGGTCTTCCTTCTGGTCGTTCTGTCGATTTTCGTATCGATTTAGTGCCTGGCGCTACGCCTGTCACTAAGTCCCCCTACCGCTTAGCACCCACAGAAATGCAAGAGCTATCGAGCCAACTTCAAGAGCTTCTTGATAAAGGCTTTATACGCCCTAGTACTTCTCCTTGGGGTGCTCCCGTTTTATTCATCAAGAAGAAAGATGGATGACTTCGAATGTGTATTGACTATCGTGAGCTCAACAAGCATACTGTCAAAAATTGATATCCTCTTCCTCGTATTGACGATCTCTTCGATCAACTACAAGGCACGACTTACTTTTCCAAGATTGATCTTCGTTCTGGTTATAATCAACTTCGAGTCCTCGAAGAAGATATACCCAAAACCTCCTTTCGAACGCGTTATGGTCATTATGAGTTCGTGGTCATGCCCTTTGGTTTGACCAACGCACCTGCAGTTTTCATGGATTTGATGAACCGCGTGTGTAAAGCGTACTTAGACCGTTTCGTGATCGTCTTCATCGACGATATTCTCATCTATTCCAAGACACAAGAATAGCACGAACGACATTTGCGTCTTATCCTTCAACTTCTACGTGCTAAACGTCTTTACGCCAAATTCTCCAAGTGTGAATTTTGGTTAAAAGAGGTTCAATTCCTTGGTCATACCGTCAACGAACTTGGTGTCCACGTTGACCCTACAAAGATTGAAGCTGTGAAGAACTGGATTGCTCCTAAGTCTCTGTCTGAAATTCATTTATTTCTTGGTCTAGCTGGTTACTATCGTCGTTTCATTTCGAACTTTTCCAAAATCGTTGTTCCTCTTACCTCCTTGACTCAAAAAGACAAACCTTTTGTTTGGGGGTCCTGAACAAAAGGAGTCTTTTCAAACGCTCAAGGACATGCTTTGCAATGCTCCTATCCTTGCTCTTCCCGAAGGTAACGGCGACTTCGTCGTGTATTGCGATGCTTCAAACCTTGGCTTTGGTTGTGTCCTTATGAAAAGAGATAAGGTTATCGCTTACGCGTCGAGGAAACTCAAAATACATGAGAAAAACTACACTACGCATGACCTTGAACTTGGTGTAGTTGTTTTTGCCTTGAAGATATGGCGACACTACCTTTATGGTACTAAGTGTGTGGTCTTCACCGACCATAAGAGCCTTCAGCACATCTTCAACCAAAAGGAACTGAACATGCGTCAACGTCATTGGATAGAGTTGTTAAACGACTACGACTGCAAAATTCGCTACCATCCAGGAAAAGCGAATGTAGTGGCTGACGCACTTAGTCGTAAAACTCATGTCAAGGGTATTTGTTGTTTCCAACTCGTCAACGATCTTCAAAACTCATTCGTGAAGGTCAATACACATCTATTAACGAGGGTAACCTCTATAATGTCATGCAATGTGGTGCTGAAGAGAGTCTCGTAACCAAATCCGATGGTATTCTATATCATCTCAATCGTGCCTGGATCCCTAATCGTGATAACCTTCGAGAAATTTTGATGAAGGAAGCACACAAATCAAGGTATTCTATTCATCCTGGTGCTGATAAGATGTACCACGATATGTGTACTTCCTATTGGTGGCCTGGAATGAAGAAAGATATCGCCACCTTCATTTCGAAATATCTCACTTGTTCAAAGGTTAAAGCAGAAAATCAACGTCCCTTTAGCTTGCTTGAACAACCAGAAGGGAGAGCATTGCAATGGACTTTATCAATAAGCTTCCTCGTACTTCTTTAGGTCATGACAGTATTTGGGTGATCATTGATCGATTGATCAAATCCGCTTACTTTCTCCCCATTCGTGAAGATTACAAAGTCGAGAAATTGGCTCGTATCTACACAGATGAAGTCATTGGTCGTCATGGTATCCCCATTGACATCATCTCTGATCGTGATGGTCGCTTTACGTCTTGTCTTTGGCAAACATTTCAAACTTCTATGAGTACTCATCTTAACCTTAGGACCGTTTTTCATCCCCAATCTGACGGTTAAACCTAGTGTACAATCCAAACTCTAGAGGATATGCTTCGTTCATGCGTAATCGATTTTGGTGGAACTGGGATATGCACTTGCCTTTGATCGACTTCTCGTACAACAACAGTTATCACGCGAGTATTCAAATGGTACCTTTCGAGGCAGTGTATGGTGATGCGTGGTCGAATACCGGTGTTCTAATATGTTTAAGTTTATGTTTTTACAAAGCTTTTAGTTCCGAATAGCCTACTTTTGATTGGAATTGTGCTTTGCAGGTCTAACAGAGTTTAAGGAGCTATTTGGAAGCTATTCGAAGCACCGGGAGCGAACGGGATCAACCGGAAACACGAAATATGAAAAACCAGAGAATAATACCCCACAAGGGCCGTCGGCGACGCCATAGGGTCGTTGGCGACGCCCCACATCGTCAGAAATGTGCGTAGACAGCGAAACAAGGCGTCGGGAGAAAACTGCAAATGCAGGCGACATCGGTGACGCTGGTGAGGGCGTCGGCGACGCCCCTTTCTGCTAGCCGACGGGGATTTTTGTGATTTTCCACTTTTTGACGAGTTTAAAAGCACTTGGGGGTTATTTTTCAAGGAGTTACGAGTTTGGGGAGTTCAAAAACACATCTTGGAGGATCTCCTTCACATCTTCATCATCCCTAACCTTCACCTCTAACCCTAACATCATCCAACATTTTCCTAATCACCATCACCATCATCCACACTTCAAAACCCTAGTCCGCCACCCCATCATCTTCATCCTTTCACACTCACTTTTCAAACCCTAACCTTCATCCTACCTTCAAGACTCAAGGTCATGGCTCGGAGTTCGTGCACGTCATCCGGTGATCACGTCCCTTCAACCATGAGCGGCTAGTCTCCTCGGTTTCACCTCGGTGTAGATTGTTGTAAGATTTTCTAGGGTTTATACATTTGTATTTAGTTTGATTTTATGACAAGTTGTTTAGTATTTGAGACCTTTGATAATTGTCTTGCATTTGTCTCGAATTCGTGAATTGTCGACTGATGATAAAATTTGACTTTGCGAAATGGTTATGTGCGATCATGCCTTATCTTAGGTTAGGATTTACATATCCGAGGTAACGAAGTGCATTGCGGTCCGTTGTCTATGACGTTGATAGCTTTTGGCACCTAAGCTTCGTGATAGAAATCCATTAATCACTATATGTAAATGAATCAAGTTAAAACATGTAGGAACCCTAGGTCTTACAATTATCGAACCGGGTGTGGAACTTGTTTCGAATTTATTGTTTTCAACCATTTAGTTAGGTTTCACAATCTTAGTTAATAAACCATTGTTTAGATAATAGCAATTTGTCGGTTCATTCCACTTTCTTTTCAAACCAAACAAACAAAGAAAATTGGCAAGCTTCATAATTACATTGTACATTTTTGTAAATAGTCTAACTAATCGAATAGGTCGTGCGATACTGACCACATGCTCTTCGTGGATAAGATACTCGACTTACCCTAGCTACCTAGGTTAATTGGGTTTTTGACTGATCGGGATAACACGGTCTGTCAAAATGGCGCCGTTGCCGGGGTGCTAGTGCGCTTAGTATTTCATTGCTTGTTCGATTTTAGTTTTAGTTTCTTTACTGTATTTCTTTGATTATTCTTTGGGTAGTCAAGTTTGTTTTTGCAGGTACATGTTTTGCAGGCACCATCTTTTAATATGGATTGGGTAGATGATGACCCGTGTGAATGTTGCGGAAGCGGAGAGCATCTATTAGAGGATTGCTCTATTTTCTACTAGAAGGTTCAAGCATACAAGGATCGAGAAGACTCCTTCAGCGGATGGTATGGATATGGGAGGGCGGATTAGGAAGATCTCAATGGTCCATCCTCACATTATCCATATGTTAAACCGCCACCATCACCACCAAATTATCAAGAATACTACTATTCAGAGATGGATTACCATTATGAGCAAGAGTGTGGTAACAACAACTCTGAACCCGACTTGCCACATTTCTCAAGTTACCAGGAGGAGTATGATGACTATTATCATGACTACCCTCAGTCGACATACGAGGAGCCTCAAGACTCAGTAACCTCTAAGCTTGATGCAATCATGTATATGATGATAGAAATGAAAAAGAAAGACGAGTTAAGAGATAAATCATTTAAGGCTTTGGTTATTCAGGTTGGTCAACTAACTGAGGAGATGGCCCAACTTAGGCGAGACCAAGAGGTTTTGGCTAATGGTACAATGGTGGATGTTGATGTGGTGGAAGAGGTTATAGATCTTCCAGAGCAAGAAGCTGAATGTTTAAACCGAGCGGAATACATGACACCGCGAGACGAGTCAGATCCGAAAGAAGCCCAAGTTCATATCTATCCTTCTCCAATACTTATCACTCCAACCAACAAAGTTGGGGATGGGGATGAGGGTTCGGGCATAAGGATTCGAAGGGTGGCGTTGCAAGACATTGGACAATTTGTTGAGAAACGACCCCGAAGTTGTACAATATTCATGCTGAGTAAAAGAAAAAGAGAGTGGATTCGGCATGCCAACTACCGAGCGTATGTTGGAAACTCGGTAGGCAAATTCTCACTTCGACCACCATGAGAGGCAAATCAGGTATGATTGTTGTATATTTTGTATTATTTGTTTTATTTTTATTTTATCTGTTTTAGTAGCTAAATGAACGTTGTGGGTGTGTTCCTTATATAACCCTCACAAGACCTACTCGTCCTCCCGAGCTATCCGGAGGTTTAAAAGGGATTGTTGCATAAGCTAAATGCAACCGTGATTCCTACGAAAGTGAGTTAGGTTTATTGTTATTGTTGTAAATTATTTCTTTTCCACAAGAAAATCAAAGTTGAATAGAAATATGGCTTGGTAAATTCTTTATTAAAAATGGTAGAGCTAGGTAACTAACAAGTTTTGATGGTTGTGAGCAGCTTGCTTCTACACGAAGGTTGAGATTTGTAGGTACTTTATGTTCGCGAGACGACCATTTTTTATTAAAGAATGAATAGCACACGAGGAACGAGCAAAACCAGGTGCATATGTTTCTTTTTAGCTTTGATTATTAGTTAGTTAATAAGTGGATTTTATTTACCGGGGTGAAATTTTGGGGAGGTTAGCCGTGTCACATCCCTTGCGCGTTTTAAAGGATCCATTCTTACACATTGAGGACAATGTTTACCTCAAGTGTGGGGATGGAGAGAAAAAGTTTGTGTTTTTGACCATTTTCATTTAAACACCACATTGAGGACAATATTGACCTCAAGTGTGGGGATGGGGGAAAATTTCAAAAAAATTTCAAAAAAGTCTTTGTTTGAAGCAATCTAAAAAGCACAAGTAACTAAGTCAATGAGGGATGACACAACCCATTTGGTCTTTTGTCGTGGTCAAGTTCAAACGATTAACATGAAAGGTATTTAGCAGGTGGTTATTTAGGAATAATTCGCCTAAGAAACTAGTACATTATGCATATCACATACCATACCCTTTATACGTGAGGTTTTGAGCCACGTTTACATCATAGATATACATATATATATATATATATATATATATATGTTTCTTTGTTTGAGTGGACCATTAGTCGTGTATTGTAGAACTTGCAAATTTTGATACGTTTGAGACCATAGACCGAATACAAGCACGAGAATGATTAAGGCATTAGGTAAATTTTTTCCCTTTACACCATTTATATATCCTTTCCCAAATAAATCCCTTATTTGCCCACTTTGAGCCTAAACCTTTCGTTTGACCAACCCATTTAGCCTATAACCATCAAACCTTTTATTTTTAACCCGTGTGATGAAAATTCGGTCTTAGTATTAGTTTGTTTGTAAAGTTGTGTTTTATAAAAAGAGAGAGAGAGAAAGAAGTAAAAAATCGAAAATGAAAAAAATTGTTGAGAAAAGTACAAAAAATATGTGTTTATAGTTGTTGAATAAAAGGCGGAAATTGTGGGCTTATAGTTCGATGTTCATAGTTAGTCGTCTTTAGCGCAGTTATTTTGTTATAAAAATTGAGTTTTCATCACCTTAGCCACTTTAAAAATATCTTATTCCATACCCTTAGCCTAGCCCCGTTACAACCCTTTAAAGCCCTTTTGACTTGTGTTTGGTATTTGTGTTCGGGGGTGGAGAATGATTGAGTTGCAAGCTTATGCGGGTACGTGTTCTAATCGGTTTGAGTGATTACTTAAAAGTGCTAATGCATCATTTATTAGCCAAGTTTTGAACCGAGTGGAGAGAACATTGTGAGGGATGTGCATGATTTGTTAGTTTCAAGGGCGGATTAATCTTGGGTAACCATTTTTTGGTGATTATTCACTTTACGGCTAAATGTTTTGAAATTGTAAAAATCATGAACGAGTATGACATTAGACCTTAAGTTATGTCTCGATAATGGGATGTGTGTTTTTCATTCGACCCACGTGAAAGTGAAAAACAGATTTGCTTGAGGGCAAACAAAAGACAAGTGTGGGGATGTGATGTGTGGTCGAATATCGGTGTTCTAATATGTTTAAGTTTATGTTTTTATAAAGCTTTTAGTTTCGAATAGCCTACTTTTGATTGGAATTGTGCTTTGCAGGTCTAACAGAGTTTAAGGAGCTATTTGGAAGCTATTCGGAGCACCGGGAGCGAACGAGAGCAACCAGAAACACGAAATATGAAAAACCGGAGAATTATACCCTACAAGGGCCGTCGGCGACGCCCCACGTCGTCAGAAATGTGCGTAGACTACGAAATAAGGTGTCGGGAGAAAACTGGAAATGCAGGCGGCGTCGGCTACGCTGGTGGGGGCGTCGACGATGCCCCTTTCTGCTAGCCGACGGGGATTTTTGTGATTTTCCACTTTTTGACGAGTTTAAAGGCACTTGGGGGTTATTTTTCAAGGAGTTAGGAGTTTAGGGAGTTCAAAAACACATCTTGGAGGATCTCCTTCACATCTTCATCATCCCTAACCTTCACCTCTAACCCCTAACATCATCCAACATTTTCCTAATCACCATCACCATCATCCACACTTCAAAACCCTAGTCCGCCATCCCCATCATCTTCATCCTTTCACACTCACCTTTCAAACCCTAACCCTAACCTTCATCCTACCTTCAAGACTCAAGGTCATGGCTCGGAGTTCGTGCTCGTCATCCGGTGATCGCGTCCCTTCAACCATGAGCGGCTAGTCTCCTCGGTTTCACCTCGGTGTAGATTGTTGTAAGATTTTCTAGGGTTTATACATTTGTATTTAGTTTGATTTTGTGACAAGTTGTTTAGTATTTGAAACCTTTGATAATTGTCTTGCATTTGTTTCGAATTCGTAAATTGTCGAGTGATGATAAAATTTGACTTTGCGAAATGGTTATGTGCAATCATGCCTTATCTTAGGTTAGGATTTACATGTCCGAGGTAACGAAGTGCATTGCGGTGCGTTGTCTATGACGTTGATAGCTTTTGGCACCTAAGCTTCGTGATAGAAATCCATTAATCACTATATGCAAATGAATCAAGTTAAAACATGTAGGAACCCTAGGTCTTACAATTATCGAACCGGGTGTGGAACTTGTTTCTAATTTATTGTTTTCAACCATTTAGTTAGGTTTCTCAATCTTAGTTAATAAACCATTGTTTAGATAATAGCAGTTTGTCGGTTCATTCCGATTTCTTTTCAAACTAAACAAACAAAGAAAATTAGCAAGCTTCATAATTACATTGTAAATTTTTATAAATAGTCTAACTAATCGAATAGGTCGTGCGATTCTGACCACATGCTCTTCGTGGATATGATACTCGACTTACCCTAGCTACCTAGGTTAATTGGGTTTTTAACTGATCGGGATGACACGGTCTGTCATATGGTCATAAGTGTCGTTCGCCTATTTGTTGGCGCGAGATCGGAGAAGCTCAAATCACTGGTCCCGAGCTTATACAAGAGACGACGGACAAGATTTTACAGGTTCGAAACAATTTGCTGAAAGCTAGAAGCCGACAAAAGAGTTACGCTGACAAGCGTCGCAAACCTTTGGAATTCGAGGAAGGTGACCTTGTACTTCTCAAGGTATCCCCTTGGAAGGGAGTAGTTCATTTTGGTAAGAAAGAGAAACTCGCACATCGCTAAGTATGTCCTTTCAAAATTCTCGAAAGGATTGGCAAGGTAGCGTATCGACTGGACCTACCTCAAGAACTCAACAATGTGCATCCTACATTTCATGTCTCAAACTTGAACAAATGTCTAGCTGAAGAAGGACTTCAAGTTCCACTCAAAGATCTTCTAATCAACAAGACTTTGAACTTCGTGGAGAAACCTATCAAGATCATGGACCGAGGAGTCAAGCAATTAAAGCGCAGTCGAATTCATATTGTGAAGGTTCGATGGGAAGGAAAACATGGTGTTGAGTTTACTTGGGAACTCGAAAGTGATATGAAGGCTAAGTATCCGCATCTGTTCGTTGCATCTTCCTAAATTTCGGGACGAAATTCCCTAAAGGAGGGGAGACCGTAACGCCTCGCTTTTCGCAGCTTTCTATTTTTAGAAAGATTGTATTGTAATTCTATTTTCGGAAACTCGTTTCCTTTGTAATCGTATCTCTTTCAAATAATTGTAAATCCGAGACTTTGATCGTAATAAAATTGATCTTTTATGTGAAATATACAACATTCATACATGTTTATACATTGATACGTACACTCGTTTGTTACATGATTCATGATTCTTATAAACGTAAGTTTAACTCATAAACAACTATCGTGTATTCGTAATTCTTGAATTTCCATACATGCAAACGCTTGATTATTCATTTATAAGACTAAGACACATGTTTTTCACTTAATTAGTACCCAATTATAAATCATACATACTTGTTAAACTTGATATGTTTTCATACCTCAAAATACCTTATTGTAAACCCATTTTATACCTAACCATATGTCATTACACTTGTTTAAATGCGTAATTATATGTTCTATATACTTAACATAACATAAATGTGCCAAATATACAACTTACTATGTCAAAAAAAAAATATAAAGATGGCAGGTTCCGATCGCAGCTTTAGGGCTGTGGTTAGTTGTTGTGTTTTAGTGTTATCTACCACCTAATCCTCATTAATGCTCAACCAACTCAAACCCTAATCCTTTCCCTATATTAACAACACTCCCCATTCATTTTATCACTTTACAAACACTCTAAACCTCTCAAAAAACACTCTCAAACTCAGCATGTTTTCAACATAATTGAGCAGAAAGTTCCAGCACTTCTAAGTGAGTTTTAACTCACTTCTTCTTCTATGTCTTTCTTGTTCTTTCTTTTAAAACACTTGGATAACCTCTAGGAAGGTTTTCACAAGTTTTCTTGGGGAAACCTCCGAGGTCCAAAGTGCACTAACTTTCTTCTTGTTTTTATCTTTTTGAATCTTCATGTTTTTTTTATAGAAACTTGGTGGAATCTTGTTCCCACCAAGCTCACAACATAGTCAATGGTTATGAGTTTGTGTGAGGGTGATTTCCATTAAAGTTTTGGGTTCAAACACCCATTTTAATTTTGTTTATACAATCATCTTCCATATGATGAACTTGTGACTTGTGAAGTGTGAACAAATGGAAGCTTTGGCTTTCCAAACTAAGTTCCACTCCTTCATTTGAGCTTGTGTATGAACACTCAAAGTGACTTACTAGAAACAAAGTACCTTAGCCCCGTCTAGCCCTCCTCACTTAGTTCATTCTTTCCATGATGTGTGGGCACACCCGGGTTGTAGTGTACTTGGTCACTTGAGCATTGTTAGATAGGTTTATTTTCTTGTTATTCATGACCCTCCGAACCATCTTCATGGTGGTTTGTGTAGTGGTGAATCATATAATGAGGTTTCAACCTCCATGCTTGACAATACATGATACTACATGATATTCTTGAGTGGATATAGTTTAGGATATTATTGTTATAACTATATAAGTATATAAATTATATAAAACATGGCTGAATTTGTGATGATAATCAAGTCATGATTGTTCGTCATAAAATTAGGCTAATATATCTAAGATTCTAAGTTACTTGTTATGATTCTAATGGGCAATTTGGGACCCATGAAACCACTTAATATGGTGTCATAAACGAGCTAGTAGAACTAGATATTATTTTCTTATACATACTTTTGATACTTTCAATTCCAAGTCCGAATCTTCCATTCTTTTTCCATGAACATGGCGTTAACTTCGATCAAGCCTACCTTAACATGTATAGCGCTATAGGAGTAACGCACCGCCCGTGAACATTGGGTTATGTTAAGAATCTTTTACTTGCGTGAACTTTGGTTTGACTTGTTTATCACATGCTAGATTTACGCTAATCTTGAACAACATAGTTTGCCATGTGGATTCGTTTAAACTTTATTTTATACTTAGTCTATGTACTTAAAACTTGTGTACTCGCCAATGCTTTTGTGTTGAACTATACTTTTAACATGTTGCAGGTTGATGATGTTGATTATGACGAAATCTAGTAGGGACGACACTAGAAACTCATATTAAATTACTAGGATTTTGTTATCTTATGGTTATTAAACATTGTCATATTTCTCTTTTTGATGCTGTATTTTGAATTTCTTGTAATGTACTTGACAATTTATGTTATGCAATGAAATCGGTTTTGAATTAATTATTATCGCAAATAGTGTTATGTGTGATGAGCAATCTTTTTCGTCTCACTCCGATGATTCCGCCATCGGTTGGGGTGTGACACTAATGGTGAACCCATTAGGGAGCCTAAAGCCATCCTAGCCCAAACCTATAAATAGTGCCATGTTAGACATTTGTGGCTAATGGTTTTCCTATGGTTCTTGAGAGCTTGAATCCTTGCATAGAAAACAATCCAAATTGTTGTAGTGTTGTGTAGGTTTATTAGTGATTAATAAATCTTGGAAAGTTGAAGTAATCTCATGTTTATCTTGTTCATCTCATTTTCTTTATCCATGATAGGTGTTTTAGTGATTTCTGCTCACTATAACATCTTTGCTCCGATATCTAGTGTTTGGTCTTTGATTAAGTGGACTTACATGTGGTATCAGAGCCTTGTGCTCATTTATAGGTTAGATTTGTGGGATTTACAGGGTGGATTTTAGGTTTGTTATGTTATTGGTACTAGCTCCTGTTTTCCAGATTATCTTAAGATTTTAGTTTGTTTTTGAGTGATTCATGGATTAGCATTGCTTGGTTAGTGTTTGTGCTCGATTTTCATGGGTTACTTGGGTGGATTTCAGGTTTGTTTACAAGCTTTTAGGTATTTTTGAAGTTTCAAGATGAAGAACAGGGGTTGAAGGCGGCTGAAGAACAATTATTCAGTTCCATTAGTTAAATGGATTGATCACTAGTCTGACATACTAATATTTCGGTTCTGTGTGAAATTTCGGTTATGTCATAACTCAGATCTTCAATTATTTCGGTT
Source organism: Helianthus tuberosus (assembly GCA_030545235.1). NCBI lineage: Eukaryota > Viridiplantae > Streptophyta > Magnoliopsida > Asterales > Asteraceae > Helianthus > Helianthus tuberosus. Next base: position 112,519,685 of record CM060445.1, read on the forward strand.
CAAGTAGATCATTCAGATCCCTCGTCTTTCGGATCATCTCTGTTATTTTGGCTAGAGCTCAGTGGATATTTCTTTATTAGGTTCTTCATTCATCAAACAAGGTAGTTTTAGTTTCTCTATTTTAGTTGCGAACATGTTTATTTTAAGAATTATTTCAAATGAATCTTATCTACTGTTTTGGTTTATCGTTCGAAACATCATTTGCAACTGAAAGTTTTTTTTTTACTTAAACAAGTATAAAGTTTCTCAAATTTTGATTGCCGTTTTTAAACGAATGATCGCATTATAAACAAAGTTCAAGGTGTAATATTTCGGTTGATCGAATCTTTATGTCAAACCACAATATCAGTTATCTTGTTTTGGTTGATCGAAGTTTCTTGCTTCATTCGAAATTACTTATCCTTTGTTTCAACCTTTACAATTTTTCGGCTAACCGAAACTTAAAGTTGAACCGACAATTCAAGGTTCTTTAGCAAAGTTTGAATTGTACTATATTTCGGTTAATTGAAACATTGTGTCAAACCAAAATTTTGTAGCTCTTGGGTAAATTTCAAAATTTTAAGATTTTCACTATACCGAAATAGTTTGTGCAACCGAAATGTCTTCTGAAAACCTAAATTTTCACTACCTTTTGTAACGAAACTTGCTATTCAAAATGGCAAACATGGCAAGTGTTAACGCTCTCATTAATCAAGATAATGATCAGAAATCTAGTTAAACCACAGAAGCTTCAAGGATCTATGCAGTACCAATGCATGGAAAAGACGATTTATCTCGTTTTTTAATTACAGTGACCCGACTCTTTTGATTCCCTTTGAATATGATTATGCTTATCCCACTTTTCATGTCATCGATTACCACACAACGATTCCTAAAGCACTTCGTGCCAACACCACTGACGAAATAACAACCTTAAAAAGGGAAAACGAGCTCATGTCGTGATCACTATGGTGTTTCCCCCGAATATTTATCACAACTTTAACCCTATCACTGCTGCAAAAAAACTATGGGATTCCTTAAGAAAACGATATGTTTGTAGTGAAGAGTTATGATGTGCGTTAGGTGTATATATAGGTTTAAGTATATTTTAGGCCCTTTTACACTTTCTTTAGCCAACTTTTAAATTTATATAACACGATATTTACTAACACTAAACACACATATGGGCAAGTGCACCCATCGTGAGCGTAGTATAGTGTTGGTAAGATACCGAGGTCGTCCAAGGACACAAGAGCTTTTAGTACCGGTTTATCCTCAACGTCTAATCAAATCAAAAGTTTAGAAAAAGGGTTTTTAAACTAAGAAAATAAAAACTAACTAAAATGCTGAAAATAAAAATAAAAGTAAAAACAGATAGACAAGATGAATCACTTGGTTCCGACTCGTGTTTAGTGTAACCTTTGATTATTTCCGCACTTTTGCACTATTTAAGAGATTATCTTAGTTATTGTAGTAGGCCCCTCTTTTGGAGGTGACGTTACCCTCAACCTAGTAGTTTGAGTCAGCAAGGATACAATCCTAAAGGGTTGGATTATTGAAAGATAATTAATTAAGTTATTAATGCATATTGTGGTAGGCCCCTCTTTTTAAGGTGACGTTACCCTCGGCTAAGTAGTCTGAGTCAGCAGGGATACAGTCCTAAGTAGCCGGGTTAGAGTATTAATAGTAGTTTAACTTATGAGGGGATCAAAGAGTTTGGACCCCCGCCATCCAATACCGTTAAGTATTGAAGGAGGTCCTACTAAATTTGACCCAGGTCCTTTGCAGGATCTATACACTGAACAATGGCAATATTCTTACCAAACCGTTCCCTTAACCCCTGACCAGGTAGCCAACATACCTCCATATAGACCGTGGAGATATGAATGGTGAAAATCTTTTATTTTATATAGACAGTAAAATAATGCCAAGACACCACGGACAAACGATAAGGAAGAATCACCTTCAATATAAGAAACTAGTTATTAAAGTCATTAATACATAACCAATTAAAAAGTGCGAAAATATTAAAAATAAAAAGTATTACACTAGACACTTTGTCTTCACCAAGTGATGTAAGAGACTGAGGCAAACATGGCCTTGATTGTCAAGAACTCTTACGATCAATCTTGGATCCCGAGACGACTCACACACTCTATGATGGACAATGGGTGATGGTGGTGGATGATGGTGTTATGGTGGTGGTGGATGGTGGGTGAAGTGTGAGAGAGGTGGTGTGCCAAGGGATGGTTTGAGCTTGAGCCAAGCACTCCTATTTATAGGCTGAACAGAAGCTCGGGCACGGCCCCGTGTCCGCTGGGCACGGCCCCGTGTCCGCTGGGCACGACCCCGTGTGCAGAAGCATATCTGTACTATCAAGATTTGCCTGGATTCTGCGAATCTTATAGTTGACCACGACCCCGTGTCCGCTGAGCACGGCCCCGTGGTGGGCGATGGAAGCTTCTACAACTTTGTCTTTTATGTTGACACTTGGGCACGCCCCCGTGCTCACTGAGCACGGGGTGTGTTCAGCCTTCTGTTGTCTTGTTTTGCTTGGGAAGATGCTTTCGGGGAGGTCAGGCATGCCACGTTTATTCCTTTTCTTGTATTTATGTTAGATTTAGCTACCTTTTTGCTTCTTTTGTTAATTTGAGCTCATTTAATCCTGAAAATACAAAAGGAAGACAAAAACACACTTTTCCAACATTAGTACTAAAAATGGTTAGTTTTATGCCACAATTGATGTAATTTATATGTTGCATTTTGCACACATCAAGTTACTCAAAGAAAAATGGATTTGCTAAAGAAACAATTTGACATGTTCAAATATAAGCCAACTGAAACCCTGGATGATAGCATAAATCGCTTCTGTCATTTGATAAGTGAAATTAAATGTCATGAGATGACCTACACCAGGGTGAGATCAACGCAAAGTTGTTTGATGCTCTTCCCTCGAATTAGGATGTTTATACCATTGTCATGAAGCAAACCATGTGACTCGATTCAATGGAACTTGATGAAGTTATCTGAAAACTTCAAGGGTTTGATATTGAAATGAGAAAAAAACTGACTAACCATGCAAATCAAATTCAAGATCCAGGACTCTACCATGCAAGTACCTCTTCAAACAAACCAGCTAGTTGTGCTTTATTCTCATTTGTTCCACCAGCTGCTATCATTTATCAGGGTTATTTTCATCCAAATGGCTCTGGGCATTCAATACCAAGTTACATCAATTCATGCCCTTCACCTCAAGTTGCACCAACTCCAGCTTCAGCACCTCCTCAAACAACTCTAGCCAGCTCATCATCATACTCAAATCTAAACAATGTTCCAAACCTAGTTACAAGAGATCATATTGTTATCTTATATGCTATGGTTGCTTCACATCAGGAATGGGATGATGGAACCTTGGCCAACCTAGACATGATAGAAGAAGATTTGGGACGGATTGCTGATGAAGATATCGAGGAAATGAACATCAAGTGGTAGCTTGCTATGTTGACACTCAGGGCAAAGCGATTTCTGAAGAATTACAATTAGAAGGAAATCAGTGAAGGTAGCAAGTCAAAGGCTGGTTTCCAGAAAAGCAAGGTCATATGTTACAACTGCTAAGAGCTTGGTCACTTCGCAAGGGAATGCAAGGCACCAAAAAGGACTCGTGATGCCTCTCAGACAACCACTACTACACCTATGGTTGTTGCTCCAGCTCTGTCAGAATCTACTGCACTTGTTACTACTCGAACTGATGGAGGATATGATTGGAGTGCTCATGCTAAAGATGTCGTGGTGAATCATGCTCTTATGGCAAAAGTCATACCAGTTAATGCAGCTGAGGTAGATACTAATCCCTTTAATAAAATTTATTCTAATTGTTCTTATAATCTTATTAAAATTAGATGACACCAAGAACATAATAAAAGGTTAATTGATGACCAATTGGGGGTACAATATATATACATGTCAAACTTACACATACACAAAATATTCACATGATTCAATCAAACAAATCCGTACTTAGTACATTATACACTAGGATACTTGCATGCTAGAAGCCAATTTTGCATAAATACTTGTCATTAACTTCATGAGCCAAACTTAACATGTATAGCGCTATAGGAGTAGCACACCGCCCATTTGATCGGTCATTGTTAAGTATTCAATGGTTAACGGTCTTGTCATTTTGATGACTTGATTACGCTAGTGGAATCTTTGGGTTGACACGTATGTGATGCATGCTAGTTCATGATAAGTTATGCCTTAGTATACAATTTTGCCATGTGGATTTTGTTAAACCTTTTTTACATATGCTAGTAAACCAAACTTGTATGCTCAGCAATGCTTTAGGTGTTGACAGTTACTTTAATATATATTGCAGGAATATGATGATGATGATGCGTTGAAAAGAAATCTGGTAGGATGGACTAGAAACGCGCCATACTTTAGATTATGTTTTGTTGTTTAATTGTTATGTTCCAGATGTATTTTCTCTTTGAACAATGTACTTCTATTATGAAATGAAATTCGAATTATTTAAATATTGTCAAAAATAGCAAGTTATGAAGTCTTGAGCAATCTCGTTTTCGTCTCACTCCGATGTTTCCGCCACCGATTGGGGTGTGACAACTAGTAGGTATGCAGCACCCTGAGTAAAAAGTTTAAAACGAACCTTGGAAGATTTCCTTTTCTTTATTTAAATTTTCAATCTTTAAGCCATATTTTCTTTCTTGCAATGACACAGAAAAGAAGAAAAATGGGGGCTTTTGTTGCATTTGGGGTAATATCATATTACATCGATTAGATGAATGTCACATAGATACCGAGAATGTGTTGAACCTAACAGCTTCATCATATGATTATGATGTACTGGTAGGCTCCACTATAATCAAATGGCTGTTTGAGTGATATAAACCTAAAGCTAATCTATTGTGGACCAATCCATCGTGCAGCCCAAGGTTACTACTACCCTATTGATAGATTCCCAAATTCTAAGATATTCGGTCTTTACACTATTTGCCATATGAGACACCAGGCCCTTCTTTCGTTATACGTGAGTAAGTCGCATGTTGTGATGACGATGAGGTAGGTGGACCATGTTGATGTAGGCAGTCGTTCTCTTTCGATAGTGATGCGTCCTGATGATGTAGGCAGTTGTTGTCTTTCGATAGTGATTCGTCTTGATGATGTGGGCAGTCGTCGTTTGATAACGATGCGTCTTGATGGTGTAGGTAGTCGTTGTCTTCTGATAACGATGCATCTTGGTCAAGTCTTTGTGATGTGACCGAATTATGTGTTAGCTTCTGTATGATGGGATTTATGTATGTACTATAGCTGAATGTGGTAGACCAAGTTGTATTTTATATTGTTGTGGTGTTACTTGTATTATACATTTTAGACTTGTGTGTCTAATGATCCAAGTTGTATTTTATACTGTTGGGGTGTTGATTGTATTCTACATTTTGTGGTCTAGACATGTGTGTCTAATGATGGGAGGAGTTGGTTCTAGCAATTTTGTACATGTGAAATTATATCTTATAAAAAAGGAACAAGCGGGTCAAGGGTATAGAGGTAGTAGGCCGAGCGACGGGTCGAGTTGATCGTAGATTCCTGGATGGGTGGTTACCTGAATGGGCATAACGTGGACATTGATGTTCTCATATAAAACCTTGTTTAAGTGTTGAAAATAAATATTGTTTGATGTTGATTTAAATCTAGTGTGAAGGACTTCTTGTGGATGGTAAATTTAGTGGCATTCGTACTTTGTTTATTAGTTTTGATCCGAGTTATTAGACTAGTTGGTTTTCGAAACTTGTCGTTTTATTTAAATTTTCTGTTGCGTTATTGTGAACACGTACAATCTTTTAAACTATTTTTGTCATGATGTTCAGTTGTAAGGTGCCTAATTTAGGACCTTACGCTTTGTATTCTTGAGTTTGCTCTTTTATAACATAATCATTTTCAAGCATATCACATTTACAGCATTTACTTGTCACGCATTTATCGGATTATCCTATGTGTTCATAGGCAAACTCTTATGGTCTGTGTGCTATCTATTTTCCAATTAATTTGGCCCAATTCTAAATTGAGGCTTTTCAAACCATGTATTCCTCAACTCTTGACCATATTATCAATTTCTCAAAAATGGAATTTCGACATCACAGATCCTTTGAAAAGTACATGTAATTTGAGTGCTTGTTGATTTGTAATGGTATGTGTAAATCAATATTATAAATCCTTTAAAAAGTCTTTCGGTGTGCAATAAAATTCTAAAAACTTTGATATTATTTTAAGAAAACATAAAGATTAAATAAATAAATACTATGAAAAGATTTAAAAATTACGAATATCACACTATTCATTGTTACTATTTAATTAATAATTTGTAGTGCATGACTCCATTAATAGCTGATACGAACCAATCGGTTAATAGATAGATAATCCGTTGAGTGGATTAAGCTCAAAAGAAAATAATAGGAAACAAGCCTTTGAGATAACTCTCTATAATTTTCATTCATAAAAAAAAATGGACATACATAGACTCGTTTAGATAGAAATCACAATGTAAACCATTTAACCCACTATTCCACTAGCTCAACTAATAACTAAATATGGAGATAAAAAAGGAAATCATGCAAATAATGTGGAAACAAAGAAAGTGGCACGTAACAATAGCTCTCATTGTTAATATTTAAGTAGGAGTACATGATTCCATAATAACTATGTTTAAATATATAAACCATTCTTGTGCAAGGTTGTGACAGTAAAATAGGAAAAGATGAACAAAAACAGAGTTATGAGGAGTAGGGGTGTTTATGGTACAGTTTGATTAATTCTTATAGAAAAAAAAAAGTTATGTTGAACTGCTAAATACGGCTTTGAGAAATGACGAACCCAACCGGGTACGTTGGGTGAGTCGGTTGGACCACCTCGTTCTACTACAAATTTTTTTCATGTATATGTTTTTTCGCATGTCTACTTTTAAAACGTGATTCAAACATGTAAATTTTAAGGCATCTATGATAATACGTAGACCTGGCAATTTTGACCCAAAAGTATGAATTTGGGTTGATTTGGACTTTTAAAAAAGAAGTTATGGGTTGTTTTGGGTTGACAACTATAGGTAAGGGGGTTGAAATGGGTAAATAAAAAAATGAACTAAAAATTAAATGGGTCAGGATGGGCCACTGGGAAATGCAAGATAGGTCACGATGGGTAATTCCTAAACATAAATTGGTTTTCCAAATCCAAAACTCAAAGATCAAAACTCAAGAACACCACTACTCAGAACACTACTGTTCGTATTGAACAAACATTCATCCTCCATATAACCATCATACTCAAAGATCAGAACTCAAGAACACCACTACTCAGATCTCTTCATAGTCTTGTTAGGTTGTTAGATCATTACAAATGTCATCCTTTTCATCTTCAATTTCTCTCTTTAATCTTTGATTTATGTGATTTTGTTCGATTCTACATAGTCATCGTAAACGTTTTATCTGCTACTGGCTACACAAAGCCATTAACAAATTTTGGGTCAAGATGGGTATTTAATTTAAGAGTTTGGGTTCTTTTGGGCCAGCAATAAAGTGTTGGTAGGTTAGGATGGGCATAAGTAAATAATGTAAAAAAAGGCGGATGGGTCAGGATGGGCGACACAAAATCAAACAACATGTCAGGATGGGCGCTCCCCTCAAAAGCACGTAGGACGTCTGGGTTCTCTCAATTAGATGTAAGCTTTGTTCGTTACTTTGTTTTAAATATGACTTCGGTTTTAAAAAGAAGTGTTGTTTCTAAACTAGATGAATATCTTTAAGTATCGAAACACGATACGAGTTTTGAAAATTGGCTGAACTTTAAACAAATTGTTTATGGGACGTTCATGGGTTCCGGTCAGAACGGGTCGCTTTGAAAAAATGGTCATTTTGCTTCGGGTTAGGATGTGTTTGGGTCAGGTCAAGGAGAGAACCCCTCTTCTCCCCTTGACGAGGCTAACGGTGCTTTGTTTTGCAGAGTTACCGGAGAAGAAGAATTGTTCCATCAGATCAAAACGAGAGGAAACCAACCCTTTTATGCCGATCCAAACCCCCTAGATATTCGGATTCCGGTCGTTTATCTAGTGTTTCTTCATTGGCGCCCACCGATTTCTCTGTCTCATCCAATTTTCTCTCGATTTTTTATCCACCCTGTTGATTCCATCTGCATATGGAAGAAACGTCATCTCATCGGCAAACCGACCCTCGACCGAACGTCGGGAATAACTTTCAGGTGGAAGGAATTCCAGAGGATGCCTCGGATGACAACGAGGTTTAGTCCAATCGAGTAAATGAACTTGTCACTCCAGGGGTACTACCAGAGAACCCTGTTCACTCAATTCTGCCTCCAGGAGAAACTTCAATTTCCTGGTATGTCAGGTCTCAAGGGGCTCTGAATGTAGTATACACACAGCTGTGTGCACAGACTGCACCTCAAACTCAGTCGAGAAGGCCATGATCTCGTGCTCATGCTTCTCAACGTGAGAGCCCATCTCACATCGAAGACACAGAATTCCAGATCTCCGTCGAGATATGAATATACCCAATCTGGGAGTCGTCAACGAGAGCATCGAGACGAGTCACATTCCCACCGAAGAGCATCAGTTCACACTAGGTTGGGATCTCAACGAAATACCTACCACAGTGAAGATGATCCAACCTATCGCTTAGGTGACAACATCAGTGTGTTTAGTCGGTTGAACTATAACAAATGTAAACCTCGTGCGGTTTACAATCCCGAGGCTGAACACAACTATGATTTGATTTACCGCCCTGCGAAAGCAGGGGAAAATTCAAAATTCATCATGGAGATAGCTTTGGCTCCGCTTGAGAAAGCTAAACTACCGTCTAATGTGGGTAAATTTAATGGGCTAATAGACCCTGACGACCACTTGAGGGTTTTACAGCGCAGGGATAGTAGGTGGCTGGACTTTACCATTATGGTGCCATCTCTTCGTGTAGACCCTTACTGGTGCCGCAAGAATCTGGTTCGATAATTTACCCATCGGGAACATCACATCATGGAAGGATCTGCGCAAGAAATTTCTGACTCATTTCAGTCAACAACGACGATCCATCCGAGACACATCAGATGTCATGAACATCTGGCATCATGACGACGAAAGCCTGGAGGACTTTATCACCCGATATAATAAAGAAGTACTAGAAATCGGGGGAGTCCACGAGCAACTGATTCGCGCACAGTTCAAATATGCGGTCAGATGTGATGATATGATCAAGGTCCTGTCTGGGACAGAAGGTCTACCGAAAAGCTGGGAGAAGGTAATGGCAGCAGCTAAGGTTTATGCACAAACTGAAAAGAACCTTACCACTAATAGGCCGCCACCACCGCATAACCGACCCTCCGACTTAGGCTCTAACGGCGGGAGGAAATTCAAGATGGGATGGCGCGATTCTGGCTCGGGAAACCATTCATCTGAAGATGCTCGGTCAACGATCAATAAACTTACCGCGCAGAGGGAACTCAAACAGGAGAACAGGGAGAGACAATGGACTCCCTTAACTAAAACTCCCGCGGAAGTTTTGAGCACTGAAGATTATCAGTTCAAGCCACCCATCCCCATGAAAAACAAGCGCGGACAAGATCCAGCCCAATATTGCGAATATCACAAAGACAATGGGCATACCACCAACAACTGCATTTCCTTGCGCACTGAGATTGAGAAAGCCCTTAAAAGCGGCGAGCTCACACATCTGCTACAAAATGTGCGCAAGGAAATAAAGCAGATAACTCGAGGCGACGAAGGCCCGAGCAAAAGGGCGAAGAACTAAGAAGAAACTCTATGGTCTCCACGCAGAAAAACACGATTTATTAAGACAAGAGCGGGAGAATAGAGTAAGTTAAGTTTCGTATATTTATTAGCAAACTTTTTAATGGCCTCTGCGCCCTATCCGGAAATAAACAGCAAAGTTTCTATTATTCTTATGTTTTTTTCTTACAAAGTGCATGAAATTTATTTTAGTAAGCGCAAAAACATTATGGTAAATATAAAATAAAGCCTCATGAACGGTCAATGATTACATAACAAACGACCATACGTTCACACATGAGCTTTATACCAACTTCATTCGCCTTACTCAATTAAAGTAATTGTAATCATGCAACAAATTGTAAACTAAAAAACACGACATACTGTTCTCAGCGTACAAATACGCCTTAAAAACTATCAAACACGGCAGTGTTTTAGTTACTTGTGCAACAACGCACCAAAAACGAAAGGGATACACATCCCAAATATTATAAAAAATTGTTCAAAACAATTTCAAAGGAACCTACACTAAATCTTCACCGTCATCCGGAAAGATTTCCTTTAGTTGTGCCACGTGATCATCAGATTGCAGCGCAACATTTATAAGCTCCATAACGAGAAGCTGCAAATTGTTAAATTCTGCCTTCAAAGCAGTAAGCGCAGCACTAGTGTTAACGCCATAAGTCGCAGATTTGCTGGTATCCCAATCAACCTTCAAAGCGCTATTCACATGCTGAGAACACTCAGCGTATCCTTGGGCAAACCCGTCTTTTCGTGCAGCAACAACTAAACGCGCAACGGTTTTATCCAACTCCTCAGAATTCAACACTGATTCAGCAACCTACGACAGCAAGAAAGGGTAAATAACAAGAAGGCACGAAAACATTCCCGCAACAAAAGGAGAAGCAACCTACACAGGCGATTCCACGATCTTTCAGCCACGCCATATCATTCTTTAAAGGTTCAAGCTCGCTTTCCACTGTGGCCCGCGCCGTTTCAGAATTTCCTAATTTTTCTTCAGCTTCAGTCAAACGACGAGAGGTCTCAGCCTTTTTGGAATGCGCAAGATCCAGATCCTTTTTAAGTTGTTCCTGGTCAGAAAGCAAAGCAGTAAGTTCTTCCAACTCTTTATCTCTAAGAGCAAGAGTAGCGCATGCTTGTACCTCTCGTTGCTCACTGCGCTCCCTATGAGAACACACTTCTTCTAGCGCAGCTTCTGCATCAGCCTTCTCCTTTTTTAACTTTTCTATCTCTGCATCCTGTTTCTTCAGTTTTTCAATCTCATCCTTGAGATTATTGATGGCATTGCGGAGATTCACCTTCTCAGCATTATCTTTTTCGCAAATTCTTTTCCAGTTTTTGCGCTCTTCAGAAAGGAAGGCAGTTTCGGCTTCTGCCTTCCTCTTCTAACCTGCAACAGACCACTCTTCAGTTTTACGATCAGCCTCAAACTTGGCTTGATCAGCTTCCAATTTAGCTTTCAACTGGGCAACCCGGTTTTCATCCGCAGCGAATTTCTTCTTCGACACCTGAAAAGCATCCCACTCCTTGTGCATGTTGTGCCATTCGCGCACTATATGATGAGTGGTCGATGCATGAGAAGCAGTTTCCTCAAGATAAGCATGGTAAGTTTGCTCGTAGGATCGACTTTCTTGAAACTTGATCTCCCTAGGCGGGAATATCCCCTGCAACCAATCTCGGCACACGCGCCAATCCGAGAAAGTATCACCTTTCTTCAAATTCCAAACAGGGGAATGAAGCTCGGCAGCATCTTTCTCCGAATAAGTTCTGTAATAATAATCCCCCAGAGTTTCCTCTGGGCGGATTGGAGAATTTTTGCGTACATCGGAAAATGAACCCTGATCTTCAGCAGAAACTTTCTCAGGCATAGAACCAGAAACCTTGGAAGGAGAAGCCATAACAGGAATATCTTCCGTAATTTTCTCCTTATCACGGGCAGCAGGTTCAGGAGTTGAGGGGTTACTAACACCATCCACAACTCCTGGGCTAACAACCTTTTCACTCTCTGCAGTAACATCAACAGGCTTATCAGCCTCAACCGTCTTCTCCACACCACCCTCAGGAACATCAGAAGTTTTTATCTGATCAGCAAGAGAAGCACGCGGAGGAGAGGGTGGGAGTTCTTCATTAACCACAGGTTGCGGCTCTGTGGGAACAGGAGACACAGGGACTTCTAAAAAAACAACAAAGACCGTAAATATCTAAAGCGCATAAGGAAAAAAAGCAAAGGTAACACTTACTAGGAACAGACTCAGAAATAAAAGCATCTAGATTGCCTTTCCTGGTAATTTTCTTCCTCTTGATCTTCTTCGAAGGCTGACCCTCAGCTTCAGCATCAGTCTGCTTCCTTTTACCCGCCTTCTTTCGCACCAAGTGTTCCGGACTGGACTCCAAGTCAATGGGATCATTTGGGTTGGACTGAGGGATATCAGCAGTGTCTCTCGGTTCAGGTTTCGGCCTCCTAACAGTAACTGCAGGCGCAAGACCCTCCAAAGAGTCAGAAACCACCACATAATCACACCAGGAGTCAGAGGAACGGCGCATACCTTTCTTCTCTCCAAAATTTTTGACTCTGGAGGACTGAGCGTTTTCCGCATCACTCTTTTTAGGCGCAACGTTACCGGTTGTCGCGCGTTTCTTCTTCTCAGGGCCTATGCCCAAATGTAACAATTCACCTATAAAAGCGCAGAATAAAGTTTGTTCAAGCACATAAAATAGAAAACAAACAAACAAAATGCCCAAACTTACCGACACCAACATCAGGTTAGGCAGATAAATCAACTTCTTGAGGAAGTGCAAAATTCCCCACAATCCGATGGTACCAAAGCTCTTCATCAGGTTTCTTCTTAATGGTACCCATTTTTCCGCCTTCTCTCTTGTATGCTACAACATACAGTGAAACAACTGCAGAAGAAGGAAAGCATGTTCAAAAAAAAAGTGGGAGAAAGGAAAAAAGGGGAAAAACCCTAATCTTACCATGACCTTCCTCCGTGTACACCGGTTTGTCCTCCCGGTCCATTTTCCAATTCAAACTCATACTAGCCCCAATAAGGGCTTTCTCCGGTAAGGCAATATTAGGAACTTCCTTCAGGTCTTGATACCAATTTTCGTCAACAGGGGTCCGAAGCGTTTCAACAGGGCCGTCTTCTCTTCCCCTTAGAACCATCCTCATCGGAATCACCCCCGCCTTGATAAAGAAGAATTTTTGTTTCCAATTATGGAAAGATTTCGGAGGATGCTGCAAAATCTTCTTCGCAGATGATCTTTGGACAAATGAGTAAAACCCTTGGGTACAATGCATTTGGTGAAAAACCCTAAATCGAAGGACTGTCGGCTGAATATGCATCGCCCGACACACAAACTCAAAGTGGTGAACCCTAACCATGCCAATAGGGTGCAGTTGGGAGATATGCAACTTATAATACTCAAGGACTTCAAGGAAAAATTTTGTTGCAGGCAAGCGAAAGTTGCCTTCACAGAAAAAATCCCAAAAAAGGGTGATATACCCGGCCGGAGCATCCGCTGCTGTCTGACCCTCCTCAGGATACAAAGCACCCCAGTTCTCCGGAATCTAAGGTTTCGAACCAGACCATCAAAAGTTGCTCTGGGCCACTTTAACGTTGGAAGTTCAGCAGACATTTCTTCGGATAAGTCTTCTTGGTGTTCTCCGGTTGACATAAGAAGAAGAAATGACAAAATTTTTCGGATAATGAAGAAAGGAAGGAGAAAAGTTTTCAACGAAGCAATAATTAGTATAAAGGGGCAACTCAAACAAACCTTTATACTCACCGCAATAAATAGCATCGGTAACTGCCATAGCACCTTTTCCGGATATCACAGTTACCCAAGTGACAGGAGCGAGTGAGAATCACCACAAACGCGAGTTCACGCGCGCGTGCAAAACACGGACAGTAAGGGACAACTGACAGTGACAACCTGTCACTCAGTCTTTATTGTATTAGCCCCATTTAAAGTTAAAGATTTTCAAAATCTTTATATTAAGCAAAGTAAATCTTCTCTCAGAAGATTTCTCATTTCCGCGCCAAAAAACATTCCCCTCTTATAAGTCTAGTGCTCCACTTACTTGCATAAGAGCAACACTAGACTGTGGGGACTTGAAGGGGTAAGGTCCCAAAAACCTTGTAATAAGTACTTGGGACCATACCACAACCTCATCTTTTAGCCCCTTTTACCTTGCGCGGCTGCGCACTGGTTTTACAAAAGAAAGGCTTAAAAGACAGATAGCAGACAACACTTGCGCGCCAAAAGGAAATCATAAATCCTTGTGCTTTCATAAAGGATGAAAATCCTAAGTCAAAGCACTTCCGCTTAATAATATCCAGACTTGGATATTATTTACTTGACTAATACCACACGATAAAGAGTCACACAGGATTATGGCAATAAACTTCTAGAAAGACCCAATCGTGCACCACTAAACGGTTACAACCGTCTGGACACGTGTCAGGACCTCAGACGGCCCCGAAATCACGATGATAGCATATAATTGGAAAGAAACCTCCACTTGATTACTTTCCACGTGGCAAACCCCCAGCCATAGATCTAAACAGCGATCCGTGTGCACTCACGTCGGATCGAGGAACTTAACGGAAGGAAATGTAACCGCTTACGGGGTTAGCATCTTCCGTCAATATTTCACCAACGGGTTTTCCCACCCAAAACTCTAGGCTATAAATATGAGAACAATTCAGGTATGAAATTCAAGTTACACACACTTCGTCAATACTTCTTCTTCTTCATAAACACATACTTATTCTCACGGCGGAGTCAGGTCAAGGAGAGAACCCCTCTTCTCCCCTTGACGAGGCTAACGGTGCTTTGTTTTGCAGAGTTGCCGGAGAAGAAGAACTGTTCCATCAGATCAAAACGAGAGGAAACCAACCCTTTTATGCAGATCCAAACCCCATAGATATTCGGATTCCAGTCGTTTATCTAGTGTTTCTTCACACACGAAATACAATTTTCAAACGGAATTGCAATTTCGTGCGAAAATAGTCAAGCGAAATGACAACTTGGTGCGAAATTGCCTATTTCATGCGAAATAAGGGGTTGATTTCGTATGAAATGAGTTCCAAACAAGTAATTTCGTACGAAATAGTGCTGACGTCACTTAATCTGAAACCATTTTCAAACGAAATTATCAATTTTATCACGTTTAGATCCAATTTAAGTCCAATTCTTTCAAGGATTCATTAAAACACTGTTTCGCATGATATGTTTGAAATTCAATCCATTTTAACCGTGAAATCTTGTGAATTTTGTAAAAGAAGGTGTAGAAGTCAGAAATTATGGTTGTTTTGGCAAGAACTCGTCTTCCTGAGCTCTTATACCACTTGTGGGATCGTTCTGTGACCCAAACGTGTCTATCAGAAGAGTTCTCGGTCTAATCAGAGGCGGAATTCATTGATTAGACTTTGTAACAGCTTGATTTACACTTAATTGTCTTGTATTATTGATTTGACACGTTTACAAATTAAATGACACGTCGGCAGCACTTCGGTGCCGGAATCATGAACATTACAAATGAAATCTCATCAAGGGTATTTATAGGGGTTGTAATTTCGCATGGAATTAACAACTGCTATTTCGTGCGAAATAGCAGATTGCTATTTCATGCGAAATAGCTAGATGCTATTTCATGCGAAATTAACCTTTCACACACAAACTCTAGATTTCTCGTACTACGTGCCCTGATCTAACAATTCTAATACAAGACTCGATACAAGACGAAGTCGACAGACGTAATGCACCAACACAATTTAACTAATAATGTATTTAATTAGTTCAAAAACTCTAGAGATAATTGTAGATTAGAAGATATAACAAGCAAATGAGAAGATAATGAACATTTAGATTTAAATTTTAAGGTTATTGGATGCTCCAGGATCAGAATCACGAATACTTTTGACAGATAGTGTAGCTATAGAAAGCAGATCATAAAGTAATAAGTAGAATAATAACCAAAAACACATGATACCGGACAGGCGGACACTAATAACTGATCTTGATTGTTACCATTGTCCATATACTTACATGATACTTAACCAACGAGAAACAGTAGTTAAAAGTTACATATATCCTCTTTCACTAATCATAATTAGTGATCAGATAAAGATATATTTTTTGATGCTATTTAGGTTGGAAGAAGCCCTCTTATTTGTGTACTTGGGGTGCCAAATCACATGACATATGCTGATTTCTACCAGTTTTGTGGCTCCTTTATTCATCATGTATTGGAGATGCATGTTGTCAGGTTTGGTGTCCATAACTATTAGTAATAATTAGTACTTAAATAGTGATTTTTTAATGAGTTGAATTTGTTAATCTTTTATGTCTTGGGATTTAGGAATGATGGAATGGAGAACCGATATAGTATTTTGGTAACGTTTGATGACCAAAACTCAACGGATGCATTTCATAAGCATTTTAATGGAAGGCGCTTCTCATCTCTTGAGGTTTCGCTTTTTCAGTAACCATAGTTTACCCGAGCAATATGTATTTATGTGGTTTATTTTCAAGTTTCAACATAATTTAAAGCCTAATTCAAAATTGTTTCCTGTTGCAGAGAACTGCTTCTTCCAGTAGCCTAGCATCTTCAACTTGGAATCCAACCGAACTTAAAACAGAAACGTCATTAACTGATTCTGGTATGTTGATTAAATTTCCCAATTTTTCTTGAATTTTTTTTTGTAATTAAATTTGAGATCTTTTTCAGTTGAGGGATTGTGATTCTGGAATCTCGATCATACTCATGTGAAAATGAGTGGAGGAAATGAAGAAATGAAAAAGGTTTGAATTATAGATATTTTTTATTAATTTAATTCATATTTTATTCAATAATTTTCTCTAATTATGTTATTCCTCTGCTTTTGCTTTTGATGATGATGGTATGAAACATTTATTGTCACCTTTGATTTAAATTTGTTTGGAGACACTTGGAGTTGCAAGTCTGGAATCTATTCTTATAATATGGAAGTTTTCTTTTTCCTAATGCATTTACAGAATTTGTAACATGTTTAACAATGAATACAATTGTAATACATGCTAACATGTTTGTGATTATTCATTTGTCCTTTTTTTCAAGTTTCAACATAATTTATAGTTCCGAGGACTTGTAACACATTAAAAAGATAGCTGAGAGAGAAGATACATTTGACTTGTTGTCTAGATCACTGGCACCTTCAATCTATGGGCATTCGTGGATTAAGAAAGCGGTTATTTTACTTATGCTTGGTGGAACAGATGTTAATTAAAAAAAATGGTCTCTACTTGAGAGGTTATGGTGCCTTTTTTTGTTTTCAATTTACTTATTCATTTGTATTTTATGCAAATAGTCAACTTCCAAGAACTGTTGATGTCATCGCAGAAGATGATCTGGTTGACTCATGCAAACCTGGAGACCGTGTCGCAATTGTTGGAGTTTACAAAGCTATTCTTGGGAAAAGTCAAGGCAGTGTCAATGGAGTATTCAGGTTAACTTAAATACCTACAGTTTATATTTTCTTTCACTTATACCACGGCAATCTGGGTATTTTAATGAAATATATGATGATATGCAGGACTGTGCTTATAGCAGACAATGTTTCTCTACTGAACAAAGAGGCGAACGCTCCAGTTTATAGTTCCGAGGACTTGAAACACATTAAAAAGATAGCTAAGAGAGAAGATACATTTAACTTGCTGCCTAGATCACTGGCACCTTCAATCAATGGGCATTCGTGGATTAAGAAAGCGGTTTTTTACTTATGCTTGGTGGAACAGATGTTAATTAAAAAAACGGTCTCCACTTAAGAGGGTATGGTGCCTTTTTTTGTTTTCAATTTACTTATTCAACCACAAATTTAACCTTTGACGTCAAATCCGGTTGAGCAGAACGACGTCGTTCGGACCGGAAAGGTATTTAGCAATAACGCTATCTGTTTGATTTTAATAAGAAAATCTGTTTGATTTTAGTTATAACGCTATCATCGGTCATCGCGACAAAAAAATCACTTAGTAAAGTGAAAACCAAACTTGATGCTTTAACCGGAAAGGTATTTAGCTTCTATTGATTCAACAATGTAGAGTAACTGGTGCTTACTGATACAATTATTTCATGCCGCCGGCAATAAGCATCTGGGGATAAAGCAAGAGTTTCTTTCTGTCCAAAGTCAACTGATGGCACGGGAGTCAAAGCTAGAGTTTCTTTTTGTCCAAAGTCAATTGTCTCTATAGGGGTATCATCGGCAAAGTGTAAGTTTTGTTGCATAGCAGTTTCATCAAAGTTTGTTGGGTCAGGCAATGCAGCAGCAGATGAGGTTCGTGTCTCCAGTGGGAAAATAGCTTTGTTCAGTTTATAGCAAAGACAACCCGAATCTGCAGAATGAACAGACGAAAAAGCGTACAACAATTGTGTTCTTAAAGGTAGATGATGAATACATGAAAGTGTTCAAAAAACGTGTGAGGCAAATTCTTATGAGTTCAGGTTCTACAACGTTCACAAAAATTGTTAACAAGTGGAACACCGCTCTAATAGGTGCCAACTTTGTACCTTTTTTTGATAAATTTCAATTATCTTCTCTTTGTAAGCAAGGAATATAACTATAAGTTTGTTGATCTGCAGGCCTAATGACGTATTTCCGTGAAGCAACTGTGCACACGGAAGAACTTTAGATCTGTTGGTCAAATGTGAAAACAAAATCCAAACCCGTATCAAAATTGGGTTGAATTCAAAATGCCTAGCAGGTATGTTATCAATGAGTCACATATTGAATTCAGTTACTATGAGGTATTACGATCTTTTTAAACTAAACGTATCAGTCCGTATGCATTTTGAACTAAATTCACTGTTAGGTTTAGGTCTGTTGTAATGATTGTAATGTTTCTGTCTATGGTAAGATTTAAATTTGCATTAGTAATGTTAACTCTAGGTTTGCACGATTGAGTTCGGTTTGTGAATGCAATGTTTGAAACACCTGTTGGGTTAAAACAAATGTTTGAAACCACTATTTGGTTAAAACAGATGTTTGAAACCACTGTTGGGTTAAAACAGTGTTTTATGGGAAAAACAGTGTTTTATGGGGAAAATAGTGGTTTTTTTTTTGTTTTTTTTTTTGCAAGCAGTGGTTTGACTTTGGTCAAACAGACTTTGGTCAAACAGTGGTTTGACTTTGGTAAAACAGAGTTTGGTCTAACAGTGGTTTTGACTTTGGTCAAGAAAACTTTTGTCAAACAGTGGTTTGACTCTGGTTAAACAGACTTTGGTCAATCAGTGGTTTGCTTTTTTGCGACCATTAATCACCATCACTTCCAGGTTATTATCTTTCGAAAAAGTCTCTAAATTAACTATAAGAGTATTTGCAAATCTTGTAACACAAATGCTTACTTTTTTGATGTCGTCTTCTGGCTTATTACTTGGCCATGCCATTTCGTATTTAAGAAAGTTGCCACAAAAAGATTACTGATTTTAAGGGAGGTTTCAAAGTTTATGAACTTCTTAACTATCGTTCGAGGTCTTGTATTCTAGGGCGGAAGTTATTTGAAAGATATGCCTTGAAGATCAAAACATATCTTACAATGTGCTCATTTCAGAATCTGGGAAACGCATCTCTATCATTCCACAGGTACAAACAACCATAATTAGTAGCATATCACTATTTAATTTAGAGTAATGTAATTTTGACATAATAACATGTATAAGTACAATGTTATGCAGAGAAACTGGCTTTAGGTGAAGTGAGTGCCGAGTAGGAAATAAGGTGAACCCATGGGTGTGGAAAATCCGTGGACTCATGGTGTTGAAAAGGTTGGAGGATTATGAAGTCGCATCTAACAAAGTTTATAGAACGATTCGGTTTAAAGCGCTGCAACGCATGCAAGGTTAAATTCTAGAGACTTTGATGGATCTAAATTACATTCAAGATAATCACAACAAAGTTGTTAAGAGTCAACAGTTTTGTAAAGGACTACCAGCTTTATATTATTTATGCAGTTTAGTATAATATGTTTAAATTTCAAACTCAGTACAGAGATTGATGTTATGTAATTAATTTAAAAAAATGAGCAGGTTCTTAAGTAGGAATTCCCAAAAGGCATTGATGTCGTTTATGAATCTGCCGATGGTGTTGATACATCTGTTGACTTTGGTCAACAGATGGATGAAAACAGACGTTTGAAACCACAGTTGGGTTAAAACAGAGTTTTCTGGAGAAAACAGTGGTTGAAACCACTGTTGGGTTAAAATGGTGGTTTAAAACCACTGTTGGGTTAAAACAGTTTTGTGGAGAAAGAACATGGTTGAAATGACTGTTGAGTTAAAACACTGTTTTGTGGAGAAAGAACATGCTTGAATGCAAATATCGTTCACAAAGATTAATAAATTGTATATTTTCGTATTTTTTATACTCTAAACTTTAAGTATTAACGACTGACTTATCTATTTATAAATATAATCATATTCACCATTTATATGTGTTATGTATGGTTTTCTAAGAAACGACCCGTGTTTGCACACGGGTCTTACCGCTAGTACTATATAATAAAAGAAACCACTTTGGGGACACATGTCGCTTTATGAGGCGGTCTCAATTAAAATTTGTAGAAGACACTTGATGGTAAAGATAAAGATAAAGATAAGTGATAACCATATATTAATTATTAAAATTAAAAGGTTTTGATGATAAGAATAAGGATAAGTGATAACCACATATTAATTAATAAAATTAAAAACTATATATTAATGTTTTTGTTATTTATAAAGATAAAGATAATTTTAGTTGTTTATATAAATGTTTATAAACTTTATCTTTATTTACTATCTAATAACCGGCGGGTAATGAAAATTAAAAAAAAAAACATTTTTTTCTTTTAACGTTTTCTTTTACTTTTTCCGCTTATTAATAACTATTTAATTTAAAATTTCATCGATTTAACCATGCGTAATATTTAAGTTTCTAACCTATTAATAAATAAATAAAAAATAAAGTAAAATGTAACTTGTGTAATACACAAGTTTCTAACCTAATAATAAATAAATAAAAAACAAAGTACAATGTTATAATACATCAAAGTTCATTTTTTTCAAAAACATATCTTGACGACCATATGTGTTAACCGATTATATTATATTTAATCAACACGTGTAATACACGTGTTTATTCAATCCATGCAATACACGTTTTTGAAGATTTAACCTTTTTTTATTATCTACAATAAGGAAAATGTTACGGAATAGTAACCAAGTTTTAAAAGTGTTCTAATTATGTCATTCGTATCGTTTTTGTCCCAATTAGATAACTTAACATTCAAATTGAGTCATGTCCTTTTTTCCATGTGTCAAGAAAAAAATGGAACATAAGATGTTGGGTTCGGATTATTTTAATATATGAAATTATATTTATTAAAAATATAAAAACTTTAATTACATTAAAAATTAAAAAAAACCAAGTTACAATCCACGTCACTCCGGGTTTGCATCAAATAAAAGGGAAAAAAGAAATAAAAATCCACATTATCACGGTTACCTTTGAAATGGATGAAAAACCCCTTAATTTTAATGAAAAACGAATGTTAAGTGACCTGATTGGAACACTTTTGAAACTTGAGTGACCTAACTTGAACACTTTTAAAACTTGGTTACTATTCTACAAAGTTACCCTATAATATATAAAGTTACATTTATTCAACCCGTGTAATACACGGGGTTATAACCTAGTTTATGATAAACTAAACACTTATGGGTCAAGGATACAATTTCTATACTAACTTACCCAAAATGATTTTAGAGTAAATTATGATTTTGGCACCTGTGATTATATCACTTTTACCCTATTTGCCTAAAATAGGATTTTTTTTAACATATGTGCCCTCATGGTCTCTATAACTAACTATTTTGGCCCATGAGTCTAACTAAACCCCTTACCCTGGTTAATTATTTGTAACATGCAAGGCACATGATGGGTATATTTGTAATTTCTCCTCCCCCTTTACTGACTTTAAAAACAAAACCTTGGCCATTACTTTATCACTTCATCTTCTTCACCATTCCTTCTCAACCCCTAATTTCACACATGGTGATCTGCAAATATCATTTCCCCCAAATACGACGAAACATATCGGTATTCTTTTGCTTGTGCTTGTTGACTGTACTGATCTGTTTCTTTCAAATAGGGTTTGAGGCAGCCCATGATCTCCGATTTCTCCCCAATATTCAACAATCCTTACATCTGGGATCGAACTCAGATCATCTGATCTTCCGATTGCTTATGCTTGTTGACTGTACTGCTCTGTTTCTTCTGTTATCTTTTCTTTTTACCAGGTACGGTGAAATTAATATTATATCGGTACTGCTCCGATTGCTTGTGCTTGTTGGCTGTACTGCTTCTGAAGCTTGTACTTGTTGACTATACTGCTCTGTTTCTTCTGTTATCTTTTCTTGTTTCCAAACACCCCTCTTTCTTCAACATTTTGTGTTACAACAACAATCATTATAGATAACTTGAAGAGTGGATTAGGTTTGAAATGAAGAAGAAAGGGAAAAAGGTTTATCAGCAACATATACCGGCTAACCGCTGCTCGATATCCTCATCCAACATACTGGAACCAGAACAACAGGAGATTGAAGCGGTTGGTTTTTTAGGCTTTGCTACAGGTTCTGGAAGGTTGAATTCGAATGTGTCAATCAGATCTGCTTCCTTCGGTTGGTAAATCAAATGGTTGCTGATGAAGAACTTCCATAGGTGGTGGTGACGAGGTGGTATGCGGTGGAGGTGGGTGGCGGCAACAAGGTGTTATGGTGGTGTTTATTTGCAGCGGTGGTTATGGATTTTGGGGAGATGAAGATGATATGGTAGTTGTGGATTTTGGGGAGTCTAATTAAGATGAAGATTAAGATGTTATATGATTTAATATGTGTCAGTAAAGGAGGAGGAGAAATTACAATCATACCTATCATGTGCCTTGCATGTGACAAATAATTAACCAGTGTAAGGGGTTCAGTTAGACTCAGGGGCCAAAATAGTTAGTTATAGAGACCATGGGGGCACATATGTTAAAAAATCCTATTTTGGGCTAATATAGTAAAAGTGATATAACCACAAGGGCCAAAATCGTAATTACTCATGATTTTTGATAAAGTTTTATAAAGTTTATTGAGTTTGTATAAGAAATAATATTTCATTATCTTCTCTCATTAAACAACATCAATATGTATAGTACAAACAGAATCTCCTATTGAAAAGGAGATATTCAATGATAATTATGTACAATCAATTCCTAAACGATAAAAATTCTATTACACCCCCGCAGTCGAAGATAAGGGTGGCCGAATGCTGAGACTGGATCGGAAATCATCAAACAAGACACGTGGCAGCCCTTTAGTAAAGATATCTGCAATTTGATGCCGAGAGGAGACATGCAGTACGCGAATATTACCCTTCTGTACTTGCTCGCGAACAAAATGAATGTCTAGTTCAATATGCTTCGTGCGTTGATGCTGAACAGGATTGCCGGACAAATATATAACACTGACATTGTCGCATTAAACCAGAGTAGCGCGTGATAGAGGATGACACAACTCTAGCAGAAGATTTCGAAGCCAGCAAATTTCAGCAACTACATTTGCGACTCCGCGATACTCGGCTTCAGCACTAGAACGAGATATAGTGGACTGCCGTTTAAACGACCAAGAAATCAGATTGTCCCCAAGATAGACACAATAACCAGACGTAGATCGTCTAGTGTCTGGGCAGCCCGCCCAGTCAGCATCTGTGTAAGCCCGCAAGGAAGACGTGTCATTTGCACCAAGATGTAGACCCAAGTCAACCGTGCCCTGTATATAGCGAATAATTATTTTTAACGCATTCCAATGAGTCGCTGCTGGAGAGTGCATGTGCATGCAGATTTGTTGAACGACATAGGAAATGTCTGGTCAGGTGAAAGTCAAGTACTGAAGAGAACCCGTAAGACTGCGATAAGTGGTAGGATCATCATGAAGAGGACCTGAATCAACACTGAGTTTGGATTGAGTATCTACTGGCGTCGCAACGGGTTTGCATGAGTCCATTCCAGCGCGATGAATGATGTATTTCGCATAGGCAAACTGAGAAAGAAACATGTTGTTACCGGTACGTGTGACTTGAATACCCAGAAAATATGATAAAGACCCCAAGTCCTTCATGGCAAACTCTCCCGCCAGACAGTGCATGAGGCGCTTGCGAAGGCCATCCGATGAAGTGGTGAGAATAATATCATCGACGTAAATCAGCAAGTAGGCAATGTCACGACCATGACGATAAACAAACAAAGAGTTGTCGGATTTACTCTTCTTGAACCCCTGTAAAACCACAAAATCGGTGAAGCGTTGGTACCATGCACGAGGCGCTTGTTTGAGGCCATATAAGGATTTCTTTAGAAGATAAACATGGTCCGGATATTCAGGACTGCAAAATCCCATTGGTTGATACATGTAGACTGTCTCGTTCAAATTTCCATGAAGAAACACATTAGTAACATCCAACTGATTAATAGACCATGATTATGCCAATGCCAAAGATAAGACCAGCCGAATGGTAGCCGGTTTGACAACCGGACTAAATGTCTCCCCGCAGTCTATGCCAGGTTATTGACGGCGACCATCACACACGAGACGAGCCTTGTAGCGCGCCAAACTGCCATCAGAATGGAATTTATGTTTAAACAGCCACATGCTACGTATGATATTCATATTCGGTTTCCGAGGCACTAACTCCCAGGTCTTGTTTTTAAGAAGTGCACTAAACTCATCGGTCATGGCACGGTTCCATTCGGGATTGGACAAGGCAACCTGTGGGTTTCGGGGTATGGGCGCGATGGTAGTAGTGTGGAGATTAAAGAGCTGCTTAGGCTTAACGATCCCGCTCATCGAGCGAGTTCGAATGGTCCGAGGAGGGAGTTGTGGTGTTGGGCTTCGGCTTGGGGAGTTTGTCGAGTGGGTTGGTGTAGTGACAGGGTGTGGGCTTTGAGTAGCGGCTGGGTTTGGGCTCGGAGTAGGGGTTGGGTTTGGGCCGGAGGTGGGAGGAGAGGCAGTTGGGCTGTGAAGGTGAGTGTGAGGGGCTGAAGTAACAGAGGGTGGGTTGTGCGATTGGGGCGTTGAGGAATGAGGAGTGGGCTGTACGGTTGGGCCAGGCGGGGTAGAGGTAGAGGGAGAGTTGGGTTGGGCCGGTGTTGGTATAGATTGGGCCGAGGGGGATTACGAAAGGTGGGATGGAGTGGAAACCGAAGGAGAGGGAGGGGAAGCGATATGTGGTGGTGTGAAGGAAAGGAGGGGCGAGTAAAGGAAGTCGTAGGATTGAGGGTTGGACGGGGAATGAAATTGATATGGAAAAATGGTTTCTTCGAAGTGAACGTGACGGGATGTGAAAATTTGGCGGGTTTGGAGATCGAGACATTTGTAGCCACGGTGGTTTGGCGGGTAGCCAAGGAAGACACACGGTTGAGACCGGTTAGCAAGTTTGTTGATGGTAGTGGCGAGTAGTATGGGGTAACACAAGCACCCGAAGACACGGAGATGTTCATATTCGGGTTTGCAATTATATAGGAGTGTAGTAGGTGTCAAAAAATCATGGTTCTTGCTTGGGAGGATATTGAGGAGGTATGTGGCAGTCTCGAGAGCATGGTGCCAAAGATTCGGCGGTAGGTTGGCTTGAGCTAGGAGGGTGCGAAGCATGTTGTTAATGGTGCGGATTTTGCGTTCCGCCTTACCATTCTGAGACGAGGTGTAGGGGAAGGAGAAGCGGAAATACATACCGTGTTGATTGCAAAATTGCAAAAAATTGTTGTTTGCATATTCCTTACCGTTATCGCATTGAAACTATTTAATTTTGCGTTCAAACTGGGTTGTGATATGGTTATAGTATTTTGCAAATGTGGCGAACACTTGGGACTTAGTGGAGAGGGGAAAAGTCCATAAGAAGTTAGTGTAATCATCAAGAAATGGAACATAATATCGATGCCCTCCCGTGCTTAGAACAGGGGAGGTCCATAAGTCGCTATGAACAATATCAAAAGGTAAATGGGTGCAATTAACCTAATTTGACACTTTTTCCAAACACGCAAGGTTCACATAATTTATTGTTTTGTTTGCCAAAAGAAATACTAGAAGAAACTTTTAAATAATGCAATAGATTGTCGCCAGGGTGGCCGAGACGTTGGTGCCAGCGATCTTGAGTAACAACAGCAAAAACAATAGGTTGGGAGACGGTGGAGAGTGGTTGTGTCAGCGGGTAAAGATCGCCGGTGCTATTGCATCTAAGGATAGGCGCCCGAGTTTTGAGATCCTTCACAAGAAAACCAAAAGGGTCAAACTCGATGGATACAAGATTATCAGAGGTAAGGCGGCGAACCGAAATTAGATTTTTAATGATTTTGGGGGCAAAGAGGACATTTTTTAATTTTAAAGGTGGAAAGGGGGGTGGTAAAGTTTGATTGCCTTGTGCCAAAACCGGAATTGCCATGCCATTACCAACAATAATGTTTTTGTCAGTGCACTTATTAAAATTAGACGGATAGTAGATACCTTGTTCGTTTGCCGAATGCGAAGTTGCACCAGTGTCCATAAAGCCGTGATCTGGTTGGTTTAAAGCCATGGTGTACAAGGCCTGCTCAATGTCCGTAGGAGTGTAGGTGCCGGAACCGTTCTGATCTGGACGCGGCCCGAGGATCCCTGGTGAGTTCTGGTTGGGGAGGTTCGGCTTGGAAGGGTACGGGCAAGGTGGCGAGTTGTTGGCCGAAGGAGCTGGACCAGAAGAAGAACCGTGCAGAAGTGAGGCCCATTGGTTCGCCGTCCAGTTGCTCGGGAACACAATGTATGGGTGATTTGGAGCGTTCGGTTGAGAGCCGCGGTTAGAGTAGTTGCGGCTGTTGTTGTAGTTGCGGCCACGGCCGCGACCGCGTCCGCGTGAGCGACCACGGCCACGATCAACAGTGCCGTAATAGTTTGGCGATTGAGATGACGTCGGGGACGAGGATGACACAGAAGTGGTGAGCGCGGTGGCGGACTGTTGAGCGGCTCGAGTAGTTTGGCGCTTCTTTTTATCTTCTTCCATGATAAGGCGCGAACGCACCTCGTTGAAATCAGGAAGCGGGTCGCGGTTTTGTAACACTGT
Organism: Helianthus tuberosus; assembly: GCA_030545235.1. Taxonomy (NCBI): domain Eukaryota; kingdom Viridiplantae; phylum Streptophyta; class Magnoliopsida; order Asterales; family Asteraceae; genus Helianthus; species Helianthus tuberosus. Next base: position 112,546,631 of record CM060445.1, read on the forward strand.
GGAAATACTATCATACTGTTCTGTAAGCCCGGTTAAAATTTTGATCACCAACATGTTGTCATCAACAGGTGAGCCTACGGCTTTCAGCTGATCAGTGAGATGTTTCGCCCGCTAACAATAGTCGGACATGGAAGAGAAGCCATCGAGACTAAGGTGTGCGAACTCCTGACCAAGAAAGAAAGCCCGGGTAGTTTTATTGTCATTAAACTAGTTCTTCAAAGCGGTCCAGGCTTTGTAAGCCGTTTGTACAGGGGATAAGATGATGTGAAGAAGAGTGGGGGAGATAGTCGCATAAATCCATTGAAGTACGACTGCATCTATACGCGGCCACAGGGCTGCGTCCCGATTCCGCGGCCTTTTTTTCTGGGTCCGTGGAGGAGGAAGTGGCGGACTCCGGGCGAGGGCTGAGATGATCAAGAACCTCGAACACTTGGCATTGAACTTTGAATAGGGTTGACCAGGTTGTGTAGTGGGCCGAATCGTTCTCGAGAGTGATCGGAACGTGGGTTTTGATGTTTGAGACCGCAAGCGCCGGGTGAGATTTGGTGTCCATGAGGGAAGAAGAAACAGAAGGTAGTAGGAGAAGAAGCAGAAGGTTGAGGAAGGCAGAATCGGAGGGGGTAACCGGCGGCGTTCAAGGGGAATTAGGGTAGGAGGATCGAGAGGCGTGTGATACCATATAGGAATTAATATTTCATTGCCTTCTCTCATTAAACAACATCAATATATAGTACAAACAGAATCTCCTATTAAAAAGGAGATATCCTATGTTAATTATGTACAATCAATTCCTAAACCATAAATATTCTATTAGTTTGTATAGAGCTTTAATAAAGGCTCAAACTATCTACACCCCAAGTGTGTAGATAGCCAACCCAAAAAGGTGTTTTTTGTCCTATGTGCATACCTTGCAGTGTCGAGCTGTGACCAAAGCGTGGCGTTTTGGTCCGGTCAACCAGACAAAGACTGACGGGTGTCTGACGGGTCTGTTGACCGGACCAAAATGCCGAGCTTTGGCCGCGTTTTGGTCCTGTCAACCAGACCGAGTGTCAGTCTTTTGTCTGGTTGATAAGACCAAAACGCGGCCAAAGCTCGGCGTTTTGGTCTGGTCAACGGACCCGTCAGTCTTTGTCTGGTTGACTGGACCAAAACGCCGCGCTTTGACCACAACTCGACACGGCAAGGTGTGCATATAGGAAAAAAAACACCTTTTTGGTGTGCCAACATGCAAATGGGTGTGCAAATAGGTACACCCTTAATAAAATTTGTATTGTTTGTGGAGTTGTCGCAATGATGATGCCTTTCAAGTTTCAACACATTATCCTATATATTAATAAACCAACCTTGAGAAGAGTACAAATAGTCTGCATATGTTTTTGTATAAATACATATTTCTTTCATAATTTCATACATTTGGGCATTTGGAAAAGTGGTTGGCATAGCCCTTTTCAACTCAAAGGCGCCGGTTCGAGCCCTTTTTCTCTTTTTGACTGCCGTTTTTTAATATGCCTTGCCCTTCTCAAAAGAGATGCAGAGACACAAGAAGTAAAAGGAAAAGAAACAAATCCGAAGATATAGAGAGACATTCGGGAGCCGGCGAGTTCCCGGCGACCTACCCACGACGCGTGCTCGCCTCCCCCCAACAGAACTGAAGTCGTTAAGTCTGCGGTTTTCCGGTGAAGATTCGAGGGTTCAGAGGTGGTAGTGGCGAGTTCCGACGAGTCTATGGTTCCGCCTCTTCCTTTACCGTTCCAGATTTCATGACAACCTGTGTGGATTGAAGTAATTTACTGAAATTAGGGTTTGATAATTTCTTATCATTGTTCTTATTATACGAACAAACATGCTAACTGTAAGAGGAGATGAGAAAGGATAAGAATCATGTTCACTTCTCAACGGTGATTCTCAGGTGTAATATGGTCTGATTAGTCTCACACTGTCGTCATAGGTTTTACAGTCGAACCCTAGCTGCCGGAAAAGTGATTCCGGTGCTGAAGAAACCTGCTAACTGTAAGAGGAGATGAAAAAGAATGTGTAGGAGATGGAGAAGCGCTCGGAAGCAAGGTCCAGAGAAAGCAAGATTGTGGGGAGAAGATGAAAGCTGAGCATCAGATGGGAGATGAGGTACAATATGTTTCGGATTTTGTGTTTCATATTTGTTTTGAATATTGGTCAAAGTTAATCAGACCATCAACTCAATACTCAAAAAATTGCTAGAAAATCAAATTTGTCTCTTCATGTATGATTTGGTTTCCTCTCATCGCTTACGTTTCGTGTGTGTACAGGTGGAAGTTATTATTGCTTTTTTTCGAGGTCAAAACATCTAAAATGTTGTACAAAAGAGGCAGCTTGTCGAATCCCAGATCCCTAATTTCCAGTTTCGCAACTCGGAGGTACGATTTGTCTATTTGTTATGAATCCTTGAGATATGGTCTCCTTTAATTGCAAGTGCTTCGTTTAGCAAATTTGTTGCATCATGGAATACAAAAATACAATTACCGGGAAAGTGGGAAGTATTAGCGATAGGGGTATGTTATTCTCATGTTTGTCTTTATTGCACATGAAGTACTTATTGTTTTAGTCATCTTAATTTGTTTAGATGAAACTGATTTGTGATAACATTACTTTGAAGCCATATTTACGTGTGAATTGATTTGTGGGCGTGCTATTCCGCATCTTAAACCTGAGAATCACTATTGTAAGAGTGGTAGAAGAGATAAAAAAAAGTGCAGCTATTTTTTACCAAAACTGGTATAAACTGCCCCTGCACATGTGAAAAAAAAGAGATAAAATGCAGCTGTAAATGTTATAAAAGAGACATGCGTGATTGGGCAGCTCCACCGGACCGAGTTTTTAACCCATTAGAACCCGTCTTTTCTGTTATTTTGGTTGTTTCCATTGATTCGTTATGAAATCAATCTTATCTTAGGTTGTTATTGTTAAGTTATTGTCTTTATCTAAATTTGATAAGTTTTAATCTGGTGAGAATGAGAATTGTGATGTTGAAAATTCAGTTTTATACGACGAATCATTATTGATATAGTTGCTAATTTTCTTTGAAATTTATTTTGAGAGGTGACTTATTTATATGCGAAGGTGCAGGAGCTACATAGAAGTGCCATCTTACAAATTAATGTATTTTTCAGGAATTTTTAGTAACTTTATTCTCTATTTACAACCGTGATGTTGTATTGGTGAAGGAAACATTGATTATGGTTGGATAGGCATATAAGTGATTGCATTGGCTTTATAATATTTGCTTTTTGAAGGCTTGAGAACTGTATTGTATGGATAATTCTGATGTACCTAGAACCAAAGACCTTCCAGTTCTGCCATTCTTGATATCCCGATCCCCGGTAAGATATTTGCTTTTTGAGGAACTGGAAACTGTATTGTTTAACATGAATTTATAAATCGGCTAGAGGAAGCATACCCACTGAATCGTTGTCCGGCAAAGCTTCTACGAACATCATCTGCAAATTGTTCCATCGCCGATTTGTATTTGCTTTTGCCGCATCTATCGAACCGGTAGCTTTTGCAGGTGGGTCGTTTATTTTCCTTTGGGTCTTTGTCGTGGATTTTTCTTTAGTTTGGATGATGAATTTTTGTTTGAGATCATGACTGTTTTACATTCAGAGACTTCACCAAAATTTCATCTACCCGCACCGCCAGTAATCATCATCGTCATACATCGTTGGGTATGTGTTGTTGTGACAAGCCGATAGCGTCTGATCGTCATTATAGTGGCGGGTGTGTACAACTGTCGTGGTCAACCTACAGCCTTTTTGGTGTGGCTGCTATGCGCCCGTCCACGGGTAAAAAACAACTTCAATATCTCTGGTAATAGGTTTGACGTTGGTGTTTTCATTAGATTCATGGTTTTTTGTCTCTCTCTATCTCTCTAAAAACTTATATATCTATATTTATGTGAATTAATATTTGGTATTAATGTTATATAACTTACAGATTGAACGTGGGTGTAAAGAAAGTGGAGCTTCTCTATCAAAGGGTTGTGGGAACAATGAAGATTAAGGGTACAAAAGTCCTTACCTTTGGCATCAAATTTTTCTCTAATCCATCATCAGAGTTGCATAGCAATGCAACTGGAAAAGGTAAGTTTGGAATGGTAGAAATGTAAATGGTTGTGGGTCTAGGGTTGTGAACAATGAAGATTGAGGGTGGATTAAAACTAAGATACCTGCTTAAAGACAAGGCCCCAGTTTAGACCGTGGGGTATGGTGGGGCGGGGGTTTGGGGCATGGGTTGACACGTGGATATGGGGCACTCAATACACAAACCCAAGTTTCATAGGGGTATGGTGGGCGTGGCTGGGCTGGCGTGGCCAAGCCACATCATTTTTTTTAAATTTAAAATGGCCCGCTATGCCCTAGCCAACAAGCCAATAAGAGCCGGCCACATAGGATCGCTAGCATGCCCCACGCCCGGCCTTAAACTCCCGCCCAAGGGGCCACGCCCAAACCCAAGCCCATCCGAGGTGGTGACTTGGGCGTTTCTCTCCAACCCACGCCCAAACCCCCGCCCCATACCCCATAGTCTTAGATGATGCGTTCTATGAGTTGGTAAATTGTTAATCATGAATATATGGTCTGTAATGAAATGTGCATCACAATGTAGAAAATTTTCACCTCCTTTGATGATTTAGGTAATCTGCTATATGGGATGAGCCGATGACGCTCTCTATAAGTTCATATCACTATACATATCAAAACGGGTCGCGACCCTTACTGATGTAGCATTATTCCACCCAAAAGTCACCATGGCCTCATAGGTAAAGTTTATAGATCTATCACTAGAGGTGCACAAAAAAAGGGGCTGGGAACCAAACCCAATTGTGAAGCCGGTTTGAACTCGAACCTAATCATAGGGTTGAAATCGGTTTTAACCCTATATTGTGTAACTGGTCAACCCAAATTCTTTGGGCATGAGAGAATGAACAAAACAACACTACATTTTGAGCTGAATACTATGTTTGTTTTGATATAGCGGTTTGCTTTAAAATAAAGTTGCTTTAGTAACTGTAGTGGTGTTGTTTTCGCACCTAATATATTATGTGATATGTGAAAACATAAATGTCAGATGATAAACATCTGTTTATTAAAATCAGTTGTCTTTCTTATATGCACTGCTATAATCTTTATCTTTGTTGGATGTTAGTAAAGAACAAATTATAAAGTTTGTTTATTATATAGGCATATACTTAATTGAAGGCTTAGATCCACCATCAAAAAAGCCTGGTAAAGGCGGCTTGGCGGAGTAGACCACGATTCGCAGAAGAAAGCCCTTTTGTCCACCTATAAGAAGCAGCCAAGGTGGGATAGCAGTGAAGAACTAGAATCGCAAAAACGTTCCTTTTGTTCAGACCATCCTTCAAAAAGCAACACATTTGCCTAGATAACCAGCCCGATGTATTAGCTTGGGGAAACTTGAAATTAAGTGTCAACTGAAACGACAACAAGGTGTATGCCTAGGCATACCTGATTTTGTTCACTACATATACAAAATGCAGCATGATAAATTAATGACAAGTCGCTATTAACGTATATACAGATCTAACGTGTAATGTCGCGCAACGCGCGACAGCGAATACCCCTAGTTCTATAAATTTTCGAAACATCAGAAATGTATATAAATTTTGGATTTATTTTTTACAATAATGTAATTAGTCAAAGTATTTACATTGGTTTATTTTTAAGAAGGTCAAGACCTTACTTTTTTAAGTTGCTCGATTATTTGGATGTAGAAACCTTTGGAAACAACTACTCACTAGTCAAAAACTTCCAACAGTAAAAAAAAATAATAATAAAAAAAAAAACAAAAACCAACTCCGCCGATCGATGGTGAATAGCGATCATCTATCCAACCTTTTATGTCTTTGTTTTTTGCATTATATATGCAAGACTTCAATCTATTTTGGTTTACCTTTTGAGAGCCTTAACAATATCTAGATTAAGAGGTTCATCAAGACAAGTTACTGTGACTTTTATTTACTGTAAATAATTATTACCAACTTTGTATGTGTAACTTGTCAGTCGTGATTTACTACCTAACTAGTAAAAAGCAAAGGTGAAATTAATAACATGTGACCATGTGTAGTGATACATATGAATAATGCCCACACCTATGGGCGTTTTGCGACACATGTTAGTCCAGTCAGCAAACGGGTATTATGGGGCGTTTTTCATAAATGGGTGTAGTGGGTTAATGTCCAATAATGTCCCATCAATGATTACTCAATTATTATCTTTTAAAAAAATAAAACAAATAATATTAGTTGGAAGCTTCTTATTGGACAAACAAAAGTGGAGGAAGCATGCACCAGTGTTTTTTTAAGCACGACTCAGCCCATTTTTTTGAAAATAACGCCCATGGGGGCCGTTAAACGGAGTTGTGGGACGTTTTTTTTTGGGAAAAAACGCCCAAAACCCCCCACTACGGGAGGTCTAACATATCCACTCATATGGGTTTTCACAGTTGGTATCGTAGCAAACTGCTCTAAGTTTTTTTCAAAATATATATGTAAAATCACGTGGGAATATTTGTGAAATCTTTCTAAACCTGAATTATATTATTCACCACATATTTTTATTAGTCACAACTTTCTATCTTGAAAATCCTAATAGTGGTTATAAACTTATAATCTCTTTTCAAATCAAGTTCTAATTCAAGAGGACAATTGGAAAAACAACTTAAACCCGGAATCAAATTGATTACCTGAAATTCTAAAACTAAAACTATCAGTATACACAGTGTGTATATTAGGTCTCAAATTATTAAATTAAGTTGAGTCGTTAGATGATCTTTTATTACTTGTTTCTTATTCCTAACTAAATGTATAAACAAAGATGTTAGGCTAATAAGATTAAACTAAATTAAAGAAGTTAATTTGATATAAACTCAAAATATCATCCCCAAACAAGTTTTAGACAATAGTTACCAAAATGAGCCGATTTTATTCTCTTTAGAAAGATTTTGAAGAAAGAAATGAATTGTCATTTTCTTCTTTTGCATTTTTGACGACTTGTGTGTTCTTTTTTGTGATGGTGATGGGGGTTATAATTAGGGAATACAACTTTTGAAAGGTGATGGGTAGTTAGTTATTTTAACAAGAAAAATGCTATCATTATTATTTGGCATTATGGTAGCCATGTGGTTTGTGTTATACATCTCGTCACATTACCATACTTTTTCCACCTATAATCAACTAGTTTTTTCAACTTTTGGGTTTATGTTAAAACTAATGTATTTTTTTAAAGTGATTTATGAAATATTTGGATTTTTTTTAGGTTTTAAAAATATAGTAATCCTAGTTTGTTAGCTATATTTCTTTTTACTCTTACGCTAGAGTTTAGCCACTGGGCTAAACCCTGTGATGATGCTAACGGTTATTTTCCTTTTCAAATCTAACACTCAGACCTTCAAGTGCAATTAGAGTCGCAAACCATTCTCTACGTCAAGTCTTCATTGCAAAAGAACCCTCTTAGATTAAATTTGGAAACATAGTTTATACGCATAAATGAGGTATCCTTATGATATATGTTTTGATATCTTTAGCGGTATTGTCGAACAAGGTATATATCATGATTATGTCGTAAGCAGACACCGATACACATTGTTGTCTACAGTGGCGGATCTAGAAAACTTTCATAGGGGTAACGTCTTAAAAGAAATGGGTAACGGAATCAAAAAAACGTTAAAAAAAGATCAAATTTTTCTAAAATTTACACTACCGCCGGAGCGCCAAGGGGTAGCAGAGGCTACCCCTTCTCATATGGTACATCCGCCCCTGGTTGTCTATTATGCTTCATGGTGAAAATATAAATGTTTTATAGACCACAACAGGTAATTAATGTCGATCCTTCTAAATATGGTCTTTTTGGCGGTCATTGTAAGAGAAACATAAAGTCATCCTTCTCATATGGTACATCCGCCTCTGGTTGTCTATTATGCTTCATGGTGAAAATATAAATGTTTTATAGACTACAACAGGTAATTAATGTCGACCCTTCTAAATATGGTCTTTTTGGCAGTCATCGTAAGAGAAACATAAAGTCATAAAAACTAAATGAAGATATAACATATTTGGTTGAATAACACATACTAAATGATTATTTTAGTATAAATATAATAAGTGTTATTGTTATATTGACAATAATTCTTTTATCATAACACTAGGTTATAACCCCGTATATTACACGGGTTGAATAAATAAATTTTATAAAATAAATAATAAAACAATATATCTTTAAAAAAAAATTTTTTGCACGGGTTGAATAAATATAATTTCATATATTAAATAATAAAATGTTATATCTATGAGAACGATATGTATTGTACGGGTTGAATAAATGTAATTTTATATACCAAATAATAAAAAGGTTATATCTTTAAAACAACGTGTATTACATGGGTTAAATAAATGTAATATTATTTACCAAATAATAAAAAAATTATATTTTAAAAAACCCGTGTATTACTTGGGTTGAATAAATATGATTTTATATACCAAATAATAAGAAATATATGTATAAAAAACTAATGGATATACTTGGTACGTGATAGATATGGTGATTGCGGAGATGATTATTGAAAAGAAGATATACTGACCATACATGTTATTCAAGAAGCAAATAAGCAACCATTTGAGTGATAAAATATAAATTATATTTAAAAAAACTCATAATAAATCTAATTTTATATATAAAGTAATATTGAAAGTTATATACAATTTGTTTAAAAATTATGTAATAAAATCGATATAATAATTTTTAATAATGAAAATAAAAATAAATAATATATTAATACAAAGTTTGGCTTTGATGATAAATAATTTGGTTCGGTTTTATCTCTAGCATTATATATGCTATGGTAAAAGTTAAGAGTTTATTAGAGAAAATTACATCATCGAAAAAATTAAGAGTAAATTTGTATATTATAAATAAAAAATGAGAAGTATACATTAAATTTAAACTAAATAATAGTTATCTATAATTAAGTAGAAAAGATGAGTTAAGTGCCATTTACGTGCAATTTTAAAATTTGGTCTGAAATAGCAAAAGTGAACAAACCACTGGACGTAAATGACACTTAACTCAGAAAAGATTAAATAAAATAATATTTAGTAGGAGAGTTATCTACAATTAATTAAAAGAGATTAAACTAAATACTAATTATCCATAACAGATTAAACTAAATAATATTTAGTTGGGAACTTATCTATAATTAATTAGAAAAAAATTAAACTAAATAATAGGAAAATTAATAGATACATAGCCTAATATGATGACAAGTGTCCCGAAGATGGTTTCTTTTATTATATATTTAGATTAGATATCGAGTTTATTGTGGAAACATATAAAGAGTTTATTGTGGAAACATATAAAACGTATTGGGATGATTCAAATTAACCAACAAACAATAATCAAAGGGTTTGTAGTCTAGCTGTGTGTTAAGGTATCACACCTCGTAAAATTGCGGTGAAGTTTCATGGTAGATACAAGTCTATATGCTTAAAAAAATAAATTGGTTTTATAATATAACTTAGGTTTAGACATAAAAAAAAAAAGAATTTTTGGAAAAGAACTAAAAATATGTTTAGATATTAAATCTAAAATATTTATCACATAGGTTTTTAAGACGAGACATGAAAATGAAACAATGGATTTGGATTGGTTCGTATTAGTGGCACACATTGAAAATCTAAATCGACACCATCAATACGCGTCGTATAGGCCTATACGATGCATAATAGGTTAAATTCAATTTCCAAGGTTAATCAAAGGCTGACATTGTCTCCTCATGCCGAACTAATACGCATCGTATAGGCCTATACGATGCGTATTAGTAATAGATTGTCAATCAAACCTGACAGATAGGGTTCACATGCAAACCCTATATGGATCGTATATGCCTATACGATCCGTATTGAAGTACGAGGTTACTTTCTGTCACTCAACAATGACATAAAGTGATTGAAAGGAACATTGCGTCAACCCTATACGGATCGTATAGGCCTATACGACCCGTAGTGGTCTACGAATTTGCATTCTGCTTGGCCTTTATAAACAAGGAAGACGAAGACGAAGACGATTCACGTTGTCTTCGTTTTTTCTTTATATTCGATTCCACCATGTCTTGGTTCAACCTTAATTACATTTTCAGCGAGTCGTCCGACACAAACACAAACACGTTTATTCCGGAAATCAGTGTGGTATAACATTTTTTTTAACTTGTTTTTTTTATGAAATACTTAGCACACCGTTTGTATTAGGAGGGGCCTGTTGTCCTTGATTTTTACGATGAGAGAGGAAATGATGATCACGCGGAGGAGGTTGTGTCCGGATTTACTCTCCATCATAATGAATCGTTGTTGCCGGACCTCAACGAGGTAAGTATTGATTTACTTTTTTCTATTCTCCGTTAAATTTACCATTAGCTTTTACCCGTTGGTTTTTTTTAGTTTGTTGAGCCCCGCCAACCGTTGTTGTCAGATCTGAATGAGGTAAGAATATATTTACTTATTATTAAGAAGGCTTTTAGATGTGTCGTTATCAATTAACAATTGATTTTTTTCAGTTTATTGTGCCTAGCGATGATCATGGTTATGGGTCTCCGGATTATGAAGTTGGTTACGGTGCCTCGTACGGATAAGAAGAATATGGTAATAACTTTTTCGTTAGTGGTGCCTCGGGCGTATAACAAGACGTTGGTGAGCCTTCTTACGCGCAAGAGTCATTGGTGACGAGCAACCTGCTTACCCTGAAGTTTCGTACAAAACTGATCAGGTACGAATGATATATATTTATATTACTATAAACTTTATATATTTTTTAAATTGTATTATAAATGTTATATTTTTTTGTTAAAAAAGTATTATAAATGTTATATATATTTTTCACTTATGATTTTATATCCCGCAGCAATAAATTGGAAGGTTGGGTAAAAAGAAGGGGTTTAGCCAACGGATACGTTATTGTTACTAGACGGTCCAAGGATCACTGGACATGGCTCCAATGTTGTTGTAGTGGTGAGCATGAGAGCAAGGCCACGGTTAGGAAAACCGGCAACAAAAAATGTGCATGCCCTTTTATGGTGATAGGTTGTCTCGACCAAAGTCGTCGAGCTTGGCGGATTGATTATCTACACAAAAATTTTAACGAGAAGCATAACCACGGCCTTGCTGAACATCTGGAGGGTTACGTGTATGCCCAGAGACTTACTCCTAATGAGTTTAGATTGGTGCAAGAGCTGACAGATCAAGACATACAGCCCCAAACAATCTGGAAAGTCGTAACCGAACAGAACCCTGAAAACAAATGTGTTCCAAAGGACATACACAACGCTCGCCAAAAGATTAGGGCCACAAAGTTAGATAAAAAATGACTCGCATGCAGAGATTGGAACAAATCCTCCAGGAAAAAAAAAGATGACCTATTACATATAGGTGGAACCTTCCCACCAATTTCGTTCAGAATATATTTTTCTGTCACGACAAGTCCTTGGAAATGTGGTGGCCATTCCCGCATGTGCTTATGGTCGACGCGACCTACAAAACCAACATGTACAATCTTCCATTTTTGCAAATTTTGGGTATGACGTCAACAAACCAAACTTTTTTTGTTGCGCATGCATTTCTTTCAAACGAGCAGGAGGTAACGTACGTCTGGATCCTGGAGAGGATAAGGTCTATGCTGCACGAGTCCATGGAGCCGCGTGTAATTCTTACGGACAGAGACCAAGCACTGATAAACATGTGTAAAAAATATTTCCTGCCGCACACAGATATCTCTACAGGTTCCACATCTTACAGAATATTGTAAAGCACTCCAAGAATTCATTTACTCAACCAAATTGGGAGGACTTTGTTCGTAAGTGGAAAACAATGTGACTCTACTAACGAGGAGTTATACGATTATAACCTCACCAACCTTCATAGACACCTTCTCAATCAACAACGTAAACGTACGTTTTCTCTTAAGTTAATACATTCATTTAAATAGATATATAATTTGAATATGTTTATTTTTTTTCAGATGTTTTTGATTACCTGTGGAATAACCGGTTAAACACATCCCGCTATAAATTTGTATCTGGCTGACGTTGTCAGGAGGGGGCGGGGTCGGGGTGGTGGCGGTGGAGGTGGCGAACGTTGTAGTGTAACGCCCGTCTTAATTTAATATAAATTTACTACTAAATACGCATTTAGTTTAAGGAAAAATACGGATTAACAAAAAAAGAAACTTTGTCAAGTTTAGGTTTCTTACGTAAGTATTTAGGATTATCAAACCTACTAGTTTAAAACATAGTAAAATGTGGCATCAAGAGTTACATGTTTCATGTTTAATTAAAACAAAAAGTATTAACGCGGAAGCTTCAAAAAGTATTGCGTTCGGTTCTTGACAATTGCTTGATCACCATCCAGAACATCCCCAACTTCACCTAATAACAAAACCAACATATACGTTAGTTTTGACATCATAAAAACATGTATAACCAAGTTCTAATATCAAACGAATGAAAAGAAAAATAAATTTCCGGAACTGTGTCTCTCGCGCCACGCGAGAGACTTCATTACATCTTTTGCGGGCCGCGAGCGGCCCCACGTGTCGCACCAGGACCAACACACCCCGTCGCGTGCCGCGGGGGAGGCTGTTTTCCAGCAGGTCCGACTCTAGATTCGCATTTTCTGCCCAGCTCCAGTTTTTCCCAAAATTCAAACTTTAAATGTTCATAACTTTAAATTTATAAGTCCGTTTTTAGTGATTCTTTTCCCTACGCGTCCGTATTCGAAATACGGATCCGTTTATCATATTTATTTGCATCAAATTCGGATTATTGGTTGATAGCCAATAAATCCTCTTTTATTTATTCGACCCATTATGTTATGTATCATACATTACAATCATTCATCCCTATTGGTTTCTAAACTTAATTACCCATTCCCCGGGCTTGTTAACTTTGGCGTATCACCTTCTTTCCATGGTTTTACGCACGGAATAGAATCAAGCTTGTTTTTCAACATTTCAACAAAATTACTTTTCTAATCAATGTCCCATATTTAAGGGCTCATTCATCAAATTTATCGTAGTCGTTTTTCGACTTATGCGTTTATATTACTCATTGATAATCAAGACATTCATGTCACTTCTAACGTAATCGTTTTAAAACACAAAATTTTCTTTTTGACCCATTTGTTTGTCAAGTGAAGGCCATCACTTTAACAACAAACTTAACATATTCTACTCATTGTTTTGACCCGTTTTCTATAATACACCGAACGACTCTAATCGTTCATCTTAACCCGTATGACTTATCCCAATCATACTTTAACCATTTGTTTTGACCCGTTCGGTTTAGCGAGTGAACTTCTTCACATCTATGGCTTGCCAAACATACTCTAAACATTCCATTTGACCCGTTTGATCTATTGAGTAAACTTTGTCACTTCAATGACACATCAAACACGCTTATCACATTGCGGTACTATTATCAAGCTATAACTAAACATTTTTGTATAATGTGACGAAACGAATAGTTACGTACCTCTAGAGCGTTCCTTTCAAGCGCGTATCTGTCCCGGCTTGTCCGCTTGAGGATTCGATCCCTTTACCTATAGAGTTCAACCAACTACCGTTTAGAACTCCATTCATAACATACAACGCATGATTTTCCATTTCATTCAAATATGTGTTTTTATCCGAAATTTACTATTTTAGCTGTCACTTACGCGTTTTAACAAACACCTTATGAGCATCGTTTTTACAAAATCCATTATCAAGCTCATGACTTAACTATTTAGCCAAATTAAACAATTTTTACAAGATCATTATATCTAGTATGCATAGAAATATCAGATTCACTTCATGTAAACCATTAACACTAATTTTTATGATCACATTTCTTGTGTTCTCATCATTCTACAAAAACCCATTTAACACTTATATGAGTGAACATGAATATTCATAATTTGAGCATCAATTCAGCAAGTTATTAGCTAGGGTTTACTCCTAAACATGTTTCCATCACTAATTTCATCTAAACATCAACATATCAAGTTTAGATTTCAATTTCACAAATCATCAAGAAGTTGAGATGAAACCAAATTGTAATTTTTGACATACCTTATGATCACTTCACTGAGATGATCACTAATTTATGCTTGGAAATCGATTTGGGACTGATTTGGCCTTTCAATTTGTCAATTTTGAGCTAGTTAGGGTTTGAGATGGGGAGCCCCTGGCTTCTTTGGAGAATTCGACCAGAACACACACTTTAAGTGTGTGTTTTGGTGTTTAGTATTTTAATTAAAACAAACTTGTTTCAAGTTTGCTACAATTGGCCCCTATACTTTTTTCCAAGTTACATGTAGTTTATTTTAACCAACTTCCTTATTACTATAAGACTTATGATTTAACTAGGTTATTTATTCCTAGTTACTTTATTCTGTTTATTACCGATATTAAATTCTTAATATAAAACTTTATATTTTCGGGGTGTTACAAGTCCACCCCCCCTTAAAAAGGGTTTCGTCCTCGAAACCGGAATACGTACCAAATAATGTGGGGTAGAGACGTTTCATTTCTTCTTCGGATTCCCACGTTGTATCCGAACCCTTTCTATGCTCCCATTTGACCTTTACTTGGTCAATCTCCATGATTCGTAGACTCTTAACCTTTCGATCCAGAATTTCAATCGGCTTTACCACATAATTAAAGCTATTATCCACTTCGATGTCGTCATAGTGGATATAAGCCGTCTCTTCGGCTAAACACTTTCGGAGATGTGATACGTGGAACGTGCTATGGATTCCACTCAATTCCTCGGGTAGTTCAAGACGGTATGCGACTTTACCAACCCGTTTGACGATTCTAAATGGCCCAATAAACCTCGGGCTTAACTTCCCTCTTTTTCTGAACCGAATAACCCCCTTCCACGGAGATACTTTAAGCATAACTTTGTCACCAACTTGAAATTCGATCGGTCTCCGTCTCTTATCAGCATACGACTTTTGCCTATCTTGAGCCACTTTTAGTTGGCTCGAACTATTTCTTTTTGGGCGACTTCGCGTGGTCCCACTTCACCCCAACGCACCGGGGTTCGGCACTTCCTTCCGTAGAGCATATCGTACAGTGCCATAACTATACTTGCATGATAACCGTTGTTATATGAGAATTCGACTAACGGTAGATAAATATCCCAACTACCTCCAAAGTCGATGATACACGCCCGTAACATATCTTCCTACGTCTGTATTGTTATTTTGCTCTGTCCATCCGTTTGAGGATGGTACGCAGTGCTAATAAACAATTTCATTCCCATTTTCTCTTAGAAATCATGCCAAAAGTTTGAAGTAAACCGGGTATCCCTATCAGACACGATGGATACCGGTACTCCGTGGCGTGCCACTATCTCATTGGTATACACTTCTGACATCTTTTCTGAAGTATAGGTCTCACGTATCGGGATGACGTGTGTACTTTTCGTCAGTCTATCTACCACTACCCAGATAGCATCGAATCTGCGGTTCGTTCTTTGTAGTTTGGTCAACAGGTCCATTGTGGTGTGTTCCCATTTCCAAACTGGTATATCTAACGGTTGAAGTTTACCGTATGGCCTTTGGTGCTCTGCTTTGACTTGTAGACACGTCAATCATTTCTCCACGTATTTCACTACGTCTCTTTTCTTTCCGGGCCACCAATAATTTTGCTTTAAGTCATTATACATCTTGGTCGCCCCCGGATGAATATAATAGCGGGATTTGTGGGCTTCGTTCAGTAAAAGCGTCTTAACCCCATATGAGTTTGGAACCCATATTCTTCCAAAACGAGTCTTCAACCCGTTGCTACCATCGACCAAGTCTTTCAATTGGCCAACTATTCTTTCTTTCTTCCAATTTTCCTCTTTCATTGCTTCAACTTGAGCTTCTCGGATTCGTTCAAGTAAACCCGATGTCACTATAAGCCGCATCGATCGCACCCGTATAGGAGTATAATCTGCCTTTTGGCTCAATGCATCCGCCATTATATTGGCTTCCCGGGATGGTAATGTATCTCACAGTCATAATCTTTCACCGTTTCCAACCATCGCCTCTGCCTTATGTTTAACTCCTTCTGATCGAAGAAGTACTTTAAAATCTTGTGGTCGGTGAATATAGTGCACTTCACACTGTATAAATAGTGCCTCCATATTTTTAGCACAAATACCACTGCTGCTAATTCAAGGTCGTGCGTAGGGTATTTCTTTTCGTGAATCTTCAGCTGTCTTGAAGCATAGGCTATAACCTTGCCTCTTTGCATTAAAACGCACCCGAGCCCCGAATGTGACGCATCCGAGTAAACCACCATATCATCAACTCCGTCCAGCAATGTTAACACCAGGGCGTGAGTTAACTACTCCTTGAGCATTTGGAACGCTTTCTCCTATTCGACACCCCATAAAATCCTTTCCTCCTTGCGAGTTAATTTGGTCAACGATGAGACAATCTTGGAGAAGTCTTGTATAAATCTCCTGTAATAACCCGCAAGCCCCAAGAAGCTTCTGATTTCCGAAGGATTCTTCGGAGGACTCCATTTTGACACGGCCTCTATTTTAGATGGATCCACTAACACTTCGTCAACACTAATGATATGCCCGAGAAACTGCACCTCTCGTAGCCAGAAGGCGCATTTCGAGAACTTTGCACAGAGTTTTTCTCGTCTAAGGGTTTCCAATACCTTGCGTAGATGATACGCATGATCGACTTCATTCTTTGAATAAAGCAAGATGTCATATATGAACACTATCACCGACCTATCTAGCATAGGTTTGCAAACCCGGTTCATGAGATCCCTGAAAGCCGCGGGTGCATTCGTCAACCCGAAGGACATCACGAGGAACTCGTTATGTCCATACCGTGTACGAAATGCTGTCTTCGGTACATCTTCTTCTTTGACCTTTAACTGATGATACCCTGATCTAAGGTCAATTTTAGAGAACCAACTAGCGCCTTGTAGCTGGTAAAATAAATCATCAATTCTTGGGAGCGGGTATCGATTTTTCACCGTGAGTTTGTTTAACTCTCGGTAATCGATACACATACGCATACTCCCGTCCTTCTTCTTCACGAACAGTACCGGTGCACCCCAAGGAGACACACTCGGCCTAATAAACCCCTTGTCAGGCAAGTCTTGAATCTGAGACATCAACTCTTGTAGTTCTGATGGCGCGAGCCGATATGGCGCCTTAGCTACGGGTTTTGCACCCGTAACCAATTCGATCCAGAATTCTACTTCCCGTTCAGGCGGTATTCCGGGTAAGTCTTCCAGAAACACATCTTTATACTCGCGTACCACCGGTACATCTCCAACCTTCGGCGATTCCTTCTCCGGTTCATTTGCGTATATCATAAACGCTCTACATCCACGTCTCATAAGCTTGTGAGCTTTTAACATTGAACATATTACGGGATTACCCCCTTTTTCGCCATAAATGGTAACGTGTTTTCGGCTTGGAGACGTCAGTTTTATCTCCTTATGGAAGCACACGAACTTCGCGTGATGTCAGGATAACCAATCCACCCCGACCACTACTTGAAATTCTCCCATTGACATCGGGATCAAGTCTATTGAGTATTCTTCACCATCGATACTCAACTTACAATCTTGGCACACGTCACACACAATAAAGCTTTTATTATCACCTATCTCTACTTCTAAAGGCATAGGTAACTTGGTTAATAAGAATGAAGATGTCGAATAAATCCATGTGAAATAAATGATTTATTCGCACCCGTATCAAGTAACACACATGCAGGAATTGAGTTTATTGCGAATATACCTGAGACCACATCGGGTTCTATCTTTGCCTCGGCCGCGGTTAGCTGGAAAGATCTGACCTTTGCCTTTTGCGCTTCTGCTTGCGAACCCTTGCCATCTTTCTTTCCGACCAAGTCCGGGCATTCAGATTTCTTGTGGCCCGGTTGGTAGCATTTATCACTAACCGAAACTTTTCCCGGGCATAGTGAAGCCGTATGCCCTGTCTTCCCGCATATAGGGCATGGTTTATCCTTGAAGCGACACTCACCCTTGTGCCATTTCCCGTATACCTTACAACTCGGTGACCCGCCTTTCACCTCCTGTTTCTTTACTGATTCAGTCGTCCGTGCCTTCTTCGTAGGGCTTGGATTAACAATTTGTGCCCTTCGTTCACCCCGCTCGACTTGCTTTTTCAGCTCAATCTCTCGTTCCCGAGCAGTGTTTATGATCTCGGTGAGAGTCTCATATTTTGAGGGAGTCATGAACTCCTGATATTTGGCACTCAGCATGTTATAGTAGTAATATATTTTCTGCTCTTCGGTCGTCACTAACTCATTACTGAATCTCAGTTTGTCAAGAAAGATACCCGTGATCTTGTCAATTGATTCACCCTTTTGCCTTAACTGGATAAATTCCTCCTTGATTCTGTTGATGACCTCCTTGGGACTGTGATGTTTAAGGAACGGTGCCTTAAACTCATCCCATGTCCTAGACTTCGCCCCTTCATTCCCAATCTCCTTTTTCTTATTGTCCCACCAATCTTTCGCTTGGCCTCTAAACTAACCCGTACCGTAAGCTACGAAGTCACTCGTATCACAGTGGGTCCTTTCAAACACTCCCGCGATGTCGCTTAGCCATCGTTGGCATATTATCGTATCAACCTCCCCATTATAAATTGGCAGTTTGCAAGCCATGAACTTGTTGTATGAACACGCCTTTCGTTCTCCTGACTTTTCCTTCACTTGGTTGGCATTATCTTCCAACCTTATGATCTGTTCTTCAACTACCGTAGGCACCGTACTTTGGATCTTATCAATAAACCTGGATAAACTGTTTTCGATTGCCTTTCCAACCTCTTCGGCAATCACTTCTCTCATCTGTTCGGTGACTATCGGTACCGCTTCATCGTTACCTCCATCGGCCATCTTGAAACTGAAATGTTTATACTAATTGTTAAACATTTCATTCTATAACATATATTTCATTCATTTTGGTTTTTGTCAAGTTCACAACTTGCTTAAACCGTTCTCATTTGGTGCACTTTCCGGGTTTGAGTGTATTACGCACCCTTCCCATGCTAATCAACTTAAATTCCTTTTTCTAACATTCTAATAAAATATACTAAATGACTAATTCTTACCAGATGTTTGATCAAGCTTCAAACCGAACACGCTTTGTTAACAACCTTGAGCTCTGATTACCAACGTGTAACGCCCGTCTTAATTTAATATAAATTTACTACTAAATACGCATTTAGTTTAAGGAAAATACAGATTAACAAAAAAAAAAAAAAAACTTTGTCAAGTTTAGGTTTCTTACGTGACTAAAGTATTTAGGATTATCAATCCAACTAGTTTAAAACATAGTATAATGTGGCATCAAGAGTTACATGTTTCATGTTCAATTAAAACAAAAAGTATTAACGCGGAGGCTTCAAAAAGTATTGCGTTCGGTTCTTGACAATTGCTTGATCACCATCCGGAACATCCCCAACAGCACCTAATAACAAAACCAACATATACGTTAGTTTTGACATCATAAAAACATGTATAACCAAGTTCTAATACCAAACGAATGAAAAGAAAATAAAATTTCCTGAACTGTGTCTCTCGCGCCACGCGAGAGACTTCATTACATCTTTCGGGGGCCGCGAGCGGCACCGCGTGTCGCGCCAGGACCAGCACACCCCGTCGCGTGCCGCGAGGGAGGCTGTTTTCCAGCAGGTCCGACTCTGGATCCGCATTTTCTGCCCAGCTCCAGTTTTTTCCAAAATTTAAACTTTAAATGTTCATAACTTTAAATTTATAAGTCCGTTTTTAGTGATTCTTTTTCCTACGTGTCCGTATTCGAAATACGGATCCGTTTATCATATTTATTTGCATCAAAATTTGGATTATAGGCTGATAGCCTATAAATCCTCTTTTATTTATTTGACCCATTATGTTATGTATCATACTTTACAATCATTCATCCCTATTGGTTTCCAAACTTAATTACCCATTCCCCAGGCTTGTTAACTTTGGCATATCACCTTCTTTCCATGGTTTTCCGCACGGAATAGAATCAAGCTTGTTTTTCAACATTTCAACAAAATTACTTTTCTAATCAATGTCCCATATTCAAGGGCTCATTCATCAAATTTATCGTAGTCGTTTTTCGACTTATGCGTTTATATTACTCATTGATAATCACGACATTCACGTCGCTTCTAACGTAATCATTTTAAAACACAAAATTCTCTTTTTGACCCGTTTGTTTGTCAAGTGAAGGCCATCACTTTAACAACAAACTTAACATATTCTACTCATTGTTTTGACCAGTTTTCTATAATACACCGAACGACTCTAATCGTTCATCTTAACCCGTATGACTTATCCCAATCATACTTTAACCATTTGTTTTGAACCGTTTCGTTTACCGAGTGAACTTCGTCACTTCTATGGCTTGCCAATCATACTCTAAACATTCCATTTGACCCGTTTGATCTATCGAGTAAACTTCGTCACTTCAATGACACATCAAACACGCTTATCACATTGAGGTATTATTATCAAGCTATAACTAAACATTTTTGTATAATGTGACGAAACGAATAGTTACGTACCTCTAGAGCGTTCCTTTAAAGCACGTATCTGTCCCGGCTTGTCCGCTTGAGGATTCGATCCCTTTACTTATTGAGTTCAACCAACTACCGTTTAGAACTCCATTCATAACATACGACGCATGATTTGTCATTTCATTCAAATATGCGTTTTTATCCGAAATTTACTATTTTAGCTTTCACTTAGGCGTTTTAACAAACACCTTATGAGCATTGTTTTTACAAAAATCCATTAACAAGCTCATAACTTAATTATTTAGCCAAATTAAACAATTTTTACTAGATCATTATATCTAGTATGCATAGAAATATCAGATTCACTTCATGTAAACCATTAACACTAATTTTTATGATCACATTTCTTGTGTTCTTATCATTCTACAAAAACCCATTTAACACTTAGATGGGTGAACATGAATATTCATATTTTGAGCATCAATTCAGCAAGTTATTAGCTACGGTTTACTCCTAAACATGTTTCCATCACTAATTTCATCTAAACATAAACATATCAAGTTTAGATTTCAATTTCACAAATCATCAAGAAGTTGAGATGAAACCAAATTGTAATTTTTTGACATACCTTATGATCACTTCACTGAGATGATCACTAATTTATGCTTGGAAATCAATTTGGGACTGATTTGACCTTTCAATTTGTCAATTTTGAGCTAGTTAGGGTTTGAGATGGGGAGCCCCAAGCTTTTCTGGAGAATTCAACCAGAACACACACTTTAAGTGTGTGTTTTGGTGTTTAGTATTTTAATTAAAACAAACTTGTTTCAAGTTGGCTACAATTGGCCCCTATACTTTATTCCAAGTTACATGTAGTTTATTTTAACCAGCTTCTTTATTACTATAAGACTTTTGATTTAACTAGGTTATTTATTCCTAGTTACTTTATTTTGTTTATTAGCGATATTAAATTCTTAATATAAAACTTTATATTTTCGGGGTTTTACATGTGGAGATGGAGGTGGAGGTGGAGGTTGAGTAGGAGGGCGGGGGCGGGTGGTGGTGGACTTGTGGGGGTGGGGGTGGTGGTCGGTCGGCGTGGACGTGGACGTGGATATGGGCGTGGGCGCGATGGCCCAGATGTTGACCCGTTGCTAGATAATCCTTATCTAGCGTTCGAGGAGAGGTCCGAGGCTTTTCACATATGTGAAAAGTTTCGGAGGATGGAGATCGGCGGCCATGCGGCCGTCGATTAGACGACTCTGAAGGAGGTGGACGAGGCAGCGAGAGCCTGAGATTACACCAGACATGATACTCCGTGGGATAGGTATACTATTTGTTACTGTGTTTTCTTTGTTTTGAATATGAAATGGATATTAACCACACTGTGTGACAGATTGTTCGAGTTGGCATACTTGCCATTGTATCGGGTCAGGGTGTGCGATTTCTTGGCATCGTTCAAGTTCGCTCCCAGGCCTACAGACCAGCCAGAGGAGCTTGACGACCCCGATGAGCCGTGGGTCGAGGTTAGTTTTCGTTTAGCGGGTCAGCGGAATGAGATGTCCTTGAGAGAGTTTGTCGTGCACAGCGGCCTTTATTTGATGGAGGGGATAGACACCCCCCTCTACACCGAGGGCGTCCATGTGGCCACCTGTTCCAAACTTGTCAGGTTCTGGCAAGTGATCGGTTGGGGTCGCTTTCGACGCTCGAAGTCGAGGGCTGCACATATCAGAGACCCCTAGTTCCGTTAGCTGCACAGGCTTATTGCCACATCTATTGCACCACGCGAGTAAACTGGCGAGTGGTGCAATAAGGGGGATCTATTTTATTTGTATTGTCTTGTATGGGGGGTGACGTGCGCTCTCCATCACTACCTTGCCCAGTGGTTTGCGGCGGCGCACCACCGACATGGCAAGTCTCTGTTGTACGGGGGCGTACATCACACGTATTGCCCACTCGTTGGGCTTTGTTCCCCAGCAGGACCCACAGTTCACTGGGGGGGGGGGGCACAGTTGAGCCGACCAGGTTGACACGACAGACGCTGATTAGCATGCACATGACGCGTGAGTTCCCTGGGCTTGAGCTTCGATATAAAGGAGCGGACGGGCAGCTGTTATTCCCCGCCGACCTCCCAGCCGAGTTAACAAAGGAGCTGCCAGAGTCAGCGGGTGGTTATGCCGACGACGATGACACTGACGCCGATGGTGACCACGCTCACCCACCACCTCTGCCACAGCAGCTGCAGCCACAGGGGGTGCCTTAATACCCCTAGCACGTTCTGTACGACCAGCTCCATTCAGCTATGGCGCTTGCGTTACAGCAGATGGAGGACCGACTGTAGGCGCGGATAGACGCCCGTCACCGCCGTACTGAGGCTCTTCTCATGCGGGCGATCCAGGGCGATATACAGACGACTATTGACCGTGGTCGGACCCCATTGCCGATACTATCGTTGTCGCCTCGCCCTGGACAGGATGCGGATCGGGGGGCGAGGCCCTCAGGCGCGACTCATGGGGCGGGGCCCTCAGTCACGACTCAGGAGGGTCAGGATGCGAACCCAAAGGTTTAGGATCGTGGTACTTTTTTTGTATTTTGACTGTTTATTTGTTTTGGACGATGTCATGTATGTATACAAACTTATTATGTAACTAAATTTGTAGTTTCGGTTTATTTGTATTTGTGATTGTTTATTTTGACTGTTTAGATTGGTTTGCTTGGTTACGTATAATATCACACGTCGTGAATACATCAACATAAAAAATAATACAAAATACAACTACGATAGGTACAAGGATGATACGATATCATACGACACGTCACAATGAAATATTAAAAAGTTAAAAATGTGATACGATACGATACGCCACGATACGCTATAATACGATACTTAAGATAAAAAAATAAAGATTTTAAATTCATTAAAACAAAAATAGCCAACAATAAACACCAATAACCAAACCCAAAACATCAAAAACCAAATATAATACACCAAAAAATCAAACCTCAAAAAATCACAGCCTTAATACGCATCTATACGATACGTATAGACCAGCCTCCAGACAACTACTACACCTGTCAGTCTCACATGTCTTAATTTTATTCAATACGGATCGTACAAGTCTATACAATCCGTATTGAACTGTCAAAATATGCGGATAAAAGAGCTGGTGTGCCAGTAGAATCCCCTTTGGATTTAGATAGAGTGCAAAGAACCAAATGAGATGAAATGACAAAGCCTTTGATCATCATATGTCAATGTCCATTTCATTATCACATCTTTTCACATAAAGTTCGGACGCTTCCTTTATCTTTAGAAATAAATTCTTTTATTTATTATTTCAAAAGTAAACTACATTTTTTTATTTTTAGTTATGTTATAAACTAATAAATAAATTGACAGTAAATTCGGTCTCCGTCGGACCACTAGATAATCGTGTCATCATCGGAATCACCTGATTATATCCGTCTTCACAAGACTATAATGCATATACACCAATTCAAGATGAAACCCAATGAATATGAGAAAAACCCACTTGTGGTAATCGAACTCAGAACCTATTGGTCTCAAAACTTTATCTCACCCCTAAAATTTCACGAGCCTATAAAGCCATGTGCATAAACTAAGACCCAGTGGCGGATCAAGGAATTTTTTCCTGGGGGAGCGGAATATTTTCAAAGATTTTAGGCCCCTAGCTGTATAAAAATATCGGTTCATAGCGGGTCGGGTCGGATCATGTAAGACAAAAGAAAATCAAACTAAAATTTATAAATCATCAAAAACACGTCAAACGTCATTACAAATTACAAACGTATTTAAAATTGTGCCCTACAGGTTTTTTTTTGAAATATATCCAAAATATCATCTAAAGATACTAAACACGCCATAAGTTCATTACATTCATACTCATTTTTCCTAACACATATAATTTGCTCCATAAGTTCATAAAACAACACTAAACACTTAAACAAAATAAAAATCATGTTCAACCATAGCCCATAACTTTCAATTATATTTTTAAACATTCAAGCCCTAATATTAAATGTTGATTACTTGTAACTAATCATTAAACAAACAAAGCTATAAATAAAACAACAAAATCATTTAACTACAAGTCTAGAACAACAAAAAAATCAAAAAAAATATAAAAAGATTAAACCCTTACACATCTATATTTTCTCCTAATTATCACATAAAACAAAATAAATAAATAAATAAATAAACCATACTAGTTCTATATTTGAATTCTGACATAATATGGGTTGGTCCAACCTGAATTTTGGTTTTTCTGGTAAAAAAAAGCCACCAGGTCGTGAGCAGTGACGTCAAGTCGCTATGAGTTTTTTTGGGGGCGGGATTTGGAAATGGAATGGGTGGATGGGTTTGGGTTATTTTATTTAGTTAAAATTTCTTTAAGTTGGGTTTGGGTTTGTGTTAATAAAAATTGATTGCAGATTGGGCTTTGATTGGATTAAATAATTAAGTGAATAAGTGGTTAATAATTATTATTTTTCTAAGTGGGGCGGTTGAAAATTTTCAAGTGGTGCGGGTGAAAAATTCCAAGGGGTGCGGTCGGGATTTCCGGCGAAAAATAACACTAAAAATATTTTTTCATGGGGTGCGCCCGCCCACCCTTGGCTTAGGGTGGGTACGCCCCTGCTAAGACCCCTGTAGTGGGGCGCGATTTGTGCATTTTTTTGATAGATAGTGCCCCGAACACCACGACGGGCTGTAACGCCCTAACACGTTTTAACCAAATTTCGACGCAGCGGAAAATACATACTAAAAAATTCTTTATAAGTTATTCTTTTCTTTCACTTAAATACATTAATCCCTTTTTATAAATTAATTAAAAAGTAACATACGTATCGAATTAAGTAACCACATACACACCCACGTACAATCCATGTCTTGACTCGATCTTCAACCACGTACTCTGCTTGAGCAAAACATTCATAAACCTGTACAACCTGCATTCACCATAACCAATTACTTCATTAGCAACCGATGACATAATATATATACTTTAAAACGTGCATAATCAAGCATCAACATCTCTTATTCTCGTTCATATAAGTCCATTCGTCTATCCATTCGGACACTCTCGTCTGACTTCCATACTTAACCTTCATTCCCCATTATTAGTATACCTGCACTTCCATTTCATTCTTAACAGAAAACAATTAGCATCATTATACTTTCCTATCCACTTTCGACTCCTTTTTCCGTAAACTTACCTATTTACTTCCATTGTTTAATACTTTCTCACATGTATCACAATAATCATCATACTACAATATATTTTACATCTAAAGTGTAAGTCCGGGATTTACTTACCTTGTGCGTCCGTAATTGCGTTCGCTTACTTGAGTCTCCTTAGTCCGTTAGCCTTCCACGCTCTTAACCATCTTAACATGATTCCTATACATTCATGTCATTACATTCACATCCTTATTAGCATATATGCTTATACATATGAACAACCATATCAAATTCACATCTCATATATGACCTTCGTTAATCCATTCAAACAAGCATAAAACATACTCAACATTATCCCTACACAATCTTCACATGAACTATATATGGTTACCCATCACTAGCATACAATTTCACTTATTATTGTCTTTTAGACATTTCATCAAACACTTGGTGTGCGTACTACTTTCTAAGCATGATGTACAAGTATTTCATGATTTTCTTCCTAATTATCACTTCCATTCATCAATACAAGTAGCCATCATACAAAGTCTATACCATACTCAATCCATGTACAAGTACACATCACATACTACACATATTCATAATCAAGTTCATACCATTTCATAGATTAAACACAAACCCACCTAGCTAAGTGTAGTAATTCATCCACACACCCAAATTATAGCAATTTACTAAGAATCTTCACATAGGGTTTGTTCCTAAATGAGCATACATCACTAACTTATCCATAGCTTCTCTAATCCATACATAATCCACGATTATGATGATTATTCAAACTTTACAACTTCACGAATCATCAAAATTTTACATACCTTATGATCCCCTAGCTTGGGTGATCATTAATTCACGTTCGGTTATGAATTTAGACTTCATTTGGCCCTTCAATTTGATGATATTGTTGAACTAGGGTTTTGGCTCCATGGGAGCCTCTTCTTGAACGATCCAGAACACACACACGAGGTGTGTGTGTGTGTGTGTTTTCATTTAATAAAACAACTTTCAAGTTGTCCCACTTTGGTCCCTCATGTTTCGTTTTAATTAAATAAGGCCACAACCCTTCGTTTAATACCAACGATACTAATATTCAACTAGGTTAGTCATTCCTAGTTAATATTCATTTACGGGTTCAATTTTTTACCCCTAACGGTATTTTTACCCGTTCCTTTATATTAACCGGGTTTAAATTACCAAACCCATTTTTGGGGTGTTACACGGACGGCGCTATGGGGAAAGAAAATGGTGGGGGAGGTTTGGTGATAGCGTCGTGATGGAGGGAAGTTTTAAAACTTTGACCAATCAAAAATAGTTAAGGGTTTTTATAATTAATTAATAAAATTAAAAATTAATAATTACGTAATGATGGGTAGGGTCTTTATGACTACGGGCTCTAGTGATATAACGCCCCATAAAGCCCCTGTGTGACGTGACACGACACGTGTCGCATAACGCCCACAAAGGGGCTTTATGACTACGGATGGCCTAATAATTTAATTGTACAAATTCGAACAAAGAAAAAAAGAATTAGCAGTGATCATGATCGACCAATGGGGTGGTGGTCTATTGGCAAAGACAAAGCCTTTAAAACATCTAGGTTGAAAATAGGAACGTTTTGAGTTCAAGTTCCATAAACGACAGAGGATTAAAAAAATTAGCTATTAAAAAAAATTAGTGATCATGATCAAGTTGCAGAAGGTGAATTAATAGTGGCATAGTCAGAAGCATGTGTTTTAGGTTAGGATACCCTTTGGGATTAGAGAGAACAAGAAGCCATTAAAACCATCTTTTAATATATAAACACATTTATTGGGATTTGATTATATATGTTTGAAAAATAAGTTATCGTATTTTTAAATCTGAAATTTCATATTTTATCTTTAAAATGTACGAGGATGAGAGGAAACATTACATAGATGGAGAAAGGTGGTCTACAAGTTGGTTGGGTACTTTGTGGGTACAGCGCTGCAAATTAATGGCGAAGCTTGATCCGGATGAGAGAGGGTGGGGGGTCGAAAACGTATATACCCTAAAATTTATATACGAAAACTACATATGTAACACTACTGAGCGAAAAGTTCAAGGGGTCGGGCACCCCTCCCCGCCCCTTCTATACTTCACCACTGCTGCAAATGAAGCGAATAAAGGAAGTGGGTTCTTTTTTCGAGTTCTACTATCCGGGGAGACGAGGAGAAAATTGACCATTGGCAACGAGAGAGGAACTAGGGTAGTTGGTAGTACGTTGAGCTAGGAGAGTACCCCTCCCTTTTGGTTTGAAATGCACTGACATAATGTTATTGGATAGTGGTATTCGCCTTTTTTTAATCAAATTAAATAAAAATTAAATAAGTTAAAGATATATTAATTATAGTGTAAAGGGTGAATTAAAATTTAAAAAAAAATTGTTCCTATAATATCGAAACCGGTATTGATGTTCAGTCGAAATCGGTTTGTCACAATCATGAGAGAGGAACTAAGGTAGTTGGTAGTACGTTGAGCTAGGAGAGTACCCTCCCTTTTGGTTTGAAATGCACTGACATAATGTTATTGGATAGTGGTATTCGCCTTTTTTTTAAATCAAATTAAATAAAAATTAAATGAGTTAAAGATATATTAATTATAGTGTAAAGGTTGAATTAAAATTAAAAAAAAAACTGTTCCTATAATATCGATACCGGTATTGATGTTCAGTCGAAATCGGTTTGTCACAATCATGATACGATACCACCACTTGTATAGATTAT
Organism: Helianthus tuberosus; assembly: GCA_030545235.1. NCBI lineage: Eukaryota > Viridiplantae > Streptophyta > Magnoliopsida > Asterales > Asteraceae > Helianthus > Helianthus tuberosus. Next base: position 112,575,176 of record CM060445.1, read on the forward strand.
AATATGAAAATAAATATTTTGTTTTGAATGTAACTGTGTTTTCTACAAAATTTATACCGGAATGTTGAAGGAAAAAATTAAACACATCCACGTATTCATTTTTGTTAAAATGTTAAATAAATGTAAGTTATTAAAGAAAAATCAAATATAATAAAATTTAAATGAGTTAAAGTTGTATAATATTAATAGCATAAGAGTTACTGAAAGTTAAAAAATACCTAATACAATTTATATTGACCTTTTAAATTAATTTATATAGTGGAAGTTTTCACGCTATACGACGGCTTTTGGTGTAACACCCCGATCACGTAAAACAACAAACCGCGGCTGAAACATCGGGGAGTTACGTTACAAGAATTGTTTCACAACACATGGTATTTAAAGTTTTGTATTATTAAGATAATTGTTTACATTGTCTTGGAATAAACACAAAACAAAATGCAAATAAATTATCTTTCATGTTTTAAAGTCACTAAGGTCCGCGTCCATCCTATGTGAAGTATGTATTCATGTCTTCAAACAATAGTTCCTGAAACATATGTGAAAAGATAGTCAGCATAAAAAGCTGGCGAGTACATAGGTTTTGTGTGTCAAATTCATGGCTTTAAATTCATATTGCATTACCTCGACCAACTTCGAGAGTCGGCGAGTATGAACCTTGAAATCAAAAAGTGTTTGATATTGCAATATATTTTACCAACTTTACAAGTTGATATAAGTAAAACAAAAACCGTGTAGCCATGAATCTTGACTGAAAACATTTGTTTTGTAAAACCGAGTAATAAGTCGATTTAAAAGAAAACATTATATGGTTTATATCTTTAAGTTAAAATCATTGCGTGACATTGTTCAAAACCATTTGTCCTTGTTGTAAACCAATCGTCCAATTGTCTGTGTTATAAACCATTTGTCCGTGTCATAAACCATTTGTCCGTGTCATAAAACCAATTGCCATTGTCATCAATCAATCGTCCATGTTTTAATTGTGAAAACTTTTGGTCGTTCTTTAGTGAACACATTCAAACCTGTGTTGACTATACCATCCAAGGGGCATCTTTAATAGACCTCAAAAAGGTCTCTTTAAATAGATTAACAAACCAACAAATGATTTGTTAATCATAAATAGTTTCTGTCGTTACCCAAACTTCCACCAAATCCAGTGGTCAATCCGATAACGGGATTGTCAGTCCTATGGTACCATAACATACTATCGGTCGGCGTGATCAATGTTAATGAATGTCATTCGGGTCATGGATAACGCACCAACAAGTTGTTCATATTATTGAAATCGTAGTGTTTTATATAAACCATAGACTTTGTTTTTGAAAACTTGAAAATGATTTAGCATATATGAGTCACCGCAAAACATTTGCAAAACATAAAAGAGGGGAGCTATGTACTCACTTGGGATTGCGTAAGTGTCCTTGAATCGATGGAATAAACAAAGCTCAAGTGTTGTGTCGGATAACTTATGTTAGTGTGACGAGACTATAAACGAGAGATCGGATAGAATGAAATCTTACAAACCAAAGGAGTGTTGGGACTCGTATGATATGGTTTAATAAGCTTAACATTCTGATTTGGAAAGGATCCTAAGTGCTTTTGACCCATTATGACTTATTAAGGTAGTTTACGCTACTTTAACTGGTCATTAACGTAAATGTATGTTCGGATGGTTAAATATGTCTTATTGTTTTGGTCAAAAATTACCTAAGCAATTTAGTGATCAAATTAGTTTGTGAGGTTGTGTGCTAACAATATGTATTGAAAATATCCCGGTTTGGTTATTTGCAAAAACAGTTTTCAAGATATAGCTCAGGATATCGAGCTATATTAACAATCAAACAATGAGCAGAAAAGTAAAGGGTGACACGAGATGTACGAGGAAAGCCCTTGATCAATCTAGATCGTTGGCACAAAACCTCAGGAGCTGACAATCGCAGCTGCCTTGTTCTTCTTGTTACTTCAAATGTCAGGATACAGTGCAGGATATTGACCAGATCGTTGCTAACTGTTACAATGTATTTCAGAAAGTGTGTGAATTGCGAGAGAAAGTATGAGAGCTTGAGAGTAGTGAATGCGATGTCCTATTTGATCTGGTTTATCCGTATATTTATAGCTACAAAATGAAAACAAAATCTCCTAAAATAGGGGGATGCCAGTGAATATTCCCAGGTGAACGTTGAAGACCAAGTAATGCGGCTTCAACGTTCTTCTTCAAACAACTTGGACCGAGTCTTTAGGGGAAGAGGTCTTCATGAATGTTGTGAACCTGTACTCGTACTCCTGCACACAATCCGTTAGTAATCCTCAGGATACAGTATCAGGATGTTACCAATATCTTGATTCAGCATCCTGGTTACGAACATATATTATGTAATCAAGATATAATTCAAGATACTATCCAGGATATGGGCTCAGAATTTCACCCATAACACTTATGATAAGTCTTATATGTCAAAACATGTTTGATAATGTTGTAACATCAGTTTATATGTCAAAACTTCGGTTACATATGCTTAAAATGGATTTATGCGCAAAAAGGGCATTTTGGTCATTTTTAAGAACACATAAGCGACTTATCATAACACTAACCAAATGATGCAACCATAAGGTATAACCTTAGTAGGTTATTCACTATACAACTATGGTCACAAATATGTGTTTGTTCGGATCCTAAGATCGACCAAAGGGGTCGGATTCGAAAGTCAAAACGGTGGTCAAGACCGCTCGACTTACGACCCTAATAAAGCACAAAACATGTCTAACTAAGTTATAAAACTGATTTGGTAACAAAACTTGAAGTTTTGATATCCGAAAATAGTTTCGTCGTAAAATGCACATTATGTGCATTTTTGACCAAAACTTTGACTCTTCACTTCGACTAGTAAACGTGGTAATCAGAAGGTGCAATCGCAAGGGATTATAACCTTTGTGCTTACGATCACGTTGCAAAGTTCAATTGAAATTTGACTTGACCAATTAAGGTCAGAACTGAAAGTCAACTGTTTGACTTTTAGCTCAAAATAGCTAAAATAAATGAAATAGACTAAGGATGAGAACTTACTTGTGTTTGAGAAACACTTAAGAATTCAGGGAGGAGGTCTCCAATTGCTGGAAACAACTCCAAGAAGATAGGAGAAAGAAAATGAGAATGAGCAAGGAATTTGTGTGCAAATGGGGTGCTATTTATAGTTATTTTGGGGTCACAAGATCATTACACATGTCCCATGAGGTGTCCATGATCAAAGGAGGTTCAAACACTTGTCAAATGCAGGAAAGAACTTGGAAAACACGAGTTCTTGGGCTCCAAGCAAAGTAAAACAGCCGATGCCCACAATTCTGTTCGCTGGCATGTCTTGGCGACCCGCGACAGCCTAGGCCAAGGTTTTCGCGGCCAGTGAAGGGGTCTGGCAGGGGCAGAAGTTTGCTTAATTGGTAGATTTGGCCCCTGGACTTGCTTCGTCGCGTTTTGTGTAACACCCCGAAAATATAAAGTTTTATATTAAGAATTTAATATTGGTAATAAACAGAATAAAGTAACTAGGAATACATAACCTAGTTAAATCATAAGTCTTATAGTAATAAGGAAGTTGGTTAAAATAAACTACATGTAACTTGGAATAAAGTATAGGGGCCAATTGTAGCAAACTTGAAACAAGTTTGTTTTAATTAAAATACTAAACACCAAAACACACACTTAAAGTGTGAGTTCTGGTCGAATTCTCCAGAGAAGCCAGGGGCTCCCCATCTCAAACCCTAACTAGCTCAAAATTGACAAATTGAAAGGCCAAATCAGTCCCAAATCGATTTCCAAGCATAAATTTGTGATCATCTCAGTGAAGTGATCATAAGGTATGTTAAAAAATTACAATTTGGTTTCATCTCAACTTCTTGATGATTTGTGAAATTGAAATCTAAACTTGATATGTTGATGTTTAGATGAAATTAGTGATGGAAACATGTTTAGGAGTAAACCCTAGCTAATAACTTGCTGAATTGATGCTCAAATTATGAATATTCATGTTCACCCATCTAAGTGTTAAATGGATTTTCATAGAATGATAAGAACACAAGAAATGTGATCATAAAAATTAGTGTTAATGGTTTACATGAAGTGAATCTGATATTTCTATGCATACTAGATATAATGATCTTGTAAAGATTGTTTAATTTGGCTAAATAGTTAAGTCATGAGCTTGATAATGGATTTTGTAAAAACGATGCTCATAAGGTGTTTGTTAAAACGCGTAAGTGAAAGCTAAAATAGTAAATTTTGGATAAAAACGCATATTTGAATGAAATGACAAATCATGCGTTGTATGTTATGAATGGAGTTCTAAACGGTAGTTGGTTGAACTCTATAAGTAAAGGGATCGAATCCTCAAGCGGAAAAGCCGGGACGGATACGCGCTTGAAAGGAACGCTCTAGAGGTACGTAACTATTCGTTTCGTCACATTATACAAAAATGTTTAGTTATAGCTTGATAATAGTACCGCAATGTGATAAGCGTGTTTGATGTGTCATTGAAGTGACGAAGTTTACTCGATAGATCAAACGGGTCAAATGGAATGTTTAGAGTATGTTTGGCAAGCCATAGAAGTGACGAAGTTCACTCGGTAAACCACACGGGTCAAAACAAACGGTTAAAGTATGATTGGGATAAGTCATACGGGTTAAGATGAACGATTAGATTCGTTCAGTGTATTATAGAAAACGGGTTAAAACAATGAGTAGAATATGTTAAGTTTGTTGTTAAAGTGATGGTCTTCACTTGACAAACAAACGGGTCAAAAAGAAAATTTTGTGTTTTAAAACGATTACGTTAGAAGCGACGTGAATGTCGTGATTATCAATGAGTAATATAAACGCATAAGTCGAAAAATGACTACAATAAATTTGATGAATGAGCCCTTGAATATGGGACATTGATTATAAAAGTAATTTTGTTGAAATGTTGAAAAACAAGCTTGATTCTATTCCGTGAATAAAACCATGGAAAGAAGGTGATACGCCAAAGTTAACAAGCCCGGGGAATGGGTAATTAAGTTTAGAAACCAATAGGGATGAATGATTGTAAAGTATGATACATAACATAATGGGTCAAATAAATAAAAGAGGATTTATAGGCTATCAGCCTATAATCCGAATTTTGATGCAAATAAATATGATAAACGGATCCGTATTTCGAATACGGACACGTAGGAAATAGAATCACTAAAAACGGACTTATAAATTTAAAGTTATGAACATTTAAAGTTTGAATTTTGGGAAAAACTGGAGCTGGGCAGAAAATGCAGATCCATAGTCGGACCTGCTGGAAAACAACCTCCCCCGCGGCACACGACGGGGTGTGCTGGTCCTGGCCGACACGCGGGGCCACTCGCGGCCCACAAAAGATGTAATGAAGTCTCTCGCGTGGCGTGAGAGACATAGTTCCGGAAATTTTATTTTCTTTTCATTCGTTTGATATTAGAACTTGGTTATACATGTTTTTATGATGTCAAAACTAACGTATATGTTGGTTTTGTTATTAGGTGATGTTGGGGATGTTCCGGGTTGTGATCAAGCAATTGTCTAGAACCGAACGCAATACTTTTTGAAGCTTCCGCGTTAATACTTTTTGTTTTAATTAAACATGAAACATGTAACTCTTGATGCCACATTTTACTATGTTTTAAACTAGAAGGATTGATAATCCTAAATACTTTAGTCACGTAAGAAACCTAAACTTGACAAAGTTTTTTTTTGTTAATCCGTATTTTTCCTTAAACTAAATGTGTATTTAGTAGTAAATTTATATTAAATTAAGACGGGCATTACATTTTGTCACTTTTAACACCTTTTAACCTAATATCTAGGCTCTGTAAAGGTGTTAAGGCATATGTAACTTGGATTTTGCCTGAAAATGTCATGGATGTCGGTTCGTTCGGTTGTACGGTTACACGTTTCGCAAAATTACGTAAAACGCTATAACAAAACCTAAAATGACCAAATTGCGAAATGATTGATATTTTTTCATTTTTATCAATAAAATACAAGATTTTATTGATCATAAAATTTTTTGGATTAGTACACATGATCCGTATTAAAAAATACGAGAATTGGCAGACTTTCGCAGTTTGTCGAAAATAGCCCCTGAGCTTGAATAAGCATGTTTTTGCCATACCGAACCCTTCAAAACTTATATATAAGTTATGTAAAGGGTATTAAGGGTATGTGTAGCTTATGTACTTGTTCCGGAGTGTACGTCGCGTTAAACTGATTACGTTTGAGTAACAGTTTACGTATTACTTCCAGGAAAGCCTTTGAATGTTCGAAATTGAACAAGGATTGAAAATGCACAAATGTCACATTTGGCCAATATACTTCGGTTCGTTACGGTATTGGTATGATATAGGCCCTCCTCAGTATAACAATCAACACGTTTTTCACATCGGTTGTAACCATCCAAACGAACATTGGTATCGGTGTTGTTCGAACGGTATCGGTTTGGTTTGTCACGGTCGGTATTCATTTGTCGTTGTAGACGGAGTTGTATGATTGAAATAATATTGAAACCGAAAACCATAATAATGAATACATGTACTGGTACCAATATTGTTTGGTCCGAGTCAGTATGATAGCGATAAGGCATTAGTTTACCAAAATAAAAAACCATAAAAATAATACCGATACCAATACTGATGTTGTTCGGTTGATTTCAATTCAGTACGATTTATAAAATTTATAACATAGTTGCATATTAGACTTTTTTTAAGTTAACAAATGCAAGAATAGATAATAAATAAAATATTGTTAACAATATAAAGAAATACTTAAAAAGTTATTTACTATTTAGCAGAATTCCTTTATATAATAATAACTAGTTGATTCCTCCGCACTTTTCAGCGTGCATTCATAGCTTCGCTTATTTACAGTATCTGAACGTGCTATGACAATCAAAAGAAATAACCCATGACTATAACACTTTTGGATCAAAAGAAAACAATTTTTTTTAAATGGAACTAGATTTGATAATTTATTTAAGTATAAATGTAAATTCATAATCGTAATACTTATTACATCATAAATAAGTTATATATTGTAGTCTTAAGACTATAGATATTAATCCTGGTTTATTATTATACTAGTAAGAAAAATAAATAATAAAAGGGAGATACCAAAAACCATATAAATAAATACAGGGTTCAGTTAACGTACAATTGGCCTTAACGTACGATGAGTACGCGATGAAAATATAACATGCGAATTTTAGGTTATAACATGTGGATTTTATGATTAATAACTGATGTTTTATAATATGCGGATTTTAGGTTAAAACTTGTGGATTTTATGACTAACCCTGATGTTTTATAACATGCGGATTTATGGTTTTCCAGCATGCGGATTTATGGTTTTTGAGGTTTATAACATGCGGATTCTCATCGCGTACGCTCGTATGTTAAGGCCAATTGTACAAGACACTTCCTCAAAACGTTGGTTTTGACTACAATACAAATTGTAAGGCCCCTAAACCATGCACCTCACAGTCGGGTCACATCACAATGTACTGTTTGAAAATAAGTCTTTTCTAAAAAATACGCAGCGGAAATTTTAATTAAAACAGTACATGATTAAATAAAAACTCAAAATGTTATTTAGTTTCTAACAAATCAAATGCATTCCACCATATCACGAGTAATCCCATCTGCTAGCCAAGAGCAACACCGACTCAATCCACACACCTACAAAACAATCTAATATACATGCAAAAGTCAGCTACGTTGAATGAGTTCTATAGTTGAAGCATTTAAAACACATCCCAAATGCTTTATTTGAAAACCAAAACACCATCATTTTAAAACTACCATCATTTATTAAAATACGTTGCCATCATTTTGAAGTTTAACGACTCCAACCTGTCACCCAAAACTCCACCCTTGTCCTAGGTTCAATCATCCTACAAGTAATCCTTTCCCATATGGATTAGATTACGCAAACACCGAAGGACGACCCGCAATGCATCTCAATTCATAAGACGGTTAAACAAACCAACTCGTATCTAAGACATAACAATTAATGGCTTAAAAACTCAATTGTAACTTAACCTCGTACGACGACTACAAAATTAACATCACTCGACAATTGCATGGTAGAACATCATTCGTCACCCGCATCATTTAACATCATTCGTCAACTTCACATATAATCATTGTTTAACCACCATTTAACTAGTGTGAAACACATAAGCACATAAGGTGGGAACCTAACACATCAGTTGTTGCCCAAAGGCTATCATCATTGCCCTCGTCAGGGCACCCTCATTGGGTATTGTCACCTCCAATTTGACCCCGAAGAGTCCGTCACCTACATAATACCCCTAAGGGTCCGTCGTTGCCACTAGGGCTAATCGTCTAAACACCTTAAGGGTGTTTCTTGTGACCTGATGTCACCCCGAAGGTAACGCCGCCATCACAAATAACCCGCATCTCGTGACCTGACGCCACCCCGACAGTAACGCTGCCATCACTAGTAACCAGCATCCCGTGACCTGACGCCACCTCGAAGGTAACTGTAACGCTTTGCATTTTGTACTTTCTTTATTTAGAAAGTGTAATCGTATTTCTATTTATGGAAACTTGTAATCGTATCATGTTCATATTCCATTTCCTATCTTGTAATCCGAGGCCTTGATCATAATGGAATTCCTTTTTATACATAAGCAGGCTACATACTTGAAACAGGTGTTATAAAGTTGAATACATGCTTATACACAAAAACCGACACTTGAAATACTTGAAATTGATATTTATACATGCATAACACTTATGCGTTACTCCGATATGCTTAAATACTTAAAACCAGCTAACACATGAGAAAATGACGCAATATAACCCAAACTACCCCACTCATGCGGATGTAGCATCTCTTTGCACGAACTTACCTTTGCATGAACTTACTTTCGCACGAACTTACCTTGGCACGAACTTACCTTTGCACGAACTTACCTTCGCATGAACTTACCTTTGCACTAAGGACTTACCTTTGCACGAAGGACTTACCTTTGCCCGAAAGACTTACCTTCGTACGAAGGACTTACCTTCCCATGAAAGACTTACCTTTGCACGAAGGACTTACCTTTGCACAAAAGACTTACCTTCGCACCAACATGTAACCTCCGTACGAACCACTCATCCACATGAATGGAGCTGGCGATGGGATTTCGGGCAGAAAACGTAAACAGCCGTGTTTTACCTACTTTTTCACCTTTTTGCAACACCCAACCACTTCCTACTTTATTAATGACTTAAACCCTATTCTTATCTTATAAATAGGAGCCTCCATACACTCCTAAACACTTTCCAAACACTTAAATCACTCTCAAATATTCATACTTTCTCTCTAATCTACAAGACTTGGCAGAAAATTTCCAGCCTTCTAAGTGAGTTTTAGCACACTTCTCTTCTTATTTCTTCATGTTTTCTTCTTTCATTCTACTTGGATAACCTCTAGGAAGGTTTTCACAAGTATGCCATGGCAAACTGATGCGGGCCCAAGTGTGGAGGAGCGGGCCATCTTATATTTGGAGGCCCAAGATCGTGTGACAAAAGGGGCTTCACTAAAATGGCTCTAACTTGGGCTACGGGGGTCCATTTTGGGCGTGTAACCAGGCGAAACGATTGTGAGAATGAGACCCATCTTTCTAAAAATTGTTGTGGAGGTTTAGGTCGTCGTTCGGGCCCAAAAATGTTCATTTTTATGAATTATTTATCATTTTATGTTTTTTATTACTTTTGGTGGACTTTTATTTCGTTCTAGCTTTTGGCCCAAGTGTGTTTTGAGGCCCGTTTTCAATTTATGTTGTTATTTATATGGATGTAATGGGAGGAAACAAGTCAGTTTTTTATTATATGAACAATCATTTTTCTCTCCCAATTCACTAGTGTGTGTTTTGTGTGTGAAAATCCCAATTTTCGGTATTCTTCATGAATCAACGAATTTTGGAAGAATCGTTCCTGGTATTATGTGGGAATCAACAGGTCTGATTTCCTATCTCATTTTCTAGTCTACATCACAAACTAAGGTGAAACCTCACCATATTTGAGGTCCAAAGTAGAGATAAAATTCTGCTTTCACTTATGTTTTTATAACTTACATTTCTTCACACAAAACTTGGTGAAATCTTGTACCCACCGAGCTCCCAACTAAGTTCATAGTTGTGGGTTTGTGTTGTGGTTGATTTCCACCAAGAAATAAGTTCAAAAACTCTTTTAAAGTATGCTCATATATGTTCCAAGTGTTGAAACCATCCAAGATTCACCATCTTCAATATGGATGAACTTGTGTTTTGGTAGAAGTGTGAACCGTGGGAGCTTTGGCTTTCCAATCTAGTTCCACTACGTCACTTGTGGACTTGTGTATGAACATCCAAGTAGCTTCCAAAACTCAAAGTAACACAACCCCGCCGCACCTCTAACATTTACCATGGTGGGTATGGAACACCCGTGTTGATCTTACTTGGCTACTTGGCAAAATTTGTTAGTTTATGTTATTCTTATTCATGACTAATCGAGGTTATCAACTATGTTGATAAACCATGTGCTTTGGTGAATCTTACAATGAGGTTATTCATGCCTCCATGCTTGACTTATATGACACTACATGATGGACCAATAATCTAAACTATATAATATATAATATAAAATATATATTAACCGAATTCTTGATGATAACCGGATTATGGGTATATGTCATGAACATAGGTTATTTTATCTTCGTTCTAAACTCCCTGGTTTTGATTCTAATGGGCAAATTAGGACCCATGAAATCACTTAAAACTTAGTGTCAAAACGAGTATTTAGACAAGATATACTTTTGCATATTTATACTCTTTATACTTAAAATTTCGAATTCAAACTCTCTACCAAATTTGAATACTCACACACTCCGTTTCCCCTAATGTAGGGTAACTTCGATGTTCTCGACTCTCAACGCATCACTCACGTACGTGGGATTTATACGCAAAACCGTGAGTATACTGGACCCCATTTTCCGTTTTATATAATTTGGGTGCAACATGTACACATATACAAAATCATGAATCACGATTAAACTTGTTTACACACATGCTCTATTAACATGATACTTGTATTCTCCTTGTTAATCGCATGCTATATTATACTTGTGTTCTATATGCTCATTAACTTTGCAAGCCTACCTTAACATTATAGCGCTATAGGATTAACGCACCGCCCGTATTCTTGTGGTATTGTTAAGTAAACTATTTTACAACCTTGTCGTTTCGGCAGCAACGGTATGCACGATTGCGGTGTACTTTGGTTTGACTTATAGTTAACACATGCTAGTATGTTAGTAATAATGTATGCATATTACCATGTTGGATATGAGACAACTTTTACTCACCATTATACTATGTAATTAAACTTGTAAACTCGCCAACTTTTTGTTGATCAAGATTTTAATACATGTTGCATGAAACTAGTCGATGCCGATGAAGAATATTATTTGGGGTGGATTAGAAACACACCAAGATTTAAATTTATGTACTTTGTTTCATGACGTTTCGCTATTTGCTACTTGATGTATTTTTCTTTCAAGACAATGTAATATCATTCTAGTATCAATGAAATTGGTGTTATCTAAATATTGTCACAATTAGTTGTTATGAAGTCTCTTGCAATCTCGTTTTCGTCTCACTCCGATGTTTCCGCCATCGGTTGGGGTGTGACAGTAACGCTGCCATCACGAATAACCCATATCAAGCACCTCAAGGATGCTAATTCACATAAAGCACAAAGATATACATACAAGGTTAAAAGCATGTCAACTACCCGACAACTACTACCTTAACGTTCTCGCTACCACTAAGGTTCGAAACGTTTGATAGGATTACCAATTAAAATTTATCACGATTCAAGTCGTGCTTTTAATATCAACACCTACCACGCCCCATACCTATACGACCTCGACATCACTAAATAAAACGTCAAATGCCTACACATGACTAATACAACCCGATTAATCACTATGTCGTAAAAAGTATTGTTCGTGTAAAAACGTTTATAAAACTTTTTGGTCGCAAAAATCGTTAATTTATAAAACTCGTAACATGTATTAAAATGCTAGCCCCGAAAATATTTAAGAAAAAAGCGGATTAGAACTCACTGATTGCAAAGCTTCCAAATCCACGAGCTAACTGTCTTGAACTACGAGGTGAAACAAATCCTCAATAAAGCGTGCGAACCGCATAAAAAAAACAAGTGAACGCGCAAATCCTCTACTTGTGTCAACAACCAAACACTCCATGGGAATCACCAATCACAATCATCATCATTAAACTCCACATCCATGACCATACTCAAAATAGCAAAATTTCATGCACACATTAGTCATCGGCATCATTCATAACCATTCTAATCATGTTCCACCTTCTTCACCAAGCCATAATCACCTTACCATACCATACATCACTGATTTTCATGCTAAGACCTCACCTTATTTACCAAAAAATAAAACCCCCATACAACCGGTTTCCTTTACATTTGCATTAAATTACAACCGTGATCCTTTAACTAAAGAAATTATAGGCACTGTCCTTTATGTTACCGGTTTTTTACACGTTATATCCTTTAAACCTAACCTTGTTAAGTTTTTTTGGTTAAGTCTTACTATGTGCCTCTCGCATGAGCACAACTTCGTCTTTTCATCCCAATTTTATATTAAAAAACGAAATAAATAAATCTCTTTTATCCCCCTCCATTTTTTCAAACCAATAAATAAACAATATTTTGGAATTAATGTTTGTTTTTTATCAAATCAATCAAAAGAGCTGACTATGATGATATTGGAAGCTTACCATAAATTTCATTGATGTCGTTTTGTTCTAGTGCTTGTCGTATGTAGAAGACACTAATTGCAAGGTTTGATTCATGTTCCTTTTTTCTGTAGGTTTTTTTTATCGAAGTTTTGAGAGACATAGACAATGGTTATGGTCTTTGAGATGAGTATGAACAATCAGGTATTATCATATGCAAGGGGAAATCGAAATTCATGTTAAATTGAGATGAAAATGTCACACCCCAACCGATGGCGGAAACATCGGAGTGAGACGAAGATAGATTGCTCATTACACATAACACTAGAATTTGCGACAAGTATTAAATAATGAATTTCATTTTGTTACTATAAGAATTCGATTACAACATGGAAAGGAAAATACAATTACAACAACTTGAAATGAAAGAATTACATTACAACAAGTAAACAAAAATTAAAATGAGTATCTAGGCTTCCTACTAGGTTCCATGCATTATCAACATCATCGTTAAACCTGCAACATGTTTTAAAAGCGTAGTTCAATACAAAAGTATTGGCGAGTATACAAGTTTTTTGTGATAGCATATAAGTCTAAAATGATAATGAACAATCCACATGGCAAACCTAGTTATCAATATTAACATATAAACTGGCATGCGATTTACAAGTCAACCCTCTGTTTACGCAAGTATAAATGAATAAACCTAACATGACCTCTCGTTCACGGGTGGTGCGTTACTCCTATAGCGCTATACATGTTAAGTGGAGGCTTGTACGAAGCTAATGACAAGTTCATCACATAAGAATCATCCAGAAAACACGAATCAAGCATAACAAATAGTAAGCATGTATTGGATTGTTTGTTTGCATATTTGCATAAGAATATGTATACTAAGTTTGTTTTGTATATGAAAACATGTAACACCCAAAAGTGTGAAAACGGTAAAATGGGTCAAGTATACTCACATAATTGCTAATTCTTCCGATTATTCAATTGTTGACGAGGGAATGAGTTTAGGAGGTTGAATGTATACGGATTGGAGTTCAAGGTATGTTTAGAGTCGGAATTTAAAGTATATCGAAAGTAAGTATATGAGAAAATAACCATCTAGCCCCTAATACTCGTTTTGACCCTATGGAACCCATAGGGGTTTGAATGTTTTCATGGGTTAAAGTACCCATTAGAATCGTAACGAGAGCTAAGTTCCTAGATAATGTAACTTAATATTTTGACAAATAACCACTAGATTAGAGAAAATACCACTAAAATGTAACTAAGTTTGTCAACTGTCTCAATTAAGTCATCCAAACTTTTTTTTGTCTCTCTAAAGTCACCAAATTTTAATTTTGTGTTATAATACTGTGTAATTACCAGGTCATCAGGTTACCATTTTTCCTTTTATTTTTTTATTTTCTTTTTAATGCTTATGTGGATATTATTTATATTAGGTGGAATTTATAAAATAAAAACATATTATAACCTACCTACGAATGTTTCATTCTCCCAAAACCCTAGACGACATGAACAACGGCAACAAAGACCGACCTTCAACCTTTGATGATTAGATTCGCGATTCGTCGGGTACGATTGCTTCTTTCGTTTTTGTTTCATAGCAATGATATATATTGTTTCGATGACAACCCAGAGACGACCTGTATCGATTCATTTTTGTTTCATAGCTTCTTTCGTTTTTGTTTAATAGCAATGATATATATTATTTTGATCAAATTTAAGATTCTTCTCTTATGAGAGATTATTGTTGTGCATGATTGTTGGAAGAGAGAACAAGGATTGGAAATATTACGTGAGACATGAGAGATGATTATTGAATTCTAGTTGAGCATGTCAGAATAATTCTTGCTGAGTACTGTAACACTTAGTTCCTCAGTTACATGCTTAAACTATCTGAATATATATAGCATCATGTTTTTTTAATATATAAAAATTTTGAGGTGGCTTAATCAATTTTAAGATTCTGCATTCATTTTTTTTAATATTAGTATTCTACATTCAATTTTTTTTAAAATTTAAGGTCCTTGTACTTAGTCCATATTAATATACATATAGTTTTTTTCTATTTATAATCAGCAATAAATAGTACGGAAGTTGGGTCTCAAACAACATTACAACATGAATATGATCAAATCGAAAAGGACCCTTTTTTGAGTCTACTTTGTTATGACAGTGATAGCGAAAAGGATGATCGTTCAGAGAAGCATACAAATATCCAATCAAACCACTGATAGGAAGTACATTTTGGCCCAAAATTGATGATATAAAACCTTTACCTCCAAAAGAGAGACGAATGCCGGGTAGACCAGCAGTAAAGAGGAATGCCAAAAGGTAGACCTAAAAAGCTTGGTGCAACGAATAAAGTCTAAAATGATTTCGTGTTTTTTTATTTTTTTGAGTTATCTTTTTGTGACATGAATTTTGGACGATGTTGCCTATGTTTTTTGTTTATCTTTTTGTGACGAATAGATACGATGGTATTGAAAGTTTTGGTTTATCATTTATTTTTCATTCATCATAATATTTTACTTTTTTTTATATCGCGTGTTGCGGTAAAACCGAGCAAATGATAATGTAAAACAAACGTGATTTAAAAATAAATCATGTTGTTTAGAAAGTCAAACCATTAGAAAGATTTAGTTTATCATCGTACCATTTTATGATACTAAATAAATATTTTATTTTGAGTACAACTTCGGTTTTAACAAAACTAATAACGGAATGTCAGGGAAAGAAATCAAGAACAATTACGTACTTAAATTTTTAGAAAAAAGTTATAAACATAAATTATTAAAGAAGTATCAAATTAATCGATAAATTAATATACGTTCAAAAAATAAGAAAAAACAATTATTAAAAAGAGGTAAAGGAAATACATGTTTAAAAAAAGAAAAATATGTTAGTAAAAGTAAATATAATAATAAACTATTATAATATATTAAATAATAAAATAATAAAAAAACTCTATATTATTATAAAAATAAAGTTACTATTCATCAATCCTCGACAACAATATATATATATATATATATATATATATATATAGGTAAAGGATCCTGTAAAAAGTGCTCAAAGTGTGAGAAGGGTAAGAAATAATGTGGTGATGACAAGTGTCCTATATCTAAATTAATTCAAAAGGGTGAATTAGTAATTTTCTATTTTCTTTCAATTAATTGATTAAAAGATAACTGCCCAAAATAACTTCCACCCTTTATTATAGGAATTCGATTTTAGGAATTAATCTACGAATGTGTGTAGTGTTATATAATTCTGTAGTGCAACAACCATTCAGAACTGCATAGTGTTATATATTTTTTATATAGTGTTATATAGTGTTACTTGGTGTTATATGGTGTTATAATATGGTTTTTGGTGTTATATAATTCTGTAGTGTTATATAATTCTGTAGCGCAACCATCAAAAAACACTATATAACACCATCAATTATTAATTCTGTAGTGCAACCACCATTTAGAACTGTATAGTGTTATATATTTTTATATAGTATTATATAGTGTTACATGGTGTTATATAGTGTTCTTTGGTTATATAGTGTTATATGATGGATGCATAGTGTTATATAGTGTTATATTTTTCTGGTAGCATGCCTATGATGGATGTATAGTGTTATATATTGTTATATAGTGTTATATGATAGATGTATAGTGTTATACGTTTCTTTGCAGCAGTTACATATTTTTCTATTTTTAGAATTTAGGATCGAGATAATTTAGCAATTAAATTTGAATAGCTAGTTTTTAGGAGATTGATGGCGGTTACCATATTTGAAACATTGGAAAAGACACTATTGCCCTTCAATTTTACATAAGGTCCTTCTAATTAAAACACAATTTACATTTTATACCCTATTGATCTCAACCATTAGATCAAATATCCAATGGTTTAAAACACTTCTTACCCTTCTCACATTTTAGACACTTTTTACCATATCCCTACCCTATATATATATATAATAGTCTTTAATGACTTAATTGTTTTAAAAAAACTCAATAAAAAAGTCTTCAATACGATTTTTAAAATAAAAAAAGTGTTTTTGTTACTCATTCAAAAAGTACAATTTTTTTGCTTAAAAAAACTCAATCGTAACACTGTATATTTTATTAATTTTAGAATACAAAATGATTTTCAATTTTTTTAGAGAAAAATCCATGTCATTAATTTTATTTTCCACATCATATTAAAAATTAAAAAAGATAATAAAACCTGACACATCATCTTTACTAACCTGGTAACCTGATAATTACATAGTATTAGAACATCAAATGAAACTCGAGTTATTTTATAGAGACACAAAAAGTTTCAATGACTTAACTGGAACACCTATCAAAGTTAGTTACATTTCTACGAAGTTACCCCACTAGATTATCTTAAAAGGTTCGGTTACTATGGATATTATATATTTTATATATTATATATCATAAGTTTTAGTCCAATAATATAACAAGATTATCAAAGAAGTCATGCATAGAGGTAGGAAGATAAATCTTCCATTTTAATACCTCTTTTGTATTCACCAATGCATAAGTTGTCATAAGACAACAAGGATGGTCATGAATGTACAATAAGGAAATGAAATAAGCACTAGCTAACAAGGAAAACATCAAGTGATGTGTGGATTTGTAAGTAATCCAAATAATCACACATATTCAAGTTCAAGACTTGTTCATCACTTGTGGGTTAAAACTCTTTTAAAACAGAAAGTTTTGAGGCTTAAAACCTCTGGATTTGTATGTTACAACCTTGTTTTTAAGCACACATAATCATAGTCTTGATTAGTGGCATAAGGACATAGGAATGTATAAAGAAATCACAAGTTTAAGTATGTTTATCAAAGTGTTTGCACAAAACAGAAATTTTCTTGCATTTTTTAGCCTTATTATGGTGATGTTCCAGCCTTGGTTTTCCATGGAAAACCTGTGGAAACATACCTAAGGTTGTTCCAAGTGCTAAGAAGAAAGAATGAATGAAAAAGGTGAAAGATAAGTGAAGTTATGCTCATTTTTGCAACTTGATACGAATCTGATTTGCTACTGATTTCCAGCTGATTTTTGAGTGTTTGAGAGTGAAAATGGAGTGTTTGCAAAGTGAAAAATGTGTGGAGAAGGGTTGGGTTTTATAGGGAATGATTAGGGTTAGTAGTTGGGCCATTTAATGGAGAAAACACATCAAAACAAACACATTTTTGGCCAATCCACGAAGCTGAATTACAAATCTGCGGATCTGACTCTCTCACGGGGCGCGAGCCAGATGGAGTGGCGGGTCGCGACCCGCGATCCTCCTGGGTTGGTGATTTGTTTGTTATCTTGACACTTTTAGTCCCTTTAGTTTCATATTTCGGGGTTTTAAGGTGTTTTAGGGCATTTTATGTGTAAAAGGCAAAGTGTAGGGGCATGTATGTAAAGCATAAAAATAAATATAAAACAAGTATGAATAAGTATTTTTGTCGAGAGATAGTATCGAATACGCATGAATCGAGTATGTAAGAAAAGTATTTGTAAGTTCAACGTACTTTGTAAGAATTACGAATAAGGTATCGTATGTGTAATTGATCCAAACGTATGAACATGTAGAACATGAATTTAAAGAAATACAAATTTTATTTATGATCCATGTCTCGGATTTTACGATGATACGACGAAAGGACGATTACAAGGAATACGAGATTTCCAAGGATAGCATTACAAGGTGAGCTTTCTAATTATGGAAAGTATGAAAAAGCATGGCGTTACAGAAAAGACCATGTTGCCCTCATGTGAGAGGCACATGGTAAGACTTAACCAAAAAACTTAACTAGGTTAGGGCTAAAGGACATAACATGCTAGAAACTGGTAACATAAAGGACAAAGCCTATAATTTCTTTAGTTAAAGGATACCAGTTGTAATTTGATACAAACATAAAGGACACCGGTTGTAATTTACTCTAAATAAATATATAAAAAAAACCATGTACACACGGTTGAACAATCCAGACGACAACTCAACACCTTTTTCCATTATCATACCATCATACCCTACTCCCTAATCCATAAACTAAGCCAATCGAACCTACCCATGCGACACCATATAATTTACTTAACCGCAACCCATATCGAGCTCCCCATAAAAATCGTCATAACCATCATTACTTACCCATTAAATCCGTAACCAACCTTGACACACCATCTTCCACCATCACGGCCTTACGCTACCCATGCTCACCCTCACAGCCTCCACCTTCACTCTTTGAGTCCAAACCAAAACAACATCCGATCACCACTGACACCGTTCGTCACTATCACCATCACCAGCTTCATATCCATAGCCCAAAACTAAAACCGGTACACAGGGGCGGACCTATCCATGATGGTGGGTGGGCGGCCGCACCCCTTGAAAAAAAGGTTTTTCGTGCTATTTTTCGTCGAAAATCCCAACCGCGCCCCTTGAAAACTTTCAACCGCCCTTCTTAAAAAAGATATTATGAATTTGTAAAAAAGAAATTAAACATGGATTATTATGAATATATAAGTTGTTAGGGATAGATTTTCTAAACCTAAGGATCACGGATCCTCAAGTACTGCCAGGATCACGGATCCTCAATTCTGTTTGAATTAAGGATCCTCAGAAGACATTACAGGATCAGGATCCAGGATCCTCATTGTTATCCTTATACTAACGGTTGCCTTCACTATGTTTAAGCTTGTTTTGCAGGAGTGTACGCTTTGGACTTGGTCTTGCCGATATTCTTGGGGAATATGCCCTCAATATTCCGCACGTGCATGGCTTGGTGACCGTTTTAGAAGTCGTGGGGAGCTTGCACATTTAGCGGATAGTTAGTTATTTAAGTTATTTCTATTTTTAAAGGGGATAACAAGCTTGAGTTTAGAACAATTAAGCATACACACACACTCGAGACAGCTCTCAACAGCTCTCTGCAATATATTGGCGATTTCATACACTTTTACACACTAGTGATCCTTGTAACAAGCTTGTTATCATCCCGAGTTGTAATGATCATTTATTTAATTTTAGTTAGTGATCGGTAGTTTCCATCACCCGAGGTTTTTTATGCCGGAGATCAACTCTTGATCAAGGGCTTTTTCCTCGTATAAATCCTTGTGTCACTTGTTCATTTCATTTGCAAGTTATTCATACATTTGATCATTGTTTCAAGCATCATTCCTCACAACAAAAGATTTGGTTGCATTATCCTAACCTGGTTTTTGACCAAAATAGTTTGGCGCCCACCGTGGGGCAATTGGTGCTTCATTTCTGAAAATTTTTGCTCATTGTGTTCATTTCGGTTCATTATCTTCAACCATATGGCTTCTTCAGCAAAGAACACTTCAAGCTCTATGCCGGCAGTCACTTCTTCACAGGGCATTCCACCTTTGCCTCCACCACCTTTTGGATCCCAGAAGAATGCTGAAAATGCTGCAAAGAGACAAAGCCCCATTTTCCCAAAACCACCAACATCTGCTGTTTCTTCTAACCCTACTAACAGTGATCTTTTTACTTTGATTTTGTAGATGAGGGATCACATACAAGAGCAGGATAAAACCAACAAAAGGATCCTCAGGGAGATTGGTGACATCAAGAAACAGAAGAAATCAGTGGAGGAGCACTCTCCTTTGATACCTAGATCACTGGATTTCGACACTCCAGCTATAACCGCCCTGCAATCTGCAACTCTGGACATCCAGTACCAGAGTGGACCATTGGGAAGGTGTTATGGATCAACAACTATGAGTCAGGCTTTGGGGTCTCACTTCCAGCCTTCAGGATCCTGCTTTCAACCTTCGGGATCCTCTTTCCAGCATCAGGGATCCTTCGTTAGCTCAGGAGGATATATGGGGACGCACATGGTTCAAGGATCCTCTCAGGTTCAAGGATCCTCTCAGGTTCAAGGATCCTCCCTTCAGGTTCAAGGATCCTCATCTCAGGTTCACGGATCCATGGATTATCCTCCAAGACCCCCAGTCATCGCACATCAAGGATCCAACATCTTTTAGGATCAGGGATTCTTAAGAAGTGTACAGCCCTCAAGTTCAGATGTTCATCAAGGAGACTTCATTCCAATGCAGACCATTGCTTCTTCTGGTCCTTCAGTCATACCAGAATCTCGTCAATATGGATTCACATCTGGGATTCCAAACTTGAATCCTCCGGGAGGTAACACTTTGAATAATTCTTATAACACTAACCATGGCTTTGTGCAGGATTCAGGTATCAATCAAGCTATGGCTAGGGAATTACAGAAACTAAAGGATATGATATCCAGCGTTCCAGGAGTGGTTAAGCCCATTCCTGAAATTGCAGATGGAAGCCACAGGATATCTCGCTTTGCACCACCCATTTGTGATGCAGAAATTCCAAATAGGTTCCAAATACCAACCATGAAGTTGTATAATGGTTCAACGGATCCAGAGGAGCATGTAGCTCAGTACAGAGAAATGATGGAGATCAATCCAATTCCTGAGAGGTTAAAAGAAGCCTGTCTATGCAAGGGTTTTGGATCCACACTCACAAGATCAGCTCTTAATAGCCAATTCTCATGTAGTAGAAAATTTGAACGTTTGACTAGTGATCTATATAGGGTAACACAAGGTCAAAATGAATCACTTAGAGATTATATCACTAAGTTTAGTAAAGAATCCTTAGATATTCCTAATCTGGATATAGCTACGGCTATGGAAGCCTTTAAAATGGGTTTACTTAGGGATTTATTATTCTATGATGATCTTGTCATGACCCCCTGCAGGAATCTTGATGAAGTAAGAACCAGGGCCCTTAGATTCATCCGACTAGAGGATGATAAAAGAATCCAGGAAAGACTGGTAGGATCCTTGAAGTAGGAAAAGAAAGGATCCTACTTTAGGAACAACAAGTCCAAATTTTATAACAAGTTTGACAACCAGAACGTGCATGCAGTAGAACAGGAAGAGGATGATGAGGATTATCCTCCCATTTCTGAATATTTTTTTTCTGTCTATAACAATGAACTAATTCTTGCAATGCAAAATTTAGGTGAGAAAGCAAGATGGCCTAGAAAAAGTGATAAACCAGCTGCAACAAAAGACAAGTCCAAATGGTGTTCATATCATGAGGATTTCAGACATCTCATTGAAGAATGCATTGCACTTAGAAAAGAAATTGGTTACTTGTTAAGCAAGGGGCACTTGAAGGAGCTTTTGGGAGGAAAAAAGTCAAGGATCCAGGATCCTGAAAAGGTTCCAGAAAAAGCTCCTGCTCCTCCGGCAGACGCACAAGTTATAAACTTCATATCCGGTGGATCAGACATTTGTGGTACTTCCTTTTCAGCAGCCAAAAGACATGCCAAGGAGACCAAGATGGATAATGGGGATAGACCCATCCGAACCTCTACTGTTACACAGGAAAAAGTTATAACTTTTGATGAAGATGATCGTGTTGATGTCCAGGATCCTCATCATGATGGTCTTGTTATTACCTTGTTTATATCTAACCATTTTGTTCGCAGGATCTTGATAGATGGAGGAAGCTCAGTAAACATAATACAGCTGGATGTCCTCAAGAAAATGAATATCCCTGAATCGGATATTGTCCTAAGATCCTCAGTTCTTGTGGGATTCAGCGGAGAAACCAAGAATACATTGGGGGACATTAAACTTCCCATCTACATTGAAGGACTTCATTCTTATCAAAAATTTTGTGTTATAGATTGCTTATCCTATTGCAACGTTATCCTTGGCAGGCCATGGATACATGACATGAAGGTAGTTGCATCTACATATCATCAATGTGTGAAGCTTCCTAGTCCATGGGGGGTGATAAAGATTGAGAGTGACCAACAAGAAGCAAAGAATTGCTATACCTCATCGATGAAGCCAACCTCAAGACCAAGGGAGCAATAGCAACTAAAGTATCCTTCAAGAGACATCTTGGAGGAAAGAGAACAGGATGTGAAAGATATCCTTATGGATCCTCATGATCCTGAATCAAAAATCTTCATAGGATCAGGGATCCTCAGCAATATTGAACATGATTTGGTATCCTTCCTTGAGAGGAGAAAAACAACCTTTGCCTGGAAGCATGAAGACATGACAGGTATCTCTAAAGACATAATTACCCATAAACTTGGTATTGACAGGTCATTCAAACCTATACACCAAAAAAGGAGAAAGTTTGCACCTGAGAGGAATGCCATTATCCAGGAGGAGGTAGACAAGTTGCTCCGTGCAGGTATGATTAGAGAGGTTAAATATCCAAGATGGTTAGCCAATCTGGTTGTTGTTCAAAAGAAAAATGGAAAGTGGAGTGTATGTGTCGATTTCACTGATTTAAACAAGGCATGTCCCAAGGATCCTTTCCCATTACCCCACATTGACTCCATGGTGGATGCTACCGCGGGTCATGAGTTGTTGACTTTTATGGATGCTTCATCTGGATTTCAACAAATTCAGATGGAACCATCTAATCAAGAGGATAAAGCCTTTATGACCCCAACTGGTATCTATTGTTTTATTGCTATGCCATTTGGACTAAGGAATGCAGGTGCTACTTGTCAAAGGCTAGTCAATATGATGTTTAAGGAACAAATTGGACACATTATGGAAGTCTATATAGACGACATGGTGGTTAAGTCCAAGAGAGCTGAGGATCACCTTAGAGACCTGGAGGAAGCATTCAATATCCTTGACAAATTCAATATGAAGTTGAATCCTTCAAAGTGTCACTTTGGTGTTAAAGCAGGCAAATTCCTAGGTTACATGGTAACAAAAAGAGGCATAGAAGCAAGTCCAAAGCAAATCAAGGCAATTGTGAATATCAAATCTCCTGCCAATGCCAAGGATGTGCAAAGGTTGACAGGGAGGATCGCAGCCTTGAATAGGTTCATATCCAAGTCATCAGAAAAGTGCAAGGAATTCTATGACATTTTGAGAAAGAACAAGAAATTTTAATGGACCGAAAAGCATGAAAATGCTCTCAAAGCCCTTAAGGATTACCTATCCCCAGCCCCTGCCTTGATGAAACCAGAAAAATAGGATATATTATCCTTATATCTAGCGGTATGCTCTAAAGCAGTAAGTGAAGTCCTTGTTAAGGATCACGAAGGTACACAACATCCTGTCTATTATGTAAGTAAGAGTTTACTTGATGCTGAATCCTTGTATTCTCATTTAGAAAAACTTATCCTTGCTTTGATTATGGAATCTACTAAACTAAGACATTTTTTTGAAACTCATGCCATTATTATTAAGACTAACTTTCCAATTAAGAATGTTCTCAGGAAACCTGAAATGTCAGGAAGGATGGCTAAATAGGCAGTGAAGCTTAGTGCTTATGATATAAGATATGAACCAAGGACTGCCATCAAATCTCAAGCCTTAGCTGACTTTGTGGCAGATTTTAGTAGTGATTTACAAAGAGAAGCTGAGTTAGAAGTTCAGCAGCTTGAAGAGACTAAGGATCCTTGGATACTCTTTACTAATGGAGCATCTAATGTCAAAGGAACAGGACTTGGAATACTACTAAAATCGCCACAGGGGGACATAATACCCCACTCAATAGCTTGTGAGTTCCAAACTACTAATAATGAGGCTGAATATGAGGCCTTGATAGCTGGTTTGCAAATTGCCAAGCATATGAGGATCAGGTATCTTGAGGTACATGTGGATTCATTGTTAATTACTAATCACTTTAATGGATCTTATGCTGTTAAAGGTGAAAGATTAATCAAATACCTAGAGATAGTCAAGGAATTGGCACTCTCTTTTGTTTCTTTTAGTTTGACACAGGTACCTAGGGAAGAGAATGCAGAAGCTGATGCATTGGCCAATCTTGGATCATCATTGAAAATTCCAGAGGATATCAAGATCCCTATCATCCATATTTTGGCTCCTGCTATTGAGGATCACATAACTATGGAGATAGAAGAGGATTCTGCAATGGTTCCTAGTGATGGTGCACAGTCTCATTCAGGATCATGGATCCTTCCAATCATGAGATATATACAACATGGAGAGATTCCTACAGGAGAAAACCCAAGGGCTTTCAAAATCAAGGTATCTCAATTTACAATATTAAATAACATGTTATATAAACGATCTCTTGCAGGTCCATATCTAAGTTGTATAGAGGATCCTGAAATTCAAGAAGTCCTGAAGGATTTTCATGAAGGAGATTGTGGAAACCACACTGGGGGCAGGGCATTGTTCTCAAGGATCCTTAGGACATGATACTATTGGCCTACAATGAAGAAGGATGCTGTGGATTATGCCAAGAAGTGTGATCCTTGTCAGAGACATAGTATTATCCTTCATCAACCAGCAGAGCTCTTGCATCCTATATCCTCTTCTTGACCATTCATGAGATGGGGAATGGATATAGTTGGTAAACTTCCCAAAGCACCAGGAGGAAAGGTGTTCATGCTTGCCATGACTGATTACTTCTCTAAGTGGATAGAGGCTGAAGCCTTTGCTCAAGTCAGAGAAAAAGAAGTGATATCCTTTATTAAAAGAAATATCATTACTAGATTTGGTATCCCTTCTGAAATTGTTTGTGATAATGGATCCCAATTTATTGGGAGTAGAACTACTAGATTTTGTGACAACAGGGGGATTAAGATGATAACATCAACACCAGTCCACCCACAAGCTAATGGTCAAGCAGAATCATCCAACAAGATCATCATCAACAACTTGAAGAAGAAGCTTGGATCCAAGAAAGGAAAATGGGCAGAAGAACTACCTTATGTGTTATGGGCTGATAGGACAACTCCCAAGAATGCCACTGGCCAAACTCCATTTTCTTTAGTATTTGGAGCAGAATCAGTGATCCCTACAGAGATGGTGGTTCGTACTGCAAGAACAAGCATTCGTGATCCTGAAGGAAATGCTGAAAACTTGGTTCAAGACTTGGATACCATAGAAGAACTCAGGGATTTAGCAAGGATAAGAATGACTAGTTATCAACAAAGGATGGCTGGAGCCTACAATAAGAATGTCAGGATCAGGAAGTTCCAAGTTGGTGATATGGTATTAAGAAAGCATTTCAGAATACCACAAATCCTGCTGATGGAAAGTTGGCACCAAAGTGGGAAGGCCCCTACCGGATTGAAGCTGAGGCAGGAAAGGGGGCATATCGATTGTTAACAATGGAAGGTGATTTGCTACCAAGAGCTTGGAATGTTGTCCACTTGAAGAAATACTTCATGTAATAAGGATCCAGGATCCTTAGCAACATTCATGACCGATATCCTCGAATGATCCTTAGAGGATAGATGATCCTCATTCTGGTAATGATCTAATTTCAATCTATTTAATTCTTTAGTTATCTTATATACAAGGAAAAGGATCCTGGATCCTTTATCCTTCTTTCATTCAATTCTGAGTTTTGCAGAAGATTGATATATCCTTAACAAAGGATTGAGTATCCACAGAAGTCTCCAGTTATTTGGGCTTGACCCCAGTTATTTGGGCTTGACCCCAGTTATTTGGGCTAGTCCCCAGTTTTTGGGCCTGTCCCCAGATTCGCTAGTAGCGCACGATGATCCTGGTGCAGTTCAAGGCAATGGGACCAGTACCCGCTTTTGGGGCTGACAATTTCATTGTGCTGGCTGTATTCAGGATCCTACGTATAATGGTAGACGTACCATACATCGGTTCCTAAGGTTTCTAACATTTTCACGTTAGCTAAGGTTTTGGCATTTTCATGTCACTAAGTTTGGATAGTTGCCAGTGAGGGCCATACTCCAGTTTACACAAGATCCTTTGGGCTTGTCCCCAGTTTTCTTTGGGCTTGTCCCCAGTTTTTTGGGCTTGTCCCTGGTATATTGGGCTTGTCCCCAGAATTGTTGGGCTTGTCCCCAGTTGCTAACTCTTCTCTTATATTGGCTTAGTCCCAAGTTATGTTCCATTTCAGGTTTTTGAAGATAAATAGCTAAGGATCCTTGATCCTAACCTGTTATTAAGGTTTGTCTTTTGGTTATCCTGATTGTAAGTATTAAAGGTTTGGATCCTAACTTGGATTCTAAGGTATGATCCTTAATCACTTTAATTTTATACTTTATTTGTCTAAGTGACCCTTATTCTTTGACAACAACTTGCATGATCCTTAAGTCAGATCACTTTTTGAATTTTTTGATTATAGGATATTTGATCCTTGATCATATCCTAAATTTTTTGACATAATCTACCAACCTTTTATTCTTAACTTATGAATTCAAACAAAGTGTATCATAGCAATTGAAAGGTAAAGTATTCATAAATGTAACAACACATGAGATAGTCAAAAGATTAAGCTTTTATTTACCAAAAGTTAAACCCTTAAAAGGTTGTCAAAATTGCCAACCCAAGTTTCTACCAGCAAAACGTGGCCCGTCCACTTGGGTTGGCAAAGGGTGTCCATATTAACAAGGTCTAAGTGCAGGAAATAAAGGCGGCAGGATAACAAGTGGTTTCATCCCCCAAACAGAGAATCCATCCACCACCCATTATCCTACCTATTGTCCAAGGATCCATGATCCTCAACCCTAAAAACTATTATTTAAGTACAGACCAGCATTGTTCAAGAAAAACAACTACCGAACCATAAAAAATGGGCTCCGGCCGCGTCTAGATAAATCCATCATCGCCCATTGTTGCAGCCTATACCTTTGCTGCATCACCATCACCTCCAGCTCCTGCATCATCAGCCTAATCCTTCACCCCGCTGCCGCTTGCCTCAAGCATCAAGACCTCTCCAGCCTCCTCTTCATCATCAAGCTCAGCCAGCTTAGCCTTCCAGCCCTCCTGGTCCCAATTGGCCCTGTCAAAGCTAGGATCCTCAGCTTCCTTGGCCATCTGCAGTTTGATCTTGTACATAGCAATGGCAGCAGAAAGTTTAGCATCCTCCATCACTTCATTCTTCTCCTGATCAGCAGTGATGTGGGCCATGACCAGCTGTTTTTTTGCCAAGTTGAGCTCTCTCTCGAGGGTGGAGATGGTTTGATCCTTAGCCAGGAAGATCTTCTGGAAGTCCAGCTCCTTCTGCTCAGCCTCTTCAACATACGCATCAAAGAGCATCTGGATCTCAGCAAATTTCTGCAAAGAAAGAAGGATTCAATTCAGGATCCGTTATCCTCAGATATGCAGGATAGAATTAAGGATCAGGGATCCTTACATCAGCAAAGTATTCTTCAAACTGATGACGGATGAGGGACAGGCCTTCAAGATCATCAGCGGTCTTCCTCTTCTTTCCTCCCTTGCCTTTGGAGGTGACAGGCTTAGGGATTGGAACGCTAGGGCTAGCAGCAGATTTCTTCTTTCCAGATCGGGCAGAGACAGCATCAAGATCAGTGACGCTGAAGCGAGTGGCACACTTTGAAGACTTCCCAACACCTAAGAACGACAAATAACAGATAAGTATCCTTAATCTATATCTATTTAATCATACGTAAAAATAAACACCTACTTGACATTGTGACTGAACCGGAGGATACTTCTTGTGAATCCTTTGTGTTTGCTTGGAATGATCTAACTGCAGGATCAAGGCTCCAAAAGGTAGTGATCCTTTCTTTTGTTGCAGGTGACTGAATGATATGAGAGACTGAGATAGCTGCACAGAAAGACAGGAAAGGATCAGTTACCCTCAACAGAAATAGAATCATCCTATGATCCTTCTATAAGGATCCTCTATCCTACCATGGGTGGTCCACTTTCTGGGGAGATCTTTCCTGTCTGGGATAGAGTCTCTCCTAACAAAGAAGAAACGCTTTTTCCAGTTGATGTAATTCTTTGTGGTCTTAAGGATTGGATGAGGATCACCAGGCTTGTGTTTGAACAAGTAGCGGTGTGAACCGTGGCTCACAAGGTTATACAGTTCAGCCAGTTCTGACAGTCCCAACTCTATGCCTTCCTGCTCAATGATGTTCTCTAGGGTATATAAAACCTTCCACATCATTGGCATGGTCTGGATATAGCACATGCCGGTGAGGGAAAAGAAGGATTGGGTGAAGGCAGGGAAGGGATAGGAGAATCCTATCAGGAATGGGGTGGCCGGAAAGGCAACCCAAGTGTCAGAAAAATGAAGATCAGAATAAGAAAATGAAGATCAGAATAAGAAAATGAAGAGAAAGGGAGAAAGAGAAATACCTGATCGGTATTCGGATGAGGATTTAAAGGAAGTAACGCACGAATTTAAATGCCTATCGATCCTTATCTCTAACCTATTTATAATGATGGTTCTGCAGGATGTCATATCGCTGACGTATGATCAGCAACGGCTAGTTCGATTCTAACTGCTATATATCCATTAGTCAGTTCGTTGGAGATAAGATCAAAAATACGACTCGTTAATTTATATTTTACTCCTCATATTTTAGGGGCAATTGTTAGGGATAGATTTTCTAAACCTAAGGATCACAGATCCTCAAGTACTGCCAGGATCACGGATCCTCAATTCTGTTTGAATTAAGGATCCTCAAAAGACATTGCAGGATCAGGATCCAGGATCCTCATTGTTATCCTTATACTAACGGTTGCCTTCACTATGTTTAAGCTTGTTTTGCAGGAGTGTACGCTTTGGACTTGGTCTTGCCGATATTCTTGGGGAATATGCCCTCAATATTCCACACGTGCATCGCTTGGTGACCGTTTTAGAAGTCGTGGGGAGCTTGCACATTTAGCGGATAGTTAGTTATTTAAGTTATTTCTATTTTTAAAGGGGATAACTGTTAGGGGAGGATTTTCTAACAATTAGTGATCCTTATTCGTTATCCTAATTAGTGATCCTTACTTCTGTGACAGGTGGTGATCCTCAGAAGGGCTTTAGGATCAGGATCATGGATCACTTTAAGGATCCTCGTACTGACGATTGTTTACTTATGTTTTGTAGCATCTCGCAGGTATAACAAGCTTGACCAAGTCTTGGCGACATTCCTGGAGAATATTCCCAAACTATTCTGCACGTGCTTGACCAAAAATAGACGTTGTGGAGAACGTGGAGGCATGGCACGAAAGTCGGATAGTTAGTTTGGTAGTTAGATTTCTATTTTAAAAGGGGTAACGAGCTAGTAGAGAAACACTTAGCCATTTTTTGCAGCTACACACACTCGTATACTCGCACACTTGAAGCTCTCGACGAACACACATTCATTTTCACTCACTTGTACACATTTCACGATAGTGACCCTTGTACCTAGCTCGTTACTATCCGAAGTTGTAAACATTTTATCGTTTATTCGAGCTTGGTGATCGGTAGTTTCCATCACCCGGGGTTTTTTGTGCCGGAGATCAACACTTGATCAAGGGCTTTTTCCCCGTATAAATCCTTGTGTTGTTAGTGCAATTTACCTTGAAGTGATCCTCATCGCTATTACATATTTTAAGCATCATTCCCCGAAACAAAGAGTTTGGTTGCATATCATAAACAGAATTTTTGACCAAAACAGTTTGGCGCCCACCGTGGGGCAATTGGTGCTTCGTCCTTAGAAAAATACGCATTTCTGTGCTTATTTCGGTTCACTACAACCAAGCAAATGGCTTCCTCAGCGAAGAATGCTTCAAATTTGATGCCCTCATTCACTTCTTCACAAGGCGTCCCTCCTTTGCCTCCACCACCTTCTGGATCCCAGAAGAATACCGAGAATGCTGCGAAGAAACCAACTCCCATTTTCTCAAAACCTCCAACTTCTTCTGCTTCTTACACTCCCACTACTAGTGACATGTTTACTTTGATTTTGCAGATGAAGGATCAGATACGGCAACAGGATAAGACCAACGAGAGGATTCTCAAAGAAATTGGAGATCTCAAGAAACAAAAGACAACGGCAGAGGATCATTCCCCACTGGTGCCGAAATCCCTGAATTTTGATACTCCAGTGATTACTTCTCAGCCATCAGTGGTCCCAGAAGTTCAATATGTGGGTGGACCAAAAGGAGTGCACTATGGAACAACAACAATGACCCAGGCATCAGGTTCATATTTCCAGCCAGCGGGATCCTATCCTCAGCATATGGGATCCCTCACGAATTCAGGAGGATATTCAGGAATGCAGCAGATTCAAGGATCCTCCTTCGTTCCAGGATCATCTTAGGTTCAAGGATCCTCCTTCGTTCCAGGATCATCCCAGGTTCAAGGATCCTCCTTCGTTCCAGGATCATCCCAGGTTCAAGGATCCTCCTTTGTTCCAGGATCATCCCAGGTTCAAGGATCCTCCTTCGTTCCAGGATCATCCCAGGTTCAAGGATCCTCCTTCGTTCCAGGATCATCCCAGGTTCAAGGATCCTCCTTTGTTCCAGGATCATCCCAGGTTCAAGGATCCTCCTTCGTTCCAGGATCGTCCCAGTTTCAAGGATCCTTCCAGATGCCAGGATCCTTGAGGAGTTTGCAAACAGGAAGTTCAGATGTCCATCAGGGAGATTTCATTCCAATGCAGACCAATGCTTCTACTGGTCCCTCGATCATTCCAGAGCCCCAACAATATGGATTAACATCCATTCTTCCTAACTTGAATCCAATGGGAGGTAATAATTTTAATAATTCTCATACTACTAACCATGGTCTTATGCAGGATCCAGGTATCAATCATGTCATGGCCAGAGAGTTGCAAAAGCTAAAGGATATGATATCAAGTGTTCCAGGAGTGGTCAAACCTATCCCAGAGATTGCAGATGGGAGCCACAAAATATCTCGTTTCGCACCACCAATCTGTGATGCTGAGATACCCAAGAGGTTCCATGTGCCTACAATGAAACTGTATGATGGTTCAACGGATCCTGAAGAACACATAGCACAATACAGGGAGAGGATGGAGATCAATCCAATCCCAGAAAGGTTAAAGGAAGCATGCCTGTGCAAAGGATTCGGATCCACTCTTACTGGATCAGCTCTCAAATGGCTGCTAAGTCTTCCTCCCTATTCTATTACCTCATTTGCTAACCTAGTTAACTTGTTTAATAATCAGTTTTCTTGTAGTAGAAAATTTGAACGATTAACTAGTGATTTATATAGGATAACCCAGGGTCATAATGAATCATTAAGGGATTACATTACCAAATTCAGTAAAGAATCCTTAGACATTCCCAACTTAGATATAGCCACGGCTGTTGAGGCCTTTAAAATGGGACTGCTTAGGGATTCGTCTTTCTATGATGACCTTGTTATGACACCATGCAGGAACTTAGATGACGTAAGAACACGAGCACTTAGGTTCATCCGGCTAGAGGATGACAAGAGGATCCAGGAGAGGTTAGCAGGATCCTCAAAGCAGGATAAGCAAGGATCCTCATTCAGGAACAACAAGTTCAGATCTTACAATAGATCTGATAACCAGAACGTGCATTCTGTTGATCAAGAAGAGGATGATGAAGATTATCCTCCAATTTCCGAATATTGTTTTTGTGTTGATAACAATGAACTAATCCTTGCTATGCAGAACCTAGGTGATAAAGCTAGATGGCCCAGAAAAAATGATAGGCCAGCTGCAACTAAGGATAAATCAAAGTGGTGTGCATATCATGAAGATTTTGGACATCTCACAGAAGAATGCATTGCATTAAGAAAGGAAATTGGATACTTGTTGAGCAAGGGGCATCTAAAAGAATTGTTGGGAAGAAAAAAGTCAAGAACTCAGGATCCTGAAAGGATCCCTGAGAAGGCTCCAGCCCCTCCAGCAGATGCACAAGTGATAAACTTTATTTCTGGAGGATCCGACATTTGTGGCACATCCTTCTCAGCAGCTAAAAGGCATGCAAAGGAAACTAAAATGGATAATGGAGAAAGACCAGTTCGAACATCAAGTGTCTCCGAAGGAAAAGTCATAACCTTTGATGAAGAGGATCGTGTTGATATCCAAGATCCTCATCACGATGGTTTAGTTATTACTCTTTTTATATCTAATCATTTTGTCCGCAGGATCCTTATAGACGGAGGAAGTTCAGTGAACATTATCCAGCTTGATGTTCTAAAGAAGATGGGTATCCCTGAATCAGAGATCATACCAAGATCCTCCGTGCTCGTGGGATTTAGTGGCGAAACTAAGAATACCCTGGGGGACATTAAACTCCCAATATATATTGAAGGCTTACACTCTTATCAAAAATTTTGTGTTATTGACTGTTTATCTTGTTGTAATGTTATCCTTGGCAGGCCCTGGATACACGATATGAAAGCAGTCCCATCCACTTACCATCAATGTGTAAAGCTCCCTAGTCCTTGGGGAATAGTGAAGATTGATAGTGATCAGCAGGAGGCTAAGAATTGCTACACTTCATCGATGAAACCAGCCTCGAAGTCAAGGGAGCAATAGCAATCAAGGTATCCTCCAAGGGATGTCTTGGAGGCCGGAGAGCAGGATGTGGTAGAAATCCTCATGGATCCTGATGATCCTGAGTCCAAAATCTATGTCGGATCAGGGATCCTTGGCGAAATGAAAGAAGACCTCGTATCCTTCCTCAAAAGGAGAAAGACTACCTTTGCATGGAAACACGAAGATATGACTGGTATATCCAAAGATGTAATCACTCACAAACTCGGCAATGACAGATCCTTCAAACCAATCCATCAAAGGAGAAGAAAGTTTGCACCGGAAAGGAATGCCATTATCCAAGAAGAGGTAGAGAAATTGCTCCGGGCAGGTATGATTAGAGAGGTCAAGTATCCAAGATGGTTGGCCAATGTGGTTGTTGTTCAAAAGAAAAACGGAAAGTGGAGGGTATGTGTCGATTTTACCGATTTAAATAAGGCATGTCCCAAGGATCCTTTCCCTTTACCCCACATTGACTCCATGGTGGATGCAACTGCGGGTCATGAACTGTTAACTTTTATGGATGCATCATCTGGATTCCAACAAATCCAAATGGAACCATCCGACCAAGAGGATACAGCCTTCATGACTCCAACTGGTATATACTACTATATTGCTATGCCGTCCGGATTAAGAAATGCAGGTGCAACATATCAAAGGCTGGTGAATATGATGTTCAAGGACCAGATTGGACAAACTATGGAGGTTTACATAGATGATATGGTGGTAAAATCCTTAAAAGCTGAGGATCACCTAAGAGACTTGGAGGAAGCATTCGATATCCTTGACAAATATAACATGAAACTTAATCCTTCAAAATGTCACTTTGGTGTTAAAGCAGGAAAATTCTTAGGATATATGGTGACAAAGAGAGGCATTGAAGCTAGCCCGGAACAAATCAAAGCAATAGTGAACATCAAATCTCCGGCCAATGCTAAGGATGTTCAAAGGCTAACAGGAAGGATAGCAGCTTTGAACAGATTTATATCCAAATCCTCAGAGAAGTGCAAAGAATTCTATGATATCCTAAGGAAGAACAAGAAATTTGAGTGGACTGAGAAGCATGAAAATGCTTTAAAAGCCCTCAAAGATTACCTATCCTCAGCCCCGGCTTTGATGAAACCAGAAAAAGGTGATGTGTTATCCTTGTATCTTGCAGTATCCTCAAAAGCAGTAAGTGCGGTCCTTGTTAAGGATCATGAAGGTACACAACATCCTGTCTATTATGTAAGTAAAAGTTTACTTGATGCCGAATCCAGGTATTCACACCTTGAAAAGCTTATTCTTGCGTTAATTATGGCATCTACCAAGTTAAGACATTATTTTGAAACTCATGTTATCATTGTTAAAACTAATTTTCCAATTAAGAATGTCCTCAGGAAACCAGAGATGTCAGGAAGGATGGCTAAGTGGGCAGTGAAGTTGAGTGCATATGATATAAGATATGAGCCTAGGACAGCCATCAAATCCCAAGCATTAGCTGACTTTGTGGCTGATTTCAGTAGTGATTTACAAGAAGAAGCTGAGCTAGAAGTCCAGCAGCTAGAAGAGACCAAGGATCCTTGGATACTCTATACTGATGGATCCTCAAATGTTAAAGGCACAGGGCTGGGAATACTACTAAAATCGCCACAGGGGGACATAATACCCCATTCTATAGCTTGTGAGTTCCAAACCACTAATAATGAGGCTGAATATGAAGCCTTAATTGCTGGTTTGCAAATTGCTAAGCATATGGGAATCAGGTATCTTGAGGTACATGTAGATTCTTTGTTAATTACAAACCACTTTAATGGATCCTATGCTGTTAAAGGTGAAAAGCTAACCAAATATTTGGAGATAGTCAAAAGTTTGGCACTCTCTTTTGTTTCCTTTACATTGTCACAGGTACCAAGGGTAGAAAATACAGAAGCTGATGCATTGGCTAATTTAGGATCATCCTTGAAGATCCCGGAGGATATCAAGATTCCTATCATCCATATCCTGACCCCGGCTATTGAGGATCATGTGGCTATGGAAATAGGGAATGATTCTGCAAAAATCCCTAGTGAGGATACTCGATCCCATTCAGGATCAGGATCATGGATCTCACCAATTATGAGATACTTACAACATGGAGAGATTCCTACAGGAGAAAACCCTAGGGCTTTCAAATCTAAGGTATCTCAATTCACAATTATGAATAATATGTTGTATAGAAGATCTCTTGCAGGACCATACTTGAGATGCATTGAGGATCCTGAAGTTCAAGAAGTTTTAAAAGACTTCCATGAAGGAGATTGTGGAAACCACACTAGGGGCAGGGCATTATTCTCAAGGATCCTGAGGACATGATACTACTGGCCAACCATGAAGAAAGATGCTGTGGAGTATGCCAGAAGATGTGATCCTTGCCAGAGGCACAGCAATATCCTTCATCAACCAGCTGAATTATTGCATCCCATATCCTCCTCTTGGCCATTTATGAGATGGGGTATGGATATAGTTGGTAAGCTCCCTAAGGCACCTGGTGGAAAAGTATTCATGCTAGCTATGACTGATTACTTCTCCAAGTGGATAGAGGCTGAAGCTTTTGCCCAAGTCAGAGAAAAGGAAGTTATATCCTTCATTAAAAGAAATATTATAACTAGATTTGGAATTCCTTCTGAGATTATATGTGATATTGGTTCCCAATTTATTGAGGGCAGAACCACTAACTTTTGTGACAGCTGGGGGATTAAGATGATAACATCAACACCAGTCCACCCACAAGCTAATGGCCAAGCAGAATCATCTAACAAGATCATCATCAACAATTTGAAGAAGAAGCTTGGATCCAAGAAAGGGAAATGGGCAGAAGAACTACCCTATGTGCTTTGGGCTGATAGGACAACCCCTAAAAATGCTACTGGTCAAACACCATTCTCTTTGGTATTTGGGGCAGAATCAGTGATCCCAACAGAAATGGTGGTTCCAACTGCTAGAACAAGTACTCGTGATCTTGAGGAAAATAATGAAAACTTGGCTCAAGACCTAGATACTATTGAAGAAATCAGGGATATGGCTAGGATAAGGATGGCCAGTTATCAGCAAAGAATGGCTGGTGCTTACAACAAAAATGTCAGGATCAGGAGGTTTCAAATTGGAGACATGGTATTAAGGAAAGCATTTCAGAATACCACCAATCCTGCTGATGGAAAGTTAGCTCCAAAATGGGAAGGCCCTTATTTGATTGAAGCTGAAGCAGGAAAGGGGGCATATAGATTGCTAACCATGGAAGGTGATTTGCTACCAAGAGCTTGGAATGCTGTCCACTTGAAGAAATATTTCATGTGAGCAGGATCCTCATGGCAGAGATGATCCTCACGATAGGGATATCCTTAAAGGATCCTCGAAGTATTGGTGATCCTTACTTAGGTAATATCCTAAACTTGAACTATTTCGTTTCTTTATTTTCTCATATAAGGATAAGGATCATGTATCCTTCATCCATCTCTCACGTGAGTTCAAGTTTTGAAAGTTCAGGTATCCTTAGCATAACATTGGTTATCTGCTGAAGCAATCCGTTCCTTGGGTTTAACCCCAGTTATTTGGGCTTGACCCCAGTTCCGCCTGTAGCGCACGATGATCCTGGTATAGTTCAAGGCATTGGGACCAGTACTCGTTTTAGGGGCTGATAATTCCATTGTTCTGGCTATGCTTAGGATCCTACGTATAATGGTAGACGTACCATACATCCGTTCCTAAGGTTTCTAACGTTTTCACGTTAGCTAAGGTTTCTAACGTTTTCACGTTAGCTAAGGTTTTGGCATTTTCATGCCACTAAGTTTGGATAGTCGCCAGTTAGGGCCATACTCCAGTTTACATACGATCCTTGGGCTTGTCCCCAGTTATCCTTGGGCTTGTCCCCAGTTATCCTTAGGCTTGTCCCCAGTTATCCTTGGGCTTGTCCCCAGTTACTAACTCTTATCTTATATTGGCTTAGTCCCAAGTTATGCTCTATTTCAGGTTCTTGAAGATAGGCAACTAGGGATCCTCGATCCTTACTTTATTCTAAGGTTTATCTTGTAGTTATCCTTATAATGGTTAGGATCCTAACTTGGATCCTCAGGTATGATCCTTAACTATAATTAATTCTATTCATTATTTATTTGAATAACCCTTAAAGTTTGACAACCAGACTTGTGATCCTTGAAACATATTGCTTTCTGAGATTCTTTAACTAAAGGATATTTGATCATGGATCATATCCTAAGTATTTTCAATTTGACTTATTCAAAATTATTTGTTTAATAAATATGCATCGAAATAAAGGAAAATCAAAGAAACACAAGGATAACAACACAAGATAGGCGACAAAAGGTTAAGATTTTATTTATTAACAAAAGACTAACCCTTTAAAGGTTGTCAAAATTACCTACCCGAGCATCTACCAGCAAAACGTGGCCCGTCCGCTGGGGTAGGTAAAGGGTGTCCATGATAACAAGTTCGAAAGTAGTGCAGGAATATAAAGGCGGCAGGATCACAATGGCTTCATCCCCCAAACAGAGGATCCCTCCACCATATGCAATCCTGCCTATTGTCCAAAGGATCATACATGATCCTTAATCCTAAAACCTATTGTTCAAGTACAACCCATCATTGTTTAGCAAAAAACACCACAACCAAAACAAACTATCAAACTTAAAAAATGGGCTCCGGCTACGTCTAGAAATGTCCTTCATCGCACATTCATGCAACCTATGCCTTTGCTGCATCCTCTTCCCCTCCAGCTGCAGTATCCTTCATCAGATCCTTTCCACTGCCACTTGCCTCAATTGCCAAGACCTCAGTTGCCTCCTCCTCATCATCCTCAAGATCAGCCAGCCTTGCCTTCCAGCCCTCAACATCCCAGCTGCTTTTGTCAAAACTAGAATCTTGAGCTTCCTGGGCCATCTTCAATTTTGTCTGATACATCGTGATGGCGACAGAAACCTTAGCATTTTCTATGAGATCATGCTTCTCATAGTCAAGGTCAATCAGAAGTTTGGCCGTCTTGGTCTTCTCATCTTGGAGTTCCTTCCGAAGATCAGCAAGTGCAAGGTCTTTGAGCACGGCAACCTGTTGGAGATCAGCAATTTTCTTGTCCTGCTCCTCAACATTCCCCACGTAATCCTCGATCTCGGCAAATTTCTGCAATAAAGAGGATAAAGCAGTTCAAGATCAAGTGATCCTCATACGAGTAGGATACCTAGGCAGAATTAAGGATCCTTACATCATTGAAGTATTCAAGGAACTGGTGGCGGATCAGTGGTAGGCCTTGAAGATCCTCAGCATCAGAAGTTCTCCTCTTCTTGACACCCTTTCCTTTAGTGGGTGCCTTTGGAATGGAGATGCTAGGACTGGTAGTGGACCTCTTCTTCCTGGATCGTACGACATCAAGGTCAGCCGTGTTGAATTGGGATACAGGCTTGGCAGATTTTCCAGCGCCTACACATTTAAAGCAAGATGAGTATCCTTATCCTATTTCAATTTATTTATTTATTTTAATATTTAAACTATGTAAAAGGCAGGATACTTACTTGACATGGTAATGGAACCTGAGGATACTTCTTGTGAGTCTTGGGTGTCTATCTTGAATGTCCTTGTTTCAGGATCAAGCTTCCAAAAAGCAGCGAGTCTATCCTTGGTTTCAGGTGATGTGATGATGTGTGAGACAGAAATAGCTGCATAACACAAGACAAAAAAGGGGTTAGTGATCCTATTGCGAAAACAAGACTACCTGCTGATCCTTCTTAGGATCCTCCGGCCTACCATGGGTGGACCATGTTCTTGGTAAATGCTCTCCATCTGAAATGGTATCCCTTCTTACAAAGAAGAAGCGACGTTTCCAATCTTTGTCATTTTTGGTGACTTTAAGAAGGGGGTGTTCTGCACTGGGTTTTCGTTTGAACAAATAACGGTGGGATCTAAAGGTGGTAACATCATACAATTATGTCAGTTCTGACATGCCCAAATCAATGCCCTCCTGCTCGATGATCCTCTCCAGGGTATACAAAACCCTCCAAATCATCGGCATGGCTTGGATGTAAGAGATGCCGGTAAGGGAAAAGAAGGATTGTGTAAATTCTGGGAAAGGATAGGTGTATCCTATGGCAAATGGAGTAACTGGAAAGGCAACCCATGTTTCTGAAACATAGTCGCTCAGGGCAGTTGGATCGAAAGGTTTGAAAAAGGCATTCGCCGGAAAACGGTGACGGATGTTATCTACTTGTGCATCGTTAAAGCAACACCTCTCGTTCACTGAGTCTTTGATGATCTTTTGACTCTTCAAAGGGCTATCCTTTTTGTGATCCTTGGCCGGAGAACTTCGGAGCAGCATTTTCGAAGTGACGGAGATAAAGAAAGAAAAACAGAGTAAGAGAGGAAGAAAGAGGAGAAAGAAATACCTGGTTGATCGTCGACTGAGAATTTAAAGGGAGTTTCTTTCGAATTTGAATGCATAATGATCCTATCTATATCTCTATTTATAATTATGATTCTGCAGGATTGTCACTTCCGTGACGTCATAATCGCAACGGCTAGTTCTATTTTAACGGCTATATATCCGTTAGTTAGTTGCGGATAAGATCAAGAAAATATAACTCGTTAATTTTACAAATTACTCCTTATATTTTGGGGGCAATTGTTAGGGGAGGATTTTCTAACAATTAGTGATCCTTATTCGTTATCCTAATTAGTGATCCTTACTTCTGTGACAGGTGGTGATCCTCAGAAGGGCTTTAGGATCAGGATCATGGATCACTTTAAGGATCCTCGTACTGACGATTGTTTACTTATGTTTTGTAGCATCTCGCAGGTATAACAAGCTTGACCAAGTCTTGGCGACATTCCTGGAGAATATTCCCAAACTATTCTGCACGTGCTTGACCAAAAATAGACGTTGTGGAGAACGTGGAGGCATGGCACGAAAGTCGGATAGTTAGTTTGGTAGTTAGATTTCTATTTTAAAAGGGGTAACGAGCTAGTAGAGAAACACTTAGCCATTTTTTGCAGCTACACACACTCGTATACTCGCACACTTGAAGCTCTCGACGAACACACATTCATTTTCACTCACTTGTACACATTTCACGATAGTGACCCTTGTACCTAGCTCGTTACTATCCGAAGTTGTAAACATTTTATCGTTTATTCGAGCTTGGTGATCGGTAGTTTCCATCACCCGGGGTTTTTTGTGCCGGAGATCAACACTTGATCAAGGGCTTTTTCCCCGTATAAATCCTTGTGTTGTTAGTGCAATTTACCTTGAAGTGATCCTCATCGCTATTACATATTTTAAGCATCATTCCCCGAAACAAAGAGTTTGGTTGCATATCATAAACAGAATTTTTGACCAAAACAATAACAAGCTTGAGTTTAGAACAATTAAGCATACACACACACTCGAGACAGCTCTCAACAGCTCTCTGCAATATATTGGCGATTTCATACACTTTTACACACTAGTGATCCTTGTAACAAGCTTGTTATCATCCTGAGTTGTAACCATCAGTTGTTTAATTTTAGTTGGTGATCGGTAGTTTCCATCACCCGAGGTTTTTTATGTCGGAGATCAACTCTTGATCAAGTGCTTTTTCCTCGTATAAATCCTTGTGTCACTTGTTCGTTTCATTTGCAAGTTATTCATACATTTGATCATTGTTTCAAGCATCATTCCTCACAACAAAAGATTTGGTTGCATTATCCTAACCTGATTTTTTACCAAAAAATAAGTATATAACACAATTTGTATAATTATTCTTTAACCACTGATTTACTTTACTTAACCCATTCTACAATCTAATTTTATTAACCCAACTACCCAAGCCCAAACCCTACCCAACCTAATGATTTATCCCTGTTTTATGTGATGATTATGAGAAAATATATATGTATAAGGGTTTGGTCTTTTTATGTTTTTTGATGTTTTTTTTAGTTGTTCTAGACTTGTATTTAATGATTTTGTTGTTTTATTTAAGCTTTGTTTGTTTAAATGATTACTAATCAACATTTAAAACTAGGGCTTGAATGTTTGAAAATTAAAATTGAAA
This sequence comes from Helianthus tuberosus, assembly GCA_030545235.1. Taxonomy (NCBI): domain Eukaryota; kingdom Viridiplantae; phylum Streptophyta; class Magnoliopsida; order Asterales; family Asteraceae; genus Helianthus; species Helianthus tuberosus. Next base: position 112,616,323 of record CM060445.1, read on the forward strand.
ACTATGGACTATGGTATTAGTTGAACATGACTGTTTATTTTGCTTAAGTGTTTAGTGTTGTTTTCTGAACATACGGAGCAAATTTATATGTGATAAGAACCATGCGTAGAGAAGTTATGGCGCGATTTCTCAAAAGGAAAAGGGTTGGACCACTTTTTTTTGTCGGATTCTTCTAGTTAAAGACCAAGTTATGTCTTAGATAAGTTTTTTTTTTTGTTGTTTTATTTAATGATTAGGAAAAATAGAAGTAGGTAGCATTTGAACTTTGATGGTTTTTTGTTGTTAATTTACTTACTTATGAAGGCTTTTTATGTTGTTTACTGTTTTACTTGAAACTTTGTTTATTAATGTGATAGGAAGTTAGAAAATAGGGTTTGATTGTTTGAAAACTGAAATTGACCCAACTCGACCCGACCCGATCTGATACGGCCCGCAAAACTTTGTTTGTTTATGTTTACTGGTTTTACATGACCCGGCCCAATCTGACCTGCTATGAACTGATTTTTTTTATATAGCTAGGGGCCTAAATTCTTTAAATTTTTTCTGCACCCCCAGGAAAAAGTTCATGGGTCCGCCACTGCCTATACCGCAAGTACGTTCTCACGACCAATGTCAACATCAGCACCATCGTCCTCTTATGCCCTCGCTAACACCATCACACATAACCATACCGCACACCATCACCATTACCGTTGATCACACACACTCCTCGTGACACCGTACGGTACGCCGACCAACCTCGCACCCTAGAATCCATATATAAATTGAAACACAGAACATGTTTGAAAGGGTCAGGAGATTACCTAGTGTCGTGATTTGGAAGACCGGACGCACAACAAACCATTGTGAACCACCGTCTTTGTCCTCCTCTTTCTCCCACTCGATCCTCCTCTCGTCTTTTCTCTTTCTCTCGATATTTTCCTCTCTCTAGCCATCAAACACACCTTGGGCCATTTATCCCCATCCACATTCACCTTAGTATTAACATGTTCCCAAATTAATTAAAATCACCTTTCATGAATGACACTTAGATCCCTTAACCTTCTTACCCAAAGATATAGGCACCCGACACGTTTATCGACCAATAAAAGAAGAACATTATGCACTCAAAACCAATCAACGGATCCATTAAAAAAAAATTGGGTAGTCGTTTCATCTAAATATTTATTTGGCGAATTTTTTGGATGTTACACAAATGTTGTTTCGGTGGTATCGGTTTCATTCGTTTCGTTACTAGTACGAGTAGCCGCTATATCTTACAACAAAAAAATATACATTTTTCTGAATACAACAAAAATTGTTTTGTCTTAACAGTTGTAGTTGAGATAAATTTTAACTAATTTAAGAAATTTGTAAAAAAAACATGTATTAAACTGTTTTGGTCAAAAATTACCTAAGCAATTTAGTGATCAAATTAGTTTGTGAGGTAGTGTGCTAACAATGTGTATTGAAAATATCTTGGTTTGGTTATTTGCAAAAACAGTTTTCAAGATATAGCTCAGGATATCGAGCTATATTAACAATCAAACAATGAGCAGAAAAGTAAAGGGTGACATGAAATGTACGAGGAAAGCCCTTGATCAATCTAGATCGCCGGCACAAAACCTCGAGAGCTGACAATCGTAGCTGCCTTGTTCTTCTTATTACTTCAAATGTCAGGATAAGTGCAGGATATTGACCAGATCGTTGCTAAGTGTTACAATGTATTTCAGAAAGTGTGTGAATTGCGAGAAAAGTATGAGAGCTCGAGAGTAGTGAATGTGATGTCCTATTTGATCTGGTTTATCCTTATATTTATAGCTACAAAAGAAAACAAAATCTCCTAAAATAGGGGGATGCCAGCGAATATTCCCAGGTGAACGTTGAAGACCAAGTAATGCGGCTTCAACGTTCTTCTTCGAACAACTTGGACCGAGTCTTCAGGGGAAGAGGTCTTCATGAATGTTGTGAACTTGTACTCGTACTCCTGCACACAATCCGTTAGTAATCCCCAGGATACAGTATCAGGATGTTACCTATATCCTGATTCAGCATCCTGGTTACGAACATATATTATGTAATCAAGATATAATTCAAGATACTATCCAGCATATGGGCACAGAATTTCACCCATAACAATTGTCCCCAAAAATGTTACCGTTAAGGATCCTGGAGCTAACGGTTACATTTTTTCACGATAACCAAGGTAATTAAGAGATACGACTTTGATGTGACCGCTTGTAACCGCTCAGTCTATATTTACTCATTGCTTCCCTATATCTTCTCATTCTAATCTCCATTTAACCTCCATCACGAAGGAAAAAGGTAAAAATCCTCTCTCCATTTTTACCTCTCTTCTCCTCTTTTCTGCACATTATTCCGGCGAAAATATGGCGAGACAAATGAGATCCAGCTCCGGCGATTCTGCCCCTTCGTTTATTCACCAGAAAATCCTCCAAGATCCGGAGAAGGAGATATGTTCTTTCGACAGCGCTCACTTGTCAGCTCTTAAGACCTCCGGCATCTTCCCGGAGGGGACGGTGTTCCGGCCGTTTGATCGGGAAATCCGATCAGACATGGTCTCTAACGAATGGTTGTGTTTCAACGCTTTTCCATTCACCTTAGGGCTCCGATTTCCTTTTTCTGACTTCATTACTGAGTTTTTCCGCATCACAAAATATAGCTTCAGTCAAACGATTCCAATGCTTTGGCGGGTTTTGCTTGTTCTTGATCAAATCAAGAACACCCACATTCCTGATCTTTCTGTTCATGATCTCCCTTTAGCATACCGGCTTAGATGCCACGGCTCTTGCCGATTCTTGTTTTACTCTACCTCCAGTGACCCACTGATACTCCGTGCCACCAGGAACGAGGAAGAATGGAAATCTAAATTTTTCTTTGTAAAAAAGAGATTCGATCCCTGGTGGAGCGGATTATCCGGTGAAGTGGTTGAGAAAGGTTAGGACTCAGGGTTTTGGGATGATCCTGTCGTATATCCTGAACTAATTTCTTTATTTCCTTGTATACAGCTGATTTCAGAAAGCTTGCACCTCCTCTTGCCGACTCACAGAAGAGAATCGAGACCATCAGACTTCTTCCAGAAGTTGAAAGAAGTTGTAATCCGTACCCAGCATCTTCAGGTCAACTCTCTAGCTCAAACATGTCTGGTAAGAATCCTGCTCAATATCCTGCATACATGTTCTTATTTGATACTGTTTAAAAAGAGTTTTAAAGTTACTCCCCGCATACAGACTCCAGCAAAGTTCCAATCCTCCTGGACCTTGAAGAGCTTGACAGCTATCCCACTCCTGTCAACGTCAAGAAGGAAACTCCTGCCACCACCAGCTCCAAACCGATCCCGGCTCCTAAGCCTAACCCAAGAACCCGCCCTTCCACCGCGAAGAAGAGAAAGGGTTCCGAGGTCAGCACTCAAGGCTCTGAAGGGTTCTCTTATGAAGAACTCAGCTTTACTGATTCCTTAGAGACGATGACTTCCTTCCTTAATAAGGTAATATCCTTGTGCTACATCCTACGTATATATCCTGATGGAATATCCTGGTTAGTAAATTTTAATTCGTACCTGAATTTTGACTTGTAGGGTCTCCAGCATCTGCTCCATCTTTACACCGATGCCTACGGTACAGCCTAGCTTTATGAGGCCAAGATCAAACAACTTGAGACCACCATAGCTGACCAAGGCACCATTGCTGCAGCCCAAACCCGGTATTACGAGGATAAGCTGAAGAAGGTCACTCAGGACGCTGAAGTAAAGCTGGCAGCCGTCCAAGTTGAGCACGAACAGGCCATGATCTTCTTTCCGGAAGGAATCAAAAATTATGCCATTGTCTCCCTGTTACAAGCTCGTATTAAGATGGCGTATGAGGCCAAGGAGACAGGTCTTGAGTGCCCGTCCTGGCCGGTTGACTCCTGGGTGGCAAAGCTTAAGGAGCTTGGAGGCAATCCTGTGCCACATCCTGCCAAAGCTGGGGTTGGAGAGACTTCTATGGCAGTCGAGGTGGTGGAGAAGGCTGGAGAGAAGAAGGATGCTGGAAAGGATGCTGGTGAGGATGCTGGGGAGGATGCTGCTGAGCCCACTTTTTTAAATTTGAATGATGGTCTGTAACCCCAAAACAATTTACTTTTCCTGCACTTACTTTTCCTGCACTTAGATACAATATGATGGCCAAAGGTGGAGGGATCCTGAGTTTCAGGACGAAGCCCTTGGTCATCAATGTTAGCATGCTTTTGAACAATCAACAGTTGAAGGTGGAGGGATCTTGGGTTTCAAGACGAAGCCTTTAACTGTTTAGGTAAATATATTTTAGAACTATTTGCACTGTTGGTGGATGGGTCTCATTTTGAGATGAAGCCAATAGTGCAACCTTTTGCTTGTGAATAATAAATGACTAACTTTTCATCCTTATCTTTATTGTTGTATTTCTATCGCACGTGTTTAATTTCAAAAGCATTCCTCCTTAAGTATGCTAGGAAACATTTCGGGAAAATATCCTAAAAAGTATTCTGAAAAATATCCTGGTCAGGATACTGCTACATAACTCAAAGAAACTCAAGTTACTCAGATAAGATTTCAAAAGATAAAAAAGGAGAGATCATACCAAAGACTCTTAGAGAGTTGATTCCAACCTTCCATCCCATGGATGTCCCCAGTGCACATTTAGAAATTTGAGTCCATCCTTTGAATTGTATTAAGGTGTATGTCCCTTGTGTTCATCATATCTGAAGACTTAGGAATTTCTCAATGTAAACATAGCCTTATTTGTTTGAAACATGTCCTCAGACTTTAGTTTTTCTGGGGATAAACCCTGAATATCCTGGGGATAAACCCTTAACATCCTGGGGATAAACCCTTAATATGCTAGGGATAAACCCTTAATATCCTGGGGATAGACCCTTAATATCTTGGGGATAAACCCTGATTTTCATGCGCTATAGGCGGGAGTGTATAAACTCCAAAACTTAGAATGGTGAAAACCTTTAAACCTTAGAGAGTATGAAAATACCCTTTCGTGAGAGAGGGTGATCAATCCCCATATACCTTAAGGATCCAGGATATAGCCAATAATAACGAAATTGTCAACCACTTTTACATGAAATGGTCCCGCTATCTTGAACTATTCCTGGATAACTTGCGCTCCAGGCGAGGTGTTTAAACCCAACTCAAGAGAAAGGTGAATACCTTTAAACCTTTGAAGGGATAAGGATCCCTTAGACGTGAGAGAGGGGGCCAATCCTCTAATCTTTTGAATTATCCTGAGTGTATATCCTGGAGCTATATCCTGAGGCATATTCTGCAAAATAACCGTGAACTAAGGTGGGTGTTAGCTTGGCTAACACCCCTCCGATGCTTAAGTCAGTATTAGGTTCAAAAGGAATAATAGTAAAATAAAAAAAATAAAAAGAGATAAAATTCATACCATTCCGATTTAGAAATTAAATTCTAAACTCACTTAAAATAGGTTTTGAGGTGTATAGCATTCCAGGATCTTGGCAATACATCCCGCTCCATATTCTTGAGTCGGTATGCTCCTTTCCCAGATTCTGATTCAACTTCATAAGGTCCTTCCCATTTTGGGGCAAGCTTCCCATCAGCAGGATTAGTAGTATTCTGAAAAGCCTTCCTTAACACCCAATCTCCAACTTGAAACCTTCTAGTCCTTAAATTATTGTTATATGCTCTGGATATCCTCTATTGATATGCTGCCATTCTCAATTTTGCCGCATCCCTAGTCTCGTCGATAGTATCCAATTCCTGGCATAGAGCTTCAGGATTCTTCTCAGGATCCCGGAGATTGGATCTTGCTGCAGGTATCACCATTTCTGTCGGGATCACCGCTTCTGCTCCAAATACTAAGGAAAATGGAGTTTGGCCAGTTGCACTTTTTACTGTTGTTCAATCAGCCCGTAAAACAAAGGGTAACTCTTCTGCCCATCTTCCTTTCTTAGCTCCTAGTCTTTTCTTCAAATTGTTGACAATTATCTTGTTCGAGGATTCTGCCTGTCCATTTGCTTGAGGATGTACTGGAGTAGATGTGATCATTTTGATTCCCCAACTCTTGCAAAAGTTAGTAGTCCTCTTACTTATAAACTGAGAGCCATTGTCACAAATTATCTCAGCTGGTACCCCAAACCTAGTCAGGATATTCCTTTTTTTATGAAGGATACTACTTCTTGGTCTCTGACTTGAACAAACGCCTCAGCTTCAACCCATTTAAAGAAATAATTCATCATTGCCAGCATAAAAACTTTTCCTCCTGGAGCTTTTGGCAATTTTCCCACTATGTCCATACCCCACTTCATGAATGGCCAGGGGGAAGCAATAGAATATAGTGGTTCAGCAGGTTGATGCAGTATATTGTTGTGCCTTTGACACGCATCACATCTTCGAGCATATTCTGCAGCATCTTTCCTCATTGTCGGCCAATGGTATCCTGTTCTTAACACCTTTGAAAATAATGATCCGCCCCCGGTATGGTTTCCACAATCCCCTTCGTGTATATCCTGAAGTACTTCCTTGGTTTCGGGATCCTTCAGGCACCTCAGGTATGGTCCTGCAAGAGATCTCTTATATAGAATATTATTTATAATAGTGAATCAAGATACCTTCATCCTAAAAGCCTTAGGATTCTCGTCCTTTGGGATGTGTCCTTCTCTGAGGTATTTCATGATTGGGGCCGTCCATGACTTAGGATCCTCCTCAAGATACTCATCATCAGGATCCTGGATACTTGCTACTTCCTTATCCTGAGATTTGAAAAGATCCATTGCAGGATACATGATATGTAGTATTAGTATCTGAGTTCCGTTTGGAATTCTGACTGATGATCCTAAGTTTACCAAGGCATCTGCTTCAGCATTATCCTCTCTTAGTACATGTTCAAGTGTAAAAACTTCAAAATATCCTGCTAATTTTTTTGACAATTTCAAGATATTCGATTAATCTTTCACCTTTGACTGCATAGGACCCATTAAAATGGTTAGTAATTAACAATGAATCAATATATACTTGCAAATATTTAACATTCATGTTCTTTGCCAACTCTAATCCTGCAATTAAAGCTTCATATTCTGCTTCATTATTAGTAGCAGGAAATTCGCACCTAATAGCCTGGGTAATATGTCCCCCTGTGGCGATTTTAGTAGTATACCCAATCCTACACCTCTCACATTAGATGCACCATCAGTATATAATGTCCAGGATTCTGAGGTTTCTCCTAGTTGTTGGACTTCTAGGTCTACTTCATTTTAAATATCACTACTGAAATCAGCCACAAAGTCTGCTAGAGCCTGAGACTTTATAGCATTTCTAGGTTCATATATTAGATCATAGGCACTTAATTTTACCGACCACTTAGCCATTCTACCTGACATCTCAGGTTTCCTAAGCACATTTTTAACAGGATAATTAGTTTTAATATGAATCCTATGTGTCTCAAAATAGTGTCTAAGCTTAGTTGACACCATAACTAAGGCTAATATCAACTTTTCTAAATGAGAATATCTAGTTTCAGCATCTAATAAGCTTTTGCTAACATAATAGACAGGATACTGCTGACCTTCGTGATCCTTTACCAGAACAGCACTTACTGCATTCCCTGATACTACAAGATACAGGGATAATGCTTCACCATCCTCGGTCTTCATCAATAGAGGTGCAGTCAAAAGATACTGCTTCAATTCCTGTAAGGCTGCTTCGTGCTTCTCTCCCCATTCAAATTTCTTGTTTTTATTCAGGATATCATAGAATTCTTTGCATTTCTCTGAAGATCTTGATATAAATCTTGTCACACCCCCAAAATCCACTAGCGGAGTATCACCGCATGGAGGCGTGACTGACCAGGATCAAGCCACCAATCATATTGAACCAAGCATGTAAATAACTATAAAACCCAACACAACATAATTGGTGTCCAAACAAAACATAGTTTAAGTTGCAAGCGGAAGCATAATGTTTAAAACCAAAGTATAAATTCAAATGTATCAAATGTTTAACATGGCATACGACTATCCATGTCCCACAACGATCACTCCTCCCTGTGCAAGCTCCATAAGCACCTAACGACCTGTAAGGCATGTAACAACGAGTCAACAACAAAGTTGAGCGATTTCACAGTTGGTTATTTAGTTTTACAAGTTTGTTTTGAAAACCATAAGTTGTTTCATAAACCACGAGTTAACCAGTATCTTTGTTTCCCCAAACCATATCCATAATCAGTGGGGGCTTCCCCATGTGAACCACTAGACCGTTACCATATCGACTACTGACTGTAGTTATGTTTATGTGCCCTGCGTCAATGTCTATCATCATTGACTAGTGCCCAAGTCCATTAGTCCACGCCCGTCCTCTGCGGCACGGTGTGAGGCTTGTCAAACCTAATAGCGCTATTTAACTAATGACCCATTCGCCATTATCCCGGCGATTAAGTCGATATAAAATGAGGGACTTAATGATAGAGTTTTTGTCTAGTGTCAATGTTGTCACCCTTCAGTTAAGAGGGTGGGAGTACGTGTCAAGAAGAACACGCAGGTTTCAATGTTGTCACCCTTCAACTAAGAGGGTGGGAGTACGCATTCTACCCAAGGAGAATACGCAGGTTTCCTTAGTATACTTAACCCATTCCCAAACCACCGGGAATCCCATGCCTAGTGGAAAGTGTGAACTCACCTCGGTTTGCTAAATTACGTGCTCACAAATAATCAGTCAAAGCCTATAGTATGCACGTATACACAATCAGTTTATGTTTGTAAGGTTTCACATGCAATCTAATATCACAAAGTGTGCTTGGCAGTTAACATCACGTAACACGTAAACATTTATTTCAAGTTCATACAATTCATGCTTCACCTAGCTGATTTCTCAGTTTATTCTAACATAGCTATCCCATAACAGAACTAACATACTTAACTGAGTTACTGTTTCCCAACTTGACAGAACACCCGGCGAAAACCCTCCGGCGAAAACACCCAGGCTCCAAAATCCCTTGGGCGACGAAATCCCAAAGGGTTTTTGTCGAACATAAGGTATGGCGAAATCACTTAGGGTTTTCATCTGGTCCCTGGTTTTTGTCGACATAATGTTACAGCAGTTACATTATTCTTCAGCGTACAACGTTTCAATCATCATCTAGCAGTTACAGACTACAGCAACCCTAATCATCACTAATAGTAGCAGTTAACAGTAGCAGTCATTTAAGCAGAATTAAATCATCCAAATCAACCTACTAATACAAGCTTGTACACGAACAATATACCCACACCACTTTAGATTCGTTATCTATATTCCTTGTTGTCCTTAATCCTAGGGTTCGATTAACAAGACGTTTGTTTATAATATAGTCCGGTTCAAGCACACACACTGTTTATTCGAAACCCCAAATCAATATCATGATTCGCACAACGTCATGTAACAGATTGATCATACATTATTCTTTCAAGAACACGTTCAACAACATAACCATATACTTAGAACTAAAATCAAACTAAACGTGTAAATCACTAACCAAACTATGGGATTCGAATGAGAATGATCGAACAAAAGGAATCTAGCTTCGAACGATATAAGGGCTGCCGTCGCACACAAGGATAGAGAGAGACTCTAGGGTTTTGCTAAAAGCAGTTTACGTAATCTACATCCGTTTATATGAGAGTTATAAAATGTTGGGCCCTTACTGGGCTTTGGCGAAGACTGGGCCGGCGAAATCCCTTGATTTCGTCGAGTGGCCATGGTGAAAACCCTTGGTTTTTGTCGAGCAGACTAGTGTGGCGAAATCCCTCTTGGTTTTCGTCATGCACCATAAAATATATTTATATAATAATATTAATTATAGTGACACACCACTATATATCAACAGTACATGGTTTATTATCTAATTCAACTATAGTTTAATGCCCCAAACATACATCAAGCATAAACAAGTTACAATCGAAGCAAGTTATGAAAACATGATTGTAAACAAGTAACGTGTCGAGGAAAGACCTTGGAAACTCGAGTTGTCACATAATCCCCAACTTGAAAGAAATTTCGTCTCGAAATTTAGCACGTGATTACTGAGAAAGCTAGTTGTGTTGCGTTGTTTCCTGGTTTTCTTGGGGTGTCACATCATTCCCCCGTTGGTTTGGAATTTCGTCCCAAAATTCCGCAGTAGCTTCAGCCTCAGCAGTGGTTGCGCTTTTCTCAAACAACTGGGGATACTTGAGTTTCATCTGGTCTTCTCGTTCCTAGGTAAACTCTGGGCCACGACGGGAGTTCCAACGAACCCGAACAAGAGGTATTCTGGTGCGCTTGAGAACCTTAACGTCTCGGTCTGTGATTTCAACTGGTTCCTCGACGAATCGCAACTGATCGTCGATTGTGATCTCCTTCAAAGGAACTATGAGGGTCTCATCTGACAGACACTTCTTCAGATTTGACACGTGGAATACGTTGTGAACTCCGCTGAGTTCTTCGGGTAGATTCAATCTGTAAGCGACCTTGCCAATTTTCTCAATGATTTCGAATGGTCCGACATAACGCGGATTGAGTTTGCCTCGTTTGCCAAAACGAACTACACCGTTCCAAGGTGAGACTTTGAGTAGCACTCGATCCCCAACCTGGAACTCGAGTGGTTTCCTGCGCTTATCAGCGTAGCTTTTCTGACGATCGCGAGTTGCCGCCATTCGTTGTCGTATCTGAGCAATCTTCTCAGTCGTGTCTACCACAAGTTCTAGGCCTGTGATTTGGCTGTCACCAACTTCTGCCCAACAAAGAGGTGATCGGCATTTACGTCCGTACAATGCCTCAAACGGAGCGGCCTGGATACTGGTGTGGTAGCTGTTATTGTATGAAAATTCCACTAAAGGTAGATGTCGTTCCCAGCCGTTACCAAAATCAATCACACATGCCCTAAGCATGTCTTCAAAAGTTTGGATGGTGCGTTCAGACTGCCCATCCGTTTGCGGATGATATGTTGTGCTCATGTCTAATCGAGAGCCAAAATACTTGTGCATTGCTTGCCACAGTTCAGAGGTAAAACGTGCATCACGATCGGAAATAATGGAGGTTGGCACCCCGTGCCTCGAAACCACTTCCTTTAAGTAAACGTCTGCTAAAGTATAAAACTTATCCGTTTCTTTGATAGCCAAGAAGTGTGCAGACTTAGTCAATTGATCCACTATCACCCAAATAGTGTCATTTCCGCGTTGAGATCTAGGCAGGCCAGTAACGAAATCCATGGAAATTTGCTACCATTTCCATGTCGGGATCTCTGGTTGTTGGAGTAGGCCTGATGGTTTCTGATATTCGATTTTAACTCTCGCACAAGTCAAACATTTACTGACGTAGGTTGCTATGCTGGCTTTCATGCTAGGCCACCAGTATGTAGTCTTTAAGTCGTGGTACATCTTATCCGAACCAGGATGTACTGAGTAACGAGACTTATGTGCTTCATCCATCACAAGCTCGCGTAAGTTTCCATAAAGTGGGACCCAGATGCGCCCTGTTACGTAGTAGGCGCCGTCTTCCTTTTGTTCTAATCGTTTCCTCGATCCTCGTAGAGACTCGGCCCTGATATTCTCTGCTTTCAATGCTTCAACCTGAGCATCTTGTATCTGAGTAGGAAGACTAGATTGGATGGTAAGTTGTAACGCCCGCACGCGCTTAGGTGTAGAATCCTTTCGACTGAGGGCATCGGCCACAACATTGGCTTTGCCCGGATGGTACTTGATCGCGCATTCGTAATCATTCAAGAGCTCAACCCATCGATGTTGTCGCATGTTTAACTCATTTTGCGTGAAGATATGCTCGAGACTCCTGTGATCGGTGTAAATGGTGCACTTGGTACCGTACATGTAATGTCTCCATATCTTAAGAGCAAAAACAACTGCTCCCAGCTCCAGATCATGAGTAGTGTAGTTCCTTTCGTGAACTTTAAGTTGGCGTGATGCGTAAGCAATGACCTTGTCACGTTGCATCAACACGCAACCAAGTCCTTGGATGGAAGCGTCGCAATAGACCACAAAATCGTCTGTGCCTTCAGGCAATGAGAGAATTGGTGCGCTACAAAGCCTATACTTTAAGTGCTGAAATGCAGATTCCTGTGCTTCACCCCAACGATAGGTGACACCCTTCTGAGTTAGTGATGTGAGAGGCTACACAATCTTGGAGAAATCCTTGATGAACCTTCTGTAGTAGCTCGCCAAACCCAAGAATTGGCAGATTTCTGTTGGTGTACGGGGTGCAGGCCAGTTCTTAATCGAGTCTACCTTGGATGGATCAACATGAATCCCATCCTTGTTTACCACGTGGCCTAGGAAATGGACTTCGCGAAGCCAGAAGTCACATTTCGAGAATTTGGCATACAGCTGCTCTGTTCAAAGAAGTTCCAAAATAAGCCTCAGGTGTTGCTCGTGTTCCTCCTGACTCTTCGAATAGATCAGGATGTCATCGATGAATACAATAACAAACTTATCCAGGTAAGGCTTGCACACTCTGTTCATGAGATCCATGAAGACCGCATGTGCGTTTTTCAATCCAAAAGGCATAACCAGAAACTCGTAATGCCCATAACGAGTCCTGAATGCTGTCTTAGAGATATCCTCATCTCGGACTCTCAGTTGATGGTAGCCTGACCTCAGGTCAATCTTTGAGTAGAAACTCGACCCTTGCAACTGGTCGAATAATTCATCAATGCGTGAGAGAGGATAGCGATTCTTCACAGTCACCTTGTTGAGTTCGCGGTAGTCAATACACATTCTGAAGGTACCATCTTTCTTCTTCACAAATAACACTGGAGCTCCCCAGGGGGAAGAGCAAGGACGTATGAATCCCTTTTCCAAGAGTTCTTGTAACTGTGCGGATAGTTCTTCCAATTCAGATGGAGCTAGACGATAAGGTGCACGAGCTATTGGTGCTGCTCCAGGAGCTAGCTCGATTTGAAACTCGACCTGTCGATGAGGCGGAAGACCAGGTAATTCTCAGGAAATACCTCAGGAAAATCACGTACGATCGGAATGTCTTCTATCTTCTTCTCTTTCTTTGAGGTGTCAGTGACGAGGGCTAAAATAGCAGTGTGGCCCTTTCGCAAACACTTCTGGGCCTTAAGAAAAGAGATGATGCCCACAACAGCACCACTCTTTTCGCCATGAATCAGGAGAGGTTCTTCACCAGAACGAGGAATACGGACGATTTTCTCCTTGCAAATAATCTCCGCTTGATGTTGAGATAGCCAATCCATGCCAATAACGACGTCGAAAATACCAAGAACGATAGGAATAAGATCGATAGAGAAGGTCTGACCGGCTAGAATGAGATTACAACCCTTAACTATGTGTGTGGCTTCAAGACTTTTACCGTTTGCTAGCTCTACCATGTGTTTGGTGTTCAAAAGTGTTGGAGTGCGCTTAAGCATTTGACTAACTTTTAGGGACACATAACTAGTATTGGCTCCCGAATTAAATAAAACAGTAACAAAGAAATCATCCAGAAGAAACTTACCCATCACAACGTTGGGATCGTTCCTTGCATCACCCTGACCCAGCACGAACACACGTCCCCTGGCACCATTGCCATCATTGTTACCCCCGTTATTGTTCCCGTTCCCCTGATTATTGTTGTTGTTCTGATTCTGGTTCAACTGGGGGCAGTTTCTCTTGAAGTGACCTTCCGCACCACACTGATAGCATCCCCTGTTACCCTGTTGTTGCTGCGGCTGATTCTGTGGAGCTGGTGGCTGTTGTTGACGATTCTGATTTACCGGTCGTGCGGCCCTGCAATCCTTTGCTTCATGACCAAACTTGTTACACCTCAGACAACGACCCTTGTTGCACTGCCCACTATAATGCTTGTTGCATCAGTTGCACTTGGGGTGGTTTCCTCGGTATCCACCCTGCCCTTGACTACCAGAAGATTGCTGACCAGGACTCTGGTAGTCATCAGTCTTTCGCTGCTGAGACTGAGACTGAGCTGATGTTGAACCCTTGCTTGAGACTCCATCCCATTTTCACTTGTTGTCAATGGGGGCATCAGAAGTAGTAGTAGTAGTAGTAGTAGTAGTAGTAGTAGTAGTAGTACCAATATGCTTGGGCAGCCTGTTCTGCTCGACTGCCTGATCAGTGAGACGATGAGACAAACGAATAACTTGCTGGATAGTGGCGAGGTTTGTTGCAGTCACATGACTCTGGATCTCTGGCACTAAACCTTTAAGGTACAGCTCGATACGTTTAATAGGAGGATCCACCATAGTAGGACACAAGATAGCCAGCTCGTTCAATCTTTTCGTGTACGCTTCAATTTCCGACCCCGTCATCTTTAAGTTGAAGAACTCTACCTCCAGCTTATGGATGTCATCACGATTACAGTACTCTTCCTTGATCAATTCCTTGAAATCATTCCATGGGGTGGCATTAGCAGTAACCAACCCAACATCTGAACCTGAGCATCCCACCACGTGAGCACTACACCTTCAAGAGTACCAGTAGCATACTTCACCCTACGAGCCTCAGGGCATTCACACATCTCGAAAACAGACTCGAGCTTCTCAAACCAGTGAAGGAGGCCTACAGCTCCCTCAGTGCCGTTAAAAGTAGTAGGTCGGCAGTCCATAAAAGTTTTGAAAGTACAAACAGGAGGCTGAGCATGTTGACCTGTTGTGCGAGTAAGAAGAGACAAGGTTAAGCACAAGTGTTGGTTTACGAGAGTAGGATCTAAAGATCCTAGAGTAAGTTGCAATGGCAGGTTATACCTCCTGCCTGAGCGGCTGCGAGTGCTGTAGTAACTTGTTCATTGATTAAAGCCGTCAGCTGGGCTTAAGTTAGGTTGATACGTCCACTCGTGATCTTCATATCAAAGGAAACATGAGTGAGAAAGGTGTCGCGAAAGTGCGATGACAGAAGAGAGTAAACACACATGTGTTTCAAACAATAGTTGCTACATTCATCTAAGCATACCATGAATAATGTACTATGTAACTAACAGGTAGGTAATATAAACATAAACCATATCACCTAGAATGTTGAGTCTTGCACGTGGAGCGAAGCGTCGTTGTGGATCGTTGAGCACTGTTCAGGTTATAGTCTGGTTTTGTCAAAAAGCTTTTCCCCCTTTTAAAACCAAGTTCACTATAACCTGGCTCTGATACCAATCTGTCACACCCCCAAAATCCACTAGCGGAGTATCACCGCATGGAGGCGTGACTGACCAGGATCAAGCCACCAATCATATTGAACCAAGCATGTAAATAACTATAAAACCCAACACAATATAATTGCTGTCCAAACAAAACATAGTTTAAGTTGCAAGCGGAAGCATAATGTTTAAAACCAAAGTATAAATTCAAATGTATCAAATGTTTAACATGGCATACGACTATCCATGTCCCACAACGATCACTCCTCCCTGTGCAAGCTCCATAAGCACCTAACGACCTGCAACGCATGTAACAACGAGTCAACAACAAAGTTGAGTGAGTTCACAGTTGGTTGTTTAGTTTTACAAGTTTGTTTTGAAAACCATAAGTTGTTTCGTAAACCACGAGTTAACCAGTATATTTGTTTCCCCAAACCATATCCATAATCAGTGGGGGCTTCCCCATGTGAACCACTAGATCGTTACCATATCGACTACTGATTGTAGTTATGTTTATGTACCCTGCGTCAATGTCTATCATCATTGACTAGTGCCCAAGTTCATTTGTCCACGCCCGTCCTTTGCGGCACGGTGTGAGGCTTGTCAAACCTAATAGCGCTATTTAACTAATGACCCGTTCGCCATTGGCCCGGCGATTAAGTCGATATAAAATGAGGGACTTAATGATAGAGTTTTTGTCTAGTGTCAATGTTGTCACCCTTCAGTTAAGAGGGTGGGAATACGTGTCAAGAAGAACACGCAGGTTTCAATGTTGTCACCCTTCAACTAAGAGGGTGGGAGTACGCATTCTACCCAAGGAGAATACGCAGGTTTCCTTAGTATACTTAACCCATTCCCAAACCACCGGGAATCCCATGCCTTGTGGAAAGTGTGAACTCACCTCGGTTTGCTCGGTTTGCTAAATTACGTGCTCACAAATAATCAGTCAAAGCCTATAGTATGCACGTATACATAATCAGTTTATGTTTGTAAGGTTTCACATGCAATCTAATATCACAAAGTGTGCTTGGCAGTTAACATCACGTAACACGTAAACAGTTATTTCAAGTTCATACAATTCATGCTTCACCTAGCTGATTTCTCAGTTTATTCTAACATAGCTATCCCATAACAGAACTAACATACTTAACTGAGTTACTGTTTCCCAACTTGACAGAACACCCGGCGAAAACACCCAGGCGGCGAAATCCCTTGGGCGACGAAATCCCAAAGGGTTTTCGTCGAACATAAGGTATGGCGAAATCACTTAGGGTTTTCGTCTGGTCCCTGGGTTTTCGTCGACATAATGTTACAGCAGTTACATTATTCTTCAGCGTACAACGTTTCAATCATCATCTAGCAATTACAGACTACAGCAACCCTAATCATCACTAACAGTAGCAGTTAACAGTAGCAGTCATTTAAGCAGAATTAAATCATCCAAATCAACCTACTAATACAAGCTTGTACACGAACAATATACCCACACCACTTTAGATTCGTTATCTATATTTCGTACTGTCCTTAATCCTAGGGTTTGATTAACAAGATGTCTGTTTATAATATAGTCCGGTTCAAGCACACACACTATTTATTCGAAACCCCAAATCAATATCATGATTCGCACAACGTCATGTAACAGATTGATCATACATTATTCTTTCAAGAACACGTTCAACAACATAACCATATATTTAGAACTAAAATCAAACTAAACGTGTAAATCACTAACCGAACTATGGGATTCGAATGAGAATGATCGAACAAAAGGAATCTAGCTTCGAACGATATGAGGGTTGCCGTCGCACACAAGGATAGAGAGAGACTCTAGGGTTTTGCTAAAAGCAGTTTACGTAATCAACATCCGTTTATATGAGAGTTATAAAATGTTAGGCCCTTACTGGGCTTCGGCGAAGACAGGGCTGGTAAAATCCCTTGATTTCGTCGAGTGGCCATGGTGAAAACCCTTGGTTTTCGTCGAGCAGACTAGTGTGGCGAAATCCCTCTTGGTTTTCGTCATGCACCATAAAATATATTTATATAATAATATTAATAATAGTGACACACCACTATATATCAACAGTACATGGTTTATTATTTAATTCAACTATAGTTTAATGCCCCAAACATACATCAAGCATAAACAAGTTACAATCCTAGCAAGTTATGAAAACATGACTGTAAATAAGTAACGTGTCGAGGAAAGACCTTGGAAACTCGAGTTGTCACAAATCTGTTCAACGCTGCTACTCGTCCTGTTAATCTTTGTACATCTTTCATGTTGGAAGGTGACTTGATATCCAATATGGCTTTGATCTGTTCTGGGCTTGCTTCTATCCCTCTTTTATTCAGCATATATCCTAAAAACTTTCCTGCCCCTACTCCAAAATGGCACTTGGCAGGATTTAGCTTCATGTTATATTGATCCAGGATATCAAATGCTCCTTTAATATCCTGGAGGTAATCCTCAGCCTTCTTAGATTTCACTACCATGTCATCAATGTACACCTCCATGGTGTCCCTCAGTTTGTCTTTGAACATCATGTTCACCAATCTTTAGTACGTTGCACCTGCATTTTTCAAACCAAAAGGCATAGCCGTATAACAATAAATACCTGTTGGTGTCATGAAAGCAGTATCCTCCTGGTCTGAAGGTTCCATTTGGATCTGCTGGAATCCTGAGGATGCATCCATGAAGGTTAACATCTCATGACCGGCAGTTGCATCCACCATCTAGTCTATATGATGTAGAGGGAATGGGTCTTTAGGACATGCTTTGTTCAAGTCTGTGTAATCTACACAAACTCTCCATTTCCCATTCTTCTTTTGAACCACGACCACATTTGCTAGCCACTTTGGAAATTTGACTTCCCTGATCATCTTGGACTTCAATAATCTTTCAACTTCCTCTTGAATAATTGTATTTCGTTCAGGAGCAAACTTCCTTCTTTTTTGCTGAACAAGCTTGAAAGACCTGTCAATTCCAAGCTTGTGAGTGATAATATCTTTAGAAATACCTGTCATATCCTCATGCTTCCATGCAAATGTTGACATCCTGCATTTCAAAAAGTCAGTTAACTGATCCTCAATATCCTGAGGGATATTGGTTCCTACGAGCACCGAGATATCTAGATTATCCTGGTCCAGGATAAATTTTTTTAACATTCTGCTCTAAAGCCTCCACGATATCCTGGGCTCGCATCTTTAATTGCTATCCTGCCTTGGGATTTGTTTAGGATTTCATTGAGGAAGAATAACATTCCTTTGCCTCCTGTTGATCACTTTCCACCTTGACAACCCCCAAGGGGTAGGGATCTTGATACACTGATGACAGGTCGATGGCACAGCTTTTATATCATGGATCCACGGCCTGCCCAATATGATATTGTAGCAGGACAAGGAGTCCATGACACAGAAGCGTTGCATTGAGTTGACTCCTTCAACATATACTGGAAGCTTTATTTCTCCCACTGTATTCTTGGCCTCTCCACTGAACCCAACAAGTACAGTGGATTTTGAAGTGATATCCATCGGGGAAACATTCATCCTCTTCAATGTTTCCAGTTGAATAATGTTGACGGGGCTGCCATTATCCACCAGTATCCTGCGCACAAAATGATTAGCAATATATAAAGTTATTACCAACCCATCATGATGGGGATCCTGGACAGTATCCCTGTCATCACTGTCGAACGTGGTCACTTTATCAGTTGTGAGGGTTGTCATCCTGGTTGGCTTGTCTCCCTGTTCTGCCTTAGCCTCCTTTGCATGTCTTTTTGCTGCAGAATAAGAGGTTCCACAAATGTCGGATCCTCCTGAAATAAAGTTAATTATCTTGGCGTCGGCTGGAGGTGATGCTGCGCGTTCAGGATCCTTCTCAGTATCCTGACCCTTATTCTTCTTTCTGCCCAGGAGATCCTTCAAGTATCCTTTGCTTAGTAGATAGCTTATTTCCTTCCTCAGGTCTATGCAATCCTCTGTAACATGTCCAAAATCCTCATGGAATGCACACCACTTGGATTTATCCTTCCAATCAGCTTTCTGTTGGTTCTTCCTAGGCCACCTTGCTTTGTCTCCCAAACCCTGCATAGCATACATTAGTTCAGGTATATTAACAGAAAAACAATATTCTGACAATTCAGGATACTCCTCAGGATCCTCGTCTTCAACAGCATTCACTTTCTTGCTGTCATTCCTGCCATATAGCTTAGAGTGATATGGTTTGTACGAGGATTCTGACTCCTGTTGGTTGATTCGTAGGTTGAGGATGAATTCATCCTCTCTTGCATCTTTTTGTCATCCTCCAGTCGAATATATCTTAAAGCCCTGTTTCGAGCTTCATCCAGGTTCCTGCAAGGGTTCATTACAAGATCCTGGTAAAATTGAGAATCTTTTTGCAACCCTATCTTGAAAGCCTGCACAGCTGTTGCAACATCAAGATGTGGGATATCCAAAGATTCCCTGCTAAACTTGTTCACGTAATCCCTTAAGGTTTCCTGAGGTCCTTGAGTTATCCTGTAGAGATCACTGGTTAGTTTTTCAAAACTTCGACTGCAAGAAAATTGTCTATTAAATAAATTGGCTAAGTGAGCAAATGATGTAATTGAATGAGGTGGAACGTTTAAGAGCCATTTTAAGGCTGGTCCAGTTAGAGTAGAGCCAAAACCCTTGCAGAGGCATGCTTCCTTGAGATCCGGAGGGATAGGGTTAATTTCCATCCTTTCCCTATACTGAGCAATATACTCTTCAGGATCCGTGGTTCCGTCAGAGAGCTTCATGTTGGGGGTTTGAAATCTTTTTGGCATTTCAGCATCACATATAGGATATGCAAATCGGGATATCCTGTGGCTATCCTGGGATACTTCTGGGATCGGCTGGACCACCCCAGGTACACTGGATATCATGTCTTTTAACTTCTGAAGCTCCCTGGAAAGTGCCGACGTCACACCTGTATCCTTCAAAGATCCAATACCATTAGTAGCAAGAGTATTAGCATTATTAGACACGTTACCAGCCTGAGGATTCTGGCCATATCCTGAAGCATATCCTGATCCTCTCACAGTTGATACCCTGACCGACGAAGGTATCTCAGGATCATGACTCTGGGAACGACTTGGTACAATGTTGCCACGATTATCCTCAGTATATACTGCTGAGATGAAGTTCAGTGCTCTAGGTTGCAAAGGAGTGACAGTATCCTCAGCTGGCCTACTCGAGCTAGATTTCAAGAGTTGTATTTCTCTCATCAATATTTAGTTGGTTTCCTGTTGTTGCTTCATTTGATCCTGTATACTACCAAACAAAGTTAGAATGTCATCATTAGAAGCCAAAATAGGAGTTCTCCCTGAGGCAGCAGATCCTTGAACATTCTGAGTGGGGATAATATCCCGAGCCACGTGAGTTTCGGTCCTTCTTGGAGGAGCCTGAGGCTGTGAAGAGGGTTGCATCCTTGGAGGTGGTGGAAGCACCGAACCAACTGTTGCAGAGGTGGTAGTAGACACGGTAGAAAAGCTAATGTTTGATTTTGAGACCATTGAAAATAGTGTAGCAAAAAGTCTTGAAAACAGAAAACCAACTAATGATTTTACGAAAGCTTTTAGTAGAAATAGCACCACTTGCCCCACGGTGGGCGCCAAATTGTTTTGGTCAAAAATTACCTAAGCAATTTAGTGATCAAATTAGTTTGTGAGGTAGTGTGCTAACAATGTGTATTGAAAATATCCTGGTTTGGTTATTTGCAAAAACAGTTTTCAAGATATAGCTCAGGATATCGAGCTATATTAACAATCAAACAATGAGCAGAAAAGTAAAGGGTGACACGAGATGTACGAGGAAATCCCTTGATCAATCTAGATCGCCAGTACAAAACCTCGGGAGCTGACAATCGCAGCTGCCTTGTTCTTCTTATTACTTCAAATGTCAGGATACAGTGCAGGATATTGACCAGATCGTTGCTAAGTGTTACAATGTATTTCAGAAAGTGTGTGAATTGCGAGAGAAAGTATGAGAGCTCGAGAGTCGTGAATGTGATGTCCTATTTGATCTGGTTTATCTGTATATTTATAGCTACAAAATGAAAACAAAATCTCTTAAAATAGGGGGATGCCAGCGAATATTCCCAGGTGAACATTGAAGACCAAGTAATGCGGCTTCAACGTTCTTCTTCGAACAACTTGGACCGAGTCTTCAGGAGAATAGGTCTTCATGAACGTTGTGAACTTGTACTCGTACTCCTGCACAAAATCCGTTAGTAATCCTCAGGATACAGTATCAGGATGTTACCAATATCCTGATTCAGCATCCTGGTTACGAACATATATTATGTAATCAAGATATAATTCAAGATAATATCCAGGATATGGGCTCAGAATTTCACCCATAACATAAACAATGTTTATTGACATAGTAAATGACTCCATGAAAAATACTTAAAATTAAGTCATAACTATTTACTATAAATATGGCACATTATAAATGTTAGGTTTGACTATTAACATAAATCTATTTACATATTTGTATAAATAATGTTAAAAGCAAATATCACCAATAAACGTATAGCCCAAATTATAACAAACAATTTACCATGTTTAAAAACATAATAAATCAACGAAAACATTCAAATGCACCACAATGTGAAACAAATAACACCAACATGTTTTAAAAAACACTTCATCAAAAATGAAACATAACGAAACACACCACTTCTCCATCTTTGGAATCAAAAGTTTGCCAATTCCATCAGCCTCGGCTTCCTTTTTTCATCTCCAATCTGGTGTTTTGTTAGAGAACAATTTAGTGAGTCTTCTACCTCATAGACTTCACGAAGGTTATGCTTAACTTCACTAGAGGATGATGATTTCTTATTACTTTGAATAGCATTAGATATAGGCGTTGAATTGTCTCCAGTATAACACACTTCGTCCTACAAACAAATACATAAACATAGTTCTAAAAAATTGTAATGAAAACTATATAAAATATTTAAAAAACATTTGATATAACCTTAGAAAATTCAGGAGGATTAGACTAAAGTTTCGACATGGGATCACCAAATGATTCTGATATGGTTTGAGAATTCCTCCAGAATTGAACACCAACAATATATGAGTAAAATATGAATATATAAGATATTGAAATAGTTTTAATGACAAAGTTGTAAATAAAATTTACCTCACCTTGTGTTGCTAAGAATTCTTTTGTGGATTTCTTGAGAATCTTATAGGCTTCATAATCAAACAAGGTCAAAGTCACAGTACCAATACAATCTTGCACGCGAATGGGTATCTTGAATTTGTTTACGTTTCAAAGAAATAAAATGTGAAAGATTAAAGTTTGCTAGTTTATCTAATAAAGTATAAAATGAGTAAAATTGTAATCGAGGAATTGAGAAAATATTAACGCCTTCACAGTCACGATTGGTACAAATCAAAGTTTTGTCTTCCACATCATCTGAACCATCCCCCTTTTCAATTGTTTCAAATGTTTTATCGACACGGGATTTACAATGGTTGCGACCATTATAATACCATATCTTATCATTGTAAATGGCAGAAATTGTCCCAATAACCAAGACCTTCTTCTAATAAAACATAAAAAAACCAAATACTAACTAAAAGACATCATAAATAAAAATGTATATGCAAAAAAAAGAAAAGAAAAAAAGTATACCACTATTATGGTAACGAGAAAAGCTATAAGAGTAAAATCAGTGTTGTTAAGAAATTCATCTTCGACGATTGAAATAACATACGACCCAACATGGTCACTGGATGTTGATGCTGAAGATAGTTTTCAATATACTTATATATTTATTAATGTGTTTTATCTTATACAAAATAAAATTGTATACATGTCATAAATAAATTAATTTATTCAAGATCATAGTTGATGAACAGTTTACTAACATCAAATGTGTTAGAAACACCACGTTTACTTACATTAAAAATGTAATCAATTTAAATACCATTGAAATACAAAATGGTATTTAAAATTTAGAATCTGTTATAATAGAAATATTTTTAACATTTAAATTACTTAACAAAATATCGTATATTTTACTTTTGATTTGATTTGATTAAAAGATAACGTATTCAAATATTTAATTGAGGAAAGAGAAGTTAAAATTCGAATTTGAATCATAATATACCAAGTAATTATGTATTTCAATTAAAAATATTTTCCTACCATACAAAATAAAAAATGCTTAACAAATTGAAAATTGGAAATTATTCAATAAAAATGAGTTTCATATAATATAACATCTATGCTTTTAAAATTAAAAGTTAGTAAATAATAACTTAATTGGTTTTAATTTGCTCCATAATTATATTACCATCATAATTAAATCTTTTATTGTAACACCCATCTCAATTACTACTCGAATTTAACAATAATTCATAAGATTTGTATAAAAGGAATCTAGATTAAAACATAGTTACCAAAACGAGGTTCCAAGTGATAGAACTAGACAATCAACGACTAGTTAAAACATACATGACCTGATTAGAAAGTTGTTTACATTCAAAAGAGATATAAACATTGTTTAACAAAGTTATGAAATCGCGGAAGCTCAAAAGTTGTGTTCGGTTCTTCAAATGCTTGTTTGACCGCCATCCGTATTCTTGCAATACCTAGAAACTGAGATGTTTACATTAAACATTAGTATTAGAGTTCTTAGAAATAATAAATAATCGAAACTACGGTCAAAACGGATTCGATTAGCTTTAAGATGCAAAAATTTACAAAAAATCTCAGGGCTCTACCGTAACTTACGGTATCTACCGTAAGTTACGGTAGTCACTTAATATTTCTGGTCTACCGTAACTCAGGAGATACCCACCGTAAGCTTCTGATCTCTACCGTAAGTTACGGTGGACACCGTAACTTACGGTAGTCCCTGTAAGTTTGTATTTTGACTTTTTGTTTGTTTTGCCCAAACCCAATTCTTGGATTTCTCATTCTAACCAACCAACACTCTGATTTTCATATTCTAGTATGTCTTTTATGAACAATAACAAAGGTCAAGTAACCATACTACAATGCATTATCATGCCTTATTTGGTTATTCGACCCGTTTGGCTCATCTAAGGGATCCTCCATTTTGATGACTACCAACGAGGTCTAACCAAATTCTTGGCCTACTATTCGACATAGCAATCATTATTGCTTTAATCCAACTCAACTTTTATTCCACAATTCAACTACATATATGCTAAATATCAAATTTACCCAAATGTAACGAGTCAAGTTACATACCTTCAAAGTACCCCCTTCAAACGCAAGTCGCCACCGGCTTGTCCACTCGATGTTCCGGTGTCCTTTCCTATAGAGTTCAATCACATCATGTTTAGAACTCTTTTTAATTCATATATCGCACGATTTGCCAAAATATCAAAATTATGCGGTTTAACTTTAAATTTCAGGTTTAAGTCTTCTTTGAGGCATTTATACAAACACCTTAAGAGCAGAATTTTAAATAATTCATTAACTAGCTCATAACTTGTCATATAACCCGAAATTTTCATAAATCAACTACCTTACATGAACTTTAACCTCTTAAATTCTGAAATCACTTCACATATGTCAAATATTACTAGAATCATCATTATAATCCTAGTGTTTATCATTTTCTCACAATACCCATGAATCACCTTCAATGTGTTCATGAAATTTTCAGAATTTAAGCATAATTTCACATATGGATGTCTAGGTTTTTACTCCTAGACACTATATCATTCCTATTCTTCTCAAATAACAAGCATGCATCATAAAATTTCGGATCTCCCAATTACATGAGAATTTCTAACAGAGAATTAACATCAAATTTTACATACCTTGCAGCCCCCTTGTGATGGGGATTACTAATCTTAACTCGGATTTCGGTTTGGGAGCGAATTTGATCTTCAACTTGTGGGATTTAACATGAACTAGGGTTTTGAAAGAACCCAGGTCGCCCCCTCCTTGTTCTGGTCGATCCCCGTACAAAATTTTGGGTTTGTGTTTTAATAAAATAGTTTTTATTAAAACTATTTTCAAGTTTAACACTTTTGGTCCCTCTGGTTTATTTTATTTTATTTCTATGTCCCTAACTACTCATAAGTGATAAACTAACTAGGTTAGTGTCATTACTAATTAGATTATTTTTTTCTAATTTATTTGCAACTTAATTGCAAATTTAAGAATTTGTATTTTCGGGATGTTACAAGTCCACCCCCCTTAAAAAGGGTTTCATCCCCGAAACCAGAGTACGTACCGAATAGTGTAGGGTAGAGACGTCGCATCTCTTCTTCGGACTCCCATGTAGTGTCCGAACCTTTCCTATGCTCCCACTTGATCTTGACTTGATCGATTTGTTTATTTCGCAAGTGCTTAATCTTTCGATCTAAAATTTCTATGGGCCTTACAATATAATTCAAGCGATCATCCACTTCGATATCGTCGTAGTGAATATAAGTTGTCTTATCCGCTAGACATTTCCGAAGGTGTGACACGTGAAATGTGCTATGAATTCCGCTTAGTTCCTCCGGTAGTTCAAGACGGTAAGCTACCTTTCCTACCCATTCTATGATCGCAAACGGCCCGATAAACCTCGGGCTCAATTTTCCTCTTTTTCTAAACCGGATAACCCCCTTCCATGGGGATACTTTGAGCATGACTTTGTCGCCAACCTGGAACTCAATCGGTCTCCTCCTTTTGTCAGCGTATGCCTTTTGTCTATCTTGAGCCGCTTTCAAGTGCGCCCGAACCACATCAATCTTTTCATTAGTGGCTCGTACTATTTCTTGGTGGGCGAGTTCGTGTGGGCCCACTTCACCCCAACATACCGGGGTTCGACATTTCCTACCATAAAGCATTTCGTACGGTGCCATCTTAATACTGGCATGGTAGCTGTTATTATACGAAAACTCGACCAATGGAAGGTAGACGTCCCAACTGCCTCCAAAGTCGATTATACATGCCTGTAGCATGTCTTCCAACGTTTGTATCGTTCTTTCACTCTGTCCATCCGTCTGGGGATGGTAGGCGGTGCTAATGAAGAGTTTCGTTCCCATTTGTTCTTGAAAATCTCGCCAAAAGTTTGAAGTAAACCGGGTATCTCTATCTGACACAATAGATACCGGTACTCCGTGACGTGCCACTATTTCATTTGTATATACCTCGGACATCTTTTCCGAAGTATATGTCTCGCGTATGGGAATAAAATGAGCACTCTTCGTCAGTCTATCTACAATCACCCATATAGCATCAAATCCCCAAATTGTTTTAGGTAGTTTGGTCAATAGGTCCATAGTGATATGTTCCCATTTCCAAACCGGGATCTCCAAAGGTTGTAGTTTTCCATAAGGTTTCTGATGCTCCGCCTTGACTTGTAAACAAGTCAAGCATTTCTCCACATATTTTACCACATCCCTCTTCATTTCGGGCCACCAATAATTTTGTTTCAGATCATTATACATCTTGGTCGCACCCGGATGGATGGAATAATGGGACTTGTGAGCTTCATCTAGTAGAAGCTTTTTAACTCCACATGTGTTAGGAACCCAAATTCTATTGAAACGTGTTTTCAAACCGTGGTTGCCTACTTCGAGATCTTTAACTTGGCCAACAATCCTTTCCTTTCTCGAGTTTTCCGTCTTTACTGCTTCATCTTGTGCCTCTCGGATTCGTTCAAGTAAGCCCGAGGTCACAATGAGCTGCAATGATTGTACTCGTATCGGGACATAATCTGCTTTTTTGCTTAGGGCGTCCGCCACCACATTTGCCCTTCCGGGGTGATAGTGTATTTCACAGTCGAAATCTTTCACCGTTTCTAACCATCGCCTTTGTCGCATATTTAACTCCTTCTGATCGAAGAAGTATTTTAAGCTTTTGTGATCGGTGAATATGGTGCACTTTACTCCATATAAATAGTGCCTCCATATTTTTAATGCAAATACCACCGCAGCCAACTCGAGATCGTGCGTGGGATATTTCTTATCGTGTATCTTCAATTACCTCGAGGCATAAGCTATAA
This sequence comes from Helianthus tuberosus, assembly GCA_030545235.1. Taxonomy (NCBI): domain Eukaryota; kingdom Viridiplantae; phylum Streptophyta; class Magnoliopsida; order Asterales; family Asteraceae; genus Helianthus; species Helianthus tuberosus. Next base: position 112,643,433 of record CM060445.1, read on the forward strand.
CTTTGCCCCGTTGCATCAAAACACATCCGAGCCCCGATAATGAGGCATCCGAATAGACCACTAAGTCTTCAACTCTGTCCGGCAATGTTAGTACCGGAGCTTGAGTTAACTTCTCTTTTAGCGTTTGAAACGCTCTTTCTTGATCGACACCCCAAATGAACTTTTCTTCCTTCCGGGTCAGCTTTGTTAGCGGTGACGCAATCTTGGAGAAATCTTGAATGAATCTCCTATAGTAACCCGCAAGCCCCAAAAAGCTTCTAATTTCCGAAGGGTTCTTCGGAGGATTCCATTTTGACACGGCCTCGATCTTTGACGAATCTACCAATACTCCATCGGCACTTATGATGTGGCCGAGAAATTGCACCTCTCGTAGCCAAAAGGCACACTTAGAGAATTTCGCATACAACCTCTCTTGTCTAAGTGTCTCTAACACCTCTTGTAAGTGGTGTGCATGTTCAGCTTCGCTTTTCGAATACACCAAAATATCATCGATAAACACGATGACTAATTTATCCAACATTGGCTTGCAAACCCGGTTCATGAGGTCCATGAAAGCCGCGGGTGCATTTGTTAGCCCAAATGACGTCACGAGGAACTCGTAATGTCCGTATCGCGTGCGGAAAGCCGTCTTCGGCACATCTTCTTCCTTGACCTTTAGTTGGTGATACCCTGATCTAAGGTCAATATTTGAAAACCAGTTCGCACCTTGTAGTTGGTCGAATAGATCATCTATCCTCGGAAGCGGGTATCGGTTCTTTACTGTGAGTTTGTTTAACTCCCGGTAATCGATACACATGCGCATGCTTCCATCTTTCTTTTTCACGAACAGTACCGGTGCGCCCCAAGGAGACACGCTCGGCCTTATGAATCCTTTATCAAGCAGGTCTTGAATCTGGGACATCAACTCTTGTAACTCCGACTGTGCAAGTCGGTACGGTGCTCTAGCTACGGGTTTTGCGCCCGAAATCAATTCAATTCCGAACTCTACCTCCCGTTCGGGCGGTATCCCCGGTAAATCTTCCGGGAACACATCTTCGCAATCCCGTACTACCGGTACATCTTCAATCTTCAGTGACTCTTTCTCGGGCTCATTTGCGTATATCATAAATGCCTTGCATCCTTGCTTCATAAGCTTGTGAGCTTTCAACATTGAGCATACTATGGGGTTACCTCCCTTCTCGCCATAGATGGTAACGTGTTTCCCGCTCGGAGATGTTACCTTTATCTCCTTTTGAAAACACACGACCTTCGCGTGGTGCTGAGATAGCCAATCCATCCCAATGACTACTTGAAATTCTCCCATTGACATCGGGATTAGGTCTATCAGGTATTCTTCATTATCGATACTTAATTTGCAGCCTCGACAAATATCACAAACTACAAAACTTTTATTGTCCCCTATTTCAACTTCTAAGGGCACAGATAATTTCGTCAGTACAAATGAAGGATGTCAAATAAATCCATGCGAAATGAAGGATTTATTCGCACCCGTATCAAACAACACACGTGCAGGAATTGAGTTAATCGTGAATATACCTGAGACCCCATCGGGTTCTGTCTTTGCTTCAGCTGCAGTAAGTTGGAAGGATCTAGCCTTTGCCTTTCGGGCTTCTGCTGGAGATTCTTTAACATCCCTTCTTCCAACTAGGTTTGGGCATTCAGACTTTTTGTGGCCGGGCTGATAGCATTTGTAGCAAACTGAAACTTTACCCGGGCATAGAGACGCCGTGTGCCCCGTTTTACTACATATTGGGCACGGCTTATCTTTGAACCGACACTCTCCTTTGTGTCCTTTTCCACATATTTTGCAACTGGGCGACCCACTTTTAACATCTACCTTCTTTCCCGATTCGGTAGTTCAAGCTTTCTTTGTAGGGCTTGGATTTACATCCTGTGCCCTTCGCTCGCCCCTCTCCCGGGCGGTGTTGATAATTTCCGTGAGGGTTTCGTACTTTGACGGAGTCATAAACTCCCGGTATTCGGCACTCAGCATGTTGTAATAGTAGTATATCTTTTGCTCTTCAGTGGTGACTAACTCGTCACAAAATCTCAGCTTATCCATGAAGATGCCCGTGATCTTATCAATTGTTTCGTCCTTTTGTCTTAGCTGGATGAATTCTTCCTTAATCCTGTTGATAACCGATTTGGGACTATGGTGTTTAAGGAACGGCACCTTAAACTCATCCCAAGTCATAACCATCGCTGCTTCGGCTCCTATTTCCTTCTTTTTATTATCCCACCAATCCTTGGCTTGTCCCCTCAATTGACCCGTTCCGTAAGCAACAAAGTCACCTACGTCACAATGGGTCCGTTCAAACACTCCTTCGACATCACTTATCCATCTTTGGCAGATTATCGGGTTAACTTCCCCGTTATAGATTGACGGTTTGCACGCCATAAATTCTTTATATGAGCACCCTTTACGTTCTCCCGTTTTCTCCTTCATAAGGTTGACACTATCCTCCAACCTTTTAACTCGCTCTTCGACAAGCGACAACACCGTGCTTTGAATTTTGTCTATAAACCCGGATAGACTACCTTCAATTGCATTCCCTACTTCTTCGGCAATTATCTCTTTCATTTGTTCGGTGCTTGTTTGCACCGGATTATCATCGTTTCCATCAGACATCTTGAAACTGAAATGTTTACATTTAAACATTAAACATTTCATTTATAACATTGCTTCATTTGTTTCGGTTTAGCCAAGTTCCCAACTTGCTTTAACCGTTCACGTTTGGTGCACTTTCTGGGTTTGAGTGTGTTAACACGCACTTCCCATGCACGTCGATTCATTTCTCATTTCTTACATAAATATAATCTGATAAAATAATAAGTTAATTCTTACCGGACGATCGATCAAGCTTGAACCGAACACTTTGTTGACAACCTTAAGCTCTGATTACCAACTTGTAACACCCATCTCAATTACTACTCGAATTTAACAATAATTCATAAGATTTGTATAAAAGGAATCTAGATTAAAACATAGTTACCAAAACGAGGTTCCAAGTGATAGAACTAGACAATCAACGACTAGTTAAAACATACATGACCTGATTAGAAAGTTGTTTACATTCAAAAGAGATATAAACATTCTTTAACAAAGTTATGAAATCGCGGAAGCTCAAAAGTTGTGTTCGGTTCTTCAAATGCTTGCTTGACCGCCATCCGTATTCTTGCAATACCTAGAAACTGAGATGTTTACATTAAACATTAGTATTAGAGTTCTTAGAAATATTAAATAATCGAAACTACGGTCAAAACGGATTCGATTAGCTTTAAGATGCAAAAATTTACAAAAAATCTCAGGGCTCTACCGTAACTTACGGTATCTACCGTAAGTTACGGTAGTCACTTAATATTTCTGGTCTACCATAACTCAGGAGATACCCACCGTAAGCTTCTGATCTCTACCGTAAGTTACGGTGGACACCGTAACTTACGGTAATCCCTGTAAGTTTGTATTTTGACTTTTTGTTTGTTTTGCCCAAACCCAATTCTTAGATTTCTCATTCTAACCAACCAACACTCTGATTTTCATATTCTAGTATGTCTTTTATGAACAATAACAAAGGTCGAGTAACCATACTACAATGCATTATCATGCCTTATTTGGTTATTCGACCCGTTTGGCTCATCTAAGGGATCCTCCATTTTGATGACTACCAACGAGGTCTAACCAAATTCTTGGCCTACTATTCGACATAGCAATCATTATTGCTTTAATCCAACTCAACTTTTATTCCACAATTCAACTACATATATGCTAAATATCAAATTTACCCAAATGTAACGAGTCAAGTTACATACCTTCAAAGTACCCCCTTCAAACGCAAGTCGCCACCGGCTTGTCCACTCGATGTTCCGGTGTCCTTTCCTATAGAGTTCAATCACATCATGTTTAGAACTCTTTTTAATTCATATATCGCATGATTTGCCAAAATATCAAAATTATGCGGTTTAACTTTAAATTTCAGGTTTAAGTCTTCTTTGAGGCATTTATACAAACACCTTAAGAGCAGAATTTTAAATAATTCATTAACTAGCTCATAACTTGTCATATAACCCGAAATTTTCATAAATCAACTACCTTACATGAACTTTAACCTCTTAAATTCTGAAATCACTTCACATATGTCAAATATTACTAGAACCATCATTATAATCCTAGTGTTTATCATTTTCTCACAATACCCATGAATCACCTTCAATGTGTTCATGAAATTTTCAGAATTTAAGCATAATTTCACATATGGATGTCTAGATTTTTACTCCTAGACACTATATCATTCCTATTCTTCTCAAATAACAAGCATGCATCATAAAATTTTGGATCTCTCAATTACATGAGAATTTCTAACAGAGAATTAACATCAAATTTTACATACCTTGCAACCCCCTTGTGATGGGGATTACTAATCTTAACTCGGATTTCGATTTGGGAGCGAATTTGATCTTCAATTTGTGGGATTTAACATGAACTAGGGTTTTGAAAGAACCCAGGTCGCCCCCTCCTTGTTCTGGTCGATCCTCGTACAAAATTTTGGGTTTTTGTTTTAATAAAATAGTTTTTATTAAAACTATTTTCAAGTTTAACATTTTTGGTCCCTCTGGTTTATTTTATTTTATTTCTATATCCCTAACTACTCATAAGTGATAAACTAACTAGGTTAGTGTCATTACTAATTAGATTATTTTTTTCTAATTTATTTGCAACTTAATTGCAAATTTAAGAATTTGAATATTCGGGATGTTACATTTATATTCGACAATAAAATAAATAAATAAAGTTTCGGTTATAAGGTTGTTAAATTAGGAAGTTAATAAATCATAGTTACAAATTAAAGAATTATTGATATTAATTTAGAAATCTGCCATAAATTAACATATTTAAAATTTAAAAACTTCAAAAATATATATAACTGAATATTCAATAAAATGAGTTTCATATAATATAACATCTATGTTTTAAAATTAAAAGTTGGTAAAATAATAATTTGATTGGTTTTAAAGTTGCTAATTTAGGAAGTTAATAAAATATCCTATGCTTCTACCTGCAACAAAGTTTTTTACTTTACTGGTACATCACTCTTTCACGTTACCACCAAAAACCTTCGTCTTCATCAAATACAAAATCTCTTCCTTTATTTTGCCCTCAGGCCACAACAACCGCCACCATCATAGCTTCATCTGCGGTTGTCGCCATCCTTCAGATTTCGCTGCCAGTGGTGCTTTTGCTAGACCGAAGTCGTTGACCCCTTTCGCAATCAAGACACCGATATGGATCCACCGGCACTGCCTTCGTCACTCATTCTCAAACAAACATCCTTATCGTCACCTCGTCTTCAAACCACCACCGTCGCCATAGAGGATGAAGACAAACAGTGGCTACGGTTTGGGGTTTCGAATAGGCAAAAATGGTGGTTTAATAACAAATTGCCGTTCAAGTTTTCCTCTTTCCGGCCAACATACATCATATATATCCATCAAAAGTCCGGCCTTTGTTTTTACCGGCAGTCCTCTGTTCCAGCCTTTGTTGCTTCATTCCATTCCATGCATCAAAACTGAGATTGGAAAAAAAATAAAAATTTAAAACCTGACCAGTGAGATTGTGACACGTGGCCGGCGCAAGATAGCATCACAACCCCACCGAAAAGTAAATAAAAATGAGCACGTTGTGACAATATATTCGAAACCGTATGAAACATCATTTCATTAAAAGTTAAAAGATAAAAAAGAAAATATTAGTGGAGGATTTGTCAAGAGATAGTTAGAAAAAAATACTAAAGTACAGGGTATATATAAAGACTAAGCTAAGTTTAATATATAAATTTGGTACCGGTACGAGTTCCCAATACCATTTGCTCATCTGTTAGTTTCCATTTCTAATTTTAATATATATGTTACTGTTCATTCCATTCTAAATTTAATTAATATTAATATATAGGTAATGATAATTGCAAATTAAAGAAATGATTGAAATTGATTTAAAAATATGCCATGAATAACCATATTTCAAATTTCAAAAATATAACTGAATATTTAATAAAAATGAGTTTCATACAATACATTATCTATGCTTTAAAAATAAAAGTTAGTAAAATAATAACTTGATTGATCTTAATTTGCTCTATAATTATATTACCACCATAATAAAATCGTTTAGAAAGTTAATAAATAATAATTACAAATTAAAGAATGATTGAACTTGATTTAGATATCTGCCATAAATAAACATATTTCAAAACTCAAAATTACAAAAATATATATAACTGAATATTCAATAACAATGACATCAATACAATATAACATCTATGCTTTTAAAATTAAAAGTAAGTAAAATAATAACTTGATTAGTGTTACTTTGCCTATAATTATTTTACCAGTATAATAAAATCTTTTATATTCGACAATAACTAGATAAAATAAGTTTAAGTTATACGGTTGTTAAATAAGGAAGTTAATAAATGATAATAACAAGTTAAAGAATGGCGGAATTTGATTTAGAAATCAGCATAAATAAACATATTTCAAATTTCAAAATTTCAAAAATATACTTAATTGAATGTGGTAATTATTTAGTCAATACAATTAATATAGTCGAGACAAAAAAAAGAATTATTAACATATATTCAGTATAGATCATTAAACATGTAAAAAACCAAAATCTGTTTTATAAAATTTCAAATATCTTTGAATCTATCTAAACATAACATAAGAACATTGAAAACAAAAATTCATTGAAAATCTAAAACCTAAAACATCTCACTAGTTAGAAAATCTATTTATTTACATATAGTTAACAACTATTTAGAGAATTTAGATCACCAAAATGTACAATTTCTTGGACACTTAATTAATCATGAAGGAATTCATGTGGATCCTACAAAGATTGAACCTATTACTAAATGGAAAGTCCCTGAATCACCAACAGAAGTTACAAGAAGTTTTCTTAGATTGGCAGGATATTATAGACATTTCATTCAAGATTTTTCTAGAATAGCCATTCCATTAACCAAACTAACATGCAAGTCAGTTAAGTTTCAGTGGGGACCAAAACATGAGGAAGCATTTAAGATTTTGAAGCAAAGATTAACTAACGCGCCAATACTTGCTTTGCCAGAAGGAAATGAAGACTTTGTAGTCTATTGTGATGCATCTAAATTAGGATTTGGATGTGTGTTGATGCAACGTCAGAAGGTAATTGCTTATGCCTCTAGACAACTGAAGAAACATGAAGAAAATTATACAGCACATGATCTAGAGTTAGGAGCAATAATTTTTGCCCTCAAGATTTGGAGACATTATCTTTACGGTAGTAAGTTCATTGTCTTCACATATCATAAGAGTTTAAGGTATGTTTTCTGGCAAAAGGAATTAAACATGAGGCAAAGACGTTGGATGGAAATCCTTAGTGATTATGATTGTGATATCCAATACCATGCGGGAAAAGCTAACGTAGGGTTGGATGGAAATCCTTAGCTGATTCTTTAAGTCGAAAGTACCATGAGAAGCTCATAAATCTAAGTATACGATGCATCCTGGGAGTGACAAGATGTATCAAGACTTAAGGAAAAGCTTTTGGTGGATAGGGTTGAAAAAGCATATAGCAAATTATGTGGCTAAGTGTTTAACCTGTTCACAGGTTAAAGGTAAACATCAGAACCTTCAGGGTTACTTCTACAGTTGGAAATGCCAATTTAGAAATGAGAATTAATAACAATGGACTTGGTTACCAAATTACCCAAGACACGAAAAGGTAATGACACAGTCTGGGTGATTGTAGACAGATTAACTAAATCAGCACATTTCTTACCAATGAAAGAAACTTTCAGTATGGAACAATTAGCTAAGCTGTATGTGAATGAAATAGTTTCATTACATGGAATCCCTTTATCTATTGTGTCCGATAGAGATAGTCGTTTTACTTCTCATTTATGGACAAGTTTTCAAAAAGTAATGGGAACCCGATTAAATCTAAGTACAGCTTATCATCCTCAAACAGATGGACAAAGTGAAAGGACAATCCAAACTATGGACGATATGCTTAGAGCCTGTGTGATAGATTTTGGAGGAAGTTGGGACGAACACTTACCTTTAATAGAATTTTCTTACAACAATAGCTATCATACAAGCATCAATGCTGCACCATTTGAAGCACTCTATGGACGGAAATGCCGAACACCAGTATGTTAGGCAAAAATTGGAGAAAAACAATTGTCTGGACCTGAAATTATACAAGAAACAACTGACAAAATAATTCAAGTCAAGGAAAGACTAAAAACAGCATGAGATCGTCAAAAGAGTTATGCAGATAACCGACGCAAACCACTAGAGTTTCAAGTTGGAGACAAGGTACTTTTAAAAGTTTCACCATGGAAGGGAGTTGTCAGATTCGGTAAGAAAGGAAAGCTAAGCCCAAGGTATGTTGGACCTTTTGAAATTATCAAATGAATTGGACCAGTAGCTTATCAGCTACAATTACTTGAAGAAATGGCAGGAATACATGATGTATTTCATGTATGTAACCTAAAGAAATGCTTAGCAGATGAATCATTGGTAATACCTCTTCAAGACATAGAGGTAAATGAAAAGCTTAAGTTTGTGGAAAAGCCCATACAAATTGAAGATAGAAAGATCAAGAATCTCAAGCATAAGAGATTAGTTCTGGTCAAAGTAAAGTGAGACTCGAAGAGAGGGCCAGAATACACATGGTAACTCGAATCTGAAATGAAAAGAAAGTATCCTTACTTGTTCCAATGAATCTCGAGGACGAGATTTAAAACAAGGTAGGGAGGATGTAACAACACTCAAAAACACATTACAAGGAACCCTAATTAAGACCCCCAAACATGTACGGCGCAACCCGAAACGAAAAACAAGATTTAGGGGCTTAGGAGGCTCATGGGGGGTACCCCTAAACCTCTTGCGACGCGCGAAAGTCACCTAGGACATGTCAAACTGGATAAACTCGACACCACAGGGATAGAAACACAACAAGGCTAGTCTAGGTAAAATGAGTCGCTTTCACGACGCGCGACGGGGGAGGGGGTACAGAGAGCGACGCGCGGGGCCGGTCCAGTTGGGCTATATAAAGCATGGCTTGGGACTGAATCCTTTGCACCATTTCGATCAAAATTCGAAATCTCTATGCTTCTGTATCTCCATTTCTTTCAAACAGTGCACCCCTAATTCGCGAAACTTTGCCCTATTGTAAGTGTTTTAACCCCTGATCACTGATTCGATACCCTGTCCGATCGATCTTGAACCCAACAACGGATGTCAAGGCGCTGCCTGATAAAGGCTATGCTTTGTAAACTACGTTGGGGTTCTGATCTCGTGATGTATTGATAAAGTTGAATTAGGTTATTATACTAACACGCGTGCATTGTATATTTTTAATATGAACTCAAGAAAATCACCAGAAAATATTATCAGGAAACTTATAGTAAAACTTACGTTTACAAAGTGAGTCATTCTCTTTTTATTTAAAATGCTTTACAAAACCCTAAATGTTTTCAGTTATACTTACAGTGATCGAGTCTTTGTATTCTACAATTACTGTCGGTATTATGGGGTTTTGTATATATTACTTGATATAACTTCACCATTGGACAAAGGGTTAGCCAATGGGTGATATGACCATAGTTACAGATCCGTCGAGTGACAAGTACTTTGGAGTTTTTGTTAGATAAAAACATTGTAACCTCCATCTTGATACTGTAAAATATAACAATGTGTCTTTTTACAAAATTGAATGTACTCGCCAGTATTTCTTGCTGATAAAATATTTTTAAAACGTGTTTCAGGTAACTTGATGTGAAGCTATTAGAAGCCAGCCATGGACCACTAAAGGCTTAAATAAAATGGCTATCAGTTACCTAAATAAAAGAAGAAGTTAGTGTTTTCAGCAATTAGGGTTTATCCCTATAAATACATTATAAATGAAATATGGGTTTTTAGCCTATTTGTTTAATATAAAAAGTTTGGTGTTTTACAAACTCTGAAATTATTTCCTAACTACGATCATGATGTTTTAATTCTGCTGCAAATTTAATAAACACCGATACCACCGGTCAGGCTCGCGGCACCCGCTCCCAGGGTGGGTCGGGGGCTGCGACAATCAGTAAGAGAAGTAGAAAATAACTCCATGCCGAGACCCATTACTGTTCAATTCCCCACGAATGAGAACTTGTGTTTCTTCATACACATTGAGTAGACAACTCATCAGTAAATTTAGTCACCTTCAATTACACTCTCTAAGCATTAAACACATTTAAATAAATAAATAGTAAACTTCCATTTTGCTCCCTGTGGTTTCGTCATTTTAACGGTTTTGCCCCCAAACTTTTAAAAATAGCCATTTTCCTCCAATAGTTTGCTATGGTTTTTCCATTTTGCTCCCCGCCTCTAGATCCATCCAAATTGTCTGTTTTTCCATTTTGCTCCCCGCAGGGAGCAAAATGGAAAAACCATAGCAAACTATTGGAGGAAAATGGCTATTTTTAAAGGTTTGGGGTAAAATCGTTAAAGTGACCAAACCACAGGGAGCAAAACGAAAGTTTACTCATAAATAAAAGAGTAAACTTCTGTTTTGCTCCCTGTGGTTTGGTCGTTTTAGCGGTTTTACGCAAATCCTTTAAAAATAGCCCTTTTACTCCCTGGTGTTTTGGTTTTGTCGCCAGTTTGCTCCATGGTCTTAACTCCATCCATATTGTATGCTAACTAAAAAGGTATTTTGGTAATTTCAAGTACAAAATAAGAGTACTTTGGTCATTTATATTTAACATAACCATTTATTATAATATTAAAAAAATATAAATTTGATTATTTATATATAAACACATACAAACTCTCTCTCTATATATACATACATCTCTCTTCTTCATCATCGAACATCACCACCCACCACCTTACCATCACCAACCACCGCCTCACCAACCACCTGCCACCATTATACCGCCCAACCACCACCATCACACCGTCACCACTCCCACTTCCGGCTGCTGCTAATCGACCACTATCACCATCCCGATCAACCCTAACCGACTGAAAATGCCGCATCGCTTCATCAAACCGATTCGTCTTAAAAAAGGGTATCCATCATCTTCTCAACAACATCAATCCCCACCACAAACCCCTCATCCACCATCAAATTCCACATCTTTGAACCTTCAACCAAATCACCCACATCACAAAACCCACAAATCAAACACTTGTAAGTAAGACCATCTGGCTTAACAACCCCTTTCAACTTCTGAACAATGTACTTAGCTTCTTCAACAAGTTTACACCCACATAAAGTCTCAACAACCTTATTCAAAGTCCCTTCCCATATCCAAACCCATTCATAATATGAAAAGATGTGAAATTTATTAATGGGTTTCCAGGAATATGGGAATTTGTTGCAGAGTTGGAGGAAGAATTCATGGGTGAGGTGGAAATTGTAGTGGGAGAAGGAGGTATGGAGTTGTGATTCGGGTGAGTGTTGTTGTTGGTAGAGGATGGTGGAGACGCGAAGGAGGTGAGATGGGTTGACTGGTGGTGAAGGAGTGGGAGTGGTGGTGGGTGGAGGAGAGGGTGGAGGTGAGACGGCGGTGGTAGTGGTGGTGGTGGTTGTGGTGGTGAGGCGGTGGTGTAGAGAGGGGAGGGTTTTAATAGGGGTTTAAAATTGGGATCGCCTGATCATATATGCAACTTCCTAGCAAGCAACTGAAACAATCTAAACGCCGTAAGAAACAAAAACTGACCGGATAAATTAGCTTGTTCGTGAAGATTTGGTTTGACTCGAAATGGGTTTAGAATTGAGAGGGTCTTGTGCCAGATTTGTTTGGTGTTTATGCCGAGTTCTTCCGGGGGGGGGGGGGGGGGGGGGGGGGTTCGTCGTCGAAGTTTGTTGAACCGGTGCCGGAGATGTTTGTGAATTGAGGGGTGGATGACTATGGCGTCTTTGTTTTTGTATCATCATCATCATCATCATCATCGTACTCAGTATATCCCACCTATAGCAAAGCTAAGGTAGGGTCTGAGGAGGGTGGGATGTAGACAGCCTTACCTCTACCCCGTAGGAATAGAGAGGCTGCTTCCAATGAGACCCCCGGCTCGATTGTGGTTTTGCATCAAGCCTTGGACATAAGGCACATAACACTCAGCAATTGAGACAAACGCCAATTGGTGCATGTACCCCCTTGTCTTTCGGCTATCAACGCCACCACATGATGCCTGATTAACGATCCCCTCTTTTTAACGTTATTTTCACGAAATTAGTAAAATAACGTTAAAAATTAGTGCACTTTTGCTTTTGCCCCCCCGAGCGCCCACACATATATTACATTATATGAGCAGACCGCAAGCGGGGCTCGTCATACTTACACATGCATGGCTTAATCTTTGTTTTTGTATGTGTTGTTTAATATGTTGGCAGGGAGGAATGGGAATCTGGATTTGTACAGGTGTTTGAGTTTGATTGGGTATTATATGTATCGATTGTGATGTTGTCAGTTGTTACTTTTTCAAGTTATATTTAAATTCATATTTATAGAATTACCATAATACCCTTATCTTTAACAAACATTTTAGACATAGTTAGAGGCGATGAGTGAAATGGAGATAAGTTAAATAGATTAAGGAGTAAAATGTCTATTATTAAAGGATGGGGCAAAACCATTAAAACGACCAAACCACGGAGAGCAAAACTGAAGTTTACTCTAAATAAAAATAACCAATTCACCATTTTCGCATTTTGCGTCTATTTCCTTTCTCTCAAAAACTAACATAGGATTTCAAAATAATCCGAGTTTTGATTGAACTATTTGAAATTCTATAAATTGGGAGTCTTTATTATAAATTTTCTAGATCATAATTTTCCATAGGCATATATTTTAAAAGGTTTACAACATCATGGTAAAGATGATTTAAACTACGTTGGCTAAATGACAAATATTTAGTCATGCCCCTAACACATCATTCATGCATTGACTAATCAACTCATGGAGACTAAGGTAAGATTCTCTTCTAGTTGATACGATCAAATGATTTTTTTTTTCTAAAACTCTTTTGATTAGTGTTTCACGCTTTAGACAAGATCAAAGGTTCTGTTCTACCAATAAGATTTGAGTCAAATACAATAACCATAGTTTTGTTTAACTAATTGTTTCTTCTAGAGTTTACACCTTTCAGTTATACAATTTTTCGCTAGCACATACGCTCACATTTTGAATACTAAAAACTCCAAAATTTTCAAATCAAGCTCCAATGGTCTTTCATTCTGACCACATGTCCTACATTTGATTTTGAGTCATAAATTAGAAAAAAACAAAAAGAAATTGTTTGTGAGGTACCCTATAACACGTTCATTTTAACATATATATATATATAGGAGAAGGATTCGTTAGGAACCACCCTTTATTGCGAGAACCGCGAGAACCAGTATGAACACAAACAGTAATACCTAAAAAAATCTAAAAAACACCCAAAAAAAATTTTTTTTTTTGTAAAAATCGCTATATTTTGTTTACAATAAATAACAATTTCAAAAAAAAAAATTCAAAAAAAAAATAAAAAAATTTTGAGTCACAGTTATCCATGCATATGTGCATTTGTATCATTTCTTTGACAAATTCCGTAATTCATTACAAATATTAGACAATTGCACTTTCATTTACACTACCACGTGTAATACACTACTTTTTACGTTAACAATATTATAAATGCACATGTACATCTATATGTATCAACATGAAATAAGGTGTGTTGGTACACTACTTTCTCTTTCATCCATCATTCCATCCATAATACATAAATGTTCATGTCCATGTTTATACTTTCAAGTATTTAGGAGGTTTTCCATATGTTGTGTATTTGTATTTAGTTAGTCATTTCCTAACTTCTAATACATACATATAAACACATTTATACATATACACATAAGATGGATTTTCTAAGTTTATATATTTTTCATCCTATATATATATATATATATATATATATACATATATATATACATATATAGGGGACTGTTAAAATGAGAACCACCTCGAGTTGTAAGAACCGTGAGAACTACACCGTACGGGGCGAGGTGGACCAAATTTTTTTTTTCATAAACGTAGATGCGTGTATTATAAACACATTTGTAAAAAAAAATTCAAAAAAAAATGTCGTGTGTGTAGTTTTGAGCATCACAAGTTTGTGTTTACCGGTACCGTAAATCTTACCGGAAAATTTACGGTACCCGTAAACACAAACTTGTGGTGCTCAAAACTACACACACGACATTTTTTTTTGAATTTTTTTTTACAAATGTGTTTATAATACACGCATCTACGTTTATGAAAAAAAAATTGGTCCACCTCGCCCCGGATCAAAAAGTTCTTACGGTTCTTACAACTCGAGCTGGTTCTCATTTTAGCGGGCACTTACATATATATATATATATATATAGGATAAGGATCATATGATAAGTAGTAGGTTAATTGAGAAACTTGAGAAACATTCTGAACCACACATTTTTCCTAAGAAAAAAAAAATGCAAATTTTTTTTTGGAAAAATCGGAGCTTTTTCATTAAGTTTTTTTTTTAATTTAGGGATTTATACACATGTGTATACTGTTAATCTTTTAACTATACATATGTGTTTATTGTCAATTATACATATATGTATATACATGTTTAAAATTGAAAATAAGTGTTATTTAGGGTTTAACACTAGTATTTAGGGTTTAGCATTAGTATTTAGGGCTTAGCATTAGGGCTTAGCATTAGGGTTTAGCATTAGTATTTAGGGTTTAACATTATGGTTTAGCTTTTGGGTTTAGCATTAGGGTTTAGCTTTAGCTTTTGGGTTTAGCTTTAGCTTTAGGGTTTGCATTAGGGTTTAGCTTTAGGGTTTATAACACTTATTTTTCAATTTTAAACATGTATATACATATATGTATAATTGACAATATACACATACGTATTGTTAAAAGATTAACAATATACACATGTGTATAAATCTCTAAAAAAATTTTAAATAAAAAAAAACCTTAAAGAAAAACCTCTGAATTTTCAAAAAAAAAAAATTTGTATTTTTAACCCTTTTTTTTTTGTATTTTTTGCTTAGGGAAAATGTGTGGTCCAGATTGCTTCTCAAGTTTCTCAAATAGGGTGGACTTCTCTTAGGATCCTTACCCTATATATATATATAGGAGAATGATCTGTTAGGAATCACCCTTTATTGCGAGAACCGCGAGAACCAGTGTGAACACATGGCAATTTTGTAATTATAATATGTTTATGATAAAACACGCGCATTCCTTTTTTTGTTACTGTTCTCCATTTTAGGGTTTCAGGGGGTTTCATCAGTACACAGTTTTCACGAGTGGCGGAGACATACTCAAGGTGGTTTTACGGCGGAGTAGAGGCGTTCACGGTGGTTTTCACGGCAGAGAGGTAGTCGACGTTCACATATTTCACGACGGTGGCAGTCGACACAGTGTTTACGGTGGCATATGGCGTCTTTTCATTCATCACGTGTCGATCCTCATACATCCGATGATCCTCCTCATACATTGTTCCTCCTGTAACCCTAATCGTGTCATTCATCCTACCATTGTTCCCCCTGGAACCCTAATTGTGCCACACTTCCCGATGATTCTGATCGTGTTTCCCTAATTACGAATGGAATACTCGATTACGAATGGATGAAGAATATATGATATATGATTATGTTCTTACTGCAATAATATCGCTTATAATACGAATTTTAGAGCACTACCCTCAATTATATGACGAATTTTGAAATGTCTGATGGTAAAATCGATATGACGAATAGTTTATGGTGTATCGTTAACGCTATGACGAAGACGATATGACGAAGTCGAACTACTAATGTACTGATGTAATGTACTGATGTAATCGAGACGAAGATGAACTACAGATAACTGCTAATGCTTGAGAACTGAGAACTAAGAACTGCTGATGCAATTCGAGTGTCGGATGTGACTTTTGTATAAATACACCATCCTGCACATGTGCAGCACTTTACCATTACCCTATAACCATCAACAATAATCTACATCCTGCACATGTGTAACACGTTACCATTACCCTATAATCATCACCAATAATCTGTTTATCATTTATACAACCTTCTTACACATAACATTTACCTTATTAAATATCACTTTTTACCATCTCTTTATTCACTTTTTAACATTCTTTCTATATTTTCAGTAACATTCATACACAATGAAGCTGCTACCATTGCTGCTGGAATTCCGTACCCCCCTAACGATGAAACCAATTCTTATTCCGATGATAATAATGATACTGATGAAGATACATGTGATGATTCTGAAGACCCTTCATATATAAATGTACATGAACAGCCCCTTAGACGTTTATCTAGACGTCATAATGCACCCAACCATTAAAAATTTGATTAAGTTCGTCGTCAAAATATTGATCATTTTGTTTTATTATTCGTTTTACATTTAATCTGATTTGTTTACATTCAAGTTGCTCACCTACGTTGAACTGTTGTTTACATATAATTTGAAACGTCAACGTTCAATTTGACTATGTTGAATTACTGTTTACATTTAATTTAGTCTGTTTACATTCAATTTGACCTACACGTTTACGTTGAACTACTCGTTTACTTTGAACTACTCGATTAAACATCATTTAAACTATGTATTCCGATATTATGATTACAAATTCTGATTTTTATGATTGCACTTGCACTGTTTATGATTGCACTTGCACGGCTGATACTTTTTTATCACTCACATTGTTATTGTTTCAACCAATGCACATATGCATACATAAATATTTAAACTACATTTGATCCGTTTTCATTTACATATACATCAACATATGTAATGTGGTACCCCATACGTAATAGGGTACTACATACACTCCACATGATTATTGTTTCGAACAATGCACATGTGCATACATGTTTACTGTTTCACTACACATTGTTATTGTTTCTACCAATGCACATGTGCATACATGAATATTTTGACAACATATAATTCATTTTCCTTTACATATACATCAACATATGTAATGTGGTACCCCATACATAATAAGGTACCACATACGTAATATGATATGAACAAATATACAATATTTTAAAATATACACATATTCATTACTACCATGTTTATTGTTTTTTATTAATACACATGTGCATTACCAACATTAACACACTATCACACAACTTTTGTATAACAACAAGTAAATATAACACCCTTATCAGAAGGAATCACAAAATCCGAACAACAATCGTTATTACACATATGCATCACCGGCATATACTATACTAAACAAAATATGACATCCTAAATTAACAAATGTAACCATTCGTAATACATTATACAATACCAATATGTATGTTATATCAAACTTTGCTCATGTGCAATACCAACATTACCTCTTCCAAACAACATAATACATCATATATTAACAAACATGATCATCCGTATTGCATGTCCACAAACTACCTACACATAACGTTCGCTTGTTCACAACCTCACACCTTCTGCTCTTCTTTTCAATTTATACGCATCTTCCAACACTCCTCTTGTTTCAACGCCTCTTCGTCTATCGTTTTCCGATAATTTTTCATCCGTCAACCTATTAATAAAATATGTCCTTGTTGTCAATCCATGAGTAGTTTCCAATGTATTTTTCCTGCATACATTACATATATTACATTAGTTATTTCATATATGCACATGTGCAGTAAACAAATTACATACAATATGTACAATGTTTATGTTTTAAGGTAATAATGCACGTGTGCATATGCCGTAATACATTCATATTAACTTCATCTGACAAAATATGCATATGTGCATAACTATGCACATGTGTATTAACATGACTGACCTTATCAACAAGTTTGTTTCAATAAAAAAAAATTAACCCTTACAAAATCAAATTTCGTATTACCACCAATCATATTTAACATCAATTAGTAATAAAACTATTATGACAAACTATGCACATGTGCATAACTTTTTTTTTTTTTGAAATGCAAATGTTATTCACAGAAGCCAACCTCCAAAACAGAGGCGGCCGAACCAACCACTACAGCAAAACGAAAAACAACAACTCAACACAAGAACCTAAAGACCGAAAACTAGCAGCTACCTTATATCGAAACTACACCATTTTCCCAACTCACGTACCTATTTTTGGACCGATTCTTATACCATAAAAACTCGACGGACTTAATATTACGGATAATCTCTCCGAGGTTAACTTGAGTCTCTGAGAACCTTTTATTGTTCCTAGCTAACCATATACACCAATTTGTCATGAACATAATGCCATGGAAAGCTTCTTTCACGTCTCTATCCAGATTGCAAAACTCAGAAGGAATTACGATATCTTTAGCCAAAAACAGAATAAAAGGACTCACCTTGCACCACTGACTAATGTGATACCAGACAGTCGACGCTACCCTGCACGAACAAAGGTGTTCAGCTGTTTCATCGCCATCTTCACACAGACAACATTTCACGTCTCCACCCCAACAGTTCCGATCCCGGAGTGTAGTCAGCGTCGGAATACGATCTAAAACCGCCATCCAAACAAAAATATTGCATTTTTGGGACCCATTTTGACTATTTCACAACGTGCCTGCTCCTGAAATCGGAGCCGCTATACAGGAAGTTCTTGACAGCATTGAATGAAAAATCAGAGTCATTACCTCCCAACCATTCCCAACCATCTTTACCATCGGACAACGTGACATTATCGAGGAACCCAATCAACTCGTACCATTCTAGTAATTCTTCGGCAGATCTTGGGCTTCTCGACAAATTCCAAACCCCCATAAAGTTTATATAATCCTGATTGTACCGGTCTGCCACCAGTCATCGTTTCTCTTGTTCCATTCTAAATATATTTGGGAAACGGGTTTTGTGCATAATTATGCACATGTGCATTAACATGACTGGCCTTGTTAGCATATTATGGCAAACTATAAACATGTACATCAACATGAATGACCTTATTAACCTATTCTATCAAATTATGCACATGTGCATAACTGTATATCACACAATGCTACCTTATTATCATATTCAACCATGAGTTACAGGTTCATATAACTTCATAATATAATTGATTACATATTAATATAACTGCATAACTGTATGTCATAACAAAAAACAACACCAAAATAACAATACATACAAATTATATATCATTTATGAATAAATAATTGAGATTAGTATTAAAATTAATGTGCATATTAACCAACTATGACAATTTATGCACACGTGCATAACTATATAAAAAACAAAATCACCTTATTATACTGATTTATTAAGTGAATCCTATTCAAATTTATGTACATATTAACATACTATTATGTTTTATGCACATGTGCATAACTATGTAACACACACCTCATTGTCTTATTCAGTGTAATCGTAATTTGTCAAACTTTGCACATGTGCATAACTGTATAGAACATAAAATTAGTTTATTATCCTGTTCCGTATAAACCTATTCTATTTTGTATAAGCCTATTATGTCGTGTTAATGCACATGTGCATTAACTGTATATATCATAAAATTATCTTATTATCCCGTTCCTTATAAGCCTATTCTGCCTATTCTGTATAAGCCTATTATGTCATGTTAATACACATGTGCATTAACACCACATAACTTGTCGACAATCATAATTCAGTAGTAAAAACCCTATCATTTACCAAATCAACTTTTGTGTTGCCAATCATATCCAACATTATGCACATAACATCATTCCTTAATAAAAAAAATACATAAAACAACACATCAATACCACATTACACACAGTTCATCACAACATTAGCCCCTCTGTTCACTCAAAAATCATATATATACCACAATTTTCAATAATTCATTTATGAAACAACTGTTTAAATGTAATAACCACATAATAACATGTCTGAATCGACGGTTGATAGTTGTTTTATCATATACGACTGCAAAACAAGGTGTATGAACTTACAAATTCACGGAATGGTGCAACAGAGGATCGATAGTCCGTTAGACGACTTGTGTTCTTCCAATTATCCCTATTTGTGCATTACGATCGTTTTGCCCAAATTTAGATTGGAATACGAATGTGCAATCGGTGATTATGTTGCTAATGCACTGATATCGACTAATTTTGATGACTAATACATGATGAATTATAAGATCAAGATGATGAATTTTGGGGGATTTGGAGTGTGACGTGAACTGAGATGACGAATTGTGTAGAGATTGGATCCGGATGTGAACTGAATATAAATGATGGTTTAATCTGATGTTTGAAGTCCAGGAGGAGGAGGAGGCAGCTGATTTAATTTTTATTATGTATTTACAATAATGCCATGTGTTCACATTGGTTCTCGATCTTCTCGCAATAAAGGTGGTTCTCGCATGAACCCTACCCTATATATATAATTCCAGTTTAACTTATGAAAAATATACATAAGTGTTTAAGAAAATACTTAGGAGTTTAAGACTTAAACTTTTTCATTAAGATTTGTCTAATCATGATTAAGGTCACTAATCGCGTTTAGTCATTTTAATCACCTTTTAACCACACCTTAACCACGTATAGGATTTTTGAAAATTTTGCCATAGTTTCCCCTATACTATGGTGTTTTTCACATTTTTAAAACGTATTTTAAACCATGTTTTAATACCTAAAATCACAATCAACTCAAATCAAGTTCCATAACCAACTTTAAATGCACATATTACACATAAACACCTTCATTTTTCTCATTAACTTATATATATATATATATATATATATATATATATATATATATATATATATATATATATATATATATATAACAAAAACTTCTAAAAATAATAACACTTTTCTAATCATCCACTAGTTTATCCATGTTACATAACCTTGTTCATGCCACTTTTTAAGATCATTGTATTATAAATAATGATTTAATCTACTTGTAAAAGTTATATTTGTCAAAAATCATTTCCAAGTTTAGTGTTTAAGTTCACACATCATGAAGGTGATGATCTTGTTAGATCTAAACATATCATCATTTTTAAGCATGTTCTTACAAGATCATACTAAATAATCAACATACTTTACACTAATCATCAAGTTAATACAACACTAATCAACATCATTAACACATAAACACATCATTTTGTAAGCTTGCCACTTTATGTTTAGGGTTTTAAGCTTTATTTTTCATGAAGTTCAAGATGATCAAGTTGTACATCTATGATCTACTTAACATAATAAGCATGAAAATGGGTGTGTAAGGGTCTTACTACTAGCACAAGCCTAGGGTAACTCTTAGATGGAGAAGATGAGAAGAATATGAAGATGTGAGAGTTCCAAAATGCTTCCTAGTGCACCTCCATGTCTTGAGCTTGCTTAGATCATCTTGAAATAGGTTGAAAAGGCTTGATTTTGGGTGTTCAAGAGTTGAAAATGGAGGGTTATAGTGGTGGTTTGGGGCCGTAAATGGGAGGAGGAGAAAAGGGTTTTTGGTGTTTGTTTGAATGGTGTAAAAATGAGTATGATGTATGGAGTGTGGTAAGTTATAATCTTCTTGAATCCCTTAGTCAACTTTGAGATATCCTTGCCATACTTACAACCATCATTCACCAACTAGATGTAGGATATGGGGGTGGGCCCTACCATGGCTGAAAATGGAGCGGTGGTGGTTAGTTTATACATACATACATATATATATATATATATATATATATTTATTTATTTATTTATAAATTTAGATATGTGCATATATGGTTAAAACTTAGATATTTTGATCATTAACCAAGTTCTTGCACCATTAGTGGCTTAATGGTGTTTATGACGTTAGACAACTTCTAACTAGTTCATTAGACATTTGGTGTTAGGATGAGAAAAATATCACTAGTTTGTTTGTCGGCTCGAAACCTATGTGAAAGATGCGTTATAATACCGGGAATGATGTCTTTGATATTCCATTGATATCTTTGGGTTTATTTAATACGATTAACATCATTTACAAGCTTTGTTGATATTGCAAATGCTGAATTTTTAAGTTGCGGACAAGTATAATTATCATATTATAGTGCGGGTCGGGCAATTTATAAATGTAAGCATTTTCCGGAAAGTTAAAGTATCATTGCAATTTCTGCCCCTCATTAGGGTTTCTATTCATGTATTTATGATGATAGGCTTCCATATCGTTCATTGGTCGTTTCGGACGGTTTTCAGAACTTGCTGGCATGAATAGTGTGTTAAGGTGAATAGTGTTTTCAACATTTTTCGCCAACATATTAGGACATAGTTAATCGTTTTCTCGCGACGCGACGAATGTAACAATACCAATTGTCAAGTTTAAATATGTCCTACAAATGCTAGACTTGTATGACCTAATCATGCATAAATTAAACCACAAATGAACGTAACTAAACGTATAAATAGTTGTTAAGTTGTACGAAATTACCATTAGATTTTCCGGTTGTCACATACTCCCCCTGTTAGAAGAATTTCGTCTCGAAATTCAAGTTGCGTTACCTGTTGCGGGGGAGTCTTGGAACAAATGTGGTTACTTGGGTTTGATTTGGTCTACACGTTCCCACGTATACTCGGGACCGTGACGTGAGTTCCAACGAACTTTGACTAGTTTAACGCGACTTCTCCTAGTATTTTGGACCTTCTAGTCCATAACCTCAACAGGTTCTTCGGTGAATTAGAGTTTGTCGTTGATATGTATCTCATCCGCCAGGATGATAACCGTTTCTTGTGTAGGACTCTTTTTAAGATTTGACACGTGAAATGTGTCGTGTACACTACTAAGCTCGTCTGGTAGCTTCAACTTGTAAGCAACGGTTCCAATCTTTTACAAGATTTCGAAAGGTCCTATGTATCGTGTATTCAACTTCCCACATTTCCCAAATCTGGCTACGCCTTTCCAAGGTGAGATTTTCTGCAAAACTTTGTCTCCGACCTCAAAAGATAACGGTTTGTGTCGTTTGTCAGCGTAGCTCTTTTGTCTATCGCGAGCTGCCTTGATACGGTCTCGTATTTGAAAGATTTTGTCCGTAGTCTCTAGGACTAATTCCGGACCAATAAGTTTTTTGTCTCTAGTCTTCGCCTATCATAGCGGTGATCGGCACTTTCGTCCATATAGAGCTTCAAACGAGGCGACCTGGATGTTAGTGTGATAACTATTATTATATGAGAACTCCACTAAGGGCAAGTGAGTATCCCAGTTTCCACCCAAATCCATCATACACGCACGTAACATGTCCTCCAAAGTTTGTATCGCTCGTTCACTTTAGCCAGTAATTGGCCGAAATTTGGTAGTATCTGCCGATTTTTGGCCAATTAGGACTGCCGGTGACTGTCTAGTGATTAATTGGCCAATTAGAGTAAAATTACCGGCGAACCTCCGAATAGCGATTAATCGACGACTAATCCAATGCTAGTTGGGATTTTACAACCATACTAAATATTATAAAATTTAATTGTAAAAAATACACATCCTTAAGTAAATATAAACTCGGCAAAGTTGCTAAACATGAGAAAGCTTGGCTAGAGAATCAACACGTGTTTATACCCTTTTGCTTTTGATACATTTGGGTCTTTTGCCCTCAAAGCTGTGGGATTTCTCAACAGAGTCCAGCGAGTCGTCCATAGTAATTACTCGATTTCTAAGACCCATAACTTTATTTTGAGTGGATCGATTTTGCCATCAAAAAGAAACTACACCATAAGATGTTGCCTATTTACATGCCACTTTCTTGTAATTGGATCCTAGAATTTGATAAATTAAAAAGTCAAAGAAAAAAATCATCAAGAACCATAACCATAACTTTGGTAAAACACTACGAGTCCTTGCGTATGGAAATACGACCGACATCAACGACGAGTATTTAAAGATGGCTGAGAAAACAACGCGCGATACCTTGGAGCATTTTTGTCACGGTACACTACAATACTATAAACATTACATGCATTCATATTTTTTTAGTTAGCTTAAATTTATATATGTTTGTTTTTTAAAGGTATAATAAATTTGTATGGTGCCCGTTATCTGAGAAAGCCTACATGGTACGATCTTCAACAAATTTACGAGGTCCATTCTCATCAACATGGTTTACCGGGCTTGATCAAGAGCTTAGATTGTCGCCATTGGCGGTGGTATAATTGTCCGACCGCATGGTGAGGTCAACACACACGAGGTGACCAAGAAGGACCATCTGTTATTCTTCAGGCGGTTGCCTCACACGACCTTTGGGTTTGGTTGGCTTACTTTGGTGTTGCGGGGTCATGCAATGATGTAAACGTTTTCGGACAATCTCCATTGATAGAGGATTTCATTTTTGGTAGAGCTGCAAAAACATCTTTTTATGCAAACGGAAACTACTACCTGCACGAATACTATTTGTGCGATGTAATTTATCCTAGGTATTTGATTGTCGTTAAGACGTTTGGGGACCTGTACGATGAAAAAAGAACTCATTTTAAAAAAGTTCAAGAGTCTTCGCGGAAGGACGTTGAGAGATGCTTTGGGGTTCTTCAACAACGATGGCATTATTTGAGAAATCCTTGTCGTGCATGGACCAAAGTGTAACACCTCGAAAATTCACGTCCTATAATGTGTTGACACGTGTCATATGTTTGAACGTGTGAAAGAATGTTATAAAAGGACTAAAGTTGACAATCATGAAAAGTATGTGAAAATACGAGTTCCAAGTGTCAACAGTGAATAAATATATTGTAAATTAACCCTACATGATGTTTATACCTTTAGACGAATAAATCATGGATCATACGAAGCTAATTGTGAAAGAAAGTGAGAGATTACAAACTACAGGGGTTAAATGTGTCAACATGTTTAAGTTATACCTCTGAGTGACCTTTTAGCAAACCCGAAGCTTTGTAACGGTTAATTATGCTCACTAGAATACATGATAAAAATTTCATCAAGTTTCGTTATCGTATGAGAAAGTTATGATCAAATTCGTATGCGAGGGGTTAAAGCGTTAACATTGAAAATTGTGACTTTTCGGGTAATAACCGAGTGGCCAAGGACTTAGAAAAGTGGGTACAAGTCCTAAAGCCCTTGTAGGTAAATAAGAAGGGGCCAAAATGCAAAGAATAAGTTTAATTGACTCTTCGAAAGGCCAAGGGACATATGCAGAAACTTGAAAATGTAAATAACCTGATCAGAAGGCCCATGCGGGCCGCGTAGGACATGTCAAGACCTTACGTGGGCCGCGTCAGGACGTCAGATGCAGAAACATTGAACAGCAGCCAAATTTCGCGCATAAACCGATTTTCCACATCTTTCTTGACCCTAAACCACCCCTAGACACTTAGGGACACTTGTTGGTGATTTGTGGTCAATGGTAGACTTGTGTGTCAACAAGTTATGGTGATTTGATCACTATATAAAGCCATGAAGTTGCAACTTTGTTCCTCACACCTTCATCTGCATATTGGAGCATTTCTGGAGCTCCCAAGCAGGCTCAAGTCTTCACATTTCGTGCATAGGACATTGGTAAGCTTGCTAAACCTTTCTTGGTTAAGTTTTAGCTTAGTTTTAGCTTAAAAGTCAAACCGTCGTAATTAACGGTTGACTTAACGATTAATCACTATCGGTCCAGCGATTAGTCGATGTAAAGGTAGTTATAAGTTGGTAATTATGTGGGTAATAAAACCTCAAAAGGGTTCCCCCTGATTCACACTCTAACTAGGTCAAATGTCGGGTAAAACTTGTATTTAAAAAGTCAACAGAATGTGTAAATTACAATTTATGCATGATTAGCAATGTAGAACACATACAACCTGTTTGATCATTGATATAACTTGGTAATTAGTGTAAGAACATGTCTAAACATGTTCAACCCTACAATTTCCTGTTTAGACCCGGTTTCGGAACCGAAAGTCGCATAGTTTGACTTATACTTTGACTTTCAGTTCTGACCCATTGTGGTATGTTTTAGAAATACCTAAGAGCTTCATTTGGACCAGGTTACATGCTAGTATAGCCCTCTGTGATTATACACCTCGGATCATTAGTTATCCAATTAATATGCATGATTCCGTTAATTGCTCATATGTTGACCATTATGCCCTTTTCACCTTAAAACGTGATTTTTGATAATGTAAAAGAGTAGAAACCTTATTTACTGATATTTAAACTTGTATGCAAAGTTTGACATCAGTTTGAGGTGTAGGTTAAGAGTTATGCTCGTTATCGTAAAATGAAGGCTTTATGTTAATAAAACGGCGTAATTAGCGTATAGCCTAGTTAAGCCTACTTTTTGATATCAAACTTATTACCCACTGATGTAATATATTATTTTGGGATTTTTGAAGATTTTTAATTAATTTTAGGCTGAGCATAACTTATAGTCGTAGGCTTAATCCGGTAATTGTCGGTTTTGCCCTTACGGGCTATAAAATGAGTTTTACATATCTAAACGACTCCAAACCTTTTGCTACTGATCACATATGATAAATAAATTATTTTAAGACTTCTGGAAATATAAAAATATCAGATTTATGTATCAAACCCGGAAATGGCCTATAATCGCCTTTTTAAGCGTTTTTAACGCATAGTATGTATTAAAACTATTTTAAACATACAAGGGTTGATACCTACTGATATTTGAGGCAAATTATAATATTTTAACAGTAAGCAAAAGCTGTTTAACTCAGACTTCAGTTTTGAGCTTTACGGCTTATGTGAAATTATCAAAATGCCCTTACGGTGCATAGTTTGGTTATAATTGATAAATTTCACATATATACTTTACCCTACTGTTATAACTTGGTAAAATAAGTATCTTTGCTGATTACATCAGACCTGTAACTCAGGTAAATAATTAAACTCTTTTATAACCTTGTAAATGACCAAACTACCCCTACAGGACATAGTTTGTGTTTAAATTCGTTTCGGGCATAATAAAAGACATCTTACTGATGTTACAACATATATGAAGCATATTAACTTAGGAAACATGTAAATGGCTCATATGAATACCCGTCACGCTTAGTACGCGTACGGTTCGGTTTGTGTAACAAGTTTACATAAATTAGCCGAAACGGGTCAAACCTTATTGGTTTTATCTCAAAATCCAGAATGTGTATGAAATACCCATAATATACAAGTCTTCAAACTTGTCGGGTCTAAAACACATTCTATTCCGGTCTTCGCTTAATCATGCGTTTGAACCGTATATTTCCTTAAGACTAACCGGTCTAAGCTTAGGCTTAATTAAAGACCCGTTAGCATTCTAATTGGTTATTTATACCATCATTCCAGACTAGAGCCTTCCGGTAAATTGTACCTACGCTTACTTAAGTGAATACGGCTGAGTTATTAATTCTTGCTAATTAAGACAGGAGCTAGCTCAGGTAAATACTCTTAATTTATTTTCCCTATACGGGCTTGGGATACGGCACTATAAAAGTACCGCTTGGTCAGGTGTATGTAGTCATTTAAATCGAATTGTGATTGATGTATTTACATAACCTGTTTAATATGTATTATTTGGTGTATGGGTTTT
The DNA here is from genome assembly GCA_030545235.1 of Helianthus tuberosus. Taxonomy (NCBI): domain Eukaryota; kingdom Viridiplantae; phylum Streptophyta; class Magnoliopsida; order Asterales; family Asteraceae; genus Helianthus; species Helianthus tuberosus. The sequence goes on from CM060445.1 coordinate 112,670,967, forward strand.
GGGGGTTAATGACCATGTCCCGGATATCCTTGGCATCATTTTACGAAATGGCCACGACCTAAGCACGGGGTGTAGGCATACACCTGACAGCTGCATTATGTAAAAACTGGTAATCCACTCCGAGGTATCATCCTTGTGGGCATTATACCGGAACTGGTAATCCACTTAGAGGATGCTAGCCTGTGGGCATTATACCTGTGGCGTGTCAGTTAACCTGTCCGGCTCTTCTAACCGGCCCTAATGGACGACAAATAAGTAAAACTGTATACAAGATTAGGGTGGGGTTCGGCTACAAAGTCCATTTTTCCTACAAAGTGTACAAAGTCATAAAAAACCAAAATTTCACCCATAAAACACATTCAAAACCCACAAATAACAGTGTGAAGATCACTAAAACACAATATCCAAACCCTAACATTCCATAAAAACTTCAAACACAGCATCGTAGAACTATGAATATAAAACACAACATGATGATCATCATAAAACACACTAATGTTAGTCATTCGAAAATCAAAGTCTTATCATCCAAAACACAACACAAAACCCACAAATATGACATTCTAGTAATCTTTACTTTGTTATTTGTGGGGTTTGAGTGTCTTTTATGGCTGAAATTGTGGTGTTTTATGACTTTGTACACTTTGTAGGAAAAATGGACTTTGTAGCCAACTCCCACCCTACAAGATTATATACAAATAATTTCCCCAAGTATAAAAGATTAATTTTGCCTCTGTGCATTTTAATCAAAGTGTCAAAATATTTGTGCCGAAGTGCATTCAAACCAATTTACAAACTCTTTTCAAAATGAGTCAGTTGAGTTGTATTTACCAGTGTAAACTGACGTATTTTCCAAAAAGGCTAAGTGCAGGTGCTAGACGAAATAGGCTGGCTACTCCAGGCATCATTACTCAAGTCTCGCAAGCTCTAGATGTCAAAGTCTGTTGAACTATTATTTCCATTGTATTTTTGATCCGCCTGTGGATTTTTTACTTTCCGTTGTAATACTGGATATTACTTATTATTCGGAATGTAATATATTTATCTTTTGCTTCCGCTGTGCATATTAAATATTGTGTTGTTTGACTATTATGTTGCCAACTACGTCACGATAATCCCCCACCGGGCCCACCAGTGACACGTGGAAATCGGGGTGTGACACAAAGAAAAAATAAGAGATGCTATGTACGCTTGTATAATCATGCATAATATGATATTGGAAGACGAAGGAAAAACAATATGCCAAAACTATATATCGAAAGCTGTTCAGGAATATCCGCAAGTAACAATGGAAGAAAGAGTGAACAATGCACATGAAATGCGGTCTGAAGCCGCACATTCCGCGTCAGCGGTTGATTTGGTCCAACACGCATGGTCAGTTCGGTATATTCCAAACGAGGGTGAAGAAGAAGTTGATGACGAGGAAGACGAAGACGACGAGTATGGCGAAAGCGAAGACGACAATTAAGACGAGTTGTAATATTTGTGTGTGTTTTATTATTTATGTAATTTTTATTTAGTTAATGAAATATTATTAGTTTTAATTTTAAAAGAAAAACAAAAAGAAATAATTGGATAAGACATTATTGAGCATTACACCACTACATCTATTTTAAACAAATGCCTCGTGACGCTTTAAGCTGACTAGATCGCCATATGACGGACCATGCCAAGAGAGGGGCATTATCTTCGCTAACCACTACACATATGGTCTAAGTCCTTGCGTAGTGGGGCGCCATGTGGCCTTATAAAGCCCCATAAAGCCCTTGAACACCATTACAGGGGGGCTTTATGAGGGCGCTATAAATGAAAATTGGGGGTATAGCGCGATAATTATAATGGCGCCATGCATGTTGCTTTTTTCCTCTCCACACACAGACATATATACATACATATATATATGTATAATTTAAGGGTTTATTAATTAATTGGGTAATGATGAGGTAGGGGCGTTATGACTACGGGCTAAATGCATAACGCCCACACGCTGACGTGGCGCGCCACGTGTCGCATAACGCCCCCAAAGGGGCGTTATGACTACGCATGGCCTAATTACGAAAGGGTGTCCACATTTAAGAGGGAGCAAGAAAAGCAGAGTGTCAGCAGCATTGGCGTGCATATCGTAGCAACACCAGATTGGCCTCTTCACTCTTCGTCATAATCTCTCCCCTCAATCTCTGCAAAATACAACTCACCCAACACCATATCAAATCAAAAAGATTGCTAATTGAAAGCTGTGTCTCATCTTTTATACCCCCCAATTAAGGCTTGTTTCCAGATTCAACAAAAGCAAAAGCCCAAGATTCTGAATAACAAAAGATAGTGGCTCTTGCTCTGTCCATTTCTTTACAAAGCAATTGGATTTTAATATAAAACTGGTTCTGGTGCTCTGTTTTTGGTACTCCAAAATTTCCAATTTTGTTCATGTGGGTGCTCTGTTTTTCACAGGAAATGCTTGAATTCAACCATATGACCTACAAAGTGTGTTAAAGTTGCTGTCTTGATGCCATTTTGAGGTGGGTTTATGAGTTGCGTGATCATAACTTATGGGGGTTTTGTTTCTTGATTTTTGAAGTCAAGTGGGATATATTGGTAGTTTTTTATTTGATTATTGTTAGGATGCATATGGGTTTGATCTAGTTGGTTAATTAACTGTTTTTTGTGATCTTGATTGCTCTCAATTTATTATTATTATTATTATTATTATTATTATTATTATTATTATTATTATTATTATTAATTGGGTTTACTTGTACTAAAACAGAGTAATAGATGCTTGTTGTCTGCCGTTTCCATGGCGTATTGCAACTGATTCCAAGATGCTGTTTTCCATATGTTTTGCAGGGGTTCTTGATCTTCTTCAATGGTAATTTGATTTCTTTAAATTTGGGCTTCAAAATGGAACTTAAGTTTGAAGCTTTTTTTTTTTTTTCAAGATTTATTAAAAAGGAGACAAGAAAAAGCAGAGTGTTACTTCTTTTTGAGAAATTTTGTAAAAATAGGAAGATTAATATCTTTAAACTAGGTGTTGAAAATTAGAAATTAGAGTTTGAAGCCTTTTTTTATTAAATTTCTTTTCAAGATTTATTAAAAAAAGAGAAGAAAAACAGAGTGTTAGTTCATAGAGAAAAACAATAGAAAAAAAAAACAGGAAGATTAATTTCTTAAATTAGGGCTTGGAATTAGAATAAAGTTAAAGTTTTTTTTTTTTAATTTGTTTTCAAGATTTGTTAAAAAAAAGAGACAAGAAAAGGCAAGAATGTTAGTTTGTAGATAGAATTATACAAAAAACAGGAAGATTGGAATTAAAGTTTGACTTCTTTTTTATTAAATTTGTTTTCAAGACTTGTAAAAAAAGCAGACAAAAAAAAGGCAAGAATGTTAGCTTATGCCTTTTAGAGAGAAATTATACAGAAAACAGGAAGATTAATTTCTTAAATCAGGGCTTGAAAATTGAAAACTAAAGTTTGAAGCTTTTTTTCTTTTCTTTCTTTTTTCTTTAAATTTATCTTCAAGATTTATACAAAAAACATTTGTTATCTTCTCTCTCTACTGGTTTTCTAGAGAGAGAAAGAGTTAGGATTGTGTGTCACTGTTGTGTTTGTCTCCTGAGTAAGTGGGTTCGCCCGGAGTCCATGGGCTTTGCCCCTGAACCAGGACACAACCCTCATTATCCCATTCTCTCTTCTTCCTCTTCAAGTCATCACCAAATTACATAACCACCCCCTCTCTCTCTCTACACTTTCTCTCTCTTCTGCTCTTCAAGATTCTCAGCAAACTCATATATATTTCCACCCTCTACCCAGATCTCATTTCTTCTTCCCCATTTCAAAAATACCCACAAAAGTTTCACTATTTAAGAAATCTTGAAATAAAAATCCCATCTTGATCTTGTTCTTGAAGTTGGTTTTGTTTTGTATTTCTAGGGTTATAAAGTTTGGGGATTATTTCAATGATAAAGTTTTGAGTTGAAAACAAGATAAATAGTTTCTGGTGTGAAGGCAAATTTGGGTTTCAGAAGGTGTGCAATATGAAGTTTATGAAACTTGGATCCAAACCTGATTCTTTTCAGACTGAGAACAATGTTTGGTGAGTTTTGTTTCATATGCATCTTATGTTATAATGCTTTCTGTTAATCATCTTGTTTGATTTGTCAACTATAAATGAACCCTAATTTCCAATCTTTATTCTTGCTGTCATTCATTCAATAAGGATGCCATTAGATGATTGTATTAATGGTTAAAAAACATCGATTTCTTGCTTAAATAATCGGGTTAATTTCATGATCTGTTCGTTATTAATGTCGATTTTCGTTGCCCCAAATCTAAGTACCATAAAGTAACAACACTTATTATTAAAAAATGTTCTGTTTTCGGTTTGATATGCAGGTATGTAGCTTCCGAGTTGGCAACCGATATCGTCATTAATATCGGAAATGCAAGGTTCTATCTTCATAAGGTAAAACCGGACCTTTCGTCCCGTTAAACTAGTTGTATCATGTATGTTGTCCCACGTTTGAAATAATCGATAATTATCTTTGCAGTTTCCATTGTTGTCGAAGAGTGCTCGATTACAGAAGTTGGTTGCAAGCACCAATGAAGGGGTTGGAAACGGGGACGAGATCGATATTCATGACATTCCTGGTGGTCCGGCTGCTTTCGAGATATGTGCTAAATTCTGTTATGGTATGACCGTAACGTTAAACGCGTACAATGTTGTCAACGCTCGTTGTGCAGCCGAGTATCTCGAGATGCATGAAACAATGGAGAAAGGGAATCTAATTTATAAAATCGATGTTTTTCTAAGCTCGAGCATTTTCCGAAGCTGGAAAGATTCAATCATCGTACTACAAACCACCAAATCGGTTATGATGTTGTCGGAGGAACTAAAGCTAGTCAGCCATTGTGTTGATGCTATAGCTTGTAAGGTATCGACCGATGTTTCTAAGGTTGACTGGTCTTATACTTATAACCGCAAAAAGCTTCCGGAAGAAAACAATAACCACATGTTAAACGGAGGTATTAGGAGCATGACCGTTCCGGCAGATTGGTGGGTGGAGGATCTTGCTGAGCTGGAGCTTGATTTATACAAACGGGTTCTCGTGAGTATTAAAAACAAGGGTTTAGTACATGATGAAGTGATCGGAGAAGCTTTAAAAGCGTTTGCTTCTAGAAGGTTGCCGGGGTTTAACAAAGGCGTGATACCAAGTGGTGATACGATGAAAACTAAGTCGATAGTTGACGCAATCGTTGGGCTTTTGCCATCCGAGAAAGGTAGCGTGCCGTGTAGTTTCTTGCTAAAGCTTTTAAAAATGGCGATGTTGGTGGACTTGGGGGAAATCGGGGAGATGGAGTTGGTAAAACGGATTGGTCAACAGCTCGAGGAGGCTTCAGTTCAAGATCTTTTGATTAGAGCGAAAGATGGCGAGCCAACGATTTATGATGTGAAAACGATTCAGAAAATAGTTGAGGAGTTTATGGTTCGGGATCAAGTCCGCAACGGTGAGTTTGAAGTGGACGGAAACGAGATTCAAGAAGTGAGGCGCTCAACCGGAGGGATATTGTCGGAAGCTTCAAAGTTAATGGTAGCTAAACTTGTTGATTCGTACCTTGCCGAGATCGCAAAGGACCCGAACCTACCTTTATCAATGTTTACTGATCTTGCTGAGATGGTGTCTGGTTTTTCAAGACCGGCCCATGATGGGATATATCGAGCCATAGATATGTATCTAAAGGTACAAATACAGAACCACTCGTAACTAAATGATCTTATAAAACACGATTATTACAACATTACAACTTTGTAACATGCAGGCACATCCGGGGATCAGTAAGAGTGACAGGAAGAGAATATGCAGGCTAATGGATTGTAAGAAGCTTTCGGTCGAGGCGTGCATGCACGCGGTTCAAAACGAGAGGCTCCCGTTGCGTGTTGTGGTTCAAGTCCTCTTCTTCGAACAGGTTCGAGCCGCAGCGTCATCCGGCAGTAGCACACCGGATCTACCTAAAGCAATCAAGGACCTCAACAGTGCGTCCCACGGCAGCTCGAGATCAACCACAACTAACACCGAAGAAGAATGGGATGCGGTGGCTACGGCTGACGAACTCCGGGCGTTGAGGGGTGAGCTAGCGTCGTTGAGGCTGGAACGCAATGGTAATCATGCAAAGAGCCCGCTAGCTGAAAAGGGTCCGGTTCATAAAGTCAAAGGTCTATTGGCGACAAAGAGAATATTGACAAAAATATGGTCAAGCAAAGGTGGGACCGCGGAGAACAGCGAGACGGATTCATCGGGAAGTCTAGGGTCTGGTAACCACCCTGATGATGTGAAACCGACATCGACACCTTCGAGAAGAGGGCGGCATTCGGTATCTTAAAGACTTATAAAGGTCTGATTTTTACAATCATTTTGTTGATGGGATTATGGTAGCAATGATAAAGATCCTAGAAGGGTAGGTATGTGTTACTTTAAACTTAGGAGATCATAAGTTTAGTATTATTTTCTGAAACTGGTGGATGTTGTATGTTAGGGTCAAGTTTAGGGATATATTGGGGAAAAAGAAAGAACCCTATAAGTTGATGAAATCTAACAAAAAAATGAGGTTTAAGTCTTTGATTGTATCAGCATTTAAGTGCACTGTATGATCGTTAATATAACATATATCAGCCTTGTCATGTTTGCTATTGTTGCATTGGTTTATCCATTTCGTACTTTAGCTACTTTATAACGTACATGCGACAAGTAACTTTGATCCACTCCTCCAAATGTCGTGACAATGCTTGTCAAAATGGATTATCAAAAATGGGCAAATGCCGAGTTTCTGAATCATTTGATTCATTATGTATGCAAGTGTTTTTTTGAATCCAGTATTCGTTACGTTTGCAAGTGTTTTTTGGACATGTGCGGTGTTATAAAGTTGTAACCGAGTTTCTGACCCTGAATTTAATAATGATGATTAGACCGACCAAAGGACTTGCAGCCTTAGCGGTGTTATTAAGGTGTGAAGTAACAACCCATAAGGGGCACGAGAGCCATAAGAATGAAAGAAAAAGGTGTAGGATTCGAACCATCAGACATCAATGTATGTCTCGTATGCTAATGCACAACTAATGGTCTAACGTAACATGGCTCATTGTAACACCCTAAATTTTACAACAGATTTTTAGAAAGAACTCAACCAGTATTTCAGTTTATATAGAAAATGCAACTTCAAATAAAAGAGAAAAGTCAACTCATTGACTTTCCAACCTGATAGATACTTGCAGAAGACTTTCAAAATATATATCAACACACTTTCACATCCTAGACTTGCAACATCAACAATTTTCAAATGTGCAGTGTCAATAATTCAAACTGAAACCACAATACGGGTATATTATAGCCAATAATTCAAACTGAAACCACATAGCATACTCGCTTAGCAAGTTGCTAAGCGAATATGCATATGGAATTATGGATGGATTAAATTTAACGGATATGGAAGACGGAAAAGTATATAATAGACAAGGATGCTAGGATCATATTTCTTGACCCAGAAACGGTAGATAGTTACATTTGACGGTTCACTGACACTTGAGTTCATCAAAACTTGGAACATTAAAACACAGATTCGATTGTTCACCGACACTTTACAGAACTCAGAACAAGAATAGTTTATATCTTAAACCACCCTTGACTCTTCAGTCGCTCTCCTTTCTGCTTCCTCGGCTTTAATCCAAGCATCCTGCATAAAAAATATAAAATTTGTTTTCAAGATCAATTACATTCAAACAGAAGATGGATCCGAAAACAAGTGAATAAATAAGAAACTTGCCTTGTCTCTTTGAAGTCTAGAGACGCGTGGAAGTATCGAGTTTCCAAAACTCATGCCTCCCCACGCTTCCTGCAGCTCTCTCTCCCTCGCTTCCCGCTTAGCCGCCAACGGATTCTTAATCTGCTCATCAGGTTCCACCACATCAGCAACCACCTTTTCCTTCTCGAGTCTCGACTTATGTTTGACCAAAATTTGGTCCAACCCACCTTCATCATGCTCCAAATCCAACTTTCTCTCCCTCTTATTCACCACCTTCACTTCATCCTTCACCCCGAAAGCCATTTTCTCTTTCTCAAGCCTCGAAACATGCTTTACCAAAACACTATCCAGACTCTCAACAATGTTATCATCGTTTAAAACCTTTTCTTTACTCCTTTTCTCTTTGTTTATATTAACATTTTCTTTTTCTCTTGCTTCTTGTACCTCTTTTTCAAGGCGTGACACACGCTTTACCAGAACCTCACCGAGGCTCGGTATATTGTTATTCGTATCGTGTTTCAGCCTTTCAGATGGTTTCCCCTTCGGGACGGGCTCATATTCATTCCCGCGCTTCTTCTTAATCTCTTCTATGTCTTTCTCGAGCTTCGATGTGTGCTTGGTTAGCATACTTCCCAAATCCGGAACAACAACGTTAGACGGTTTTGTAGTCTTGTCTTTAAGTAATGTTTCTTTAGTTTTAGCGGTTTTCGCATCGTGTATCTCTCTTTCGAGTCTCGTCATACGTTTAACCAGTAACTTGTCCAGGCCTGGAAGCGATTCTTCGGAAGACACACGCCCACCACCATTAGCAACACGAGAACCGTTTCCAGCTTCGGCTAAAGCAGCGTTTAGACCACATGTTGCAACGATAGTCGCAAGAGACGCAAGTTCTTCTTCGCGTAAACATCTTAGCCTTTGCAACATCACGTCCACAAGGTTTTCCTTATTCGATTCCACCTCGTTACGTGATTTCGATTCAGAATGAAGACCAGCATCGGATTCACATTCTGACGACAATTCACATTCTAAATCGGGATTTTGACTAATTTTTTTCAAGATTTGTTTAAATTCTTGTTCGCCGATTGACGCACAAGTTGAGAGCCTGACGAATGCAGCCTTCACAGCAGCTGCCACTTGTTTATCAACCTCGAACGCTGTGTCGAATGACGTTGTAACCGTATGAGTTGGGGATTCGCCTCCGTTTCCGGCTGATGTTTCTATTTTGCAATGTTTTCTCGGGCAATCTTGTATGTCGTACATGATCACTCCTATTTCTTTTGCAGATTCAAAAGCTTCCGTCGCGTTTTTTTCTGCTTGCGCCAAAACATCTTCAGCTTCTTTACTGTCAATCCTGTTGGTACAAATATGATTAACTAAAATGGGAATTAAAAACAATAACAAAGGTTCGTTTAATAGAACGGATTTGCAGAATTGCAGATTACCCGGATGCCCGAAGTATACGACACCAGGATGCTTCAACCAATGCAGCCTTTCGTGCCTCTATTGCCTTGTTGACAGCTTCTCGAACAGCGATTTTTTCCCGAAGAACTCTTGAAAAATGGGGATTTGTGTCACTGAGAGTCTCATCTAGTGTTGAGCTCATGCCATCTACCTCCTGAGATTGAAACTCTTTAAGAACATATTATTCGAATCGAACAAAATGTTTTTGACAAGAAAGAATGAATATGTTGTATTACCTGAAGTAGCCTTAGCTTTCGTTTTAAGTAAGAATCGCCTTTCTTGCGTGGAAACCAGCTTAGCGGTGAAGTTTTACGTCTAGGCGGCTTTTTAATTTGTGCTGTCGGTCTGTTAAGAGCACGGGGGCTTGGTTGATTTCCTTGTTTTGATGCCTTATTCTGTATTTTTTCCATAATACAAGATACAAATGAGAAATGAGACACAATTATTGACACATGATGTAGCAATAACCAACTTCTTCATGATCATATTGGCCTTTTTACACTAACTTCTGGCAGGGCCGGCCCTGAGAATTCATATACCCTATTCGAGCTACAAAAAAAGTGCACTTACGCCTTAACGAAATTGGGTATTGGGCTCATTAAAGGTTTAAACCTAATGGCAATGGGCTAATAACTAATCTAAACCATAAAAATAGTTTTATTTATTTTTACATTTACATATCGGATTTTTTTTTAAATAATGGCCGGTGGTTCTCCCCGCCCTCCCTAAGGGCCGGCCATGACTTCTGGCTATATAATCTGGTTACAACACAGTGTAAAGATAAAATTGGGAAAAATCAAGCAAAATACACAATGAAACCAACACTAACACAGAACTCAAATTACTAAAGTAACAGTCAAAGATCAGAAACATCGGTACTGAAACCCTAACCGGATAAATTAGGGTTTCATCTTGACAGTTAAACAAAATCAGAAAACTAGCAAAACAAAAGACCGAAAAACTCGATAAATAACAGAAAGATACACACCTTCGAAGGCTTCGAATTTGACGGCAAAGAATCATTAGGGTTTGCATCTGAATCCAGAGAGATCTGACTGATTTGCTTTTCAATACAACCCAAATCCATTATTTTCCTCGAATTCGGAAATGATGAGCGAATAAAGTGAGATGATGTTGGAATCGAACCGAACCGATTATTCGATTATATGCGTCTAATGAAGATTAGAGGATGATGAATATGATGTTGAAGAAACAACTGAGAATTTGGGTGAAGTGTGTTATATTTTATATTAATGGAGGTATCCGTTACATTATTTTGTGAGGGCTAAATTTTTTGAAATGGATTGTATGGAACAGCGGTGCAGGGGCCTTACTGTGTTTCTCCAACGGTTGCCTTTCGCTTTCAAGATTTGGAGATCATTTTGGGTAAAGGGTTACTAAGGTGCTATTTGTTTTTTCTGCGGGAAAAGGTCTGCAGTCTGCGGACCACATCTGCAGGTATCTGCATGAGAAGAGGTGGACTAAAGGTCTGCAGTCTGCAAGGAGAAGAGGGTTTTTTTTTTTTTTTTTATTCTATAAAAAGATCTTCTCACTTCTCAACACACACAAACACACTTTACACACACAAACCTCTGTTCTCTCTCTCTGCATCACCACCGCCATAACCATCTACAACCACCCACCCCCGTCGCAACCACCCACCCCCGTCGCAACCACCCACACCCGCCACACTCTCCTCCCTCGATCTCTCTCTCTGCCTTTATCACCACCACCAAGCACCACCGCAAACCCACCGCCACCACCGTCACCACTACACCGATCTCTCTCTCTACGGTAGCAGAGATCGAGAGGGGTGTGTAGCAGAGATCGATTTGGGGGTTTTGTTCGATGATGATCAGATGATGGTCTCCGATGATGATGATGGTCTCCTGCCGCTCCCTCTCTCTCTAGTCTCTACGATATCTCTCTCTCACCGATCTCTCTCTCTCTTCTTTCTCTCTCTCTCTCTACGGTCTTTCCCTCTCTCTCTCTACGGTCTCTCTCTCTCCGATGATGGTGGTGGTGATGTATCAGGTGGCGGTGGTGGCGGAGATGTGGTGGTGGAGGTGGTGACGGGGATGTGGGGGTGGAGGTGTGGAAGAAGAGGTGTGTAGCAGGAAGAGGGTAGAAGAGGTCTTGAAGACCTTTGAAGACATTAGGCCACATCTGTTTGAGGTAGAGGTCTTGAAGACCTTTTTTTTAAAAGCACTTCAAGAAAACAAACGGTCTGCAAAATAAAAAGTCTGCGCGCGTCTGCGCTGTGCAGACAAAAGACACGAGGAAGACCTTTTAGCAAAAAAACAAACACCACCATGTTATTAAATTATTGAGTTAACTTCGTTTTTAGTTTATGTGTTTTGATCATTTAACGGTATTTTGAGTAAGAGGTTACTAAAGCACATTATATGTTATTAAATTATTGAGTTTACTTCATTTTTACTCTTTGTGTTTTAGTCGTTTTAACGGTTTTGCCTCAATAGTGTAAAAAGTACCATTTTGCTCTAGTAGTTTACTATGTTTTTTTTTTCAATTTGCTCTACGTCTTTAACTCCATCCAAAATGATTGTAAAAAGTAAGGGTATTTTAGTAACTTTTTTTTTGTAATAAAATATAATATTTAAACTATTTAATCATTAATCAAAGGATTATATTAACTTGAGTAACAGTAGAAATTTTAACAATCATTTTCAATTTTCGTTCCGCACCCTACAACAAGAGAAAAATGCCCGGATAGTCCCTGTGGTTTTACCTTTTTTCACCTATAGTCTCTATCTTTCTAAAACTACTTGAATAGTCCCTGTGGTTTTCTGTTTTGTTCTCGGATAGTCCCTGGGTCTAACTTCAGTTACTTTTCTCAGTTAAGTGGGTGTTGAAATGACCAAAATACCCTTTCCTTAAAAGGCCAAACCACAGGGACTATCCGAGCACCTTCTCTTTATAAAACCCATCCACCCTTCATCTTCAACATTAAGAAACCCTAATACCCACACCCTGCTTCTCTTTAAATCCACTACCAAACACCCCCTGCCTCTTGTTTTCCCGACACGAATCTGAACCATACTCGAACCAAGGCTGAACCGAACCAAGGCAACCCGATTCTGAATCATGTTTGGCCCTTAAAAATTAGTGTTTGACCTGCTTTGGTAAGACCTGAAACAACCAAAACTGAACGAAATCTAAAAATTTGAACCGTAACAAAGCTTGAATTCGTCGAAAGAGGCAAAACACCACCGCCGCATCGTCATCATCGGAGACAGGAAGTATCGCCGCCTTGAGACGCGCTGGCAACGTCGGCTCTCCGACTCTCTCTCTCTCTCTCTTCTCGGTCTCTCTCTCTTCTCGGTCTCGTTGCACCATCGTCGCCGCCACCAGACAGTGGTGGCCGTTCATCTTCGTTTAACAAGGGGGTGTGCGTGAGTGGCCGGAAAACCACCGGCACCGGCTCTGCTTTGGTGACCGGAGAAGACAAGGGGATGAGGTGCAGTTGGTGTGGTTGACTCTGTGTTTGAAGAAGACACCCTTCTTTGTGTCTGCAGGTATAACCGAGAGAGAGAGAGTGAATTTGTGGAGTGGTTTCTTTGTGGTTTGAATTGTGAAGGGGTCCTTGAAAACAGATCGTGCAGGGGGGATTTATGACCATAAATTTTGCTTTGGAACTTTAACAAGATTGTCCAGGCAATTGTGGCGGTGATGGTGGAGGGTGGAGGAGGGTGATGGTGGGTGGAGGTTGAAGATGAAGTGTGGTGGTGGGGTTTTATAAATAAAAATGAAGAAGATGCCCGGATAGTCCCTGTGGTTTGGCCTTTTAAGGAAAGGGTATTTTGGTCATTTCAACACCCACTTAACTGAGAAAAGTAACTGAAGTTAGACCCAGGGACTATCCGAGAACAAAACGGAAAACCACAGGGACTATTCAAGTAGTTTTAGAAAGACAGGGACTATAGGTGAAAAAAGGTAAAACCACAGGGACTATCCGGGCATTTTTCTCCTACAACAAAGAAAAAGACCCCCAATCCCTCCAGGTCCCTTTGTGCTTCTTTTCCATTTTCATTTTTCAAACCTGCAACGCCATCACAAACCAGATCGTTCACCTGGGCCTAACCGCCCTGCAAATCACCGTGAAAACAATCTGCAAACTGCGAACCCTAGCTGTCGTCCAAACCCGAACCCTAGTCGCTCTGAACTTGAAAGTTGAAATCAGATCTGAACTCGAGCACAATCGTCAACCATCAAAGTGGTGGTCGGCTAGGGTTGGTGGTGGTGGTCCGATGGAGCTGGTTCAAGGTGGTGGTCGGGCGGGTGGGGGCCGTGCACGGTTGTGGTGAGGTGGTGGTGGTTGTTGGAGATGGAGAAGAGAGAGATTGTAGGGAGAGAAAAAAGATGATTATGTTTATGGGTTATTATTATTATTATTATTATTATTATTATTATTATATATATAATATAATCTTTATTTGTAGTTTTACTAAAATACCATTAGTTTTATATTTGAAGTTACCAAAATACCCTTTCAGTTAACAAACAATTTGAATGAAGTTAGAGGCGGGGAGCAAAATGTGGAAAACATAGTAAATTATTGGAGCAAATGGTTGTTTTTAAATGATTGGGGCAAAACCGTTAAAACGACCAAACCACAGGGAGCAAAACAGAAGTTTACTCTAAATTATTATATTTTAACGGATTTATTTTAACGGTTTCTAGAGTCAAACTGTGAGCGAGACTGTTAGATTTTTAGAGGTGTTTACGGGTTTTGCGTATTTAGCTATTGAATGAAAAAAGTTGTGTAGAATGCATAAACCGAGCTGTCTAAAATAAAAGAAGCCATCAAATACAAACAGAAAAACAGTCGAAAAAGTAGATAAATAAATTCTTCTGCTTTTCTTTTATAAAAAGCATATAGTATTGAATGAAAAAGTTGTGTAGACTGCATAACAAACCCTTGTTCAACTAATTCTTCTGCTTTTCTCCATTGCCAAGTAGCAATGGGATTTTAGACGTTATTGACTTGGAGCCCCATCACATTAGACTGTGGGGTATGGTGGGGCGGGGGTTGGGCTTGGGTTGGGGCATTTGTTGACACGTGGCTTGGGGTGGCAGACATGGGGCGACCCACTATGGTGGGGCGGGGGTTGGGGGCGTGGGTTTGGTGGGCTTCGCTGGGCTGACCCGGCTGGGCTCTTTGTAATTAAAGAAAATGTGAGGTTTTATAGATGGAGGATGCATTTTTTCGTTTTGTAGATGGAGAATTGAAGATGAATGTGGTAAAAAAAATGGAAGAAATTGTGAGGTTTTATAGTGGAAAAATAAAATTTTATTAGTTTTTTTTTAAGATAGCCGTTGGCCAACGGCTAGCCCAACGGCTTCTTTGGTTTGTCCAATTAGAGCCCGCCATGTCAGCTTGGCCAGACCGACCCACGCCCGGCTTGAAACCCATGCCCCAAGGGCCACGCCGAAACCCATGCCCACCCGGGGTGGTGGCTTGGGCGTTTCCCCCTACCCACGCCCAAACTCCCGCCCCATACCCCGCAGTCTTAAGCAAGCAAAAACCCTCTTGGATTGGGTCTTTTTTTTTTTTTTTTTTAACGGTTAAACATTTTCTTTTTTCTTGGATTGGGTTGCACTTCTAAGCTAACACTTCCATTTTATTAAACCCAATAGAAGATATAAATAATCCAATATATCTAATGTGAAAGTGTATCGTATATTTTGCCTTAACGTACGAACGTACGTAATTTCAAATTCGCACATTATAACAAAAGGTCGCATGTTGTAAAAACAAAAGTTCGCATGTGTATTAAAAAAATAAAAATCGCATGTTGTTCAAAAACCAAACTCGCATGTTATAAACCATTTTGGCATGTTGATATTGAATCTCGTACGCTTCGTACGTTAAGACAATTTATACAATAACTGGCCCCTATATCTAATATAACATAATTAGAAAATTAATTTCAACTCTTACGGTAAGGTGGTTTTATATGATTTTGAAAATTTGAAACCGTAAATCAAACTTTTCAACATGGTTGAAAGTTTTTAAACAGACAGATCGAAAGTTAATAAAAAAACCGACCATGAAACCAAACCAATGAGCGCCTTGAGTCGCTTTATGGTTTAAAACCGAACCGTGAACACCCCTAAGCCTAATCTAAGGCCATGGGGTGAACATTTGGGGTGTTAACGGTGACATGACATGTTAGCCGGCATTACACACTACTTCCTCCTTGTGTTAAGGGGCGTTAAAGAGATTATTTATAAATATGTTAACGAGATGTTAAGGGATTGAGTTAATTATTCTTTTACTTTTTAAACCAAAAACCACTAAAAAGTATGGTTAGATGAAGTTAATAGAATTTAACAATTTCCTTAGGGTGGGGTAGAGTGAAATAGGAAAAAGTAGATAGTGTTGTTAAAGTTAGGTAAAATAAAAAAAATATTAAAGTATACCTCAAGCCTAATACATCATCATCTCTCTCCATTCCTATCACCAAAAAATCCTCTCTCTCTGAACCCTTTGGTTTTCCGACCATCGTCGAAGGCTCGACGAAGAGGGGAGTGCCTGGGTTAGTGTCGGAGGTCGCTGTTATTCCGGCTTGACCTCTTACCCTAAACCGTCCTTCGTCTCTTCCATTCGCCACGCGGGATTGGTCGTTCTTGTTGCTTGTGTTTGTCGGGAAGCATTCGCCGGAGGCTCGACGAAAAGAAGGAGGTTGGGATAGTCTGTGAGGTTTGGCTGTTTTTCAACACGTTCGTGTCTGCTTGTACCTTCCAGCCTATCCTGATTATTCTTTGATTCCATTCGCTGGCTGGGTGCGCTCTCCCTCTCGTGTCACTCGCGTCTTCTTCTGCTTAGTCGGTATCGGGATGGAGGAGGAGGGGTCGTGGTTGGATCCCCATCATCGGAAGAAGGATAAACAGAAAGGTAAGTTGAAGGAGGGCTCAGAGTCTATCACTAAGTTCTTTGTAACTAACCTGCCTCAGGGCTGTACTCCCTGGGAGGTGTCGGAATTCGTCAAGGTCTTCGGCGAGGTTGTTGGGGTTTATGTTGCTAGGAAGAAGGACAAATTGGGAAATAGGTTCGGTTTTATTAGTTTTAAAAATGTTCGGGATATTAAAGAGCTTGAAAGAGCCTTAAATGGAACTAAAATGGGGGCTTCTAAATTAAAGGTGAATGTGGCTAAGTTTGCGTCTGAGAATCGGAGTTTCTTCGGGTACCTGTCTTCGTCCCAAGGGTGTAGGCCGGAGGGTGGTAATGGTGGGGCTCCGAATAATGTTCAGATAAATAATCAAGCCTTTATTCACAATGGCGGAGGAAAATCATTCAGTGATTTATTTTCTAAAAGCGTTGGAAAGCCGACCTGTGTTTCTTCCCCGAATAGCCCCGGATGCAAAGTTGTGGAGGTTCCGGAGAACACTTTGGCCTTCCAGGAATTGAGCGGGAAGGCTGCAGTTGCTCGATGTGTGGATTTGCAACTGCTTAATAATCTCAATGTATTGTTCGTCAAAGCAGGGGTCCTGGATGTGAAGGTTAGCTATATGGGGGGGGGGGGTTATCTATGATGGTTAAGTTTGCCAGTGAAGATCAATGTGTGGAAGTTAATAATCATAACCTGTGGAAGTCATGGTTCTCATCTTTGGATTTTTGGACTGGTCAATCTTTCCCGTTTGAAAGGATCGCCTGGCTGAAAGTTATAGGGGTTCCGACACATCTTGCGGTCGACAGTACGTATAACTCTATTGCTGGTCGGTTTGGAAAAATTTTACATGCGTCTCAGAGATCCTCGGATGACAATGACTTTTCTGTTAATTGTCTGGGGGTGTTAGTTGGAGATGGTGTGAGGATATCCGAACAAGTGGAGCTAAAATGGAAGGATAAAACGTATAGAATTTGGGTGGAAGAAGAATCGACGGACTGGATCCCGGACTGTCTTGAGGAAGGTGACGGGTCGGAGGAAGATGATCAGTCCATGAGTGTGATGAATGTTGGCATGCATGATGTGCATGAGGAGAGAGGATAAGGTCCGGTTTTCGAGGAGGAGAACGAAAAGTCTTCTGGGAATGGGGATCCTAAGGCGGCGGGACATTCCTCTTTGGGGGCCACGGCTAATGATGTTGGAGGTGGGGTCCACAACCAACCTTATTTTTTTAATTCTAAAGATAAAGTTATTCGGGCCCTTAAAAGGCCCAGTTTGGTTTCTAATGCCCGTAAGTGTGTGGGCCGGTCCACTGTTATTTCCCCTCTTTCGGATCAGAGGCCCTTGAAGAGAAATAGGGTTCAACGGGATGAGCCTTTTCCCTTCAACTTAAACTTCAATGTTGGAGAGCAGGTGGAAGCAGACCTCAAGGTCAGTAGTGGAAGGGAAACAATTAAGGGTAATGGAGATGGGGGTGTCAATCGCATTGATCTTAATCTTAGAGCTGCTTCAGATCAGCCTTGCCCAAGCAGAGTTAATGAGTCGCCAGGAGTTGACCTCGGTGATGGGGAGGCAGGTTCGGTTCCCGTGGATGTCTCCAGCGATTGCATAGAAAAAGAAGTGGAGAAAATGGTTGCGGTCGGTTTGGATATCGGAGTTGATCTAAACGGGCATCTTGGGCTTGTTAAGAACGTGGTAGCTGGAAAAGGTAACAATGTGGTTCTCCAATGAATGTAATGTCTGTTAATATTAGAGGGATTGGGGGCGATGCTAAACCAGGGTGGATTAGAGGTCTCCGGTCCAAATTTGGGGTCGATTTTTTAGCTCTTCAGGAAACGAAGAAAGGGGATGTGTCAGAGGCGGAGTTAGCGAGGTTCTGGGGTGACAGAGATTTCGGCATGGAATGTGTTAACCCTTCTGGTCAATCGGGGGGTTTGGTTTGTTTATGGAATAAAGCGGTGTTTACTCAGTCTGGGGCTGCCAAGGAGAGGAATTATATCCATGTTTGGGGCAGCTTGAAGGGTGTCGACAAGGCGGTGAATCTCCTTAATGTTTATGCCCCCCAGGGGATTTCGGCGAAGAGGATGCTGTGGGAAGTTCTGGCATCCATAATTGCAGCTAACGACGGATTATGGGTGGTCACTGGAGACTTTAATGCGGTCAGATTCCGGGAGGAGAAAAGGAAATGTGCTTTCAAACAGACTTGCGCTAATAATTTTAATTCATTTATCTTCGATTCTGGTCTTCTTGAGTATCCAATAAATGGGAGACAGTTCACGTTCAGTTCCGACAATGGTAAAAAGATGAGCAGGCTGGACAGATTCCTTGTTAATTCGGCATTTTTTAATTTGTGGCCGGAAGCTTGTGTCCAGGTGCTTCATAGGACGTGGTCTGATCATAGTCCGATTGTTCTTACTTCTAAGGCTCTTAATTTCGGGGCCCGGCCGTTTCGGGTATTTGATTCTTGGTTTGGGAAAGACGGTTTTGAGGAGACTGTGATTGAGGCGTGCAATAGTTTCGTCAATCCGGGTGGACCTCCTGACGTCCAGTTTATTAGGAAGCTCGGCCATATTAGGTGTAAACTGAAAGAGTGGAGGGATGACATGATTACGAAGGAGGGAGAGTTGGTTTCGAAAGCTAAAGAAGAGTTGGAGGAATTGGATGCGGTCCTCGAAAGTCGGGATCTCTCCGAGGAGGAAGAGTTGATCTTTTCGGAAAATAAGAAGGCCGTGATGGAAGTCGAGTTGTCAAAAGTTAAGGATCTGAAGCAGCGCTCTCGTGTTAAATGGGCCAGGGAAGGGGATGAAAACTCCAATTATTTTCACTCCATGGTTAATTATAGGAAGGATTGCAACACCATCCACGGTTTGGAGGCGGAAGGTAGGTGGATCTCTAAGCCTTCTTTAATTAAGAAAGAGATATTCAGTTTTTTTAGGAGTAAATTTGTGGAAGATAGTCTAGATCGGCCGACTCTTTCCTGTCCTTGTATTAGGAAACTGTCGGAGGGGGAGGCTGTGGGTTTGGAAATTCCTTTTTCGGTAGTTGAGATCAAGGCTGCTGTCTTTGAATGCGGGGGGGGGGGGGGATAGGGCCCCGGGCCCAGATGGGTTTAATTTCCGTTTTTTCCAGAGATTTTGGAGGTTTTTTGAAGACGACTTCTTCAATATTATGTCTCACTTCCACGAGAGTGGTTCGGTTAGCACAGGTTGCGGGTCGTCTTTTATCGCTCTCATTCCTAAAAAAAGAGATCCGGCTAGCTTGGTTGACTTTAGGCCGATAAGCCTGGTTGGGGTGATTAATAAAGTGGTATCTAAAGTGCTGGCTAATAGGCTCAAGTTGGTCATCGGCTCTGTCATATCGGACTCCCAGTCGGCTTTTTTGAGTGGGAAATACATCCTCGATGGGCCTCTAATTATTAATGAAATTCTGTCCTGGCTTAAAAGAAGTAACAAGAAGGCGTTTTTCCTGAAAATCGACTTCGAGAAGGCCTATGATAATGTTAGTTGGTCCTTTGTAGTTAGTATTCTTCCTCAAATGGGGTTTCAAGATAAGTGGTGTAGCTGGATTTTCGGTATTCTCTCCTCGGCGCGGGCTTCGGTATTAGGTTATGGGTCTCCGACATTCGAATTCAAGTGCGGAAAAGGTATGAGGCAAGGCGACCGCATCTCCCCGTTTTTGTTCGTGATCGTTATGGAAGCGCTTTCTTGCTTGCTTGTCAAAGCTTGCGATGTTGAGATTTTGAAAGGGGTTCGTCTCCCGGAGGATGGTCCTCTTGTGTCGCATCTCTTCTATGCAGATGATGCGTTGGTTATCGGTGATTGGAGCAAGGAAAATGTGCTGAATGTGGTCAGGATTATGAGGTGTTTCTACTTGTGTTCAGGCCTCAGAATTAATCTTGATAAGTCCAATATATACGGTGTTGGAGTGGACGGATCTGACGTGGAGGATATGTCGGCCGAGGTTGGGTGCAAATCGGATTCTTTGCCTTTTAAGTACCTTGGTTTATTGGTAGGAGCCAACATGAATAGGATCGCTAATTGGAGGCCGGTGGTTGAGGTTTTCGAGAAGCGTCTTTCGATGTGGAAGTCCGCCTTGTTGTCTATGGGTGGGAGGGTGACGCTTGTTCGGTCGGTTCTTGAAAGTCTTCCGTGCTATTATTTTTCGTTGTATAGGGCTCCAGTCAAGGTGATTGAGGAGTTGGAGAGTTTAATAAAGAAATTTCTTTCGGGCAGCTCGAGCGGGGTTAACAAAACCCATTGGGTCGCTTGGGAGAGGGTGGCCTCACCTAAAAAGCTTGGGGGGTTTGGTATCTCGAGGCTTTCGGACATAAACATGGCGTTACTTTGTAAATGGGGATGGCGGTATAAATCTGAAAAAGAGAACTTGTGGGTTAAGGTTATAAACGCCTTGCATTCGGGAGGGTCAGAGTGGGTTTTCTTGCCTATTAAGAAGTCTAATAGAGGTGTTTGGTCGATCATTACTTCGGTTCTGAACAAGAATATGCCCAGGGTCCCTATGATCAGAAATTTGTTTAAAGGTATAGTGGGTAACGGCGAGGATATATGTAACACCTCGTAAAATCATACCCAATAAAATAAAGACACGTGTCATGCAAGGTAAACGTGTCAGGAACCCGGATCGAGTTAAAGGATGTATGGTAGGATTTAAAAGCTCGACATGTTAATTATCACCTCTGAGCGACCAAATAATAATAAATCCCAAGACCTTAAATCGTTATGATAAACATTTGATATATTTTACCGGTTATTCCTAAAATAAATAAATTAAGTTAATAAAGAATTGGGTTTTTAAAATGATATTACGACAAGAGAATTCAAATTTACAAATGCATGGCAAGACCTTCCCACAAGAATCCGAGGCGACATAAGTGCATGGCTAGGCATGCATGCCCTTTCAGAACTGATCATATGGTCCCTACACTGAAAAGAAAGCATGAGATTCGGAATTTACAAAGTTGCATGGTCAAGACCTCAAAGTTAAACAAATTTTTGTCTTCTGATGAAGGCTTACGGACCGCAAAGGTAATCCCTTACGGTCCGTAAGGTGGCGGAGCTGGACAGAGATGATAAATAAAAAGCGAATACGGACCGCAAAGCCAAAGGCTTACGGTCCGCAAGGTTGTAACTGGGCATTTTTGATCAAGGTCGGTTACGGACCGCAAGACCGATATATTACGGTCCGTAAGAGGTACTTAGCGTCCGCAAGGATTATTCCTTACGGTCCGTAAGACTGTCGCTGGTAGTAGATTTTGGACAGTTGCCTGTTCAGCCTGTTACACTGCCTCATTAACATGGTATTCGAATACAGGAGTGTGGCCAACAGATTTTCATGCATAGGGACACATGGGGATCATCAGGGATCACTTGTAGACTATGTTGGCATGATCTTGGACACTTAGGATCACTATATAAGGAGCTTGAAGTTGCAACTTTTGGCTTGCTCATTTCATTCTCACTCAAGACTCATTTCTGGAGCTCCTCTGATCAACAACAAACTTTCTTAGGATCCCTAATCATTCTTAGGACTCTTGTAAGTGTCCTTAATCCTTCCTAATTCAGTTTAGCTTAGTTAATTAGCTTAAACTCAAACCGTCGTAATTAAGGTTTGACTTCGAGATTAATCAATATTTGTTCAGTCAAATCTCGAATTGAAAGTACCTATGAGTTGGTAATTATGTGGGTAATAAACCCTTAAAAGGGTACTATCTGATTCCCACTCTAACTAGGTCAATTGTCGGGTCAAACTTGATATTAAAAAGTCAACAGAAAGCTTAATAGCAAATTAATGCATAATTAGCAATGTAGGAGCTATGCAACCTGTTTTATCATTAATATAACTTGGTAATTAATGTAAGAACATGTCTAAACATGTTCAACCCGACAATTTTCAGTTTATGCTCGGTTCGGAACCGAAAGTCGCATAATTTGACTTTTGCTTTGACTTTCAGTTCTGACCCAATGTAGCATGTTTTAGAAATGCCTTAGAGCCATATTAGGACCAGGTTTCATGTAAGTATAACCCTCTGTGATTATACAACTTGGTTCATTAGTTATCCGACTCATATGCATATTTCCGTTAAATGCCTAAATGTTGACTATTGTGCCCATATGACCTTAAAACATGAATTTTGAAAATGTAAAAGAGTAGAAATCTTAGTTACTGATTTATAAACTTGTACCTAAAATTTGACATCAGTTTGAGGTCTAGACTAAGAGTTATGCTCATTAGCGTAATTAGAAGCTTTTTAGTAATCAAACGGTGTAATTAGCGTATAGCCTATCTAAACCCGATTTTTAATACCAAACTTTTTACCCACTGATATAAAATAATATTTTGGGATTTTTGGAGATTTTTATTTATTTTTAGGCTGAGCATAACTTAGAATTCTAAGCTTGATTCGGTAATTGCCGGTTTGCCCTTTTGGGCTATAAAATGAGTTTTACAAATCCTTTTGACCCCAAACCTTTTTCTACTGATTTTATATGATAAATAAAGTATTTTGAGCCTTCTGGAATAATAAAAATATCAGCTTTCCTTTGAAAACCCAGAAATGGCTCCAAATCGCCTTTTTAAGCGTTCTTAACGCATAGTATGTACTAAAACTATTTGAACATATAAGGTTGGATACCTACTGATATTTTCAGTAAGTCATGATATATTAACAGTAAGTAAAAGTTTTAAACTCAGATTTCCAGTTTTGACCTTTTTAGCCTAAGTGAAATTACCAAAATGCCCCTAAGGTGCGTAGTTTGGTTTTAAATGATAAATTTCACATATGTGTATTACCCTACTGTTAAAACTTATTAAATTGAGTATTTTTACTGATTACATCAGACCTGCAACTCAGATTAATATTTAAACTCTTTTATAACCTTTTAAATGACCAAAATACCCCTACGGGGCATAATTTGAGTTTGAATTCATTTGGGGCATAATAGGAGATATCTTACTGATGTCACGACATATTTAAGGTATATTGACTTAGAAAACTTGCATATGACTCTTTCGGTTACCGTTACGCACTTTTCGCGTTCGGATCGGCTTATGTAACCAGTTTGCATATATTAGCCGAAACGGGTCAAACCATATCGTTTTTGTCTCAAAATCTAGAATGTGTTTAAGTTTCCCATATTAAACAAGTGTCCAAGCTTTTTGGGTCAAAACCACATTCTAAATCGGTCTTCGCTTTATCATGCGTTTGAACCGTGTCTTCCTTTTGAAAACTAACCGGTCTAAGTCTAAGCTTAATTAAAGACCCGTTAGGATTCTAATAGGTTATTAAAACCTTCGTTCCAGATTAGGAGCCCAGTAAAAGCTACGTGCACTTGCTGTATTTGATTTATACTTTGCTCAGGTAAATACTCTTAACTTATTTTCCCTATACGGTCTTGGGATACGGTATTATAATAATACCGCTTGGTGGGTATGTAGTCATTTAAATCGTATTGTGATTTGTGTATTTACATAGCCCGTTTTATTCTGTATTATTTGGTGTATGGCCTTTGGGGGTTAAATGACCATGTCCCGGATATCCTTGGCATCATTCAAAGAAATGGCCACGACCTAAGCACGGGGTGTAGGCGTACACCTGACAGATGCATTATGTAAAAACTGGTAATCCACTTAAAGGAAATAATCCTTGTGGGCCTTATACCTGTGGCGTGTCAATTAATCTAGATCGGCCCTACAAACCGGCCCTGATGGACGACAAATAAGTAAAACTGTATACAAGATTATTTTAATAATTGTCCCAAGTTATAAAAGATATTTTTGCCGAAGTGCATTCAAATCAATTTTTAAACTCTTTTAAAAATGAGTCAGTTAAGTTGTATTTACCAGTGTAAACTGACGTATTTTCCAAAAAGGCTAAGTGCAGGTGCTATACGAAATAGGCTGGCTACTCCAGGCATCAATAATCAAGTCTCGCAAGCTCTAGATGTCGAAGTCTGTTGAACAATTTTCCTTTTTATTTTGATCCGCCTGTGGATCTGTTTCAACTATTTTGTGATACTTAATATTACAATTTATTCGGTTGAAATGAATCTACCTTTTGCTTCCGCTGTGCATTTAAATATTGTGTTGTTTGACTATGATGATATCAACTACGTCACGATACTCCCCACCGGGCCCACCGGTAATACGTGGAAATATCGGGGTGTGACAATATATTATTTTGGTTAGATCCGTGGCTGAAGGATCTTCCCTTGAAAGAATATTTCCCCAGCCTTTTTCAGCTAGAGATGGTCAAAACATGCTCGGTTAAGGATCGGATGGAGGGTGTGGGGCTTTAGCTGTGACGGCTGAATGGGCTGAGACAGCTGAATGGGCTGAGCTGCAGATCCTTCTAGGCTCGGTGGCGGTTTCCAGCAGGAGGGATAATGTAACACCCCGAAAACGGGTTTGGTAATTAACCCATGTTAATACTAAAAGACGGGTAAAGTGCCGCTAGTAGTAAAAATAACCCGGTAAATATTTGGGATTCAATAAGAAATCCTAATATTAAATACAAGCGAAACAAAGTTTCAATGAATTGAGTTTATAAGAGCCCGAGTTAACGGAACTTAAAATACTACGGATTATAACTCCCGGAACCCACCAAGTAACTAGGAGTATTAACCTAGTTAGTTAATGTCTTGACAAAATAAGAACTAATGTGGTTAAGATACCCTTTAAATAACTTGTGTAAAGTGAAGGGACTAGACATGGACAATTGAATTAAAGTTTCAATTAAAGAAAGTAGTAAACACAAAACACACACATACGTGGTGTGTGTTCTGCGATTTCAACCAGACAAGGAGGAGGTCCCAAGCTTCAACCCTAAAACACAGAAAATCAACAAATTGATGCTCAAATCAAAACCCAAATCGATGCATGAACGCATATAAATGATCACCTAGTCGTGGGGATCACAAGGTAAGTCGAATTTTCAGATTTGGTGATACTTTGAGATTATGATGAACAATCATAATCGAAATTCTGGAATGAATGTTAAATCTATGAGTGTTATTTTGATTATATCTTGGTTTAGAAACAAACCCTAGTAGGCATCTTGATGAATTGTTGTCAAACTAGGGATTTGATAATTACCCTATTATGAGCTAAGTGGGTTTTGGTTGAATTGATGAAATTGATGTTCTAATGGTGTTTATAAACATCATACTAACTCATATGAATGAACTACTTGAACAAATTAGGGATTTTGTTAAGAGTTCATAAGTAACTAGAAGTGGGTTTTGTTAGATATGATAAAATCATGAAGAACTTGAAGTAATATCACTTGTATGTGATTAACAAGTAAACTAGGAAGTGGGTTCTTATGTAATAGTAAAGATGATGATAAGTTTATGTTTAAAATCATCATATTGGATAATAGAAACAAGGCACTCAAACAAATTAAGTGATTTGGGAACTTGTTCATACATGATTGAAATGGGTTTTGAATGTTATGATGAAATTTGGTAGCCATGTTCATGTAACTAAGTGTATAAGATCATGTTAGCTACTAATTGATAGATAGAACTTGAATGTGCATTTATATGCTAAGGGGCGTTTGACTTTTAGTAGTCAAACCGACCATTAATAAGATCGAATGGTAATTGTGATAGAAAATATGTAAGATGGAATAGTCATAATTAATGATGACTAATATAACCGTCTTACGAATTATGATGATAGTTTGACGCTTGACAAGCTAGGTGGAGGCTTGGAAAGGAAGCGGGTCAAACGAAGCAAGAATGGCGGAAAAGCATAATTCGGATGCAAGGTAAGTATAGCTTACACTAGTCTTAAATTGTGGAATGTTTTCTTATCATATAAATTATGAATGAGATATCTAAACAATTGAAATATAATGTTCCGTCGCGTAGTCGAACGGAACAAGAAAATCAAAGATGATAGAAACCATAATAATGGTTAAAAAGAAGTAAATCGATAAATTGGTCATATTATGTCGAAAGAAATACACGGTTTATATTTAAAATTACCGTACGGTGTTAAACGGGAAGAGTCATGTAGAGGAGATGATAATAAATATCATTTCGCAAAGATAAATGGTCAATTCGGCCAAACGGGTCAAAAGGTGTAGACAACACCTTTTGACTATATAGACTAATGATTCTTTTGTCGAGTCATATGCTTACAGGAATAGATATCCAATGGATATTCGCATCGTTCTTAATTAGCGAATATAAAGCAAGGTATTAAAATCGGGTCTATTTGTTGATCCGAGCCAGGTACGCTTATTTATGATGTATGTAAAAGTGCTAATTTGGTCGAATAATTG
Source organism: Helianthus tuberosus (assembly GCA_030545235.1). Taxonomy (NCBI): domain Eukaryota; kingdom Viridiplantae; phylum Streptophyta; class Magnoliopsida; order Asterales; family Asteraceae; genus Helianthus; species Helianthus tuberosus. The sequence goes on from CM060445.1 coordinate 112,697,432, forward strand.
GTGATAGCCCTTCATTGTAAAAGAAGGACCAAAATCGACCAAAACGCCCTTGTAGGCTAATTTGAACAAACAACTCTTAGAGGTTGTTTGGAAAGGAGTCTTATGATTAAACAAAAGTTTAGAACGAGTACGGGTAGTGAAAGATGTAATTCTTGGGCCAAAAGACTCCATATGAGTCTTTGCCGTAAAATGATATTTCAAGGGGTATAAATCCGGAACACATAGATATCTACTTTAAATCCAACACACATTTAGTTGTGATGGAAGAGTATTAGATAAGAAATATAGGTTACAACGCTAGATTAGAATGAAAGTGAAATTGAGTTTAAAAGTGCTTAAAATATCCTTAACGGGTCGAAATAAGCATACTAGTGAAAACGGGTTTAATTTGTGTAATAAACCTATGATTAGAGCCTAACATGGTATATCACAATTATTTGATGAAGTGTATCAAATATAGGAATCAAATAAATACGTTGTTTGATAAAATGCATAACCGGGTCAAAATTTGGTATAAAGGATAATAAGCCGAAGACTTGGAAGTCTTAAATCTTGTTAAGCCGAATGCCGGATTTTAACTCCAAATGATGGAGAATCAAATTACAAACACGTAGGAAGAAACGGTAGGCCAAACGGATAAGCGGTTTGAAAGATACGAAAGATTTCGTGTCAAATTACGGCAAAATGGAGAAGCTGGATGCATGGTCCACCGTAAATTACGGTGCCACCGTAATTTACGGTGGAGCTAATAAAGCTACGGTGGGGTTCTACTGTTTTACGGTAGAAAAGCATGAACCCAGGGGCCACCGTAAATTACGGTCCCACCGTAATTTACGGTGGTGATTTTTTTTTATATATTTTGTTTTTCATTGAAAAATCAATTGTTTCCCCGGACATCGTTCGGATATGATTTAAATCTTGTATGACTAAAGCATTTCATGTTATTGAAATGTAGGTACTTTTAGACGCCGGAAGACGATCAAGCTCAGCGAAGAACCGAACACGATAAAGATACACGCTTCCGCACTTTGCCACGTTGTAAAATTTAAACAACGAATTCGATCATGTTACCTAGAATAACTTATGAATTGTAAAAGTTTTAATAAACCCGTATTTTTATAGTATGTGTAGTCTTAACTACACATCTAATTGTTGGTATTTACACTATAAACGTTAAATAGAAACTAGGGTGTTACAGATAAGTGGTTGTGGCTCGGGGATAGTTCCAACGTGTTTAGCGTCCGTTCCGTTCGTAGTCTTTTCTCGAGTAGAAGTGCAGCGAGTAATAGGTATGTTTTTGAGTGGAGTAAGTGGGTGCCGGGGAAATGTAATGTGTTTGCGTGGAGGTTGGAATTAAACAGGATACCTACGTTTGACTCGCTGAGTAAAAGGGGTATTTTGGGGGGAGAGAACTTATGTCCGATGTGTGGCAGCGAAGAGGAGTCCATTGAGCGTTGCGGCGGTAATATTGAATAAGGTGAGCAGGTGGTGCCAAATCCCTAATATTTATGCTTTCTCTATTAAAGATCTCCTGGAGGTGCACAAACACACCAGGATCGGCGGTCCGGAGTCTTATACGCTTAAGGGGATTGTTATTGTGGTGTGTTGGTGTTCGTGGCAGGCTAGGAACAGGTCCGTTTTTTTTGCGTCCCAGGTTAAAGTGGATGACATTTTCAGCAATATCAGATCGTTGGGATATCTGTGGTTCAAGAATAGGTCGAAGTTCAAGTCGGTTAGTTGGTTAGATTGGTGTAAATTTGTTTTGTGTTTTTGTTGTTGGTTCTTTGGGCTCCCGTTTGGGCGGGGGTTCCGTGGTTTTCTAATGAAGTTCACTTTTTCAAAAAAAAAAAAAAAAAATACCTCAAGCCTAATCATACATCAAATTAAATATACGAACATAACATACATCAAATTAAATATACGAACATAAATAGTACTAGATCAATTTATTTCGCCCACTAATTCGATGCAACATATAAATGATTAATTATGTACAACATTTAAATGATTAATTATGTAGTTTTATTATTTATCAGTAACTGTGCACTTATTAACACACCCTCAACTTTTTTTAACACCCCCCCCCCCCCTATATTCCTCGTATACAAGAACATTCATGAACTGTTTGTGAATTTGTTTGGCAGAAAATTCATTTATGTTTATTTATTTAATAAATGAACGAACGTGAACAAACTTTTTTTGTCCATTTAATTAAATGAACAAACACGAAAACATATTTGTTTTCATGTTTGTTCGTTCATTTATATTCGTAAACATCCATTTATGTTCGTTCACTTACGTTCATTTATGTTCGTTTAAACTTTAATATATACATAAATAGTTATATTTATATAAATATAAACTTAAAAGTGGATTTATAACTACTTACATAAATATAAATAATTGGTTATCAGGCTTTCTAGTAATAAAAAAATAAGCTTTGCAATGGAACTTATTGTAATTAATCACTAATTTACATATAAAAATACTAATTTTGGTTCGTTTGACTCACGTTTGATTTGGTCAATTATGTTCATTTGTGTTCGTTTTTCTTTCCTAAATTATGTTCGTTTACGTTCATGAACTGTTCATTTAGTTTTAAACAAACACAAACATACCTATTTTCTTAATGAACGAACATGAACACGAAAAGTTGTTCGATTATATGTTCGTGTTCGTTTTCGATTAAAGTTAAATGAAGGAACACGAACACGTCTCTGTTCGTGTTCATTCAGTTCGTTTACAGGCCTAGTTTTATATAAGGTTTATCACTTTTCCAATTTCTAATAAAGGTTGCTACTTTTAGCGGTGTTAATAGTATAGTACAGTATGTAATAACTAATAGCATGGTACACTATAGTATCTCAATGGCCAATGGGGCTCGTAGAGGTGTTGTGAGATGTTATTAGGGCTTTATGTGAAATGTCTTATTAGGGTTGAGATAACTAGATATGATTGGTTGAATATTAAAGAAAATAAAAAAAGTTCCTCAAAAAATGGCTCACACTCTCAAGCTAAGCCAAGCCCTTTGCTTTGTGTACTTTCCAAGCCCTCCTGTTGAGGTATTCCCGCCGATAGGGCCTTCGACGTGGCACTGTTAACCCATCACAACACATAGCCTAATGTTGTTATCATTGCCATTGTAAATGGTCGAGGGGTTTGCTCTTGGAGATTATCTCATGGTTATCTTCACCTTTGGGGGCAAAATCATAAGAGTAATGGAAAGAAACATCATGAGATAAGTTTATGCGAAAATTGTAAGGAGATAAGTTTATGCTAAGTTTTCACAACCAATTAAAATGAAATAAGTTCATGATAAAATTATAACCTGTAATTTAAATCTTGCATATTATTAGAGAAGATGAGCCTACATAAGTGTAAAGTATTATACATAGTCTTATGTGCAATAAAATAAAATAAGTGTTATCAAAACAACACAATAAAGTTGGTAATGTAAAACAAAGGTATACCGTATATATACTAATCAAATTTCAAGATAACACTTACAATGATTTGTGAAGTCATCAACGTTAACCACCATGATTTTTTTTTTAAATTTACTATTAAACATCTAAGCAAGATAGTATTGATAAATAACTTTTGACCATTAGCATGCTAATTTATATAGTTGCTTAATTTGTAAACAAGTTATAACATAAGTTTTTTAACAACTATTTTATCATGTTGATTGTTGAGTATATAGTTTTTCATTCATAAGTAGATATTATGACACTAGTTGTAATTATTCTCACAACATTTCACTTAAGTCTAAAGGAGATTCTTTGTGAGCGGTGGCGGATCTAGCTTGTAAGGAAGAGATGAGCCCCCCTATGGAGACGGAAAAAGAAAAGAATAAAAGACGTTAAGAAAAGAATGAAAATTCTCATTTGATTTTACATGTGAGTTTCGAACAGTGGGGCCCATCTGCATGGAATCTTATCTGACAATCAATTTTTGTTTTTATAGTTTAAAAGTTTTGTAATAAGTTTCACTTCTATCCATCAACATTTCTTTCATTATATCCTTTAAGAAAAGAGAAAGTGTTAAAACACCTTTCATATTTCATGAATTATGTATTTTGTGATAAGATCATACACAAACTCTATTTTGTGTAGGAACAATAAGAATCATTCATAATTCGTCAATCACATATCATCCCTCTAATTTATGTATCAAGAGCATTTTTTGTATTTTAGCTTAGAGTTGGTTTCTAAGAATTTCTAAAATCATAAAATCATGGAATTGGTTTTAAATTCATGTGCCGATTATATGAATTCATGTGTTGGTTATACAAATTCATGTATTGCTGCTTGTATATGTGCTAGTTATACAAACTCATGTGTTGCTTATATAAATTATGTGTTAGTTATAATTGTGTACGTATGTGCTAGTATATATGTTGATTATAATTATATATGTATGTGTTGATTATATAAATTCATGTGTTGTTTATATATGTACTAGTTATAATTATCAGTATATTTATAAAAATGGATATAAAGACTTTATTACCCCGACATATTTCAAATCAGTTCAAAATAATAAAACACATTTTACAATTTGGTTCCTATTGATCTCAACCATTAGATCAAAGATCTAATGGTGTAGATTTCTTTCTTACCCTTCTCACAAAAACCTTTTTTTTTACAGGAACCTCTACTTATATATATATATATATATATAGGTAAAGAGTACTGTACAAATGCCCTTATCGTACATTACGTACGCGCCAATCTCAGCCTTCAGATCATCTTCCCGCAATGAAAATCGCATGTTGTTTTTTTTTTTTTGTAATAATTTCGCATGTGATAATTTTGATGAAATAGCAGGTGTTTTTTTGTAACAATTTCGCATGTGGTAATTCAATTTCGCATGTGATAATTTTGATGAAATAGAAGGTTGTTTTTTTGTAACAATTTCGCATGTGGTAATTCAATTTCGCATGTGATAATTTTGATGAAATAGAAGGTTGTTTTTTTGTAACAATTTCGCATGTGGTAATTCAATTTCGCATGTGATAATTTTGATGAAATAGCAGGTTGTTTTTTTTTGTAACAATTTCGCATGTGGTAATTCAATTTCGCATGTGATAATGTTGGTAACAATTTCGCATGTGGTAATTCAATTTCACATGCGATTTTCAATGCGGGAAGATGATCTGACGGCTGAGATTGTAGCGTACGTAATGTACGATAAGCGCATTTGTACGTTAACCGGCCTCTATATATATATATTTATATATAACAATACTATACTCATTTTAAAGATAAAAAAAAATTCTTGATTTTATGGTATAATCTTTTTAATAAAACACCAAAGTATATAAAAGTTATTTTAGCTTTAAAAACAGGATGGAGAAATTCCTAAAATCATGGTAGTAGTCGATTAAAAATGAGAAAATAACTAAAATACCCTTGAATCTCATTAAATAATATAGTTATTATTAATAATGATTCGTATTTAATCTTAGCCCTTAATTTGCCTCGCATGTGGAACGTATATAAGAAGACATCCTACACCTTAATATTACTAGACTACGGTTTGAAATTATTTTCTAAACATAATTCTATATGTTTCTACAAGTTTAAAGACAAATGAACTTCAATATATGTTTCTACAAGTTTAAAGACAAATGAGTTTCAAAGCTATATTCCGATAGTAATTGAAAGAAGCTAGTGTGGTGTGATGTGTCCTTTTTTATGGGTTGGGGGTTGTTTGAGGGTTAAATAGGCTTTATTTTGTATGTTCAAATGTTTTTGCTAAACTTCTTTGGTAGAGATTACTTTTTACAAGTTTTTTTTTCTCATATGATAGAGACCACCAATATAGTCTTCATATCCTTACCAGGAATTGGTAAATTTTCATATTTAGTTGTTATTTAAAATGGTGAGATTAGATTTGTAATTTTATGTTTAAAAAACCAAAAGCTATTTAAAAAGCATGGTTTTTGTGGCTTTTAAAAAACAATTTTTTATCCATTCGTAAAAGGCCAAAATAAAAAATACTTTTGTCAATGACAAACATTTTTTTAACTTATTGGCTTTTTGAAAAATTGCACCTCTCTGAGAACATGGTCCATGATAGGAGCTCGTGGAGACGTAGGATTAAGGTTAAGGATTTCTAGGAAAGGGGACAATCGTGTTTTTAGGTGTAGTGTATGGTCGTACATAAGTAACTATGTGTATAGGATGTTTTGTACAGTTGTGTTTCTAGGTGTAGTGTAGGGTCGTAGATATGTAACTATGTGTATAGACTGTTTTGTGTGTCATATTTGTTCTGTTCTACCATGCACTATTTCGCAACTCATACTACATTGGTAGCTTCATACACATACACACACACCTCATGCTCTATTTATTTCTTTCCTGGGTGTTTTGGAGCCGAGGGTCTCTCTGGAAGCAGCCTCTCTATCCCTAGGGGTAGAGGTAAGGTGTGCCTACATCCCACCCTCCCCAGACCCTACAAATAACTTTACTATTTGTGGGATTTTACTGGGTATGATTGATTGATTGATTGGCTTTTTGAAAAAAACCAATAAGTCATTTTTAAACTCAATCCCAAACACCCTCTAAGCAATCATGCATACGTTGCACCTCCATATTTCCGTCATATATTGATTGATTTCATTTTAATTTTGTTATTTTTTTGTTGAAACTAGATTTTTGAAATCCTTTTAAACCTTGTTACACAAATGAATTTTGTATCCTTGTCTAGAGAATGCCCACTTCATTCAACCAAAAGTTATTAATACATTATACTATTAATCGGCTTAATATTTCTAGAAGGGTGGTGAAGTTTAGATCATTGGGGTTTCTTTGGTTAGAGAAGAGATCCCCTTTTAATAGCTCACAGCGAAAGAATTGATGTAAACTTATGTTGTTGGTGCTTTAGCGTCTTGCTTGCTAGTTACGTTTTTGTTCTAATGATATTTGTCGTTAAAAAAAGGTTAAATGCTGTCATTATTAACTTTGACTCATTCAAGTTATGATAAATAGCATTGAATTACAAGATAATTTTATGTCATTCTTGATGTATGAAACCCATAAATTAGGTATTTGACTTATCGATACCATCGTATACAAATAAGTTTTTTTGAAAGGCAAATTTTATTAGAAAAAGAAACAATAATATACAGGGGGAAATTACATGCAAGAGTTTTCTTTTTGAACAGCTAACCTTTTTTTCTCCCTAAATTATATATATATATATTAAACACAAATGTCGGTGAGATTTACCTATTTAGTACTTCATGCTTTTTCCTTTTGGTCCTTCAGGTTTTAATTTCTATTGGCTTCAATCCCTATGCATTGTTTACGTACTTAATTTTTTTTCTATTTGTTTTCCCAGACTACTACCAGGGGCGGACCTACATAGTGGTCAGGGTGGGCGGCCGCACTCCTTGAAAAAAAAAATTTAGTGTATATTTTAGTCAAAAAACCCGGCCGCACCCCTTGAAAATATGGTTGAACACCTCATCCGCACCCCCAGGAAATAATTTATGGGTCCGCCACTGACTACTACGACGAAAAACAAAGTTAGCAACAACTGTTTTATCTTTCTAACCCTTCTATTTTGGTAATTAGCATTTTTAGCCTCTATTTCATTTTACATGTTATGCGTTTTTAACCTATTAAGTTTTTTACTAATTTAATTTTCCTTCAATAACTTTCGTTCGCTAATTTCTTTCTAAAAAAACTAATTTGTCGTTGTCTTTATGAACATTGTAAAATATTCTTTTGACCCCCTCAAGTTTCTAAAGTTTCGAGTTTGCTTCTATCGTTTCTTTACTTAAAAAACTATTATTTTACATGTTGGTCTAAATTCGAATTGGTCTATGTTTCAGCGCAATTATTTTTTTTGAAATGAGTATGGTCAAATATAATGAGTTTTCGTTTAAAAGAACAATATTTTACGTGCATATTTTTATGTACGTGTCGGTATAAATTCGAGTTGATCTACATTTCAAGTCAAATATAATACGTATTCTTACTTATTTTTATGTACATTTCGTAAATTTTAATCCGAACCGAGTAAAGTCAAATTGTCGTTTTTTTCCTTTAAAAAAAAGCTCTAATTAGTCTTTTCTAATTACATGTGCTAGCTTTTCCTTTATACCCATTATGTTTTCCATGTACTAGTATATATTAAAACTAAAGGTCGGTGGCTTTCTACTCACACGCACCTCTTCTTTCTTATATATTAAACTTTGGCGAAAAGCAAACAAAATGGGAGTCACCTATATTGGTTGAGCATATTAATGATAAACTAGATATCAGGTGTTCGATCCCTGATCTGTTCTTTTTATTTTTGCTATTAGCAATTTGTAAGTCTCATATACTCAACTAAAAATTGTTATGTCATTATTAATAAAACTAATATATATTAAAAGGTGTGAATTAGTATTCACACTTTTTAATTTTCTCTCAACTTTCAATATTGATATTTACACCTCTTTTAATTTTTAAAAATTTTGTAAAATGTCATTTAACTATCTTGAGTTTTTAAAGTTTAAAGTTTATTCCATGTACTTTCATTCTTTAACTTAAAAAAAAAAACTATGTTCTTATGTGCTTATTTTTATGTACGTGTAGGTATAAATTCAAGTTGGTTTACGTTTCAATATCATTTTTTTTTGGAAACGACTAGGGTCAAATATAATACGTTTTCATGCCTATTTTTATGTATGTTTTCAGCTGATCTACGTTTTGACGTAAATTTTATTCGGAAACAAGTCAGGTCAAATATAATACGTTTTTATTTGACGGAATAAATTCGAGTTATTGTATGTTTTGACGCCGATGCAACGCACGGCGGATACAATTACTAGTATTATACTAAATTACACATCTAAGAATTGAAATTTAGTCTTCTCACAAAAGGTAATTCTTCTTAACCACTAGACTAAATCCAAATGGCACATACAAGATTTAAAATTCAGAAGACAACCAATTGGGACGAATCTACTATGTTTAACCTCGACTTTCTTCACCCATAAAACCCGTACATTTTGATTTTATCCACCGGATACAAAGAAGTACATAATAAAATATATGTTTATATCCAACGAAGATCTAGAATAAAGATATATATATATATATATATATATATATATATATATATATTGAACGACAAATTTGGATAACTGACGGACCACTGGAGTATTATCGTGCCACCAAAGGAACCACCAAATCCCAATAAATATGGAAAAAACCCATTTGTGGGAATCGATTTGAAATGATAACCTAGGACTAGACTTCTTGATTCTTTAAAAGAAAAAACGAACGATTAATAATCAAAGTGCTTTTCGTAAAACCAAAAGGTGAAACATATATCTTCTTTGAATGAGATCGATGAGATAAAATCTAGGACTAGATTTCTTGATTCCCTTCAAATGACTGATCAATAATCAAAAGTTTATTTTGACACAAAAACGAGTGATGAAAACCATAAAATATATAAAAGAGTCAATTACTTTTTGAGTCCATTTGTTTTAGTGGTTTTAATCATATGAGTTCAAAATCAAAAAAGTTTAACGCCCTGAGTCCCTAGCCATTTATTTTATAACGGTTTGAGTCCAATTTTGTTAAAAAAATAGACTCAAAAGTAGAGCTGACAATAGATATCTATATAAGACACGATTAGACCTGTTTACTGGAAAAGTATACAAAGTGATTTTATATTTTTTAAAAATAAATATAACTATGATGTTAGGATCCATCATTTCTTCTTCTTGGTACATAAAATGTAAAATTGTGTTATAAACATGAGATATAAATTAGTTAAACGAGTTGTATTCAAGTTTAATACTTGTGTTACACGCGTCGTTAGAGACCTATTAAACCTGATAAGACACGATTTGCCAGCCCTACTCAAAATGTTAAAATTTGGACTCAAAAGTACTCAAATGGTTATAAAAAAACGTCTAGTAACTTAGAGCGTTAAACATTTTAATTTTGAACTCAAATGTTTAAATCCAATAAAACACAAGAAATAAAAAAGTAATTTACTCTCTGTAAAATAAAACAAAAAGCATTATGCACATATCCATTTATCCCTGCAGAATATAATAAGTGCCAAAACCAAGTGTGTAGATAGCCACCCTTAAAATGTGTTTTTTTATCCTTATATGCACACCTTGCAGTGTCGAACTGTGGTCAAAACGCGGCGTTTTGGTCCGGTTAACCAGACAAAGCTTGACGGGTGTCTGACGGGTCTGTTGACCGGACCAAAACGCCGAGCTTTGGCCGCGTTTTGGTCCTGTCAACCAGACCGGGTGTCAGTCTTTTGTCTGGTTGATAGGACCAAAACGCGGCCAAATCTCGGCGTTTTGGTCCGGTCAACAGGCCTGTCAGACACCCGTCAGTCTTTGTCTGGTTAACCGGACCAAAACGCCACGTTTTGGCCACAGTTCGACACTGCAGGGTGTGCATATAAGGACAAAAAACACCTTTTTTGGTGTGTAAATAGGCAAAATGATGTGTAGATAGGTACACCCTATAATAAACACCCCCTAAGATTATACATTCCTTCACGTTAACCCGTTCCAGAGAGTGTCCACATATAATGGAAGCAAAACTACATGTGCTATATTCTTGAACTTGTAGAATTAAAATAACTAAAAATGAGAATTTGTTCTTTATGTTCCATCCGAACCCTTTTCCTTTATATAAGAAGGTTTGATTAAACCTTTTCGTCCATCATCCCTAGTTACTCATACGAGTTTCTTCATCGGTTTCCAACCTTCTGAACCATGACAAAAGGCGGACTTGCAACGACCATAAAGACTTTACTCCTTAGGTCGGGCCCAATCTCATTCTTACTTTACTGTTCATTTGTTATCTATCAAGTGTATCCGTGAGGGGATCAATCATGTCCTTTCATTTTGGGTGCTAACGATTAGCGTTTTCAATTTACTTTACTCTCGCCGTCAAACTAGCGCCCACAAGCGAAATTTACAACCATCTTTATAATTTTAAGAATTGTCAGATTGATTTTTTTGAACGGCTAATTTTCAACTTAAATACTTACAACTCCTAAGGATTGAACCTAAGTAAGTTGATCGTTTTTCTTTATTATCAAATAACGAGACTTTGGTTTTATCACATGCAGGAGGAGGACTAACAGTATCACTCCCAAGGGTGTCATGGTACGTTGCATGAGCAAGGTGGCTAGATGGGACGAATGTTATGATGATGAACACGAAGCACAATCATTAGAACCTAAGGCACAACCACAAGATAAATGTTGCAAGGAACATGAAGAAAGCTGCTGGATCCCACATCCTCGTACAGGAATATATTATCCTAAAGGTCACGAATGGGTGATGAAAGATGTTCCTGATGGTGCGGCTATATTCGATTACAATTATTGGTTAAGAAATGGTGATGGATTTTGATTTCTGTGATAATATATTTCATACATCAGTCATAATAAAATGCATATGTACGAATTGAATGTACTTTATCATAGTGGTATTAGTTCCCAGGGATATAATAATAATAATAGGACAGCTGACAATATGTGTCGAAATTATATATGTTAGATACAGGGCAGGGTGTTCTAACGTTTTTGTAGTCCCTAAGCGAACTAAAAAGTCAGGGCTCTATTGAATTGGTACAAAGGAATTGAGATTGAGATTTGAGACATTGAATAACCATAGCGATTATTTTTCCTAATCCTGGCCCTAATTTCGCTCAATCCGCAATCAGTTTCACATTGGTTACTCAAACGACGCCGCAAGTAACGAGGGTTGATGTGTTGTGTACGTGGACAATACAGACTCCTAATGTAAATCCTAAATCTTGGGCCTAGAAACGTTGTTTAAATGGCAAAAAACAAGTCTAATATATGAAAGGAAATAAAATTGGAGGCCCTTGTGTTTTGGTGGCCCTAGGCCTTAGCCTAGGTTGATAAGCTTTATGGGCCGGTCCTACAAGTGAAGAGATTTGGTATCGGACCCAATAATTCAGGTCAGTTTAACCCACGGTATCATGACCTGTCGGGTCGGGTCGGGACCATGTCAGTTCACCCACCATACTTTACCTACATAGCCAGTTGGATGAAGTGCATGTTATTCAACCACCAGTCGCGTCTTCGACGCAGTGACGGACCCATGATTTTTTTCTATTGGGGTTCATTTTTTGTATAATTTTTTTTCACAAACATTAAAATTTTCAGGTCGGTCATCGTAGTCGGGTCGGGTTGGGCTAGGAAATAATGTAAAGGCCATTAGTGGACATGAAACCACTACATTATTAAGAACCATATTTAAGCATCAAGTTATTTCATAGTGGTGATTAATAAGTTGTTTGGAACCAATAGCTACCCAAACAAAACAATTACTTCACGTAACTTCAAAATTTTGTTTAAGATCTTGTTTTTATTTTGTTTAAGCTTTTTTTTTTTTTTTTTATGAACGTCACTATACATGTTGGAAGTCTTATTTGGTAATCAAATGTGAAATAAAATCATTCGGAGATATTAAATTTGTCATTTTAAAGAAGCAAAGTAGAGGGTCAATGGATGGCTGTTTTGTTTTAAAGCACTAGTTTAATTTTGATGAAAAAAATAAACTAAAAAGAGGAGATAGAAGACTTGAACTTGAGATCTATTTATTGGAATATAAGAGGATTTACCACCACACAATCTTTGTTTTTATTACTATGGGGTCCAACTAATTTGTTTTATGAGATCCTTAAAAAATTTAACATACCGGTTCTACAATTTATTTTAAAAATATTGGGGTCCGTGGACCCCGACCCGTACCATGTGGGTCCGCCCCTGCTTCGACGGTTACTTTCAATTCAGTTACACCACTTTGAAGCCCACTACCCCTTGACAATGGTAAACAACCGGTTTATGAGAAATAGATGCTTGAGTTCGACTACCATGTCTATTAGCATCAAGGTGCACGCCTCAACCGTTTTAAATCCATGATTAGCATCCGCATGTAGATCTACCAGATCAATCCCCTTCACAAACAAACATCAATTTAGCTCAAATATAACTTTACAAATTCAAACAAAGAGAAAAAAACTAACATGGAAATAAAAACCCCCAACTAAAACAAATAAAAACTCGAACTGCATGCAAAAACATCATCAAACTCTCACAAAGCCAACATGTTACTAGATGAAACAAAAAACAGGCAAACAACTTTATATGTGATGCTCATGATTTCAACTCATATATAAAATCAAACAAATAGCAAGTTGAGAAAGTTAAACCTTTTTCGCCTATCTTGTTGCATCTTTATAAGTCTTTTTTCTTTTGTCAAATTCTGAAACAATTTTTTTTTTTTTGACAAACTAAAAAATATTTCATTCTAATCATCATGACAAATTACATAAGAATAGCAGGTAGACGAGAAACAAAATGTGTGCAGAAATCGTTAATTAAGTATTAATCAAATTGTTAACAAACGAAACAAAGTATTTGTAAAACCATAGTTTTTTGAATTTTTCAAATTTAGGAAGGATTCGTTGTTCTTGCTTTGAATGCACTCCACTGTTATTATTGTTCACATTGTAGGAATCCGTTCGTGTAAAATAAATAAAACTTTTATTAACTTGAATTACCGAAACAAATACAGAATTACAACTGAAAGAAAAATACAACTGAAAAAGGAAAAACAAACAAGAACAGAAATCTGAACAGAAACACTGTTCTTTGGCTGAGGATCGTGTTAGACACGGGTCCCTTAAAACAAATTTCGTGTCTCCCAGGAGAACACGTTTGTTTCCAGGATACAACAGCCGCAAGCAGTTGTACTGCCGGTCTTCACTCTAACCCGAAGGTATACCTTGAAGCTTGAAAGAAAATTAAGAATTCTGCAGTGGAGAAAAAGAAAGCTGGTAATTTTTCGGTGTCTTTCTGCAATAGGGTAGCACCCTATTTATAGTTGCAGGTTTAGGCGAAACTGAAAAAATAAAATAAATGGAGAATTAAACTGCATTAGACGTCTTTAATACACTTTAATTCGTCACTTAATTCTTAGTCAAACGCATTAACTTCGTCAGTTTCGAATGCTGAAACGTAACTGCCCAGTGTAACTGCACTGGCATTAACTGCTGCTGGAAGCCTACTGCGCGCGCGCGCAAGACACACTGGTGCGCGCGCAGGTCTGCACCCCTCGTGCGCGGTGCGTCCACTTGGCTCACTGCCATGCGCGCTTGCGCCATACTCACTCAGGTCCATGCGCGCCTGCGCGCGTGTGCCACGTCACCTGTGAGCCTCTACGAGCACGCCACACAGTCGCGCCGTTTTGGCTCACTTTGGTGCGCCGCGCACGTCACAGCGGCCCATGTACCATGCGCCTCCACGCCATGTGTACTCGCGCGCGGACTGCCACGTCACGCGCCTCGAACCTTCACACCACTTGGTCCTTGCAGCCTCTGTGATCCACCACGCGCACGTGGTCAAAAATACAAAGGCGGCTCTCAAGCGGCGCGAGTGTGCGAAGTGCAAAGTGCGCCATCAAAGCGCCACATTGCGCCTCATCGCCCACGCCACGCGCGCGCGCGTGTGCGAGTGCGAGTTAGGGTGCTCCGCACCCTTCGCGAGTACACTAGTGAGTGCTTCCATGAAACAATAAGGATGGAGAGTTCCCACTTAAATACCCCTTTAAGTTCCATCTCTCATCCGATGTGGGACAAGGTGCCACTTTCCCACTTATTTCAGCATTCATGTTTCAAACACCAAACTTTGAGCATCGATATCTCATTCATCTTAGCTCCGTTTTGGACGTGGTTTAGTTCGTTGCGAAGTTCTTCCAACATAGAACACAAACCCACAAATAAATATATAAAACTCGCTCATTTTATTATATTTATTTCTAGTCCAAAATAGGAAAAAATCATTTTCCTATATTTGTGAAAAATGCTATTTTCACAAAATTTCCAACAATCCCCCACATGAATAGAAATCGATCTATCAAGTTTCTACGATACACGTTCAACAGTTGAGCATTGCAAGATAGGTAGGTGTAACCTTTGAACCTTCTTTTGTGAAGCATACTTAGCCTCCTAGGGTCTTGTAGACGCGGTGTCCTTGAACAATCCCCCATTTATGTAGGCGACAATATACATTCACACAATACTCTCCCTAGTCGAGTTAAGACCTCATGGTTGTGTCCGTTCATGGTTATGGAACACGTTCCTGGTTCTGCGAGAGCACTAGGATTTGCGCCTCCCCACAAATCCATTTGAAGCGACCCCACTTCTCTCTAACATAGGTGATTCCTCTGAATCATTAAAAGCATCATGGTTAATTTTGATTTCCTCAAAATCCTTAACCTCAACATGCTTAACCTTTCCTTCATGTCACTGATTGGAATGGACTAGGAAGTATGCAACTCCCTTTATTGAATTTTGGGGCACCCCCCACAGTGACTCCCTTTGGGTTTATGATTAAGTTTGCCTATTGAACCTAGATCTTGGGATCTCCAGTCAACTAGGTTAGGTTTCCCTCATATTCCCTTCATCTATGGGCTTTAGTCCCATTCCTCTTGACAACCTATACACCTTATCTGTGCTTAAGCCTTTTGTTAACGTGTCCGCAATGTTCTCATTTGACCTCACATAGTCAACTGAGATCACACCCGTTGAGATAAGTTGTCGTACCGTGTTGTGTCTACGTCGAATGTGCCTTGATCTGCCATTGTACATCATGTTTTGTGCTCTAGCAAGAGCAGACTGATTGTCACAATGTATGCAGATCGCCGTCAACGGCTTTGGCCATCTTGGAATATCTTCCACAAATTGACGTAGCCACTCCGCTTCTTCCCCGCTTTTATCTAAAGCGACGAATTCGGATTCCATCGTAGATCTAGCTATAACCGTTTGCTTGGAAGACTTCCAAGCTATAGCTGCGCCAGCAAGTGTAAACACATATCCACTTGTCGATCTATGATCTTTTATATCCGATATCCAGTTCGCATCAGTGAATCCTTCGATCACTGCTGGATCACGGGTATAATGCAATCCATAGTCTCTCGTGTATCTTATGTATCTAAGTACCCTCGTGATAGCTTTCCAATGATCCTCGCTCGGATTACTGGTGTATCTACTTAGCCTGCTCACAGCGTATGCTAAGTCGGGTCTAGTACATGTCATTAGATACATGAGACTACCAATGATCCTTGAGTATTCTAACTGAGAAACACTCTCGCCTCTATTCTTCCTTAGGCGTTGGGTATTATCAATTGGAGATCGAGCTATACTCGTATCGTCCGAATTGAATTTCCCAAGGATCTTGTCCACGTAGTGAGATTGACTCAACACAAGACCATTTTGGGTTCTAGTGATTTTTACACCAAGAATCACATCCGCGAGACCCATATCTTTCATGTCAAACCTCGCTTTCCCACTTATTTCAGCATTCATGTTTCAAACACCAAACTTTGAGCATCGATATCTCATTCATCTTAGCTCCGTTTTGGACGTGGTTTAGTTCGTTGCGAAGTTCTTCCAACATAGAACAAAAACCCACAAATAAATATATAAAACTCGCTCATTTTATTATATTTATTTCTAGTCCAAAATAGGAAAAAATCCTTTTCCTATATTTGTGAAAAATGCTATTTTCACAAAATTTCCAACACACATTACATTCAACATGTTTAAAAAATTGAAACACGAAACATTCAAATTAAATAGAAGTGATTGACCCAGATCTTGTTTTATTTCTCACCCCACACCACCACCACTTCACCACTCCACCACCACCCCACCGCCACCACAAACACTCTCACCTCTCCTCGCCCATGAAAATGGATTACATGTGATTTTAATTCTAATTGGTATTGTTAATTTCAAACCTAAACGGCAGAGGCGTCCCTGAAAATTCACATTCCTGTTTGAGATTTAAAAAAATGTGCCATTCCGTTATGTTTTGTTCTTATTTAAAAAATATCAAATTAGCACTGGGCTCAATAAAACTAATTTCAAGTGGTCTAAATTCTAAACCATAAAAAATGATTTGTAAATGAGCCTATATTGGAAGTGGTATGTGTTTACTGTTTAAAAAAAATAACATATACGTATCAGATTTTCTTTTTTAAATCGCATGCTACGGAGGTCCTCCCCGCACACCATCAAAGCCTCCCATGCTAAACGGTCATGGATTCTAGAACTTTTTTTTTGTTTCCTCGAGTATAGAAAATTACTTTCCTCGAGTATAGAAAATTACTTTCCCGTTATGGTTGTGAATATGCAGTTCAGGAGAATTATTGGACGCTTGATTGGATATTGCAGAGTTACCAATCTAGGATCTATTCTTGGGATGTTAGCTCTTCTTTCGCGGTGAGTTTTTGGCGTTTATATATTTTTTATTCCATGTTAAACTTAACAAAAACTCAGATCTTGTTTCTATCCAAATTAATGTTATATCTAACAAAAACATATTTTTTTTGTGTTTTTTTAAATACCCCAATACCCTCATTTGGGTCCATTTGGTCAGATTTAACCACAAAAAATTAACTGAGTTGGGGCTAAAGAACATAACTTGCAAGGATTTTCAAACATCAAGTACGTTTTCTGTAATTATGGAAGACAAAAGACACAATTTGTAATAAGTGACATACATAAATGACGATTTTTGTAATATACTCTTTTTTTTTTTTTTTTTTTTCAAATTCACCCATTTAATCTTAACCATTTATACTAAATCTAAGGATAAGATTTTTTTTTCTAACATTCCTACCAAAATATTTTTTTCCATGACCATTATAATTAAATCAAGCTAGATAATTCTAAACATTCAAACTATTAATTATATACTAATTAATTAAACTAATTAAACTAAACTTGCCACATTAACCCCTTCAACTTTCTTTTTACTTGTTTCAAGATTAGCTTCCAATGTTCCCCTTAATCTTGAAACCGACTTGTTTATCTTCACATCAAAGGTAGACCTTCTTCGTGAACGAGATAAGCTTCCATTAGATCACTAAGAGCATCCACAATAAGGGATTTTTTCTCATTTTTAGAAGACATGTAGGAGAGAGAGTGGTGAGGTGGAGGAGAAGAGGTGTTGATTAGTTTGTGGTGAAAAATGAGTTTGTGAGAGGGGGAAAGAAGAGAGAGGAGAGAGGAGAGAGAGGAAATGTGTTTTTATGGGTTGTGTGAAAGGCAAGAGAGAAAAACTTTGTTATTGGTTAGGTAATGCCAACATGACAACCCAAAAACATCAAAAAATAGATGGTTAGACCATGTGTAGTGGTGAACAAACATAATGCCCCCACCATGGGGCATTATCCGACACGTGGCATCCTAGTCAGTGTTGAGGCATTATAGCAAAAGTGGCGTAGTGGGGCATTATGCCAATAACCCCCATTCAATCATTAAAAAAAAAGGAAATAAATGTTGATTGGCTGGTCAAACCTTGGCAGACTGAAGAACACTCCTATTGGCACATGCACTATAAATGTTGACCACTTCAGGCGTTTTAACGCCAACATGCAAATCTTTAAAAAAAAAACGCCTTATAACGCCCGGTGTAGTGGGGGGAGGGGCGTTTTGGGGCCTTTTTTTTCAATTTTTTAAAAAAATCACGCCCCACTACGGGTGGTCTTATTGGGATGCTCTAACATGATCAGATATAACATTGCTATTCATTGGCTACCTTTGATCCCACAAAACATTGTAATTTTATAGCCTCTTAATTGGACTTATTCAAGATGCCCAACCTAGCATATACATCTTCTTTTTCCGATAGTATACAATATGTATACATCTAATCACACAAGTTATCAAATTCATTTAAATCACATAAAGCACATAAGTTGTAGCACATCACCTTTCAGACCTTTATGATTCATCCGGTATTTCCATAAAAATGCATAAACCCACTAGATTACCTAAAACCCCATACATAACTTATTAATTAGCAATGGAGTTTTACAGTAGATTAAACTCATTGACAGCCAATTCTAACCCAGATCAACAACATACATTTCATCATAAATCCCCCAATAAACACATAAACTTGAGTTTAGGTAAAAACTATTCACCAAGACTAGTACTTTTCTTAAATATTTTCGTCTAGCCTTCTCCACTTGGTTCCCAAGTAAAATTTGTAGAACTTTTGGTCTCTTCCTATCTCATTGTTCACTCACTCTACACAAATCACTACTAGAAAAGTGGTCATTTTGCTACAGAATTTTCCTACGCAAAAAAATGTGTCACAAATTCTAACACATTTACTACGCATTTCCTACAGAAAGAAAGCCTTGATTTTTTTGGCCAATTTGTGACGCAATAGCGACAGAAAAACTAATTCTAAGTATTGCGTCGGAAATGCGTAGCAACTTGCTACGCACTTACGACGGATGCATTATATTTGTATTTGATTTATATTTAAACGTTTAATTATTGTCGTTATTAACTATTGCGTCGAAAATATGATGGGGGCACGAGTATCTTGCACATCAACGTACTACTGAAAATTAGAATATAAGTGACTCTATAAATGCATGCATAAAGTAATAAAACGAGTGTGGTTGTAGGTAGTAATTAATATTAAATGGGTAACATGAGATTGGGAAAGTATACCATATACTAAGTGTTTGTACTTATATGGTACAATTAATCATTCAGTTTCTCATATCTTCATACAAATATGTATTTAATATTTGTATGCATATTGTGTAGGATGAGAGATGAGAAATATCTTGAGAGTTTAACGGATCTCAAAGAGAATGAGCTATCAACACATAGTTGAATGTTTGAGAGGCATGTTTTTTCAACAGATTACCTTTATAAAGAACTTGTTTTTAATCCACTAACTAAGCATCGCGTATCTGTGGAGGGCACAATTAAGAGTCCAGATAGTTATTGTAAAAGTGGCATGAAGGTGTCATATGGCCAAGTTGCTTATACAAAAGGATATTGGATTTAAAAACCCCAACTTTCACCAATTGGCACATAAAACTCCCAGCTTTCGATTTATACCCAAGAACTCTCAACTTTCAACTTATTTTCGTCTAGCACTCCCTAATTAACTGAAGCCTAACCCAGTTAGTTTTTGTTGATGTGGCATCAATGTGGACCTTTTTGTTGACGTGTCATCTGACGTGGCGGCTGATGTGACATTTTTTGATGACGTGGCAGTTGCCGTCGCATTTTTGATGACGTGGTAGCTTACATGACATTTTTGATGACGTGGCATCTAACATTATCTAACTGGGTTAAGGTTCATTTATTTAGGGAGTGCTAGATGAAAATAAGTTGAAAGTTGGGAGTGCTGGAGTACAAATCGAAAGTTAAGAGTATTATCGGCCAATTGGTGAAAGTTTGAGTTATTTAAATCCAATATCCCTATACAAAAATGTAGTTCTGTATTTTTTTATTAAGCAGATTACTTTATAGGAAGAATATCATGTTTGTAAAAAAAAACATGGTTCGAATTGTTTGAATGAAAAGCAATTTGACATTAGAATCTAGTTGTGTAGTTGTAGAGTTTGGTTATCCGAAATGCAAGTACCAAGCCAAATTTGAAAGGTGAAATATTCTAGAGATGTAATCTCAAACCATGATATACAGAAAACCAACAGCAAATTTTGAGGAAGAACAATGATATGATGAACATAAAAGGGATGCAAATTGAACCACTTCTCACACAACCACAACCACAACCACAACCACAAGGTAAAATACGATGTTATAAAAAGTTACTTGACATAAATACAGTCAACTATATATCATGCTTTTGTTATATTCTTAAAAACTAATAAAACCAACATATAAATAAAAAGTACATTTGAATGCTTTCTATTTCGACTATATTGTAACAAGATATATTAATTCAAACTCCATATCCATCATCGTCACCATTCCTGAACCAATAATTGTAATCAAATCTTGCAGCATCTACAGGAACATCTCTCATCACCCATTCGTGACCTTTAGGATAATATATTCCTGTACGAGGATGTGGGATCCAGAAGCTTTCTTCATTTTCCTTGCATATTCTATCTTGTGGTTCTACTTTATGTTGGGATGATTGTTCTTCAAGTTCATCATCATAACATTCGTCCCATCTAGCCACCTTGTTCATGCAACGTACCACAACACCTTTGGGAGTGATACTAGTCCTCCTCCTGCATGTGATACAACCAAAGCTTCATTAATTATTAATATAAACCACATGGAACTTGCATGCTCAATTAAAACTTTACCAAACGCCACAAATTATCATATAATAAAAATGGTAAATAAATCGTTTATGGCCTTTCATGAGACGATGAGAGTAAAGTAAACTGAAAACGCCAATCGTTGTAGCCAAAAACCATTATATAACAATATTACAAGAAGGATATTTAATTTCGATCCTCTCATGGACACTTGATAGATTACGAATGAGCATCAAATATATAAGAAAGAACGAGAACGAGCCCAACCTAAGGAGTAAAGTCTTTATGGTCGTTGCAAGTCCGCCTTTAGTCATGGTTCGAATAGTTGGGAATTGAAGAGAAAACTTGTGTTACGCTAAAAGTTACCGATGCTGAACCAAAAGGTTTGATCAAATCTCCTTTTATGAAGGCAAAAGTGTACGGAATATAAGACTTTAAGAACAGATTCTCCTTTTTCGTTATTTTATTTCTATAAATTCAAGAGTTTAGCACATGAAAAGAAACGTGTAGTTTTGCTTCTATTCTGTTTAGACACTCTTTTGAATGGATTGACGGGTAGAGGATCCTGTACATTAATCCAGAAGTGTGAGAAGTGTATTATAACACTATATAACACCATATAAACACCGTATAACAATATGTAACACCATATAACACTATGTAACACTATATAACAAATATAACACTATAGCATGTCTATGATAGATGTATAGTGTTATATAGGGTCATATAGTGTTACATAGTGTTATATGGTATTATATGATGTTACATAGTGTTATACGGTGTTTATATGGTGCTATATAGTGTTATAATACACTTCTCACACTTCTGAATTAATGTACACTATCCCTACCCTAGATTGACGTTAAGGAGTATATGGTCTCAGGGTTTATTATTCTACAAGAATAAATTCACATGTACATAGTGCTTAAGGGTTTTATTTTATATATTTTGTGGTTTTATAGCAAGATAACCTTTGATTATTGATCACTCGTTTCAAGGATATCGGGAAGTCTAGTCGTAGATTTGTCTAATCGATCACATTAAAAGAAAATATATGTTTCACCTTATGGTATTTTGCATAACACTTTGATTATTAGGGTATAAGGAGTGGTTAATCACTTGAGAGTGGTAAACTTAAAAATCAATCAATGAGAGTGTGGCACGTCATTCAGTGAAAATTGTTTAAACTATGCTGAAAAGTTTTGGAAATGGTTAGACACTTGCTGAATTAATAAACTTTTATTTATTTTTTATTTTTTGTAAACTAGTATATTTAATATTTAACTTAATAAATGTAGAATAAATTAACAATAACATTACATTAAATTAAAAACATTAAAAAAACATTAAATTAAAAAACAATAAAATTACATTAACTTGAAATAAATTAAACTAGTCTTCGTTGGAATCGACCAAAAGGTGGGGTAAATCTTGACTCGCGAGATAATTCATGAGATCGTGTTTTAGTCTTCAATGCGTGTCTTCATCCATCAACTCGTCCAACACCCTATCGTCTAGAGCGGGCTCGACCGGAGGATCCCGAATGTGCACCGGTGCTATCGCGTTTCTGTCGTCTTTCAAAATCATGTTGTATAAAATAATACATGTGTACACAACACTCCTAATTTTTCTAACGGTTCTTGCTCGCATCGGCCGACTCAATATACCCCATTTCGCCTTCAAAACACCAAAAGCCCGTTCGACGTCTTTTCTTGCTTCCTCATATTGCCTCTTGAATTTCTTTTCGTCTACTTCGTGAGGGTATGGGATCGACTTCACAAACACGGACCACGGAGGGTAGATTCCATCCACGAGCAAATAACCACGTTTGTATAAATGGTTGTTAATGTAAAATGGACATTTTGGCGCGGTTTCATTTCGTTTCGTTAAAAATAACGGAGATTGTTGTAGCACATTGATATCGTTTTGTGAACCCGGTGGACCGCAAAAAGCATGCCAAAACCATAAATCTTGAGATGCAACCGCTTCGAACATAACAGTTGGGTATCAGTGATCTCCTCGCATATATTGGCCTCGATACTCTGGGGACAAAATCGCCAAACGAAATGGGTGCAATCAAGGCTACCGAACATACCTGGAAGGTGATGTTTTTCCTCATGAGCTTCGTATAAAAGTGCCATGTCGTGGCTTGTCGGTCTACGTAAGAACTCGAGAGTGTATATTTTGCAAACCGTGTCGCAAAAATATTCTAGGCACTCACGGGAAGGTCTTTCGGCCATATGCAAGTACTCGTCGTTCTCGTCTAGAGTGTTACCCGTTTCGAGCCGTTTAATAGTCGATGTCACCTTTTGCAACGGCGTAAAGCCTTTCCTACCTCGCGCATCGAGGGCCTCTTGAAACCATGAGTCGTTCGCTTCCACGTCGCTCACAATTTTTAGAAACAAACGTTTCGACATATGGAACCTATGCCGAAAAATATCGTCGTTGTATTTCGGGTCTTCGTCAAAATAATCCGCCATGAGTGTCTCATGCCCCACATCACGTTGACGTTCAATATATCTCATTCAGTTAGATGTGCCCGTGTCTTGAAGTAAAGCATCTTCGATGAGATTTTGGAAAAAAAGAATGCTACTATCGGATGAATCGTCGCTACTATCGGGTGGGAACCATAATGGGAGTTCATCCGCCATTTTGTTTTGTAATGATTGGGTAAATGTTTGGTATTTTTTGGTTTGGTTGGTGTATAAATTTGAAAGTATTTGGATATGATTTATGGTAGGTATTTATAGTTTAATTTTAAATAGAAAATATATATATATATTTTTATTTTGAACGGCTATATAGCCGTTGCACATGCTCCCAACGGTCAAAATTTGGCCTTTGTCGATCGGTAACCAAACGCCGAATGATAACATTCACCGCGCGGCAAACATGATTGGCGGTGGTGTTCCCGAGCGGCAAACTCCTTTTGCCGAACCAGTTTACCGCCCATACCGTATCCCCTTAATCGTTAATATTGAAATATCAAGAAGTCTAATCTTAGGCTTTCATTTCAAATGCTTGAACTTTGATTACATATAATTACACATATATTAGATATTACGTGCTTAGTCCATGCCATTAAAAGCGTGTAATATATTAAGTTTCTAACCAATGATGGCACTATCTCTTTCTACCAAGTGAATGTGATGCTTGAATTTTGATTACATATAACTAGTATTAAGCACCTCCGCGTTGCGGCGGGGGCGAACACTAATGCCACACTACTGTCAGCGACCACCGACACTGAAGTTGCGATGTTAATGCGAAAAAATTAAATCGAAACATAAAACATAGAATAAAATAGCTAAGTTGATCTAGGACTTGCGCGTTACGATGAACCCGCGTCTATTTTTCCCCGTTTGACAGGTTCATCATAATCTATATATGATATTAATATATATCATTACCACTATACAAACCATCATGCATACATTACAACAACCATTGCATCAATATGTTGCAAATTATATTTATACAAGATTTTGGCTAAATTAATTAGGTTATTATAAATAATAATTTGGCTAAATTAATTAGATTATTATAAATAATAATAATAATTTACAAAATAAACAACACAACTTTGAATGGATCAAACCGACTGAATATGGAAAGATAATGAACTTATTATTTGATTAGGGTACAACCACTTAAGCACAATTTACAACCATACATGCATAAAAACATATTGAATTTGGTAAGTTAAGGAAACCATTATTATTTGATTAAGGTATAACCACTTAAGCACAACTTACAACCTATATTTGATTAAGGTACAAGTATTTAAGCACAACTTACAACCAAACATGCACACAAATGTTTCAAATAAATAGTATATAAATTACACATTTATTAGAAATTACATGTTTAGTCCATACCATGAAAAACAGGTAATATATTTAGGGGTTGTTTGGCAACCTCTGAACTGAATCAGTATGTACTAAACTAGTAATAGGTCTAATCGGATAAGAGACTCTAAATTAGTTAATGTTGAGCCAGTAAATGTTATTTGGCAAAGAGACTGTTTGTTTGCCTTTTAATAGATTAAGTGGCAATCTCTGAATCACTCAGATGTAGGTATGTTTGGTTCACTAAAACACACCCTCTTAATGGTTTCACTTAGCTTTTAACCACTAAACACCTAAAAGAAGCTGAAAAAATATTACTTGCATACCCTCTTCTCTGCCCTACACCTGCCCTAAAAAAAGGATTATTACATATATCCAATTATTTAAAAGCTTAACTACATGTTTATCCAACCCAAAAAATAAATTACATATTTCCCCTTGTCATAGCAAAATGACACAAATACCCTTTCAAACATATAAAAACCCTACTTTCATTCCCTCCTGGCCTCCTCCTACGACCTCTCTAGAACGTGAACTCCTTGTTGATTATAACTTTAAACATGCGTCTAAATCACATGGCATAATCAAGTTTATTCAATCATAATATAATTATGGATACCAAATTAGAGACAGTTACTTGTGGAGATAGTTATCTTTGCGGATGATGATGATGCTATGATCCCCTTATTGTGTTCTTGGTTCCATTTTAGGGTGTCCTTTTAGGATAAAGTTAGTGAGAATGAGAAAGAGCTTTTGGTGTATAATAAATAAGTCTCCTTTTATTCTCATCTTATGACACCAAAAGGGTAACCCTACAAATTCTTATTCATGCCATTATGTCCATCAAATAAAGGCTTATAGGATAATAATGTCAAGATGGTTAAGTTCAATGCATTGATCACTAAGGCCACTATAATGTAGAAGTCTAACATTCTCTCACTTGGCCGAGTGATCAATAATGGTGAGTATTCGGTAATTTTGGACAAGTTTTAAACACTCAACAAGTCTCATGTTGAAACTATAGCATAGATTTCTAGTCATCAGAGTTGAAGACAATTTGAGACCCCAATAGTCATACTAAAGTATCAATATAAAACATTTAACCATAAAACCAAAATGACTGAAATAAAATCCTTAGGGTAAATAATTAGCTTCTATAATCATAAGGTGTGCACAAACATTAGTATAGACAAAATAAAGCATTCTAGGAATAATAATCGTTCATACACAATTTATGCTTTCATACATGGTCTTTACTAAAACCCATTCTCACTACAAGTTCTTGGAAAGTTTTGGGTGGTAGACCTTTAGTCATCAGATCCGCTAGCATATCTTTTGTGCATATGTACTCGATACAAAGATTATTTTCCTCTACTTGTTCTCGTACGAACAAAAACTTTTTATCAAGGTATAAACCAGCTCCACTCGAACTGTTGTTATTCGAGAAACTAACCGTAACTGAGTTATCACAATAAATCTTCAATGGTTGTTGTTTTGGTCAAAAATCACATAAGGATAATGTAACCAAATCTGATTTTTATGAGGTTAGATGCTTGGTTAATTGAACAAATGTGTAAACAAGAAATGAATGATGAACACAAGGATTTATACGAGGAAAAAACCCTTGATCAATGAATGATCTCTGGCAACAAAAACCTCGGATAGTGAAAACTATCACTATCAACTATATTGAACAAATAAAGATTACAACTTTGGATGATAACAAGCTAGATACAAAGATTTCTAGAGTGTTAGTGTTTGTAATCGCCAAGTGATTGCAGAGAGTTCGAATTATGTGAAAGTGTGTTGCTAACTTGCTAAATAAAGCTTGTTATCCCATTCAAAAATAGAAAAAAATCTAATTAAGTAACTATCCGACTTATGTGCTAGCCCCCCACGATCACCATAATGGTCATGTAGCTCTTGCACGTGCAACAATATGGAGCATATTCCTCTGGAATCTCGGCAAGAACAAGTCTCCTTCGAATACACCTGCAAAACAAGCTAAAGGATGATGGAAACAATTGTTAGTTCAGAATAATAAAGAGGATCCTGGATCCTTAGCCTTCCTGCAGCATCTCCTGAGGATCCTCGATCCAAACTGAACTGAGGATCCGTGATCCAGGCTACACTTGAGGATCTGTGATGCATATGCTATAAAATTCTATCCCTAACAATTGCCCCCAAACATGACTAGTTGAAACTCGATTAGATAGTCATGTTTCAGTAATATGCTGACTAGCCGTTGCAAGTGGATATAGCCGTTACAGGCTGATGTCAGCGATAGTCATCCCTGCAACAAACAATCATTATAAATAGGATTAGAGATAAGGATGAAAATTGCATTTAAATTCGAGACCCTTCCCCTTTAAATCCTCATTCGAAGATTTCATCAGGTATCTCCTCGTTCCATCTCTCTAAATTTTCTTCTTTCTGATCCCCTGTTCTTCAAGTATCCATGGCGAAGATGAGCACTCGATCCTCCCCCGCCAAGAATCCTGAGCATAACAGCCCACTGAAGAGTTAGGGCTTAACCAAAAACCCCTCGATGGAACTTTGCCGTTTCACTGATCCTGAAATAGATCAGTTACGCCATTGTTTCCTAGACGGAACCGTCTTCAGACCCTTCGACTCTTCGATGAAGAGCGATTGTGTATCGGATGTTTGGGTCACTTTTCCTACAGCCCCTTTTCAAATAGGCTTTACATATCCTTTCCCATTCTCACACAGGGCTTCTTCACACTGACCAGTCTATGCTACATCCAAGCTATGCCGATGGTGTGGAGAGTCTTGTACACATCGTAGAACAAGAAGGTATAAACATAGGCATGTCTGAGTTGAGCCAACTATACAATCTAGTAAGCCATGGTTCTCACCGCTACCTCTTCAAATCCAAACCCCAACAACCTCATCCAATCCTTAAGACTACCAGGAATGACACCAACTGGAGGAATCAGTTCTTCTTTGTGAGAAGAGATTCCATTCCAAACGGGAGTCATCTTCCCAAGAAATGGAACACCGATGGTAGGATATTGGATCCTTAGATTAGGACAACGGTAAGACTTTTCTTTTCTGTTGAGGATAACTGATCCTTTCTTTTTGTCTATGTAGCTATCACCCTGTATCACATTCAAGAATCACCTGTCACCAAAGAGAGAATAGAAGCTTTCTGGAAGCTTGATCCTGCCATCTAAACATTTCCACCAAGGTTAAAGGATCCAGAAGAAATCCCATCCACTTCCTACACCATGTCAAGTAAGTATCCATATATGTGCATGTTGGATCTGTGTTTGTTTCTGATTGTATTTTACGTTTGAAATTAAGATGAAAATGAAAGAGTTGTGCAGTGGAATTAATATGGAAACAAACTTTGCATACAATCAAATGAGAGTATTGCTTTGATCAAGACATTTTCAACAAGGAACCGAAAGATTGAATTTAATTTCAACAACGATTACAAGTAATGCTTGAATACAAACTCCCCCTCAGCCAGAGCTCAGTGTTTGTTCGTGCAAAGAAGACGGTATTGCAAAGAGCTAATAGAACAGTACATAGCACTGTTCTATTTATAGGCACTAGCAAACCACTGAGCATCTTAGCTGACGTCACCATGAAAGTGACATCTAACCTCCTAACAAACTCTAACCTCTGATCTATACAAACACTGCTATACAAACTACTGCTATTACATTTCATTACATAAAAGACACTTAAACAGCTGCTGCATCCTTCCACTGCTGTGAACCCAGCAGTGCTTGTCCGGATCAGCAGTACTTGACTCAAGACAGTAGATTGAGCAGCAGGGCTTTAGTCTTTCATCAGGTCTTTACTTGAGCAGCAGTTGTAGGTCAGCAGTTTGCACGATCAGCAGATGTTGAAATCACTTTCAAGGGGAGAGACTTGTATGTAACATCTGCTTATTCTGGATCCACTGCTCTGACCCAGTTTTGGCTTTAATTATCTGTTCCTCTGGTAGGGTTCAATCCCAACAATCTCCCCCTGGAATAGATAATGCCAAAACTCTTCATTATTGTGGAATTCTTTATTGCCTCATCAGCAGTTCCCTTATCTGACCTTTAAACTGCAGTTCAAAGTCTAGGGCATCTGTGTCTTCATCATCCCTGCTAAGTGGAAGATCAAGGAGATCCTGTAAATCTTCAAGACTCAGGCCAAGAGCTTGTTCCCTTGATATTTTCTTCACTTCTCCACCAGACCTGAGCAAAGTCAATACGCAAAGTCAAAGTCAAGACTTTTGTATTTTTGAGCCTGGCGGGTTTCTTGGGAGATGTTTATTTGCAGAGGTATTTAGTGAGGCTGGCCTATTCATGACTGGCTGAGCAGTACTTGCAGATTGTTCCAATTCAAGATCTTCTTTTATCATTAATTTAAGGCCTGCTTTTACAACAGCATTTCCAGCTTTTAGATCTTGAATGGTTTCAGCACTTGACTGGTTTTGGCTCCTTCTTTTGTAGATGGCAGCACCAGCTGGAGCAGTGGTTCTTTTGACTTGCAGCTTTGGTGGTCTTTTTGAGACCTCTGCTTTGGAATAGTCAGGCTTTTGTGGAACTTTTGGATCTTTCTTTCTAAGTTCCTCTAACTTCTTGTAGGTAGCCCTAACCCTATCTTCTCCCCACTTTGACACAGAATTCTTTGACCCATAATCAGCTGCTATCAGCTCCTCTTTCATTCTCTTCAACCTTAATGCCTTCTCAGCTTCAAATTGTTTAAATTTTTCAGGGGGAGTCTGCTTGACCTTATTTTTGATCATTTCTTGAATCCTGGCTGCTTCTTTTTCAAGCTCAGAAATGGTCCAGTTTTTGTACATGTATTTCTCCCCCTTATATTTCTTGTAGGTCATGATGTTCTCAATGTAGTCTTTTCTTAAGGACTCATCTGCCCTTTCTGAAATTTGCTGACATACATTTTTAGCAAATCGCTCCATAGCACTGACCTGTGAGAGTAAAAACTGATAGTTTTGCTGAAATTCTCTATCAGATTTCCCTTTTCTGTTTTCGATTGCGATATCCTCTGCTTGCTTGGCCTTGAGCTTCAAGTATTCTTCGATATTATTAGGCCTGGGATATCCTGCAATTGATGGCAAACTCCTTTTAACTGGGTCATCCTCATAGTAGAAAGATTTGATTTCTTCCCTAACTGCAATGAGTTCTAGAGGAAATGAGACACCAGCAGGAGGTAATGGTTTTAAAATTTGAGCTGAAGAGAGAGGTATGGGTTTAGGAATTGTGACAAGTGACAGAGATTTTGAAGATGTTGGTGATGGAGATGTGTCATCATCTTTTAGAATTAGCCTTCTCCTTTTTGGTTGAGGAGGGACTGATGATGTTTTAGGTGAAGCAGTGGTGGTAGATTTAGTGGCAGTGGTTTGTGATTGACTAACAGCTGTTGAAACAACTGGTGTTTCAACCACTGTTGCCATTACAACAGATGTTATAACATCTGTTGTCTTCTGCTTTTTGTCAGCAGGTGAAATTGGTGGTGAGATTGTTTTTGGTGGTGACAGTGGTGGTGGTAACGTAGTGATTGTGGTGTGTGTTGTAGTGGTGTGTGTTAAAGTGAGAGCAGTTTTTGAAACAACTGAGGTACCAGCAGTAGTTGATACAACAGGAGTTACAACAGCTATTTGGGTGGAGGTTTGATGCTGATGGCTTTTGGATGGTGGTTTTGGAGGCTTTGGAAATCTGGATGGGATGGACTTAGGTTTCCTTTTTGTCTTAGGATTTTTAGAATCCTTTGATCCAGAACAACCCTACGCATACAGCTCCATAAAAGCTCTGTTCTCCTCATTCCATCTTGAGATATCCTTTGCCATTCTATCTCTTTTATTGTAGTGGTGTGTGTTGTAGTGGTGTGTGTTGAAGTGAGAGCAGTTTTTGAAATAACTGAGGTACCAGCGGTAGTTGATACAACAGGAGTTACAACAGCTATTTGGGTGGAGGTTTGATGCTGATGGCTTTTGGATGGTGGTTTTGGAGGCTTTGGAAATCTGGATGGGATGGACTTAGGTTTCCTTTTTGTCTTAGGATTTTTAGAATCCTTTGATCCAGAACAACCCTACGCATACAGCTCCATAAAAGCTCTGTTCTCCTCATTCCATCTTGAGATATCCTTTGCCATTCTATCTCTTTTAACACTTGCTACTCCTTCATCAAGTGCTTCTTGAGTTGCATCAACCTTTTTACTACCATCTGGCACAGGAATTTTTCTGGTCATAGCATCCCTTTCAGGTTCAATGTAAAGACCATCATCTATTCCTTTCTTCTTCCACTCCTGAATTTTCTCCCCCTTTTTGGCATTATCTTCTGGGAGTTGATCAATGAAAAGTACTGTTGGAGGAGCAGTGCCAGTGGTTTCCAATAAATGGGCCTTGATTGCCTTAATATCTGCTTGAGTGTTCTTGTACCTAGACTCCATAATGTTTCTCAGCTTTTGGACATGAAGTTCATGTTGCTGATCAGCCATTTCTTTTTGTTGTTGGAGAAAAGGTTGGAAGAAATTCTAGAGCTCATTTGTAGCAGATGCTTGTTATGGAGCAGGTGCTTGAGATGGAACAACAGTGGATTGAATCTTTTGTGTTTTCAACACCTGCTGTAGCATGTTTTTAAGATCTGCAACAGATGTATCCAACTTTTCAATTCGTTCCGTCAAATCCTTATGTTTTAAATCATCACCCAATTTAATGGGATCATCTGATTTCCCACTAGCAGTGGTTTTATCAGTGGTTGAGGTAGGGAGTGTACTCCAAACACTAACCACTGATGCCCCTTTTTCTTGGTACTGGGGTCTTCTTCCTTCAACACTTGACAACCTTTTGATGTTGCCAGTAGGATAAATAAATCCACTGGTGGTTGGCAGAGGTGCTATGTAAGGAATTGCCTCCAAGGAAGTCTTATTAATGTAACCACTATCCAACTGTAAACCAGTGGGTTCAACAGTTGTAGTGGCTGCTTCACTTGGACTACCACCAAGAGTTACGTGTAACTCAAGGGGTGTAACCTCCTCAGGTTGTGTTGGTGGGTTAGCAAAGAGTGATACAGCAGAAACAGTCATTTGTTGAGTTATATTCTCATTGATGGGTGATTGAGAAGGACTGTTTAGTGCCTGGTTCAAATCAATTGCATCCAACAGCAATTTCGTTGGTGATGGAATTTTGGATGTGAGGTTTGGTGTAGAAATAGGATTTGCTCCGGGCATTGAGCTGTGGATGATGAAACCAAGTGGTTTCAGAGCATCATGATGTGGTGGCCCTATGTGTACAACCTGTTCTTTTTGTAAAGAAGCAGGAGGAGTTTCGGTTATGGGTTGAGATATTTGTACCAACTGCTGTGAGGAAGTAGCAGCAGTGGTTTCTTGTGACATTTGTGCTGTCACAGGCAGTATCTCTGGTATCTCATCCTCCAGAGTAGCCTTTTTGATGGGTTTTGGGGGTTTTTGAGTTTTTCTTTTTGGCTTTTTGGTGATTTTAGGTGTGGGTTTCAAAGCAGTTGTGCTGCTGCTTTGATCACCTTGAGCAGTGGGCTCAGCAGCAGATACCTGAGGAGCAGTGGTAGCTGCTAAAATTTGCTCAGGCACCTCTGCTTGTGTTTTGCAAGGTGTTAACATTCTTGAAAAAGTTTCAGTTGTTAAACTGTTTATTTGAGTAGAATCACCTTGGTTTATTGCAGCTAAATCATCCTTACTGAATTTCTTTTCAAAATAGTAACTTAAAAACCTTGGAAACAGTAAGAATGATTTCGTTTCAACATTATTAACCAAATCTTTAAAGATTTCCCGAGAATAGTTAAAATTTTCTTCTTGAAGAATTGCATATCCCAGATTTTGAATCTTTAAAGGGATTTCATTGAAAGAAGTGGTTTTGTTTGAAACACATAGTAGGAGGGTATGAAATAAAAATCTGGTTGTAGAAGGAAAATAACCTTTTTGTAAGGTAAGTTTCTTCATCATTGTGGCTTCATACCCTCTCTCAATGAAGTCAGTTTGTAACTCGTTTTTAGTGAAAGAAGTTTTACCTTCCTGATCATCGAGTTGAAAGACCTCTGAAATGGATTGTGGCGTGATTTGGACAGCTTTACCCTTTATAGAAGAGTGTATGGTGGTAGCAGTGTCTCCTTGTTTTTCAAGGGTTGCATTCTTCCAGAACTCTCTTTGGGTCGCCAAATAGATTTGTGCATCAGCGATGAACAAAGTTTTGTACTTTGATTTTGCCATGGTGTCAATGATGGAATCGAAAACATTGGTGGTTCCTGGTTTTGTGAGAAGACCCAGGAGATTGTGAGATGGTTTATATGGGATTTCAGTGGAGAATGCCTTTTGAGAGGCTGTTTTCGATGATGATTTGGAAGTGGGTTTTGTGGATGGCTTCGATTTTGTCATTTTGAAGATGATGATCGAAGAAATTTGTGGAGAAATGAGATGAAAACTGCTTTGAGAAGAGAATTTTTGAGAATTCAATTCGACAGTAAAACCCTGTTTTTGGTATGAAGTGGGGGTTTTATAGAAGAAAAAGTGAAGGCTGACGTGGCAACGGTTACAAAAGTACTGACCACTATGTACTACCCACATGCCAAGCTCTGGGGAAATGAAGGACAATACTTTTATGAAAGTTACTGATGAAGGCAGTGGTTACAACGGTAAAATGGAAGCAGTGGATGATTTTCACTATCAGTGGATAGCATATCAGTGGATAAGACACTGCTTTTGAGCAACAGAGTTTATCAAGGAAATGAGAGAATCAGAGGATGGCTTTGAGCAGTGGACAGACTTTGAAGTAGAGCAGACTTTTGAATAAACAGTGGTTATGGCAGACTTTTAAGGATTTTAATGAAAAATCATTTTTGTCTATTTTTAAGGATGGAGTTTCGATTTTTTGAAAACATTTTGTTGCTTTTATTCATAGAAAAACAAGATGTTGCTTGTTATTCCATGTTCAGCATCCCAATCCTAGAGACCAAGCTTTCAAAAGTGGCTGTATCAAGTGCTTTTGTGAGCATATCTGCCAGCTGGTCTTACCTTTTTCATAGCAATCCCTCACAAAGTGATGTCTGATGTCGATGTGTTTGGTGGTTGAATGGGAAACTGGATTTTTGATGATATTTTCTGCTGCCTGGCTATCCAACATGAGTGGTGTCTTTAAGGCAGTGATACCAAAATCCAGCAACTGATTTTGAAGCCACAGGAGTTGGGCTGTACAGCTTGCAGTAGCAATGTATTCAGCTTCAGCAGTGGATGTTGAAACAACTGCTTGCTTGTTGCTTTGCCATGAGACTAAGCAATCACCTAGAAACTGGCACCCTCCTGATGTGGACTTCCTTGTGGTGTTACATCCAGCAAAGTCACTGTCTGAAAAGCCTGAAAGCTTGATATTCCCATTAGCTGGATACCAGATACCAAGTGTGGGAGCACCTTTTATGTATCTGAAGATCCTTTTTACAGCAATGAGGTTTGATTTTCTGGGAGCTGATTGACTTCTTGCACAGACACATGTTGCAAACATGATGTCTGGTCTAGATGCAGTTAGGTACAATAAAGACCCAATCATGCTTCTATAAAGTGTTTGGTCAACCAGCTCATCTTTTTCATCAGACATGACCAGCTTATTTGTTGCCATGGGTGTGCTGCATGGTTTACAGTCATTCATATCAAATTTGGTCAAAAGTTCTTTAGCATATTTGCTTTGATGAATGAAGGTTCCATTTTGCATTTGCTGTACTTGGAGACCAAGAAAGCATTGCAGCTCACCCATTGCACTCATTTCAAACTCAGCTGTCATGAGTTCTCTAAACTCTTCACACATTGAGTTACATGTGCTTCCAAAAATAATGTCATCCACATAAATCTGGACAATCATTAAATCCTTCCCTCTCCATTTTAGAAACAATGTTTTATCAATGGTACCTCTTTTGAAACCATTTGAGAGTAGGAAGTTGGAAAGAGTTTCATACCAGGCCCTTGGTGCTTGTTTCAGGCCATACAAGGCTTTGTTTAGCATGTAGACATGATCTGGATAAAATGGATCCTCAAAACCTGGAGGTTGACAAACATACACCTCTTCTTGAATTGTACCATAGAGGAAAGCACTTTTGATATCCATTTGAAACACCTTCATGTTGTGGTTGACAGCAAAGGCCAGGAACAGTCTAATGGCTTCCAATCTTGCAACATGGGCGAATGTTTCATCATAATCAATCCCCTCTTCATGTCTGTAACCTTGAACCACACGCCTGGCTTTATTCTTGACAACAATGCCCCTTTCATCAGTTTTGTTCTTGAAGACCCACTTTGTGCCAATGGGACTAACCTCTTCTGGCAGTGGTACAAGCTCCCATACTTGTTGTCTTTTGAACTGTTGGAGCTCCTCTTGCATGGCTTCTACCCAGCTGTTGTCTTTCAGTGCCTCTTGGTACTTGACTGGCTGATGGAGTGATAGAAAACCAGCAAAAAGACAAATGTTTTGGGTTTGGCTTCTTGTGAGCACCCCTTCATTGATGTTACCAATGATTTGATCAGGTGGATGAGATCTCAAGTAGATTAAATCTCCTTGGTATGGAATGATGGCATTTGTTGGTGAAGGCTGCAAATGTGTATTATCTGAGCTAACCACTGCTGGGGACTTTGATGATCCAGCAGTGGCTTCAAAAGGTGGTGGAATAGGAGGTAATGAAGTGGACACCTGCTGACTTTTATCCACAGTTTGGGGACTTTTGTTAGCAGTGTTTGAGGATGTGGAAGCAGTGGTTGATGGGCTACTTTGGTCAACAACTGTTGAGGTAGCAGTGGTTGAGCTTTGACAACTGTTTTGAACAGCTGATGCTTTTCCCTTTGTGGAAGACCTTTGAGGGATGATGATTTCATACCCATAGTCTGGTGATGTATCCACTGATGGACCTGCACTGTTAGTCTTGACAGCAGTATTTTCAAAAGTAAATTTTTCAAGATCAAACAGATCTGCAGGATTTGCTGGGATTTTCATTGATGAAAGTTCATTGAACTTTACATTCAAAGTCTCCTCCACTTCCTTGGTCCGTGTATTGAATACTTTGTAGGCCTTGGCAGTGGTTGAGTATCCCAGATGATAACCACAATCAATTTTGGCTGCAAATTTTGAAATGGAATCTTTTAGGTTCAAAATAAAGCATGGACAGCCAAACACCTTGAAGTAAGAGATCAGTGGTTTGATTTTATACAGAATTTCATAAGCAGTCTTTTTGTGCCTGGGGTTTATTAAAACTCTGTTCTGGACATAGCAAGCAGTGTTTACTGCCTCTGCCCAGAAAGTTAATGGCAAACCTGAATCTGCAAGCATAGTTCTGGCAGCCTCAATCAAAGTTCTGTTCTTTCTTTCAACAACCCCATTTTGCTCTGATGTTCTAGGGATGCTGTACTGCCTTACAATCCCTTTCTTCACACAGAAGGCATCCAACTCCTTATTTTTAAATTCTATGCCATTGTCACTCCTGAAGCTTTTCACTGGAAGGTCAAATTGCTTTTCAACCTGTGTCACAAAGTCTTGCAAAATGCCTGCAGTCTCATCTTTTGAGTGTAAAAAGAAAGTCCATGTAAACCTAGAAAAGTCATCAACAATAACCAAACAATATCTTTTCTTCTTGAGGCTCATGACTTGAACTGGGCCAAACAAATCCATGTGTAGCATTTGCAAACACTGGGTTGTTTTGGACTCTTCAATGGACTTATAAGAACTTTTATGCTGTTTTCCTTTTAAACAGGAAATGCAATGTTCAGGACATGAAAACAATTTTTGTGGTAGGCCTCTCACCAAACCAATTTTTGAAATTTCAGTGATTGTCTTAAGATTTGTGTGCCCCAGCCTTCTGTGCCAAAGTTATGTCTCTTTGTTAGAGGCAGCTGAGAACAGACAGGCATCAGCTCTGGGACACTCTTTTGACATATCAACAACATAAACATTGCCACTTCTTTGAGCAACAAGTTTAGTTTGACCAGTTTTGATTATTGCTTCAATCTTCTTGACCATTTCTGGTCCAACAATCCTACAACAATCTTTTGTGAAGAATGACCCAAACCCTTTGTCACTCATTTGTGATACACTCAGAAGGTTGAATTTTAGATTGTCTATCAGATTGACATTTTCAAATTTTACATTTCCAGACTGCACTGTACCAGACCCCAGAACTTTCCCTTTACTATTATTCCCAAAGGATATATCACCCCCTCCATGGATTTTAAAGTCTTTGTGGAGGGCTTTATATCCTGTCATGTGCCTGGAGCCTCCACTATCTACATACCAAAGACTATCAAAGCTTGCAGAAGCTCCCTGCACATGAAGTAAAATGATTAGTTCATTAGGGTCTCCAAAGCCAACAGGGCTTTGGATGGGTCTCAACAGTGTCCGGGATGGATGCAGATTGATGGACAGTGGTTAGGTCAGGGGTTTGGACAGTTTTAGTACTGTTTCTTACTAACCACTGTTGGGGGTCTTGACCAATCACCTGTTGGTAACCAAAAGGATGCCTGTTCACTTTTGGTTTAGAGGGCCTTTTGTTGGCCTCATAAACGTGTGGAATCCTTTGGTAAGACTGTTTTTCCTTGCCTTTTCTGAACTGATTGGCAGGGGGTGCATCAGTAACCTGAACATCTCTTTTGACAGATGTTTGGTTCAGCTGTTTTGTGACAGCTGTTTGAACTGGCACAAACAGTGGTTGTTTCTTGGTGAATTTGACAGATGATGATGATGATGAACTCAAGGATGTTTTAGCAATGTACTCATTCTTTTTTACATCAAAGTTTTTGAGATACACACATGCTTGAGTCTTGTGGTTTGTTTTACCACAAAAAATGCAACTTTCAGCTGAAACAATGACACTTGTTCTGTTTAAATCATAAGCTTTTAAGTGGAAACAGTCTTTTGTTAGATGATTCCTTTTCTCACAGAATTCACAAAACAAGTTATCAATTTTTTCTTTCTTCTTTCTCTTTTCAGACTCCTTTGCAGCAGAGGTTTTAACTTCTGTTGGGATGTCTTTGAGAGAAATAACTTTAGCTTTTGGAGCTTTAACACCATCAGTTGATGTAAAGTCCATTGGCTTGAAATTTTCAAGAATATCACACTCATCAGACCATTTTGGTTTAAACTGATAATCTTCAAGCTCCTCAAAAGTAGAGGATCCCATTGGTCTGTCAAGTGTGACTTTGTTACCAAGTTTGTCAGTGATTTTCACTTCTTGGCCATTCTTGTTTGTGGGGATGAACTCAGTGGTTACATCAGTGGTTTGAACAGATTTTCCAAAAGCAGTGGTTTCATCATCATGTTTTCTATAACCAACACCAAATTTCACATTGCTTTTTATCTGTTTTTCAAGCATAACCTCATACCTTTTGCATGATTCCACCCATATTTCACAGGTGATCTGGGTGGACTCCAACTCCTTTTTGCAAACTTGGTATTTTTCTACCATAGTTTGGAGGTGAGTTTTGGTTATGCTTTGTTCTTCTTTCAGACTGCTGATCTCTTTTTCTTTTTCAGTCAATTTGTTTTTAAGTTCTTTTAAAGATCTTTCAAATTTGACTTCATCAGTTAAGATTTTATCCCGAAGGTTTTCATTTACCTCTTTGATGTTAGCAAAAGCAATAATGCAATTTTCAGAACACAGTTTTTCAAGAACTTGAGGTGATACCTTGGCAGCAGCCATCATTGCACAATCACATTGAGGATTTTCTTCATCATTAGCTCTTTCTTCTTTCTCACCTGCTTTTTCTTCTCTCTTTTCTTCCTTGTTCTCTTCGGACCATGGGTCTGTCAGTGGTTCAATCAGGGTTTCTGAATTTTCTCCCAGCAGTAGTTCACCAGCCATATCAGTAACCACTGCTTCAGTCACCTCATCCACTGTTTCATCACTTAGCTGTTCACCTTCAGTTTCAACCCCCTCCATTATTGACTCTAATGCCATCAAACAAAATTCATCATTAGAAGGTTCATTAAAAGCATAGAGTGCAAAATTTTCATCACTAAGGTCATCAGGCATACTGCTCCAGTCAACAAACCCTTGAGTGAAAAAGCTTTGTTGATCTGGTTGTACTGCTGCTGGAGCAGTGGTTTGAGGTGCAACAGGTTGCACTTGTACCTGTGGAGCAGGGGTTTGAACGTACTGAATTTGTGGGACAGTAGTTTGGACATAATGCACAGGCACAGGGGCAGCAACATAGTGAGCAGTGTTCACTTGAGCTGCAGGGGTATATTGGGTATAGTGCACAGTGTTTTGACTTTGTGGTCTAGGGTTTGAGCTAGGGTGAGTAACTATTGTTCCAGTGTTTTGACTTCTGCATTCCCTAGCAAAGTGCCCTAACCTATTGCACTTGTAACACTTGATTTTCGATTTATCCAACCCAACCCTCAAATTCCCATGAAGTCCTGGGAATTTTCTCCCTGTTCTTTTATAGAATTTGCTAGTTCTAACACTGAGCAAAGCCAACTGGTGCAGAATATCCATCTCTTCTAAGTCAGTGGGATCAAAATGTTGTAAATCATTTAGTTCAAAGCTTAGATTGTCTGACATCTGGTTTTCGTTTGCAGTGAATGCATAACTTGCAGAGTGAGGATCAGGGTTGTTAAAATTTGCCCCAGCAGTTATGTCAATGAAGTGATCATAACCCTGATCCTTACCACTGCTCCCAGATTCTTCTTGACCCAGAAGAGCAGTGTTACCGAATGTATAATCATTAACGGCTTTTCCTGACTCTTGTAACTTCCTTTTCTGGTTCAACTCCCTTTCGTAGGTCAGGAGTCGACCATGGAGTTGGGTCAAGGTCAGATCCTTGAACTCAGGTGAGTTTCGGGTGACAAAAGCTATGGTGTCCCATTTTTCTGGCAGTGATCTGAGGAACCTGCTATTTTGAGTTGAGTTTGTAAAAGTGGTATTAACAAGCCTCAGTTCATTGATGAGACAACTGAAACGCTCAAATTGTTGCGTCAGTGATTCACCTCTAACATGACAAAATGTTTCGTACTGTTGGTTCAGGATTTCCCTATTGTTTTCTATGACTTCTTCAGTCCCCCCAAACTGTTCCTTAAGCGCATCCCATAACTCTTTGGCACTGTTACAGTGTAATAGTCC
Source organism: Helianthus tuberosus (assembly GCA_030545235.1). NCBI lineage: Eukaryota > Viridiplantae > Streptophyta > Magnoliopsida > Asterales > Asteraceae > Helianthus > Helianthus tuberosus. The sequence continues at coordinate 112,737,517 of CM060445.1, forward strand.
AACATATATCTCATTGGGCAGCGCTGATGCTATGATGCTAAAAGCTTTAGCATCTAGTTCGAACTTTTGATAGTCGGTTTCGGTATAATTTTCAACTGGTTTTGGAACGAACTTTTTAGCATCTTCAGTGCTTGGCACTGTGGGAACGTGGGGACCAAAGACAACAGACCTCCAACAACCTGTGCTTTGTTGAGCGAGGATGTGACCCATCCTCCTCTGCCAGATGTTGTACTCATTTCTTTTTAGCATAAGTGGTTTAAAAAGTGAGCCGATGTTGTTTTTATCATCCTGAGATTGTGACGTCATTCTTGTTGTTTTACAGACACTGAGAAATCAACTTTAATGGTGATTAATCCTTGCTCTGTTTTTCAACGACGAACAAACGATCAGTATCAACTGTTATGAGCCGAACTATTTACGTTAAAATGATTGTTAAATCAAATTTGACTGTCCAAGCTCTGATACCAATTGTTGGATCCGAGTTTGTTTCTGATTGTATTTTACGTTTGAAATTAAGATGAAAATGAAAGAGTTGTGCAGCGGAATTAATATGGAAACAAACTTTGCATACAATCAAACGAGAGTATTGCTTTGATCAAGACATTTTCAACAAGGAACCGAAAGATTGAATTTAATTTCAACAACGATTACAAGTAATGCTTGAATACAAACTCCCCCTCAGCCAGAGCTCAGTGTTTGTTCGTGCAAAGAATACGGTATTGCAAAGAGCTAATAGAACAGTACAGAGCATTGTTCTATTTATAGGCACTAGCAAACCACTGAGCATCTTAGCTGACGTCACCATGAAAGTGACATCTAACCTCCTAACAAACTCTAACCTCTGATCTATACAAACACTGCTATACTAACTACTGCTATTACATTTCATTACATAAAAGACACTTAAACAGCTGCTGCATCCTTCCACTGCTGTGAACCCAGCAGTGCTTGTCCGGATCAGCAGTACTTGACTCAAGACAGTAGATTGAGTAGCAGGGCTTTAGTCTTTCATCAGGTCTTTACTTGAGCAGCAGTTGTAGGTCAGCAGTTTGCACGATCAGCAGATAGGAGGTCAGCAGATGTTGAAATCACTTTCAAGGGGAGAGACTTGTATGTAACATCTGCTTATTCTGGATCCACTGCTCTGACCCAGTTTTGGCTTTAATTATCTGTTCCTCTGGTAGGGTTCAATCCCAACAGTGCATATTCAACTGTTTAATAAAATTAGAATATGAATACTTATCTGTGCGTTGTGCTTGTAGGTGCTGCTAAATCTTCCAAGTCTGCTTTGAGGTTCAGTGTGGCTGATCTCCAGGACATTGCATCCCCACAGTCTCTCAAAAAGGAGCTGGCTGCAAGCCAAAGCAACCCTGAGGCTAAGGGTATGAGCACCAGGGGTAAGGGAACCAAAAGGAAGAAGACCATTGAATCCTTTGAAGGGTTTCCTCTGATGGAACGTCAGTTTCATGACTATGTCTCTAAGGTAAGGATTTTATATCCTGAAATTGTACTTCTTTTGAGGATAAAGGATCCTGATTGTTGAATTCTTTCTGTGCAGAAATTTGCTGAAGTTCAGATCCTCCTAGACCAATGCCTGGCCGAAGCTGATGAGAAAATCCTGGACCTCCAAAAGATTGCACTTGCCAAGGACAAGAAGATCTCCTCACTAGAGAAGGAAAACAATACCCTTCATAAGGAGTTGCTTCTTGCCGAGATCACAGCCAACAAGTTGAGGATGGAGATCATGGACGGAGCCAAACTCTCTGCTACCATCGCTATGCTGAAGATCAAGCTTCAAATGGCTAAGGAAGCTGCTGATCCTTCTTTTGACAGGTCTGAGTGGGACTTAGAGGCTTGGGCGAAGAGGCTGGCTGAACTCGGAGATGATGAGGAGCCTGAGGAGGTGCTTGCCCTTGAAGCTGGTGGAAGTGTGATTAAGGATCCTGAGGAGGTGTAACACCTTGTAAAATCACGACCAATATAATAAAGACACGTGTCATGGACTTTAAACGTGTAATGGATTGATCTTGAGGGACTAAAGTTGTCAAACAATGTAAATATGCAAGTAAAAGGATCAAACATGTCATCATGCCAAACTCGTGCCTCTGAATGACCTCATAGGATGTTCGTATTCTTTGATGAATAAAATTATCAGACATTGAATGCCGTTTGCGCTTAAATTCAAAACTTTATGAACCATAGGGATTAAAAGTGTCAACATGTTAAAAGTTAGCTCTGAATGACCTTTAACGAACCTAAAAACATTGTAATAATTATACATTTTGCTCTCAAGAATATTGGATATTAATTTTGTGGAGTTTCGAAGAAAACAAGACTTTTCGGGTGATCGTACAACTAATCGGGAGCTTAACGGAGTTAGTTTATGACCTAAGGCCCTTAAAAGTTAACTTTAGGGGTCAAAAGTGCAATAAACGAAAGTTATTTTAATTAAATATGGACCAGGGACCAAAACTGCAATTAATGAAAGTTGTTTTCCGGTCATAGGGGAGTGTCGCGGTTCGCGTAGACTCTTTCTGAGTCTTACGCGGCCCGCGTGAGAGTGCCAGTATCAGAAAACAATGACACCTGCATGTTCAGCCAGTTCCACCACCTTTGCATGCCTGAATTCGATATCAGGGACTGTGCCAATGGTTTTTCATGCACTAGGGACACCTGGGAACATCTGGGAGCATCATAGGGACATATGGATTGATCTTGGAGACTCAAAATTGCTATATAAAGGCCCTTTGTTTGCACTTAGAACTTTCACCCTTTCAAATTCACTCAAAACTCATTCTCTAGAGTCCCTTGGAGCTCTATGAAGCTTTCCTTAGTTCATATTTCTTGCTAAGAGTTATTGTAAGCATTCTTAGCCCCCTAAGTTCAAGTTTTATTAGTTTAATGACCAAAGTCAAAGCCATCGTAATTAAGCTTTGACTTAGTGATTAATTACTAATGGTCCAACCATTATTCGAATTGAAAGTGGCTATGAGTTGGTAATTATGTGGGTAATAAACCCTTAAAAGGGCACCCACTGATTATCACTCTAACTTGGTCAATTGTCGGGTCAAACTTGTTATTAAAAAGTCAACAGAATCCATTTTTGCAAATAAGTTCATAACTGATAATGTAGAAGTTATGGAACATGTTTAAACACTAAAATAACTTGGTAAATAATATAAGAACATGTTTAGGCATGTTAAACCCGACAATTCTGAGTTTAGGCTCGGTTCGCAACCGAAAGTCGCAAAAGTCTCAAAAGTAGACTTTTGCTTTGACTTTCAGTTTTGACCCGATTTAGCTTATTTTAGATATGCCTTAGGGTTCCTTTAGGACCATATTATAGGTTAGTATAACCCTCTTAGGTTATACAACTTGGTTCCTTAGAAATCATAGTTCATTGCATGTTTCCGTTAAATGCTTAAATGTTAACCATTATGCCCTTTTTATATAAAAACGAGATTTTTGAAAATGTGAGAGGACAAAAACCTTTATTACTGATTTATAAACATGTCCTCAAAATTTGACATCAGTTCATGGTCTAAAATGGGAGTTATGCACAATATCGTAAATGAAAGCGTTTTTATTAATTAAACGGTATTTTCGACATAAATCCTATTTAAACCCAAATTTTGACACCAAAACTTTTACCCACTGATGTAATATAATATTTATGGATTTTTGGAAATTTTTATTTAATTTTAAACTGATCATAACATAGAATTCTTGCATAGGCTCTGTAATTGACGATAATGCCCTTTTCACTAATAGAATGAGTTTTACACATCCTTTACATATCAAACCTTTTTCTACTGATTTTATATAATAAATAAGTTATTTTAAACTGTAAAGGCTGGTCAAAATCTCAGATTTGTTTAATCGACCCGAATATCGTCAAATACCGACTTTTATGCTATTTAGGCGCATAGTATGGTTTAAAACCATATTAGGCACCTAAGGCTTGTTACCTACTGATGTTATGAATCAAATTTTATACTTTAACAGTAAATAAAAGTTTTGAACTCAGATGTCCAAATTTGACCCTTAAAGCTTATGTGAAATGACCAAAATACCCATACGGTGCATAGTTTGGTCATAAATGATAAATTTCACATATATGCAATATCTTACTGATATAACTTGTAAAAATAAATATTTTTACTGATCATTTTAAACCAGAACCTCATATTATTATTTAACCTCTTTCATAATCTTTAAAATGACCAAAATACCCCTAAAGGGCTTAAATTGATTTTAAATTCGTTTTGGGCATAATGGAAGGTATCCTACTGATATCACAACATATTTAAGGCATGTTAACTTGTGAAACCTGTAGATGACTCTTTTGGTTACCCATTATGCATTTTTCGCGTTCGGTGCGATTTATGTGACTAGTTTGCATAAATTGACCGAAACGGGTCAAAACTTATCATTTTTGCTTCAAAATCCAGAATGTGTTTAGCCTACCCATATTATACAAGTCTTCATACTTGTCGGGTCTAAATCACATTCTAATCCGGTCTTCGCTTAATCTTGCGTTTTGAACCATATACCTTTCTTTAAAACTATCCGGTCTAAGTTTAAACTTAAGTAAGACCCGTTAGGAATCTAATAGGTTATTAAAACATTCGTTCCAGATTTAGGAGTCCAGTAAAAGCTATTTCACTTGCTGATTGTTATACGACTGGGATAAAAATTATATTTTTGCTCAGGTAAATACTTTTAACTTATTTTCCGTTATACGGGCTTGAGATACGGTATTATAATAATACCGCTTGGTCGGGTATGTAGTTATTTAAATCGGATTGTGATTAATATATTTACCTAACCCGTTTTAATCTGTTTTGTTTGATGCAATACCTTTGGGGGGTTAATGACCATGTCTTGGATATCCTCGGCACATTTACTAGAAATGGCCACGGCTTAAGCACGGGGTGTAGGCATACACCTGACAGTTGCGTATGTATAAACGGTATCTCACTCTCTTGTGGGCATATACTTGTGGTGTGTCAATTAATCTAATCCGGCTCTTCTAACCGGGGTCCTGAATGGACGACAAACATATAAATCTGTATACAAGATTATTTTAAAATAATTGTCCCAAGTTATAAAAGATTATTTATGCCTTGTGCATTTAAACCAATTTTCTTAAATATTTTCAAAAGAGTCGGTTAATTGTATTTACCAGTGTAAACTGACATACTTTCCAAAAAAGTTAAGTGCAGGTACTAAGCGAAATGGGCTAGCTGCTCCTAGTATCGAATAAAGAGTCTTGCAAGCTTTTGATGCTTAAGTCTGTTGAACAATATTTCTTTTTATCTTTTGATCCGCCTGTGGATCCATCTTACAATCCGTTGTAATATTTAATGTTACTTTTGAATCGGTTTGTAATATTATTACTTTAGACTTCCGCTGTGCATTGAACTGTGATTATTGACTATGATGATATCAACTACGTCACGATACTCCCCACCTGGCCCACCGGTAATACGTGGAAATATCGGGGTGTGACAGGTTGGTATCAGAGCTAAAATTGAGTGAATTACACACTAGCCTTTTGTGTTTAATCTCAATGACACAGTTTGCACATTCCTTGACCTCCGAGCCTAGGCTAACGACATAGGACTAATCCTAATCTTATTGCTTTCTTTTGTTTGTTTCTTTTGTTTGTTTTGACAGGAACATAAGAAAATGCCGCCACGATTCAGAAGAGGAGGACGAGGCAAGGCGCCAATTACTGCTCCTAATGACCACGAGGCTGGGCCATCACACCGGCGAACTCCTTCAGCAACTTTGAGCTCAAGTCCCCACGAGGATTGGAGGACTTACCTGGAGCCTGCGAGACGCTCTGTCTCGCTCAGTTCATCACCATCATACCACGACTCATTCGGGCTCCACCAGAACAACGAGTCCGACCACTCGCGCCACTCCTACCTCCCGTTGCAGCGTTCGGGTTCTCACCGGGCTTTTCAGGACCCGACCCCCTACTTTCAGAGCCGGTTCAATCCGGCAAACGTGAGTGAAGAACCAATGGGCCATAACCCATTGGGACAAGAAGACCACTTTCCTGGAGCCCAAGATATGGATATGGATGAAGACCCGGATCCGGAGATGCCAACAGGGACGCCCACGCATCCCATCGAGATTTTTGACGGATCATCTTTTCATGGTTCGCCATACCGGGGCCCAGACAGCTTTGCAGAAAGGTGGGCCACATACCACTGGGAGTTTACTCCCCCTTACAACCCACCTCAACAGCAGCAACAGGATCTCTCTGAGGATTCGCGTTTCCAGGCGGTTACGCCACCGCCGCCGCCAGAGCAGCAGCCGCCTCCCAAACCGCCAAGGCGAAGAAGATTAGGTGCACGGATGTCCGTGAGAAGAGGGGATTTTCACTTCAGCACCCCTCAACACTCCAGTGGCAACCACTACCCGCCACTATATGAAGACCCGCAGATGGGTGGGCCTTCAAACCCTGTTTCTGAAGTCGACTCTCCGCCAGTCGCACCACCGCCACCACACATGGGTTATGATAACCTAATTCCCTCTTACGTCGGTGCAGCGGCGTATAACCCTTTTGAGCAGCTAGCTTATCCTGGCTACAACTACTACAATGCCCTCGATGTTGACCCGTATCTCGTAGTGGCAAACTGCAATGCTCTTCATCCTGAAGGACCCTTTCAAGCTTCATACCAAACAGGGTACCCAGCCTATGGGTATCAATACCCACCGCCTCCTCAACCTCTGCAGCAGCAGCAACTGCCACAGATCCAACCACCGCAGCAGCAGGAGATCTTTCAGAGGTTGAACCAGGTGGAGCGTGATGTTCAGGTGGAGCGTAGAAGCCGTCGGGGTCTACTTAAGGGTTTGGCCGATTTAATCAAGGAGAAGAACAGAAGGGATTATTGAAGTTCCTTATTATTTGTTTTGTAATTTTTTAATTTTCAATTAAGTCCCTATGTGGACATTTATTTATGTACTTAGTCCCTGCAAGGACTTGTATTTTCATTTTAGCCCCTGCGTGGGCAAGTTATTTATGTAAAAGTCCCGTTTAGGGCACCTATGTACTCCTTTTTAATTTAGTGGAATGTTTTAATTCAAAATTTCATTTTGTCATTATATGTATGAATATAATATATGAAATAAATCAAAATATCATTCCTTTTTGTAAATGATCTGCCATTAATTATTAAATGAAATCTTAAAGGTAAAAACCTAGCCCATGTGTCATTCTAAGACATGGCCATGATGGTAGTCCCTTTTAAGATTCAAATCCTTGTTAACATCTGAAAACATGTTAACACTCCTGGCAAATGTGATTCGATAAAATCACACTTGTCATCCTTATATTGGATTATTCAAATTCTCTCCTTTTAATCTACATCCATTTGTGATGTAGGGCCTACGGGCCATATTCATTGTCATATAAGACAAAAGACAGTTGTAGTCTATGACTCCCTGTCAAGAAAGGTAATGAACTACGTTCAAACCTAAATGCCTTGATTCTATGAAATCATGGCTTATGAATTTAAAATTTTCCTGGTGACTAGGCCTTTTGTATGCCACCCTATTATCCTTAATATTTTATAACTGGGATGAAGTATAATAAAAATTTAAATAAATCAAATTAACCAATATGGCTTAGAATTTCCATGGTTAATGAATTGCCATAAATGACAATTCCATAATAGACTTCTGAATAAACCATTGTCAATATTTTATGTAGCAATCAAGCTACATGGCTGGATCAGATGAGGTTAACAGCCACCCGAGGGAGAATAATGATACTACCAGAGTTAATGTAGCTGGTGCGAAACTGCAGGCATTAATAGATAATGCCGTTACTCGAGCTCTTGACAGACAGTTTAATGAATCAAGTGGTACTCGCATCAGAACTCAGTCTGTACCACATTCAAAACCAGCCTCCAAGACTCATACAGCTCGCAAGAGCGATTCTCATCATTCATCGAACCAAAGGAGTGTCCCGTCTAAGAAGGTTGTGCTCAATCAAGAGCCACGTGTTAAAACCTGTTCATATAAGTATTTCGTCTCCTACAAGCCCAGAGACTTCACAGGGGAGAAAGGAGGCATTGATTGCATGACATGGCTAGATGAGATGGATACAGTGGTTGATATTAGTGGTTGTGCAGAACAAGACATTGTGAAGTTTGTTTCACAATCATTCAAAGGTGAAGCTCTAGCTTGGTGGAGATCGTTAATCCAAGCTACTGGAAAGATTCCCTTGTATAATCTGACGTGGGATGAGTTTGTTGCTTTAATCAAGGAAAATTTTTGTCCTCAACATGAAGTTGAGAAAATTGAGACTGACCTCTTGACCTTGGTTATGAAGAATTTGGATTGTCAGGCATACCTTACCCGTTTCAACACCATGTCTCGATTGGTTCCGTACTTGGTCACGCCAGAACCGGAACGTATAGCTCGTTTTATTGGAGGTCTAGCTCCAGAAATTAAAGCAAGTGTGAAAGCATCTAGACCTATCACATTCAGGTCTGTAGCTGATTTGTCGTTATCTCTTACTCTCGATGCGGTCAGGCAGAGATCGCTTAAGAATTCTGATGAGGGGAAAAGGAAACGTGAGGATGAGAACTCACGCCGTTCTGATAAGAAACATAAGGGGAACTCTAAGAACAAGAAGGGTTCCGGATTTAAAAAGGATAACCATCAATCGGGTGAGAAACCCAAGTGCAAGACCTGCCAGAAACATCATTTCTGGAAGTGTAGACTCGAATCAAGATCGCAGTCACAGTCAAAGTCTATTGCGTGTGGGATCTGCAAGTCCAAGGAACATAAGACATTGGATTGCAAAAAGATGAAGGACGCAACCTGTTACGGTTGCAACGAGAAAGGGCACATTAAGACCAACTGCCCCAAATATGCAAAGAAGCCTGAGGAAGTTAAAAAGACCAATGCTCGGGTCTTTCAGATGAATGCTCAGGAAGCCATTCAGAATGATAATGTGATAACAGGTACCTTTCTTATCAATGATATTTATGCTAGAGTGTTGTTTGATTCGGGTGCAGAGAAGTCTTTTGTGGATAATAAGCTTTGTAAGTTATTAAATCTGCCTGTTAAGACTCTAAGCATAAAGTATGAGGTAGAATTAGCCGATGGTTCTTTAGAAACCGCGTCAATAGTTCTAGATGGATGTTTTATATCCATTAGGAACCACTCTTTTTCGCTTTCTTTGCTTCCATAGAAATTAGCAGGATTCGACATAGTAATAGGCATGGATTGGTTATCTCATAACCAAGCTCAGATCGTTTGTGACAAGAAGCAAGTGGTTATCAAAAATCCTTATGGTGAGCCGTTAACAATACAAGGAGATACGCAGTACGGATTACCCAAGCAAGTATCCTTGCTTAAGGCATCGAGGTGTATGAAGAAAGGCCATGTCATTTATATGGAACAGGTAACCATTGATGAACCAAAGCCCAAGATTGAAGACATCCCCGTTATTTCTGAATATCGAAACGTCTTTCCTGAAGAACTACCTGGTTTACCCCCAGATAGGCAAGTGGAGTTCAGAATCGATATCATTCCTGGAGCAGCATCAATTGCAAGAGCACCTTATCGGTTGGCACCAACTGAGATGAAAGAGTTAAGGACTCAGTTGGATGATTTGTTGGCGGCGGGTTTTATTTGACCTAGCTCGTCCCCTTGGGGAGCACCGATTCTCTTTGTGAAGAAGAAAGATGGATCAATGCGTTTATGCATTGATTATCGCGAGCTGAACAAGGTTACAATCAAGAACAGATACCCGTTACCCAGGATCGATGATCTATTCGATCAGCTTCAAGGAGCAAGTTATTTCTCCAAGATTGATTTAAGGTCAGGTTACCATCAACTGAAGGTCAGAGATGAAGATGTGCATAAGACTGCATTCAGAACTCGATATGGTCAGTATGAGTTCTTGGTGATGCCTTTCGGGCTCACTAATGCACCAGCATCGTTCATGGATCTCATGAATCGCGTTTGCAAGCCATACTTGGATAAGTTTTTCATTGTCTTCATTGATGACATTCTTATCTACTCAAAGAATCAAGCCGATCATGAAAGACATCTTCGATGTATCCTTAAACTTCTACAACAAGAGAAGCTCTACGCCAAGTTTTCAAAATGCGAGTTTTGGCTTCGTGAAGTCCAATTTCTTGGACATGTGGTGAGCGAGCGTGGTATCCCAGTGGATCCCGATAAGATTGAAGCAATTATGAATTGGCAAGAGCCTAAGACTCCCACAGAGATACGCAACTTTTTGGGTCTAGCAGGTTATTATAGACGTTTCATTGAGAACTTTTCAAGAATTGCTGCACCTCTAACATCGTTAACTCGCAAGAATGTCAAGTTTGACTGGGGTCCCAAGCAGCAAGAATCCTTTGATATTCTTAAATAGAAGTTGAGCAATGCAACTGTGTTGACATTGCCAGAAGGTATTGAAGAATTTGTGGTTTATTGCGACGCATCGCACACAGGTATGGGATGTGTGCTTATGCAGAAGGGAAAAGTCATTGCATATGCTTCCCAACAATTAAAGGTGCACGAGAAGAATTACACCACCCACGATTTGGAGTTGGGTGCCGTTGTATTTGCACTGAAGCTTTGGAGGCATTACCTTTATGGGACTAAGTGCGTGATCTATTCTGATCATAAGAGCCTTCAGCATCTGTTTAACCAGAAGGATCTTAACATGAGACAGCATCGATGGATGGAGACACTGAACGATTATGACTGTGAAATCCGATATCATCCAGGCAAGGCGAATGCATTCGCCGATGCCTTAAGTAGAAAGGAGAGGGTTAAGCCTATTAGAATCAATGCCAAGAGCATTGAGTTAAAGAACAGTTTGAATGAAAGATTGTTAGCCACTCAAAAGGAAGCCGTATTGGAAGCTAACTACCCAAATGAAAAGCTGGGCGTAACTGCTGAACAGTTATCGTATGGCAAGGATGGAATCCTAAGATTGAATGGACGAATATGGGTTCCAATTTATGGAGGACTTCGAGACGTGATTCTTCAAGAAGCTCATAGCTCCAAATACTCAGTTCATCCTGGCAGTGATAAGATGTACCAGGATTTAAAGGCAAATTATTGGTGGATAGGCTTGAAGATGTCTATAGCCACTTATGTGGCTAAATGTTTGACGTGCGCGCAAGTTAAAGCAGAGCATCAAAAGCCGTTAGGTTTGCTTCAACAGCCTGAACTTCCCACATGGAAATGGGAAATGGTAACCATGGATTTTATCACTAAGTTACCAAGGAAAAAGCATGGGAATGATACTATTTGGGTTATAGTAGATAGACTGACCAAGTTAGCCCACTTCTTGCCGATTAAAGAAACTCACAGCTCCGACAAGTTAGCTCAGCTGTACGTGGAAGAGATTGTATCTCATCATGGAGTGCCAGTGTCTATTATCTCTGATAGGGATACAAGATACACATCGCATATTTGGAAAAGCTTTCAGCAATCTTTAGGCACTCGATTAAATTTCAGCACTGCTTATCATCCTCAAACATATGGACAAAGCGAGTGTACGATTCAAATGCTTGAGGATATGTTACGAGCTTGTGTTATTGATTTAGGAGGAAGTTGGGATGATCATCTTCCGTTGATTGAATTTTCGTACAATAATAGCTATCATTCAAGTATTCAAGCAGCACCTTTTGAAGCCTTGTATGGAAGAAAGTGTAGAATGCCAGTTTGTTGGGTGGAAGTTGGAGATGTCCAACTATCAGGACCATATATAGTTCTAGAGATGACGGATAAGGTCGTGCAAATCCGTGATCGTCTCAAAGCTGCCAGGGATAGGCAGAAAAGCTACGCGGATAAAAGGCGTAAACCTCTGAAATTCGAGGTTGGTGATAAAGTGTTACTCAAGGTATCACCCTGGAAATGGGTAATGTGTTTTGGCAAGAAGGGAAAGTTGAGCCCAAGATACATAGGACCATTCGAGATCATCGAATGTGTCGGAACTGTAGCTTACAAGCTAAATCTGCCGGACGAGCTTAGTGGAATGCATAATGTATTTCACATCTGCAACTTGAAGAAATTTCTGGCCGATGAATCGCTAGCAATGTCACATAAGGACGTGCAGATAGATGAGAGCTTAAATTTCATTGAAAAACTGTAACGCCCCAAAATCTGAATGTTAATATTTGTCGTATATTCTTACGTGACACGTCATGAAATAAATAACTAGGCTATTTAAGCTAGTTAAAGGTATGGTCAAAAGTATTAAACGATGAGGGTAGTGTCAGTTATGTTTTAAAGGTAAACCCGAGGGGCTAAAATGGAACAAATGAAAGTTAAGTTATAAAAGAACTAAACACACACAAACACACACATACGTGTGTGTTCGAGAAAGATCAGGAGGCTCCCATGGAGCCTCAAACCCTAAATCGTCTTTAAGCTCAAATTGGAAGGCAAGATGAAGCTGAAATCCATAACCGAGCATGGATTAATGATCACCAACACGAGGGGATCATAAGGTATGTCTTAAATCTAAGATTGGTGATCATGGGTGAAGTGGGTTATGTTCTAATCCGTGAGTTAATATGAAATTGATCATGTACAAGGGTTAGAATCCTCGTGTAGAACATGGGTTATGAATGGTTTGCGTTAATTTGATGATTAGAGGTAACACCCGTTAGTTAGGGTGAAGATGATGACTAGAATCACCTCCTATGTTCAAGTCTTGTTGAATGATTGATGTATTATGTGGGTATGATGAATTATTGTTAGATAAAAGTATAAGAATATGATGATGTTATGTTTAATGTTCATTTGGAATGATATATGATGATTAGTAGAAGGATTTGATGAGTTATGTATGAGTTTAGAGGATTCATGCTTGAATTAGTTGTAAGTTATGCTTAAAAGGTAGTACTTACATCAAGTGTATGATAAAATGAATATAGTGTCGTCCGTATGGTCGATTACGATGTTACGGGTATATGTTGATAAGTCGATAGTAAATATGGTTAATAGTTGACTTTCGAAAGTCAACTAAGTGTAAGAAACATGAATTGACACGTTGCCGTAAAGGCAGGATTATAGGAAGTCGTATGGTACATGTTATGTCAATATGCGTTATTTGTGATTATATGATGAATTACAAGAGTTAAACAGATATGAATATAATCATATGAGTTATGTATGCTAGAAATGACTAATGAAAGTTAAGGGTGAAATATGCGATTGATATGATTGTTAACATGTACGAATGCATATGCTAATAGGAGCGTGATCTTGATGAAAAGAGAGTATAGGAAGCATGTCAAGACGGACTCACGCCTGAAAGGATAACGGGTCATGAAAAGGCGAGGAATCGGATACGAGCACGGACGCATAAGGTAAGTGATTTCCGTAATCACTTCTTAGTACGATTAAGTAATAAGGTGTTTTAATTAATCATACATGATGCTTGATGTCAAAAATGTGTTAAAGTCCTTCGTCGTAAATGATGGGATTAAAGTTGACCAAAATGCCCTTGATGGGTATTTTGGGGTAAACGATCTTAAAAGTAGTTTAGAAGCAAGTTATTCGATTAGAGTAATGTTTTGGACAAGTATGGAAGTAGGGATGATGGTTTGGTTAGTCATAGACCAATTAATGCGCGAATACCCTTAACGAGTCAAATTAAGCATATGAACGATAATGTGTTAAGAGGACGCAAGACATCCAAGAATTTAGTAGGTTATGATAGACGTCACGGATATTGTTAGATTTATAAGATGCTATGGTAAAATAACTAAGTTATGTTGATGAATGCACGAACGGGTCAAAGTTTGGAAAAAGGGTAATAAGCCGAAGAGTTAGAAGTCTGAAATTTTATTATGTTGGATGTTGGTTTTTAACTACACAAGGTGGAGGATTAAATTACGGACGCATAGGAAAAAGAATCGGGTAAAACGGATAAAAAACGAGAGAGTTATGCTCGTTTCCGTGAAACGGGATCGTGCTGGGAATGTGCAGCAAGTTGCTGCACCTGTTCTGCCAAAACAGGGGCCTAGCGTGACGCCAAGGCCCTAGGCGTCACGCGAGCCCCCCCTGGTTGGTGAAAGTTGCTCGTTTGCTCCGTTTTGGCTTGGGAACTCGTTTAAACGCGTTTTAAGTTGCGCATGACTAGTTTAACTCATGTTTTGTGACCAATAGGGTAAACGCACGTGTGGATAGGCATGTATGGATGTTGTATATCTCTATACACGTATGTAGAAGTGTATGTAAGCGTGTAGGCGCGAATGTATGTAAGATTATAGTGTGTAAGCAAGTACATAAGGATATATGAAGACGTATATGAATAGGTAAGTATGAGTTGGGTATGTTGAAACAGGTGATTATAAATATATATGTAAGTAAGTATGTAGGCATGTACGTATGTATGTTTTATAAACCTAAGTGTATGTATGTAGGGGTGTATGTAGGTAGTATGTATACGTATGCAAGTGAGTATGTACGAATGTATGCACGTATGTAGGTTTGTGTGAAGGCATGTAATAAGGTGTATGTATGTATGTACGTATGTATGTATGTATGTGTGAATGTATATATGTGGGATGACATGATCGTACGTGACGATGTAGGTATGTATATATGTAGATACATATAGAATGATTGATATGTATTTATATGTAAGTTTGCATGTAGGTTGACATGTATGTGTGTACGTATGTATGTATGGAGATAGTGTGTATGAAGTTTAGGTATGTATGTAAGTCTTTTGGTACGACCAAGTGTTTACGTTGTTTATTCGTGTACCTGGAGTTATAAGAGAAATGCAGGAATGGCAAAGAGGTCTCACCACGGATGGTATGACAGGATGGAAAAGCTGGAATGTAAAGAGTTAATGAAACGAGAAGTAAACGTGAACAAACCTTGTATGTTTATAATGCGTACTAATGTGTGAATTTTATGTGGTGAGCGCAGGTAGTACCAGTCATGAGGATATCCAAGGATTGGAGATCGAGGATCGAGTCACAAGATAGATTGTACGGAAGTGTTGAGTAAGTATTTAAGTGAAGCTAGCTTATGGTTTCTTAATGAAAATAAGTATAATAACTGTGTTTATTGTGAAAGAATTTATCTTAAAAATGAATTTAAGTGCGTCAAAGTGTTTGTAACGAAAGAAATTTTCATGGTACGATTTTCCGCTGCGACTTTTGTCATGTACGAATTAGGGTCTTACAAAAACCTTTGTCGATCAAGGATCGACAGGTTAAGAAGCTTCGAAGGAAGCATGTACCGATTGTGAAGGTAAAGTGGGATGCCCGAAGAGGCCCAGAATACACGTGGGAGGTTGAATCCACAATGAAACAGAAGTACCCTCATTTATTTCAGTAAATCTTGAGGTCAAGATTTCTTTTAAGGGGGTGAGGATGTAACACCTCGTAAAATCACGACCAATATAATAAAGACACGTGTCATGGACTTTAAGCGTGTAATGGATTGATCTTGAGGGACTAAAGTTGTCAAACAATGTAAATATGCAAGTAAAAGGATCAAACATGTCATCATGCCAAACTCGTGCCTCTGAATGACCTCATAGGATGTTCGTATTCTTTGATGAATAAAATTATCGGACATGAAAGTCGTTTGCGCTTAAATTCAAAACTTTATGAAGCATAGGGGTTAAAAGTGTCAACATGTTAAAAGTTACCTCTGAATGACCTTTAACGAACCCAAAAACATTGTAATAATTATATATTTTGCTCTCAAGAATATTTGATATTAATTTTGTGGAGTTTCGAAGAAAACAAGAGTTTTCGGGTGATCGTACAAGTAACCGGGAGTTTAACGGAGTTAGTTTATGACCTAAGGCCCTTAAAAGTTAACTTTGGGGGTCAAAAGTGCAATAAACGAAAGTTATTTTAATTAAATATGGACCAGGGACCAAAACTGTAATTAATGAAAGTTGTTTTCCGGTCATAGGGGAGTGTCGCGGCCCGCGTAGACTCTTTCTGTGTCTTACGCGGCCCGCGTGAGAGTGACAGTATCGGAAAACAATGACAGCTGCATGTTCAGCCAGTTCAACCGCCTTTGCATGCCTGAATTAGATACCAGGGACTGTGCCAATGGTTTTTCATTCACTAGGGACACCTGGGAACATCTGGGAGCATCATAGGGACATATGGATTGATCTTGGAGACTCAAAATTGCTATATAAAGGCCCTTTGTTTGCACTTAGAACTTGCACACTTTCAAATTCACTCAAAACTCATTCTCTGGAGTCCCTTGGAGCACTTGGAAGCTTTCCTCAGTTCATATTTCGTGTTAAGAGTTATTGTAAGCATTCTTAGCCCCCTAAGTTCAAGTTTTATTAGTTTAATAACCAAAAGTCAAAGCCATCGTAATTAAGCTTTGACTTAGTGATTAATCACTAATGGTCCAACCATTATTCGAATTGAAAGTGGCTGTGAGTTGGTAATTATGTGGGTAATAAACCCTTAAAAGGGCACCCACTGATTATCACTCTAACTTGGTCAATTGTCGGGTCAAACTTGTTATTAAAAAGTCAACAAAATCCATTTTTGCAAATAAATTCATAACTGATAATGTAGAAGTTATGGAACATGTTTAAACACTAAAATAACTTGGTAAATAATATAAGAACATGTTTAGGCATGTTCAACCCGACAATTCTGAGTTTAGGCTCGGTTCGCAACCGAAAGTCGCAAAAGTAGACTTTTGCTTTGACTTCCAGTTTTGACCCGATTTAGCTTAGTTTAGATATGCCTTAGGGTTCCCTTAGGACCATATTATAGGTTAGTATAACCCGCTGAGGTTATACAACTTGGTTCCATAGAAATCCTAGTTCATTGCATGTTTCCGTTAAATGCTTAAATGTTGACCATTATGCCCTTTTTATATAAAAACGAGATTTTTGAAAATGTGAAAGGACAAAAACCTTTATTACTGATTTATAAACATGTCCTCAAAATTTGACATCAGTTCATGGTCTAAAATGAGAGTTATGCACAATATCGTAAATGAAAGCGTTTTTATTAATTAAACGACATTTTCGACATAAATCCTATTTAAACCCAAATTTTGACACCAAAACTTTTACCCACTGATGTAATATAATATTTATGGATTTTTGGAAATTTTTATTTAATTTTAAACTGATCATAACATAGAGTTCTTGCATAGGCTCGGTAATTGACGATAATGCCATTTTCGCTAATAAAATGAGTTTTACACATCCTTTACACAGCAAAACTTTTTCTACTGATTTTGTATAATAAATAAGTTATTTTAAACTGTGAAGGCTGGTCAAAATCTCAAATTTCTTAATCAACCCGAATATCGTCAAATACCGACTTTTATGCGATTTAGGCGCATAGTATGGTTTAAAACCATATTAGGCACCTAAGGCTTGTTACCTACTGATGTTATGAATCAATTTTTATAATTTAACAGTAAATAAAAGTTTTGAACTCAGATGTCCAAATTTGACCCTTAAAGCTTATGTGAAATGACCAAAATACCCCTACAGTGCATAGTTTGGTCATAAATGATAAATTTCACATATATGCAATATCTTACTAATATAACTTGTAAAAATGAATATTTTTACTGATCATTTTAAACCAGAACCTCAGATTACTATTTAACCTCTTTTATAATCTTTAAAATGACCAAAATAACCCTACGGGGCTTAAATTGATTTTAAATTCGTTTTGGGCATAATGGAAGGTATCCTACTGATATCACAACATATTTAAGGCATATTAACTTGTGAAACCTGTACATGACTCTTTTGGTTACCCGTTATGCGTTTTTCGTGTTCGGTGCGATTTATGTGACTAGTTTGCATAAATTGACCGAAACGGGTCAAAACTTATCATTTTTGCTTCAAAATCCAGAATGTGTTTAGCCTACCCATATTATACAAGTCTTCATACTTGTCGGGTCTAAATCACATTCTAATTCGGTCTTCGCTTAATCTTGCGTTTTGAACCGTATACCTTTCTTTAAAACTAACCGGTCTAAGTTTAAAGTTAAGTAAGACCCGTTAGGAATCTAATAGGTTATTAAAACCTTCGTTCCAGATTTAGGAGTCCAGTAAAAGCTATTCGCACTTGCTGATTGTTATACGGCTGGGATAAAAATTATATTTTTGCTCAGGTAAATACTTTGGTCGGGTATGTAGTTATTTAAATCGGATTGTGATTAATATATTTACATAACCCGTTTTAATCTGTTTTGTTTGATGCAATGCCTTTGGGGGGTTAATGACCATGTCCTGGATATCCTCGGCACATTTATTAGAAATGGCCACGGCTTAAGCACGGGGTGTAGGCATACACCTGACAGTTGCATATGTATAAACGGTATCTCACTCTCTTGTGGGCATATACTTGTGGTGTGTCAATTAATCTAATCCGGCTCCTCTAACCGGGGTCCTGAATGGACGACAAACATATAAATCTGTATATAAGACTGTTAGGGGAGGATTTTGTAAATCCTAAGGATCACAGGTCCCCAACTGCTATCAGGATCATGGATCCTCAATTCTGTTTGAATTAAGGATCCTCAGCAGGTGTCGCAGGATCAGGATTCAAGATCACTGTTGTTATCCTACTACTAAGAATTGTCTTCCTTGTACGTAAACTTGTTTTGCAGGAACGAGAGCATGGACCAAGTCTCACCGAAATTCCTGGAGTATATTCCCTCAATATTCCGCACGTGCTTGACCATTGTGAACGTTATGGAGATCGTGGGGAGAGTGCACAAATTGCGGATAGTTAGTTAGACTAGTTATTTTCTAATTTAAAAATGGGGATGACAAGCTTGATAGAACACTTAGCTAATTTTGGCATACACACACACCCGTAACAGCTCTCAGTCAGCTCTCAAGCAATACTTGGCGGTTTCATACACTTTTTTGCACATTACACACTAGTGATCCTTGTAACAAGCTTGTTATCATCCCGAGTTGTAATCTTACTTTTGTTTAATCTTAGTTGGTGATCGGTAGTTTCCATCACCCGAGGTTTTTTATGCCGGAGATCAACTCTTGATCAAGGGCTTTTTCCTCGTATAAATCTCCGTGTCATTTGTTCATTACATTTCTGAGTGATCCTTAATATTGTTCATTGATTCAAGCATCACACCTCACATCAGAAAGTTTGGTTGCATTATCTTTGCTTGATTTTTGACCAAAACAGTTTGGCGCCCACCGTGGGGCAATTGGTGCTTCGTTCTTGAGAAATTATTGTTCTTGTGATCATTTCGGTTCATTACAACCAAGCATATGGCTTCTTCAACAAAGAACACATCAAGCTCTATGCCGGCAATGAGTTCTTCACAGGGCGTTCCTCCTTTGCCTCCACCACCTTCTGGATCCCAGAAGAATGCTGAAAATGCTGCGAAGAGACAAACCCCCATTTTCCCAAAACCACTAACTCCTTCTGTTTCCTCTAATCCTACTAATAATGATCTTTTTACTCTGATTTTGCAGATGAGAGATCGCATGCAAGAGCAGGACAAAACCAATGAAAGGATCCTCCAGGAGATTGGTGATATCAAGAAACAGAAGAAATCAGTGGAGGATCACTCTCCTCTGATACCAAGGTCATTGGATTTCGATACTCCAGCTATAACAGCCTTGCAAACTATAGCTCCGGACATCCAGTATCAGAGTGGACCATTAGGAAGGCGTTATGGAACAGCAACTATGAGTCAAGCATTTGGCTCTCACTTCCAGCCTCAAGGATCCTGTTTTCAGCCATCGGGATCCTCTTTTCAGCATCAGGGATCCTTCGTCAGTTCAGGAGGATATTTGGGAATGCACACGGTCCAAGGATCCTCCCAGGTTCAAGGAACCTCCCAGGTCCAAGGATCCTCCCAGGTTCAAGGATCCTCCCAGGTCCAAGGATCCTCCCAGGTTCTAGGATCCTCTCAGCCCCAAGGATCCTTTCAGGTTCAAGGATCCTCTCAGCCCCAAGGATCCTTTCAGGTTTAAGGATCCTCTCAGCTTCAAGGATCCAACATCTTTCAGGATCAAGGATTCTTAAGAAGTATGCAGCCCCCAAGCTCGGATGTTCATCAAGGATGTGACAACTGGCACCAAACCGGTAATTTCCGTACACCTTAATTATTATTTATTGCCTGCAATTATGTGCTTAATTGTCAGCAATGTCTGAACACATGATTAAACAAGTGAATTCATGCACGTTGTATACTACAAAATATTGCTTTATGCATAAGCGAGAGCGTTGCGTCAGAAATACTAGTAAACTCACCGGTAAGACACATGGTGTCAACAGAACTGCAGAAAGCAGTCAGACATTAGAACTGAGACCTAGGTGTAGGTCCAAAGTCAAAAATACATTAAAACCCAAGAGTACATATAAGGGTTAACTTAGACGCTCTGAAAGCAAAAATACGCACTAAAAAGCACCCGAAACGCACTTTAAGTGCAAAATTTTATCAGATTCAGCTATGACCAGCTCTTAAACAATAAAATATCATACAGAATTTATGTTTTATCATCCAGAATATTTCCCTAAGTGTCGGGAATTAAAAGGGGTAAAAAGGGTACATAAAAGACACTAAACGGTGCAATGTAGCACTTTAACGGAACAGTATTTAACCGAACAACCGGACATTACCCGGGACACCAAATTTTTGCCAAACATATTAATTATTTATTTCTTGGCTAGTCGTGATCCCCGAACACCCTAACACCCACTACATATCAAATATATACCCTATGTAAGTAATACTTGATATGTAACTAACCATTACCACTCTAGTTGAAAAATATTACACATTACCCCCCCCCCCCCAACCGAAAATCAGCCCTCATGGACCCCACCATATCATCCATGCTTTATATATTTTGATTAGATTATGTGGTGGATCTTGCTTGTGGAAGTAACTAATATATGTGAATGAATCTTATAAAATCATGGCACAATATCACCACCATCATTCTCATATCTTCACTCTCTCTCCTCACTCTCTCTCTCCCTCACGGCTGCTCCAAAACCGAAACCCTCACCACCATTTTCACATCATCATCTTTCCCATTTTCAAGTCCATTCAAAGCTTTGAAGGTGAAGTTATGGAGGTTGTAAGTTGAAGAGGGTCAAGGGAGCCTTGTTCTTGCTTGTTTCTTCATATTTTCTCAACATTTTCTCACTAGAATCTCTACCCTAGCCTTGTGCTAGTAGTAAGTTTCTTATACCTTGTTTCATCTTGTTCATAGTTATGCTATGTAGTTTGATGTTGTTGTCTAAATCACAAGAACAAGTAGATGAACATAAAGGTTTATATGAAATTTACATATAAAAGTTTACTTATGATTGAGACATAAAGATAAAAACTTGTTGGTTTAGGGTTGGTTAATACAGATATGATGTTTGATCGTCGAACCTTTGATAAACCCGTTGTTCGGACACATGTTAATACGATTTAGTAACATTTAAACCACAAAATAACATGCTGATGTGCTTATTCAGCCGACTTCCACAGGCTGTAAACAGACTTTAATAAATCGAAAAACAGAATTTCTGAAGCCTAAATTGTATATTTTCGAAAAACGAAGAAAATGGCGCTGGAATCGTATTTTTTTGAGGTCGTTTACTATTTTAAAAGTCTGTTTTCATGACAGCAGCTAAGGCTGAGTTTTACTGCAGTAAAATGGGCTTTACGTTTTCAGTCACAACTTGAAACCTGAATAGAACCAGCCCCTGAAATTTATACCGTAGATGATCGCTGATGTATTTGTGACCCTCCAACTGGAATTTCATCAAACGGACTTACGAGGAATTTTAAACGAACTATTCCGTAGACTGCAATCAGAATGTAACAAATCTGATTGCAGTCCGGTAAACGATTTTCTATAAATTACTGATAATGAACTGAGCCCCGATATTTTTACACAATAAAACTTGGAACGTTTAGGACATTCTGTAAAAAATTGGGAATTTTTGGAGAAGGGTAACTATTTTATTGAAATGCTCTAAAACAGTCCAGTTTTGATGAATAAAGCTGAAATGACATAAGTAGTTTATTGCATGTCTGATTGTCGGGTTGGTTATGTGAGAACAATCTACGGGAGTTATGTAAAAGAAAATGTTATGCTATTAAGCATGGACACCTCCATTTACAAAGGAGACTATGTCGAAACTTTCTGAAAGTCCTAACACTTAGTAAATATTTTCTAGACAAACGTTTACTAGTGTGTTCTAAACTATGCTTTTCGACTATAAACCTCGCCATAATTTTTGTAACAAAAATACACATACAACGTACAAGATACATAACTCGGGTGCAAAGTGCAAAATACAAGAAACTTATATTTATTTTTGAGAAAATAAAATAAGTAAGACACTTAGTTAAAAATATGAAATATTTTTAACACAAGAAAACATATACATAAAAGACAGTGACTCGTACTTGTACGATACAAGTCTAGTGACTAACATTAAGAAAACACGTATAGGTCACGACGTTAATTAAGCAAATCCGGTGAAGTTTACGACGCAAGGAACGCAAAGTTGTGAGTTCATGCTCCCCCATTTTCTTTTAACTGTTTTCAGTTTTATAACTCCGGGGGTGAAATACATGTTACAAATATTACAATGTTTACAAATGGTATGATGGATACAAGAATGATACGAGAAATCGTGTCACGAATAGGGTACCATAAGCACCATTAATCGTGTACATACTAAGACCGCAGAACAAAAGGTTAGATCTAATGGGTTTCAGGGCAGCCCCACTCTTGGTGACAACTAGTACCGAGTAGTGTTTTTGTGTCTCAGTCGTGAATCGACTACAGAAAAATGCCTATGGTTTGGTGACTTCCTATGTCGTGTCACATGTTAATGGCTTTGCAACCCATTAACACTTGATACATATAGAAATACTTGATTTATACAAGATACAAATTATGATTTCATACAAAGTATACAAACGTGAAATACAAATATTGCATGAATTCACACCAACATTATGTTGACGTTTTTCCAAAAACTCACATGTATTTCAGGTAACTAGGATGGATGTGCGCACGGTTTTACTCATGCTCTTGGATGTCACTTTTGTTTATCATTCAATAAAGTTGTAACTTTTCAGACAAAATGCTGTCTTGTGATGTAAACACAAAAACTACGTTTTCAATTATGTAATGTTTGGCATTTTGAAACAAATTTATGAGCATATAGTATGTTTACCTTTCGTATGCAATGAGAACCTTTCATGATCACACCTTGTGCTTCCGCCGCAGAAAGGGGTGTGACAGATTGGTATCAGAGCTGCGATTGTAGTGAATCAGGATTCCTTCTCGAGTCTAGTCTATAATCACTAGGATCCTTTCACGAAAACAATTTTTCAAAGAGTTTTCATTGCATAAAACTTTCCGCGACATCCACTACCTGAAACTGTTTACAGGAGTCTAGAAAAGACACTACGAGGCTTAGAGTGCACAAAAGTAGCACTTGGCTTTAACTGAGAAATTACTTGCAATTATGTGTGATAATTAGCATATACTTATACTAGGAGTAGAATACCACTAGTATACGTGACCTTACCTGAAAACAATGGCCTATATGAAGGAAGAGATACGAGGATGAAAACGAACTGTGTGGACTGTGCAAGGGGTTACGTAATTATGGATGCATACATAATTATGGAATTCAGTGCACAGAAATCACAGCAAGTCTTGTCACGTATAGATTCCCTCAGTGCAAGAAAAAGTCAAACGTGACACCAGCCTATTAATATACTCTGCTAGAGTAAAATTGTTTGAGGTCACTTATGTGGTATATACCTGTGTATATATACTACTACTGTCTAGTACGACGATATCAAACAAATATCTAAACATATTGTGTTATGTTCTGTCAGAACATGGCACCCAGGAAAGCTGTGAACGCTCGTGATCAACCTCCTCCTCCCCCATTGCCAAAGACTGCTGAAGAGCTGAACGCCCTACTGGAGGAAAGAATCTCCGCTGCTATCGCCCAATACGAGGCAACCCGTAGTGCAGACAGTGGTGGACCGAGCAACGCCAGACGTAATGGGAATGGAGATTCATCTGGAGGAAACGCAGCTCAGGGTTGTACTTTCAAGCAATTTCTCGACTGCAAACCAATGAATTATGACGGCACAGGAGGTGCAGTAGCGTTTGTACGTTGGACTGAGAAAACTGAAGCCACTATCCGCATGAGCAAGTGTACTGCGGATCAGCAAGTCACCTTTGCTACTGGGTTATTTGTCGATGAAGCTTTGACCTGGTGGAACTTGCAGGTCCAAACCTTGGGCGATGATGCCGCTTATGGCCTAACTTGGGAAGAACTAAAGGAAAGAATGAGAGAAAAGTACTGCTCCCGTGCTGAACTCCAAAGGCTAGAAACGGAGTTCTGGCACTTGACTATGGAAGGTGTTGACATTAATGGTTATACTCGAAGGTTCCATGATCTGTCTAGAGTGCTTCCCTACATGGTGACTCCCGAATTCAAGCGAGTTGAACGCTACATTTGGGGACTGGCCCCAGAATTTCGCGGCATGGTAACTTCGGCCAAACCTCAAACAATCACCGAGGCTGTAACTCTGGCTATCAGCCTTACTGAAGATTGTGTTCGTATGAAGAAGCTATCACTAAACCCAACAGAAGAGACCGAGACGCATGCTGAGTCGTCCGGCGACAAGAAAAGGAAACATGCAAGCCTGAACCAAGCAACTCGTAACAATAAGGGTTCCAACAAGAAGCGTGACGCCAACCCGCCGCAGGGGGCGAGATCCCTTGCAGCCATGAATGACACTCCAGCCAAAGGATACCTGGGCACTCTGCCCAAATGCAATCATTGCAAGCGTCACCACGAAGGGGTGTGTCGCGTTTCAAAATGTGACAAGTGTGGAAAATTGGGTCACCGTACTGAAGACTGTTGGGGAAAAGGAAGGAACGGAAATGGAAATCGCAACGGTGCTGGTAATGCAAATGGTGGGAATGGAAATGGTAATAACAACCGGATTGGGAATGGAGCTGGGCGTAACCAAGGATGCTTCAGATGTGGAAGCAAGGACCACTTCATGAAAGATTGCCCAGAGGGAAACAATGCTCAAGCTCGAGCATTTGTAATTGGAGCAAGGGACGGACGCGAGGACCCTAATGTGGTCAACGGTACGTTCCTCATTAACAACCACTTTGCATCCATACTATTTGACACTGGCGCCGATTATAGCTTCATGTCTGCGGAATTTAAACGCATGCTTGTAATAGAATCTAGTAGATTAGAAATTCCTTATTCCATAGAACTAGCCAATGGTAAACTTGTTGAGTCGGGCGAAGTGGTTAGAGGTTGCACATTAGAACTTGGTGAACGAAGATTTAGCATCGACCTTTTACCTATTCAATTGGGTAGCTTCGATGTAGTGGTCGGAATGGACTGGTTGTCCAAGAACAAAGCTGAAGTTATTTGTCATGAGAAAATCATTCGCATTCCTTTGGCGAATGATGAAACTCTCATCGTACATGGAGAAAGACGAAACGCGCCTCTTCGAATCATCAGTTGCATGAAGGCACAAAAGTGCTTAAGGAAAGGCTGTGTTGCTTTCCTAGCACACATTGTAGATAAGAAGGCTGTGGAGCCGAAGCTTGAAGACATTCCTGTGGTAAAGGAATTCCCTGATGTTTTTCCCGAAGATCTGCCAGGACTACCTCCGCAACGGCAAGTCGAATTCCGTATAGACTTGGTTCCAGGAGCCGCTCCTGTGGCCAAGGCACCCTATCGGCTTGCACCATCCGAAATGCAAGAATTGTCTACACAACTCCAGGAGTTGTTGGATAAAGGATTCATAAGGCCAAGCTTCTCACCTTGGGGAGCTCCAGTATTGTTCGTGAAGAAAAAGGATGGAACTCTGCGGATGTGTATCGATTACAGAGAATTGAACAAGCTCACTATCAAGAATCGGTATCCACTACCAAGGATTGATGACTTATTTGATCAGTTGCAAGGATCAAGCTATTATTCCAAGATCGATCTTCGATCCGGATACCATCAGCTAAGGATACAAGAAGAAAGCGTGCCAAAGACTGCATTTCGAACGCGCTATGGGCATTACGAGTTTCTTGTAATGCCATTCGGATTGACGAACGCACCAGCGGTCTTTATGGACCTAATGAACCATGTTTGCAAACCATATCTCGATAAATTCGTGATTGTATTTATCGATGATATCCTGATCTACTCGCGAACAAAAGACAAGCACGAGCAACATCTCAGGACCATTTTGGAACTACTGAAGAAAGAGAAGCTTTATGCAAAGTTCTCGAAATGCGAATTCTGGATTCGCGAAGTACAATTTCTTGGTCACGTTGTGAATGAGAAGGGCATTCATGTGGACCTATCCAAGATAGAAGCAATAAAAAAATGGGAAGCTCCCAAGACCCCAACTGAAGTTCGTCAATTTTTGGGCTTAGCGGGCTATTACCGACGTTTCATCGAGAACTTCTCAAAGATAGCTCAACCGCTAACGACCCTTACACAGAAAGACAAGAAATACGACTGGGGTCACAAACAAGAAGAAGCCTTCCAGTTACTTAAAAACAAGCTCTGCGATGCACCAATACTGTCATTACCCGAAGGCACTGAAGACTTCGTGGTATACTGCGACGCCTCACGACAAGGCTTGGGTTGCGTGCTCATGCAACGCCAAAAAGTCATCGCTTACGCTTCAAGACAATTGAAGGTTCATGAAAGAAACTATACCACTCACGACTTGGAACTAGGTGCGGTGGTATTCGCCTTGAAGATCTGGCGACACTATTTATATGGTACTCGATGTACAATTTTCACAGATCACAAAAGATTACAACACATATTTGATCAGAAGGAATTGAATATGCGCCAGCGGCGATGGGTCGAGCTACTAAATGATTACGACTGTGAGATCAAGTACCATCCTGGAAAGGCAAACGTTGTAGCGGACGCGTTGAGTCGAAAAGAAAGGGTTAAGACCCTAAGGGTTCGAGCGTTAGAAATGACCATCCGAACGAACCTCACTGCACGCATCCGTGATGCACAACAAGAAGCTCTCAAAGGAGAGAACCGTAAAGCTGAATACCTCCGGGGTATGCTGAAATACATGGTGCCAAATGAAGAGGGAGCCTTATACTTTAAGAAGCGTATTTGGGTTCCACTTTATGGTGGCATACGAGAAGTCATCCTTAATGAAGCCCACAAATCGAGATATTCGATCCATCCAGGATCGGACAAAATGTATCAAGACTTAAAGGAATATTACTGGTGGCTGAGAGTTAAAAGCGATGTTGCTGTTTATGTTGGAAAGTGCGTAACCTGTGCCAAGGTTAAGGTAGAATATCAGAAACCGTCCGGCTTACTACAACAACCAGAGATTCCCGTGTGGAAGTGGGAACAAATCTCGATGTACTTCATAACGAAATTACCCAGGACCCCGAGAGGGCACGATATGATATGGGTAATAGTTGATCGATTAACGAAATCTGCGCATTTCCTACCGATCCGAGAGAAAGACATCACGGGAAAGCTTGCAGAGATATACTTAAGGGAAATTGTGGCACGACATGGAGTGCCAATCTCAATTATTTCAGACAGAGATGGACGCTTTGTCTCAAGAATCTGGCAATCATTTCAGGAAGCCTTTGGATCTCAGTTAGATCTAAGCACGGCATTCCATCCACAAACAGACGGCCAGAGCGAACGGACTATACAAACTTTGGAAGATATGCTTCGCGCATGTGTCATGGACCTTGGCGGCAGCTGGGATACTCATCTACCTTTAGTTGAGGTTTCCTACAATAACAGTTATCATACGAGCATAAAAGCCGCACCGTTCGAAGCTCTGTATGGCCGCAAATGCCGATCGCCCTTATGTTGGGCAGATTCCAGAGATAAACGTATGGTTGGTCCTGAACTTGTACAAGAGACAATCGACAAGATTGCGCAGATCCGAGAGCGCATTAAGGCGGCTCGAGATCGACAAAAGAGCTACGCTGATCCGAAAAGAAAATCAGTAGAATTCAAGGTGGGAGACAAAGTGTTGTTAAAAGTCTCACCTTGGAAGGGCGTAGTCAGATTTGGAAAGCGTGGAAAGCTAAATCCACGATACATCGGACCATTCAGAATATTGAAAAGAATTGGTACCGTGGCATACAGGTTGGAGTTACCGGAAGAACTTAATGGAGTACATGATACGTTTCATGTATCCAACCTGAAGAAGAGTCCAACACAAGCAAACGTGATCATCCCGGTGGATGAAGTGCATATTGATGAAGCCCTCCGATTTACAGAACAACCCGTTGAGGTTACCGACTGGAAAGTCAACAAGACCAGGAGGAGCAGTGTGAAACTTGTCAAAGTACGTTGGAGCTCTAAGCATGGACCCGAGTACACATGGGAACGTGAAGACCAGTTCAAAGAAAAGTATCCCCACCTATTCAAGAAGACTCCTGCGAGAGTTAGTTCAGCCTGAATTTCGGGACGAAATTCTTTTAACAGGGGGAGACTGTGACAACTGGCACCAAACCGGTAATTTCCGTACACCTTAATTATTATTTATTGACTGCAATTATGTGCTTAATTGTCAGCAATGTCTGAACACATGATTAAACAAGTGAATTCATGCACGTTGTATACTACAAAATATTGCTTTATGCATAAGCGAGAGCGTTGCGTCAGAAATACTAGTAAACTCACCGGTAAGACACATGGTGTCAACAGAATTGCAGAAAGCAGTCAGACATTAGAACTGAGACCTAGGTGTAGGTCCAAAGTCAAAAATACATTAAAACCCAAGAGTACATATAAGGGTTAACTTAGACGCTCTGAAAGCAAAAATACGCACTAAAAAGCACCAGAAACGCACTTTAAGTGCATAATTTTATCAGATTCAGCTATGACCAGCTCTTAAACAATAAAATATCATACAGAATTTATGTTTTATCATCCAGAATATTTCCCTAAGTGTCGGGAATTAAAAGGGGTAAAAAGGGTACATAAAAGACACTAAACGGTGCAATGTAGCACTTTAACGGAACAGTATTTAACCGAACAACCGGACATTACCCGGGACACCAAATTTTTGCCAAACATATTAATTATTTATTTCTTGGCTAGTCGTGATCCCCGAACACCCTAACACCCACTACATATCAAATATATACCCTATGTAAGTAATACTTGATATGTAACTAACCATTACCACTCTAGTTGAAAAATATTACACATTACCCCCCCCCCCCCCACCCAACCGAAAATCAGCCCTCATGGACCCCACCATATCATCCTTCCATGCTTTATATATTTTGATTAGATTATGTGGTGGATCTTGCTTGTGGAAGTAACTAATATATGTGAATGAATCTTATAAAATCATGGCACAATATCACCACCATCATTCTCATATCTTCACTCTCTCTCCTCACTCTCTCTCTCCCTCACAGCTGCTCCAAAACCGAAACCCTCACCACCATTTTCACATCATCATCTTTCCCATTTTCAAGTCCATTCAAAGCTTTGAAGGTGAAGTTATGGAGGTTGCAAGTTGAAGAGGGTCAAGGGAGCCTTGTTCTTGCTTGTTTCTTCATATTTTCTCAACATTTTCTCACTAGAATCTCTACCCTAGCCTTGTGCTAGTAGTAAGTTTCTTATACCTTGTTTCATCTTGTTCATAGTTATGCTATGTAGTTTGATGTTGTTGTCTAAATCACAAGAACAAGTAGATGAACATAAAGGTTTATATGAAATTTACATATAAAAGTTTACTTATGATTGAGACATAAAGATAAAAACTTGTTGGTTTAGGGTTGGTTAATACATATATGATGTTTGATCGTCGAACCTTTGATAAACCCGTTGTTCGGACACATGTTAATACGATTTAGTAACATTTAAACCACAAAATAACATGCTGATGTGCTTATTCAGCCGACTTCCACAGGCTGTAAACAGACTTTAATAAATCGAAAAACGGAATTTCTGAAGCCTAAATTGTATATTTTCGAAAAACGAAGAAAATGGCACTGGAATCGTATTTTTTTGAGGTCGTTTACTATTTTAAAAGTCTGTTTTCATGACAGCAGCTAAGGCTGAGTTTTACTGCAGTAAAATGGGCTTTACGTTTTCAGTCACAACTTGAAACCTGAATAGAACCAGCCTCTGAAATTTATACCGTAGATGATCGCTGATGTATTTGTGACCTTCCAACTGGAATTTCGTCAAACGGATTTACGAGGAATTTTAAACGAACTATTCCGTAGACTGCAATCAGAATGTAACGAATCTGATTGCAGTCCGGTAAACGATTTTCTATAAATTACTGATAATGAACTGAGCCCCGATATTTTTACACAATAAAAGTTGGAACGTTTAGGACATTCTGTAAAAATTTGGGAATTTTTGGAGAAAGGGTAACTATTTTATTGAAATGCTCTAAAACAGTCCAGTTTTGATGAATAAAGCTGAAATGACATAAGTAGTTTATTGCATGTCTGATTGTCGGGTTGGTTATGTGAGAACAATCTACGGGAGTTATGTAAAAGAAAATGATATGCTATTAAGCATGGACACCTCCATTTACAAAGGAGACTATGTCGAAACTTTCTGAAAGTCCTAACACTTAGTAAATATTTTCTAGACAAACGTTTACTAGTGTGTTCTAAACTATGCTTTTCGACTATAAACCTCGCCATAATTTTTGTAACAAAAATACACATACAACGTACAAGATACATAACTCGGGTGCAAAGTGCAAAATACAAGAAACTTATATTTATTTTTGAGAAAATAAAATAAGTAAGACACTTAGTTAAAAATATGAAATATTTTTAACACAAGAAAACATATACATAAAAGACAGTGACTCGTACTTGTACGATACAAGTCTAGTGACTAACATTAAGAAAACACGTATAGGTCACGACGTTAATTAAGCAAATTCGGTGAAGTTTACGACGCAAGGAACGCTAAGTTGTGAGTTCATGCTCCCCCTTTTTCTTTTAACTGTTTTCAGTTTTATAACTCCGGGGGTGAAATACATGTTACAAATATTACAATGTTTACAAATGGTATGATGGATACAAGAATGATACGAGAAATCGTGTCACGAATAGGGTACCATAAGCACCATTAATCGTGTACATACTAAGACCGCAGAACAAAAGGTTAGATCTAATGGGTTTCAGGGCAGCCCCACTCTTGGTGACAACTAGTACCGAGTAGTGTTTTTGTGTCTCAGTCGTGAATCGACTACAGAAAAATGCCTATGGTTTGGTGACTTCCTATGTCGTGTCACATGTTAATGGCTTTGCAACCCATTAACACTTGATACATATAGAAATACTTGATTTATACAAGATACAAATTATGATTTCATACAAAGTATACAAACGTGAAATACAAATATTGCATGAATTCACACCAACATTATGTTGACGTTTTTCCAAAAACTCACATGTATTTCAGGTAACTAGGATGGATGTGCGCGCGGTTTTACTCATGCTCTTGGATGTCACTTTTGTTTATCATTCAATAAAGTTGTAACTTTTCAGACAAAATGCTGTCTTGTGATGTAAACACAAAAACTACGTTTTCAATTATGTAATGTTTGGCATTTTGAAACAAATTTATGAGCATATAGTATGTTTACCTTTCGTATGCAATGAGAACCTTTCATGATCACACCTTGTGCTTCCGCCGCAGAAAGGGGTGTGACAAAGGAGACTTCATACCAATGCAGACCATTGCTTCCTCTGGTCCTTCAATCATACCGGAATCCCGTCAATATGGATTCACATCTGCAATTCCAAACTTGAATCCCATGGGAGGTAACACTTATAACAATTCATATAACACTAACCATGGCTCTATGCAGGATACAGGTATCAATCAGGCTATGGCTAGGGAGTTACAGAAGCTTAAGGATATGATATCCAGCGTACCAGGAGTGGTTAAACCCATTCCTGAAATTGCAGATGGTAGCCATAGGATATCTCACTTTGCACCACCTATTTGTGATGCTGAGATACCCAAAAGGTTCCAGATACCAACTATGAAGCTATATGATGGTTCAACGGATCCAGAGGAACATGTAGCTCAATACAGGGAGAGGATGGAGATCACTCCAATTCCTGAGAGGTTAAAAGAAGCATGTCTATGCAAGGGTTTTGGATCCACACTCACAGGATCTGCTCTTAAATGGCTGCTAAGTCTTCCCCCTTACTCTATTACTTCATTTGCTAATCTAGTTAATTTGTTTAATAGTCAATTCTCTTGTAGTAGAAAATTTGAACGATTAACTAGTGACCTATATAGGGTAACACAAGGTCAAAATGAATCACTTAGAGATTACATCACTAAGTTTAGTAAAGAATCCTTAGATATCCCTAACCTAGATATAGCAACTGCCGTAGAAGCCTTTAAAATGGGTTTGCTTAGGGATTCATTATTCTATGATGATCTTGTTATGACCCCATGCAGGAATCTTGATGAAGTAAGAACTAGGGCCCTTAGGTTCATCCGTTTAGAGGATGACAAAAGGATCCAGGAAAGATTGACAGGATCCTCAAAACAGGAAAAGCAAGGATCCTACTTTAAGAATAACAAGTTCAAGTCCTACAACAAGTCTGACAACCAGAATGTGCATGCAGTAGAGCAAGAAGAGGATGATGAGGATTATCCTCCAATTTCTGAATACTATTTTTCTATTGATAACAATGATCTAATTCTTGCAATGCAGAATCTAGGTGAGAAATCTAGGTGGCTAAGAAAAAGTGATAAACCAGCTGCTACAAAAGACAAATCCAAGTGGTGTGCATATCATGAGGATTTCGGACATCTCACTGAAGAGTGTATTGCACTTAGAAAAGAAATCGGTTACTTGTTAAGCAAGGGACACTTGAAGGAGCTCTTGGGAAGAAAGAAGTTAAGGATCCAGGATCCTGAAAGGATACCGGAAAACGCTCCTGCTCCTCCAGCAGATGCACAAGTTATAAACTTTATATCCAGTGGATCAGACATTTGTGGTACTTCCTTTTCAGCAGCCAAAAGACATGCCAAGGAAACCAAGATGGATAATGGAGACAGACCCATCCGGACCTCCACTGTCACCAAGGATAAAATTATAACTTTTGATGAGGATGATCGTCTTGATGTTCAGGATCCTCATCATGATGGTCTTGTTATTACTCTGTTTATTTCTAACCATTTTGTCCGCAGGATCCTGATAGATGGAGGAAGCTCAGTAAACATCATCCAGCTTGATGTCCTCAAGAAGATGAACATCCCTGAATCAGACATTGTCCCAAGATCCTCAGTACTTGTGGGATTCAGCGGAGAAACCAAAAATACATTGGGGACATCAAACTCCCCATCTATATTGAAGGACCCCATTCTTATAAAAAATTTTGTGTTATAGATTGCTTATCTTGTTGTAATGTTATCCTTGGCAGGCCATGGATACATGACATGAAGGCAGTCCCATCTACCTATCATCAATGTGTAAAGCTTCCTAGTCCGTGGGGAGTGGTGAAAATTGAGAGTGATCAACAAGAAGCTAAGAATTGTTACACATCGTCAATGAAGCCAGCCTCAAGACCAAGGGAGCAATAGCAACTAAAGTATCCTCCAAGAGATGTCTTGGAGGCAAGAGAACAGGATGTGAAAGAAATCCTTATGGATCCCCATGATCC
Source organism: Helianthus tuberosus (assembly GCA_030545235.1). Lineage (NCBI taxonomy): Eukaryota > Viridiplantae > Streptophyta > Magnoliopsida > Asterales > Asteraceae > Helianthus > Helianthus tuberosus. The sequence goes on from CM060445.1 coordinate 112,771,214, forward strand.
TGAATCCATCATCTTCTTAGGGTCAGAGATCCTCAGCAACATTGAACAAGATCTAGTATCATTCCTTAAGAGGAGGAAAACTACCTTTGCTTGGAAGCATGAGGATATGACAGGTATATCTAAGGATATAATTACTCATAAGCTTGGCATTGACAGGTCATTCAAGCCTATACATCAGAAGAGGAGGAAGTTTGCACCTGAAAGGAATGCTACTATCCAGGAAGAGGTAGATAAACTACTTCGGGCAGGTATGATAAGAGAGGTTAAGTATCCAAGATGGTTAGCCAATGTGGTTGTTGTTCAAAAGAAAAATGGAAAGTGGAGGGTATGTGTCGATTTTACGGATTTAAACAAGGCATGTCCCAAGGATCCTTTGCCATTACCCCACATTGACTCCATGGTGGATCCTACCGCGGGTCATGAGTTGTTGACTTTTATGAATGCTTCATCTGGATTTCAACAAATTCAGATGGAACCATCTGATCAAGAGGATACAGCCTTTATGACCCCAACTGGTATATATTGTTATATTGCTATGCCATTTGGACTAAGGAATGCAGGTGCTACATATCAAAGACTAGTCAATATGATGTTCAAGGAACAAATTGGACACACTATGGAAGTCTATATAGATGACATGGTGGTTAAGTCCAAGAAAGCTGAGGATCACCTTAGAGACCTGGAGGAAGCATTCAATATCCTTGATAAATTTAATATGAAACTAAATCCTTCCAAGTGTCACTTTGGTGTTAAAGCAGGTAAATTCCTAGGCTATATGGTGACAAAAAGAGGCATTGAAGCAAGTCCAGAGCAAATCAAGGCTATTGTGAATATCAAATCTCCTGCCAATGCTAAGGATGTGCAAAGATTGACAGGCAGGATCGCAGCCTTGAACAGGTTCATATCCAAATCCTCAGAAAAATGCAAAGAATTCTATGACATTTTGAGGAAGAACAAGAAATTTGAATGGACTGAAAAGCATGAAAATGCTCTCAATGCTCTCAAGGATTACCTATCCTCAGCCCCTGCCTTGATGAAACCAGAAAACAGAGATATATTATCCTTGTATTTGGCGGTATCCTCTAAAGTAGTAAGTGCGGTCCTTGTTAAGGATCACGAAGGTACACAACATCCTGTCTATTATGTAAGTAAGAGTTTGCTTGATGCTGAATATAGGTATTCACATTTAGAAAAACTTATCCTTGCATTGATTATGGCATCTACTAAATTAAGACATTATTTTGAAACTCATGCCATTATTGTTAAAACTAATTTTCCAATTAAGAATGTTCTCAGGAAACCTGAAATGTCAGGAAGGATGGCTAAGTGGGCAGTGAAGCTTAGTGCATATGATATAAGTGAACCAAGGACTGCCATCAAATCCCAAGACTTAGCTGACTTTGTGGCAGATTTTAGTAGTGGGTTGCAAAAGGAAGCTGAGTTAGAAGTCCAACAGCTGGAAGAAACTAAGGATCATTGGATACTCTTCACCGATGGTGCTTCTAATGTCAAAGGAACAGGACTTGGAATACTACTAAAATCGCCACAGGGGGACATAATACCCCACTCCATAGCTTATGAATTTCAAACTACCAACAATGAGGCTGAGTATGAAGCCTTGATAGCTGGTTTGCAAATTGCTAAGCATATGAGGATCAGTTTGACACAGGTACCAAGGGAAGAGAATGTAGAGGCTGATGCATTAGCCAACCTAGGATCATCCTTGAAGATCCTGGAGGATATCAGGATCCCTATTATCCATATCCTAACCCCTGCTATCGAGGATCATGTAGCCATGGAGATAGGAGAGGATTCTGCAATCATCCCTAGTGATGATACTCAATCTCATTCAGGATCATGGATCCTTCCAATCATGAGATACATACAACATGGAGAAATCCCTACAGGAGAAAACCCCAGAGCTTTCAAAATTAAGGTATCTCAATTTACAATATTGAATAATATGTTGTATAAACGATCTCTTGCAGGACCATATCTAAGATGCATTAAGGATCCTGAAATCCAAGAAGTCCTAAAGGATTTTCACGAAGGAGATTGTGGAAACCACACTGGGGGCAGGGCATTATTCTCAAGGATCCTGAGGACATGATACTATTGGCCTACTATGAAGAAGGATGCTATGGAATATGCCAAGAAGTGTGATCCTTGTCAGAGACAAAATAATATCCTTCACCAACCAGCAGAACTTTTGCATCCTATATCCTCTTCTTGGCCATTTATGAGATGGGGAATGGATATAGTTGGTAAGCTTCCTAAGGCACCTGGTGGAAAAGTATTCATGCTTGCTATGACTGATTACTTCTCCAAGTGGATAGAGGCTGAAGCCTTTGCTCAAGTCAGAGAAAAGGAAGTGATATCCTTTATTAAAAGAAACATTATTACTAGATTTGGTATTCCTTCTGAAATTGTTTGTGATAATGGATCCCAATTTATTGGGAATATAACTACTAACTTTTGTGACAGCTGGGGGATTAAGATGATAACATCAACACCAGTCCACCCACAAGCTAATGGCCAGGCAGAATCATCCAACAAGATCATCATCAACAATTTGAAGAAGAAGCTTGGATCCAAAAAAGGGAAATGGGCAGAAGAATTACCTTATGTACTTTGGGCTGATAGGACAACTCCCAAGAATGCTACTGGCCAAACTCCATTCTCTTTGGTATTTGGAGCAGAATCAGTGATCCCTACAGAGATGGTGGTTCCTACTGCAAGAACAAGCATTCGTGATCCTGAAGAAAATGCTAAAAACTTGGTTCAAGACTTGGATACTATAGAAGAACTCAGGGATTTGGCAAGGATAAGGATGGCCAGTTATCAACAAAGGATGGCTGGAGCCTACAACAAGAATGTCAGGATCAGGAAATTCCAAGTTGGTGATATGGTATTAAGGAAAGCATTTCAGAATACCACCAATCCTGTTGATGGGAAGTTAGCACCAAAGTGGGAAGGCCCCTATTTGATTGAAGCTGAAGCAGGAAAGAGGGCATATTGATTGCTAACAATGGAAGGTGATTTGCTACCAAGAGCTTGGAATGCTGTCCACTTGAAGAAATACTTAATGTAATAAGGATCCATGATCCTTTGCTAACAAGTATCCTTGAAGGATCCTTACAAGACAGAAGATCCTCATTTTGGTAATGATTTGACCTTAAACTATTTCATTCCTTACTTATCCTATATATATAAGGATAAGGATCCTGGATCCTTTATCCTCCTTTCACTTGAATCTGAGTTTTGTAGAAGGATTAGGTATCCTTAACAAAGGATTGAGTATCCACAAGAAATACCCAGTTATTTGGGCTTGACCCCAGTTATTTGGGCTTGACCCCAGTTATTTGGGCTAGTCCCCAGTTTTGGGCCTGTCCCCAGTATCGCCAGCAGCGCACGATGATCCTGGTACAGTTCATGGCAATGGGACCAGTACTAGCTTTAGGGGCTGACAATTTTATTGTACTGGCTGTATCCGGGATCCTACGTATAATGGTAGACGTACCATACATCCGTTCCTAAGGTTTCTAACGTTTTCACGTTAGCTAAGGTTTTGGCATTTTTATGTCACTAAGTTTGGATAGTCGCCAGTGAGGGCCATACTCCAGTTTACACAAGATCCTTTGGGCTTGTCCCCAGTTATCCTTTGGGCTTGTCCCTAGTTATCCTTTGGGCTTGTCCCCAGTATATTGGGCTTGTCCCCAGAATTGTTGGGCTTGTCCCCAGTTACTAACTCTTCTCTTATATTTGGCTTAGTCCCAAGTTATGTTCTGTTTCAGGGTTTTGAAGTTAAACAGTCAAGGATCCTTGATCCTCACCTTTTATTAAGGTTTGTCTTTCGGTTATCTTGATTATGAATGTTAGAGGGTTAGGATCCTAACTTGGATTCTCATGTATGATCCTTAATCATTTAGATTTTATTCATTATTCATATAAGTGACCCTTATCCTTTGACAACGGAACTAATGATCCTTAAGTTGCATAACTTTTCTGAATTTATGGGATATTTGATCCTTGATCATATCCTAAAATTTTTAAACATGATTTATTAAACTTGATAAATTCAAACAAAGTGGATAACTATAATAAGAAAATAAAGAATGCACAAGGATAACAACACGGGAAATAGCCAAAAAGTTGAAGTTATTTTTATTCACAAAAGTTAACCCTTCGAAGGTTGTCAAAATTACCTACCCCAAGTATCTACCAGCAATACGTGGCCCGTCCGCTGGGGTAGGTAAAGGGTGTCCATTGTTAATAGGTCTTTGAAGTGCAGGAAATAAAAGATGATAGGATAACAAGTGGCTTCATCCCCCAAACAGAGGATCCCTCCACCACCTATTATCCTACCTATTGTCTAAGGATCCTTGATCCATAACCCTAGAAACTATTGTTCAAAATACAACCCAACATTGTTTCAAAACACCATAACCAAAAAACTTTCAAATCCTAAAAAAATGGGCTCTGGCCACGTCTAGAAATATCCATCATCGCCCATTTCTGCAGCTCACACCTTGGCTGCATCACCACTAGCATCATCACCAGCTTGATCCTTCCCGCTGCCACTCGCTTCGATTGCCAAGACCTCGGTAGCCTCTTCTTCATCCTCCAGCTCTGCCAGCTTTGCCTTCCAACCCTCCTTGTCCCAAGTGGTCCGGTCGAAGTCAGGATCCTCAGCCTCCTGAGCCATTTGCAGCTTGATTTTGTACATAGTGATGGCGGCAGAGATTTTAGCATCCTCCAGCAGTTCAGCTTTTTCATGGTCAGCATCTATCTGGGCCATGACTACCTGCTTCTTCGCCAGATTAAGATCCTTTTCAAGGGAGGAGATGGTCTGATCCTTGGCCAGAAAGAACTTTTGGAACTCCTGATGTTTCTGCTCCGCCTCTTCAACGTATGCATCAAACAGCATTTCGACCTCAGCAAATTTCTGCAAAAAAACCAAGATAAAGTTCAGGATCACGTGATCCTCAGGCGGGCAGGATGGTCAAGCATGGTCAGTGATCCTTACCTCGGCAAAGTATTCTTGAAACTGGTGGCGGATAAGAGGCAAGCCTTCAAGATTGTCAGCATCGGAGGCTTTTATTTTCTTTCCCTTGGAGGTGGTAGGCCTTGGAACCATAGCACTTGGGCTAGCAGCCGTCTTCTTCTTCCCAGACCTGGGACCAACGGTAGTAAGATCGGTAACACTGAAGCGGGAAGCAGACCTTTAGGATTTTCCAGCACCTATCCATCCAAAACAAAAGATAAGTATTCTTGTTTTATTAACGTTTTAACATTTAATTATATACAAACATGGATACTTACTTGACATTGTGACAGAGCCTGAGGATACTTCTTGAGAATCCTTGGTACTTGCTTGGAATGATCTTATAGCAGGATCAAGACTCCGAAAAGCAGCAAGCCTTTCCTTCGTGGCAGGTGTGGTAATGATGTGTGAAACAGAAATAGCTGCAAGATAGAAACAAAGGGGTTAGTGATCCTCAGCGGAGACAGGGTATCCTATGATCCTTCTATAAGGATCCTCTATCCTACCATGAGTGGCCCATGTTCTGGGGAGATCCTTCCCATTAGGGATAGAATCCCTCCTGACGAAGAAAAAACGTTTCTTCCACTTGTTATCATTCTTGGTGGTTTTCAAGATTGGATGAGGTTCACCGGGTTTATGTTTGAATAGAAAACGGTGTGAACCATGGCTCACAAGGTTGTATAGTTCAGACAACTCTGACATTCCCAACTCCACATCCTCCTGCTCGATGATCCTCTCAAGGGTAAACAGAATCCTCCACATCATTGGCATAGCCTGGATGTAGGATATGCCGGTAAGGGAGAAGAAAGATTGGGTAAAATCAGGAAAAGGGTAGGAGTATCCTATCGAGAATGGGGTGACTGGAAATGCAACCCATGTTTCAGAGACGAAATCACTCCAGACGGTAGGGTCAAAGGTTTTAAAAACAGTGCTCACCGGAAAGCAATGGCGAATCCTGTCGATCTCAGGACCAGTAAAGCAGCATCGTTCCTTCGGAGAGTCTTCGATGATCCCTTGGCTTTTTAAGGGACTGTCTTTTCGATGATCCTTAGCAGGGGATGACCTTAGCTTCATTGTGATTCGGAAATTTTTAAGAAAAAAGAAACAGAGTAAGAAGGAGAAGAGAGAGAGGAAAGAGAAGTACCTGCTTGATCTTCAAATGTGGATTTAAAGGGAGTTTCGCTTGAATTTAAATGCACATTGAACCTTATCTCTAACTTCAATTTATAATCATGATCCTGCAGGGATGTCGCCTCAATGACGTGAAATTGGTAACGGCTAGTCAGATTATAACGGCTATATATCCGTTGATTTGTTACGGATAAGATCAAGAAAATATAACTCGACAATTTACACTTTACTCCTTATATTTTGGGGGCAATTGTTAGGGGAGGATTTTGTAAATCCTAAGGATCACGGGTCCTCAACTGCTATCAGGATCATGGATCCTCAATTCTGTTTGAATTAAGGATCCTCAGCAGGTGTCACAGGATCAGGATTCAGGATCACTGTTGTTATCCTACTACTAACAATTGTCTTCCTTGTACGTAAACTTGTTTTGCAGGAACGAGAGCATGGACCAAGTCTCATCGAAATTCCTGGAGTATATTCCCTCAATATTCCGCACGTGCTTAACCATTGTGAACGTTATGGAGATCGTGGGGAGAGTGCACAAATTGCAGATAGTTAGTTAGACTAGTTATTTTCTAATTTAAAAATGGGGATGACAAGCTTGATAGAACACTTAGCTAATTTTGGCATACACACACACCCGTAACAGCTCTCAGTCAGCTCTCAAGCAATACTTGGCGGTTTCATACACTTTTTTGCACATTACACACTAGTGATCCTTGTAACAAGCTTGTTATCATCCCGAGTTGTAATCTTACTTTTGTTTAATCATAGTTGGTGATCGGTAGTTTCCATCACCCGAGGTTTTTTATGCCGGAGATCAACTCTTGATCAAGGGCTTTTTCCTCGTATAAATCTCCGTGTCATTTGTTCATTACATTTCTGAGTGATCCTTAATATTGTTCATTGATTCAAGCATCACACCTCACATCAGAAAGTTTGGTTGCATTATCTTTGCTTGAGTTTTGACCAAAACAAAGATTATTTTAAAATAATTGTCCCAAGTTATAAAAGATTATTTATGCCTTGTGCATTTAAACCAATTTTCTTAAATATTTTCAAAAGAGTCGGTTAATTGTATTTACCAGTGTAAACTGACGTATTTTCCAAAAAGGTTAACTGTAGGTACTAAGCGAAATGGGCTGGCTACTCCTAGTATCGAATAAAGAGTCTTGCAAGCTTTTGATGCTTAAGTCTGTTGAACAATATTTCTTTTTATCTTTTGATCCGCCTGTGGATCCATCTTACAATCCGTTGTAATATTTAATGTTACTTTTGAATCGGTTTGTAATATTATTACTTTAGACTTCCGATGTGCATTGAACTGTGATTGTTGACTATGATGATATCAACTACGTCACGATACTCCCCACCGGGCCCATCGATAATACGTGGAAATATCGGGGTGTGACAGGAGGCAGCGGCTGGAGGCAGTGGTAAAGGTGGTGATGAGAAGGTGGTTGAAGCAACGAAGGTGTGAGCTGCATAAATGGGCGATGATGGATAATTCTAGACGTTTCTGGAGCCCATTTTTTATGGTTTGGTAGTTTTTTTGTGGTTATGGTGTTTTGAATAATTGGTCTGTAATTACTTTGAACAATAGTTGTTAGGGTTAAGGATCACTAATCCTTTGGACAATAGGGGGGTAGCAAAGGTGGATGGGTCCTTCTGTTTGTGGAGGATGAAGCCTTTGATGCCCCTCGCCTTTTATTTCCTGCACCTTATGAACCTTTAGTATGGACACCCTTTGCCAACCCAAGTGAACGGGCCACGTTTTGCTGGTAGAAACTTGGGTTGGCAATTTTGACAACCTTTTAAAGGGTTAACTTGATAAATAAATAAAACTTTAACTTTTGGCTATCTCTTGTGTTGTTGATTTTGTCTTTAAATATTGTTTCATATAGATTTATTTGTCGATTTCCATTCTAAAATTTTAGGATTTATAACTGTTAGAAAGGATATCAAATGTATATTGAAATCAGTTTAAGTAAAAAGATTACACACTATATGATAAAGGATCATACATCCTGTTGTCAAAGGATAAGGGTAAAATTAACAAACCAAGAATAAAGTTAAAGTCAATAAGGATCATACAAGAGAATCCAAGTTAGGATTCTATATCCTTAACACTTACAACTATGCCAACAAAAGATAAAATCTAGTATAAAGTTAGGATCCTGGATCCTTAACTATTTAGCTTTGGAAACCTGCAATAACATATCACTTGGGACTAAGCCAATTGCTAAAGAAAGTATTAGTATCTGGGGACAAGCCCAACAATCTGGGGACAAGCCCTATAAACTGGGTACAAGCCCAAAGACTGGGGACAAGCCCAAAGACTGGGGACAAGCCCAAAGATTGGGGAAAAGCCCAAAGAATCTTGTGTAACCTGGAGTATGGCCCACACTGGCGACTATCCAAACTTAGTGACATGAAGATGCTAAAACCTTAGCTAACGTGAAAACGTTAGAAACCTTAGGAACGGATGTATGGTACGTCTACCATTATACTTAGGATCCTAAATACAGCCAATACAATGAAATTGTCAGCCCCTAAAGTGGGTACTGGTCCCATTGCCTTGAACTGCACAAGGATAATCGTGCGCAACTGGCGAAGGTGTAAGAACCTGATTCATAGAAGGTAATAGATACCTTAAACTAGGGACAGGCCCATAAACTGGGGATAAACCCAAAGACTTTGGAGATTTGACCAAGTACTTGATCCTTTGCCAACAATACATCTACTTTTGCAAAACTCAGAACTTGATGAAAAAGGATAAAGGATTCTAATACCCTCTCCTTACAATTAAATGAATTAAAGAATTTGAGAAATAATAATCAAATCATTACTAGAATGAGGATCATATATCCTCTGAGGATCCTTAACATGAACTGAATATAAGGATTTCCAGGGATCTAGGATCCTTCTTACATGAAGTACTTCTTCAAATGGACAGCATTCCAAGCCCTTGGTAAAAGATCACCTTCCATTGTTAGTAAACGATATACCCCCTTTCCTGCCTTAGCTTCAATTAGATAGGGACCTTCCCACTTTGGTGCTAGCTTGCCATCAGAAGGATTTGTGGTATTCTGGAATGCTTTCCTCAACACCAAGTCACCAACTTAAAATTTCCTGATCCTGACATTCTTGTTATAAGCTCCAGCCATTCTTTGTTGATATCTAGCCAACCTTATCCTTACTAAATCCCTGAGTTCTTCTATGGTATCCAGATCTTGAATCAAGTTTTCAGCATTTCCTTTAGGATCACGGATGCTTGTCCTTGCAGTAGGGACTACTATCTCTGTAGGGATCATAGATTCAGCTCCAAACACCAAAGAAAATGGAGTTTGACCAGTAGCATTCTTGGGAGTTGTTCTATCAGCCCATAACACATAAGGTAGATCTTCTGCCCATTTCCCCTTCTTGGATCCAAGCTTCCTTTTCAAGTTGTTGATGATAATCTTGTTGGATGATTCTGCTTGACTATTAGCTTGTGGGTGGACTGGTGTTGATGTTATCATCCTAATCCCCCAACTATCACAAAAGTTAGTAGTTCTACTTCCAATAAATTGGGATTGATTATCACAAACAATTTCAGAAGGTATGCTAAATCTAGTAATGATGTTTCTTTTAATAAAGGATATCACTTCCTTTTCTCTGACTTGTGCAAAGGCCTCAGCTTCTATCCACTTGGAAAAGTAATCAGTCATAGCAAGCATAAACACTTTTCCTCCTGGTGCCTTGGGAAGTTTGCCAACTATATCCATTCCCCATCTCATGAATGGCCAGGAAGAGGATATAGGATGCAGGAGCTCCGCTGGTTGATGAAGGATATTGCTATGTATTTGACAAGCATCACATTTCTTTGCATATTCCACAACATCCTTCTTCATGGTAGGCCAATAATACCCTATTCTAAGGATCCTTGAGAATAGTGCTCTGCCCCTAGTCTGGTTTCCACAATCTCCTTCATGAAAATCCTTCAGAACTTCTTGAATTTCTGGATCCTCAATGCACCTTAGATATGAACCTGCAAGAGATCGTTTATATAAGATGTTATTTAGTATTGTAAATTGAGATACCTTGATTTTGAAAGCTCTAAGATTTTCTCCAGTAGGAATCTCACCATGTTGTATATATTTCATGATTGGAAGGATACAGGATCCTGAATTTGACTGTGCACCATCAATAGGTATAATTGCAAAATCCTCCACTATCTCCATGGCTGTGTGATCCTCAATAGCAGGAGCTAAGATGTGGATAATGGGTATCTTAACATCCTCTGGAATCTTCAAAGATGATCCAAGGTTAGCTAAGGCATCAGCTTCTGCATTTTCTTCCCTAGGTACCCGTGTCAAACTAAAAGAAGTAAAAGAGTCTGCCAATTTCTTGACTATCTCTAGATATTTGATTAGTCTTTCACCTTTAACAGCATAAGAACCATTATAGTGGTTAGTAATTAGCAAAGAATCTACATGTACCTCAAGATACCTGATCCTCATGTGCTTGGCAATTTACAAACCAGCTATTAAGGCCTCATACTCAGCCTCATTATTAGTAGTTTGAAACTCACAAGCAATTGAGTGGGGTATAATGTCCCCCTGTGGCGATTTTAGTAGTATGCCTAGTCCAGTTCCTTTGACATTTGAAGCCCCATATGTGAAGAGTATCCAAGGATCCTTAGTCTCTTCAAGTTGTTGAACTTCCAACTCAGCTTCCCTTTGTAGACCACTACTAAAATCAGCCACAAATTCAGCTAAGGCTTGGGATTTAATGGCAGTTCTTGGCTCATATTTAATGTCATATGCACTAAGCTTGACTGCCCATTTTGCCATCCTTCCTGATATTTCAGGTTTCCTGAGAACATTTTTAATAGGAAAGTTAGTCTTAACAATAATAGGATGAGTCTCAAAATAATGACGTAATTTAGTAGATGTCATGATTAAAGCAAGAATAAGTTTCTCTAAGTGAGAATACCTGGACTCAGCATCAAGTAGACTTTTACTTACATAGTATACAGGATGTTCAGTACCTTCATGATCCTTAACAGGGACCGCACTTACTGCCTTAGTAGAGACTGCTAGGTATAAGGATAATATCTCCCCATTTTCTGGTTTCATTAAGGCTGGAGCTGAGGATAGGTAATCCTTAAGGGCCTTGAGGGCATTCTCATGCTTTTCAGTCCACTCAAATTTTTTATTCTTTCTCAGGATGTCATAGAATTCTTTGCATTTCTCTGATGACTTTGAGATGAATCTGTTCAAGACTGCGATCCTTCCTGTCAATCTTTGCACATCCTTAGCATTGGCAGGAGACTTGATGTTCACAATGGCCTTGATTTGTTCTGGACTTGCCTCTATCCCTCTTTTTGTCACCATGTAACCTAAGAACTTGCCAGCTTTTACTCCAAAATGGCATTTGGACGGATTCAATTTCATGTTGTATCTATCAAGGATATCAAATGCCTCCTCCAAATCTTTAAGGTGATCCTCAGCTCTTTTGGACTTAACCACCATGTCATCAACATAGACTTCCATTGTGTGTCCAATTTGTTCTTTAAACATCATATTTACTAGCCTTTGGTATGTAGCACCTGCATTTCTTAGTCCAAAGGGCATAGCAATATAACAATAGATACCAGTAGGGGTCATAAAGGCTGTATCCTCTTGATCAGATGGTTCCATCTAAATTTGTTGGAATCCAGATGAAGCATCCATAAAAGTTAACAACTCATGACCCGTTGTAGCATCCACCATGGAGTCATTGTGGGGTAAAGGGAAAGGATCCTTGGGACTTGCCTTGTCTAAAATCAGTAAAGTCGACACATACCCTCCACTTTCCATTCTTTTTTTGTACAACAACCACATTGGCTAACCATCTTGGATACTTTACCTCTCTAATCATACCTTCTTTGAGCAGTTTATCTACCTCCTCTTGGATAATGGCATTTCTTTCAGGTGCAAACTTTCTCCTTTTCTGATGTATGGGTTTGAAGGACCTGTCAATGCCAAGTTTATGAGTAATAATATCTTTAGAAATACCTGTTATGTCTTCATGTTTCCAAGCAAAGGTAGCTTTTCTCTTTTTTAAGAAGGATACTAAATCCTGTTCAATGGTGTTAAGGATCCTGGATCCTATAAAGACCTTGGATTTAGGATCCTCAGGGTTCATCAGAATGTCTTTGACATCTTGCTCTCTTGCCTCCAGGACATCCCTTGGAGGATACTTTAGTTGCTATGCCTCCCTAGGTCTTGAGGTTGGCTTCATTAATGAAGTGTAACAATTCTTGGCCTCTTTCTGATCACTTTCTATCTTTACCACACCCCATGGAGTCGGGAGTTTAACACACTGATGATACGTAGATGGGACTGCTTTCATATCATGTATCCATGGCCTGCCAAGGATAACATTACAACAAGATAAGCAATCTATGACACAAAATTTTTGAACAGAATTTACTCCCTCTATGTAAACAGGAAGTTTAATGTCCCCCAATGTGTTCTTGGTTTCTCCACTGAATCCCACAAGAACTGTTGATCTCGGGATAATTTCGGATTCAGGAATGTTCATTCTCTTGAGGACATCTAGTTGGATAATGTTCACTGAGCTTCCCCCATCAATGAGAATCCTGCGAACAAAATGGTTAGAAATAAACAATGTAATAACAAGACCATCATGATGAGGATCCTGAAAACTGAGGGTAGGATCCTTGAACCGATAGAGTCCCCATGTATCCTCCCGAACTAGAGAAGGATCCTTGATGCTGGAAGGAGGATCCTTGAGGCTGAAGGGAGGATCCTGAAGACTGGAAGTAGGATCCTTGAGCCTGTGTCATCGCCGATGATCCATAGTGCATATTCGATGATCCTCCATGGTAATGGACACCTGATGCCATAGAGTGCTGAGTAGTTGTTGTTGGAGTACCGAAATCCAATGATCTATGCACCAATGGAGAGTGATCCTCCGTTGAACTCTTCAATTTCTTGATTTCATCAATCTCACGAAGGATCCTGTCATTAGTTTTGTCCTGCTGCTGCATGTAATCCTTCATCTGCAAAATCATAGAATAAAGATCATTGTTAGTAGGAGCAGAAGAAACAACAGTAGTTGCTTTTGTGAAAACGGGGGTTTGTTTCTTCGCAGCATTCTCAGCATTCTTCTGGGATCCAGAAGGAAAAGGAGGCAAAGGTGGAATGCCCTGTGAAGAGGTGATCGCCGGCATGGAGCTTGAAGTGTTCCTCCCTTGAGAAGCCATGTGGTTGAAGGTAACGAACAGAAATGAGTGAAATGAACAAGATTTTTCAAGAATGAAGTACCGATTGCCCCACGATGGGCGCCAAACTGTTTTGGTCAAAAATCACACAAGGATAATGTAACCAAATCTGATTTTTATGATGTTAGATGCTTGGTTAATTGAACAAATGTGTAAATAAGAAATGAATGAAATGAATGATGAACAAAAGGATTTATACGAGGAAAAAGCCCTTGATCAATGAATGATCTCCGGCACAAAAAACCTCAGATAGTGAAAACTATCACTATCAACTATATTGAACAAATAAAGATTACAACTTTGGATGATAACAAGCTTAATACAAAGATTGCTAGAGTGTTAGTGTGTGTAATCGCCAAGTGATTGCAGAGAGTTCGAATTGTGTGAAAGTGTGTTGCTAACTTGCTAAATAAAGCTTGTTATCCCATTCAAAAATAGAAAAAAATCTAATTAACTAACTATCCGACTTATGTGCTAGCCCCCCACGATCACCATAACGGTCATGTAGCTCTTGCACGTGCAACAATATGGAGCATATTCCCTTGGAATCTCGGCAAGAACAAGTCTCCTTCGAATACACTTGAAAAACAAGCTAAAGGATGATGGAAACAATTGTTAGTTCAGAATAATAAAGAGGATACTGGATCCTTAGCCTTCCTGCAGCATCTCCTGAGGATCCTCGATCCAAACTGAATTGAGGATCCATGATCCAGGCTACACTTGAGGATTCGTGATCCATATGCTATAAAATTCTATCCCTAACATTTGTGATATGGAGTTAACAACTTTGAGTCCGATGATGAAGTTTCTTAACAACATCCCATGGCATGTTGCATTGTACACTGCAACATATTGTGTCATCATTGTTGAGGTTGTTGTTAACTGTTCCTTATGACTCCTCCATGAAATTGGTCTGGCTGTAAGCATAAAGATGTACCCTGAAGTCGCTTTCTTATAATCTTTGCATTAGAAAATTTAGAATTTGAATAGCCCACTATTTCCAAGTTGTTAGTTCTTTTGTACGTGAATTTATAGTCTTTCGTTCCTTGTAGATATCGCAACACTTTATTTGCTACTTTCAAATGATCTAGGTCGGGATTAGATTGATATCAGCCTAGCATTCATGCAGTATATGTAATATCGGGACGAGTACAGACTTGAGCACACATCAAACTTCCCACTACTAAAGCATAAGGTATAAATCTCATATGCTCCTTTTCAACCTCTGTTTTCGGACACTAAAACGAGCCAAAAACATCTCCTTTAACTACTGGAGCAACTGATGGAGAGAAATGTTGCACATTATAACGTGTAAGAATACGATCAATATATAAGCCTTTTGAGACAGACCTAATATCCCATTGGTACGATATTGGTGTATTTAAATGCCTATTACATAAGAGGCTTATCCGAGATCCTTAATGTAAAAATTTCGCGAAAGTAATCGCTTTGACTCATGCAACTAATCTAAATTATTACCCTCCAAAAGGATATCATCAACATAAAGGACAAGTACAACAAAATTGCTCCCACTCATTTTGAGGTATGTGTATTGATCCACTTGATTCTTGATAAAGCCTTCTTTTTTTCATAATTTCATCAAATTTAAAATACCATAGACGTGATGCTTATTTTAACCCATGCATGGTTTAGGTTTTTTTTTTTTTTTTTTTTTTGGAGGGGGGGGGGGGGGGGTGTTTGGTTTTTTTTAGGTTTTTGGGGGGTGTGGGTTAGGTTTTTTGGTGGTGGTGGGGTGGGGTGAGGGTGTGTGTTTAGGTTTTGGGTGGTGGTGTAGTGGGTTTAGGTTGTAGGTTATTGGACACTTGTCACTCTATAAATCCTTCTTACACTTCTTACAATTAGGAGTTTTTGTAGAATAACTTAACCCTTTGTGCTTGACTTTATAAACCATTTTTTTTGTTATGTTACGTTGTAAGCATGCTTTGATCGTTTTCATTTCATCAAAATTACAATACTTGACCAACAGTCAAACGTAATTTAAGTCGTAAGAAGTATTTAGAGATTTATTAATTATCTCATTTTCATTATTCAACCCGTGTATAAAAAAACATTTACATACATACATGATTATATAGTTTCATTATATATATTGGAAAAGACTAATAAATCCTAATCCGAATAAAATTATATGACTGGATGGTTAGGCGGGCGAAATTACAGGTCTGTCCTTGGAGAGCTAGAGTAATTTTGATGTATGTAACTAGCTTTATTCTGTATTCTCCTCTTTGTTGCCTTTTCTGTTTTTGGTGATTGTATTTCTGTCTTAGCTCCTCGCTAAGATGGTGCTGTTTGTGGTTAATGAAATCTCCTTTTGCTTGGAAAAAAAACTAGAAGCATCCTATGGATTTGAAGTCAACTCAGGGTCACATTTAATTTGCATACAATTTCTTTTAAAACTAATCATGTTTTCGCTGTTTATTATGGTCTCCCATAATGGACCTTTGACTTGAAATTTAAGGTCTTTAGGTCGTTTTAACTTTATTAGTTAATAATTTAAATACAATTATAAAAAATAATTTCATAAAAATGTGTTTTTCTTTCATGTAAAAGGAAGAGATTTAATAGGTAGAAACATCTACTAATTTACTCTTTACTAATTTATTTATAACGTAAACATTTAAATGATATCAACTTGACCCAGTTGAATAAAAAATGTATGAATCTCAATGTAGGTATATGCTTCAATATTCCATTATGTTGACAAATTAATCTAATAAAAATTGCGACTATTATTCCATTGTAAAAGATGCATGAAATTAACATTTTCCTAATAAAAATAGTGAAGAATTTCAATAGATTAAATGTACATGTGGAGTAATCGGTAATTTTAAAAAATCTGTATTTTAATCATTTTAAACAAGAAACTTCTTTATTCCAACACCATGTTTGCATTTTACTTCATTTATATAACTTAGGCGTGTAAACAGCACAACGAAAATTCTATATTCCAACCCACTACTAAGTTAAATAAGTTACATACATACATGTGTGTTAGTCATTCAAATTATATTTGAAAAAGCACAACCAAAATTCTATCTTCCAACCCATTACTTTAGTTTGTCTTACAATAATTTATATATACAAGGGTGTTAATTATTCGAATTGCTTTGCAAAAACTTAAATTCGGAAGTAACTGAATTTATTTTTAGTTTTCAAAATTGGAAATCGAGTTATTCAAATTGAATTGTAGGTCCCCTATTCCCGATGAATCGTTACAAAACTGATAATCTACCTAGGGTGCGGAATCCCCTTGATAAACCGATTAACCAGAAACAAGAATATATGTAGATGAAGAACTCAAACACACAATATTTAAACCAATCTTCTGTGATTATCAAACAAACTGTTTTACAACCACTCAAGATCTCTCTAGAACTCACAGCCGATTTCTGTGTTTTCTTAAACTCACAAACTCGAAATCCTTCTCTCAAAAGTCTAAAGTCTAACACTAAAACTAAAGCGTAATGCTACTTATATACTCACAGCATACATACGAATGGGGCTAGCCCACACACATTCTAAACTGAATTCGGGCTAGACTAACATGGACTCAATACAAACTCAAACTTGGTTAGGCTTTCGCAAACTCGAAATTATCTTTAGGTCTTCATATCCCAATCTTGTTTAATATCCAAATACCAAGCCAAAGTTGTTGTCACAAAATACGCACCAACAAACTCCACCATGACAATAGCTTGCAAAGCTAACTTTAGTCGTCAGAATCTCACAGTCTTTGGTCTTTTGATAGCGTCAGCTTCACACGAATTCTGTCAGCAACAGACTCCCCCTAAGCTGAAGCATCCAATCACCAAATCTTCCAAGTTTTGAGACAGCAATCCAAGTAAGTCTTCACAGCATCCATTCTACATTGTAGAAGGAGGATTCTACCAAGCAGCAACAAACTCCTCATCTCATCACATCAACTTCTCAGCAACATACTGCTACAATCTGTATACTATAAAACAAATATCACGAGAAACGATAAGAATTTTTCAACAAAGTTAAACAAATTATTATTATTCAAGAGATAGTTAAACTGTATCACATATTAAGGAATTTCAATTCAGCACCAACATGCAAAATTTTGTCCGACACCCTAGAACCTGCATGACTTAAAATTTTGAACTCACTTTTTAACACCATCTCCCCCTATCTAGTAAAAACTCCTCCAAGAATAACAGTTTTCCATACTTTAAGAATTTTAACGAAAATGACAATATTTTTGGATTTTTATATTTTTTCTCAAAGCAAGTAAATAACAAAAACAAAAAACGCTATGTTTTTGTGAGAATCACTGGTAAGAAGATCATACAGCAACATCAAACTATTTTTCACACTATTAGATAACTCTTTATAATTTTCGTGAAAAGTAGTCCAAGACGATTACCTGTATTGTTTGTCCACTTAAATAAAATGCATGAACATTTCAAATTCCATTACCGTATGACATGTTAAGGTAATATTATACTGATATAACAGTGTGTCCCACTTCAGGACATACCCCCGCGATCAAGGTATGCACAAAGGTTCCTCGTAATAGGTGAGTATACTGAATTCATCCGTTTTGTTTTACAACGATAGATAATTGGTGATTAGGTCAGTACTTCCATACAACAAAGAGACTAATATCTAACGAGGGCTAAGACAAATACCAATTTTGGTACGATTTATGCATTTTGCACATTTGAATGACTCTCTAGGAGAGCTTCTTCTTTTTCTGGGTTTTGCATTTTTAGCTCTTTTAAGATATCCTGGTTGTGCCTAGGCCAGCATGTATCTGGATGCAACAGAAGGACAACCCTGATACCCCTGGATGAAATAACAGTATAAAGACCCAAAACCTTAGATTTTGGCAATATATCAACACAAGATTTAAGGTCATTAAACCATACGCCACTGATGTGTTCCCCACTCATACCCAGTTCGTTAGGTTTATATCACATTGGTAAGTTGATTATTTCATGCTTTTTGCCTACTGGTACATCATATGATGAAGCTGCTATCATACTTAAGCATTTTAATTTAGTTTCAGTGTGACAGTCTAACTTGCTAATGTACTATCATTTCTTCTCTTTCACACAGTAATAACTCATTTTTGATTTTATAATTTTTATGGTTTTCATTTTTCATTGTTTTTGGATTTTGTGGTTTTCTATTTTTTTATAATTTTTTATTTGTAAGAAAACAATAAGCTATTTACAAAATTCTTATGAAAAACCAGTTATTCAGGATTCCTCATCCCGTTGAGTTCGACTAAATGTTCAAAGCGAGCTCTATCAAAAGCTTTAGTATAAAGATCTGCCAGGTTATCTAGTGTGTCGAATCGATAAGTTCAATTAGTTTCTTTTCAGCACAATCCCGTATAAAATGATGACGGATGTTAATATGTTTAGTTCTGTTGTGCTTTACGGGATTGTTTGTGATTGATATAGTGGCATTATTGTCTATCATATAAGAGTACGAGTGAAATCCAAACTGTAATCGCGCATCTACTGTTGTATCCAGAGAACCTGAGAGCAGCAGCTACCCGCAGCAATATATTCAGCTTCACACGTAGAGGTATACACACAAGATTGCTTCTTACATTGCCAAGACACAATCCTCCCTCCTAAGAACTGACAACCACCTGTGGTAGACTTTCTGGTAGACTTGCATTCTCCAAAGTCTGAGTCAGTGTAAGCAACAAACTTCAAATCACTATCAGCTGGATACCACAACCCAAGTTTAGGTTTCCCCTTCAAGTAACGAAGAATACGCTTCACCGCTTTCATGTGTGACTCTTTTTGATTTGCCTGATATCTGGCACATAGACATACGGCAAACATGATGTCTGGTCTTGAAGCAGTCAAGTACATTAGAGAACCAATCATTGCCCTATACTGATTTGGATCAACATTTTCAGCACTGTCATGATCTGGGCCAAGATTGTGATTTTCGCAGATGGGGGTGTTGAAAGTAGAGCAATCGTCCATTTCGAACCGAGACAAAATGTCATACACATACTTTTTATGATGAATAAACATCCCATCCGTCTTTTGGTCAACTTGTAATCCCATAAAGTAGTACAGCTCACTCATAGCGCTCATTTCAAACTTGCTCTTCATCACCTTCTCGAATTCTTGACACATGTTTTCATTAGATAACCCAAAGATGATGTCATCCACGTATACCTATACCAGTAGAAAATCTTCATTCTTTCACTTGATGAACAGTGTACTGTCAATCTGACCTCTTTAAAAACCATGCTTTATCAGATGTGTTGACAGTGTCTCATACCAAGCCCTGGGTACTTGATGTAATCCATTCAAAGGCTAATACAGTTTGTAAACACGATCTTGAAATTCTGGATCAACGAACCCATCTGGCTGTGAGACATACACCACTTCTTGGACTTTCCCGTAAAGAAACGCACTCTTCACGTCTAGTTGGTAAACTTTGAAGCCCTTGAAAGATGTGAATGCTAGGAACAAACGAATTGCTTCCAACCTTGCCACTGGTGCAAACACCTCATTGTAATCGATCCCTTCCTGCTGGTTGAACCCTTTGACAACCAATCGAGCCTTGTTTCTCGTCACAATTCCTCTATCATCTCTCTTGCACTTAAACACCCACTTAGTGCCAATCTCTTTTTCTCCTTTAGGCAGGTCAACTAACTCCAAAACCTTCAACTTTGCAAACCAGGCCAATTCCTCTTGCATAGCTTCAACCCATGAATTGTCTTTCAGAGCTATATGAATGTTTTTCAGCTCCTCTTGGGAAATAAAGCAGCTATATAAGCATTCTTTCATAACCCTAGTTTTCTCAATCGTAGCATACAAACCTGAACTCTCTACGATGCTTCTCCTCGTCTGAACACCTGCAGCAGGATCTCCAAGTATCATGCCAACTAGACGATCTTTGTTTGCTCGTGTCGTAGCAACGACATCAACTTCTAAATTTTCACCCAGGTTTGATCTAACCTCCCCCTGAATATTCTGATTCGCAAACAGATTAGTGAAATCCTCCCCCTAAATAGGTTCAGAGTCACTATCACTTAAATCATAAACAGCAACACTTGAGGAAGTTTCTGGAGCATCTGTCATTGAAACACTCGATCTTGGCATGAAGTCACCCTCTTCATCTTCACTGATCACAGTTTGGATCAACTGAGATTCATCTGCATTTGAAAACTCAGAAATATTAAACGATTTAAACACACTTGCATAATCATATAATATAGTTGGACCACTCGTTGATTGTTGAGGTTTATATGTAGTAATTTCAACATTAAACACAACCTAAATTTTACCAGTTTTTAGATTAAAAACCCTTTATTCGGTGTTCCAGGTACATAACCTAGAAAGTATCCTGCGTCAGCTACCTCACCGAATTTTTGTTTCGCACAATGGTGCAGGGTTATCCAAATGGTTCAAAGCATGTTAAGTTGGTTTTTCGTTACACATAAGTTCATGACAAGTTTTGTTAAAATGTTTAACGGTTAAAACTTTGTTTAGGATATAACAAGCTGTATTCACAGCTTCTCCCCAGAAAAGAACTAGAAGCTTTGAATCTGAAAGCATTCTCTTAGCGGCTTCAATCAACGTCCTGTTTTTCCTCTCAGCCACTCCATTCTGTTGAGGTGTATAAGGAGCAGAGTATTGATGTTCTATCCCCTTTCGAAGACAACAGAGATCCAGAATCAGATTCTTGAACTCCGTGCCATTATCAC
This sequence comes from Helianthus tuberosus, assembly GCA_030545235.1. Taxonomy (NCBI): domain Eukaryota; kingdom Viridiplantae; phylum Streptophyta; class Magnoliopsida; order Asterales; family Asteraceae; genus Helianthus; species Helianthus tuberosus. The sequence continues at coordinate 112,792,391 of CM060445.1, forward strand.
TCCTTATCCTCTTGATCCTTGCTTCATGGATGTTTTCCAATTTTGTAAACAGATCTATCAGCAGCTCTGTTGTCTCATCTTTTGTACCTAAAAAGAAAACACATGAATAACGTGAGTAATCATCCGTGACAACTAGACAGTAGTACTTTCCACCTATGCTCCTTACGTTCACTGGACCGAATAAATCCATGTGAAGTAATTCATAAGGGGCATCTATGGAATTTACTGTTTTGAATTTGTGAGGTTTCTTATGTTGTTTTCCCTTTTGACATGGAAGACATTTATCTTCCACATGAAACCTCTGCAATGGCACCCCTTTCACTAACACATTTTTAATAATATTATTCATTTTTCGATAGTGAATATGGGCCATGAGTCTGTGCCACAACGTTGACTCAGCCTCAGATGCTTTTGATAGCATACACGCCACCACCCCAGATGGATCCTTAGCACCCATGTCCATGACATAAGTGTCATTTCTCCTCGGTGCACGCATCACTATCCAATCGTCCGAAATCACAAAACCCGGTTTCAACACTAATGCTTCAGTCTTTGTAATGTGGACCGAGTGACCCTTATCGCAGACTTGTGACACACTCATCAGATTGTGCTTAAGCTGCTCAACGTACTTCACTTTGTCTAGTGTGATCTTCCCATTGGTCACTTTTCCTCGACCTGTAATTCGACCACCTTTCGCCCCGGCAAAATTCACATGTCCTCCATCAAAAATTTCAAACTCTGTCAACAATATTGCATCCCCCGTCATGTGCCTGGAGCAACCACTATATAAGTTAATAATCCTCCTTAGCAGCTCCTGCATAAACCAACCAAAAATTAGTTAATGTGGGGGACCCAAGCCTTAATGGTCTTGGGTCATCCAAATTCACAAACTACCAGAACATCCATCCAATATCTATTACTCCTAATAGGAGTCTTGGATCTAGGACCTGTTGATGGAAATGGAGTTTGATTTCCATGAGGTCTCTGGTCCTGGGGATTCCTATGCATGTTTGGACTTTGTGACCTTTGGAAATTCTGGTTTTGAGACCTTGAGTTTTGACACATATAACTAGAGTTCAGAAGAACTCTAGATTGACTCCAAGAAGCTTTATTGTTATAATTTCTAAACCCATTGTTGTAAAAAGTTCGACAACCATTATTTTGGTATCGATTTTGATATTGACCTTGACTTCTGAAATTATTTGAATTATTATTAAAATTGTTCATTCTTGGTGAAGTGCTTCTAGGTCTCTCATATTTGCATGATGTAGATTCAGGCTGAAATCTTTGTTGATTTCTTTGAAAACGAGGAACTTGTTGAGTTCCTTTTTCAGCATTATCTACACCAACAACAACACCCTCTTGTTGCTTAGGATAAGATTTCTTTGGAAAGTTGGACACCCTCTCCTCATTATCACCTCTCTTCTTTGGTGATTTCCCTCTCTGTTTCTCACTAATTTGTGCTTCATTCTTTTTGTTAGGACAACAACTTGCTACATGTCCCTTCGTGTGACACTTGAAGCATGATCTTTTTGTCGAAGACTTCTTTACAGAAGCCTTTGAACTAGATCCTTCATTTGATGATGATGCCTTAGAAGGACTTTGTTCAGTTTGCTTAGATTTAGATTTTTCTACGTTTTTATTTTTAGCAAACTCTACATTTGATTCATTTTCAATAACAGTTGTCTCATTTTTCATGTCACTTCCTTGAACAAAAGTAACCTTTCTAACAAAAGTTTGGTTTTTATTCTTAGAAGGTGAATTTTTCTTTTTCAAGACGGGGTTCACTTTTATTTTCCTTCTTAACACTAGCATCATCACTCTCAGACACATCATTTTGACTTGATGTGGAACTACTTGGTGCAGTTGACACAAAGTCTGTTAACTCATCTTCATCAGGCAAGAAAGAATAGTCATGACTAAGAGGAGGTGGGACCTCATTAAAGCCTTGGAAGCCCACACTTGTCTTGTCATTACTTTTCTTCAAGCCATCCATCATGTGTTTCATGACAAAAGTTGAATCTCTAAATTGACTCAATTTCTTTTCAAGTTCAACGATTTTTAGTTGTGCTTCAGACAACTCTTTGCATTTTTCAGAAATCTCTTTTGTTTTCTCACTTATAATATCATGAGCTAAATCTATAATTTGAAGTTTTTCGTTTAATTTACAGGTTAAAACATCAGTTTCAGTTTCATAGCCTTTAATTGTCTTCAAATACATAGACTCATTTCTTTTTACGAAAAAGTTTGACTCTTTTATGCTCGACATCTCATTAATCAAACTTTGGTTTTGTGTTAATAACTTATCAACCTCACCCTGTAATTCCCGACATCTTAAACAAATAGAACTAGCAGAATTAGAACTAACCTCTCCTGTTGGTTTGTCTAAGTTGGTCATGAGAGCAGCAAGTTCTGCTGCCATCTTCTTATAACCAGCATCCTTCTCATCATCAAACTTTAAATTTTCTTCTTCAACTTCTGTTGTCTGATCAGCCTTAACTTCTTCAGCTTCAGTTACCTTCTCTACTTCAGCATCCACTTTTGCTTCAGCATCATCTACTTTTGCTTTAGCATCATCAACATGGACTATCTCTGCCATGAATTCCTGAGTGACATTCTCATCACCTTCTAGATGAACACTCCAATCATACGAACATTCTCGTGCTATAGAGTTCAAAGCCTTTGAGCCACTGTTATTTGTTGCATTCCTGTTACTTGAACTCTGACCCGAAGACTCTGTTTTTAGTCTTTGACATTCCCTAGCAAAATGTCCATAACTTTGACAATTGAAGCACCTAACCTTGGTCTTGTCAAAACCAATACTCTTCCCCATAACCTTCCTTCCTGTTATATTCATAAACCTCTTAACTCTCTTGAAAATCATGGCCATTTGCCACTGTAGATCCATCTCTTTTAAATCATCAGGGTCAACTTGATCACAATCTTCATCAAAAGTAGCTGGATCAGATATCTTCCCCTGAATGTTGTTCTCGTAAGAGGCAACAAATGAATCAAGTAAGGCAAGATGTTCTTCAGCAGCCTTCACACTCATAGGTATGGACTTGGTACTGCTACTATGATTACTTGATGATTGTCTCTTAGTTCCTATTGAACCACTTGAAGCAGCAATGAAACACACATCACCCTCTGCATTAATGGTAACCTGCTCATTTTCACATGAAAGAAACGCGGTAGCAGAGTCGTTAGAAGCATTGTGAGATGAAGAAGATGGAATTCCATTGTAAACCCCTGGATCTTGAACCTGATTGTATCATGTTTCCTTCTTTTTGTTGAGCTCATAAGCTCTCAGCTTACCAACAACTTCTTCTAATTCTTTAGTCTCATAATCAGTTTCCCCCTTGATCATGAGTGTATAGATATCCCACTTTGCAGGTAAAGCATCAAGCAGCTTGTCATGGATCTCAATGTCAGTATAACCATCTATGTCATAGTTGTCCGTTTCTGACATTAGATGGTAGTATCTCCTGATAACATCTTCAAGTTACTCATTTCTCATACACTTGAAGACAACAAACTGCTTTTAGTAGATCAACTTTGTTCTTTTTAACATCAGCATTTCCTTGATACCTCTTCTCTAGGGCATCCCACATTTCTTTTGTAGTTGTGTACTTTTTGAAGGTATGTTTAATGCCATCTGGTAACGACATTTCGATTGCAGCTAAGGCTCTCTTTTCAGCCTCATACATCTTCTTCTGTTCAGTCTCCATATTAACATATGCAGTGACCCGTTGTCTACCTTCAAACTCATGAGTTGGGTTCACGTACCCATCTTCAATACAAATCCACATACGGGTGTCTTGATATTCAACGAAAGACTAAAACTTGTCTTTCCATGTCAGATAATTCTCCACCTTCATCATCTTAGGCGACTTGTTAGTTGTGCCAACCTCATGCTCCATCCTCAAAAGCTCGTTCAAATTCGACATGTTCGAGATGTTAACGTAACCGACTGGTTAAAACCGTACAAAAAATGTCCGAAAACTGTGATTATCAAATTCTACCGTTAGACTCGTCTCGAGAATACGAATCCAATGAAATATATTGTCCAAAACCTTTTTCAGAATTTTCGTGCCTTTTTTGTCCTAAAAATACGTGGAGTCCAACCGTGCAAACGGTTCGCAGAGATTGTCTACGTATAATTTTCTATTCATGAAAACGTGAATTTTTATCTACGACAGCCAAAGAAAATTCTACCCCTATGTGATCGCACACTTAGGAGGTCGCACACTCAAAGCTGAGTTGCACAGTGTTTGTTGGACCGCACAGTCCACTAATATTGGGCCGCACACTTTATTAAATGTGACGAAAACTCGTAACTTGGGCCGTATTTTAATCAGGTCGCACACTGATCCACTAGCACACTACTAGCCGCACACTTCAATCCACACAATTTTAAAGGTCACACACTAGGTTTGACCGCACAGTTGATCTCGCCCAGTAGGTTCTCGCACAGTCTGATCTCGCACACTGATGAAATTAACCCACGCAATTGAAGCAACACACTAATAGGTCGCACAGTTGACCAGTTGACCAGCACACTTAGATTCTAATCAATATGTCAATCCCGAAAATCAAGGAAATTAGCTCGAAAATTGATTTCTTTTGAAATCCTTCCAACAATAAGTCCTAAAAAACAGAAAACAATTCAACAATCACTACCAAAGCAGATCAAAATAGAGACTTTTAATATGTTCTTCAATGTTCTTCGATGTTCTTCGCTGTTCTTCGAATGCACCTCAGAAATTCTTCAAACAAATAAAAACTTGAATCTTGTCGATCAGTCTCGAACCGTACACAAGAGCAAAAGCTCTGATACCAATTGTAGGTCCCCTATTCCCGATGGATCGTCACAAAACTGATAATCTACGAAGGGTGCGGAATTCCCTTGATAAACCGATTAACCAGAAACAAGAATATATGTAGATGAAGAACTCGAACACACAATATTCAAACCGATCTTCTGTGATTATCAAACAAACTGTTTTACAACCACTTAAGATCTTCCTAGAACTCACAGCCGATTTCTGTGTTTTCTTAAACTCACAAACCCGAAATCCTTCTCTCAAAAGTCTAAAGGTCTAACACTAAAACTAAAGACTAATGCTGCTTATATACTCACAGCATACATACAAATTGGGCTAGGCCGACACACATTCTAAACTGAATTCGGGCTCGACTAACATGGACTCAATACAAACTCGAACTTGGTTGGGCTTTAGCAAACTCGAAATTATCTTTAAGTCTTCATATCCCAATCTTGTTTAATATCTAAAGACCAAGCCAAAGCTGTTGTCACAAAATATGCACCAACATGAATGTAAACTTGAGAATTTCAAACCAATCAGGCTGTGGGGTGGGGGGATTGGGTTAGGGGCATTGCTCGACATGTGGCACTTGTGGGCTCCACCAGTCCACACCCAAAAAAGTGGGGTGTGGAAGGGGCGTGGGTTAGCGGCGTGGGGGTGCCATGTGGACAGAATTTTGTTTTATTTTTTTATATTAATCATAGAATTTAATAAAGTAATTTTAAATAACTACAATAAAATAATACATTACAACAAAAAAAATCAATCAATCATCTTCATCTTCATCTTCAATGGAGTCGAATCTAGGAAGTGTCGAAACATGTTCTACCAAATCAGCCTGAAGGTTTGAATTTATTTGTCTTGACTCGATTAGATTTTGGTTTTGCATTCTCTCTTCGTTACTAATGTCTTCGTTATTTGATTCGGTCTCCTCACCATAATATTCAACTATTGCACGCCATTCATCCTCTAAAATCATGTTGTGTAGAATGATGCACGCGTACATCACGTTTCTTATTTGATCTTTTTCATACAATCTACAAGGCATGCTCAAAATGCGTCGCCTTTTTTTCAAAACACCAAATGCTCGCTCGACGTCTTTGCGTGCCTCCATCTGAACTTTGTTAAACTTTATTCTTTTAGGATCTAGAGTTCCCTCTCGTGAAAATGATTTCACAAAAAAAGCCCACTCAGGGTAAATTCCATCAACAAGATCGTACCCATACTTGTATTCAACGTCATTTAAAATAAATGTTCCTTTTGGTCCAACACCATTTATTAGATCATTGAAAATGGGCAAGTGATGTATAATGTTTATATCGTTATGTGAACCTGGCATACCAAAGAATGCATGCTAGATCCAAAGATCTTGTGATGCAACAGCTTCAAGCATCATAGCTAGAATTCCATGATATCCGCTTGTGTGAGAGCCTTGCTATGCAGTTGGACAATGTTCCCACTCCCATTTCATACAATCTAAACTACCTATCATCCCGGGGAGACCATGATATTCAGCGTGATGTTCCAAAATTTGTTGCATATCACTAAACATTGGTTTTCTCAAGTATCTTTTCATATATAGTTTAATGATATATGCACAAAAATTGTGAAGACTTTCCCAAGCCACTCGTGCCGACATTTTTAAATAGCCCTCCATTATGTTGGAAGTATGGCCATAAGCCAATTGTCTTAGGGCGGTCGTGACCTTTTGCCACGTGGTAAATCCGATCTTACCATGCGCATCGGGTCTTTGTTGGAAATAAGGAAAATTATCCTCTAAATCCTTTGATATTCTTACAAATAAATTTACTCATATGAAAACAATGCCTAAACATGTTTTCATCATACGTTGGTTGGGGTGAGAAATAATCTCTTACCAGCAAATCGTTTGCGGTTTCGCATTCATGTACTATGTACTTCCTCCGTTTGGGTTGGGGTTGGGATGTCCCTTCATCTAAATCTTCAAAAATAGCTTTCACGACCGTCGCGACCATTGATAATAATGTTTCCGCTATGTCGTCGGATGAGGATGACAAAACAAACATATCATACGAATAGCTTGAACTTGAAGAATCCATTGTATATATTTTTTTGGAGGTTGGTAGTGGTTTTTGAATTTTTTGATGGTAAAAATGGTAAGTATTGTTTGATATATATAGATTATAAATAAAAGATTTTTTTTTAAATAGTCGTTGGCCAACGGCTAGCCCAACGGTCATATGCCACCAACCAATACTAGCCAGCCAAGTCAGCTATCCCCCATCCTCCCCACTCCATGCTTCAAAGCCACGCTAGCGGGGCAATGCCGTGACCAACGTTGACACGGTGTGGGTTAGCCAGCATTGCCTGGTATCCCTCGCCCCATAAAACGCCCCACTCCCCGCACCTGATATCAGAATTCGAATCATATATTTCCATAGAACTTTTACAATAAATACATATATTTTTATTTACTATATACGTTTAGTTTTTTTCTTATAAGTAGGTTATTGAATCTATCTGAATTTAAACTGATTTCTAACTAGAATTCAAATTCACTTTAAAAAAAAAATCTCTTTGGGCGATTTAATCAAGACAAGTAAAGTGAAATTTGTGGCTATTCAGGAAACCATAGTGACAGACGAATCTTAATTTCCTGTTAGAAAAGTTTGGGGGAGGGGCCAGTAGAATATGACTGGGTGAATTTGGATGGGAGATCACTAGGCTTGGTTTGTCTATGGTGATCCCGGTTTTTTCATAAAAACTAATATTTCGTAATCAGAACAGAGAGAAGATTCATATTCTGAATGTATATGCGCCTCAAGGGGTTCCACAAAAAAGAAGTCTATGGAATGCAATAACAGAGGAGTTCGGGTCCATGGATGAGATGTGGATGCTAATGGGTGATTTTAATGCAGTGCATTGCCCACAGGAGAGACTAAATACAAAATTTGTCCCAAGTTGTGCGTACACGTTTAATTTAATTATTTATAGATGATAACGGTCTCCTTGAATACCCAACGGGAGGTAGAAAATTCACCCAAGTTTTGGATACATGAGATACACTGAGTAAATTAGATCGATTCTTGGTGTAGCATGGATTTTGGAACCGGTGGCTATATGCGTTAGTTACGGCTCTCCCAAGATGTGAATTGGATCACAATCCTGTATTTCTTTCAACGTCTGTAAGTAATTTTGGATCTTTTCTGTTTCATTTTTTCAATTCCTGGCTTACACAGGAGGGTTTTGATGGGGTGGTTAAGTATGAAATATGTGATTAGGTTTTTTTGGGTTTTACGGATGTCGTTTTAGCTGAAAAGTTAAAATACAACAAAAAGGCCATAAATATTGGTTGAATATTTACGTGATAAATATAATGCTTCAAAATCTAAGTTAGAATTTAAATTAACGCGCTTGAAGTTTTAATGGAGAATCGAATGTTAACTAATATTGAGAAGTCCGAATGGATTGAAAAAAAAACTCTTACAAGATATTAATTCGACAAAGGCTAGTGATTTGAAACAAAAGTCATGGGTGAGGTGGTCTATGGAAGAGGACGAAACATCAGCATTCTTTCATGGCCTCATGATGTGTGTAAAATGCAACATATAAATTACATCAAATATGACATAAAACTAACCCTTTTTAGTACTAATGTTGGAAAAAAGTGTGCTTTTTCCTTCCTTTTGTATTTTCAGGACTGATTGAGCATAAATGAACAAAAGGAACAAACATGCAGCAAAAGCTAACATAAATACAAGAAAAGGAATAAACGTGGCATGCCCGACCCCTCGACAGCATCTTCCTAAGCAAAAACAAGACAACAGAAGGCTGAACACGCCTCGTGCCCAGCGGACACAGGGGCGTGGCCAGTTGTCTGCAGAAAGGACAAAGCTATAGAAGTTTCTATTCCCGACACGAGGGCGTGCCCAGCTCAACACGGGCCGTGTTCAACGCTAAGATTCACAGAATCCAAGCAAATCTTGATAGTACAAATACGATTATGCACACGGGGCCGTGCCCAGCGGACACGGGGGCGTGTGGAACTAATGCAGACAAATTGCAATTAATGAAGAAAGAGAAAGTGGATGGACACGGGGCCGTGTCCGGGCTGCTGTGCAGGCTATAAATAGAGGTGCTTGGTTCACTTCAAAGGCATCCCTTGGCAAACCACCTCTCTCCCACTTCACCCACACTCCACCACCATCACAACACACACATCCACCACCATCATCCATCATAGAGTGTGTGTAGTAGTCTCGGGATCCAAGATTGATAGTAAGAGTTCTTGACAATCAAAGGCCATGTTTGCCTAAGTCTCTTACATCACTTGGTGAAGACAAGCATTTAACGTAATACTTTTTATTTTTAATCTTTTTGCACTTTTTATTTGGTTTTATATTAATGACTTTAATAACTAGTTTCTTATGTTGAAGGTGAAACTTCCTTATCATTTGTCTGTGGTGTCTTGGCATTATTTTACTGTCTATATAAAATAAAAGATTTACACCATTCATATCTCTACGGTCTATATAGAGATATGTTGGCTACCTGGTCGGGGGTTAAGGGAATGGTTTGGTAAGGTTCTTGCCTTGTTCAGTGTATAGATCCTGCAAGGACCTGGGTCAAGCTTACTAGGACCTCCTTCAATACCCACTGGTATTTGATGGCGGGGGTGCGAATGGCTTGATCCCCTTATATGTAAACTACTATTAATACATTAACCCGGCTACTTGGGATTGTATCCCTGCTGACTCAAAAAAGGGGCCTACTACTATAACTAAGATAATCTCTTAAAAAGTGCAAACGTGCGGAAATCATCAAAGGTTACACTAAAGGCGAGTCGGATCCAAGTGATTCATCTTGTCTATCTGTTTTATTTTTATTTTATTTTATTTTTATTTTCAGCATTTTTAGTTTTATTTTCATGTTTAAAACCTTTTTCTAAATTTTTGATTTGATTAGACGTTGAGGATAAACCGGTACTAAAAGCTCTTGTGTCCTTGTACGACCTCGGTATCTTACCAACGCTATAGTACGCCCACGATGGCTGCACTTGCCCATATGTGTGTTTAGTGTTAGTAAAATATCGTGTTTTATAAATTTAAAACTTGACTAAAGTGTTAAAAAGGGCTTAAAATATAAACTAAAAATATATCACGCACTACGCACATCAAATTTTTTGGAGCCGTGGCCGGGGACACAAAGATTTTAAGAAAGTTAGGAATCAACAGCCTAATCGTTTTTCTTATTTTTTCGTTCTTTAGGATTTTTTTCTTAATTTTTCAGCTTCTGCAGAGCTCAGCACGGGGCCGTGCCTGGTCGGACACGGGCCGTGCCTGGTCGGACACGGGCCGTGCCCATCATTGTTACTGGCAGTTTTTATTTTCCGAGTTACAGAGAGTTGAGCACGGGCCGTGTCGGTGCAGCACGGGGCCGTGTTGAACTCCCCAGTAACAGGGATCCGTAAAAAAATCACTGTAACTATGACCACGGGGCCGTGTTCAGTTGAACACGGGGCGGTGGTGAAACTTCTGACCAACAATCTTTTTGTTTTTATCGCAGGACTTGGAACCCAGGCGCCGCACCTGAACTTCCTACGCAGTGCATGAGCTCCAGTTCCAATAAAGACATAAAAGAACCTCTGGACGAACCCGAACGCTTTCTAAGAAAACGACTTAAAGCTAAAAACCAAGAGAAAGTTTCGGGGGACCCACTTCCAATGGCTGATCAACGTACTCTAATGGATTACCTACGGCCCATAGTAGGTAATCTAGGCGCCGCTATCAATGCACCGAATGTCGATGCCAACAACTTCGAACTTCGGCCGCATTTGATCCAAATGCTCCAAAACTCCGCAACTTTCCATAGGCTTGCGGACGAAGATCCCCATTTACATATTACCAATTTTTTTTGGAAATATGTGATACTTTTCGAATCAACGGAGCATCAAATGACGCCATCCGCCTCCGAATGTTCCCATTTTCGTTAAAATACCGAGCTAAGGCTTGGCTTAACACCCTCCCAGTTGGTTCGGTAAACACCTAGGATGAACTAGCCCAAAAATTTTTGTATAAGTATTTCCCTCCTTCAAAAACGGCTAAATTAATGACTGAAAATAATACATACTCACAAGAGTACAGGGAATCCTTATATGAAACTTGGGAAAGGTTCAAGGAGCTACTAAGAAAGTGTCCCCATCATGGTCTTGCGGTATGGCAACAAGTATCCACTTTCTATAATGGGTTGTTGCCACACACAAGACAAACACTTGACTCTAGCTCCGGGGGACTTCTAGGTAATCATCGCCCAAATGAAATTTATAATCAAATTGAGGAAATTGCTCAAAACAATTTTCAGTGGCACACTCCCCGAGGCACAAAATCTATTGTCCCGGGCGCCCATAAGGTTGACGAAAGCACCTCTTTACAAGCTCAAATCGAGGCCCTCTCTTCAAAAATCAAAAAGTTAGAAATGGCAAAAACGACCTCGGTTATGGCTTGTGAAGGGTGTGGTGGACCACATGAAAATTGGAGTTGTATGAAAGAAATGGATAATCAAATAGAAACGGTAAACTACCTTGATAATAGACCTAGGCCGTCAGGTCCCCCGACGGGTACCTACAACCAAGGATGGCGTAACCACCCTAACCTTGGTTGGAGAGAACCCGGCAATAGTAGTAACCAACAAAATCAAAACGAATGAACAAACTTTCAACAACCAAGAAACGAGTCACAAAATTTCTCTCAACAATAGCAAGGGGGACGAGAGAGGCTTGAAGATACTATCTCACGCCTCATCTCCGACACCGAAAAGAAAAACTCGAATCGATTTCAACAAATGGAATCAAACTTTAGAAATCAACAAGCTAGTATTCAAAACATTGAAAAATAACTAAATCAACTAGCTCAAAATTTCTCCGAGAGACCACAAGGCGCGTTACCCAGCAATACCGAAACCAACCCAAAGGCGCAAGTACATCTCATCACGTTGAGAAACCGTACCGTAGGTCCCGAGAAGGCCCCGCTACCTCCAACTGAAAAGAGTCCGCCTAACCAAACCGCAACTTCAACAACACCCCAAAAAGAGACGACTCCTCCATCAAATCAAGAGCCTACCAAGAATCCTCCGGTACCTTACCCCAGTCGGTTACTTCGCCAAAAGACCGATGAGCAATTCACAAAATTCATAAACTTACTAAAACAAGTGCATGTCAATATTCCATTTGTAGAAGTCCTCACTCAAATGCCTAAATATTCAAAATTTATGAGAGACTTTCTCACTCACAAAAGAAAAATTGAATCATTGCAATTAGTTTATTTAAGCGAAGAATGCTCCGCCTTGCTACTCAGCAAACTCCCGCAAAAGAAGATCGACCCCGGAAGCTTCACCATCCCTTATTCGATTTAGGGATCACCCATACGCAATGCACTAGCCGATCTTGGGGCTAGCATCAACCTCATGCCCGCATCAATGTTCGATCGACTCGGATTAGGGAAAACAAGCCCTACAAAAATGAGCATACAACTCGCCGATAGGTCCATTAAGTATCCACACGGTGTCGCCAAAAATCTATTAGTAAAAGTTGGAGACTTTGTCTTCCCGACCGACTTTGTCATACTAGATATGGAGGAAGATATCGAGGTGCCGCTTATCTTAGGAAGAGCATTCCTAGCCACCGCCCACGCAATGGTGGATATGAATGGTGGGACATTAACATTGAGGGTTGAGGACAAGGAAATGGAATTTGGGGTTGGGAAAAGAGTAGAAGACGACGACCCGGTCAACTACATGAAAGTCATAGACTCAAGTTTGGATGATGCTCTCCGACGGTGGAACATGGGATGCAAAACATCCCACTTGGGTAACATATGACTGAGTTTGGGTCTAGCCAAGGACCCTTATAAACGTGGCGCACCATGGAGGCATTCTGCGGAACTATCCTTAGTTTTAGTTTAGATTAACTTTTTGCTTTCTAGTTTAGTTTTAATTTTCAGGAATAAAACACACTCGGATGATGGAGGTTACTAAGGGAAACTTGAACCCACACCCCATGCACAAAAAACAGAGCCTCCCGACAATTTTTCTTCATTACAACAAGTTCAGCAAGGGGCCGTGCTCAGCTCAACACGCCTCGTGCCCAAGGTTCTGCAGAAAATGCCCAGTTGAGGTAACTGGACACGGGCCGTGTTCACCGAACACGCCCCATACCCAACCTTCTACTCATCTATGATACTGACAATCTTAACACGAGGCCGTGCCCGGATCAACACGGGCCCGTGTCCAGACGCCTAGTAACATAAAATTTTGTTTTTTACACCTTTTTACACATTCAATCAACCTAAAAACTTATTTTTTGGACACATTGAGGATAATGTGTAATTTAAGTGTGGGGGGATGCTAAAATCTTGAATTTTGCAAGTCCTAATAACAAGCATTACACAAAACTCTATTGGAACCGCTAATCACCACAAATTCTTTCAAAAAACTTTTCATTTTTTTACTTGTCTTGGTGATTTGGGAATAACAAGTTCTAAAAAAGTTATATTTTTACAAATTTACAACCGATAGCGTCGTGATAAAAAGAGCAAACATAAGAAAATTATGAAAAGGCATGACAAATCTAGTTAAAATTTGATTATATATACTTGATCACATTATAAACCCATTCCCACAAAAAGTGAGTTTTGAGCATTTATTGACCATACAAATAAACATCTTTAAACTAAATGCTCATTTTTCGTTTCTTGTGTGAATAGCCGCTTGGTTTCTTACGACTCTAGAACTTGCCATGACGATACATTCCCGATCCTTACCAACTTAAACTCAAGTAAGTAAATGACGGAGGCATTAGGAGTAAACCCTTTTTCTTTTCAACACCATTATTTTTCTTTTTCTTTTAACCTACCCAAAATCCCCCTAGTTAACCCCTTTGAACCTAAACCTTTTCGTTTCTAAACCCACAAAACAAACACCCTTTACCCACAAAAACCCTTTTTATTTTTTAACCCTTTATTTTAGTTAAAAGCTCAGTTTTCATGTGACATTCCTTTTCAAATTTTTTTTTTGAAGAATAGCAATAAACAAACAAGTTCCTCAAAAGAAACTTGGTTTGAAAATGCTTTATTTGAATAAAAGTCACAAAAACAAAAAGTTTTACGACAACCAACGCTTTTCGCCCTTTTTACTAACCGCTAACCCAAAACCACCTACCTTTAACCCAAGCCTAACCCTTCCCCAAGTCCTTTTGATATTTACAAAGGTGTATAGTTAAAAAAAGAAGGATTGATTGCTTGGCAAACATATGGTAGAAATAAGTTCCATGCCGGTCTCGAGTGTTTCACAAAAATACATCTTCGGCCGAGTGTTGAGTGATCTCCAGTGAGGTATGTGAACTTGTATATAAATGGAATTTTAAAGAGGCATGTTATGCCTAAATAAGTAATTTCCCTTATGAAACGTTCAAAATAAATCATAACGAATAGGATTGTAAATAACATAAAAATAAAGCCTAATAAAGATCTTGGATTCCCGACACTCAAGACAAACCCAAAACTTCTCTTCTACCCATTCCATTTGGGAGTGTAAGCCACATTATAAAGAGTTTTGCTTAAGGACAAGCAAAGATTCAAGTGTAGGGGTATTTGATGTGTGTAAAATGCAACATATAAATTACATCAAATGAGGCATAAAACTAACCCTTTTTTAGTACCAATGTTGGAAAAAGTGTGCTTTTGTCTTCCTTTTGTATTTTCAGGACTGATTGAGTGTAAATGAACAAAAGGAACAAATATGCAGCAAAATCTAACATAAATACAAGAAAAAGAATAAACGTGGCATTCTCGACCCCTCGACAGCATCTTCCCAAGCAAAAAAAAGACAACAGAAGGCTGAACACGCCCCGTGCCCAGCGGACACGGGGGCGTGGCCAGTTGTCTGCAGAAAGGACAAAGCTATAGAAGCTTCTATTCCTGACACGGGGGCATGCCCAGCTCAACACGGGCCGTGGTCAACGCTAAGATTCGCAGAATCCAAACAAATCTTGATAGTACAGATACGCTTCTGCACACGGGGTCGTGCCCAGCGGACACGGTGGCGTGTGGAGCTAATGCAGACAAATTGCAATTAATGAAGAAAGAGAAAGTGTGTGGACACAGGGTCGTGCCCAATGGACACGGGGCCGTGTCCGGGCTTCTGTGCAGGCTATAAATAGAGGTGCTTGGTTCACTTCAAAGGCATCCCTTGGCAAACCACCTCTCTCCCACTTCACTCACACTCCACCACCATCACAATACCCACATCCACCACCATCATCCATCATCCATCATAGAGTGTGTGTAGTAGTCTCGGGATCCAAGATTGATAGTAAGAGTTCTTGACAATCAAAGGCCATGTTTGCCTAAGTCTCTTACATCACTTGGTGAAGACAAACATTTAGTGTAATACTTTTGATTTTTAATCTTTTGGCACTTTTTATTTGGTTTTGTATTAATGACTTTAATAACTAGTTTCTTATGTTGAAAGTGAAACTTCCTTATCATTTGTACGTGGTGTCTTGGCATTATTTTACTGTCTATATAAAATAAAAGATTTACACCATTCATATCTCTACGGTCTATATAGAGATATGTTGGCTACCTGGTCGGGGGTTAAGGGAATGGTTTGGTAAGGTTCTTGCCTTGTTTAGTGTATAGATCCTGCAAGGACCTAGGTCAAGCTTACTAGGACCTCCTTCAATACCCACTGGTATTGGATGGCGGGGGTGCGAATGGTTTGATCCCCTCATATATAAACTACTATTAATACATTAACCCGGCTACTTGGGATTGTATCCCTGCTGATTCAAACCACTTAGCCGAGGGTAACGTCACCTTCAAAAGAGGGGCCTGCCACATTACGCATTAATAACTTAATTAATTATCTTCCAATATTCCAACCCTTTAGGATTGTATCCTTGCCGACTCAAACTACTGGGTTGAGGGTAACGTCACCTTCAAAAAGGGGGCCTACTACTATAACTAAGATAATCTCTTAAAAATACAAAAGTGCGGAAATCATCAAAGGTTACACTAAAGGCGAGTCGGATCCAAGTGATTCATCTTGTCTATCTATTATATTTTTATTTTATTTTCAGCATTTTTAGTTTTATTTTCATGTTTCAAACCATTTTTCTAAATTTTTTATTTGATTAGACGTTGAAGATAAACCGGTACTAAAAGCTCTTGTGTCCTTGGATGACCTCGGTATCTTACCAACGCTATACTACACCCACGATGGGTGCACTTGCCCATATGTGTGTTTAGTGCTAGTAAAATATCGTGTTTTATAAATTTAAAACTTGACTAAAGTGTTAAAAAGGGTTTAAAATATAAACTAAAAATATATCACGCACTACGCACATCACCTCATAAATCAAAATAATTTGGATAAGATATTGAATGGGATATCCATTAATGGGGTATGGGTTACGGATCCTATTTAAATCAAATTGGAAGCAAGGAAATTTTTTTTCTTTCAAATTTCGGGAACCCATGGCGCATCGGCCCAGTATCCTTTGTCCAAATCTCAAACAGCTTTCGTCGGACGAGATAAACGAGTTGGTAGTACCATTCACAGTGCAAGAAATTAAGGATGCAATATGGGAATGTGATAATGATCGGGCTCCGGGTCCAGATGGATTTAACTTTGGATTTATCAAGCATTTCTGGGAAGTTCTCAAAGATGATTTGGTTAAAATCATGGACTCGTTTTACAACAATGGTGCTATCACTCATGGATGGGGTTCATCTTTCTTCGCTTAAATCCCCAAAGGTACGAACCCTATCTCTTTTAATAGTTATCGCCTGATTAGTCTCAGTGGTTATATCTAATGACCAGTTACAGGCAGCAAATGATGATCTTCAAGCTAAATTGAAAGATAGTGAAGCAAAAACAAGAAAATCGAGAAGCTATCTCATTATGACTTGGATAATAGTAATCATTGTTGTTTCAGCTTTGACATCTAGCAAGTATTGCTATCTATTGGTGTAATGGTCCTTTTTTGTAATGGCATATGTTAACGTATTTGACTTCCTAGTCTGTAATGGCGTATCATTATGTAATTGATTTCTTAATCGTAATGACATTATGTATTTAAACACTCATGAATGCAATTGGTATGGCTGCAAATGGTAATCTAAAATGTCATCAGTGCAAATAGTATGGATACAAATGGTATGGTATTGCTGGAAAGACATGAACTTGGCAATTATACATTTTGCTACAAGTATAAAGGTCCTTTTTTGCTGCAACTTAAATTAGCAGTCTTCTAAAAAACACACATACTTGCTGCAAATTACACAAATATTTAACAACACAATATTAACCATAAAATTGATAAACCATTGATTCATTATAGCCATATAATGCTAACAGTCATACAAAACAATACACACCATAATTGTTCCCATACAAAATAAACAAGCCATAATGGTTCCAAAACAAAATATACTTAAAAGACACCATAATGGTTCCAAAAACCAACGGATAACTAAACACTACTTTCATTTGCTTTTCTTGGCTTGCCTTGTCGTTCCTTTCTTCTTTCCTTTGCCACCAACAGTCTGGGTTGTAGTTTTGGCAGTTTTTCCAGGTTTTGGTTTCCCTTATGAGGTGTTGTTGCTTTGCCCGGTGCAAGACCTTCTATTATGACCCAAGCCCTTACACTTACCACATTTAACTGTGACATTTTTCTTTGATAACTTCCACGCTTAAGCACATCTTCCAACTCAACTGCAGATCGTTTTCTCTTCTTTTTTGGTCTTCCCACTTGTTTATGATAAGTTGGTAGGGTGATGGTAGTTGGTACTTGTGACTTGCGCCAAAGTGACCTAGCATAGATGGGAAAAATCTTGAAATTGTACTCCTTTTTCCATGTTTCCAGTTTGTAAACTTGATGCACCCAAGTTTCCGGTATCCCAACTTTTTGACCAAAATGTGCCATGTTCCAGTTAGTTGCCACTGCATGTTTGCATGGCATTCCACTGAGTTCCCACCTTCTGCAACTACATGTCTTTAGAACTACATTGACAACACACTGGTCAGAACTAGAAGAAACCTGAAAATGTTCTCCACCATTCAATCACTTGCAACACATTAACTATTCTTCTCATGAGGTGTTCTCTAATGTACTCCAAACCTGTGATTATGGGCTTGTCTCTGCCATCCAATATCTTTGAATTGAAGACCTCACACATATTGTTTAAAGGTATATCAGAGTGGGCCCAACCTGTTGCATACATGAACAAAAATTTACATTAATCATTAACAAATTATGAATGTAACAAATATCCATATACTTGAGAAATGACATCTGGTCCAGTGTTTTGGGTTTATCTTTGACAACCACAGGTGAGCATTAGTGTTCATTTGTTTCAACTCCTCCATTCCATTCCCAAATTCTATAGCAGTTGTTGCTGATGCTATGTTCCAAAGTATATGTTTATATGCTTGACCTTTGGAAGACAACTTTAAGTTCTCATAGATATGTCGTAAACAAAATCTGTGCTTAGCAGCCGGAAATAGGTTTGTAATTGTTTGAAGGATTCCCTGGTAAAAAATAATACAAATAAATGTAAAAACTTCCATAAATGCAATTTTAATTGATGTAACAAATAAATGGGAAAACTTGCCTTTTGTCTATCACTGACAAATGTAAAGTTTCAATTTGATCTAATATCCAAGTCATCAGCAACACAATTTAGAAACCAAGTTCATGAATTAGTGTTTTCAGCTTCAACTATTGCATATGCGAGTGGATAAATGGCATTGTTTGGGTCAACTCTAGCAGCACTGAGAATCTGACCTTGAAATGGCCCTTTCATAAATTCACCATCAAGCCCTAGCATTTTTCTACCAATTAATTTAAAACCTTCTATTAATGAACCTAGGCATATTTATATTCTCTTGAATTTTGTGGTTGCACAATTTGGATCGTGGACCGGTTCAACATCTAACTTGATAGTGGTACTTGGGTTTGTTCTTAATAGTTCATCATAGTAATATCTAAGCAGCCAATATTGGGTGCTATAATCACCATATAGTTCTTGTTGTGCTTTGGATCTAGCCCGAAAAACTTTCATTTTAGAAACACTTACCTTATATCTCTTTTGGAACTGTTCTTGGACTGCTTTGACTGGTATGTTGGGATTATCTTGAATTTGATCCATGAGTTAATTTGATAAGAAAGTAGAAGTGCAAGCAATAATTATCCTACTCTGAAGACATTTATGTTCAACAATTAAGGTCTTTACCATTCAAGCCTCTCTTACATAATATTTTGACACTAACAAGACCTAAGGACATATATATTGGTCACCAATTTTCTTTTTACCCCTCCCACCTTTATGTTTGTTCGTTTTTGGTACCCCTAATATAATACCTTTTTCATTCTCAACCACTTTACCTTTGTCTACATTTATTTGAACAGATTCTCCATCATCTTAAGTTTTCTCTTTTGTTTTTTTTTTTTTTTGTAATTGCAACTTCTTTTTTTAACAACCTTGGTAGGTTGACTTTTTTCAAACCCCGGGACATCCCTGCACATGCAACCCTCACTCTATCTTTATAATATTTTATGATTTTTAAACGCCTTCTTGCTTCCATTGTATACACTTTTAAAAACTTCTTAACTTCATCCTTATTTGCAAACACTTGCCCAATAAAGAAGTTATTATCATTACCATGAGCCCTCTTAAAGTACTTTTACTTTCTACTTCTAATATTCCCAATGTTTTCATGAGAATCAGTAGCACTATCATCTGACTCACTTTCACTATCCTTATCTCCTTCATTGTTGTGAACATCAGACTCCTCATTACCAAGTACTTCATTACCGTCATGATTTTGAACCTCATCATGTTTATCTATGGGAACATCATTCTGACTTATGAAAGGATCAAAATCATTCATATTAGTATTATCAAATTCAACATTACCTCCAACACTAGGTAAATCAGTCATATGTGCTTCTAGGTCACTGATTTCTTCAAGCATAACACTAGATTGTGTTGGGAATTATGGTTGAATGTTGGTGTTTCCAAGTTATATATATATATAGGGTAGGGTTCATTCGAGAACCACCCTTATTGCGAGAACCGCGAGAACCAATGTGAACAGGGGGCAATTTTGTAAATACATAAAACTTGTAAATTAGTCGCTCCTCTCCCTGCATCCTATACTACTGGACTTCAAACAAAAAATGAATCACAATCTATCAAGTAATCACGTCCGACAATCCCACAAGCATCATCAATCTGCGATTCATCATAGTGATTCATAAAAAATCAAGTTCGACACTCCACAATATCGGCAGTTCGTCATCAAAATTCGTCGTATGTTCGATATTAATGCAATAAGAACATAATCATCGATCGCACATTCGTCTTCGATTCGAAATTAGGGCAAAACGATCATAATCATCAAGGTTTGTTGTACAAATAGGGATAATTTGAAGAACATATGTCGTCTAACAGAATCACGATTCGTTGTTGCACCGTTCTATGAATTTGTAAGTTCATACACTTTGTTTTGTAGTTGTATATGACAATACAACTCTTAATCATCGATTCAGATATGTTATTATGTGATTATGACACTTAAGCAGTCGTTTCATATCTGTTTCATATCTGCATTATTGAAAATTGTGTTATATATATGATTTTTGAGTGAACAGGGGCGAATGTTGTGATAGAACTATATGTAATGAGGTAGTTATGTGTTTGTTTATGTAGTTTTTCTTGCTGAATAATGTTATGTGAATAATGCTAGATATGATGGGCATCATGAAATTTGATTTGGTAAGTGTTAGGGTTTTTTTTTTTACTAATTATAACTGTTGATAAGTTATGTCATGTTAATGCACATGTGCATAGCTATAGTTATGCACATATGCATATTTTGACAGAATATGCTTACACGGAACAAGATAATAAGGTAATGTTGTGATCTACATAGATATGCACATGTGCATATTTTCTGACATAACAGGCTTACACAGAACATGTTGATTAAGTATAATTGTGTGATATATAGTTATGCACATGTGCATAACTTGACAGAATATGATTACACATAACAGGATAGTAAACTAAATTTGTGATCTATATAGTTATGCACATGTGCATAAATTGTTATAACAGGTTAATATGCACGTGTGCATAGTTTGCAATAATAGTTTAACAAGGTAGATAATGTTGATGCATACGACTTTGAATAGGAGTCTCACCTATGCATCAATGATCTGTAATCGGTATTTAGTTTTATTTAGGTGTTTTTTTGGTGTGATATACAGTTATGCGAACGTGTATTTCATCTGGGAATATGTTAATAAGGTATAATTGTGATATATAGTTATGCACATGTGCATAGATTGACAGAATATGTTAATATGCACATGTGCATAGTTTGTCAACATAGGTTATTAAGGTATTTAACGTTTATGCACATGTATATAATGATGCACGTGTGCATATCTTATATGTTGATCATAAATTAATGTTGATACACATGCTCATTGTAGATCATCGATGGAAAAAGATACATGGATTAACAGATGAAAGAGTTAAGCAGATGTTAGACAGATGAAAGAGTTAAGCAGATGTTAGACTAAGAGGCGTTGAAGCAAAAGGAATGCTGGGGTGCGCTCAACAACTGGAAAACGGAACAGACAATATGATGTTATGGATGTTATATGTGGGTGATTCAAGGACATGAAACTCGTAGTGTTTGTTTTTTTTTGGGCAGTAGTAAGTGGCTAACTGATGTGGTGTGGGTATATTTGGTTGACAGTAGTTGTATAGGATAAATTATTTATGGATGCACATGTGCATTATTCAAAATTAGTAATCATATGTCGATGTATTATGTATATCAAAGGATGTATTATGTATATTAAAGCGATGTATATACGTAACAAAGCGGTGCTTGTATGTTGTTAAAAAATATGTATGGGTGCACATGAGCATTATTAGAACACGTATATTGCGCGTGTGCCTCTTTTTTCCGTAACAAATAACCATGTTAAGTTAAACAGAAAAACATGTATGCACATGTGCATCTTTCTGTCAATACATTAAGTTTGGTAATGCACATGAAAACAACTAAAAAACATAATCAAAATGTAAATTTGATAATCCACATCATGACAACTAAAAAAAAACAAAATCAAAATGAATATTGATTGGAATTTGTTTATCGTCATAAATAGTTAATTCCAGAATCATAAATTTTGGTTAGTCGATTTACAACGTCTGGTTGAACATCTAAGAACGATTGTAGCTCGTTATCAACTATAACGTAATCAAAATAAAAGTTTTTGAGGTTGGAAAATTGGGGTTTCATTGTATGTAGTATAATGTATGAATCACGTTCAGCGATAAATAGACGTACGTCTCTCGTATGTCTCTGGAACAGTTTTTGAAATCTTCTCTCGTCTGCATCACCCTTATCATCCTATATTTTTCAAATGTATACATAATGTAATTGTCAATATAATGCACGAGTGCATAATGTAATTGTTAATATAATGCACGTGTGCATAATGTAATTGTCAACATAATGCACACGAGCATTATCAATTTATATATAACGACATTTTTATTGAACATAACAAGATGCCATATATCCAAACCATAACTTTAGACATGAACTAGATAAGTACACTTACAGTAAACATATAAACTCCTATTTTTATATTACATTCACACCACTGGTGTACCATTCTTCAATCACTAAATTCTCCATTTTGGCTATGACTTTCATCCACAACAGAGTACACTCATTGACTTATTCCAGTCTTCTAGCATTTGAATACTACACGATTTTGAATACCTTCTCATTTCTGCTCGACCATATGATCCATAATGTAACCATCACTATGCAGTTGACTGCCTTTTTCTTTTTCTTAGAAATATCCAGCTTCCAGGAAAAAAGAGAGAATATCTGCCACTGTTGAGTAAGAATGTAAATCTTTTACTCCCAGCCATACTCTGACCATCCACCATAGCGTTTTCGACATCAAACACGGAATGAGGATGTGTTAACAGTTTCTTGCTCGTATCCGCAACTCGGGCACAATGTGTTGCTGATATGAATTCCCCTTTTGTTACAGCTCTGTCTTTGTCGGTAACATGCCTTCGACGCCTTTCCATGCTAACATATTGCCTTTAGGTGTAGCCCAACCATTCCAGGTCGTTACAAAGACACTCGACGGGTCCCCGCTTGTGACACACAAATCCTATCTAACGGGTTTAACATTGAAAGTCGACTTATTTTTCCGAGTGCCAATCCAACCCATATTGACCCGTCTTCATTCGGGTGTCTTTCAGCAACGCCAAAAGATACATATACTCCACCCATGCCTCCCCGGTTGTTGGCTTGTTCTTCCATTGCCAATCTCACACAGTGACCTCCCCTATTATTTTGTACTTGTCTGCCACCCAAGACCATTTGTTTGCTGCCATTCTGTACATAATTGGATAGTTATCCATAAAGCACTTGTTCAGGATACATACATCAACGATATAGTCTTATTTTCAACATAATGCACATGTGCATATAATTTAATACAATATCATTTACAATCAACATAATGCACATGTGCATATAATTTAATACAACATCATTTACAGTAAATATAATGCACATGTGCATATCATTTAATATAATATCATTTACAAAGTATATACATCATTTACAGTCAACATAATACCTTTTGTCACAAATCGAATAAACTGCAACTCTTGATGTTCTATATTTGTAGGTTTATTGTGACTGTCAACTGTATTATCAGCAGATGGACCAACAATGTCACCAACAATGTCAGCATCAGATGTATGAGGAGGATTACCAGAGAATGTATGAAGAGGAACATCAGATGTGTGAGAATCGAAACTTGATGAATCAGAGGATGCCATGTAGATATGAGGAGGATTATCAGAGAATATATGAGGAGGAACATCAGATGTGTGAGAATCGACACTTGATGAATCAGAGGATGCCATGTAGAGGGTGTAAATGGTGGGTTGTCGTTGTGAATGCCGCTGGAAACACCGTGACCGGATGCCACCGCCGTGAACTCCGGTGAGTTACGTGAACGCCGACGGCCACCGTCGTCGATGTATACAAAGTTCTGATCTGATGAATGAAACCCTAACTGTGGATCGTGAACAAAGTTGGATCGTGAACAGAGTTATGAAACAGAGGGGCGCAGACGGCCACCGTCGTCGATGTATACAAAGTTCTAATCTGATGAATGAAACCCTAACTGTGGATCGTGAACAAAGTTATGAAACAGAGGGGCGCATGTTTTTATAATAAATACCACATAATTACAATTTTGCCATGTGTTTACACTGGTTCTCGCGGTTCTCGCAATAAAGGGTGGTTCCTAACAGATCCTTATCCTATATATATATAACCTTATTACCCCTTTGCACGACTACTATAAACTTTTGGATGAATGTCATTATCTAAGCCACCACCTAGCTCTGTATAATGATAATGACTTGGAACATCAAGAGTATAACCTAATTTCCTCCTAATCGACTCCAACTCGTACAAACCAAACTTATTAGTATCCAACAAATCTACCAAGCTTAACACACTGTTTTCATACCTACGGCCTGTAAAAGAAGTGAAATACCCACCATGATGCATATTAATCAAGGATAACGTAGGATACATACTTGTATTCGCAAAATTAAAGAGAAAATAACCAAATTTCTTAAAAGAAAACCCAAAAGATTTAAATTTAATAGAGAACCATGAAATACCAAGGAAATCGTTTACGTCATAGACGTCTTCTTCAGTTCGGGTGTGGAATCCTTCCATTTTTGATCAATTGCTCGTAACCAATTTTGGGGGTGAGAAGATCAAGCGACGAATAGGAGGGTGGGAAGGGTTTAACCACATAAATAAATGGTGTTAATGCTAAAGGTGGGAAGATCAAGAGAAGATCGATTGCTCGTAACCAATTTTGGGAGTGCAAATTGTCTTTTTTTACCCTCACATGTAACTCACATGCTTAACCACATAAATAAATGGTGTTAATGCTAAAGGCTTAAAACTTTAATAAAAAAAACAAACGTAAAGGACAGTCCGTGCAACTTTTAAAGATAAAGGATAAGACCTGCAATTTACACTAAACGTAAAGGACGCTTTCTGTAGTTTTGTCCTTAAAATTTTCTTTTTACACTTTAGTCACATGAAACCTAAAAATTATTTTATTTTTATAAATCTAATAGGAAACTAAATAGTTGTGAATTTAATATTCATACTTTTTTCCTATGGTTTTATTAAATACACTAAACAATTTGTGTGTTACATTTTCTATATTTTCTTAGTTTTACAATAATTATAATTTTATCTGAATTTTTTTGTTAAATTTGTTTATTAGTCGTAACAAATTTGGATATATTATGGTTTTACTCGAGTTTAATTTACGATGTAACTTAGTGGTGATTTGTGAAGATACCGTCACATGTGTTTTTATCTACATTTCGTCACGAGTTTTTTTTATCTAATGGTTTCAATCGAGTTTAATTTATGACATGATGTTATGCCACAACGCGCGAGTTATTTTACTAGTTGTATATATTAAAAATATAAATATTTTATTTTAACATTTATAATTCTTGATATATGAAACACATAAACTGGTATGTCCATTATCTTATAGTGAAACAATGCACATATTTAAAATTTATTTATATATAACTAATGAAAATCTATGATATAATTATTGGAAATCAAAATTTAAGCATTTGCAAATGAAAACCCAGGATTAGACTTCTGGATTCTTTAAAATGAATGACTAATATCAAAGTGTTTTTCAAAAACCATAAGGTGAAATATATATTATATTTGTATGTGATCTATGACACAAATGTATGACCGGTAATTGATTGCCTGAAAACGAATGATCTATAATCAAAGTTTACCTTGCCAAAAAAAAGTCATAAAATATATAAACAATCCTTAAGCACTATGTACATGTGAATTTATCCCTACACAATAATCAACCCAGAGATTATATATTCCATTACTTTGATCCGTTCGAAAGAGCGTCTTTAATAGAAAAGAAGCAAAATTACATGTTGCTTTCCATGTGCTGATTTCTTGAATTTAGAGAGTTAAAATAACAAAAAGGAGAATTTGTTCTTTATGTCCCATATTCCATACACTTTGGCTTTATAAAAGAAGGTTTAATCAAACCTTTTTGTCCATCATTCGCAATTTGTAGCTTACTCAAACAAACAAGTTTCTTCATCGATATCCAACCTTTGAAGTTTGAACCATGACTAGAGGTGGACTTGCAACGACCATGAAGACTTTACTCCTTAGGTTCGGCTCAACCTCATTCTCGTTATCTTTGATGTCTTTGGTGTTCAGTTGTTATCTATCAAGTGATCGTGAGAGGATCGATTGTGTCCTTTCTTTATAGTTGATATATAATAGTTTTTGGCTGCTAATGATTAGAGACCATCAATGGCATTTTTACCATCTTTATTATAAGAGAGTTTAATAAAGTTTCAATTGAGCACGTTTTTTTATTATCAAATAATGAAGTTTTTGGTTTATTACATGCAGGAGGAGTAAGAGCATTACTCCAAAAGGGGTCGTGGTACGTTTCATGAACAAGGTGGCTAGATGGGATGAATATTATGTTGATGAACATGAAGTACAATCATTCCAACATAAGATACAACTACAAGATAAATACAAGGAATATGACGAAGGTTGTTGGGTCCCACATCCTCGTACAGGAATACATTATCCAAAAGGTCAGGAGTGGGTAATGAAAGATGTTCCTGATGGTGCTGCTACATTTGATTACAGTTTCTGGTTAAGGAATGGTGACCATGATAGATATGGAGTTTGATTCCTATGACAACATATCTCATTACAACGTCAGTCGCAATAAAATGCAAACACACACATGTATATATATATAGTTTTCATTACATTTGTATTATTAATTTGCAAGGATATAATAATATGTGTGTGTCGACATTAATTACTCATGTCATGTAAGTTCTTATAACAACTTATTCTACCATTCAAATTAGCATGCGTACTTGAATTTTGGATTATGAAATAGTACTTTAGAGTAAATTAAAAGGGTGATGGTATTGGTACATCCCCCAAAAGTAATGACACCCCCCCCCCCCCCCCGAGGTGGCATATAGGGCAATAAGGGACGTATATAGTGTGAAAGCAATTAATGTGCCAGAAAAAGGCTTTTGATAAGACTCTCACTGCCCTATGAGAGGCATATAAGGTTGTGGTAGTTGGAGCATTTATCCCTATACGCCTCTCATTGAGCAATGAGAGGCTTATCAGCACGACTTTTGATGAATTTAAGGTATAATTAGTGACATGAAAGGAGTTCAGTCTGAAAAAGCGTGAAAGTGATCCATATGACCCTTATCGACCTATACGACCCTTATAGACCAAAAATGTTTATTTACCCAAACACACATGATTTATTTGATTCAAAATTTTTCAAACTCATAATAATAATAATAATAATTAAAATAATAATATTAATAATAATAATAAGAAGAAGAATACTTAATAAAAATAACATATGCACATTTAAAAAAAAACGATGATATAACTAGACCCGGCAAACGGGTCGGACCGGGGGTCGGGTAGGGTCTTTTGAGTCTTTGACCCAAAGACCCTGCCCGACCCCCGGCCCGACCCGTCTGCCGGGACTAGTTATAACATTGTTTTTTAAATATGCATATGTTTTTTTATTAACACTTGATAAAAAATGTAGAAGTTTTATAATACTAATTAAAAAAATGTTGACGTTTTATAATAGTAATTAATTAATAAAAATGTTGCCATTTTTCTAAATATATTAAATAAAAAATGACATTTATATACCTTCCTTTTATAACAATAAATATAAATGTTTATATTTTTTTATTTTAACAACTATTGTTTTTTTTAGATAATATTTCACCCACTTGAAAACCCTCCATACCCTTCAAATTTATTCCACACAAAAGAGCCAATGATTGGGCAATCATTGGCTGACACTCAATCATTGACAATTAATAGGATGTGTGAAAAAGTAACCAAAAAGTAAACGTATAGGGCAATGAGCGGCTTATCAAGTGGGTACATTTTCAGGCGTATAGGGCAATGAGTGGTGTATAAGGTTAGGAGATGTGTGGATAAATTGAGGGGATGTGTGAATAACCAAAGCCAATTAAAAAAAAAGGTCTCTGTGATTTGTTCAGAAGCTTGATTTTTGTTTTTTTTGTTTTTTTCACTGGATTCGGATCCCATGGTTAATGGTTTTCCTTTTTTTTAATATGGGTCCAAATGACTAGTGAGGTTAAATTTTTCTATATTGAAGTAAAATTACTCTTTTACTCTTATTATAAAAAACAAACCTTAGGGACTATCTATGTAATTTACCATAATAATAATAATAATAATAATAATAATAATAATAATAATAATAATAACTAGCAAACAGACCCCCACGTGTTGCGGCGCGGATACATTGCAAACATCGAATGGATTAGTACAAACGTTATGTGATGCGTTAACCATATGAAAGTGCGCGTTTCGACGTATCCGATCGAACTTAATGTAACCTATATAAGCATTGCGATTGGATCAAAACATAAAGTAAATCAAATTTATACCGTACAATCATAATATATTATATGTGACCCGACTCATATAGACAAACATAACGGGTATAACGGAAAAACGGACACGTATAATCAAAAGAGATTAATTAGAGCTTTTGAAAAAAGTGAAAAAAAGAAACCACAATTTGACTCCATTCGGTTGGCAACAAATTTACGAAACATTTGTAAAACAAGCACGAAAACATATTATATTTGACCTGATTCGTTTTACAAAAAAATTTACGTCGAAACATACACTATCTCGAATTTATACTAAAACATACATAAAAATATGCACGTAAAAATGTTTTATAAACGAAAACGTATTATATTTGACCTTATTTGTTTCCAAAAAAGGTTTACGTCAAAATGTAGACCAAATCGAATTCATACTGTCACGTACATAAAAATATACACGTAAAAAGTAGTTTTTAAAGTAAAGGAGGTATAGGGGTAATCTCGAAACAAATTATTAGTAAAAAACTTAAGAGGTTAAATACGTTCGCAAAATCGTGCCAAGTAGTACCACTGCCAATGACCGCCAACATTGGAAGAGTTCGTAAAAATTAAATAAATAAAAAAGAAAAAAAAAACTCCGAGTGAAAAAGAGACGTAAAATCGTTGAACCCCGCATGCCTGTTGCAACTTGTTAATGCGAAGAAATTAGACCGAAACGTAAAACGTAGAAAATAATAACTAAGTCGATCTAGGACATGTGCCTTGCGACGAACTTGCCAAACGGAGAAAAATAGAGAGGTTGTGACGGCCTGTCAAACGGGAAAAAACAGATGGAAAACACGCACGTTGTAGCGTGTTGACTTGCAAAATTTAGAACGAAAAGTAAAACGAAAAACTTGCGAAAAATGAAAAGTATGAGACACCAAAGTTGAAAATAAAAAAGTTTTGGGATTAAATTTTAAAAGATTGATGTGGGGTAAAATACATATATTTGTCCCGTGTAAATTGTATAATTATTGAATAAGTTTTATTTTATTTTTATTTAGTTTTAGTGTTATATTGTATTATTTTGTGTTGGGCTAGATTCTGGTGCAAATGGAGCGAAAACGAGTAATATAGAAATGACCAGCCAGTTGGACAGAGTAGAGAGAATGCCAGAGACCGAAGTAAAATTGTAAACTATTTTCTGCCGCATTAAAAATGGGGGTGCTAAAATAATCATCAAACAAAAAAAAAAAGCTGCTGATATTCATATTATTATTATTGTTGGCGACAACACAAAAGGAAAATAAAAGGGAACAGTAACAATCAGAGTATCAGACGAATAGAGATAAAAGGGATTTTTACATTGGGCCGTGAAGGGTAGATCATATATAATTCTTTTGGGGGCGGCACATCATAAGGAGGAGTCATATATTATTTGGGTAGGCTGCAACGAATAGAAACAAGAGGCGGCTGCCTTATTGATGTTATCTTTGAAGTGGGCGATACAATACTAACTGGGCCAAGCCCATTTATTTGGCAGTGGGGATAGGAATAAAAAGAAAAAAAGAGCCGCCATATAAGGGGGAGATTACGAACAGAAGACATCAGACGGAGGCATGTCAGACGCACGAAGGGAGTCTGGGACGAATTGGCGGAGCATATTGGACGAATTCGAGAAGATTCTTTTGCAAGGAATAAGTTTTTGAATCATTGGAGTTGAGTAAGAAGTTTGGAGAGTAAGGGATTAACTGGTTTTTCTACTCGATTTTTTTAGTTTTCTTTTTTTTCTTGTTTGATATCAATGAATTCTTGTTCTAGACTTTGTTTAATTATTTTTAAGACTGTTTCTTGGCTAAACTTTTCGTTCCTACCTAGGTTAAGATGAATATTTAATAAAGTTTGAATTTCTTTTCGTTTATTATCGTGTGTATGGGTTTTTCTTAAAAAGTAAAACACTTTGGAATCTTTAACTTAGTGCAAATGCGTATCTAGTTTTGATTATTGATTATTTACTCGTTTCACATGAGCCTTGATGAATGTCTTTCATAGAATAGGTTTGTGTTAATTATCTAATCTTTACGGCTTTGGGTAATTGTTGGGTGAATTGGCCAATAGCCCTAGAAACGGTAAATAAAATATATTTAGAATTTGATATTCTGCTAATCTTGTCGCTGAGAGGCTCGAGGTTATTAATAGGTCTCGGTTTGATATATAGCTAGGATTAGGTTTTGAGAGAAATCGGTCTTAGTTCCCTAATCTTATTCGTGTCTATTAAACTAAATTAAAATCCATAGTTGCCTTAGACTTTCGCGCTGAGAGGTAGATTGTCGGATTAAGGCACTTTTAAAGAAGTTAGAGGACTGAGAGGAAGTCTAACCAACCGGTAGTCAAAACAGCTCTGTAGAGTCTCACAAGTTTTTTCCTGAGAAGGGTCGGGAGGTCTTAGTAGGGATTTCTTAGGGTTTAGCACACAAAGATCCCAGTTCTATACCACTTTAATTTCGAATAGAAATCCATTCCTAGTTAAATAGGATTCTAGCCTAGGTAGTCGTTTATCATCACTAAGTTAAAACCTTCGTCCAAAGTCGCGTCTAGTTAACTTATTTAGTTAGTTTATTTTAATCGTAATTTTAGGATATTTAGAATACCCCCCTCAAACATAAAAACAGTTAGAGTCCGTGTCAGTCTAAGTCTAGATAGAAGTTAATTAGCGTAATTAGAGAGTCTCGTGGGTTCGATACTCGGACTTACTTAGGCTATACTGCATTGACCGGTACACTTGCCAGTTGTGTGGTCTAGGTTTAGAGAGTCTTAGTTATAAATTTAAAACTTAGAGAGTCTAGTTTAGGGTTTGATTTTAGTTAATTTAATTAGACCACTTTTAGCATATCAAAGATCAAAAGCCTTGGGTTAAAAGTAAAAAAAAAAAAAATTAACCAACGATCTCTTGGGCTAGTGGTCAAGGGGGAGCTGTGAAGCTTTGCTTCTCTTAGGGGGTCTTGGGTTCAAATCCAGTGAATGGAAGATATTAATACTAATTTAATGATCTTAACTACTAACCCGATTAGCGACATCCTAACCATACTCCGTTCAAAAAAAGTAAAAAAATTAAAATGGTTAAATTTAAAAGATAAAAACCTTTGTGTTGAAAATGAAAAAGTCAATTATTTAAAAAAAAAAACCCAATACTTAGTGTACAATAACATAGAGCAACTTTGTGTTGCTAATTTATATTATGGTAATAATAATAATAATAATAATAATAATAATAATAATAATAATAATTGTTATAAATATATCATTTATATGGTGACTCTCCACATATATAACTTCTATCTTTTTTATTTCTTTTGTATTAATGTATGTACCTATATATAGTAGCATTTGTATATAGTGTATATAGATCAATCAATAAGATTTATATTCCCTCATTTATAACTCATACAATTTTGGATAGATTGAGATTTAGAATATAAAAACTACTTCATATGAGTCGACCGGCCAATTGACTTTTCAAGTTCGGTTTTTCGCCTGTTTACTTCAATGGGTCGGTGCCAATCTCATGTTTGTTTTTGATGTTGAGATTTTTGGTTTTGTATATAGCCTTGGCCCACCATAGCTAATTTACCTAAAAGGAATAAAAAGATCTAGTTTTGTGTATAATTTTAATACGCCTGAATTGCAAGATCTTATATTGCAACTTGAATTTTTCCATTTAGGTTTTTTTTATAATAAAAAAATTAATTACAATAAAGTAAAAAGTTTGTGCACTTGAATGTTTATAGCAATATCTCACTTCTTAATTTGAACCAACCAACCAACTGGAACACTAAATAAATAATTTGTAGCTTTTGGGTTATGGTGGATATATTCCATTCTTCGATTTATATCATAATCAAATAATCCGTTAAAAGTGTTTAATTTCATCTTATATTGTAATTCATAACTTTTGGGTTAAATCAAGATTAGTATTTATTATTTGAACATAATTATGTGTTATTCATTCTTCCAAAAATTTATAACATCTTAAAGATAAATGTCGGTGGGTAGACAAAATTACTATATCTGCCCTCACCCAATCAACCAAATTACAAAACTGCCCCTCTCTCTCACCTACAAAACTGCCCCTCTCTCTCATCTCTCCCGATCAAATTCCATCTTCCCCCTTCTCTCTCCTCTCTCTCTCTACTCTCTCTCCTCTCCGCCTGCTCGCAAACCCTCACCAAATCCCCCAATCCTCCAATTCCCCCACAGATCTAACCCTAATCCCCTCCAATTCCACCCACCCCCAATTCCCCAATCAAAAAAACTCTAATTCCCCCAAATTCCAAACATCCGTTCGGTTATCGATCGATTAATTCAACTTTTGGCTGTTTGAATCTCGATCTGGAACAGTTGTATATTACCTATATCTTAAAATTGAAGGTCGGTGCAGAATCCTCTGCCCTAGACTGCCCCTTTTACGAGTGACGTCGATGGTTTTAATGGAGTAAATAGTAACGGAGGCTAGGGTTTCTTATTCTGTATATTGACATGATGGTTGATTAACTAGGGTTACGCCATAATATTGCAGAAATGGTGGTGGTTTGCACACACCCGGTGTATGAAGATGATCTATGGCAGGAAATTTGATCCATTTTATAAACAACTATGTGCCTAAAACCCAATCTGTGGTTTTTTGTGTGTGGCCGGAAAGTTGAAGGTGGCCGGATTTCTTCTTACAAGCTGGCATGAAGATGGGGTGGTACCACCAGCCTCATCAGTTGTACCGCAGCAGTTTAGGAAGAGATAGGAACACGTTGCAGAAAATTGAACGTGGCAAAAAACTAAATTATGAAGACCCCATACTTATCCTTTCCTTGCCAAGGTACGTTTCACTCTATGTGGTTGTTTTGTTTAAATATGTCAATCTAATGGTGAAAATTAAACAGATAATATGTAGCTCTGTGAATATAAATTGTGATAATCTGTTCTGATTGACTGATTTATCAAACTTGCATATGTTTATGAGTCATATATATGTTGGTGATGACTGTGATGATAATATGATGATGCGATTTAAATTTGTAGAGAGGAATGTGAAGGAGAAAGAAAGGGAGTATGTTGAGGATATTGATGTAAAAGTACTTTTTTTATATTGTACATAAATATGTTTTAAATATTAACTATTTGAATTATATTGGACAAGTTGATGTAAAAGTATTTTTATGTACATTTGGTACTTGAAACTCAAGTGCATCAAGAGATGGTCATTCTGGAATGCGTTTGTAATTGCTCGAGAGCCTTTGTTGTTCAGGAACAGGTTTTTGACCCGTTCCCACGCTTCATAAGCAGTGGATTTGTCTTCCAAGACCCAAACTAATAAATCGTCCGAGAGTGTCCCGTAAATCCATTGTAGTACAACCGCATCGATCTTCTTCCACGAGGCAAAGTCAGCAGCGTCTTTGGCCGGGGCCTGCGTACCGTCAATGTGGTCGACCACATCATACCCTTCGGCATGTAGCGTAAAAAGCTTGACCCATGACGGGTATGAGTCTTTGACGCCGTCAAGAACACGGACTTTATTTTGGATGTTCGTTACCGTGTAGACGGGATGGAGTGTTTGGGGTGCAGGTGGGTTGGATTTGTCACCCATGGAATTGAACAGAAGGAAAATTTTTTAAAGGGAATGGTGAAGGCAGGATGTTTGGCGAGACCTAGATCTGGCCAGAGGTTATTGATACCATGTAAAACTATACAATCTGTTGGTTTCTTACAATGAAGCAATACATGAATATATACAATCTTGATGGGCCTAAGAATGGAAATAAGAAAATCATAATCAAAATAATATGGCAGAATATTTGGCATGATACAAGCCAATAATATCGAAAGATATTATTGACTAACAAAGCCAACTATTTTTATTTCAAGCATTTGTGTATATGCTTTGCTTTTGTTATAATTTATATGATTTATATACCAAAAATGTGTTCTTTTTCACTATGTGCTTGGTTATAAGTAATATGCATTCCAATAACTAAGCTACATGTTACCTGTTCTTCATATCATAGCAGCAAATTGCTGTTTTGGCATCACTATATAATGTTTTTGGGTTGTTTGGTTGATTAGTTATGATCTGAAGTCTTTGCATTTGTGATTTGCAGTTGAACGGGTTGCTTGATGTTGGTATTAGGTTCCGTTTATTTATCATTATTTTTCGGTTCATTTTTTGGATTTTCCTTCTTTGTGCGCATTTAATATTATCGATTTACTACTTTATGTACGTGTATGTACATACGGTTTTGCCGCCGCAACGCGCGGCAGGGTAAATTCCTAGTGATAACAATAATAATAGTAAATAACAAATAATAAATAAATTTATAATATTTTTGTATAATCTATAAAACCTAGAAACATGGGTACACCTTTGTTTCTAGAGTTAGATTAAGGTTAATTGCATATCTATATCACTTTGCATTGTCTTTATTATTGTGTTATTTTGATCAGTTTGATATGATGTGAGTTTCTTTACAACCATGAATACTTATTGTTCGATCGGTTTAAAACCCAATCAAATTTCTTTTAAGCTTTCTCATTGGGAAATCTTGCTGGACTAAGTAATCGGTTTTTGGTTATCTTAGGTGGTTGCCTTTTGATCTAAAATATAGAAGATGAAAAGTTACCATTGGTATTTATTAAATTGGATTTATCACAACATATAAATGAATATTCATTATCTTAGTTTTTTTTAATTGTAGTATTAGTAGGAAAAATTTCGATGAAAGGTTTCAATTATTTAATTTTATTATATAATTAATATGAATGAATCTTGCTTTATGTCTATATAATTAGTTTACTTATGTTTCAATATATACTTTATCTTCAGCTTAATTAGTTTATACTTTTAACTAGGTTAGAGCCCGTGTGTACACGCGGTTTAACAAATGAAAGTACTTTAAATTTGTTTAGAGCCAATACAGATTTGTTTCGAATCATCATGTATGCCTAAACTTTATTACATATCCTTAAAAGTTTTTTTATGTTGAATAAATCCACAATGGAAATGCAATCATTGGGGCCTCACCTTCATTGAAAGTGTCATGATTTGTTTGTAATCCACATTAGTTGTGCTAAGAATCGATATCAGTGTAGGCACTACTTTAGAACTAAAATCATAATATCTCCGTTGTTTTGTTTTGTGCCAATCTGAAAAACAAATGTCAAAACTAAAAAGTTTTACAAAATTGGAATGAAATCATTAAAATTGGTATATGAGGGTCTCACACAGCAACTATAAAAGATAAAAGAGTAAATTCCTTTTTTGAGTCCCATCATCATAGTGCAATGGTCGATGACAACTTCATCATAATTTATCTCATGGTA
This sequence comes from Helianthus tuberosus, assembly GCA_030545235.1. Lineage (NCBI taxonomy): Eukaryota > Viridiplantae > Streptophyta > Magnoliopsida > Asterales > Asteraceae > Helianthus > Helianthus tuberosus. The sequence goes on from CM060445.1 coordinate 112,828,197, forward strand.
CTTCCTAAAACTTTACGACAACATTACAGATGACAAAAAAAAAAAAAATAGTATAGTGCATTAGTGCTACAGATGCTCTCTCCCTTTCATGGGTATTAGCATAATAAAAAACGTATTCAGCCACCCTAAAACTTGCCTGAAGAATATTAATTTTAAGACTTTTAACAACTCCTGCACCACCTAATGTTAAAAAATAAAAGACATTGACATTTAAATGTTAAAATATGTTTTGATTAAGACGGTCTTTTTTTTATTACTGATCGAAGCAGGTTAGGACAAAAACTTTTTGCATTAATAATTATTCAGTGCCTTAGTTATGATTACGAAAAAAAATTCAATAATAAACTGAATCTTACATTAAAATGCGTTGAAGGTTGTACACATTAAAATTAAATTTTTTGCCACTATCAAGTTTCCGCCCATTACCGTTTTAGTTAAACGTTTAACTTGACCTGTTTGAGAAAAAGAACAACCCAAATCGACCCAATAAGAAGATAACAGGTCACACTTACATGACATTGTACTCTTCATCGGTGTTTCCACGGATTATAACAAATTTGAAAACATCATATTGATGTAACCAGGTAAGCTTGGGTATATTGAAATCATCAGTTTTGATAACCATATGGACATGAATCTTGAGAAAGACTAAGGTTGCTAAGCTATCAGGTTATTCAACACACAATCTTTATTAAAATAATGAAAAGTATGAATCAACATAACAAACTTACCATGAAGAGAATGAACAAAATTATTGCTGCATGATGCTGTTAGGGGTTTGAGGCTTGAGAGATGTATACGGTGAGAAAGAAACAAATAGAATAGGTTATTGAATTAATAATAAGAATTTGTATTAGATTAGATTAAATATTATTATTATTTTTATTAGATATACCATATAATATAATGATAACGATGATAAGAGTTGGATTTGATTTATTAGTTTAAAAAAATAACAATACCAAACAACATAAATATGGGAAATTTATCGAAACCAGTACCCCGTTGACTTTATTTTAATTAAATTAATAATGATTTACGTAAATTTATTTGTTAACACAAATCAGTGTTTATTTTTTCTAAATGAATTTAGTGAATTTCTACAAATTACTGAATATTATTATTATTATTTGTATTAGATTAGATTAAATATTATTATTAGTATTACTAAAAATTTTAATCAATTGAATGAGAGAATGACAAGTGTTCCAAAATAGGTTTCTTTTATTATATAGTATAGATTATGGGATAGGAACTCGCTATTAAGCTAAGCAACGTATTTATTTATTGTATACAAAATTAAATCAGTATATTATTTTAAAGGTCTTTGCTTAGATAAACATGGAGTTGTATTCTCATACATATATTAGTTTCTATCATATGTTTAGATAAAAGATTTAATTTTAGAAAATTATCACATTTCATAGGGAACGCTTAGTCATCAAGGTTTCACCATATTCTTTTCTTACGATACTATAGAATATATAATTATGAAAAGACATAGAACCATCAGATCTAAGAATTGTACGTTGGAGTTATAATATTTGCTTTCTATTGTTCTCTGATTCATTAAAGAACAATTCTATTCGTGGTAGTTGGATATGAATAAAAGGAATTCATTAAGATTTCAGTATGAAATCTATATGCATGCATATATAAATGCAATTTATGATTCATTATGTATTTCATAATGCCTTTCATTTTATATCAATTATCTCCTTTATGGTAACAACATTATATTGAAAAACATATATGACGCTGCCTAATGATGTCTAATGATTTTCATTTGGAGATTATCATTTATATAGATATTATTGAATAAGGCTAATAAAGACCAAAGTTGTGTATTATTGTCATTCCTATAAAAGTTTATAAGCATGCTTAAAAGACCCGTTTATTTGAAATAAATTGAAGTAAAGACATGATATATGAAGTGTGGGTCTCACATAAGCTTATTATAAATTTATGGAAGCTCGTAAGATTTTCAATCGATAAATTTTGTTGTCTCAGTCATATAACTACTTCTTGATTTACATCATCTAATGAGATATATAAGAAGATTGAATAAAACAATTTCCACTTGTCAAACCTCAAATGCGCTCTTAATAGATAAGGTTTGAAACAGTCACCATGAAAGTTGTATGACTCTAATCCATTCCTTGAAGTGAATGTGATGATATACTGATTAGTATAGTGGTCGTGATTATGTACATAGTGAGGAAATTGTAATGATACGACCATGAAAGTTATAATCCATTCACTGAAGAGAATGTGATGAGAAAAATATATATCATAATCCATTGAGCAAAATAATTTCCATCGTCAAATATCATTGATTGTTAAAGAATATATTTAAAGTTTGAAACAACAATCATGAAAGTTCTGTGGTTCTAATCCATTCTCTGATGTGAATGTGATGATATAATGATTAATTCAAAGGTTATGATCATATACATAACTAAGAAAATTGTAATGATGCCACCATGAATGTTGTATGGGTATAATCTATTCCTTGAATAGAATGTGATGATATAATAATTGGTGTAAAGTTCGTGATGATGGTAATTGAGGAAATTGTTATACTGATCATGTAATAAGATCAACCATGTTAATGGTGCAATGACTATACAATTATCGTTATAAAGGTCATGATCATGGTAACTAGGGGTGTGCAAAAAACCGAATTAACCAAACCATAACCGAATTAACCGACAAAACCGAACCGAAAAACTAAACCAAATAAAAAACCGGTGGGTCGGTTAATGATTTTTTTGAAAACCGAAAGTAGCGGGTCGGTTATGGTTATCATTTTTTCCATACCCACCATAACCGAACCAAACCGACATGTATTAAGTTTTTGTAGGATTTAGGACATTTCACCATATTTTTAATATTTGATGTTTTTATTGAAGATTTTTAGTGTTTATAGGTTTTTCATATCGTTTTGTGGTTTTGGTTGGATGTTTATTTGAATTTATGGAATGTATCATATCACTTTATTTCAATATTCGATAATAATTGGTATTAATATTATAGATTTTTATACTATGTAATATACTAATATATAGAAATATGCAATAACAATTTATTCCATGTTAAAAAATTAAGCTATTTTTAGCTAAGCTAAATACACGGTTAACCACCCATAACCGACCCACTAAAACCATCAAAACCAAATAACCATAACCACCATAACCGATCGGTTATGGTTATGGTTTTAGGTCAAAACTGACCTAAACCGACCCATGCACACCCCTAATGGTAACTGAGGAAATTGTAATAATCCTCATGTTGACAACCATTTTAATATTGAAATCAACCACAAAAAGTGGCACACTTAGGGAGTGATTATACGAACATAAAACATGGGTTATACCATGAATGTTGAAATAATATTACATTATTCTCTCATACTTTCTATCGTGTATTGAACAAACACGATTGCAACTAAAAAATATACGATTATAAACCAGAAGTTTATGGATCGTGATTATTTAATTCAATGGCATGACCGGTCAGACCATCCCAAGTCATTGATGATGTGAATCATATTGAAGAACTGGAAGGAACTGGAAGATTCTTCAAGATAATAATTAGCATGTAATGTTTACTCTCAATGAAAATTATATATTTGCAAAATAAACGAGGGTGTGTATACCTTAATATTCTAGAAGCGATTAGAGGATATGCATATCCCAACATGATACCATTTAGTGTTTTAAATCGATGCATCGTCTAAATGGTTATCAAATCCACAACCTGAAGCTTGTGTGATTGTGGCTTAGCTAATGTGATAGCAAACATATTAATCCAGATTAGTATATTTATTTGATAATAGTGAATTTGATTCCCAAGTTATTAACGATCATTGGAATAAGTGTTATTGTTAAGATGATCACTAAACATCTACTATTGGTTACAAAGCCAATGATCATGAGAGGAGCAAAATTTCCTTTAGGTACATGTAATGTTCTATATAGTACTATCAATTCACCTCAAGCCAATAAGTTATAGATTCCCCATACAGTTGGTTTTTGGTCAGGAACCAAAGATGTCTCATCAAAGATTTTGGTTGTGCGACATATATTGAAACTCATCCACCACACCGCACAAAGATGGGTGTAACACCACGTAAAAACGTGTCCAATTACGTAAAGACACGTGTCCTAAACTCTAAATATGCGAAAGATTGAGTTTGAAGGACTAAAGTTGTCAAAAAGTGAAACTATGTGTCCGGAGGGACTAAAAGTGTCAACATGCCAAACTTGTGCCTCTGAATGACCTTACACGAATAATATATTCTTAAACGAGTGATTGATTGAATATAAGAAACCGTTTGTGAAAATAATCGGAAGATTATTAAATTACAGGGGTTAAACGTGTCAATATGTTAATTTCTGACCTCTGAGTGACCTTTTAACGAACCTGAGGCTTCAAAATATTCAAATATACTCTCAAGAATAAGTGGTATAAATTTCACGTGGTTTCAAGATCGTTAAGCATGTTTTCAAGACTTTGGGCTATAAGTGTCAACTTGATGAAACTTGCTTTCATAGAGATATTTAATGGAACCGAGCCTAATGAAGTTTGTTTATATATCCTTGAACCTCAACAAACTAACTACAAGGGCCTTACATGTCAACAATAAGGTTAAATAGGGCTTAAAACAACCAGGGACTGAATCTGCCAGCATTGAAACCTGTTTAACATGTTCCCCGGCTCCAGGCGGGCCGCGTAAACCCGGGCAGAACATCTACGCGGGCCGCGTAGAAGTGCCCAGCGCAGAAAAGGGCTGCCAAGTGTGGGTTTCAGCTCCATAACCGCCTTAACCTCATTTGTAACGATTCTATGGGCTGTTATACGGTTTTTATAAATCCACTAGACACCTAGGGTTAGGGGTGAGCATAAAACCGAAATAATCGAACCGTAACCGAAATAACCAAAAAATCCGGACCGAAAAAACCGAACCGAAACAAAAACCGACGGTTCGGTTTTCGGATTCTTAATAACCGAAAATTTCGGTTCAGTTTTCGGATAATCATTTTCAATAACCGAAAATAACCGAAAATAACCGAACCGATAAGTTTTAATAGTATACCAAATCTATATATTTTTATGTTTAAGTGTTTACCCATACTACTAAGAATTGTTAATTTTATTCTTGTTTGTTAAATATTTATAATAAGAACATTACCATGTCTATTTATCATTCAAATTATCCATTATTTACAAGAACTAATAAAGTTTAATATAAAAATTAAATGTTTTTCAAAGTATTGTAAAAGAAAACGTCTTAACAAAAACTTTGGAGGAACATTAAAATAGATTAAAAGATTAGGTTTATGTGAATAATATTAATTTAAAGACTAAATATATTAACTTAAATGTAAACATTTAAGAAAGATTCTTAAACTATGAATTATATTTTTAAGTTTTGAATCTTACATAATTTGTTTCAAAAATCGAAAAACCGAACCGTTGCTAAAACCAAAATAACCGAAACCGAAAAAACCGAAACCGAACGGTTTTTAAAAACCAAAAACCGAACTTTCAGTTACGGTTTTGGTTTTACCCAAAAACCGAACCGAATCGAACCGTGCACACCCCTACCTGGGGTGATCTTAGGATGTCTTATAACAGCTGGAAGTGATCCAAGAGATTGGGATTTAGTATATAAGGGACTTGAGTGTTGAGTTCTTATGCACATAAGTTGCAACAACTCAAAGGAACTTGTCTCTGGAGCTTGCAAGCATTAGGTGAAGATTTCCAAGTGTAGAAAAGATAGCAAGGACCCTAAGTAAGAGCTTTATTACCTGCTTAGTCGTTTTAATTAGCTTAATTACCGAAAAGTCAAACTTGTAGTAATTTAGCTTTGACTTTCGAATTAATCATAAATGGTCCAGCCACTGATCAAAACGAAAGTGGTTATGGAACCATATTAATGTAGGTGATTAACCCTTAAAAGGGCACCTCCTAATTATTTCGTTTGACTAGTTAATTGTCGGGTCAAACTAGTTTGACAAAAAGTCAAACTGGACAGAAAGTTTAAAAATGAATAAAATTAATAAAACAAAGGTTCTAAATTATATTTTAACATTCTAATGACTTGGTAATTAATATTAGAACATGTTTTATCAGTCCTAACCCGACAATTATCAGTCTAGGGTCAAATTATAACCGAAAGTCACAAAAGCTTGACTTTTGCTTTGACTTTCAGTTCTGACCCGTTCAAGCTTAATTCTCTCATGTTTTAAGCTTCCTCAGTAGTATAACCCTCTGGAGTTATAGTGCATGGTTCTTAGTGGTTTGAATTATATGCTCTTGATCGTTAATATGCTTACAAATGCCATAAACGCCCTTTTGACACACAAATGAGATTTTTAGAAATGTGAGAGGACAAAAACCTTTGTTACTGATTTATAAACTTATCCTAAAAATTTGACATCAGTTTGAGGTCTAGATTAGGAGTTATGCTCAATAGCGTAATTAGAAAGCTTTTTATTAATTAAACGGCGTAATTAGCATAAAGCCTATCTAAACCCAAATTTTGACACCAAACTTTTTACCCACTGATGTAATATAATATTTTGGGATTTTTGAAGATTTTTATTTATTTTTAAACTGATCATGGCATAGGGTTCATGCCTTGATTCGGTAATTGTCGGTTTTGCCCTTTTGGCCTATAAAATGAGTTTTACATAATGTTTTGACACCAAACTTTTTGCTACTGATTTTATATGATAAATAAAATATTTTAAGCTTTCTGGAATGCTAAAAATATCAGTTTTTCTTATATAACCCGAAAATCGCCTAAAAGCGACTTTTACGCGTTTCTAGCGCATAGTATGGGTCAAAACTATTTTTAACATATAAAACTTGATACCTACTGATGTTTTTAGTAAATTTCTATACTTTAACAGTAAGCAAAAGTTTTAAACTCAGGTTTCTAAAATTGACCTTTAAAGTTTATGTGAAATTACCAAAATTCCCCTCCGGTACATAAATTGGTTATAATTGGTAAATTTCACATATAGGCAATGCCCTACTGATATGACTTAGTAAATTAAATATTTTTACTGATGTCAAAAGACCAGAACTTCAGTTTGTTATAAAATCTCTTTTATAAGTATTAAAATTACCAAAATGCCCTTTCGGGACTTAAATTGGTTTAAATTACTTTTGGGGCATATATGTTAACATCCTACTGATGTGTTAACATATTTTAAGCATAATAACAATTAAGACCTGTATATAATTCATTTGGTTACCCGTTACGCGTTTACGCGTTCGGATCGGTTTATGTGACTAGTTTACGTATAATAGCCGAAACGGGTTTAACCTTATCATTAAATCCTCAAATTCTAGAATGTGATTAGTTTACCCATATTATACAAGTATCCAAGCTTGTTGGGTCTAAACCACATTCTATTCCGGTCTCCGCTTAATCTAGCGTTTAGAACCGTAAAGTTTCTTTCTAGCTAGCCGGTCTAAGTCCTTGACTTAACTAAAGGCCCGTTAGCACCCTAATAGGTTATTAAACCTTCTATACAGATTAAGTAGCATCCAATAGAAGGTATCATTATACAGCTTTAGGATTTACGGCTGAGTTACTTTCACCTTCGAGCTCAGGTAAATACTTTTAACTTATTTTCCCTTATACGAGCTTGGGATATGGTATTATAATAATACCACTTGGTCGGGTATGAAATCATTTAATCGGATTGTGATTAATAAACTTACATAACCTGTTTTAATCTGTCTTGTTTGATAACATAAGCATTGGGGGTTACTACGACCGTGTCCTGGATATCCTCGGCTCATTTCATTTGAAAATAGCCACGACCTATGCACGGGGTGTAGGCATACACCTGACAGATGCAAATGCTAAAATATAAACCCACATGTTGGGGATAACTCCTTTGTGGGTTCTATAAGTGGTGAGTCGGTTAATCATGACCGGCTTTCAACCGGCCCCAATTGTAAGACAAACATGTAAATCTGTATACAAGATTATCTTTAAATAATTGTCCCAAGTTATAAATGATTTGTGCCATGTGCACCTAAATCAATTTTCATAAATGTTTTCAAAAGAGTCAGTTAATTGTATTTACCAGTGTAAACTGACGTATTTTTCTAAAGACTGATATACAGGTACCTCTCGTAAATAGGCTGGAGCTATTAGGTGTCCAATAAGAGGATCTTGCAAATCCCTATGATACCTGAAGTCTGTTATTTTGTTTCTTTGTATTTTCATGATCCGCCTGTGGATCTTATTACATTCCAGTCTGTATATTCATTTGTCGGACACTCAGACATTATGGTTTGTAATAGTTTATTCACCAAGCGTTCCGTTGTGCTACTATATTGTGTGTATTGACTATGATGATATCAACTACGTCACGATACTCCCCGCCGGGCCCACCGATAATATGTGGAAATATCGGGGTGTGATAGGTTGGTATCAGAGCCAACATTGAGTGAATTAAACACTAACCTTTTGTGTTTAATCTCAATGACACAATAAGCACATTCCTTAGACTTCCGAGTCTAGGCTAATGACCTAGGATTTATTCTTAACTTTCCTTTTGTTGTTTATATTATATCTACTTGTTTTAACAGGTTACCAATTGGAAAATTCCGCCACTAGTGAGAGGCAAAGGAAAAAGACCAATGCGTGGAGGGCCACCAGGCCACGCGGGACCCTCCCACCGACGTACCCCATCAGATTCACTCTCTGGCTCCGACTCACGGGACCATTGGAGTCATAGCTTTGAGCCAGCAAGACATTCTGTCTCACTGGGATCCTCACCATCCGACCCTCCATACTTTGGGTTACCCATTCCTATTGAACCCCAACATTCCCATCATTCGCGGGGATCACATCACTCGAACCAATCACACCACTCCTTTAACTCCCATCCTTTTCATCACTCGGATTCTACTTACTCTTAACTCAGTTTAATCCCAATGCTAACGTCAACGACTTTTTGGGTTTCAATCCTCTTGGACCCGAGGATCATTTCTCTCAGGAGATGGAAATGGACGACGACCCGGACCCTGAATTGCAAACCGGAACACCGGGCCACCCTATTAGCATCTCGAGTGGTTCACCATATCAAGGATCGCCGTACCGAGGGCCTGTTTCGTATGCTGAGAAAATGGCTCAGTATAATTGGTTCTTTACCCCTTCATACCACAACTTCCTGGCCCAACCTCCTTTGGTTGAACCACAACTTCAAACTGTTACCCCACAACCTTTACCAGTTGAGGAACCACCTCAACAGCCTCCCGAGCCGCCAAGGCGAAGGAGAAATGCTCGAATGTCTTTACGTGGGGGACATTTGTGCCTCTACGACCATCATACGAATACAAAACCAATGAAATATTGTGTTTCTTACTTGGGATTTGTATAAATATGTGTATCATTTGCGCATATCAATTCTTGTTCAATTTCGAGCTTTAAAACGCTTTCTGGAAAGTTATACGCGAGCCGATGCGTAAACGTAATCAGTTTAACGCGACAAACACTTCAGAATAGTGACATAGGCTTAACATACCTTAAATAACCTTTACATAACTTAGAAATAAGTTTTGGTGGGGTTGGTGTGTCGAAAACAAGTTTATTCGATCGCAGGGACTATTTGTGTCAAACTGTGAAAGTATATCGATTCATATGATAACGAACATCCCGGAACTTGATCACAAGTTAAACATACTATAAATATCCTTTACATAGCTTAGAAATAGGCTTTGAGGGGTTCGGTATGCGAAAATAAACTTTTTGATCAAACAGGGACTAAAAGCGTCAAAAAGTGCATAAGTTTGCATTTTCGCGCATATCTTACGTTCTGAACATATCCAGGCATCCAAAATTTTTTGTAATCATTAAAATATTTTATTTTAGTGATTGGAATGCAAAAATACCATTCGTCGCGTAATTTGGATCGTTTTTGCGTCTGTTCGAGTTTTCGTCGTAATTAACGGAATAACGCAACCGTACGACCAAAAGAACCGACACCCGAGATGTTTTCAAGCATATTTCATGTTCCCTATACTTTAACTTCATTGTGTAGCCTTGAAATGGGGTTAACGGGGCTTAAACGTGTCGAAAACGCATCAAAATCCAAGTTTTGGACATGCAGGGACTAAAACTGACATTCTGTGAAACTAGTCTAGGAGGGGCGCGTAAGAACTGGTATGGGTCTATGCGGCCCGCGACGGTCTGCTAGCACAGAAACATTGAATCTGGCTTTTCCAACCTGTTTTGATGGTTTTGATCGCTGATTTTGAATACCATTTAATGGTTTTTGATGTCCCATTATATTGTAAACCATGGGCAACACATGTAAGGTCCAGATCAAAGCATGAATTACGAGAAACAATCTTAACGGTTCTTGGAAATCTATAAATACCCACTTGATTTTCAAGCATTCCTCACATTTGATTTGACTTTGCTCTAAGTTGAAGCCTTAGCTTCATACCTGAGTATTTTTAGATCAAATTCTTCATTGCTTAAACCTTTTGTAAGTATCTTTCGCGCTCGTTTATGCTTTTCAAGCATGAAAGTCAAACAGTGTTTGACTTTCTGCTTTGACCAGTCTTTGGTCAACACAAAGTTCGTTTGAACTTTGCAACGTGAGCGTAATCACGATGGTTATAGTCCCTTGTGACAATACCTACTGATTACCACGTTGATTTATCGGAGTTACGAGTCGAAGTTTCGGTCAAAATGCCATTTATGTGCATTTTGAGACTAAACTATCTTCGGATATCAAAACACTTTGTTTTGATATCAAAACCTGTTTTCTAACTTAGTTAAACATGTTTTAACATGTTTAACTCGTCACTTTTAGTCTAGTGCTTGTATAGGGTCGTAAGATAAGCGGTCTTAACAACCACTTAGACTTTCGAACTCGACCCATTTGGTCGATCATTAGGATCCGACCAAGCATGTTTTGTGACCATAGTTGTATAGGGAATAACTTTCCGAGGATATACCTTATGGTCACTTAGTTTAATTAGTTGTATGATAGGTAGATTATATGCCTTAGGAAAATGACCAAAATGCCCTTTTCATGCATAATTGGTATTTAAGCATATGTAACTTAACTTTTGTCACTGAAACTGATTATGCAACATATTTAAACATGTTAGGGAATATAATGTTTGTCATAGGACTAGTTAGGCGTCTCGAACGCGCATTCGCGCGAACGACGCATTAACGTAGCATAAGCTACCTTAATGGGTCGTAACGGGTCGAAAGCACTTAGGATAGGTTCTGATTTAGAATGTAGGCTTTGTTAAACCATATCCCATGAGTTCCAATACTCATTTGGTTTATAAGACCTCATTCTATCCGATCTCTCGATTTAGGTGTCGATTTATTAACATAGTGATCCAATTACTAGGTGCTATCTGATTTCCTTGGTTTACTCGAGCTTTGCTAGTTCATTTAATCAAGGATACTTTGCACTTCGATGTGAGTACATAGTTCTCCTCTTTTACCGTTTTCGACTGTTTTGGGGTGATTCATATGTGCTAAACGATTTCGAGTTTTCTAAACAAATGCTATGGTTTATATTAAACTCAACGATTTGAACACAAACCACTGGAACTACTGGAACTATTTGAACCACTGGAACTATTTGAACCACTGGAACTATTTGATCTATGTGAACTACTTGAACTATTTGAACAATTGGAACTATTTGATTTATGTGAACTACTTGAACTATTTGAACAATTGGAACTATTTGAACTATTAAACGATTGGGTTTTGGTAAGTGATTAGGTAACGGGGTGGGTGTAATGTGTTAAAATCATGGTGGATACGCCACTGGTAGTTCCTATATATAAATGCTTTTAACACATTACATATCGTTGCATTATCTAGATCACTTGGTCGAATGTTTTCAAAACATAGTTACACTACAAGGTTTTCCTAACGATATAAACCGCACGAGTTTTATTACGAGAACAATTAATGATTTGGTTTACTTAAACAAATGTTTTGGGTTAAGATTCATGGCAACGAAATTTTATAAACTATAACCACTTATTTTGAGCTGGTTATTCATATTGCAATACCAAACTCTTTTCAAAACAAGGTTTTTCGATAAACGACTCTTGTAGTCAAACGAGGTATTGTAACATGTAAACGAGCCATGAATCCAACACTCAAACAAAATCTATGTACTCCCCGGCATTTTTGTGCTGACGTATTTTTCACATATGTTTCAGTTACTATAGTTTGATGATGTTTGACGATGATTATGATGCATGCTCACATAGGAACGGGCGAGGCCTTAGTGACTCAATAACAATGAAAGACAATTTTTTCATATTTTGCTTTTGATTTCAATACAATGTAATAAACTTAATTCAATAAAATGAAACTTCAATCTATGTGTTGTGAAACAATGATTCTGTTACGACACTCCCCGACGTTTCCGCCGCGGTTTGTTGTTTTAACGCGGTCGGGGTGTGACAGAAAAGTTGGTATCAGAGCTCATGTATATAGGAAATTAGGTTATTAGTAATGCTTTGACCTAGACTATAACCTTCCTAGGACCCTAACATAAGTTACCTTGTGTTTAGTCTTAAAACAATATCGTTGCCTATCTTTAGGTGACAACCACAACAAGAACACGAATTATCAATCCGATTTGAAAACTAATCATCTCCTCTTAGATGATTTATTATAAGGTTTTGAACCTTCAAAGTTTTCAAAATCTCGTCAAAGTTTAGGTCCTATTAATGTGAACACGTGCAATCTGGAAGGGTGGGTGCCTGTATCCCGAGTTTTCTCTCTAAGGCTAGAGTGTTCGTACAAATCCACATAATCGAACCAGTCACTCTTACCTGGGAACTCTTGGGATGAGTGTCCACTTATAGGCTAAAGCATGTCTTTGCGATACATTACAAGGACCTATTTACTTTGTTCAGCCATTTCGCGTCGTTTGTTTGTTTGAAATAACAAACGAATGATCGCCTTCTTTATGATTCGTCGATATCTTCGATACCTCTTTTGTTTATCCAATCGTCAATCTCACTCGTTTCTCATATTTCCTTGTTCTTTTTAGAATATGCCACCTAGACGTGATCCAGAACACGATGCTGCCCTCGCAGCCACAATCGTTTAGCAAATGGCTGTTATGCTTCCGAACCTCATTACCCAGATAAACCAAGCGAATAACAATAACAACAATAACAATGCTCAGTGTAACTTCAAAACATTCAACTCAGCTAAGCCATCGAAATTTTCTGGGTCTCAAGGAGCAACTGCGCTCCTACAATGGTTTGAGAGTCTGGAAAGCACATTCAGACATGTTCAGTGTCCAAGCGAGCGAAAGGTTGAATTCGCATCTAGTGTCTTTGAGAAACGAGCATTAACATGGTGGAATGGTGTGATGAGAGATAGGGGTGCTGATGTCGCACTGGCTCAAACCTGGGAAGAGCTTCGAGCTCTAATGATGAAGGAATTCCGTCCTCGTCATGAAATCAGGGCATTGGAAAGGGAATTCGACGATCTTAAGCAAGATAGCGGTGAGCATCGAGCCTACACGGACCGTTATGAGGAGCTAAGTCTGTTATGCCCGACCATGGTTACTCCTTTGGATAAGGTAATTGAAAAGTATATTGATGGCCTCCCTGACTCAGTACAAGACATTGTTACTGGTAGCAACCCTACTACAGTTAGACAGGCCATTGAGCTATCCGCTACCCTGACTAAATCTCAGATCATGAAAGGTAAACTTTTCCGAAAAGGCAACAAGAAACCAACCGATGAATCGAAACCAAAGGATAAGCAGACTGAGTCCTCTAAGAAGTCAAAGAAGCGTGAGATTTGCCAGAACTTCGCCGTGGTTGCTCAAAATGATCAAGCTGTCCCTAACCAACCAGCTCAACCCCCTGCTAAGAAGCCATACAAAGGGACTGCACCTATCTGCTACCAATGTAACCTTCATCATCATGCTAGTGTGAAATGCCGCAAATGCCTAAATCATGGACTTACTGGTCATACAGCTAGGGTTTGTCAAGCTGCAGCTGCACCAAATCAAGCTGACAACAATCCTGCTCAAGCTCGTTTTCCACCAGGTTCATGCTACAACTGTGGCGATATGGGCCATTTCCGAAACAATTTCCCAAAACTTGCTAATGCAAATCCAGCACAAGGATGAACATTCGACTGACTGGAAGACGATGGTGTTTGGAATCAATCAAACTTTATGTATTATTTTCTTTTGTTATCAAGGTCTATGAAACATTTATTTTTGTTTATAAATAAATCTTTTATTCACATTGCGATGTACAAATGTGGTTATATGTATAAACAACATATCCCCTACGATACCGACGATCAAGGAACCGTGTTCCTTGTAGAACAAACTACTCTCGAAATTCTTCCATTTTATGATCGCTTGCGATCTCCACGAAAATCCTAAGTACTCGTTTCTTCTAAGGAAACGAAGTACAAGGCGCAAGTTACAACTCTGGACGAATACCCAAAGTAGCACTTTAAATCCTTAATAGGATACCCAAGGGTACTCCCGTAAGCCCTTGATTGGTCTTACATGTCATATCTTCCCGACTTCCCGATATTTTACACAACATATGATTTCAAAAGATTATGCATGTTTTCAAAAACCTCATACATGTTTTCAAAATCATCTCACAGGGTTTTAAAACATTTCATAAAAATGTTTACCTAAAATACTTAGTACGCGATTTCAAAAGCATTACAAAAAGGTTTTCAAAAACATATTTTTAATGATTCCAAGCATAGCTTTCAAAAACAAACTGCCCGTATGTTGTTTTAGCATACGCGGTACTCGATTTTCAAGAACACCCTGCTTTGTATGCTAGCTTTGCATGCTTGGCATAATGACTTCAAGAATCCATTTGCTTCATATGTTGTCTTGGCATATCTAGCACCTTGATTCCATAAACACTATACCTCGTATGTGGTCTTAGCATACTTAGTACCAAGTTCCTAAACTTCTCTCGCTACGAATTCCAAATCCTTATAGGATCTTCTTCATAATTAGATCCTCGTGGATATTCAAAGCGTAGAATCAAAGTTCTTAATTGGATTCTTTGTGTGCTTTAATACGAATGTTACGATTCCTTGTAAACGAAATCGAATCCTTATAAGATCATCCTATCGTTATAGAGAGATTCTTGAGGATGTTTAAAGTGCTAGTTGAAGTCCATTGATTGGATTCCTAGTATACTTTAAATGCCCATGTACAAATCGACAACAAGTTAATAACAATTAATAACAAACTGATAACGAATTGATAACCAAGTGAACAATTGTGTGACCATTATGTGCTTACGTGTTATGTGTTCGACCGACTCTATCCCCTACACATTATAAAACAAACTGTGCGGACTGTGCAAGGAATTACGTAATTATGGATGCATATATAATTATGGAATTTAGTGCACAGAAACCATAGCAATTTTTGTCATGTATCAACAAAAACAAGAAACTAAAAGCTAACTCTATTCATTTCCATTTCTGACGAAGTACCCGCTGAGGAAAAATGAACTAGCTATTCATTTTTCACTTCTGAAAGAAATACCCGCTGAGGGAAATGAATAATCTATTCATGAACCATGTTCGTTTTCATTTCGTATGAAGTACCCCCCTGAGGAAAATGAATTATCCATTCATTTTCGCTTCTGAGAAATATCCATTGAGGAAAATGAACAAATTCATTTTCATTTCTGATAAAGTACCCACTGAGGAAGATAAACCATCCTTTCATTTTCACTTTTGAAGAAATACCCACTGAGGAAAATGAATAAATTCATTCCATTTTCGATGAAGTACCCGCTGAGGAAAATGAATTGATCATTCATTTTCACTTCTAAAGAAATACCCACTGAGGGAATGAATAATCCTGCATCAATTCTTTCATTTTCATCTCTGATAAAGTACCCACTGAGGAACATGAACCATTCGTTCATTTTCACTTTTAAAGAAATACCCACTGAGGAAAATGAATAATGCTGCGTTAATTCTGTCATCTTCATTTCTAATGAAGTACCCACTGAGGAACATGAACCATCCGTTCATCTTCACTTCTGAAGAAACATCCACTGAGGAAAATGATTAAATCCATTCCACTTCTGATGAAGTACCCACTGAGGAAAATGAATCATCCATTCATTTTCGCTTCTGAAGAAAAATCCATTGGGGGAATGAATAATCCCGTATCGATTCCTTCATTTCCACTTCTGACTAAGTACCCATTGAGGAAAATGAATCATCCATTCATTTTCGCTTCTGAAGAAATATCTATCGGGGAAATGAATATCTTATTCAATAATCCTTCATTTCCACTTCTGACAAAGTACTCATTGAGGAAAATGAATCATCCATTCATTTTGGCTTCTGAAGAAATATCCATCGGGGAAATGAATATCTTATTCAATAATCCTTCATTTCCACTTTTGACGAAGTACGCATTGAGGAAAATGAATCATCCATTCATTTTCGCTTCTGCGGAAATATCCATCGGGGAAATGAATATCTTATTCAATAATCCTTCATTTCCACTTCTGAAGAAGTACCCATTAAGGAAAATGAATCATCCATTCATTTTCTCTTCTGAAGAAATACCCATTGGAAACAAATAACCAATTCATCTTTCATTTCCACATCTGACGAAGAATCCATTGGAGAAAATGAATCATCCATTAATTTTCGCTTCAAAGTATATCCACTGGAGAATGACAAGGTTATGCCTTGCATGGAAATCTTTGATGGGTTAATCTACGCAAATAGATGACACCCTAGATTCCACGCAAGACAATTTTTTAACACAACGTTACAGACAGACTCCTACGAATAAATTTCGGGACGAAATTTCCTAAAGTATGGGAGACTGTGACATCTGTGCCTCTACGACCATCATACGAATACAAAACCAATGAAATATTGTGTTTCATACTTGGGATTTGTATAAATATGTGTATCATTTGCACATATCAATTCTTGTTCAATTTCGAGCTTTAAATCGCTTTCTGGAAAGTTATACGCGAGCCGATGCGTAAACGTAATCAGTTTAACGTGAAAAACACTCCGGAATAGTGACATAGGCTTAACATACCTTAAATAACCTTTACATAACTTAGAAATAAGTTTTGGAGGGGTTGGTGTGTCGCAAACAAGTTTATTCGATCGCAGGGACTATTTGCGTCAAACTGCGAAAGTATATCGATTCATTTGATAACGAACATCCCGGAACTCGATCACAAGCTAAACATACCATAAATATCCTTTACATAGCTTAGAAATAGGCTTTGAGGGGTTCGGTATGCGAAAATAAACTTTTTGATCAAACAGGGACTAAAAGCGTCAAAAAGTGCATAAGTTTGCATTTTCGCGCATATCTTACGTTCTAAACATATCCAGGCATCCAAAAATTTTTTAATCATTAAAATATTTTATTTTAGTGATTGGAATGCAAAAATACCATTCGTCGCGTAATTTGGATCGTTTTTGCGTCCGTTCGAGTTTTCATCGTAATTAACGGAATAACGCAACCGTACGACCAAAAGAACCGACACCCGAGATGTTTTAGAGTATATTTCATGTTCCCTATACTTTAAATTCATTGTGGAGCCTTGAAGTGGGGTTAACGGGGCTTAAACGTGTCGAAAACGCATCAAAATCCAAGTTTTGGACATGCAGGGACTAAAACTGACATTCTGTCAAACTAGTCTAGGAGGGGCGCGTAAGAACTGGTATGGGTCTACACGGCCCGCGACAGACTGCCAGCACAGAAACATTGAATCTGGCTTTTCTAACCTGTTTTGATGGTTTTGATCCCTGATTTTGAATACCATTTAATGGTTTTTGATGTCCCATTGTATTGTAAACCATGGGCAACACATGTAAGGTCCAGATCAAAGCACGAATTATGAGAAATGATCTTAATGGTTCTTGGAAATCTATAAATACCCACTTGATTTTCAAGCATTCCTCACATTTGATCTGACTTTGCTCTAAGTTGAAGCCTTAGCTTCATACCTGAGTATTTTTATATCAAATTCTTCATTGCTTGGACCTTTTGTAAGTATCTTTCGTGCTCGTTTATGCTTTTCAAGCTTGAAAGTCAAACAGTGTTTGACTTTCTGCTTTGACCAGTCTTTTGTCAACACAATGTTTGATTGAACTTTGCAACGTAAGCGTAATCACGATGGTTATAGTCCCTTGTTACTAAACCTACTTATTACCACGTTGATTAGTCGAAGTGACGAGTCAAAGTTTTGGTCAAAATGCCATTTATGCGCATTTTGAGACGAAACTATCTTCAGATATCAAAACACTTTGTTTTGATATCAAAACCTATTTTATAACTTAGTTAAACATGTTTTAACATGTTTAACTCGTCACTTTTAGTCTAGTGCTTGTATAGGGTCGTAAGATAAGCGGTCTTAACAACCGCTTAGACTTTCGAACCCGGCCAGTTTGGTCGATCATTAGGATCCGGCCAAGCATGTTTTATGACCATAGTTGTATAGGGAATAACCTTCCAAGGTTATACCTTATGGTCACTTAGTTTAATTAGTTGTATGATAGGTAGATTATATGCCTTAGGAAAATGACGAAAATGCCCTTTTCATGTATAATTGGTATTTAAGCATATGTAACTTAACTTTTGTCACTTAAACTGATTATGCAACATATTTAAACATGTTAGGGCATATAATGCTTGTCATAGGACTAGTTAGGCGTCTCGAACGCGCATTCGCGCGAACGACGCATTAACGTAGAGTAAGCTACCTTAATGGGTCGTAACGGGTCGAAAGCACTTAGGATAGGTTCTGATTTAGAATGTAGGCTTTGTTAAACCATATCCCATGAGTTCCAATACTCATTTGGTTTACAAGACCTCATTCTATCCGATCTCTCGATTTAGGTGTCGATTTATTAACATAGTGATCCAATTACTAGGTGCTATCTGATTTCCTTGGTTTACTTGAGCTTAGCTAGTTCATTTAATCAAGGATACTTTGCACTTCGATGTGAGTGCATAGTTCCCCTCTTTTACCATTTTCAACTGTTTTGGGGTGATTCATATGTGCTAAACGATTTCGAGTTTTCTAAACAAATGCTATGGTTTATATTAAACACAACGATTTGAATACAAACCACTGGAACTAGTTGAACTATTTGAACCACTAGAACTATTTGAACCACTTGAACTATTTGAACCACTGGAACTATTTGATCTATGTGAACTACTTGACCTATTTGAACCATTGGAACTATTTGATCTATGTGAACTACTTGAACTATTTGAACCATTGTAACTATTTGATTTATGTGAACTACTTGAACTATTAAACGATTTGGTTATGGTAAGTGATTAGGTAACGGGGCGGGTGTAATGTGTTAAAAGCATGGTGGATACGCTGCTGGTACTTCCTATATATAAGTGCTTTTAACACATTACATATCGTTGCGTTATCTAGATCACTTGGTCGAATGTTTTCAAAACAAAGTTACACTACAAGGTTTTCCTAACGATATAAACCACACGAGTTTTATTACGAGAACAATTAATGATTTGGTTTACTTAAACAAATGTTTTCGGTTAAGATTCATGGCAACGAAATTTTATAAACTATAACCACTTATTTTGAGCTGGTTATTCATATTGCAATACCAAACTCTTTTCAAAATAAGGTTTTTCGATAAACGACTCTTGTAGTCAAACGAGGTATTGTAACATGTAAACAAGCCATGAATCAACACTCACACAAAATCTATGTACTCGCCGGCATTTTTATGCTGACGTATTTTCACATATGTTTCAGGTACTATAGTTTGATGATGTTTGACGATGATTATGATGTATGCTCACATAGGAACAGACGAGGCCTTAGTGACTCAATAACAATGAAAGACAATTTGTTCATATTTTGCTTTTGATTTCAATACAATGTAATAAACTTAATTCAATAAAACAATACTTCAATCCATGTGTTGTGAAACAATGATTCTGTTACGACACTCCCCGACGTTTCCTCCGTGGTTTGTTGTTTTAACGCGGTCGGGGTGTGACAGAATGTTCCCAACATTAGGGGGAGATAACAAGTAGTTGGAAAATGAAAAGTAAAATGAATTATCATGTCATCTTTATCCTCAGGCTATAAATTATGAACTAGAAGTTTAAAGTATAATTCAATTACCAATATTAAAGAACAAATTACCAGACAAGTTCACTGACCTAAATGGAGTGATTAAGTAAGTCATATAATCAACTGCTTATGCTCCAGTTATATTTGTGTCCCGAGAGGACAACCACATATTTTTGTAATGAGTCTATTGCACGCCTAAAGCGTGGTAGACTAGTTGATTCCAATAATAAAATTCCTCGAAAATTGAAGCAAGTAATTAAGATGGTCAAGTCGAGGTTATAGTAATAAGATCTCTTGAAGAGACAATAGACATGATGATTCAAGAATAACCTCAGGTACTTGAAAATAAAGAGATCTCGATAAGTTGTATCATGTCTAAGATATGTATGGAATCGAAATAAAAAATCGACGTCGTTATACTTTTGTATATAATGTAACGCTTAAATGATTAAATGATGAGGATCAAGATTTAAGATATGTCTATCAATAAATATTAAGAAATGATTGGCCAAAACAGAAAGACGCAAATAAGGCAGAGTTTAGTTCTTTAATGAAATGGAAAGTTTCCGGACCAACAATCCATACAACTGAATTTGTAAAATATGTTGGATACAAATGTGTTTTTACGCGAATCATGTGAAAATCAAATTAAGTGATATAAGTCAAAATTGATGGCACGAGAATTTTTGCAAAGACTTATGACTGATTATGAGGAGACGTATTCTCCCGTGGTGGATGTTTTGACTTTCCAATATCTTATTAGTCTGGTAATATATAAAAGAGAATTGACATGTGTCTTATGAAAGTTATGTATCACTTGATACTAAGTCATATAAAATAAGTTCTCGAGAATATTATTATTATTATATAAATTCGGATCTGAATACGTATACATGTATATGTTATTGAATTGCATATAACTAGAAATCCCCATGAGTATCCTAAAGCATTTGAGTGCTTAAGAGGTTAATTGAAACACCTTATGAATATAATTATTGTGCACCAATACTCCAATAAACATACATAGAAAATATGTACCTGGTTATTATGACATCTCAATGTACACAGTGTACAAACATGGTACATATGGATTTTCAAATGAAGCAAGTGCTTAAGACATCCTTGCATATAATATAAAATCAATGAGGAGTTTTGTGTGTCAACACTCCTAAAGAGTGTATGCACATACATTGTTGGTCAAAGTGAAAAGGAGTACGCGAGGGTATATTAATAAAGTTAAAAAAGAGAGTATGGACTAAAATAGTCGATTCAAATGTGGTATAATCGACTTACTAATGAGCTCAGCAAAGAGAGAAGTACATAAATTGTAGTGAATCCATTTTTTTCCATTAAAAGAACAATATGAGGTTTATGAGTATTCTAATATATGTTGATGATATCACTGAATCTCCTGAAGAGATAAAAATGAGCTCAATTATTAAAGGAATAATTTGTAAATTAAAGATGGTATTGCAAATATGTGGCTTGATATGTAGAACAAGCATTTGTATTATTATTATCCATCAATCATAATACATCTAGAAGATGGTGGAAATTTTCATACGCACAAAGCTTATGGTATACGTACATTTTATAATGTCCAAGTAGTTGGTATAGAAAATGACTCTTATCATCTCCTATCAAAGAAGCAAAGATCATTGGTCCAGAAGTACCATAGTTAAATACAAATTGTATATCTTGCTAGTATGTATACACAGACACATGTCATGAAATTCATTGACAAGATATAACTCGTGTATAGCAAAGAGATAATGTAACGGGTAAAACATATATTTTTATACCCTTAAGGTACAAAAGATATGGATTCATATTTTACTAACCCATCAACAAGTTTGGTTAGTTTTGTAAGTGCATGGAATGTAACAAAACATATTCATGGATCTTATGGTATCTACTTACAAGTGAAGGCAATTAAAATTTCACATGAAGATCATACATCAATGCTCATTGAAGGATTTGACATTAATGGATCAAGCAACATACCAAGCTGCACATCAATGGATTATGAAGTTTTGAGCAACTTTCAAAAAAGCCGAACCTGAGTCACTTATAGGATACATGTAAAAATGGGGGGGGGGGGAGCATTATACAAGTTGCACTCTTTTTCCCTTAACTAAGTTTTATCCCAATGGGTTTTCTTACTAAGGTTTTTAATGAGGTAACATACCTGATCCAAAAGTATCGGTAGGAGAAAATACGCGCTGCACTCTTTTTCCCTTAGCTGTGGTTTTGTCCCACTGGGTTTTCCTAGCAAGGTTTTTAACGAGACATCATCACCAAGCGTATTAAAGGTATGTGGATAGTCAAGGGGGAGTGCTATGAATGTATCATTTATATGGTGACTCTCCACATACTTAACTCCTATCTCTTTTATTTATTTTGTATTAATGTATGTGCCTATATATAGTGACATTTGTATATGGTGTATATAGATCAATCAATAAGATTTACATTCCCTCATTCTCTTATTCTTCTCTTTATATTGCTAATAGGTTTAGTTGTTTTACAATAATAATAATAATCTATACTTTCTATAAAAGGAGAAAACGCGCTGACATAAGAAAAGCTGAGGCGGCAGCCATAGAGGCTATCCAACAATGCCTTTCTTATGTCATTATTGCATCATAAATCGGAATATATAAAATCACTTTAAAATCTATTTAAAGTTCTACCCATATTCAAAACTCTACCCATACTATTATTGCATCACTTTAAAACCAAAACTCTGCCCATATTCACCTATACAAAACCTCTACCATAATAAAATCTCTGCCCATATTCAAAATTTAAAATTATGGCTCCAGATTCAAAATTCAAAATTCAAAATTCAAACCATATATTCAAACCATATATATATAAGATATATGAATCTGGCTCCACATTCAAATTTCAATTAATCTCTTTCACTCATATCCACGAGCATATCTCTCTCTCTCTTACTCAAATGCATAGCTCTTATGATTCAGCCGGTTAATCTCCGATTACAGATCTTTGTTCGAACATTTGTTGATTCCGTTTACACATCATTATTCCAACATCATTGTTCCAACATCATTGTTCCAACATCATCGTTCCAATGAAGCTTCCCATTACACATCAATATTTCAACATTGTTGTTGCAACATCATTGTTGCAACATCGTTGAAAGTTGCATATGCTACCTTCTTTGATGGGAGAGTTGCATGTTAGGTTTGTAGCTTATTTTTTTAACTGTAGTTATACTAGTTTAATTTGATTATGAAGAAACAAGTGTTGATAATGTTGATAATTTTTATTAACAGTCACATTTTAGAATATGTTAATATGTATATTGATAGTATTAAACTAAATACATAGAAAGATAAAAATTTACTGAAATATGCATGAAATATTAAACACTACAATTAACATTTGCTAGGATTTCGTAGACTCTCGCCTTCTTCCATGTGATTTCCTTCTCTCTTTTGTTTTACAGATCGGCTAGCATGTCAGAGATTTTCTGATCCTGTTTTAGTAGTTATGTCATAAACTTTTCTGCATTGTTCTTGAAATCTGATGGAGGGGGAGTGGGGGACTTCATCAAGCAATCCGATGTTGTTCCAGGTTTTTCTTGTAATTATTATCGCTGATGATGCCGAATTTTCTGTTTAGTTCTTCATCTGATCTCTTTTCTTTGAGTGACCAGATAGAGAATTGTGTTTTAACATCGCTGGTGTCTGACCAGTGGTAGAAGCATCTGTTTGCCATCTAGATTTTTGTTGGTGTTGCTGATTTTGATTTGTTTTTTGATAGACAGTTTTTATAAAGGACAATTGTTGATGTTTTGAATCAAACTAATCACCAGTCTTTTATAGTATTTAAAATGCGTCTTTATGGTAAATAAAGAGGTTAATTGTAATTATGATAACCTGTTTTTTTCTTTGAAGGTTTAAAATTTGTCACTTGGGTTTCTTGATATTTAATTTTATAGTTTTCCTATAAAAGCCGAGGTTTTAAAAAGTTTTTGCATTAACAGGCTGCTGTTTTGAAATATAAATTTATATGTTTATATTAAATGTACACATTTTTCCCTCTTCGATTATTAAATGTACAGTGAGTTTAAATATGACCTCTTAGGATGTTAGATATTTCACTATATAAGATTATTGCCACTTCACCTGTTTTTCATCACGTTTTACTACCAAGATATCCTTCTTTCACATCACTTGAGTAATATATAACTTACAACGGCTTCATACACTTCTGCAGAGTCTGATGATTTAAAGCAGCGCTTTGTCAAGCAAATTGAGGAACAGGTATATGAGGATAGGGCTACTCTTCAAGAGTTGAAGAGATGTTTTGATGGACTGCACCTTGGTCTGTTCACGAGAGACCAGGTTTCCAGAAACCTGATGCGGATGCCTTCAACTTCTGTTCTTGACCTTTGTGTTGTCAGTAATATAGAGTGCGGTGATAGAGACGGGGAGTTCATGGCGATGCTCAAGGATATAAATCGAGAGGTTCAGCACTCAATGGTGTTGAAGCTAAAATTTCTTAATTCTTGCTGTTAAATTCTTAAATTTCTAGCTGTTATTGTTAGATTTGAAAGTTTCGTTGTTCAGTACTCGATGTAGTTGTTGATCTTTTAATGTCATGAATAAATTTTAATCCTATTAATCTTTGTTGTCGCATTTTACTTTTACTTATTTTAGCAAGCATAAGTATTATTATATAGTTTTGAATATCATCTGAGGATTGCAGATCGATATTGATGTAGATGTGAAATTGTGTCCGAGTTTGATTTAGATTATGTTGATGTTGAATTATGCCTGAACAAATGTTTGGTAAGTCAACAGAGGTTTAATAGGATAAAAGGTTGGTTTAAAGGTGAACATATGATTGCAAAGACAAAATATTCTAGAATATCTGATCATGAATAACAGTTTTTTGAAGAATTTGTTCCTCCAAATGCCAAAGAGTCAATATCTGCTACTGTAAAAGGTCTATTGAAGCTAAAGTCTGGCAAAAGAGAACCTCTGCTGATGAAGAAAGTCTGAAGAAGCAAAGGTCTGCTATGGGTCAACAGATGTTAAAGAACAACAGATGATATTCAACATATGTTGCTCAACAGAGGTTTTCATAGTAATAGTAGTTAGGCTAATAGCAGATGTTGGGAGTTTGTTAGGTTATTAGATGTTGCTCACTATGTGAACATTGTAATTGCAATCTTTTTATAAGCATGTTCGCTGACATCATTCTTCTCATTCTTATGAAACAACTGTTTGTGAAACCTCTGCTAGGCTAAAAATTCGTCCACTTCTGAAAGGTATCGTCTGTTGTCATAACTTCTGTTTATCCTAATGATTGTTGATTTACCACTGTTTTCAACCTTTGTTGTTGCCCAACAGAGGTTTCCAAACAATTGTCATCCATTATAACAGTGCTTAGGTTAAAAGCATGATGATGAAAGCATTCTTCTCATTCTTATGAGAAAAAGTTTATTATTCTGCTGCATATTTCCATTTTTGTTTTATCTTCCTCCATTGTGATCATCTTAACTATTACAACAATCAAAATCAGATGCTAACAATTGGTATCAGAGTTTAGTCAATCAAATTTGATCCCAGCAAATCCTACTGAATTGGTTAATCAAAAGCATTAAAATGTCATTAGAAAATCAAATGTCCATTTAAAAAAAAAAAAAAAACTATTTTTAAAATTTATTTAAAAAATCTTTAAAAATCTGTTGAAAACAACTGTTTTTTGAAACCTCTGCTTGGCTAAAAATTCATCCACTGCAGAAAGGTATCGTCTATTCTCATAACTTCTTTTTATGCTAACGATTGTTGACTTACACTGTTCCCAACCTCTGTTGTTGGCCAACAGAGTTTTCCAAACAACTGTCATCCATTATCACAAGAGAGGTTCTGACGTGGACAAATGTTAGCCATCAGATATTTGTAACTACTGCAACGTCAGCATTCACTTTTTCACTCTATATAAACCCTGTTTCATCCCCAAATCGATCTTCTACCACTGCCGTCTCGAGTTCAAAATTCTCAAAAGCAATTTCCATTATCACCTTCTTCTCCGATCATGGCTCTGAACATCAAAAACCCTCACAACTACCTCCCCATCTTTGAGAAAACCAGCAAAAATACCAGCTTTCATTCAATAATTGACTTTTTAATGTCATCAAAATACAAATCAATCCTTACTGTTGATGCTCCAGTTCATACGGAAATACTCCGACAATTTTGGTCTAATGCTGAAATAGAGTCTGAAGATAATAAGCCAGTTGCCTTCACATCTAAAGTCAGAAAAAGCCTGGTTCGAATTTCCCCATCTACAATTTCCACTACATTTGCATTGGATGACTTGGGAGGTAAGACTAATTTTGAAAAACGTGTACTTCATTCAGAGTTCATTGAAAGAGGGTATGATGCACAATTAAAGGAAGTTACTATATATAAACCAAACTTCCCTCCGCCAATGAAATTTTTGTTCCATACTCTTTTAACTTGTCTTTCAGCCAAGACCACCGCATTTAATGAGATACCTTTAAAAATTCAGTATTTGGGATATGTTATTTTAAAAAAAATCAGATTGCAATTTATCATAAGCACTATTTTCTGATTTGTTGACTAATGTGAAATATGTGAAAAAAAATGAAAAAAGGTGCTCATAATAATGCTTTTATGTTGTATCCAAGACTTCTAAGCTACTACCTACGAAAACATGTTTCATAAATAGATTTTGAACAAGGTGTAGCTTTTCAAATAAATAGTCTTACAAGTGAAACTTTTACTAAACTTATGGATAAAGAATCAAAAGTTTCAAAAACATAAACAAAGGGGGATGAGCATGTTTTAGATTCGTCCACATTTGTTGCTCAAACGTCTGTTGTTGAGCCCACTGCTCCTGGTGATCATGACACCACAACCGGTGTTGTGAAACACACACCAGCAAAACTCAAACAGAAGCCTGCCACATCCAAAAAGCCCACCAAAACCAAACAAAATAAAAAGGGTCCTCTAGAAGATGAGATCCTAGAGGTTAACCCAGTGACAACACAAATGTCACTTGAAACCACTGCTACTACTTCCTCACAGCTGTTGGAAAGATCTCAACCCATCCAAACTCCTCATGTATCCTCACAAAAGAATCATGTTGTCAGCACAAAGACACCACAACATGAAGCAGACCTTTCATATGAAAGTATGCTTAAAAGCCCCTCTCCCAAATCAATGTCGCTTTCTACACCACAACCCTCTTCCCAACTTTCATCAACAATATTACCTCTGTTTGAAGCAATTGAAATTCAGAATCAAAATAGTCCTTCTCACCCACACATTACTGAGAGTATAACCCAACAAATAACTATGTCTGAACCAATTCAATCTGCTATCCTACAAACAGTTGAGGAGGTTACACTCCTTGAGTTTTACGAAACTCTTGGTGGTAGTTCAAGTGGAGCAGCCACTACAACTATTGAACCCATTGGTTATCAGTTGGACAGTGGTTACATAACTAAGACTCCCTTGAAGGCAACCACTGTTGAGGCTACAACTATAACCTATGCTTCAGTGGGAAGTCCCCAGAACCAAGAAAAAGGGGCATTTGTTTCTGATGATATGGAATCTTCTCCTATTATCAAAACAAATACAACCACCACAGGTGGGAATTCAGATGATCCTATTAAACTAGGTGATGAATTAAAATATAAGGATTTGATGGATAGAATGTCTACCATTGTCACACCCCGACTCACAGCGGAAGACAATCGCAGGGTGCGGCAGACACATGGCACTCCTCATAATTTAAAAACATTACATTACATAAAACATGAGCATCGGTTACAACGTCTTCGAACTATCACATTACAACCCATATATTAAAAGCGGTACTACAAGCCATTATAGCTTTTATTATGCTACGTCTGCCTACTAGATCCTTCCATACACACATGTTCACTCCTGTTTCGTTTTACCTGAAATGCATGTTAGTTTTTAAAAAGGTCAGCTAAACGATGCTGGTGAGTTCCACTGGTTTGGTTGTTTCGTTTCAAAATGTATCAACATGTTTAATTGCACATATCACAGTTCATAGATGGAATTACACGAGTGTCACAAGTGAAACCTAGACTGTTTTAATCGTACTGTGTCACACAGACACTTAATCGCACCACCTGCATCACATACAGT
Organism: Helianthus tuberosus; assembly: GCA_030545235.1. Lineage (NCBI taxonomy): Eukaryota > Viridiplantae > Streptophyta > Magnoliopsida > Asterales > Asteraceae > Helianthus > Helianthus tuberosus. The sequence goes on from CM060445.1 coordinate 112,856,540, forward strand.
TTAATGCCCTCGGGTAGTTATGTCTAACAACATAACCTAGTTAGGACGCGTGTAGTTACCTGGCTGCCGGCCACACCTGTCCGACGGGCAACTGGGTTTGTCAGACCAATAGTACTATCCACTGCCCACGGCTAACGTTAATCACTTGTATTGGGGCTAATATCGTGTGTTAGATAATCCGCATCATAGCAAGTTGGTGTAATTAACACAGTTTGTAACATGCAAATCACCCCAGAAAACAGTAAAACATATTAAAAGTGGGGGAGTGAAACTCATAGTGCAAATAGTAGTCTCGGCTAAAGAGTGTTTAATCAACGAAATCAGCTTTAATAGCACACATGCAAGTAAGGTCTCAAATCAGTATCTAAGTCGGTAATGGTTATAACTTGGATTTGGTCAAAAGTTTTCACCCCGGATTGAGTCTATAGGACACGGGTATGGGGATAGAGGTCAGGGTAGTATTAGTTTTCAGTTTGGCTTCCGGGCACCGGTTCACGTGCCAGCCAATGTCAGTAGTTTAACGTGTTCAGATAATGCTACGAGAATACCAATAGTGCCAACACGTTGTTATTTAAGAATTATTAACTTCTCATTAAGGGAGTTTGGGTGTTTGGGGAGTCCAGGTTGCCTAATTTTGAGTTTCCGTTTCCACCGTTGGGGATTTTCCCGAACTGGTATTGGACACACCCCAAGTGTCCACTCCGCCCTGGAATCTTCCAAAATATTCCCCGTGTTCCAATTATAGTATTTGTAGGTTCGTTACACGGTAAACTGTCGAAATTGATTTAAAATAACCCATTTTTAATCCCAAAAATTCCCATTTTATCTATAATTTGAATAAAATTCTGAAAAATTTTATATAACTCAGTAAAAATCTGTAGCATATGGAAAAAATTTATGGGAATTTATTTTGGCATTTTACTTGTCTAAATAAATTATTTATAAAACCATATTTAACCACCTAATTAACATTAATTACCATTAGTGATCCAAAAATTCCCAAAACTTTCCTGGACATTCCTTATGTTTCCAGAAACATCTCCAAAATTTTTAAGATTTTTCCGATTTCGTTTCGGTGCGTTTCCGGCTACCGAAAATTCGCAAAAACGTGGATTTTTAACCCAAATCAAATGTTCCTTAGTGTCTCTGTAAAATTTGGTGATTTATTGAATCCGTTTGGTATTTTTTCCCCTAATTATATCGGTAAAACAGTCAAAATTTTACCAAAAATCGTAGAAAATTCCAAAAATTCTCAACTTTTACGTGGACCTTCCTGACCCTACCCTTCATCACCACACCAAATTTCACCTCAATCCAAGTATCACGGACCAAGTAATAGCCAAAACAAAATTTTGCCTATCCTAGATTCGGTTTTCGGATGTTTTACCTAGCGCAAGCTTCGATTCCAAGCGTTCCTTGTGAATCCAGAAGTATGTGTGGGCTATATTCAGTACCAACACATCAAGTACAATCCAAATATACTAGAACTTAGATCAATCAAGCCTTATTTCATTGTTTTTCGGTTAATCGACTAGTTAAGCGATTTCTGTCGAATATGTGTTGATTAGGGTATCAAACCCCAAAGATTTGTAACCATGGCTGCCATATAACACCAGGGAATCCATATGGTGTTCATATTCAGCCCGTAAACATGTTTAAACTTCCAAAAATCATGGATTAAAAAGGGTTTCCATGGCCTAAACCATGTTTAATCAAGAAACCAAGCTTAAAACCATAAAAATTAAGGTTGATACCTTTAATTTGAGGCTTGTTCTTGTTAGATCAGCTGGGTTTTAGGAGAAAGAAGCAGAATTTTGGGAGGATTTTTGTGTGAAACTTAAAAGAAAAAAAATGAAATATATATATATATATATATATATGGGGGGGGTGGTGGCGGTTTGGGTGGGCCCCCCTAGGGCCTCCTCGTGCTTCGTATAGTGCGCTAAAAGATGATGTTTATCTTCCGTTGAGTGTTTAGGTTCGTTTACGGGTCCCGGGCGCGTTCTCGATTTACGTGAAGGACTCCGTTTTGCGCGTACTTAGTGTCAAAAGACTCAGTTTTAAAAATCATGCATAACCATCTTGAAGTCCGAACCCAGTTACGTTTTAATCATAAAAGACTCGTATTAGAGTGGTTTAAGTGTTTTTAAGCTTGATCTATCGTTCCTTGCACTTTTGATTACCTTATGTTATTCCTGAAACGAAAGCGTTTCCCTAATCGGGAAGCTGCTTCGTTTTGCGGGCCCGATCTCTGATTGGCTTCAAACCTTATGTCACAGTCTAAGGAACAAAACTAAGTTGTTCATTCAACTCGAAATCTTAAATGATGCTACCGATAACCATAATAATCAATGTCAAAGGTTTAAAGCGCTGTTAAACAGAACACTCCCGTTTAACACGAGTTTCAAGGCTAAGGACACCAACTTTGCACTATTGGCCCTTATTAGTGTCATGTTAGTCATAACGTGTTCTTGGATGCCTCCGAGACATAACAGATATCAGTTAATCAAGCATATAAGTCACACATGTTTTTAGGGTTTTCGCGCAATTAAAGTGTTAAGTGTGCTTTATAGTTTTGGACCGTTTAGGGTGTACCTGGTTTCGTCATGGGTGTCACAGTCTCCCCTGGTTTAGAAATTTCGTCCCCGAAATTCAATTCGTCTAGTTAGGGAAGAGATGTGGGTATATTCTACGGAACTCATCCTTCCGTTCCTAGGTATACTCAGGTCCTTGCTTCGAGTTCCACCAGACTTTCACCAGCGAGATTTTGTTATAACGTAGTTGTTTGGTCTTCCCGTCTACTATTTCTACCGGTTCCTCCACAAAGTGGAGTTTGTCATCAATGTGCACATCTTCTAACGGTATAATAGCTGCTTCATCCATGAGACATTTCTTTAAGTTGGATACATGGAAGACATCGTGAATTGTGCTCAGTTCATCTAGTAATTTCAGTCGGAATGCTACAGATGCAACCTTAGCAATAATTTCATACGGCCCAATGTATCTCGGAGCCAACTTTCCTGCCTTGCCAAACCTAATCACTCCTTTCCACGGTGACACTTTTAACAGTACTTGGTCACCTACTTCAAACGACAACGGTTTCCTGCGAACATCGGCGTAAATTTTCTGCCGATCTCGGGCCGCTTTCAGTCTACTTTGGATCTTATGCACCTTGTTTGTCGTCTCTTGAATTAATTCAGACCCTGTGAGTTAAGTATCGCCCACTTCAGCCCAACAAAGTGGTGATCTGCACTTCCGGCCATATAGTGCTTCGTACGGTTCAGCTTGTATGCTACTATGATAGCTGTTATTGTAAGAAAATTCAATGAGGGGAAGGTGCTTATCCCAACTTCCTCCAAAGTCTAGGGTGCAAGCACGAAGCAGATCCTCTAATGTCTGGATAGTTCATTCTGATTGGCCATCGGTTTGGGGATGGTAAGCCGTACTCAGGTCTATTCTAGACCCCAAAGCTTCTTGTAACTATTGCCAATAGTGTGAAGTGAAATGACTATCACGGTCTGAAATGATTGCAACTGGTACCCCGTGTCTAGCCACAATTTCATTCGTGTAGATCTCGGCCAATTTCTCGGTGTTGTAGGTAGTACGAATCGGAATAAAGTGCACCGATTTGGTTAGTCTATCTACTACTACCCAACTCGCATCATGACCTCGGGGTGTTTTTAGAAGGTGGGTCACGAAATCCATCGTGATTTGCTCCTATTTCCATTGAGGTATTTCGGGTTGCTGTAACATTCTCGAGGGTTTCTGGTATTCTCCCTTTACCTGGGCACAAGTCAAGCATCTGCTCACGTACTCTGCTATGTCCTTTTTCATACATGGCCACCAATAAAATTCCTTAAGGTCGTGGTACATCTTGTCTGTATCGGGGTGAATAGAGTACTTAGATTTATGAGCCTCATCCATAACCAGTTGACGTAGGTCATGGAGAGTAGGAATCCATACCCTATTTTTGAAATACAACACTTCATCCGGTTTCCTCACAAAATTCCCTTCATTTCCGTGTAAGTTTTCGCTATTTAGTTGGCCTTCCTCCAAAGCTTCCATTTGAGCATTACGAATCTGCTCTTTAAGACTGGTTTGAACAATCATCCCAAGAGCTCGCACTCTGAGTGGCTTTACTCAGTCTTTTCTACTCAAGGCATCGGCTACTACGTTAGCCTTACCTGGATGGTATTTTATTTCACAGTCGTAATCGTTCAATATCTCCACCCATCTGTGTTGTCTCATATTTAGCTCCTTTTGATCGAATATATGTTGGAAGCTCTTGTGATCTGTATTAATTGTACATTTCATACCGTACAAGTAATGCCTCCAGATCTTAAGTGCAAAAATCACTGCGCCTAGCTCTAAATCATGCGTTGTATGGTTCTTTTCATGCACTTTCAATTGTCTGGAAGCATATGCAATAACCTTGTTTCTCTGCATCAATACGCATCCTAGACCACGTCGAGATGCGTCACAATACACCACAAAGTCATCATTGCCCTCTGGCAAAGTCAAAATTGGTGCCTCACATAACTTTTGTTTTAACAGCTGAAAAGCTGTTTCTTGTTCTTTGCCCTATTCGTACTTTCGATCTCTCTGTGTCAAGGCAGTTAAGGATTGAGCAATGCAGGAAAAGTTTTCAATAAAGCGACGGTAATATCCAGCCAATCCCAAGAATTGGCGTATCTCTTTCGGAGACTTAGGCGCTTGCCAATTCTTAATAGCTTCGATCTTACTAGGGTCAACATGAATCCCTTGTTGATCTACCACATGTCCTAAAAATTGCACCGCTTGTAACCAGAAGTCACACTTTGAAAGCTTGGCGTACAACTTCTCTTTCCTCAATATCTCTAGTATGGCTCGTAGATGGTGCTTGTGTTGCTTTTTACTCTTGGAATAGATCAAAATATCGTCAATAAAGACTATTACGAATTTATCTAGATATGGTTTACAAACTCGGTTCATGAGGTCCATAAATACCGCGGGTGCGTTGGTTAACCCAAAGGGCATAACCAGGAACTCATAGTGACTGTACCGAGTTCGAAAGGCTGTTTTAGGGATATCTTCCTCTTGAACTTTCACTTGATGATAACCGGATCTAAGATCGATTTTGGAAAAGTAACAAGCTACTTGCAACTGATCAAATAAATCATCGATTCGCGGAAGAGGATATCGATTCTTTATGGTAACCTTGTTCAGCTCCCGGTAGTCAATACACATCCGAAAGCTTCCATCCTTTTTCTTCACAAATAACACTGGTGATCCCCAAGGTGAATAACTGAGACGGATAAAACCTCGGTCTAGCAGTTCTTGTAACTGAGATGATAGTTCTTGCATCTCTAAAGGTGCTAAACGGTATGGTGCTTTTGCAATTGGAGCTGCTCCCGATATTAAGTCGATACGGAACTCGAGTTGCCGATTGGGTGGCAATCCGGGCAATTCATCGGGAAACACATCTGGGTAATCACACACTATTGGGATATCCTTAATACGTTGTTCTTCTGGTTCGGAATCAGAGAAATAGACGTGTAACAGCTTGATTCCTCTTAATTATCTTCTTATTATTGATTCCAAAGCTTTTACAGATCGTTTGACAAACTGGCAGCACCTCGGCTCTGAATCGGAAAAGTTACAAATGAACTAGTAACACACCTATTTATAGTTGAGTTAATTTCGCTTGAAAGTGGCATGGCCATTTCAAAAGAAATCACAATGTCTAATTTCGCTTGAAATGGTCAGTGGCCATTTCATGCAAAATTACCCAATTCCACACAAACCCTAACTTTTAACCTGCTGTGTGCTAGCTAATCCTATCTAGACATAAGACTCTATAAAGACGAAGTTAACAGACATTTGTGCACCAACAGACTCCCCCTTGGATGTTGACGAAGTCTTCAGCATCAAATCTTCAGTCTTTAGTCTTTGTCTATCTTCTTGCTCTGTCCAATTGTCTGACACTATAAGCATCCTTCAATTCTTCTCTTCTTCTATCAACAGCCAGCATGAATCACAGAATCTGAATCTTTAACAACCTTCAAACTCCCCCTTGAATGTAGATTCAGGAACTGTATCTAACTTTTAAATTTTCAGACTCCCCCTATCAATTAGCTGGGATTTTGCTATGCTGCTTTTTAATAACAAACTTTTTACCTGCACAATCTCTACCTTAATATAAGATTTATGATTATGACAATTTCAATCTAAACTTACCATTTTACTTCATTTGTTGGTTTTGTTAGAATTTTAGAAATCCACTTAAGTATCTAGGTTCAAATTAATGACCCTAGGCACTCAATTTATCTACCAAGTCCAACTTAATGACCTTGGTTGACCTGAGACAAATCACACTGACATTTTGTACAACTTAGATCAAACAATTTTCTGAAATTTACAAGTCTCAATTTAATGAACTTGTTTTGACTTTTCAATTTCACAAGTTTAACATGATAAGCTCACAACTCATCTTCCAGCTCAGAAACTTCCTGCATCTGCTTCAAACTACGACTCTGAAGATCAGCTTTCCACTTAGGTTTGTCGGAAAATAAAGCAGAAATGTAAAATCTTTTTGAATTTTGAATAGAGTTTCTAAACTAGAATGCTAAACAGAAAATAACATGCAGTAAATGTAAACTATTTACAAACATATTTCGGTGAGCGTGTTAGGGAATCATATCAGCTATTCGACAAGTTACAAGTACCGTTAAGCTTAGATTTCATACTCAAAATTAAACAATTCCCTTAGATTGTCGATATACTGATCCACTTAAATTCTCACACAATTTTCAATCTGTCCAGGATACGAATTAGGTGTATTAAGAACTTAAACTCATTCATGTGTCCCACCTCTTGAATATACTCCCGTATCCAAATCCCAATATTCAGTCTTACAGGTGAGTATACCACATATGATATCTGTAAGGGGTTAAAATGCGAGGGCCGTGAGAGCTCAGGCTATTGCTTCCGCAAAATCAGAGAGATGACGGCTTCGACTTTAGGTGTGTCCCCTTTAGAGGATCTTTTCTTCAACAACACATGATTAGCATTTTTCAATGTTTCATCATTTTTTATGCTGAGGGTGGTGCTAATATTTCAAGCAAGCGGTAAAGTATTATACGGAGACTAGGCCATTGCTTCCGCAATATCAGAAGTCCCAGGATAATACCCCAGATATCACTGAGTATAAAGACCTAGGATTTCAGAACGAGGGATCTTTAAAACAAGATTTCAGGGGTTACCTATATATCCAAGTAGTGTTCCCCACGAAATAAGCAAGTAAAGATTTAGGTTTATATCCCGAACAAACCTACTAAATGTGTAAAAACCTACCGGCATATCATCAGTGAGATTGTTTAAGACTTTTAAACGTTGTATATCTTTAGCATACTGTAACTGTCAAGCCAATGTACTATCATTTTCCCTTTTTACACAAGCTCTTTTATGGTTTTCTATTGTTTTTGTATTTTTGAAAATATCTCATGTTTTTGGATTTTTGAAAATTTTTATTGTTTTTGTATTTTCTGAAAATATTACCCTATACTCCCCCTAAATACCAAAACAAGTAAAAAATCGACAAACCATTGCAGATTGCTTCTCAACATCATCTACAGTGGTACCTTCATCTACGCCAATAATCTCCTCCGACACCGATAAAAGCTTCATACCGTTCAATTTTAAAAGATATTGAAAACGAGTTTTATCAAACGCTTTGGTATGTAAATCAGCTTTTTGTTTGTCAGTGTGGATTTTCTCAATTCGTATCAACTTCTTCTCGAAACAATCTCGGATGAAGTGATGACGGATTTCAATGTGTTTCGTTTTAGCGTGATGAACATGATTTTTAGTGATGTTTATCGCTGCCTCATTATCAACAAAGATAGGGGTGTTAAGAAATTTTAAACCGTAGTCGCGCATCTGTTGCTGGATCTACCAGATCTGAGAGCAGCAACTGCTAGCAGATACGTACTCAGCCTCACATGTGGACAAAGCTACAGAGGTCTGCTTCTTGCATTGCCAGGTAACCAATCGTGGTCCGAAAAACTGGCACCCCACTGTTGTTGACTTAGCGTTAACTTTGCAGCATCCGAAATCGGAATCGGAATACCCTTCGAGCGTGAAATCGCCTTCTCTTGGATACCACAACCCCAATGATGGAGTTCCTTTCAGGTAGCGTAATATCCGTTTCACAATCACCATATGCGAAGCTCTCAGGTTAGATTGAAATCTTGTTACGAGGCAGGTTGGATACATAATATCGGGTCTAGAAGCTGTCAAATACATCAGCGATCCGATCATGGAATGATCTAACGTTTCATCTACCTTCTCTCCGGTGAGATCAGGGTTGCTGGAGTAGAACTTGACATCCCAAATTTCTCCAAGATATCCTGAACATACTTCGTCTGATGTATGAAAATTCCCTCAGGCAGTTGATCAACTTGAAGTCCCAAAAAGAATTTCATCTCACCCATCGATGGCATTTCAAATTTCTGCTTCATAACTCTTTCAAAATCTTTGCACATATTTTCATTTGTAGACCCAAATATGATGTCGTCCACGTAAATTTGAACTATCAGAAGATGGATGTCGACCTCTTTGGTGAAGAGAGTGGCATCCACCTTTCCACGGATGAAGCTGTTGGCAAGCAGGTGTTGAGACAATGTGTCGTACCAAGCTCTCGGGGCTTGGTGTAAACCATACAACGCTTTATCCAGTAAATACACCTTGTCTTTGTGGATTGGATCGGTGAAGCCCGGTGGCTGTCCGACATATACCTCCTCTTTTACCTTCCCAGAGAGAAACGCCGATTTAACATCTAGCTGATAAACTTTAAAATTTTTCCAAGATGCAAATGCTAGGAAGATACTGATTGCTTCAAGTCTAGCAACCGGAGCATACACTTTAGTGAAATCTATACCCTCCTGCTGACTGAAACCCTGAACTACGAGTCGAGCTTTGTTACGAATAATAACCCCTCGATCGTCTCTCTTACACTTGAACACCCACTTGGTGTTTATCTTCCTGTGACCATCAGGCAAGTCTACCAATTTCCACACTCCTAACTTCTCAAACTGACTCAGCTCCTCTGGCATCGCGTTGACCCAAGAATCTTCAGTTAGCGCTTCCTTGTATGTTCGCGGCTCAATCTGCGAAATAAAACAACTAAGTGAAAACTCAGTTTGTAACGAAGCAACTGTAGAATAAAAATAAGTAAGGCCTTGGTCAATTTGTCGTCTAGTGCGAACGCCTAATTGTAATTCTCCAATAATCAATTCTTCTGGATGGTACGAAAGAGTTCTTGGCATCACCTCGCCTGGAACATCTACCTCGCCTTCCAAATTTGTAACATTCTGATTTGCACCTTGTTCACTGACTGGAATAGTTTGTCTTGAAATCTGGATCTGCTCCCCCTCAGAATCTGAATCACCAAGATCGAATATAGGTCTATTATCAGATTCTTGATTATCATTGACTGCCGTCTGATTGACAAGATTTTGCTGAATATCATCATGTTCTCCAGCATTACTAGGACCGGCTTCATTGTTATTGGAAGCTTGAACTTGACGTCTAGAATACTCAGCTAGGAATCTTTCTTGTGATTCTTCATACTCTCTTAGAATATCTAACTCGTCAAAGAGATCCGGTTCTTCTTCTATGTCAAACGAATCCCATAGTGTATCGTAATTAAAACGCCATGAGTCGCCTAGATTCTGCGGTGGCATGGTATAACCTTGACACTCAACATTGTGTGCTTCAATAATACGCTTCAAGCTTGGAAGAAAGACTTGTTTCAATGGACTTGAGTAACCCACAAATATTCCTTCAATGCTCTTTGCACCAAACTTTCCAAAAGGTTCTAGAACTGTACAGGGAGACCCAAACGATTCTAAATACTTCAGGTTCGGTTTGCGGTTATTGATCAGCTCGAAACATGTCTTGTTGAATTTCTTCACTGTAAGAACCCGGTTGAGTGTATAGCAAGCGGCTGACACAGCTTCTGCCCAAAAGTTGACTGGTAGTTTCAAATCAGCAAGCATCGTCCTAGCCGTTTCAATTAGCGTCATGTTCTTTCTTTCAGCTACTCCATTTTGCTGCGGAGTAGAAGGGGCACTAAATTCTTGCAATATACCTCTCTCATCATAATATTCTTCCATCTTGTTGTTCGTGAACTCAGTACCGTTGTCACTCCTGATTCTTCTGATTCGAGTTTGGTACAAGTTTTCAATTTTCCTGAACAACGTCATCAAACTTTCAAAAGTCTCATCTTTTGTCTTCAGAAATGATACCCAAGAAAATCTCGAGTAATCTTCTGTTACTACTAGACAGTAGAGATCTCCAGTTATGCTTTTGATGTTCACTGGACCAAAAAGATCCGTATGAAGTCTTTATAACGGTCTTGAGACTGAGTTAACTTTCTTTCCAGTGTGAGATTTCTTCTTTTGCTTGCCTTTGACACAGCTAATGCACTCCCCCTCAAGATGAAAACCTTTCACATGAACACCAATAACTAAGTCGTTATGCACCAGGTGATTCATTTTTCGCAAGTGAATATGGCCCATCTTTCGATACCACTATTGTGATTCTTTTTCCGTTGCTCTTCTCATAAAACAGTGAGCCTGACCCGTGGTAGTAGTTGCCACACTCATGTCCAACACGTACAGATCATTGACTCTGGGTGCTCTCATGATAACCCACTCTTCGGGAACAACAAATCCTGGTTTCAAGATCAAACATTCTTTGTCTGTGAAGTGCGTTGTGTACATACGATCACAAATCTGAGAGATGCTCAGAAGATTGTTTTCAAGCTCGGCGATGTAGTTTACTCTTTCAAACGTGACAATCCCATTTGATAAAGTTCCTTCACCAACTATTCGACCACCTTGATTTCCTGCAAATCCCACATATTCTCCATTAAACCCTCTAACATCATACAATAGGGTCTTCTTCCCCGTCATGTGCCGAGAAGCTCCACTATCCATAATCCAACGTGAAACGGATCTTGGAAGCTCCTGCACATATTACAAACACTTTAGTTAGATTTTGATGCCACCCAAGCCTCTTTTGACTCGGGTAACTTGACATTGATGTGAGTTTTAGCAGTGTAAAGTGACGGAAAATTCTTGTCATTCATCTTTAAGCTCTCCTCAGATCCAATCTCAACCTCTTTGTACAAAAAGAAATCATTTTTAGGAGGTTGACCAGTTGATTGATCTTTCTTTGGTACATACTTCTTTTTAGAAGTAGTAGACTCTTGAATCTCAAGTTTCTCATAGTAATCCACAGGAACATTCATCTTTACCAAAGCGGTAGAAGACGATTGTTTTTCTTTCTCAGGGACCTTTGGTTTTGGAGAACTTGATTTCTTGTCAACTATTTTTGGCTTCCATGCTTGTTGAGTTGTAGCAACCTTTTTGTAAAATTTGTCAATTTTAGTTACCACATTTTTTACAGATTCAGTTTTGATTTTAATGTTGTCATTTTTCAAAACTTTCTTCTCAACAACCATTGGAGCTTTTCCTTTTGCATCAGCTTTCTTTTTCTGACTCTCAACAACTTCAGACTTAGGTTTTAAGTTGGTGCACTTTCGTGCGATGTGTCCAACTTTGTTGCACTTAAAGCATGTACGAGTATCAACTACTCGACTTGTGCCTTCGGTCTGAGTCTGTGAGGCCCTTTCTTCAAAAAACTCTTCATTTGATTTTGAAAAAATCTCAGACTCTTGCTCGGAATGAGAACTCGAGCTTTTTACAAACACCTTTTTCTCAACAAACTTCTGTTTTGAAAATTCCTTCTTTGATAATTCTTACCACCCTTATAACCACCCGACCATTGGTTTTGTTTGTTGTTAGAAAAACGCGGTGGTACAACAGGTTTCTTATAATAAGACTTATCTTTTTCAAAATTCAAATGCCTCTTTGTACATTTCAAACCTTCGATCTCAGACACATCAATCTCAATCAGTTTAAAAACATTTTTCAATTTGTCAATATTCACATTTTCCAAAGGAAAATCACGATCCGAATACAACTTATCAGATCCCGACATCTTGTACATCACAAGATTAGGTTCTTCATTTAAGTTGTTTTTGGATTTTGATTTTGGAATGTATTTTCAACATCTCTGACTCTTCCTGTCAGTTCTTCAACCTTTTTAACGTTGCGGTAAGCAAATGTACTACAAATCTTGCAGTCTTTCATGCAATTTTTGCAGTCACTCTCAGTTTTTGCTTTCTTACCTGACTCATTGATTGCATCATTCTGTCTGACCTTGCTTTTAGACTCAGTGCCAAAACCAGAAACTACCTCTAGCTCTTTTGCAACAAACACTTTGTCAGCCATCTTATTCAAATTTTCAGCAGTAAATTCTTGTGATGTGTCAATAATCCCGTCATCAATTTTCTTTGACTGCTGCTCTTTCTCTTTTTATTTTTCGTTTTCATTTGTTTCAGCTTCTCCTCCTCCCCACCACTCTCTCTGCCTGGCCTCTTCTTCGTCAGCAATTTGTTTGGTGAGAGTTTCAACATCAACAATTTTTGGATCAACATCTATGTTACCCTTGGGATCTAGGTAACATTCTCTCTCAGCATCCCATCTTTTTTCCTGTTTTGCTTCTTTGTATATATAACCGATTCTAATCTTCCTGTCTTGGGCTTTCAACTTTCTGTTGATGTATTTCTCTTTTTCTGTTCGGCTATCTTTGAATGGAACCATCTTTGTGACAAACGCATAGCCCACTGCATCTTCTTCTGGTAACACTTGACTCCAATCATATCCCTCATCATCATGGATAACAGCAAGTGCTCTGGATTTTTCTTTGGGATTTTCTTCTATCTGCTTCATTCTGGGAGGTTCAGATTTATTCTGATGATAGATTGCTCTTTTGTAGTAATCTTCACGGAATGGATTTGCCGTATCATCAGCATATGCATTTTGACATTCTCTTTTAAAATGACCTTTTTGTTTACATAAAGCACGTGACTTTTGATTTATCAAAACCAAGTTTTGTGGAAGGTCCGCCAATAGAATGTCTGCCTGTATTCTCCATGAACCTTTGAGCTCGTCTGACCGCACTAGCCATACACCACCTGATATCAATCAACTTCATCTCTTCTGGGTCGATCTTATCATAATCATCCTTGGCGAGGTTAGTGTTTCCATTCTTGCCTACAACAAGGCTCTCGTATGATTCAAGGACAGATGCTAAAAACACCATTTGCTGCTTTGCAGATTCCTCACTAAAGTTTTGTGCATTCTTCAAATCCACAGCAATATTACATTGGAACAGATTCTTTGGAACAGATTGACTTGAAGTAGTTGACGATGAACCACTATGAAAACCACTGCTTGAACTTTCTTGATTTGACGTGTTAGAATTTTCAGCTGAAAAAGCTGTCTTAGGAGACACATTCTTCGGTATCATACTTCCTCGGTAATACAGCTCAACATTCTGCTGATATGAGGAATGATTGACTTTGTATGATTTCTTGATCTCCAGCTCATGACTTTCCAGTCTTTCAATTAACAAATCAACCGTCAGTTTCTCTGACTCGATTGTATTCTTCAGCATCAAAGCAAAGTATTGCCAGTCTTTCTCATCCGGCAGTGAGTCAAACAGTTTGTCAACCAATTCTTCTCGAGAATAAATGATTCCATGTCATGCCAGCTCCATCTTCAAATGCCCAAATCTTTCAATCATCTTAGATACAGATTCGTTTTTCAAACATCCAAACAAATCAAATTTTTTTCTTAACAACTTCTTTTTGTTTTTAACTATCTCAGCACTACCCACACATTTTACTCTCAATTTCTCCCATAGATCTTTCGCATCTGTGTACTCAATTAATGATATTATGTCGTCTCTCACAGACTGATGAAGCAACGCAATGCACTTTTGTTCAGCAACATATCTTTCTATATCCTCAGTTTCTGTCATATTTTCATAATCCGATATTCCCATATTGAAACCATTTTTCAAGTTCTTCCAACTTAGATACGCAAACGCTTTTAACCACTCTTCAAACCTTTTAGCCCATCTATTGTATTCTTCAATCGCCATCAGTTTGGGAGGTTTGTTGTACGTCCCATAAGCACTCTCCACACTTAAAGCATCAGAAAGAGTTTTCTTTGCACTCGGATTTGAAACATTTTCATTTATGTTGTTTAATGTATCATCTCTGGTGTTTCCCGTGAAAGCAAACATGTCACTGAAAGGATTCATAAACTCATCCATCTTCTCGTATCTGAAACAATCAACAAACACTTAGAAAAATTTTTGAATTTTAAAACAGTTCAAACGGAATCACTTCACGTGAAATCAGCTTCAAACGGAATTAGATTTCACGCGGAATAACTCTTTTCAAGCGAAATATCTTTTCACACGAAATACCCAATTCAAACGGAACCAGGTTTGGTGCGGAATAGCTAATTTCGTGTGAAACTTTCAAACGGAATCTGATTTCGTGTGAAATCAGTAGCAGTTTCAAACGGAATCAGTAATTTCATGTGAATTAACAGCACTTTCAAACGGAATTAGTCACAAAAGCTAATTCCGTGCGAAATCACAAGTGCTATTTCGAGCGGAATTATGATGACATCATCATTTCGGCCACCAATTTGTCAAATTGATCCAGATTTAGTTCGAATTTTGGTCCAATTCTTTCAAGGATTCAATAAAATGGTGTTTCACGTGTAATATGTGAAAATTAAGCCATTTTAACCGTAAATTCTCGTTTAATTTTGAAAAGGGGTAGAAGTGATGAAAACAAGCTGAATTGGTATAAACTCTTCTTCCTGAGCTCTGATACCACTTGTTGGATCGATGTGTGACCCTAATGAGTCAATCAGAAGAGTTTACAATCTATTTCAAAGGCGGAATCAGAGAAATAGACGTGTAACAACTTGATTCCTCTTAATTATCTTCTTATTATTGATTCCAAATCTTTTACAGATTGTTTGACAAACTGGCAGCACCTCGGCTCTGAATCAGGAAAGTTACAAATGAACTAGCAACACACCTATTTATAGTTGAGTTAATTTCGCTTGAAAGTGGCATGGCCATTTCAAACGAAATCACAATGTCTAATTTCGCTTGAAATGGTCAGTGGCCATTTCATGCGAAATTACCCAATTCCACACAAACCCTAACTTTTAACCTGCTGTGTGCTAGCTAATCCTATCTAGACATAAGACTCTATAAAGACGAAGTTAACATACATTTGTGCACCATCAGGGATCCTAACAATCTTTTGCTCACATATAATCTCCGCCTTGTACTTGGACAACCAGTCCATTCCCACTACTATATCGAAACTTTCGAGCTCTACTGGTAGTAGGTCAATAAGGAATTGGTGGTCGTTAAGAATTAAAGGACAATCACGAAGGATTTGGTGACTAGTTATAGGTTTACCGTTAGCAAGTTCTATGGAATAAGGACTTGTTAATTCAATTCCCGGCATATTTAATAGAGGTAAGAAATTAATGGAAACGTAGCTCCTATCTCCTCCCGTATCAAACAATACTGAAGCATACTGATCGGAAATGAGAAAGGTACCTGTCACCACATTCGGATCTTGGCGTGCATCACCTGATCCGATAACAAAAACGCGCCCCCGGACTTGGTTTGAAGTAGAAGCTTGTCCCTGGTTCATTTTTCCCGTCTGACCTTGGTTGAGCTTAGGACAATTTATTTTAAAGTGTTCCCTACTACTACATTCGAAACAAGTACGGGGGTAGGTGTCAACTGCGGTTTCTGGGGTTGTTGTAATTGTTTTTGTTGAGTTGGTTGAGATCTTGGCGGTTGAAAACGGGTGGGTTGGAAAGAACGAGTTGAGGTATCAGTAAAGGCTCTACAACTTCTAGCGTAATGCCCCGTCTTCTGACATTTATTACAGACCACGGTTCGGCATTCACCCGAATGGTGAAATCCACATTTCTTGCACTTTGGTAACGTCCCTTTATAATTATCTGCTCTTGCATCTTTAGTAGTCATGGCATAGCTTTGACTAGTGGCTCTCCCCCTCTTCGGTATGGCTTCCCCCGCTCGACTACTTTCTGGGGCCTCTCGCTTATTTCATGCCGGCTCTCCCGGCATTGTCAAAATCTTGCGTCTAACCATGTTGTACGTAACCGTGCCTGACCTAGCTACCACTTCGTGCATGGTCAGGTGCTCCAACGAATTAATGAGACTCCTTACTTCCGGGGCCAGTCCCCAGATATACCTCTGGATCCTCTTGGACTCCGGTCGAACCATATCTGGCAAGATGCGTGCCAGTTCATTGAAGCGATTTGTGTAACCTGCATGATCCGCACCTTGTATCTGCAGGTTCCAAAACTCATGCTCGAGTTTCTGAATTTCGTGGATTGGGCATAACCTTTCTCTCATTGGTATCTTAAGATCATCCCAAGTCATAGCATTAATCGCATCCTGCCCGCGAGATTGCACAACAGCATTCCACCAGTTCAAAGCGTGGTCGGTAAAAGTGCAAGCTGTATACTTTACCGCACAGTCAGCCGGACAATTACTTATGTTAAGGACCGATTCCGACTTCTCGATCCATTTCACAAACCCGTTCGGTCCTTCAGTTCCATTAAACTCCATTGGTTTGCACTCCATAAAGTGTTTATACGTGCAAACTGGCCTAACATTGTTTTGATTATTGTTCTGATCTCCCGGCCCTGGTTGCGGGTTCGCATTGATACCGGCGTTAACCTGCGCCACGATAGTGGGGATAACGGCTTGAAGTTGTTGTGCTATCAGTTGGGCAATTTCTGCCTCTGTCATTTGAGGTACATGTTTCGGGGCCATTCTATTGTAAACAATAGATATGTATGTATCAATGTCACATAGTTAATCATCACTTATAACATTTACAGTTACCACATACCACCCGACACCAACTGCGAGAGTCGAAAATACTACGGTTACATCCCTACCTCGACATAGGCATAGCCCAGTGCTTGGTAGGATGTACAAAAGGTACATCATCTCTATCTATACTAGAAAGAAAACCATACTAGGAACGCCACATCCACCACGTCAACCCTGCAAAACCTGCTACCAAACCTACAATAGCGCCAGTACATCCATACACTAAAGCTCGAAAATGATCCTGCTCATGATGGACGTATCCCATACTGTCACGGCCCCCGTCCTGGTGTGACCCGGTCCAGGAGCCGCGGGACATAAACTCGTGGAATTTATTATTTGATTTGACAGCGGAAGTTTAACAGGATCTTTTAAAACTTGAAAATGCCCAACTATTTTATTTCACTAATCGGGACAAACCCCATAATTTACAGTAAAGGTAATTTCATGAGGAAATCACTTGTTTTACAAAACATGTTTATTTATTTTACTGAGCCACCACTTCAAGCTTGTTAGTGCTCCATAGCACGTTTTCCTTGATTCACAGTAAGTCACCTGAAACATGTTTAAAAATATTTTATCAGCGGGGAAATGCTGGCGAGTCACTCGGTTATATAAAATGACACAGAGTAATAAATTACAACATAAGAGCGATTACAATGGCTACAATCTTATTTTTATCTGGCGTCGTGTCACACCCTGGTGACGATGGTCATACCACTATTGGGTCCTTTCACCCAAGTAGTGATGATTATCACTGTTAGGTTTGTTTACCTAACCGTGAGAAATTAGTAATGTGCACAATACCCCACTTGCCAGTGATTTAAAATAACCAAGACTTAATCCCTGTAATATATAACTAGAAAACATTTGGGTATTGTAAAACATTTTTGAGAAAAAGAGAATGACTCACATTGCAGGTTTAATTGGGCAGAGTTTAGCCTACTGATAAGCCTGATAACCTAACGTAAATAACAATGCACACGAAACTAGGTCAGTAACTTTATACAACTCTTTACGATAAACTTCACGAAATCAAAACCCTCACGACGAATGACAAAGTATAGCCCAAATACGGGCAGCACTTAAACATCCATCGGATTGGTTTCAATCGATCGGACATTGTATCATAGCAGTGATTGAGTTATTACCCTTGATCGTAGCAGCGTTTTGCTATTGTGAATGTGATTTTCGAACAGAAAGATGTGATTTTTGATAAATTTCTCGCACACAGACGATCTGCCCATGACTGACCCAATTATAGCTGATTTTTGGGTTTTACGCGGCCCGCGTAAACCCTCGCTTAAATCTTACGCGGCCCGTGAGGGCCCCCTAGTCTACGTGTAGGGCTAGCGTGTCATAGGTAGGTCCGCCACGTGTGCGACACGTGGCCTAAGCGCTTATCCGGTGAAATTTAAGTTGTCGCGGCCCGCGTAGATGTAACCTTATGGTTTACGCGGCCCGCCTAAAATTCAAATTTTATGTTTTCTTGGTTTTTCAAGCGTATTAGGGTTTCAGGGGTCCGGGTTTTCACTTACGGGTCATTTTTAGACAATTTTGAAGGTCCTTACATCCTCCCCACCTTATTTAAAATCTCGTCCTCAAGATTTACTGAAATAAGTGAGGATACTTTCGCTTCATTTCCGATTCCAGTTCCCAGGTGTATTCTGGTCCTCTTTTTGAATCCCACTTGACCTTGACCAGGACCAATCTTTTGTGTTTGAGAAACTTGACCTTTCTGTCTTCTATCTGGAGCGGTTTTTCCATGAACTTTAACTTTTCATTTACCTCTATGTCTTGAAGAGGGACTACCAGGGATTCGTCAGATAAACATTTCTTGAGGTTGGATATATGAAATACGTCGTGTATTCCAGCTAGTTCTTCTAGTAGTTGTAAACGATAAGCAACTGGTCCTATTCGTTGAATTACTGGGAATGGTCCTATGTACCTTGGGCTTAGTTTTCCTTTCTTACCGAATCGAACTACTCCTTTCCAAGGAGAAACTTTCAATAGTACTTTGTCTCCAACCTGGAATTCTAATGGCTTGCGTCGATTGTCGGCATAACTCTTCTGGCGATCTCGAGCCGTTTTCAGTCTTTCCTTGATTTGAGAAATTTTGTTGGTGGTTTCTTGCACAATTTCAGGACCTGATAATTGACTTTCTCCTATTTCTGCCCAACAAACTGGAGTTCTACACTTTTGTCCATACAGTGCTTCAAATGGGACAGCCTCGATGCTTGCAAAATCTATGACACATGCCCTAAGCATGTCTTCCAGGGTTTGGATCATCCTTTCACTCTGTCCGTCTATTTGGGGATGGTATGCAGTACTTAAATTTAGTCGGGTTCCCATTGCTTCCTGGAAACTGGTCTAGAAATGGGAAGTGAAACGACTATCCCTATCCGATACAATGGAGAGTGGGACTCCATGTAAGGATACTACCTCGTCCACGTATAACTTGGCTAATCTTTCCATGCTAAAGGTTTCCTTCATGGGTAGAAAATGGGCTGATTTGGTTAATCGATCTACAATCACCCAGATTGCATCGTTTCCTTTTCTAGTTTTGGGAGTAACCCTGAGGGTTTCTGGTGTTCCCATTTCCAAACAGGCATTTCTAATTGTTGGAGTAACCCTGAGGGTTTCTGGTGTTCTGCTTTAACTTGGGAACAAGTTAGACACTTAGATACATATCTAGCTATGTCCTTTTTCATTCCTATCCACCAGAAATTATTTCTTAAATCTTGGTACATCTTATTATTACCAGGATGCATGGTATACCTAGATTTATGGGCTTCCTCTAAAATTTTATCTCTTAAGTTTCCTTGCTTAGGTACCCAAATCCTTTTCTGGTGGAATATCCAAATTCCATCACTTCCTTGCTCTAATTCCTTTATTTGTCCTTTCATTCCTTCAGCATTATCCTCGATTGTTGTTTTCTGAACATTCTTCAGTTGTTCCATTAAGTCTAATTGTATACTTAATCTAAGAGCACGGATTCGTCGTTGTTTCTCATGATACTTACGACTTAATGCATCTGCAACTACGTTTGCTTTTCCTTCGTGATATTGAATATCACAGTTGTAATCACTTAGAATTTCCATCCATCTTCTTTGCCTCATGTTTAATTCCTTTTGCCCAAATATGTATCTTAAACTCTTATGATCTGTATAGACAGTAAACCTACTTCCATACAGATAATGTCTCCAAATCTTAAGGGCAAAAATTATGGCTCCTAATTCCAAGTCATGAGTCGTATAATTTTCTTCGTGCTTTTTCAATTGCCTTGAAGCATACACAATTACCTTCTTGCGTTGCATCAGCACACATCCTAATCCTAACTTAGAAGCATCGCAGTAAACTTCAAAATCTTCTGTCCCTTCTGGTAAGGCTAGAATAGGGGCGTTTGTTAATCGTTGTTTCAAAATTCTAAAAGCCTCTGCTTGTTTGGGTCCCCATTCAAACTTAATTGCTTTACAGGTTAGCTTAGTAAATGGAACAACTATCTTAGAAAAATCCTTAATGAATCGTCTATAGTATCCGGCTAATCCTAGAAAACTTCTAACTTCCATAGCTGATTGCGGGACCTTCCATTTGGTGATTGCTTCTATTTTGGAGGTATCTATGTGAATACCTTTGTGATTCACCATGTGTCCTAAAAATTCTACCTCCTGTAGCCAAAATTCACACTTCGAGAATTTAGCATAAATCTTTTCCTTTCTTAACAGGGTTAAGAGTGCATGTAAATGCTCACAATGCTCATCCTGACTTTTGGAATAAATAAGTATATCGTCGATGAAGACAATTACGAATTTATCCAAATACGGGTTACAGGTTCTATTCATAATGTCCATAAATGCTGCAGGAGCATTTGTTAGTCCAAAGGGCATGACTGTAAACTCGTAGTGACCGTACCTAGTTCTGAAAGCAGTTTTAGGTATGTCTTCCTCTTGTACTTTCAACTGATGATATCCAGAGCGTAAATCTATCTTAGAAAAATATCTAGCCCCCTGAAGTTGATCGAAAAGATCATCAATCCTAGGTAATGGGTATCGATTCTTAATTGTAACCTTATTCAATTCCCTATAATCGATACACATTCGTATCGAACCATCTTTCTTTTTCACAAACAACATTGGGGCTCCCCACGGGGTTGAACTAGGTTGTATAAATCCTTTCCTTAATAATTCATCTAACTGCTTTTTCAATTCTAACATTTCGGTGGGTGCTAACCGATAAGGTGCCTTGGCTATCGGTGTAGTTCTAGGAATTAGATGAATTCTAAATTCTACTTCCCTATCGGGTGGTAATCCAGGTAGTTCTTCTGGGAATACATCCGGGTATTCTGATACTATTGGAATTTCCTTAAGTTCCTTACCTTTAGTGTTAATGATTACTGAAATCATATACACTATTCCTTGTTTTCTTGAATAACTGGCCACTTTCATTACTGAAATGAATTTCATTCGCTTACATGGCTTATCTGCTGTAATCACCACTATTTTTCCCGTGGGTGTATGAATTTCTATGGAATTCTTATCACAAAGGATTCGAGCATGGTTAGCTACCACCCAATCCATTCCTAACACAACATCGAATCCAGCTAAATTCATAGGTAACAGGTTTGCAGAAAATTTATGGCCTAAGAGTTCTATCTTTCCTTCTTGCAAAACCCTATCTATGTTAACAGAATTCCCATCTGCCATTTCTATTGTAAAAATTTGTCTAAGGTTGGTTAAGGGTAGGTTAAGAGCTTGGCAGAATGAAGTATTTATAAAACTTTGGTTTGCACCAGAGTCAAATAATACTTTTGCATAAACGTCGTGAATTAGGAACGTACCAGCGATCACATCAGGGATTAGCTCTGCTTCCTGGGTAGTTAACTGGAAGGCTCTTGCGTTTTTCTTGGTAGTTCCTTCTGCAGGTTTGGCTTTGTTGTCAGCTGGTTTAACCAATATAGGGCAGTCTGGTCTAAATTGTCCAGCTTCTCCACAGTTGAAGCAAATTGTGGATTTCTTCCTTCTGCAGTCTTCTTCGTGATGCCCTGGAATTTTGCAGAAATTGCAATAGCCTTTGCATCTTCCAAAATGCTTTCTTTTACAGGTACTGCAAAATGGAGCAGTGGAAGATTGCCCGGTTCCCTTTTTCTTGAAATTATTACTATTACCCACACGGAATCCTTGGGTAATCTTTTGGGCCACTTCCTTCTTCCGGTTTTCTTCTCTTGTGCGTACCAGCCCGTCGGTCAAGGTGTTGGCTAATTCCACTGCATCGTCAATTGTGCGGGGTCTCGCAGCTTTGACGGTATCACGAATCTCGCTAATTAAACCCCAAATATAGCGAGAGATAAGTACCGGTTCTGGCTAAGCCAGGGTAGGTACAATTTTAGCATACTCGACGAATGTCGAAGTATACCCTCGACAATCAACATCCACCATCCGGTGGTTTAGGAACTTATTTGTCATTTGTTCCTTTTCATATTCGGGACATAATTTTCTTTTCACTAGACTCTTAAATTCTTCCCAATTCATGGCATAAGCCACATCGCTTCCCTTAGCTTGTAGGACCGTGTTCCACCATTCTAGTGCCCCTTCTTTAAAAAGATGCGATGCGTACATGACCTTGTCTTCCTCGGCACATTTACTTATTTTAATCACTGCCTCGGTTTTCTCCAACCAACGTAGTGCAGCGGTTGCCCCTTCATTGCCTGCAAACTCAACAGGTTTACAGGCAAGAAATTCTTTATAAGTGCAACCAGGTGTTGCAACTTTCATTTTCTTAAGTGTCGGGGCTTGAATCACGTTGTCATTATTGTCGCCTCCGTTAACACTGTTACTGAAATTATCATCGTGCGTGCGTTTACTAGGGTTGGCTTGGGAAGGTTCAACAGGACATTTAACAGCAGCGACGATTGCTGGGATAGCATTGGCTATCCCCTGAGCAACGATGTTTTCTATATCTTGCCTATTAAGAGATTGATCTTCATGGTTTTGTTCGGATTGATTAACTTCGTTAACTGGCTCATTGACGGCGTGTTCCATCTGATAATTATCAATATATAAATGTATAAATTATTGGCACCAAATTAAAATAAATAATAATCAGTCACAATAAAACAATCACACATAATCATGTTAACACGTATAGCCAAAATTGTCGACTTTGCGACGTTGATATTTTTATATATATTTTAGTATGCATCCATACACACTAGTTATATTACAAAAGTTTTATTTTAAGTTATTTTACATGATTATATTTTTATTAATATTTATTATTATTAAACACACAACCACATACGATCCCCGTCAGCTGGCACTTAAAAAACGACGTTCCCTCTCGTCGTATTTCCATGATATCCTCTCCCCCACTTCCCGGATTCTATTTCTTGCGTCCACCAACTCCTCGCCATAGTGGCGGAGTTCAGCCAAGTTCTCGGTGCTCATCGGTGGGTTTGGTGCAGGCTCAGGGTCAAATTGGGGAAAATAGACATTAGGGGTATTCATGAAGTGCTGAAACTACTAGTCACTTGTCCACCATTCCTCCAATTCACCGGGTAAGAGTTGGTGGCTGACAATGGGGTCTGGGATAGCAGGTTGCAGATTAACTGGAAGTTGTGCTTCAGCAGGGTAATTGAAGGGGTTTTCATTGGCAGGTCCAAAGAGGTCACAATTTGCAAGTTTGCTATCAAGCTCCTCCCAGGGTGGCATTTCCTGGGCTTGCCCTGAACTTTCCCCGATCTCCTTTCCCTTACCTTTATCTTTTGGTTCCTCAGTCTTTTTAGTCTTCTAGGCAGCTGGCTTCTTTCTCCGTCCGCGTCTCCAGCCTATGATTCTCCTTCTTTTCTTCGGCTTGGGTTTCTCCTGGGCTTGAGCCTGGAATTCCATAAGTTCTTCAGTATCGGCCTGATAACCGGAAAAGTCTCTGGAAACTTCCATACCAGCAGAATGGATATTGAGATTCTGAAGAGCTTCAGACAACTCATTCATGCTGTTTAGCAGATATAGAGAAAACACAAAATCCTAATTAGAAAGTTATATATTGCAAGTTAAATTTTAACAGAATCACAGAGTGGCAATCTGAGAAATTAAGTATTTCTAAATACTTAATTGGCTTAAATCAGTGGCTATGATACCACCTTTTTCTGTCACGGCCCCCGTCCTGGTGTGACCCGGTCCAGGAGCCGCGGGACAGAAACTCGTAGTATTTATTATTTGATTTGACAGCGGAAGTTTAACAGGATCTTTTAAAACTTGAAAATGCCCAACTATTTTATTTCACAAATTGGGTCAAACCCCATAATTTACAGTAAAGGTAATTTCACGAGGAAATCACTTGTTTTACAAAACATGTTTATTTATTTTACTGAGCCACCACTTCAAGCTTGTTAGTGCTCCGTAGCACGTTTTCCTTGATTCACAGTAAGTCACCTGAAACATGTTTAAAATATTTTATTAGCGGGGAAATGCTGGCGAGTCACTCGGTTATATAAAATGACACAGAGTTATAAATTACAGCATAAGAGCGATTACAATGGCTTCTATCTTATTTTTATCTGGCGCCGTGTCACACCCTGGTGACGATGGTCATACCACTATTGGGTCCTTTCACCTAAGTAGTGATGATTATCATTGTTAGGTTTGTTTACCTAACCGTGAGAAATTAATAATGTGCACAATACCCCACTTGCCAATGATTTATGTTAACCAAGACTTAATCCCTGTAATATATAACTAGAAAACATTTGGGTATTGTAAAACATTTTTGAGAAAAAGTGAATGACTCACATTGCAGGTTTAATTGGGCAGAGTTTAGCCTACTGATAAGCCTGATAACCTAATGTAAATAACAATGCACACAAAACTAGGTCAGTAACTTAATACAACTCTTTACGATAAACTTCACGAAATCAAAACCCTCACGACGAATGACAAAGTATAGCCCAAATACGGGCAGCACTTAAACATCCATCGGATCGGTTTCAATCGATCGGACATTGTATCGTAGAAGTGATTGAGTTATTACCCTTGATCGTAGCAGCGTTTTTATATTGTGAATGTGATTTTCGAACAGAAGGATGTGATTTTTGATAAATTTCTCGTACACAGACGATCTGCCCATGACTGACCCATTTATAGCTGATTTTTGGGTTTTACGCGGCCTGCGTAAACCCTCGATTAAATCTTACGCGGCCCGCGAGGGCCCCCTAGTCTACATGTAAGGCTAGCGTGTCACAGGTAGGTCCGCCACGTGTGCGACACGTGGCATAAGCGCTTATCCGGTGAAATTTAAGTTGTCGCGGCCCGCGTAGATGTAACCTTATGGTTTACGCGGCCCGCCTGAAATTCAAATTTTATGTTTTCTTGGTTTTTCAAGCGTATTAGGGTTTCAGGGGTCCGGGTTTTCACTTACGGGTCATTTTTAGACAATTTTGCAGGTCCTTACACATACCCTGCTGTAAGGCAATGATCTCCTACTGAAAGGCGATCAAGTAATCTCCCATAGACCTCCGCTGCTGCTCGTCCTCATCGCGTGCGATCCTCAATAACGAAATCTGCTCAAACAGGAACCCCATCAGGCTGCTCTCAGTGAGGGGAGCAGGCACCTCCTGAGGAGGAACTGGTATGCCCCAAACAGGTGGGGAAGGATCCCTGAATGGCTTGGAAGGGCCACCATGCTCATAAGTGTGGAAAGGGGAAGGGTCCTCCCTAGGTGGGGTAAGAAAACGAGCAGTAAAGTGCTGCTGGGTCCCTATGGGTGTGGATATCAAGCGAACATGGGAAATAGGTGGGGTAAAAACAGGCCCATGGACAGGTACCCTCCGACGATCCGTCTGTCGGAGGCGGACAAGGGGTACCTCCTGAGAACTAGGTGAGGAGGGGGTGTAAGTACTAGCAGTGGAAGGGGTATAAGGGTCGGGGGGAGTCTCGGGTGTAGGTAACCTAGGGGCTACCGGCTCCCATGTAACGCTCCGCTTTTTCATAACTTTCCATATTTAGAAACTGTGGTTCATACCCCTACTTTTGGAAACTTTGTATCTTTGTAATTCGTCGTTTCATTTTAATCGTCGAAAAATCTTTATCTTTAATCTAATTCGTGATAAAAATGGTTATTTATTCATGGTTTAATCAATTAAATTAATTGATTTTACAATTTAAAAAGTTTATTTTTATAATAAATCTAAGTTAGTCTCGTTAGCTTTTAAAGCTAGTAAAATAACAAACTGACCTAGTTAGTTTGATTTATAAAGTTTACTTCCTTTTAAAAAACAGTATAACTTAGTTAAATTAAAGGGATTTTGAGTATTATGCTGAATCTTGAACTTCTAGGGACTAATTGTGCTTATAACTGAAACTGTAATGATCTTAAAACAAAAATAGATAAATAAAACCCTAAACACTCCCCCTTTACTTCCCTGCGCACACAACCGCCCCCAACATTCACCTCCCTGCCTCGATGATCGGAGATCGAAGCTCCGGCCGAGCTCCGGTGCTTTGTTTTCGGCGACAACTCAAGCCAGCCGCACCCCTTGTCCCCTTGTCTTCTCCGGTTTGTAATCCGACAACCGCCACCCCTGAAACCCTTCTGTTTCTCCTCCATCGATGTTCAACGAACCACCGGCCACCACCATTTCGATGGTAGCGTATGTCGGCGACTGCACAAGACGAGAGAGAGAGAGAGAGAGAGAGACGCAGAGAGAGAGGGGAAGAAAGAGGGGGATGTCGGCGACGATAGTGGACACCAGCGACGACATGATTCAACGGAAACAATACAGGTTCCGATTCAAGATCCGGTTCTGTTCGAATCGGGTTGTCTGACTCGAGTCTCAGTTCAATCACGGTTCGACTCGGGTTTGCAGACAGGTCTAACTCGAGTCTTGGTTAACTTCGGGTGTCGGTTCACGTGTCGGGTCAACGCCAGTCAACTTGGTCAGCCGGTTCAGTCTCGTTTCAGCTCCGGTAAGGGTTTTGAGCTTCTTCGTTAAACTTCCGTTTTATTCCAAAAATCAGTTTCTGTTTCGGGTTTGTTTTCAGATCCCTTTCAACCTGGTTTCGGCTCATGTTCATATTTCGTGTCGGTGAACAACAGTTTCGGTTCGGTCAACAGTAGTCAACAGGTCAAACCTGGTCAAAGTTGGTCAACTATCGATCCAAAACTTGGTATAATCTTAAACGACACAACTTTTATTAGTATTATTGCTTATATATTCGGTTACTGTTTTAATCGCGAAACCTTAGTTACTCGAATTTGTTCATTAGTCGTGTTTTGAAACTTGTATAAATACACTTATTTCCGTTATGAAACTCGTATAAATATATAATGTTTTGTTACTTGTTGAATTTTGACAAATAATAATCGACACCTTGGTTGTCGGGATCGTCCAAAAACAGAGGAAACTCTGCCCGTTTTCGTAAAAATCGACGAAACAATACGTATATAATTTCAAACGATTTCTTTTATTTTGATTTGTTTTCTTTATAACCAAATCTCTAAATTAATAGCATAAATGCATAAATTCTTTTATAACAATATATATTTTTATATATATATCAAGACAATATAATATACGAATTCCAAATTTTGCAAAACATAAATATTAGGATTATTTATTTTTAACCTAGTAAATAATAACGAGTTCGCGATATTTTAAACATCTAGGATAAACACTCTCGTTCGTTCTCTTGGACTCCCGTTTACTCATGCACCATCGTTTGCCCATATAGGGTGACCTCGGTGTTCCATCCTCCAAATCTTTTGCGCTCCTCAACACTTGGATAATCGGAAGACTTAGCAATTTTGTGAGTATACTCGATCCCTTTTTACCTTTATACTTTGGGATGCAACATGTATAATTATGCAAACCACTTTTGAACTAAACATACTCAATCTTTGAACGAATGCATGAAACTAATGTGACTTACTTGCTATTCTTGTATGCTCTATGAACGATTTGGAACGTTATATGCTCATTGACTTGTTCGCCCACCTTAACAATTATAGCGCTATAGGATTAACGCCCCGCCTGCTGAACTATTGGGTATTGTTAAGTTTACCACCCCGCTGAACGATTGGGATTAGGCTATTTTATGCGTTGTGTTCTAGGTTTTGATCATATTGTACGCCAAAATTGCATACTAGCAATCACATATTATGAATCATGTTGGATTGAGTTTTTATTCTATTATGCTATGTAAACAAACTTGTATACTCGCTCATTGCCTTTGCATTGAAACTCTATTTTAATACATGTTGCAGGTTGATTAATGAAGTATGGATGATTGATGAAACAAGTGTAGGGTGGACTAGATACACACCTTTAATCTATTTATCTTTTGTTGATTTGAATTTGAACAATGTTGTTATTTCCATTTTAAATGTTGTATGACAATTTAGTCCTTGCAATGAAATTTGAATTCAATTAAATATTGTCACATAGTGTTATGATGTTTTGAGCAATTTGTTCGTCTCATCCCGATGTTTCCGCCATCGGTTGGGGTGTGACAGATTGGTATCAGAGCCATAACTATAGGGAATTAGGAAAAGTATGAATGCTTTAACCTAGTCTATAGTTTTAGAGCTTTATTCTTATGTTTTGCTTGAAACTACTTGCATGCTACTTTAATTGCTTTTATTTATTTTCTTTTGATCTTTAAAGCATATATGTCACTTACGTGTTAACACTTGACATGATATACTTGTCTTACTATGTGTTAATATTTGTTTCATTGTTCTATCTTTTATGTGTTGTTGTTGACATAGTTTTTATGTGTTAATAATGGTTTCATTATTCCATTCTTTATGTGTTATTCTTGACATGTTCATACTTGTTTGTCTAATCCTTAACATACACTTTTCTCATACATTTTACTCAACTATTCTAAATTCGACAACACTCATATTATACAAACGAGACGAGTTTACCAAAATAGGCGTGAAACCCACAATTTGGTAAACGACTTTCATTCCATTGATTCTATTTTTGCACGAAATTCACCATTTAGTTAGGAGTGAAATCCACATCTTAATGGGAATTTCAAATTTAAATTCGTCAAGTTAGGGTACGAAGTCGCCAAGTTAGGGGTGAAACCCGCACCTCGTCGACTAGTCCCACTCCTTGATTTTACAAATCCCGCCAGGTCTCGAATTTTCGATTGAATTGGAACGTGCAGTAACCGGAAGGGTAAATACCGTTAACCGACACGTCGGCGAGAGTATTTCACCTATTAGGCCAAAGCATGTTGTTAATTTCAAAAGACCTTTCGACCACTTTGGTGAGTCAACGTTCCGTTTAGGAACCATCCAAATTTCTTTTATCAAGATTACGTTTTATTATTTTCGATCTTTTATGATGAAACTCACTCTTGTCAATTTTGAACAATTTTTCGAGATTTCATTTTTTGCGCACACATCATACTCTTACTTTTCATACGATTATACATTATCAGCATACATAAATTTTATGTAATTTTATTTACACTTCTTGCAACAACAAATGGAGACATGTCGTCATGATAGGAGTGATTCCCTTACCTTGACGACTAACTCCGTTTTATTTCTCACCTTACAACGACCTCACCAACGAGTTAGGGGTGATTCCCTTACCTAGGTGATCGTTACCAACGCTTTCTTTTAATAGGCTATATTATGTAAACACGATCATGTTTATACCTAAATCATTTATCATGTATTTCAAAATGTTTCATTTATTTAAACGTACCTCTTATTCTATAATCAATTTTCACATCACTCGCTTACACAAAAATTTTAACGTTACCATAAACGCGTGTTCCTCAATTTTCAAAATTTTACGAAATACTACTTGTCAGCCTAGTCGGTTTAATAAATCCGTTGCCCACAAATTCACTAATCAACGTAAACATTGAAACACGCTCCTTTCACACCATTAAACTAGAGACTGTTATTCTCAATTGAGAATCAAATCAACTTTTTCGCACACACCTATAAAATATTACCAATATTATTCAATCATTTACTAAAATTCATTTTCAGAACCAATGAAACATTTTTCAACAATCACTAAATTCATGTACCAAATTCCTTTTTCTAAGGATCCATTTTTTCACAAGAAGCTGTAAGTTTCAAAATTTTCTAACACAAAGTTACTTAAAACGATGCAAACTTATTAATCTCTAGAACTTTTCAAAACCTCACTTGATACGTCAATTAAATTCAAAACACGTGGGCAAGGAAACTTCATAAGAACCGACAAATTTTCAACTTATGTAAACTCTTTTAAAACCGCAGTAACATTTCCATTCCTTTACAAAACACTTTCCACATAACCAATAGACGTTTTATACTCTCGTACATTCACAAACTAGAGTCTATATTTCGTGACAACTCAATCTATTTTAACTTCACGTTTTGCGCAAACTATATATGCATATCATATTACACGTTTTAGTCAATATCTCACGACAATCTCACGCGCGTCACTCGTTCTCTTTTCTTTCATACTCAAAATTTTTAATCTTTTACGCGCACAAACTCGTGTATTTTGATCTATACTATAAACAAAATCATTATTTCCTACGTCCATACTTATACATTTTATGTCTTCACTAATGTTCACACTTACACATTTATGTTATACTCACGATTCAAAATTCATACATATGACGTTATACGTACACCCACAATTATACATTTACGATGCACTTACATTCATGTTTATATTACATTCATATTCATGTTCATACATTTTATGTTCTCATTTACGCATATACAACCTTGTTTACACTTATATACATACAACATATATTTTATTCATACTTAAACCTTCATGTTTTACACCTATATTCACGTTCATACATCTTATGTTCACACTTATACTCGTATTCATACTCATGCGCTTTATGTTTATACTTATACTCATGTTTGTACTCACACTTGTACTTATTTTTCATACACATTATGCTTATCCTTTTTTTTCTCATACTCATGCCATGCGTGTTATGTTTATGCTCACGTGTGTATTCATATTTAAACTTATGCTATACTTATGCTTCATTTATACACAAGATTTATACTTTTGCACCCATACGCGAGCGAAACCTGAGGGATTCGCTTACGTTGATCTTATGCTATTTGGAACACAAACATGCTTATATGCTACATTTCTTTCACACGCAGTCTTATTTTCATAATTTATGCATACCTTAATTCATACACAACTAGTACAAGCTATGCGGATCATGCGACGATCAATATAATCGCGGGTGCACACGGGATTATAGTGATGGGCGTATGAGAAACCATAGAGTGTACTACTGTGTATGGTAAGACACAGAACGTAACATGACACCGAATACGAAACATGCGTAATGTGGTCAAAACATGGTGGATACGCCGCTGGTACTTCCTATATATAAGTGTTTTCACCATGTTACCAAACTTTCGTAAAACGTGCCATGAGAAATTCAGTGTTTTGCAGACCTCGTGGACCTAATTCAAACTTTAAACAACTCGCAAATGCATTATATCCGATTATCCATGACGAGACTTCATTCTTAACACATTGCTTTCGTCTATCCAATACTTATGCTATTCTTATACTCATAATCGTTTATTAGATCAAACTAGCTCATTCTTATCAAAATACAAACCGTTATGTTCAAAGATGTCCTTCCTAACGTGACACATTTTATATATATACCTCTCCAAGTTGATTCAAAACTGTGTAAACTCACACACGTGCACGCTTTTACTTATGCTAAATATCTCGATTCTTTTAGCCAAAATGCTTTTCTCCAAGGTCTTTCTCTTGAATAAATTTCGGGACGAAATTTCCTAAAGGAGGGGAGACTGTAACGCTCCGCATTTTCATAACGTTCCATATTTAGAAACTGTGGTTCATACCCCTACTTTTGGAAACTTTGTATCTTTGTAATTCGTCGTTTCATTTTAATCGTCGAAAAATCTTTATCTTTAATCTAATTCGTGATAAAAATGGTTATTTATTCATGGTTTAATCAATTAATTTAATTGATTTTACAATTTAAAAAGTTTATTTTTATAATAAATCTAAGTTAGTCTCGTTAGCTTTTAAAGCTAGTAAAATAACAAACTGACCTAGTTAGTTTGATTTATAAAGTTTACTTCCTTTTAAAAAACAGTATAACTTAGTTAAATTAAAGGGATTTTGAGTATTATGCTGAATCTTGAACTTCTAGGGACTAATTGTGCTTATAACTGAAACTGTAATGATCTTAAAACAAAAATAGATAAATAAAACCCTAAACACTCCCCCTTTACTTCCCTGCGCACACAACCGCCCCCAACATTCACCTCCCTGCCTCGATGATCGGAGATCGAAGCTCCGGCCGAGCTCCGGTGCTTTGTTTTCGGCGACAACTCAAGCCAGCCGCACCCCTTGTCCCCTTGTCTTCTCCGGTTTGTAATCCGACAACCGCCACCCCTGAAACCCTTCTGTTTCTCCTCCATCGATGTTCAACGAACCACCAGCCACCACCATTTCGATGGTAGCGTATGTCGGCGACTGCACAAGACGAGAGAGAGAGAGAGAGAGAGACGCAGAGAGAGGGGAAGAAAGAGGGGGATGTCGGCGACGATAGTGGACACCAGCGACGGCATGATTCAACGGCAACAATACAGGTTCCGATTCAAGATTCGGTTCTGTTCGAATCGGGTTGTCTGACTCGAGTCTCGGTTCAGTCACGGTTCGACTCGGGTTTGCAGACAGGTCTAACTCGTGTCTTGGTTAACTTCGGGTGTCGGTTCACGTGTCGGGTCAACACCAGTCAACTTGGTCAGCCGGTTCAGTCTCGTTTCAGCTCCGGTAAGGGTTTTGAGCTTCTTCGTTAAACTTCCTTTTTATTCCAAAAATCAGTTTCTGTTTCGGGTTTGTTTTCAGATTCGTTTCAACCCGGTTTCGGCTTATGTTCATATTTCGGGTTGGTCAACAACAGTTTCGGTTCGGTCAACAGTAGTCAACAGGTCAAACCTGGTCAAAGCTGGTCAACTATCTATCCAAAACTTGGTATAATCTTAAACGACGCAACTTTTATTAGTATTATTGCTTATATATTCGGTTACTGTTTTAATCGCGAAACCTTAGTTACTCGAATTTGTTCATTAGTAGTGTTTTGAAACTTGTATAAATACACTTATTTCCGTTATGAAACTCGTATAAATATATAATGTTTTGTTACTTGTTGAATTTTGACAAATAATAATCGACACCTTGGTTGTCGGGATCGTCCAAAAACAGAGGAAACTCTGCCCGTTTTCGTAAAAATCCACGAAACAATACGTATATAATTTCAAACGATTTCTTTTATTTTGATTCGTTTTCTTTATAACCAAATCTCTAAATTAATAGCATAAATGCATAAATTCTTTTATAACAATATATTTTTTTATATATATATATCAAGACAATATAATATACGAATTCCAAATTTTGCAAAACATAAATATTAGGATTATTTATTTTTAACCTAGTAAATAATAACGAGTTCGCGATATTTTAAACATCTAGGATAAACACTCTCGTTCGTTCTCTTGGACTCCCGTTTACTCATGCACCTTCGTTTGCCCATATAGGGTGACCTCAGTGTTCCATCCTCCAAATCTTTTACGCTCGTCAACACTTGGATAATCGGAAGACTTAGCAATTTTGTGAGTATACTCGATCCCTTTTTCCCTTTATACTTTGGGATGCAACATGTATAATTATGCAAACCACTTTTGAACTAAACATACTCAATCTTTGAACGAATGCATGAAACTAATGTGACTTACTTGCTATTCTTGTATGCTCTATGAACGATTTGGAACGTTATATGCTCATTGACTTGTTCGCCCACCTTAACAATTATAGCGCTATAGGATTAACGCCCCGCCTGCTGAACTATTGGGTATTGTTAAGTTTACCACCCCGCTGAACGATTGGGATTAGGCTATTTTATGCGTTGTGTTCTAGGGTTTGATCATATTGTACGCCAAAATTGCATACTAACAATCACATATTATGAATCATGTTGGATTGAGTTTTTATTCTATTATGCTATGTAAACAAACTTGTATACTCGCTCATTGCCTTTGCATTGAAACTCTATTTTAATACATGTTGCAGGTTGATTAATGAAGTATGGATGATTGATGAAACAAGTGTAGG
The DNA here is from genome assembly GCA_030545235.1 of Helianthus tuberosus. Classification (NCBI taxonomy): domain Eukaryota; kingdom Viridiplantae; phylum Streptophyta; class Magnoliopsida; order Asterales; family Asteraceae; genus Helianthus; species Helianthus tuberosus. Next base: position 112,890,561 of record CM060445.1, read on the forward strand.
GTGGACTAGATACACACCTTTAATCTATTTATCTTTTGTTGATTTGAATTTGAATAATGTTGTTATTTCCATTTTAAATGTTGTATGACAATTTAGTCCTTGCAATGAAATTTGAATTCAATTAAATATTGTCACATAGTGTTATGATGTTTTGAGCAATTTGTTCGTCTCATCCCGATGTTTCCGCCATCGGTTGGGGTGTGACATCCCACTCCCAATGCCCCGTGGCGGGAGTAGGGCTCCTAGGAATAGGTCCTACTGGGATAACGACATCCGGGGTACGACTATGCTCCGAGGAGCTAGTCAGGTGGTAAGATGGGGAACGGTAGGCGCTCGAGGCCTCACCCTCGCGCCTAGTAGGGGGTCTAGGGGGATAACCAGCACAACAGTACCCGGACTCATCCGACGAGTAGCCCGGGGACAACAGAGGCATCTGTGGATCCTCCTCAGGATCGGTCTCCATATGAGAAGTCGTCTAGCGACTCGAATGACTCGACATAGTACCTGTAAAGGAAAACAACATCTAACACCGCTTCTATCGACTGACATAACCGAAAATAAATAATCCACAGAGGTACACATAAGCACGTATTGCACACAACCTTGATTTTTAATTTTAAAAACTTTTCCACAACTGTTAAGTTAGAGTTTACATTCTCGTTCTCTCCTCTCTCTCTGTGACGTTTCCGGAATGCCCAAGTACCAGCAGATAAATTATTGTGTTCCGGACCACAATAATTTAATTGCCTAACAAGGATTATAGTCTAGGTTCTCTTAGGGATACCTAAATCGCTATAACCGATGGCTCTGATACCATCTTCTGTCACACCCCGACTCGCAGCGGAAGACAATCGCGGGGTGCGGCAGACACATGGCACTCCACATAATTTAAAAACATTACATTACATAAAACAGGAGCATCGGTTACAACGTCTTTGAACTATCACATTACAACCCATATATTAAAAGCGGTGCTACAAGCCATTATAGCTTTTATTATGCTACGTCCGCCTACTAGATCCTTCCATACGCACATGTTCACTCCTGTTTCGTTTTACCTTAAATGCATGCTAGTTTTTAAAAAGGTCAGCTAAACGATGCCGGTGAGTTCCACTGGTTTGGTTGTTTCGTTTCAAAATGTATCAACATGTTTAATTGCACATATCACGGTTCATGGATAGAATTACACGAGTGTCACAAGTGAAACCTAGACTGTTTTAATCGTACTGTGTCACACAGACACTTAATCGCACCACCTGCATCACATACAGTTTAATGCCCTCGGGTAGTTGTGTCTAACAACATAACCTAGTTAGGACGCATGCAGTTGCCTGGCTGCCGGCCGCACCTGTCCAGCGGGCAACTGGGTTTGTCAGACCAATAGTACTATTCACTGCCCACGGCTTACGTTAATCACTTGTATCGGGGCTAATATCGTGTGTTAGATAATTCACATCATAGCAAGTTGGTGTAATTAACACACTTTGTAACATGCAAATCACCCCAGAAAACAGTAAAACAGATTAAAAGTGGGGGAGTGAAACTCACAGTGCAAATAGTAGTCTCGGCTAAAGAGTGTTTAATCAACGAAATCAGCTTTAATAGCAGACATGCATGTAAGGACTCAAATCAGTATCTAAGTCGGTAATGGTTATAACTTGGATTTGGTCAGGAGTTTTGACCCCGGATTGAGTCTATAGGACACGGGTATGGGGATGGCGGTCAGGGTAGTATTAGTTTTCAGTTTGGCTTCCGGGCACCGGTTCGCGTGCCAGCCAATGTCAGTAGTTTAACGTGTTCGGATAATGGTACGGGAATACTAATAGTGCCAACACTTTGTTATTTAATAATTATTAACTTCTCAGTAAGGGAGTTTGGGTGTTTGGGGAGTACAGGTTGCCGAATTTTGAGTTTTCGTTTCCACCGTCGGGGATTTTCCCGAACTGGTATTGGACACACCCCAAGTGTCCACTCCGCCCTGGAATCTTCCAGAATATTCCCCGTGTTCCAATTATAGTATTTGTCGGGTTGGGTCGGTTCCCAGTTCCGGCAGGTTCGTTACACGGTAAACTGTCGAAATTGATTTAAAATAACCAAATTTTTATCCCAAAAATTCCCATTTTATCTATAATTTGAATAAAACTCTGAAAATTTTTATATAACTCAGTAAAAATCTGCAGAATATGGGAAAAACCTTTGGGAATTTATTTTGGCATTTTTTTGTCTAAATAAATTATTTATAAAACCATATTTAACCACCTAATTAACGTTAATTACCATTATGATCCAAAAATTCCCAAAACTTTCCTGGACATCCCTTATGTTTCCAAAAACATCTCCAAAATTTTTAAGATTTTTCCGATTTTGTTTCGGTGCGTTTCCGGCTACCGAAAATTCGCAAAAACGCGGATTTTTAACCCAAATCAAAACTCAACAAATGGACTCAAAATTTTCCCAAAACATTCCTCATATGTTCCTTAGTCTCTCTGTAAACTTTGGTGATTTATTGAATCCGTTTGGTATTTTTTCCAGGATTCTTTTTGTAAAAGAGTCAAAATTTTACAAAAAAATCGTAGAAATTCCAAAAATTATAAAATTTTACGTGGTCCTTTCTGACCCTACCCTTCATCACCACACCAGATTTAAGCTCAATCCAAGTATCATGGACCAAGTTATAGCCAAAACAAAATTCTGCCTATCCTAGATTCGGTTTTCGAATGTTATACCTAGCCCAAGCTTCGATTCCAAGCGTTCCTTGTGAGTCCAGAAATATGTGTGGGCTATATTCAGTACCTACACATCAAGTAAAATCTAAATATGATAGAACTTAGATCAATCAAGCCTTATTTGATTGTTTTTCGGTTAATCGACTAATTAAGCGATTTCTATCGAATAGGTGTTGATTAGGGTATCAAACCCCAAAGATTTGTAACCATGGCCGCCATATAACACCAGAGAATCCATATGGTGTTCATATTCAGCCCTTAAACATGTTTAAACTTCCAAAAATCATGGATTAAAAAGGGTTTTCATGGCCTAAACCATGTTTAATCAAGAAACCAAGCTTAAAACCATAAAAATTAAGGTTGATACCTTTAATTTGAGGCTTGTTCTTGTTAGATCAGCTGTGTTTTAGGAGAAAGAAGCAGAATTTTGGGAGGATTTTTGTGTGAAAATTAAAAGAAAAAAATGAATATATATATATATATAGGGAGAAGATCATGCGAGAACCACCTCTTATTGCGAGAACCGCGAGAACCAATGTGAACACAACCAAAAATGCCTAAAAATAGCTAAAAATCACACAAATTTTTTTTTTTTAATTTTTAAATATTTTTTATAAAAAAATCGCTACTTTTCGAAGCAAAAAAAAAAAAAATTTAAATTTTTTTTTTTTCAAAAATTTTTTTTTTGGCTTCGAAAAGTAGCCATTTTAACTTAAAAAATATTAAAAAATTCAAAAAAAATGTTTTCGATTTTTTTTTTTTTTTTTTGATTTTTTTTAGGTTTTTTGGGGGTTTAGTTTTTAGCATTTTAGCTTGGGGGGGGGGGGGGGGGGGAGGGGGGGGTTAGGTTTTTGGGGGGTGGGGGAGCGGGGTTTAGGTTTTTTTTTTTTTTTTGGGGGGGGGGGGGGGTTAGGTTTTTTTTAGGTTTTAGTTTTTAGCATTTAGCTTGGGGGGGTGGGTTTAGGTTTTTTTTGGGGGGGGGGGGGTTAGGTTTTTTTTGGGAGGGGGGGGGGGGTTTAGGTTTTTTTTTGGGGGGGGGGGAGGGGTGGGGGTTAGGTTTTTTTATGTTTTGTTTTAGGTTTTTTTAGCTATTTTAGGTTGTGCTCATATTGGTTCTCGCGGTTCTCACAATAAAGGTGGTTCTCGCATGAGCTCCTCCCTATATATATATATATATATATATATAGGGAGAGGATCATGAGAAAACTAGATATAAATGAGAAAACTAGAAAACTAACTAAAAACCACTAAAAAGGAGGGGGGGGGGGAGACTTTTAATGAAGGAGGGAGGACTTTTAATGAAGGAGGGGTAAAATTGGAAAAAAAATTATATAACTTTTCAAACATTTCCCATTTCTCCATATGTTATCATTTTAAAACAAAAATGGCACCATAAGATCACAAATTTTTGTATCTTTCATTCAAGTATATTCGAGCATATTTTTTATCCCATAAAAAAAGATTTATGGTGTCGTCTTGTTTTCAATACTATTATTATAGTAGTGCACATGTGCAATATAACATGTACTACAATTGCATTACATGCTTAAAATTAGCTTTTTGAGTCTAGTTTAGCTTTTAGGGTTAGTTTTTTTTTGGAGGTTTAGGATTAGGGTTAGGTTTTTGGGTGTGGGGGGGAGGGGGGTTTGGGTTTTTAGGGGGTGGGGGTGGGGGGGGGTTTAGGTTTTTTCGGGTTTATGTTTAGGGTTTAGTTTTAGGTTTTCGGGAGGGTGGGGGTGGGGGGGATTTAGGTTTTTGGGGGGTGGGGGTGGGGGGTTTAGGTTTTTGGGGGGTGTCGGTGGGGGGTGGGTTAAGTGGTTTAAGCTTTATGTATTAGTGCACATGTGCAGTACAACAAAAAAAAAAAAAAATTGAAATTTTTTTTCCATACATAAAAAGTAGCGATTTTTCTATAAAAAATTGTAAAAAAAAAAAAAAAAATTGGTATGTTTTTAGGTTTTTTTAAGGCTTTTTTGGTTAGTTTTTTTGGTTTTCTCATTTAAACTAGTTTTTTTAGGCTTTTTTGGGGGGTGGTGGCGGTTTGGGTGGGCCCCCCTAGGGCCACCTCGTGCTTCGTATAGTGCGCTAAAAGATGATGTTTATCTTCCGTTGAGTGTTTAGGTTCGTTTACGGGTCCCGGGCGCGTTCTCGATTTGCGTGAAGGACTCCGTTTTGCGCGTACTTAGTGTCAAAAGACTCGGTTTTAAAAATCATGCATAACTGTCTTGAAATCCGAGCCCAGTTACGTTTTAATCATAAAAGACTCGTATTAGAGTGGTTTAAGTGTTTTTAAGCTTGATCGATCGTTCCTTGCACTTTTGATTGCCTTATGTTATTCCTGAAACGAAAGCGTTTCCTTAATCGGGAAGTTGCTTCGTTTTGCGTGCCCGATCTCTGATTGGCTTCAAACCTTATGTCACAGTCTAAGGCACAAAACTAAGTTGTTCCTGGAACTCGAAATCTTAAATGATGCTACTGATAACCATAATAATCAATGTCAAAGGTTTAAAGCGCTGTTAAACGGAACACTCCCGTTTAACACGTGTTTCAAGGCTAAGGACACCAACTTTGCACTATTGGCCCTTATTAGTGTCATGTCAGTCATAACGTGTTCTCGGATGCCTCCGAGACATAACAGATATCAATTAATCAAGCATATAAGTCACACATATTTTTAGGGTTTTCGCGCAATTAAAGTGTTAAGTGTGCTTTACAGTTTTGGACCGTTTAGGGTGTACCTGGTTTTGTCATGGGTGTCACAACCATTGAAACATCTGTTGCTGAAATGAAAGAAATGATGAAGCAGATGATGGAGTTTTCTAAAAGTCAACCTAGCACTCAGTAAATTGCCAATGAGCTTTGGAATTCTATGCAACCCATCCTTCAAGCTCAGAGGAATTTGGTTGAAAGCAACCACAATTCCCATATGGAACTTATCAGAAATATGGTTGATTCTAGGTACAAAGATACATAAGCGGATGTTAGGGACATTAAGGAACATCTGTTCAAACTTACTGGCTCTACCCCTACAACAATCTTTGAGAAAGATGATGTTGATGATGCCAAAAAGGGGGAGAAAGTTTTACTGAGAAAGTTGCCACCTGATTCAAAACCAAAACCAAAGGTGCAACAACAGCCAGAGTCAGCTGAACAAAAATCTTCTACAAAAGCTTCAGAAGCTGGAAAGGAAAAAGGGATTAATGAGATCCTAAACAAGAAGGCTGAAAAGATAGCTTTGGAAAAGTAGAAGAAGCAAGATACAAAGGGAAGCACTGCTACTCCTACTAAAATTGTATCCTCTGCTAAATCTAAACCCAAACCTTCTCCACAAAAACTACCACAAAAGAAGGAGAAAATAACTTCAACACCATCATCACCAATTCAACCAATAGATGCTGATACAACAAAAGTATCAGCAGATGTTAGCCAAACAGCTGCTGAGACACTAGTTGTTTCAGCAGATGTTTGTCAAACATCTGCCATGATCATTTACACTACACCACTAACACCCCAACTACCTCCAACTTCACAAAGATTTCCCACACATTCACCTTCACCACCAAAACGTTCTCCTTCACCAGAAATCAAGTCCACGCGCAAGAGAAAAACTCGTGTTGTCTTAGAAGATGACGAGGAGATTAAATCACCAATCCCCATATCATTTGTCCCCATTCAAAACATTCCATCATCATCACTTCCATCCAAAAAACCCACTTCATTCCTTCCAAATGCTACACTACCATCAGTCATTCCCCTGGCAGCTAAATATCCTCTGGAGCTAGCTATTATTAAAGGTGAAATTGAGTCATTCTACACAATAGAGGATCCATCAAAAAGATCCTTCCCATCTCTTTATGGCTATATGCAGCCTCAAAACTTAGATGAGTATCTGAAATTAAAAGCAACAGAGGCTGAGGTTATAGCAAGAGAGAATAGCATAGGGATAGATGACAATAAATACCAGAGCTTATTATCACATGAGCTTAGCAAAGTGAGAAAATTTGAAGACTTTGCTAAGGATCTGAGTAAATCCATGTCTGAGAAGCCAATAAATCCTGAGGGATGATTATGTTGTACACATTATGAAGCACAAACCATCTAAAGCAACCAGAGCTCAATTCAAAGACTGGTCATCAGATGCTCTTAGAGAAGAAATCCAAAGAATCATTAAAATGTGTAATGATCTTCTGGTAATGCCAACTCCATCTAACTAGAAGAAAGTCAAACAAGTGGATCCGGATGAGGCATTGAAGCTTAAAAGAATGAAAGCAAAGCTTGTGGTTTCTGATTATGGTTCAGCTAGATCCATTGCCAGATGGTCTAAACTCAACATAGTTGAGACCTACAAAAGGCTTGATGAACTTAGAGCTAAAGATCCAAATGTTCCTCAAAAGCCAGTCTATCCTACAACTACTGCTTTGCCTCAACAAACCCATACTCCCAAAAATCTTCTCCCATCATCTACTTTATCCGCAAATGCCTTAAGACAATTAAAAAGGCAAATGCAGACTGATGAGGAAGATGAGCAGAAGTATGAAGAACACAGAAAAGAGGCAATAAAACAGATGATGGAGGACCACATTGACCCTGCTACTGACTTACTTGCTGCTCAACTCAGAGAAACAGTTGCAAATTTAGTCAGTAGACCACAATAATCAAACTCATCTTCAATAAGTATTTTCCTAAGAAAACCAGCTGATCTAAAAATAGTAAAATGGAAGTCATGCTCAGAAACCTAAGTATTAACTTTGATCAGATCAGTGTTGAAGAGGTAAAAATGGATAGTGCATATAATCTTATGCATATGATCTCCAAGATTTGTTGGACCTTCAACTTGAAAGGGATGATGAAGAAGAAATGTTCTCCCTAGACTTTGAACTACAATTCAAAGGATAAATCAGGGAGATGTTGATGAGAAATAATGATCAGTAATAAAGAAGGGTTTTGGTATCATCTGTTGTATAGGGAGATTTGTTGGATCAGCAGCTATGACATTGTCTCCAGTAGTATATGTAGCCAGGACACAACATGTAGCAAAGGAGATGTTGTTGGGTAAGAGACTCTTGATTGGGCTTTGGTGAAGGTTGTTGAAGCAGGTGATCGTGTGATCATAGTTAATGTTTGTTGAAACTTAATTTGTATTCAAATTCTATTGATTTTTTTTCAAAGTAAAGATTTAAATTTGTTAGTATATTCGTTTGATGTTTTACAACTTCTGTATTGAAGTTCGATAAATACATTTCTAATAGATATGAACATTCGGCAAAGTAAAATAGTAGTTCTCGCTTTTTATGATGAAATGTATTGACTACTTTTGATTATTTGTTTAGGCTAATTATTTGTTTAGTTGTAAATCAGAGTTCAAATGCATCAACATGCAAGATTTGTGAGAATAACTCATGACTAATTTAACATTAATTAATCAGAAGAAAATCTAAACTAAAAATTACAATATCTATACATCTATCTATACTTTCTATTAAAATGTGTTATGCATGGTTTTCTAAAAACCACCCATGTTTACACACGGGTTTTACTGCTAGTAATAATAATAATAATAATAACTATTTTGTACAATATTTTAACTTCCATGCATATACAAGATACTAGTGCTGCCACCGGAAAAAAAATGATGTCAGCAGGAGGTACTGCTGACGACACGAGTTGTTACCCATTGGGCTTGCATGACACGCACCCTACCCGAACCGTGAGCCACCCGAGCCTGACACGCACCGCACACGTTATAGTCTCCCCTCCTTAAGGAAATTTCATCCCGAAATTTAGGAAAAAGTAACGAAAAGGTGCTGATACTTAGTCTTCATATCACTCTCGAGTTCCCAAGTAAACTCAGCGCCACGTTTTCCTTCCCATCGAACCTTGACGATAGGAATTCGACTGCGCCTCAATTGCTTGTCTCCTCGGTCCATGATTTCGACAGGTTTCTCCACGAAGTGCAATGTCTCGTTGATTTGAAGATTTGTGAGTGGAACTTGAAGTCCTTCTTCAGCTAGACATTTCTTCAAGTTTGAAATCTGGAAGTCATGATGAACATTGTTGAGTTGTTCAGGTAGATCCAGTTGATACGCAACCCTGCCTATCTGTTCAAGAATTTTGAAAGGACTTACGTAGCGAGGTGCGAGCTTCCCTTTCTTACCAAAATGAACCACGCCCTTCCAAGGGGATACCTTGAGAAGTACAAAGTCACCTACTTTGAATTCCAAAGGTTTGCGACGCTTGTCAACGTAACTCTTTTGTCGGCTTCTGGCCTTCAGCAAGTTGTCTCAAACCTGTAAAATCTTGTCCGTCGTCTCTTGTATAAGCTCGGGACCGGTGATTTGAGCTTCTCCGATCTCATGCCAACAAATAGGCGAACGACACTTACGACCATACAAAGCCTCGAAAGATGCCATTTGAATACTCGCGTGATAACGATTGTTGAACAAGAATTCGATCAAAGGCAAGTGTGAATCCCAGTTGCCACCAAAATCGATTACGCATGAACGAAGCATATCCTCTAAAGTTTGGATAGTACGCTCGGTTTGACCGTCTGACTAAGGATGGAAAACGGTGCTAAGGTTCAAAACAGTACCCATAGCAGATTGAAAGGTTTGCCAAAGACGAGACGTAAATCGACCATCATGATCGGAAATGATGTCAATGGGGATACCATGACGACACATGATCTCATCAGTGTAGATTCTAGCCAATTTCTCAACTTTGAAGTCTTTATGAATGGGAAGAAAATGAGCTGATTTGGTCAATCGATCAACGATCACCCAAATACTGTCATGACCAAAAGAAGTACGAGGGAGCTTAGTGATAAAATCCATGGTGATACTCTCCCATTTCCAGACAGGGATTTCTGGTTGTTCGAGCAAACAAGAGGGACGTTGATGTTCAGCTTTCACCTTCGAACAAGTAAGACATTTCGCAATGAAGATGGCGATATCCTTCTTCATTCTAGGACACCAATAGGACATACGCATATCTTGGTACATCTTATCAGCACTAGGGTGAATGGAATATCTCGATTTGTGTACTTCCTTCATCAGAAAGTCTCGAAGGTTGTCACGATTTGGAATCCAGATACAATTGAGATAGTATAGAATACCATCGGACTTAGACACAAGATCTTTTTCAACACCACCTCGTATCTCAACGGCGAGACTACCTTCATTAATAGAGGCGTATTGAGCATCACAAAATGCGGTTCTGGAGATCATTGACGAGTTGGAGACAACGAATACCCTTTACATGAGTTTTACGACTAAGCGCGTCGTCTACTACATTCGCTTTACCAGGCGAATTTCGCAGTCGTAGTCGTTTAACAATTCCACCCAACGATGTTGACGCATGTTCAGTCCTTTTGGTTGAAGATATGTTGAATGCTCTTATGGTTGGTGAAGACCACACACTTGGTACCATAAAGGTAGTGTTTCCAAATCTTCAGGGCAAAAACAACTGCGCCAAGTTCAAGGTCGTGAGTAGTATAATTCTTCTCATGTATTTTGAGTTGCCTCGACGCGTAAGCGATAACCTTGTCTCGTTGCATGAGAACACAACCAAGACCAAGGTTTGAGGCATCGCAATACACGACGAAGTCATCGTTACCATCGGGAAGTGCGAGGATAGGAGCATTACAAAGCACGTCCTTAAGAGTTTGAAAAGATTCCTCTTGTTCGGGACCCCAAACAAAAGGTCTCTCTTTTTTAGTCAAAGAGGTTAAAGGACGGAGATTTTAGAGAAGTTGGAAATAAATCAATGATAGTAACCAGCAAGACCAAGAAACGAACGGATTTCAGACGGAGACTTAGGTGCGATCCAATTCTTCACAGCTTTGATTTTAGCGGGATCAACGTGAATACCAAGTTTGTTGACAGTATGACCAAGGAACTGAAATTCTTTTAACCAAACTTCGCACTTGGAGAATTTGGCGTAGAGACGTTCAGTACGAAGAAGTTGAAGGATAAGACGCAAGTGTCGCTCATGCTCTCCTTGAGTCTTGGAGTATATAAGAATATCGTCGATGAAGACGATCACGAAACGGTCCAAGTACACTTTGAACACGCGGTTCATCAAATCCATGAAAACAACAGGTGCGTTGGTCAAACCAAATGGCATGACCACGAACTCGTAATGACCATAACGTGTTCGAAAGGCGGTCTTAGGTATATCTTCTTCGAGGACTCGAAGTTGATGATACCCATAACGAAGATCGATGTTTGAGAAGCAGGTCGCGCCTTGCAATTGATCGAAGAGATCATCAATGCGAGGAAGAGGGTATCGGTTCTTGACAGTAAGTTTGTTGAGCTCACGATAGTCAATGCACAGACGAAATGACCCATCTTTCTTCTTGACGAACAAAACGGGAGCGCCCCAAGGAGATGTGCTAGGGCGTACAAAGCCTTTATCAAGAAGCTCTTGAAGTTGACTCGAAAGCTCTTGCATCTCAGAGGGTGCTAAACGGTAGGGAGACTTAGCGACAAGCGTAGCGCCAGGCACTAGATCGATACGAAAGTCGACAGAACGAGCAGGAGGTGGACCAGGAAGATTGTGGGGAAAAACATCAGGGAATCACGTACGACGGGAACGTCGCTTATGCTTGGGCCTTTGTCCTTCTTTTCCACAACGTGGGCGAGAAAGGTGAAGGTACCCTTGCGCAAGAACTTGTTCGCTTGGATACACGACATCAACTTGAGACCTTGAGAGGGTTTCTCGCCATAGACGTGCAGGGAATAACTATTTGGAAGAGGAAGACGTATAAACTTTTCATAACAAACGACTTCAGCACGTACTCGCCTAAGCCAATCCATGCCTACTATGATGTCAAAGCTACCCATTTGCATAGGTATAAGATTGATTGAGAATGTATGATCGTTAAGAATCAAAGAACACTTAGAGAGAACGGAATCGACAGCGACAGATTTACCATCAGCGACTTCGACAGCGAAAGATCTTGGCAACTTAGAGCGTTTACACTTAAACAAAACTTTTATCAGCGCTAGTATCAAATAGACAAGAAGCATAAACATGGTTCACAAGAAAGGTACCAGTAATGACGTCATTTGCATTATGCGCTTGAGCGGTGGTAAGGAGAAAAGCTCGGCCTCTAGCGGTTGTTGAGCCTGTTGTTGCTGTTGCTCCTTCTGCTGTTGAGGTTGATTACGCCGAGGACACACGTTGGCGAGGTGATTAAGGTTGCCACACTTAAAACAAGCTCTCACAGGAGCAGCTTGGGGTTGAACCTGGTTAGGAGCAGGGTTGGCAACAATGGCTTGATCTTGAACAGGCTTTTGGTTAAAACGACAGCGATCAGCGAAATGCCCAAGCCTGTTACAGGTTGCGCATTTGCGACATGGGGTGCCGGTAGGGTGATGGTAAGAGCTTTGGTTACACTTGGGCCATGTCCCAGTGTAGTTTCATCTTGGAGGTGCGAGGGTTGTGGGGATAGTGGCAGCTACTGATTGTAAAGGCTGAAGGTTTAGCGGAGTAACGACCGCACAATTTTGACTTGAAGCCTTCCGCTTCTTGCCTTTGTTTTTCTTGGGTGGTTGAGAAGGTGAAGGTTCAAAAATGGTGGTATTGGTTGTGACTTGGTGCACACTCTTCGTTGAAACCTTGTCATAGGTTCCATGAAGAACACAGTTGTTGTTAAGCTCGGTAGCGATACGAAAAGCATCTTCAGTAGTTTTGGGGCAAGCAGAGGCAACATGGTTCATCAAGGATAGTGAAAGACAACCTTTGAATTTGGCTACAGACTTAGGAACGGTGTCGACCTGTCCAGGGCAGAGGACACTAAGTTGCTTAAAACGGGTAATCAGACCATCGATGTCGCTCCCCTTCTGTGTTAGGTTCCAAAACTCGTTCTCCAACTTTTGGAGCTCGTGAGGAGGAAAAAATTGGTCCTTCATAAGTTGCTTAAGCTCGTGCCAAGGTAAGGCGTGTGCAACATCATTTCCCCTTTTGTTGCGTTCGGTGGTCCACCATTCGAGTGCCCTCGAACGGAAGACTCCAGTTGCATTCAAGGTTCGTAGGTCATCAGGACACCCACTTTGCAGAAAAGTGAGTTCAATCGCGTCGAACCAATTCATCATGGCGGTAGCGCCATCTTTGCTAGTAAATTCCAAGGGTTTACAAGCCATGAATGCTTGAATTGGAACGTCGGTTTGGGGGTTTCCACTTTCGAATCAACAGAACCATGGGGAGAGTCGGTGTTGGCCTGAATCCTACTGACAGTGTCTGGTATGACCTTAGCCATCTGCTTCGCCATGAATTTCATACAATCCTTTTTCGACATGGATTCAGAGTTGGCGTTGGAGGTCGAATATTTCTTCGATTTGGAGTCGGAGGTGGATTCCTACTTGCTCTTCTTTGTCAATTTCTTCGACACGGTGTTGGACGACATCTAAGAATCGAAAGAGAAGGAACGGATGAGACTTGATCATAAATTCAAAATAATTTTTGCATGTATAAGCATGTAAGCATGACGTATCACGTATGGTTCACATAATTAGCATGAATTTAACAAGTATTCAACAAGTATAAACACGCATGAATGCGTAAAAAGAGTATAAATTTAGTTTGTTCACGAGAAGTATTATTGTTTTTTATTGCACGAGAGGTGTGAATTGTGTAACGGTTTTGAAATGAACGAGGTAATAAGTATAAAATCACATATAAATTGAATCACGTAAAAGAGAGGCTCATAAAACATAGGATTGTTTTGGGTAGAGAAACGTCGACTATTCCAAAGTGAATCGAAAGTCCTTTCAAATTAGAGAAACATGCTTTGGCCTATAGGTAAGATACTCTCGTCGAGAAACGATTAACGGTATTGATGTGTGTAAAATGCAACATATACATTACATCAAGTATGGCATAAAACTAACCATTTTTTAGTACTAATGTTGGAAAAAGTGTGTTTTTGTCTTCCTTTTGAATTTACAGGGTCAAATGAGCTTAAATGAACAAAAGGAACAAATATACAGCCAAAACCAACATAAATACAAAGAAAAGGAAGAAGCGTGGCATGCCCGACCCCTCGACAACAACTCCCAATGCAAAAACAAGAAGAAAGCTGAGCATGGGGCTGTGCCCAGCTGAGCATGGGGCTGTGCCCAGCTCAGCACGGGGCGTGCCCAGCTCAGCACGGGGCCGTGTCCAGGATGGTCAGCCATGGCACAAAATACAAACCTGTAGAAGCTTCTATTTCCCAACATGGGGGCGTGTCCAGCGGACACGGGGCCGTGGTCAACGCAAAGTTTCGCAGAATCTGAGCAAATCTTGATAGTACAGATACGCTTCTGCACACGGGGCAGTACCCAGCGGACACGGGGGCGTGTGGAGCTAATGCAGACAAATTGTATTAATGAAGAAAGAGAAAGGGGTGGACACGGGGTCGTGTCCAGCGGACACGGGGCCGTGTCCAGGCTATAAATAGGGGTGCTTGGTTCACTTCAAAGGTATCCCTTGGCATACCACCTCTCTCACACTTCACCCACCACCCACCACCACCATAACACCATCATCCATTGTCCATCATAGAGAGTGTGAGTCGTCTTGGGATCCAAGATTGATCGTAAGAGTTCTTGACAATCAAGGCCATGTTTGCCTAAGTCTCTTACATCACTTGGTGAAGACAAAGTGTCTAGTGTAATATTTTTATTTTTAATCTTTTCGCACTTTTTAATTGGTTATGTATTAATGACTTTAATAACTAGTTTCTTATGTTGATGGTGATTCTTCCTTATCATATATCCGTGGTGTCTTGGCATTATTTTACTGTCTATATAAAATAAAAGATTTTCACCATTCATATCTCCACGGTCTATATGGAGGTATGTTGGCTACCTGGTCGGGGGTTAAGGGAACGGTTTGGTAAGAGTCTTGCCATTGTTCAGTGTATAGATCCTGCAAAGGACCTGGGTCAAATTTAGTAGGACCTCCTTCAATACTTAATGGTATTGGATGGCGGGGGTCCAAACTCTTTGATCCCCTCATAAGTTAAACTACTATTAATACTTTAACCCGGCTACTTAGGACTGTATCCCTGTATCACACCAATAATTTCCACGTGTCACCGGTGGGCCCGGTGGGGAGTATAGTGACGTAGTTGGTATCATCATAGACAAACAACACAATATATAAATGCACAGCGGAAGCAAAGATAGATTCATTTCAACTTTAAATAAAATGTAATATTAAATATCACGAGTAGTTGAAATGGATCCACAGGCGGATCAAAAAAAGAAGATATTGTTCAACAGTTTATTTGACATCCAAGCTTGCGAGACTTATTGTGGACACTTTAGAAGACAGCCAGCCTAGTACGAGTAGTACCTGCACTTAACCTTTTGGAAAAATACGTCAGTTTACACTGGTAAATACAATTTAACTGACTCATTTTGAAAAGGGTTGAAAATTGATTTGAATGCACGTGGCACAAAACATTTTTATAACTTGGGATAATTATGCAATATAATCTTGTAAGGGATTTACATGTTACTTATGCGTTCAGTAGCCCGATCCATAGACCGGGTTAAAGATTAATAGACACACCACAAAATTGAGTTATGCACTGAAAGGTGTACGCCTACACCCCGTGCTCAGGTCGTGGCCATCTCGTAAGATGATGCCTAGGATATCCGGGACATGGTCATTAACCCCCCAAAGGCTTTAAGCAAACAAAACACATTCAAAACATAGCATATCAATAAATTTAACCTCTATTCGATTAAAGAATTCAATGCCGGACCAAGCGGTATATTATATACCGTACCCCAAGCCCGTATAGGGAAAATAAGTTAAAAGTATTTACCTTGGTAAGTATAAATCACAATTAGCAAGTGAAGGTAGCTTTTACTGGTTCTTCTTATTCTGGAACAAAGGTTTATAATAACCTATTAGATTTCTAACGGGTCTTTATTTAAGCCTAAGCTTAGACCGGCTAGTTTTAAGGACGATACGGTTCAAACGCACGATTAAGCGAAGACCGGATAGAATGTGATTTAGACCCGAAAATTTTGAATACTTGTATAATATGGGTATACTAAATACATTCTGGATTTTGAGACAAAAATGATAATGTTTGACCCGTTTCGGTCAATTTATGCAAACTAGTTACATAAACCGAACCGAACGCGAAAAGGGCGTCACGGGTAACCAAAAGAGTCGTATGCAAGTTCCCTGAGTTAATATGCCTTAAATATGTTATAATATCAGTAAGATATCTTCTATTATGCCCAAAACGGATTTAAACACAATTTATGCTTCATAAGGGCATTTTGGTCATTTAAAAGATTATAAAAGAGTTTAATTGGAAATATGAGTTACAGGTCTGGTTTATATAGTAAATATACTTAATTTAACATTTTATAACAGTAGGGTATGACCCATATATGAAATTTATCATGTAAAACCAAACTATGCTTCTTAGGGGTATTTTAGTAATTTCACAAGGGCTAAAAAGGTCAAAACTGGAAACCTGAGTTCAAAAACTTTTACTTACTGTTATTATCTCAAAATATACTAAAAACATCAGTAGGTATCAACCTTATATGTTTAATATGGTTATAATACATACTATGCGTTAAAAACGCTTAAAAAGACGATTTGGAGCCCTTTCCGGGTTTTTAAAAGAAGGCTGATATTTTTATAATTCCAGAATGCTCAAAATATGTTATTTATCAAATAAAATCAGTATAAAAAGGTTTGGGGTCAAAAGGATTTATAAAACTCATTTTATGGCTTAAAAGGGCAAAATCGGTATTAACCGAATTAAACTTAGAGACCTATGTTATGCTCAGCCAAAAATTAAATAAAAATCTTTAAAAATTCCAAAATATTATATTACATCAGTGGGTAAAAAGTTTGATATCAAAAAGTGGGTTTAAATAGGTCATTCGCTAATTACGCCATTTAATTAACATAAAGCTTTCAAATTACGTTAATGAGCATAACTCTTAATCTAGACCTCAAACTGATATCAAATTTTAGGTGCAAGTTTATAAATCAGTAACTAATGTTTCTACTCTTTCACTTTTTCAAAAATAATGTTTTATAGTCAAAAGGGCATAATAGTCAATATTTAAGCATAAATCGGAAACATGCATATGAGTCGGATAAGTATTGAACCAAGTTGCATAATCTCAGAGAGTTATACTTATATGAAACCTGGTCCAAAATAAGCTCTAAGGTAGATCTCAAACATGCATAAACGGATCAGAACTGATAGTCAAAGCAAAAGTCAAATTATGCGACTTTCGGGTCCGATCCGGGTTTAAACTGAAAATTGTCGAGTAGAACATGTTGAGACATGTTCTTACATTAATTACCATGTTATTTTAATGATCAAACAGGTTGCATGTACCCTACATTGCTAATTATGCTTAAACTTGCAAATAATCATTCTGTTGACTTTTTAAAGTATGCTTTGACTCGACAATTAGCATAGTTAGAGTGGGAATCTGAAAATACCCTTTTAAGGGTTTGTTACCCACATAAATACCTACTTGTAGGTACTTTCAATTCGAGAAATGACTGAGCAAATTTCGTTTAATCTCAAAGTCAAACTTAAATTACGATAGTTTGACTTTTGGTTAATTAGCTAAGCTAGAACGAATTTGAGAGGGTTAGGAATACTTATAAGAGTCCTAATTATGCTTAGAGATCACTAGAAAGCCTGAGGTTGATCAGAGGAGCTCCAGAAGTGGTCTTGCAAGTGAATGTTCTTAAATATGAACTTTGATCATTCAAGATGATGCCACAAGGGTCTACTGATGATATAAGATCTGTCCAAGTGCCCCTAGATGCATGTAAATCCATTGGAGAGCCCCAGGTATCGAGCAACAGCTGTTAACCATCGAAAACAGGCCTGCAACTACCATCTGCCCATTTTTGTTCCCTGGTGACTTGTAGGTGGGCCGCGAGACGCCTTACGCGGGCCGCGTACAAGATGCGACCAGGTTAACAAGTTTTCCAACATTTACATTTTGGTCCTTGGTCCTTTGAAACGTGGTTTTGGCTATTTATCTTGCACTCTTGACCCTTAAACCTGACTTTTAAGGGCCTTGGGACATTTACAAACTTGGGTAGGTCCTTGGTTAACTTTGTGCTTACCCGAAAAGTCACGAATTTCAACGTTAACGCATTTAACCCTTCGTGCACGGTTTTGATCATAACTTTCTCATACGATAACGAAACTTGATGAAATTTTTATTACATATTCTAGTGAGTATAGTTTATCATTACAAAGCTTCGGGTTTGCCAAAAGGTCACTCAGAGGTATACTTTTAACATGTTGACACATTTAGCCCCTGTAGTTTGAAATTCCTCACTTTCTTTCATTTTTCGCTTTGTATGATCCATGATTTAATTATTTAAGATTATAAACACCATGTAGGGTTATTGTAGATCCTATTTATCCATTGTTGACACTTTGGACCCTTATATTCACATAGTTTCATTGTTTGTCAACTTTAGTCCCTCTAAAGCACTTTTTCACATACTCCAATCTTATGACACGTGTCAATACATTATTGGACGTAAATTTTCGAGGTGTTACATCCTCACCCCCATAAAAGAAATCTCGACCTCGAACAAATGAGGGTATTTTTCACATACTCCAATCTTATGACACGTGTCAAACAAATCTTATGACACGTGTCAAACAAATGAGGGTATTTTTCTTTCATCGTGGATTCTACCTCCCATGTGTATTCGGGACCTCTACGGGCATCCCATTTGACTTTTTCAATAGGAACATGCTTCCTTCGAAGCTTCTTCACCTGTCGATCCTCAATCGACAATTGTTTCTCCACAAATTTCAAGCTTTCATCTATATGCACATCCGTATGTGGTATGACCAGTGATTCATCGTGGAAACACTTCTTCAAATTACAGATGTGAAAAACATTGTGGATAACACTGAGCTCTTCAGGCAAGTTTAACTTATAAGCAACTGACCCGACACGTTCGATAACCTCGAAAGGTCCTATGTATCTCGGGCTTAGCTTGCCTTTCTTACCAAATCGCATCACCCCTTTCCAGGGTGATACTTTAAGCAATACTTTGTCACCTACTTCGAAGTGAAAAGACTTACGCTTTGGATCTGCATAACTTTTCTGCCTATCCCTGGCAACTTTCAAACGATCGCGAATCTGGAGAATCTTGTCCGTTGTTTCAAAAACCAAATCTGGTCCTGACAATTGAACTTCTCCTACTTCCGCCCAACAAATAGGTGTTATGCATTTTCTACCATATAATGCCTCAAAGGGCGCATCCTTAATACTAGTATGGTAGCTATTGTTATAGGAGAACTCGACCAATGGCAGATGCTTATCCCAACTGCCACCTAAATCAATCACACATGCACGAAGCATGTCTTCCAATGTTTGGATGGTACGCTCACTCTGTCCGTCTATCTGTGGGTCGTAAGCTCTACTAAAATTTAAGCGCGTGCCCAAAGACTGTTGGAAACTTTTCCAAAAATGAGAGGTGTATCTCGTATCTCTATCCAAGATAATTGACAATGGTACGCCATGTAATGCTACAATTTTATCTACGTATAATTGAGCTAACATGTCTGAGCTGTAAGTTTCCTTGATGGGTAGGAAATGTGCTGACTTGGTCAGTCTAGCTACTATGACCCATATAGTATCGTTTCCCTTCCTCGTCTTTGGCAACTTGGTGATGAAATCCATCGTCACCATCTCCCACTTCCATGTGGGAATTTCAGGTTGTTGTAACAAACCTGACGGCTTCTGGTGTTCTGCTTTGACTTGCGCACAAGTCAAACATTTAGCTACATAAGCAGCTACAGACTTTTTCAAACCAATCCACCAGTAGTTTGCCTTTAGATCCTGGTACATCTTATCAGCTCCAGGATGAACAGAATATTTGGAACTGTGGGCTTCGTGGAGGATAACATCTCGAAGTCCTCCATAAACTGGAACCCATATTCGTCCATTCAATCTTAGCATTCCGTCCTTGTCATGGGATAACTGCTCCTCAGTTACTCCCAGTTTTTCTTCAGGATAGTTAGCTTCCAGCACAGCTTCCTTCTGTGCAGCTAACACCCTTTCGTTCAAACTATTCCTTATTTCAATGCGCTTAGCATTGATTCTTATCGGCTTTACTCTTTCTTTTCTGCTTAAGGCGTCAGCAACTACTTTTGCCTTGCCTGGATGGTATTTTATTTCACAATCATAATCATTTAGAGTTTCCATCCATCGTCTTTGTCGCATGTTCAAGTCCTTCTGATTGAACAAATGTTGAAGGCTCTTGTGATCTGAATAGATCACACACTTGGTTCCATACAAGTAATGTCTCCAAAGTTTTAATGCAAATACGACGGCACCCAGCTCCAAGTCATGGGTGGTGTAGTTCTTCTCGTGTACCTTTAATTGTCCTGAAGCGTAGGCAATAACCTTGCCTTTCTGCATGAGTACACATCCCATACCAGTGTGGGATGCATCACAATACACCACAAATTCTTCTATACCATCGGGCAATGTTAACACTGGTGCATTGCTCAACTTTTTCTTCAAAATGTCAAAGGATTCCTGCTGCTTAAGGCCCCAATCAAACTTAACCTTCTTACGTGACAACGAAGTTAGGGGCGCGTCAATCCTTGAAAAGTTTTCGATGAAACGCCTATAATATCCTGCTAAACCCAGGAAGCTACGAATCTCAGTAGGTGTCTTCGGCTCTTGCCAATTCATAACTGCTTCTACCTTAGCGGGATCCACTTGGATACCACGCTCACTTACCACATGTCCAAGGAATTGGACTTCTCGAAGCCAAAATTCGCACTTCGAAAATTTGGCGTAGAGTTTCTCATGATGTAGAAGTTTGAGAATACAACGAAGGTGTTTCTCGTGGTCAGCTTGGTTCTTCGAGTAAATAAGGATGTCGTCAATAAAGACGATGATGAATTTGTCCAAGTAAGGCTTACAGACGCGATTCATGAGATCCATGAATGCGGCCGGTGCATTAGTGAGCCCAAAAGGCATCACTAGGAACTCGTAATGACCATAACAAGTCCTAAACGCTGTCTTGTGCACATCTTCATCCTTGACCTTCAACTGATGATAGCCTGACCTCAAGTCGATCTTAGAGAAGTAGCTTGCCCCTTGCAATTGATCGAACAGATCGTCGATCCTGGGCAAAGGATACCTATTCTTGATAGTGACTTTATTAAGCTCACGGTAATCGATGCACAGACGCATCGATCCATCCTTCTTCTTGACAAACAAAATCGGCGCTCCCCAAGGAGACGAACTAGGTCTAATAAAACCTTTGGCTAGCAGATCATCTAATTGCGTCCTTAACTCCTTCATTTCCGTTGGTGCTAACCTATAAGGCGCTCTCGCTACAGGTGCTGCACCCGGGATGATGTCAATTCGGAATTCCACTTGCCTATCTGGTGGTAAACCAGGTAGTTCTTCGGGAAAAACTTCAGGATATTCTGAAATGACAGGGATGTCTTCAATCTTGGGCTTTGGCTCATCTATAGTAACTTGTGCCATATAAATGACACAACCCTTCTGCAGACATCTGGATGCCTTGAGCATGGACACTTGCTCAGGCAATCCATGCTGGGTATCCCCTTGGATGGTAAGTGACTCACCAGACGGAGTTTTGACTACCACTTGCTTTCTGTTGCACACAATCTGGGCTTGGTTATGCGATAACCAATCCATGCCTATCACTATGTCAAAGCCGGCTAGCTTAAAGGGAAGTAAGGACACAGGAAAAGAGTGATTCCTAATGGATATAACACATCCATCTAAAATAGTTGAGGCAGTTTCTATGGTTCCATCAGCTAATTCCACCTCATATTTCACACTTAAGGGTTTTACAGGCAATTTCAACAACTCACAAAACTTATTATCTACAAAAGACTTATCTGCTCCAGAATCAAACAATACTCTAGCAAAAACATCATTTACGAGAAAAGTACCTGTGATCACGTTGTCATCCTGAACAGCTTCCTTAGCGTCCATTTTGAAGACCCTCGCATTGGTCTTCTTCCCATCTTCAGTTTTCTTGGTGTTCTTTGGGCTATTGGACTTAATGTGCCCTTTTTCATTGCAACCGTAACATGTTGCATCTTTCAGCTTCTTACACTCCAAAGTCTTATGATCCATGGATTTGCAAATCCCACAGGGTCTCGTGTAAGACTGGGATTTCGACTCAAGTCGACACCTCCCAAAATGGTTCTTCTTGCAAGTTTTACATTTGGGCTTATCTCCCGATTGTTGCCCATCCTTCTTAAATCCCGACCCTTTCTTGTGGTCGTTATTCCCTCGGTGTTTCTTATCTGATCTTCGTGCAGGCCTTGATGCCTTAACACTTGCTTTAATCTCTGGGGCTAAACCCCCGATGAAGCGAGCAATCCTCTTAGGTTCTGGGGTTACCAAGTATGGAACCAACCTAGATAGGGTATTGAAAGTGGTGAGGTATGCCTGGCAGTCTAAATTCTTCATCACTAACGATAGGAAGTCTGACTCAATTCTCTCAACTTCGTGCTGCGGGAAATAATTATCCTTAATGAGAGCAACGAACTGATCCCATGATAGATTGTAGAGCGGGATCTTTCCAGCAGCTTGTATGAGAGACTTCCACCACGCCAGTGCTTCTCCTTTGAACGATTGGGATACGTATTTTACTACGTCCCTTTCAGCACAACCGCTGATGTCTACAACCGTATCCATTTCGTCCAACCAAGTCATACAATCTACTGCTCCTTTCTCCCCAGTGAAGTCCCGGGGTTTGCAAGAAACAAAGTACTTGTAAGTACAGGACTTGGTGTGTGGTTTGGCATCATGCACCATCCTTTTTGAGGGAACACTGTTTTGATTTGATGAGTGTCGATCATCATCCTTCTTGAGCTCATCTTTCTTAAGTTCATCTTTCTTAGAGGGCGGTTTGCTATGAGCCTCAGAGTGAACTTTTGGCTTAGAGTGAGGAGCTGATCTGGTCCTTCTTCGAGTACCACTCGATTCACTATATTGCCTCTCGATGGCTTTGTTAACAGCATTTTCCACTATTGCTTGTAACTCCGCACCAGTTACAAGTATCTTAGCATTTTCAGGGTTTTCTGCTGGACGACTGTCTAATTCTTCAGACTTAGCCATGTAGTCTTAATTGCTACATAAAGAAAATAAGGACAAGGTCTATTTAGAAGCCTAAACAGTATTACCGTTCTTGACGATTTATTAACCATGGTAAATAAGAGCCATATTAGTTAATTTGTTAAGTAATTTCATTCAGGACTTTTTATTAGTAACTTTACCCTAGAATGAAATAAAATATTGGCGCAACAGGCCTAGTCACGTAGACAAATTTCTAAATTATAAATTTAGATCTTATAGGATTAAAGTTTGAATAAATAAGACAAATCAATCCCTTTCTTGGCAGGGAGTCTATAAACTACGGCTGCTTTTGTTTTATATGACATTAATTATAACCCGTAGATATTTTGTCACAATCAAGTATATATAAAAATATAAATTTGGGTAATTAATAAAAAGGGTGACATGTGTGATTTCGCGGATCACACTAGCTAAGAATGTTAACATATTTGCAGATGTTAACAGAGATTGAATCTTTTTAAACAGGTTCTACCATATTGGCCAGGTCTTTAATATGACATTCAAGCTAGGTTTTACCTTTTTAAGATTCTTATTATTAAAATGGTAAATTAAAATAATAAATGTTATTTTTCATTTATTCATATATTATATTCATGCATAAAAGTTTAAAAATGAAAAACTTAAATTAACCATTCCAAACAAAAATTTAAACTAGTACGAGTTTGCCCTAAACGGGACTTTTACATAAACAACATGCCCACGCAGGGGCCAACTAACAAAACAAACCCACGCAGGGGTCAAAATAGAAAAACATGCCCACTCAGGGGCAGAACAGAAAGGATAATATGCCCACGCAGGGCAGAGTACAGAAATAAATGTCCTCGCAGGGACATGATTACAACTAAAATAAATAAACAAACAAAGGATTTTAGTGATCCTTCTTGCTTTTTCCCTTGATCAAATTCACCATCTTCTTAAACATCCCCCGGTTATGCCTACGTTCTTCCCGCAATCCATGTTGCACCTCATGTATTTCATGAAGGATTTCTTGAAATTGCGGCGGTGACATTGCCGGCGCTTGAGGGGGCTGCTGATATTGCGGAGGTCGAGGAGGCGGTTGTTGATATCCATATGGTGGGTATCCATTGGTTGATTGTCCCGTAGCCCAGGGACCTCCGTAGGGACCTTCCGGACGGGGAGCGTTGAAGCTCGAAGCTAACCAGTAGGGATCCTCTGCAAAGTTGTAATTTGTGTGAATCGACTGCTCGAAGGGATTGTACGCCGCCGCACCAGTGTAAGTAGGAATTGGGTCTCCAAAACCCAATGGTGGTTGTGGCGCGACTGGCGCAAAGACTACCTCTGAGACGGGGTGTGAAGATTCTCCCATCTCTGGTTCTTCGTGGACAGGCGAGTACCGGCTGCCACTTGAATGTGGAGGGGTGCTGATGCGTATTCCCCCTCGTGCGGATATTCGCAAGGTCGTTCTCCTTCGCCTCGGGGACGAGGGAGGCTGAAGCTGAGGTGGTGCTGCCGGCGGAGTGACCGCGACTAGTCGGGAATCCTCGGAAGGATTCTGCTGCTGCTGTGGCTGGTGCAGGGGAGAGTGGTGTGGCTGGTGCAGGGGAGAGCTATGGTAACTGGGAGTAAATACCCAGTCATACTGCTTGAATTTCTCCTCAAAGCTATCGGGACCATTGTAAGGTGATCCCACAAATGGTGACCCATCAGAAATTTCGATGGGGTGGTTCGGAGTTCCGGATGGTGGCATTGAAGGATTGGTATCTTCATCGATGTCCATCGGGTTGCCACCAGAAAAGTGGTCTTCGGGTCCAAGTGGGTTAAAACCCACTGCTGCTCCTAGGTAGTCGTCAGGGTTGAACTGGCCCTGAAAGACGGGTGATAGGTGGTCAAAGGGTGAATTGTGTCCTTGAAGAGGTATGAAGGACTGGTGAGAGTTTTGGGGTTCATTTTGTGAATAAGGCCCAAAAGAGTGTGGGATTGATGGGGAGGTAGTCAGTGATACTGAGCGCCTAGCAGGCTCAATAAAAGACCTCCAAAGATCTTGAGCATCTGAGTTATGGGGATCCGAAGGTGTTCGCCGGTGTGATGGTCCGGCTTCATGGTCGTTTGGGGCGGTAAGTGGCCCGTTTCCTCTGCCTCTTCCTCTTCCTCTCATTCGCGGCGGCATTTTGACAACCTGTCAAAAACAAACAAGTGATACAACAAAAGAAATATAAATAAGACAAAATTAGAAATAAAACCAAAAATTGGAAAATTCCTAAGTTCTTTGTCTAGACTCGAGAATCGAGGAATGTGCAATTGTGTAACTGAGATTAAACACAAAAGGCTAGTGTTTAATTCACTCAGAGTTGGCTCTGATACCAACCTGTCACACCCCTAATTTCCACGTGTCACCGGTGGGCCCGGTGGGGAGTATAGTGACGTAGTTGGTATCATCATAGACAAACAACACAATATATAAATGCACAGCGGAAGCAAAGATAGATTCATTTCAACTTTAAATAAAATGTAATATTAAATATCACGAGTAGTTGAAATGGATCCACAGGCGGATCAAAAAAAGAAGATATTGTTCAACAGTTTATTTGACATCCAAGCTTGCGAGACTTATTGTGGACGCTTTAGAAGACAGCCAGCCTAGTACGAGTAGTACCTGCACTTAACCTTTTGGAAAAATACGGCAGTTTACACTGGTAAATACAATTTTACTGACTCATTTTGGAAAGGGTTGAAAATTGATTTGAATGCACGTGGCACAAAACATTTTTATAACTTGGGATAATTATGCAATATAATCTTGTAAGGGATTTACATGTTACTTATGCGTTCAGTAGCCCGATCCGTAGACCGGGTTAAAGATTAATAGACACACCACAAAATTGAGTTATGCACTGAAAGGTGTACGCCTACACCCCGTGCTCAGGTCGTGGCCATCTCGTAAGATGATGCCTAGGATATCCGGGACATGGTCATTAACCCCCCAAAGGCTTTAAGCAAACAAAACACATTCAAAACATAGCATATCAATAAATTTAACCTCTATTCGATTAAAGAATTCAATGCCGGACCAAGCGGTATATTATATACCGTACCCCAAGCCCGTATAGGGAAAATAAGTTAAAAGTATTTACCTTGGTAAGTATAAATCACAATTAGCAAGTGAAGGTAGCTTTTACTGGTTCTTCTTATTCTGGAACAAAGGTTTATAATAACCTATTAGATTTCTAACGGGTCTTTATTTAATCCTAAGCTTAGACCGGCTAGTTTTAAGGACGATACGGTTCAAACGCACGATTAAGCGAAGACCGGATAGAATGTGATTTAGACCCGACAAGTTTGAATACTTGTATAATATGGGTATACTAAATACATTCTGGATTTTGAGACAAAAATGATAATGTTTGACCCGTTTCGGTCAATTTATGCAAACTAGTTACATAAACCGAACCAAACGCGAAAAGGGCGTCACGGGTAACCAAAAGAGTCGTATGCAAGTTCCCTGAGTTAATATGCCTTAAATATGTAATAATATCAGTAAGATATCTTCTATTATGCCCAAAACAGATTTAAACACAATTTATGCCTCATAAGGGCATTTTGGTCATTTAAAAGATTATAAAAGAGTTTAATTGGAAATCAGAGTTACAGGTCTGGTTTATACAGTAAATATACTTAATTTAACATGTTATAACAGTAGGGTATGACCCATATATGAAATTTATCATGTAAAACCAAACTATGCTTCTTAGGGGTATTTTGGTAATTTCACAAGGGCTAAAAAGGTCAAAACTGGAAACCTGAGTTCAAAAACTTTTACTTACTGTTATTATCTCAAAATATACTAAAAACATCAGTAGGTATCAACCTTATATGTTTAATATGGTTATAATACATACTATGCGTTAAAATCGCTTAAAAAGGCGATTTGGAGCCGTTTCCGGGTTTTTAAAAGAAGGCTGATATTTTTATAATTCCAGAATGCTCAAAATATTTTATTTATCAAATAAAATCAGTAGAAAAAGGTTTGGGGTCAAAAGGATTTATAAAACTCATTTTATGGCTTAAAAGGGCAAAATCGGTATTAACCGAATTAAACTTAGAGACCTATGTTATGCTCAGCCAAAAATTAAATAAAAATCTTTAAAAATCCCAAAATATTATATTACATCAGTGGGTAAAAAGGTTGATATCAAAAAGTGGGTTTAAATAGGTTATTCGCTAATTACGCCATTTAATTAACATAAAGCTTTAAAATTACGTTAATGAGCATAACTCTTAATCTAGACCTCAAACTGATATCAAATTTTAGGTGCAAGTTTATAAATCAGTAACTAATGTTTCTACTCATTCACTTTTTCAAAAATCACGTTTTATAGTCAAAAGGGCATAATAGTCAATATTTAAGCATAAATCGGAAACATGCATATGAGTCGGATAAGTATTGAACCAAGTTGCATAATCTCAGAGAGTTATACTTATATGAAACCTGGTCCAAAATAAGCTCTAAGGCAGATCTCAAACATGCATAAACGGATCAGAACTGATAGTCAAAGCAAAAGTCAAATTATGCGACTTTCGGGTCCGATCCGGGTTTAAACTGAAAATTGTCGAGTTGAACATGTTGAGACATGTTCTTACATTAATTACCATGTTATTTTAATGATAAAACAGGTTGCATGTACCCTACATTGCTAATTATGCTTAAACTTGCAAATAATGATTCTGTTGACTTTTTAAAGTATGTTTTGACTCGACAATTAGCATAGTTTGAGTGGGAATCTGAAAATACCCTTTTAAGGGTTTGTTACCACATAAATACCTACTTGTAGGTACTTTCAATTCGAGAAATGACTGAGCAAATTTCGTTTAATCTCAAAGTCAAACTTAAATTACGATAGTTTGACTTTTGGTTAATTAGCTAAGCTAGAACGAATTTGAGAGGGTTAGGAATACTTACAAGAGTCCTAATTATGCTTAGAGATCACCAGAAAGCCTGAGGTTGATCAGAGGAGCTCCAGAAGTGGTCTTGCAAGTGAATGTGAAAATGGTTGCAACTTGAATGTTCTTAAATATGAACTTTGATCATTCAAGATGATGCCACAAGGGTCTACTGATGATATAAGATCTGTCCAAGTGCCCCTAGATGCATGTAAATCCATTGGAGAGCCCCAGGTATCGAGCAATAGCTGTTAACCATCGAAAACAGGCCTGCAACTGCCATCTGCGTGTTTTTGTTCGCTGGTGACTTGTAGGCGGGCCGCGAGACGCCTTACGCGGGCCGCGTACAAGATGCTTCCAGGTTGACAAGTTTTCCAACATTTACATTTTGGTCCTTGGTCCTTTGAAACGTGGTTTTGGCTATTTATCTTGCACTCTTGACCCTTAAACCTGACTTTTAAGTGCCTTGGGACATTTACAAACTTGGGTAGGTCCTTGGTTAACTCTGTGCTTACCCGAAAAGTCACGAATTTCAACGTTAACGCATTTAACCCTTCGTGCACGGTTTTGATCATAACTTTCTCATACGATAACGAAACTTGATGAAATTTTTATCACATATTCTAGTGAGTATATTTTATCATTACAAAGCTTTGGGTTTGCCAAAAGGTCACTCAGAGGTATACTTTTAACATGTTGACACATTTAGCCCCTGTAGTTTGAAATTCCTCACTTTCTTTCATTTTTCGCTTTGTATGATCCATGATTTAATTGTTTAAGATTATAAACACCATGTAGGGTTATTGTAGAGCCTATTTATCCATTGTTGACACTTTGGACCTTTATATTCACATAGTTTCACTGTTTGTTAACTTTAGTCCCTCTAAAGCACTTTTTCACATACTCCAAGCTTATGACACGTGTCAATACATTATTGGACGTAAATTTTCGAGGTGTTATACCCTGCTGACTCAGACTAGTTAGCCGAGTGTAACATCACCTTCAAAAGAGGGGTCTACCACATTATGCATTAATAACTTAATTAATTATCTTTCAATAATCCGACCCTTTAGGATTGTATCCTTGCTGTCTCAAACTATTCGGTTGAGGGTAACGTCACCTCCAAAAGAGGGGCCTACTATAATAACTAAGATAATCTCTTAAATAGTGCAAAAGTGCGGAAATAATCAAAGGTTACACTAAACACGAGTCGGAACCAAGTGATTCATCTTGTCTATCTGTTTTACTTTTCATTTTTATTTTTTTTCAGCTTTTAGTTAGTTTTTATTTTTCTTAGTTTAAAATATTTTTCTAAACTTTGGATTTGATTAGACGTTGAGGATAAACCGGTACTAAAAGCTCTTGTGTGCTTGGACGACCTCGGTATCTTACTGTGACAACTCGAGTTTCCAAGATTTCCATCTTCGCATTAATGGCGCGTTAATTGTCTATCTGTTACACGACTTGTTGGTTTCACAACTGGACACGTTTGAAATATGTTAAATCGTATTGTGGTTAGTATGTTATACATGATGGGTGTTAAGTGTGTTTTATATATATATACTTGATGTGATTATTTGTGTATGGTTAAAATATGGTGGTGTTAAGTTATGCTTTATAAACAAAACAATAGATGGATGCCTAGCCGAAAACCCCCAACCGAAAACACCCAATGTCCGAAAACACTTTAGTGTTTTCGTCCATTGCTTACTGCCGAAATCCGAATGGGCTTTAGGCCCAGTAGTGGACCAGTTAAATATTATTCCAAACCTTTATGCGAGAACCTTTATTCGACAAAACCCTAATCACCTCTCCCACTCTCTCTCGTTTTCCTTTGAACCCGACGGCTGCCCTTCTCTCATTCGAAGTTTGATTCTCGGATTTGATCATTCTTAATTCGGTTAGTGTTTTCCACATTTAAGATAACTTTAGTCCAGTTAGATGTTCATGATGTTCTGAGTTTGAATATACATGGTTTGATCAGTTATATATTTGTATGCGAAACATGAGATGATTGAATGATGTATCTTGTATGATATTAATGTAATCAGGATCGGAAAAGCATGCTTACTGGCTAATAGTGTTTGTTTATGCGATGTGAAAACTAAGGTTCCTGATAAATGCTATGTACTGTGATGTTATGGTTAACTTGATCTGATATTCTGTCATGAGGAGATGGTGAACCTGTTGATAGTTAGGGTTATCTATACATTCATGACTTGTATTCATTATTTTCTTATGATTCATGCTCCTGTATAATAGAGTTGATGATTTAGTCACGAAACAGTTAATGATGATCTTAGCCGATGTAAATGTTAGATGAGATTTGGGTTGTTGTGGTATGTAACTGCTGTTGATAATGAGGATGTGACCCGACGAAAACCCCCACCCAACGAAATCCCCATCTCAACGAAAACACCTTGGGGATTTCGGCCCAAAGTGATTTCGGCCAAAGAGATTTCGTTCCAAGGGACTTCGGTCCAAAGGTGATTTCGTCCGAAAAGGGGATTTCGTCATTTATGTGATTTCGGTGTATGTGATTTCATCATGTGTTCTCTGTTACGTTATTAACCATGTTAAGTCTGTAACTCTGTTAATTATTAACTCAGTTAAACCCATTAACTCTATTAAACTATGTATGTAACCTTGTTAGAATGTAACTTTGTTAAGTAAGTAGCTCTATTAGTTACTAACTTGGTTAGTTAATCAACATTGTTAGTTATTATTTCTGTTAAGCATGTTAATCCTGTTAAGTTGGTATGTTAACTTGTTAATCCTGTTGACTCTGTCAAGTGTGTTATTGGATAAATATATTAGAATAAACTGTGAAAGACACTGATGTGAAGCATGAACGGCATGAAATTGATTAACTGCTTATACGATACACGAGATTAACTGCCAAGCACTTTGTGACATAGATTGTATGTGAGACTTGACCAACATGAACTGACTGTGTGTAAATGCATTACCTTAGGCCTTGATTGATTGATTTTTTGCGAGCACATAGTTTAGCATACCGAGCAAACCAAGGTGAGTTCACACTCTCTACAAAGCATGGGATTCCCAGGGGTTGGGAATGGGTTAAGGAATATGGATTCCTCGTCCTTCTTGGGTAGGACAGTACGGGTTAAGGAATGTAATTCCTCGTCCTCTTGGACAGTTTAAATTTCACTAGACCAAAACTCTATCACGAAGTCCCTCCTTTTTATATCGACTTAATCGCCGGGCCAATGGCGAGCGGGTCATTAGTTAGATAACGCTATTTAGGTTTGACAAGCCTCACACCGTGCCGCAGAGGACGGGCGTGAACTAATGGATCTGGGCACGTCAATGATGATAGACATTGACAGTTCAGGGCACATAAACATGACTACAGTCAGCAGCCGATATGGTAACGAGTCTAGTAGTATAAACATGGGGTAGCCCCCACGGCTGGATTGCCAGAGTAAATGGGATTAAGCTAAACCCGTTTTTAACTATGGGGTAACCCCCACGGCAGGGATGCCAGTTAAAGGAACTGTTTTTGGAACAATTTAAACTGAACACCCAACTGTGAACTCGCTCAACTTTGTTGTTGATTCGTTACTACATGCTTTGCAGGTCAATAGGTACTTAGCTGGAGCTTGCATGGGGAAGAGTCGCTGTGGGACACGGAATGTGAAGTTCCATGTGGAACATTTGAACTCTTAAAACTTATGATTTGGTTTTACAACTTTATGCTTCCGCTAATACTTGAATTTGGTTAACTTATTTTGGACACCAATTATATTATGTTTGGTTTATCTTTATTATATTACATTGTTCAATATGATTGGTGGCTTGATCCTGGTCAGTCACGCCTCCAAGCGGTGATACTCCGCAGGTGGATTTTGGGGGTGTGACAGATTGGTATCAGAGCCATTGGTTATAGTGAACTTGGTTTTAATAAGGGAAAAAGTTTTTGTTAAAACCAGACTATAACCTGAACAGTGCTCAACGATCCACAACGACGCTTCACTCCACGTGCAAGACTTAACATTATAGGTGATACGATTTATGTTTACATTGCCTACTTGCTAGATTACAAAGAACTTTACTCACGGTATGCTTAGATAAACGTAACAACTGTTGATTGAAACACATGTGTGCTTACTCTCTTCTGTCATCGCACTTTCGCGAACCTTTCTCACTCATGTTTCCTTTGATATGAAGATCATGAGTGGACGCGTTAACCTAACACAAACCCAGTTGGCGGCTTTGATCACTGAACAAGTTACTGCAGCACTCGCAGCTGCCCAGGCAGGAGGTATAGCCTGCCATCACAACTTACTCTAGGATCTTTAGATCCTACTCTCGTAACTCAACACTTGTGCTTAACTTTGTTTACTCTTACACACACGACAGGTCAACACACTCAGCCACCTGTGTGCACCTTCAAGACTTTTATGGACTATCGTCCTACTACTTTCAGTGGCACTGAAGGAGCCGTTGGACTCTTCCACTGGTTTGAGAAGCTCGAATCCGTCTTTGAGATGTGTGAATGCCCTGAGGCTCGCAGGGTGAAATATGCTACTGGTACTCTTGAGGGTATAGCGCTCTCGTGGTGGAACGCTCAGGTCCAAATGCTGGGGTTGGTTGCTGCTAACGCCACCCCATGGAACGATTTCAAGGAATTGATCAAAGAAGAATATTGCAGCCGTGACGACATTCATAAGCTGGAGGTATAGTTTTACAACTTAAAGATGACGGGGTCAGAAATTGAAGCGTACACTAAAAGATCGAACGAGTTGGCTACTCTGTGTCCTACTATGGTAGACCCTCCCATCAAACGTTTCGAACTGTATCTCAAGGGTCTAGTGCCAGAGATTCAAAGTCACGTGACCTTAGCAAATCTAGGCACCATTCAACAAATCATCAAGTTGGCTCATCGTCTCACGGATCAGGCGGTGGAGCAGAAAAGGTTACCAAAACGTATTAGTGATACAGTTACTTCAGATGCTCCTAGTGACAACAAGCGAAAATGGGATGGAGCTACAAGCAAAGGTTCAACTTCTGTTCAGTCACAGTCTCAGCAGAGAAGGACTGACGACTACAAGAGCCCTAGTCAGCAATCAACTGGTAACCAAAGTCAAGGTGGGTACAAGGGGAGTCACCCCAAATGCAATCGCTGCAACCTACACCACATCGGGCCATGCACCAGGAGTAACTGTCATCGGTGCAACAAGCCAGGTCACGCCGCAAAGGATTACAGAAGTATATACCCCGTAAACCAGAATCGTCAGCAACAACAAGCCCCACAGAATCAACGCCAGCAACAGCAGCAGCAAGGTAACAACAAAGGGTGCTTTCAGTGTGGAGCTGAAGGCCATTTCAAGAGAAATTGTCCCCAACTGAACCGGAACCAGAACAACAACAACAATAATAACAACCAGGGGAATGGAAACAACGGGGGTAACAACGGCAATGGTGCAAGGGGTCGTGTATTCGTTATTGGCCAAGGTGAAGCGAGGAATGATCCCAATGTTGTGACGGGCAAGTTCCTTCTCGAAGACTTTTACGTTACGGTTTTATTTGATTCGGGTGCCGATACTAGCTACGTGTCCTTAAAAGTTAGTCAAATGCTTAAGCGTACCCCAACACTATTGAACACCAAGCACACTGTAGAGTTAGCTAATGGTAAAATTTTAGAGGTCACTCATATAGTCAAGGGTTGTAATCTTGTTCTTGCTGGTCACACTTTCTCTATCAACCTCCTTCCTATCGTATTGGGTAGTTTTGACGTTGTCATTGGGATGGACTGGTTATCCCAACACCAAGCAGAGATTCTTTGCAACGAAAAGATTGTCCGTATTCCTCGTTCAGGTGATGAGCCTCTTATGATTCGTGGCAACAAGAGTGGTGCTGTTGTGAGCATCATCTCCTTCCGTAAGGCCCAGAAGTGTTTACGAAAGGGCCACACTGCTATTTTGGCTCTCCTTACGGACACCTCGAAAAAAGAGAAGAAGATAGAAGATTTTCCGATCGTACGTGACTATCCTGATGTATTCCCTGAGGAATTACCTGGCCTTCCGCCTCATAGACAAGTCGAGTTTCAAATCGAGCTAGCTCCTGGAGCAGCACCTATAACTCGTGCACCTTATCGCCTAGCTCCATCAGAATTGGAAGAACTGTCCACGCAACTACAAGAACTTTTGAATAAGGGTTTTATTCGTCCTAGCTCTTCGCCATGGGGAGCTCCAGTGCTATTCGTGAAGAAGAAAGACGGTACCTTCAGGACGTGTATCGACTATCGAGAACTCAACAAGGTGACAGTGAAGAATCGCTATCCTCTTCCACCTATTGATGACCTATTCGACCAGCTGCAAGGGTCGAGCTTCTATTCAAAGATTGATTTGAGGTCAGGCTACCATCAACTGAGAGTCCGGGACGAGGACGTCTCCAAAACAGCATTCAGAACACGCTACGGCCACTACGAGTTTCTGGTCATGCCATTCGGGTTAACAAACGCACCGGCAGTCTTCATGGACCTTATGAACAGAGTGTGCAAACCTTATCTTGACAAGTTCGTTATTGTTTTCATCGATGACATCCTGATCTATTTGAAGAGTCTGGAGGAACACGAGCATCATTTACGACTCATTTTAGAACTCCTTCTAGCAGAACAGCTGTACGCCAAGTTTTCAAAATGCGACTTCTGGCTTCGTGAAGTTCACTTTCTAGGCCACGTGGTAAACAAGGATGGGACTCATGTTGATCCATCCAAGGTTGATTCGATCAGGAACTGGCCTGCACCTCGTACACCAACATAAATCCGCCAGTTCTTGGGTTTGGCGGGCTATTATAGAAGGTTCATCAAAGACTTCTCCAAGATTGCACAACCCCTCACCTCACTAACTCAGAAAGGCGTTATCTACCGTTGGGGTAATACACAGGAATCAGCATTCCAGCACTTAAAGGATAGACTTTGTAGCGCACCTATTCTTTCATTGCTTGAGGGCACATACGATTTTGTGGTCTATTGCAACGCATCCATTTAGGGTCTTGGATGTGTGTTGATGCAATGGGATAAAGTCATTGCTTATGCTTCGTGCCAACTTAAGATTCACGAACGGAATTACACTACACACGATTTAGAGCTGGGAGCTGTTTTTTTTTCGCTCAAGATATGGAGACATTACCTGTACGGTACCAAGTGCACCATCTACACCGATCACAGGAGTCTCGGGCATATCTTCAAGCAGAAAGAGTTGAACATGCATCAGCGTCGATGGGTCGAGCTTTTAAACGATTACGAATGTGCTATAAAGTACCATCCGGGCAAAGCCAATGTTGTGGCTGACGCCCTCAGTCGAAAGGATACCACACCGAGGCGTATGCGAGCACTACAACTCACCATCCAATCTAGACTTCCTGCACAGATACGAGATGCTCATGTAGAAGCATTGAAACCAGAAAATGTCAGGGCTGAAGCCCTACGCGGCTCAAGACAGCGAACAAAAGGAAGACAGTGCCTATTACGTAACAGGACGCATCTGGGTCCCACACTATGGAAACTTACGCGAACTTGTAATGGATGAAGCGCATAAGTCTCGCTACTCAGTACATCCTGGTTCGGATAAGATGTACCACGACCTCAGAACTACGTATTGGTGGCCTAGCATGAAGGCTCACGTAGCAACTTACGTTAGCAAGTGTTTGACTTGTGCGAGAGTCAAGACTGAATATCAGAAACCATCAGGCCTACTCCAACAACCAGAGATACCACAATGGAAATGGGAGCAAATTTCCATGGATTTGATACTATTTGGGTGATCGTGGATTGACTCACGAAGTCTGCACACTTTTTGGCTATTAAGGAAATGGATAAGTTCTCCACTCTAGCAGACGTCTACCTTAAGGAAGTTGTCTCGAGGCACGGGGTGCCAACCTCTATTATTTCCGATCGTGATGCATGTTTTACTTCAGAACCGTGGCAGGCAATGCACAAATCTTTTGGCTCTCGATTAGACATGAGCACCGCTAATCACCCTCAGACGGATGGGCAGTCTGAACGCATCATCCAGACTCTAGAAGACATGCTTCGTGCATGTGTAATCGATTTCGACAACGGCTGGGAAAAACATCTTCCGTTAGTGGAGTTTTCGTATAACAACAGTTACCACACCGGCATTCAAGCCGCTCCGTTTGAGGCATTGTACGAAAGTAAATGCCGATCACCTCTTTGTTGGGCAGAGGTGGGTGACAGTCAGATCACGGGTTCAGAACTCGTAGTTGATACTACAGAAAGGATTGCTCAGATACCACAACGCATGGCGGCAGCTCGTGACCGTCAGAAAGCCTACGCTGACAGGGGCAGGAAACCGCTCGAGTTCCAAGTTGGGGATCAAGTGCTACTCAAGGTTTCACCATGGAAGGGTGTGGTTCGCTTTGGAAAAAGGGGCAAACTTAATTCGCGATACGTCGGACCATTTGAAATCATTGAGAAGATAGGCAAAGTGGCCTACAAACTAAACCTACCCGCAGAACTCAGTGCAGTTCACAACGTTTTTCACGTGTCGAATCTGAAGAAGTGTCTGTCAGATGAGACCCTTATAGTTCCTTTGAAGGAGCTCACTATCGACGATCAGTTGCGATTCGTCGAGGAACCAGTTGAAATTACGGACCGGGACGTTAAGGTCCTCAAGCACACCAGAATACCCCTTGTTCGAGTTTGTTGGAACTCCCGTCGTGGCCCAGAGTTCACCTGGGAACGAGAAGATCAAATGAAACTCAAGTATCCCCAGTTGTTCGGAAACAATACAACCACTACTGAGGCTGAAGCTACTACAGAATTTTGGGACGAAATTCCAAATCAACGGGGGGATGATGTGACACCCCAGGAAAACCAGTGAACCACGCAAACTTAACTAGCTTCCTCAGTAACCGCGTTCTAAATTTCGGGACAAAATTTCTTTCAAGTTGGGGATAATGTGACAACTCGAGTTTCCAAGATTTCCATCTTCGCATTAATGGCGCGTTAATTGTTTAAGTTGTTTGTTACAAAACTTGTTGGTTTCACAACTGGACACGTTTGAACTATGTTAAATCGTATTGTG
The DNA here is from genome assembly GCA_030545235.1 of Helianthus tuberosus. Lineage (NCBI taxonomy): Eukaryota > Viridiplantae > Streptophyta > Magnoliopsida > Asterales > Asteraceae > Helianthus > Helianthus tuberosus. Next base: position 112,927,416 of record CM060445.1, read on the forward strand.
GTTAGTATGTTATACATGATGGGTGGTAAGTGTGTTTTATATATATATACTTGATGTGATTATTTGTGTATGGTTAAAATATGGTGGTGTTAAGTTATGCTTTATAAACAAAACAATAGATGGATGCCTAGCCGAAAACCCCCAACCGAAAATACCCAATGTCCGAAAACACTTTAGTGTTTTCGTCCATTGCTTACTGCCGAAAACCGAATGGGCTTTAGGCCCAGTAGTGGACCAGTTAAATATTATTCCAAACCTTTATGCGAGAACCTTTATTCGATAAAACCCTAATCACCTCTCCCACTCTCTCTCGTTTTCCTTTGCACCCGACGGCTGCCCTTCTCTCATTCGAAGTTTGATTCTCGGATTTGATCATTCTTAATTCGGTTAGTGTTTTCCACATTTAAGATAACTTTATTCCAGTTAGATGTTCATGATGTTCTGAGTTTGAATATACATGGTTTGATCAGTTATATGTTTGTATGCGAAACATGAGATGATTGAATGATGTATCTTGTATGATATGAATGTAATCAGGATCGGAAAAGCATGCTTACTGGCTAATAGTGTTTGTTTATGCGATGTGGAAACTGTGATGTTATGGTTAACTTGATCTGATATTCTGTCATGAGGAGATGGTGAACCTGTTGATAGTTAGGGTTATCTATACATTCATGACTTGTATTCATTCTTTTCTTATGATTGATGCTCCTGTATAATAGAGTTGATGATTTAGTCACGAAACAGTTAATGATGATCTTAGCCGATGTAAATGTTAGATGAGATTTGGGTTGTTGTGGTATGTAACTGCTGTTGATAATGAGGATGTGACCCGACGAAAACCCCCACCCAACGAAATCCCCATCTCAACGAAAACACCTTGGGGATTTCGGCCCAAAGTGATTTTGGCCAAAGAGATTTCGGTCCAAGGGACTTCGGTCCAAAGGTGATTTCGTCCGAAAAGGAGATTTCGCCATTTATGTGATTTCGGTGTATGTGATTTCATCATGTGTTCTCTGTTACGTTATTAACCATGTTAAGTCTGTAACTCTGTTAATTATTAACTCAGTTAAACCCATTAACTCTATTAAACTATGTATGTAACCTTGTTAGAATGTAACTTTGTTAAGTAAGTAGCTCTATTAGTTACTAACTTGGTTAGTTAATCAACATTGTTAGTTATTATTTCTGTTAAGCATGTTAATCCTGTTAAGTTGGTATGTTAACTTGTTAATCCTGTTGACTCTGTCAAGTGTGTTATTGGATAAATATATTAGAATAAACTGTGAAAGACATTGATGTGAAGCATGAACGGCATGAAATTGATTAACTGCTTATACGATACATGAGATTAACTGCCAAGCACTTTGTGACATAGATTATATGTGAGACTTGACCAACATGAACTGACTGTGTGTAAATGCATTACCTTAGGCCTTGATTGATTGATTGATTGTTTGCGAGCACATAGTTTAGCATACCGAGCAAACCAAGGTGAGTTCACACTTTCTACAAAGCATGGGATTCCCAGGGGTTGGGAATGGGTTAAGGAATATGGATTCCTCGTCCTTCTTGGGTAGGACAGTACGGGTTAAGGAATGTAATTCCTCTTCCTCTTGGACAGTTTAAATTTCACTAGACCAAAACTCTATCACGAAGTCCCTCCTTTTTATATCGACTTAATCGCCGGGCCAATGGCGAGCGGGTCAATAGTTAGATAGCGCTATTTAGGTTTGACAAGCCTCACACCGTGCCGCAGAGGACGGGCGTGAACTAATGGATCTGGGCACGTCAATGATGATAGGCATTGACATTTCAGGGCACATAAACATGACTACAGTCAGCAGTCGATATGGTAACGAGTCTAGTAGTATAAACATGGGGTAGCCCCCACGGCTGTATTTCCAGAGTAAATGGGATTAAACTAAACACGTTTTCAACTATGGGGTAACCCCCACGGCAGGGACGCCAGTTAAAGGAACTGTTTTTGGAACAACTTAAACTGAACACCCAACTGTGAACTCACTCAACTTTGTTGTTGATTCGTTACTACATGCTTTGCAGGTCGGTAGGTACTTAGCTGGAGCTTGCATGGGGAAGAGTCGTTGTGGGACACGGAATGTGAAGTTCCATGTGGAACATTTGAACTCTTAAAACTTATGATTTGGTTTTACAACTTTATGCTTCCGCTGATACTTGAATTTGGTTAACTTATTTTGGACACCAATTATATTATGTTTGGTTTATCTTTATTATATTAGATTGTTCAATATGATTGGTGGCTTGATCCTGGTCAGTCACGCCTCCAAGCGGTGATACTCCGCAGGTGGATTTTGGGGGTGTGACACTAACCAACACTATACTACGCTCACGATGGGTGCACTTGCCCATATGTGTGTTTAGTGTTAGTAAATATCGTGTTTTATAAATTTAAAACTTGGCTAAAGAAAGTGTAAAAAGGGCTTAAAATAAACATTAAAACCATAACACACTTCACGCACATCAAGTTTTTGGCGCCGTTGCCGGGGACACAAGGATTTTAAGAAAGCTTAAAATCGACGGCCTAATCAGTTTTTCAAAACTTTTTCAATACGCGCGCACATTTTTCTGCATTTTAATTTAGTTTTGCATTTACAGTAACCTGAACACGGGCCGTGCTCGCTGAACACCTGGCCGTGCTGCATAATTTTCATAAAACATCCAGTAACAAAAGCTGAACACGGGGACGTGCTCACTGAACACGCCCCCGTGCTCAACGAAATCAGTAACTTTAATTAAAACGCCCAGATACAGATTCTATACACGGGACCGTGCTCACTGAACACGGGGCCGTGTCCAGCCTCTGTTTCTGTTTTTATTTTTGTTTTCTGATCTCGAGACTTGGTTGTGGTCTGCTGAGTGATTCTTATGGATCAATACTCAGGAGGTTACAACTACACCTATGAGGAGGATGATTATAGGAATAATTATTGCACTAATTGTGGTGACCCGCACTCGGTTCAATATTGTAACTTATATCAACCGTCCACTTCATACACCTACTATGAGGAGCCCAGGTACGAGCCATGAACTTCATTCACATCCTCTGAAGACCAAAGGTATGAACCTCCTCCCTCATACTCATATTTTGATGAACCAAGGTATGAGCCTTCTTACTCATGCTTTGAGGAACCAAGATATGAGCCACCACCTTCATATGCTTATTATGAGGAACCATGGCGTGAACAACCCACCTCATATGAGTATTATGAAGAACAAAATTACAAACCTTATCCATCATATGCTTACAATGAAGAAAAATGGTGTGAACCATCTACTTCATATGGGTATTATGAGGAACAAAGGATCTAACAACCGGATTCAAGCTTTGAAAATCCTGATCCTTTTTCTATAACCGAAGTGACCGATAGGATATTAGAACACCTTAGAGTTATCGATCGCTATATAAAAGAATCTTGCGCAAGGGAAGAGGAGTCCCGCGCAAGAGAAGAATTAAATAAAGAAGAGATAACTGAAAGTGTAAAAATGGAAGAACAAATAAGTGAAAAACCGACACATGAGTTAAACAACGAAAAAGGTGAGTCCGACAACGTTGAAATTCAAGAAGAGTCTAATTTTGAAGAAATTAATCTCTTGTCACCTTCTTTTGAAAATCATTGTTTAGTACCTACTCATGCTAAGTTTTTAAAAGAGTTAAACGCTAACACTAAAATTGACGAAACGGTAAGCGTTAAGTTAACTAATGATCAAACTTCGCTAATAAAAGAAGACCCATTTGAAATCAACATTACACCGGTTCTATGTTTTTTTCAAAATTCGTTTATTAGTAATGTCATAATTGATAAAGATCTTTGTGTTAACATAATGCCCAACTACATTTTTGAAAAATTAAGTATTAGTGATTTTTCTCCACTTCAAATACCCATTTTTCTATCCAATCGGAAAGTAATAAAATCAATCGGTATAGTTGAGGATGTCTTGGTCCAAACAAATCAAATGGTAATCCCAACCGACTTTGTCATCCTTGATAACGCTCCTCTAGTGTTGGGACGACCTTTTGTAAAAACCCACGAAGCTTTGAAAAACCAGAAGTACAACACTCTATCTATTCAATTAGGGTCATTTAAAAGAAGTGTCGATCTTGAGCGTTCAATGAAATATCCATTCGGCAATAATGACCCCCTAATAGAAGATGAGCCAGAACCACCCGATAAGGTGGGTCTAGCCAAGGACCCATATAAACGTGGCGCACCACGGAGGCATTCCGCGGAACTATCCTTAGTTTAATTTAGATTAACTTTTATATTTTCTAGTTTAGTTTTAATTTCCAGGAATAAAACACACTCGGGATGGTGAAGGATACTAAGGGAAGCTTGAACCAACAACCCATGCACAAAAACAGAGCCTCCCGACAATTTTTCTTCATTACAGCAAGTTCAGCACGGGGCCGTGCTCACCCCAACACGCCCCGTGCCTGAGGTTCTGTAGAAAATGCCCAGTTCAGGTACCTGGACACGGGGCCGTGCTCACTGAACACGCCCCCGTGCCCAGCCTTCTGTTTACTTTTGGTACTAGCAGTTTGGACACTGGGCCGTGCTCAGCCAACACCACCCCGTGTTCAGCTACCCAGTAACATAAAATCTTGTTTTTAGCCCACTTTTACACATTTTAATCAACCGAAAAACTTATTTTTGGGACACATTGAGGACAATGTGTAGTTTAATTGTGGGGGGGGGGGGGATGCTAAAACCTTGAATCTTGCAAGTCCTAATTACAAGCCTTACACAAAACTCTATTGGAACCGCTAATCACCCCAATTTTTTTCAAAAAGTTTTCATTTTTTTTACTTGTCTAGGTTTAACTTGGGAATTTCAAGTTCTAAAAAGGTTATATTTTTACAAATTTACAACCGATAGCTTCGTGATAAAAAGAACCAACATAAGAAAATTATGAAACGGCATGACAAGCTTAGTTAAAATTTGATTATATATACTTGATCACATAAAAAACCCATTCCCACAAAAAGTGAGTTTTGAGCCTTTATTGAGCATACAAATACATATCTTTAAACTAAATGCTCATTTTTCGTTTCTTGTGTGAATAGCCGCTTGGTTCTTATGACTCTAGAACTTGCCACGACGATACATTCCCGGTCCTTACCAACTTAAACCCGAGTAAGTAAATGATGGAGGCATGAGGACTAACCCTTTTTATTTCTACACCATTATTTTTCTTTTTTACCACCTACCCAAAATCCCCCTAGTTAACCCCTTTGAGCCTAAACCTTTTCATTTCTTAACCCAAAAACAAACACTCTTTCACCCAACAAACCCTTTTTATTTTTAACCCTTTGTTTTAATAACAAGCTCGGTTTTTCTTACGACTTCCTTAAAAAAAATTGATGATGATGAAGCAAAAAGGAATAAACAAACAAGTTTACAAAAAATAACTTTGTTTGAATAATGGCTTCATCAAAAAAAAAGAAGAAGTCTTACGAAAACCGACGCTTTTTACGCCTTTCGCCCTTTTACTAACCACTAACCCAACCACCAACCTTTAACCCAAGCCTAACCCTTCACCCAAAAGTCCTCTTGATATTTACAAAGGTATGCAGTTAAAAAGGAGAAAGATTGATTGCTTGGCAAGCCTATGGTAGGAGTAAGTTCCATGCCGCTCTCGAGTGATTCACTAAAATACATCTTCGGCCGAGTGTTGAGTGATCCCCCGTGAGGTATGTGAACTTGTATATAAATGGAATTTTAAAGAGGCATGTTATGCCCTAATAAGTAATTTATCTTATGAAAAGTTTTAAATAAATCATGACAAATAGGATTGTAAATAAATAAAAATAAAACTTAATAAAGAATCTTGGAAATCCCGACACTCTATGACAAGCCCAAAAACCTTCTCTTCTACCAATTCCATTTGGGAGTGAAAACCACATTATAAAGAGTTTTGCTTGAGGACAAGCAAAGATTCAAGTGTGGGGGTATTAGATGTGTGTAAAATGCAACATATAAATTACATCAAATATGGCATAAAACTAACCATTTTTTAGTACTAATGTTGGAAAAAGTGTGTTTTTGACTTCCTTTTGAATTTACAGGGTCAAATGAGCTTAAACGAACAAAAGGAACAAATATACAGCCAAAACCAACATAAATACAAAGAAAAGGAAGAAACGTGGCATGCCAGACCCCTCGACAACAACTCCCAAAGCAAAAACAAGAAGAAAGCTGAGCATGGGGTTGTGCCCAGCTCAGCACGGGGCCGTGCTCAGTGAGCACGGGGCCGTGTCCAGGATGGTCAGCCCTGGCACAAAAGACAAACCTGTAGAAGCTTCTATTTCCCAACATGGGGGCGTGTCCAGTGGACACGGGGCCGTGGTCAACGCAATGATTCGCAGAATCTGAGCAAATCTTGATAGTACAGATACGCTTCTCCACACGGGGCAGTGCCCAGCGGACACGGGGGCGTGTGGAGCTAATGCAGACAAATTGTATTAATGAAGAAAGAGAAAAGGGTGGACACGGGGCCGTGTCCAGGCTTCTGTACAGGCTATAAATATGGGTGCTTGGTTCACTTCAAAGGCATCCCTTGGCACACCACCTCTCTCACACTTCACCCACCACCCACCACCCACCACCACCATAACACCATCATCCAACCATCATCCATTGTCCATCATAGAGTGTGTGAGTCGTCTCGGGATCCAAGATTGATCGTAAGAGTTCTTGACAATCAAGGCCATGTTTGCCTAAGTCTCTTACATCACTTGGTGAACACAAAGTGTCTAGTGTAATACTTTTTATTTTTAATCTTTTCGCACTTTTTAATTGGTTATGTATTAATGACTTTAATAACTAGTTTCTTATGTTGAAGGTGATTCTTCCTTATCGTTTGTCCGTGGTGTCTTGGCATTATTTTACTGTCTATATAAAATAAAAGATTTTCACCATTCATATCTCCACGGTCTATATGGAGGTATGTTGGCTACCTGGTCGGGGGTTAAGGGAACGGTTTGGTAAGAGTCTTGCCTTTGTTCAGTGTATAGATCCTGCAAAGGACCTGGGTCAAATTTAGTAGGACCTCCTTCAATACTTAACGGTATTGGATGGCGGGGGTCCAAACTCTTTGATCCCCTCATAAGTTAAACTACTATTAATACTTTAACCCGGCTACGTAGGACTGTATCCCTGCTGACTCAGACTACTTAGCCGAGGGTAACGTCACCTTCAAAAGAGGGGCCTACCACATTATGCATTAATAACTTAATTAATTATCTTTCAATAATCCGACCCTTTAGGATTGTATCCTTGCTGACTCAAACTACTGGGTTGAGGGTAACGTCACCTCCAAAAGAGGGGCCTACTACAATAACTAAGATAATCTCTTAAATAGTGCAAAAGTGAGGAAATAATCAAAGGTTACACTAAACACGAGTCGGAACCAAGTGATTCATCTTGTCTATCTGTTTTACTTTTCATTTTTATTTTTTTCAACATTTTAGTTAGTTTTTATTTTTCTTAATTTAAAATATTTTTCTAAACTTTTGATTTGATTAGACGTTGAGGATAAACCGGTACTAAAAGCTCTTGTGTCCTTGGACGACCTCGGTATCTTACCAACACTATACTACGCTCACGATGGGTGCACTTGCCCATATGTGTGTTTAGTGTTAGTAAATATCGTGTTTTATAAATATAAAACTTGGCTAAAGAAAGTGTAAAAGGGCTTAAAATAAACATTAAAACCATAACACACTTCACGCACATCAAGTTTTTGGCGCCGTTGCCGGGGAAACAAGGATTTTAAGAAAGCTTAAAATTGATGGCCTAATCAATTTTTCAAAACTTTTTCAATACGCGCGCACATTTTTCAGCATTTTAATTTAGTTTTGCATTTACAGTAACCTGAACACGGGCCGTGCTCGCTGAACACCGGGCCGTGCTGCATAATTTTCATAAAACATCCAGTAACAGAAGCTGAACACGGGGACATGCTCACTGAACACGCCCCCGTGCTCAACGAAATCAGTAACTTTAATTAAAACGCCCAGATACAGATTCTGTACACGGGGCCATGTCCAGCCTCTGTTTTCGTTTTTATTTTTGTTTTCTGATCTCGAGACTTGGTTGTGGTCTGCTGAGTGGTTCTTATGGATCAATACTCAGGAGGTTACAACTACACCTATGAGGAGGATGATTATAGGAATAATTATTGCACTAATTGTGGTGACCCGCACTCGGTTCAATATTGCAACTTATATCAACCGTCCACTTCATACACCTACTATGAGGAGCCCAGGTACGAGCCATCAACTTCATACACATCCTATGAAGACCAAAGGTATGAACCTCCTCCCTCATACTCATATTTTGATGAACCAGGGTATGAGCCTTCTTACTCATGCTTTGAGGAACCAAGATATGAGCCACCACCTTCATATGCTTATTATGAGGAACCATGGTGTGAACAACCCACCTCATATGAGTATTATGAAGAACAAAATTACGACCCTTATCCATCATATGCTTACAATGAAGAAAAATGGTGTGAACCATCTACTTCATATGGGTATTATGAGGAACAAAGGATCGAACAACCGGATTCAAGCTTTGAAAATCCCGATCCTTTTTCTATAACCGAAGTGATCGATAGGATATTAGAACACCTTAGAGTTATCGATCACTATATAAAAGAATCTTGCGCAAGGGAAGAGGAGTCCCGCGCAAGAGAAGAATTAAATAAAGAAGAGATAACTGAAAGTGTAAAAATGGAATAACAAATAAGTGAAAACCCGACACATGAGTTAAACAACGAAAAAGGTGAGTCCGACAACGTTGAAATTCAAGAAGAGTCTAATTTTGAAGAAATTAATCTCTTGTCACCTTCTTTTGAAAATCATTGTTTAGTACCTACTCATGCTAAGTTTTTAAAAGAGTTAAACACTAACACTAAAATTGACGAAACGGTAAGCGTTAAGTTTACTAATGATCAAACTTCGCTAATAAAAGAAGACCCATTTGAAATCAACATTACACCGGTTCCATGTTTTTTTCAAAATTCGTTTATTAGTAATGTCATAATTGATAAAGATCTTTGTGTTAACATAATGCCCAACTACATTTTTGAAAAATTAAGTATTAGTGATTTTTCTCCACTTCAAATACCCATTTTTCTATCCAATCGAAAAGTAATAAAACCAATCGGTATAGTTGAGGATGTCTTGGTCCAAACAAATTAAATGGTAATCCCAACCGACTTTGTCATCCTTGATGACGCTCCTCTAGTGTTGGGATGACCTTTTGTAAAAACCCACGAAGCTTTGAAAAACCGGAAGTACAAAAATCTATCTATTCAATTAGGGGCATTTAAAAGAAGTGTCGATCTTGAGCGTTCAATGAAATATCCATTCGGCAATAATGACCCCCTAATTGAAGATGAGCCAGAACCACCCGATAAGGTGGGTCTAGCCAAGGACCCTTATAAACGTGGCGCAGCACGGAGGCATTCCGCGGAACTATCCTTAGTTTAATTTAGATTAACTTTTATATTTTCTAGTTTAGTTTTAATTTCCAGGAATAAAACACACTCAGGATGGTGAAGGATACTAAGGGAAGCTTGAACCAACAACCCATGCACAAAAACAGAACCTCCCGACAATTTTTCTTCATTACAGCAAGTTCAGCACGGGGCCGTGCTCACCCCAACACGCCCCGTGCCCGAGGTTCTGTAGAAAATGCCCAGTTCAGGTACCTGGACACGGGGCCGTGCTCACTGAACACGCCCCCGTGCCCAGCCTTCTGTTTACTTTTGGTACTGGCAGTTTGGACACTGGGCCGTGCTCAGCCAACACCACCCCGTGTTCAGCTACCCAGTAACATAAAATCTTGTTTTTAGCCCACTTTTACACATTTTAATCAACCGAAAAACTTATTTTTGGGACACATTGAGGACAATGTGTAGTTTAATTGTGGTGGGGGGGGATGCTAAAACCTTGAATCTTGCAAGTCCTAATTACAAGCCTTACACAAAACTCTATTGGAACCGCTAATCACCCCAAATTTTTTCAAAAAGTTTTCTTTTTTTTTTTACTTGTCTAGGTTTAACTTGGGAATTTCAAGTTCTAAAAAGGTTATATTTTTACAAATTTACAACCGATAGCTTCGTGATAAAAAGAACCAACATAAGGAAATTATGAAACGGCATGACAAGCTTAGTTAAAATTTGATTATATATACTTGATCACATAAAAAACCCATTCCCACAAAAAGTGAGGTTTGAGCCTTTATTGAGCATACAAATACATATCTTTAAACTAAATGCTCATTTTTTGTTTCCTGTGTGAATATCCGCTTGGTTCTTACGACTCTAGAACTTGCCACGACGATACATTCCCGGTCCTTACCAACTTAAACCCGAGTAAGTAACTGATGGAGGCATTAGGGCTAACCCTTTTTATTTCTACACCATTATTTTTCTTTTTTACCACCTACACAAAATCCCCCTAGTTAACCCCTTTGAGCCTAAACCTTTTCATTTCTTAACCAAAAAACAAACACCCTTTCACACAACAAACCCTTTTTATTTTTAACCCTTTGTTTTAATAACAAGCTCGGTTTTTCTTACGACTTCCTTAAAAAAATTTGATGATGATGAAGCAAAAAGGAATAAACAAACAAGTTTTCCAAAATTAACTTTGTTTGAATAATGGCTTCATCAAAATAAAAATTAAAAAAAAAGAAGAATAAGTCTTACGAAAACCGACGATTTTTACGCCTTTCGCCCTTTTACTAACCACTAACCCAACCACCTACCTTTAACCCAAGCCTAACCCTTCACCCAAAAGTCCTTTTGATATTTACAAAGGTATGCAGTTAAAAAGGAGAAGGATTGATTGCTTGGCAAGCCTATGGTAGGAGTAAGTTCCATGCCGCTCTCGAGTGATTCACTAAAATACATCTTCGGCCGAGTGTTGAGTGATCCCCCGTGAGGTATGTGAACTTGTATATAAATGGAATTTTAAAGAGGCATGTTATGCCCTAATAAGTAATTTATCTTATGAAAAGTTTTAAATAAATCATGACGAATAGGATTGTAAATAAATAAAAATAAAACATAATAAAAAATCTTGGAAATCCCGACACTCTATGACAAGCCCAAAATCCTTCTCTTCTACCAATTCCATTTGGGAGTGTAAAGCCACATTATAAAGAGTTTTGCTTGAGGACAAGCAAAGATTCAAGTGTGGGGGTATTTGATGTGTGTAAAATGCAACATATAAATTACATCAAATATGGCATAAAACTAACCATTTTTTAGTACTAATGTTGGAAAAAGTGTGTTTTTGTCTTCCTTTTGAATTTACAGGGTCAAATGAGCTTAAACGAACAAAAGGAACAAATATACAGCCAAAACCAACATAAATACAAAGAAAAGGAAGAAACGTGGCATGCCCGACCCCTCGACAACAACTCCCAAAGCAAAAACAAGAAGAAAGCTGAGCATGGGGCTGTGCCCAGCTGAGCACGGGGCTTGCCCAGCTCAGCACGGGGCCGTGCTCAGTGAGCACGGGGCCGTGTCCAGGATGGTCAGCCCTGGCACAAAAGACAAACCTGTAGAAGCTTCTATTTCCCAACACGGGGGCATGTCAAGCGGACATGGGGCCATGGTCAACGCAAAGATTCGCAGAATCTGAGCAAATCTTGATAGTACAGATACGCTTCTGCACACGGGGCAGTGCCTAGCGGACACGGGGGCGTGTGGAGCTAATGCAGACAAATTGTATTAATGAAGAAAGAGAAAAGGGTGGACACGGGGCCGTGTCCAGGCTTCTGTACAGGCTATAAATAGGGGTGCTTGGTTCACTTCAAAGGCATCCCTTGGCACACCACCTCTCTCACACTTCACCCACCACCCACCACCACCATAACACCATCATCCACCACCATCATCCATTGTCCATCATAGAGTATGTGAGTCGTCTCGGGATCCAAGATTGATCGTAATAGTTCTTGACAATCAAGGTCGTGTTTGCCTAAGTCTCTTACATCACTTGGTGAAGACAAAGTGTCTAGTGTAATACTTTTTATTTTTAATCTTTTCGCACGTTTTAATTGGTTATGTATTAATGACTTTAATAACTAGTTTCTTATGTTGAAGGTGATTCTTCCTTATCGTTTGTCCGTGGTGTCTTGGCATTATTTTACTGTCTATATAAAATAAAAGATTTTCACCATTCATATCTCCACGGTCTATATGGAGGTATGTTGGCTACCTGGTCGGGGGTTAAGGGAACGGTTTGGTAAGAGTCTTGCCATTGTTCAGTGTATAGATCCTGCAAAGGACCTGGGTCAAATTTAGTAGGACCTCCTTCAATACTTAACGGTATTGGATGGCGGGGGTCCAAACTCTTTGATCCCCTCATAAGTTAAACTACTATTAATACTTTAACCCGGCTACTTAGGACTGTATCCCTGCTGACTCAGACTACTTAGCCGAGGGTAACGTCACCTTCGAAAGAGGGGCCTACCACATTATGCATTAATAACTTAATTAATTATCTTTCAATAACCCGACCCTTTAGGATTGTATCCTTGCTGACTCAAACTACTGGGTTGAGGGTAACGTCACCTCCAATAGAGGGGCCTACTATAATAACTAAGATAATCTCTTAAATAGTGCAAAAGTGCGGAAATAATCAAAGGTTATACTAAACACGAGTCGGAACCAAGTGATTCATCTTGTCTATCTATTTTACTTTTCATTTTTATTTTTTTCAGCATTTTAGTTAGTTTTTATTTTTCTTATTTTAAAATATTTTTCTAAACTTTTGATTTGATTAGACGTTGAGGATAAACCGGTACTAAAAGCTCTTGTGTCCTTGGACGACCTCGGTATCTTACCAACACTATACTACGCTCACGATGGGTGCACTTGCCCATATGTGTGTTTAGTGTTAGTAAATATCGTGTTTTATAAATTTAAAACTTGGCTAAAGAAAGTGTAAAAGGGCTTAAAATAAACATTAAAACCATAACACACTTCACGCACATCAGTATCTTACCCTTCCAGTTACTACATGTCTCTAATCGATTGAAACAATCGAAACTTTGGCGAGATTGAATATCGAGGAATGGGACTTAACCGACAAGATGCGAGTTTCACCCCTAACTTGACGATTTCGTACCCTAATGTGGTTGGTACTCGTCGCGTTAGAATCTAATTTCGACACTTTGACGAGGGTCCACTAGAGTTTGAATTGGAAATTTACCATTAAGATGTGGATTTCACTCCTAACTTAATGGTGTAATTTCGTGCAATATAAAGAATAAGCATAATGAGATTCGTTCACCAAATTGTGGGTTTCATGCCTATTTTGGTCAACTCGTCTCTTTTGTATAAAGAGTGTCTTCAAGTGTATTGTGTAAAATGTCTTAGGAAAGACATTATGTAAGCATTAAGACCAAAAAGAAGAGAAAGAAGCAAAGTAGGAAGAATAACATTTTAAGCATATAACAAGAATGGTAAAAAATAAGGTACCTACTATAGACTAGGTCGAACATGGCAATTCTACCTAATTCTCTATAGTTATGGCTCTGATACCAATCTGTCACACCCCAACCAATGGCGGAATCATCGGAGTAGGACGAAATAGATTGCAAAAGACTTCATAACACTATTGGTGACAATATTTAATTTAACCCATTTTCATTTCATAAAACCAAATTGTCAACATTACATAGAAATTTCAAATAACAACATGTTCATAACATAACAAAACAAAATTGATACAACATTTTAAATCTAAGACGTCTAAATGTGTATCTAGGCATCATCACTACTTCGTTTCATAGCATCATCATCCTCAACCTGTAACATGTTTAAAATAAAGTTCAATGCAAAAGCAAAGGCGAGTACACGAGGTTTGAATAAATATATCATAAGTATAAAAGCATTTTCTCGAATCCACATGGCAATTTGTAAACAAGGTAACTAGCATGCATCACAATATATCAAACCCAAGTGTCCACTAGTATTTAGCATCCCTCGCCACAAATGTAACGAGACCGTTTTAAAATAAAGACTTAACAAAACCCCGACGGGTGGTGTGCTACTCCTATAGTGCTATATATGTTAAGTTGAGGGCTTAGCAAAGTTAATGACATAAAGCATGTAAAATCTAGCATGAACCTAAGTAAACAAGTAGCATGTATACGGTTTTGCAAGCTTCCACTTGATAAATCCATGAGAGAGTTGTTGTTGTGGAAGGTTGGAACACCAAGTCCTTCTACACGAAGAAACATGGCGTATGAGTATTGGAGTATAACGGTGGAGTAAAGATTCGGAATTTAAAAACGTATGAACATAAACATAAGAAAGTAAATCATCTTTAACACATAATACTTGTTTGACACTATGAAACCTCAATAGTTACAATGTTTTCATGGGTGGAATACCCATTAGAATCATAACAAGTTATTAGGTCTTAGATGATGTAATCTAGTACTTTGACGAATGAACACAATTTCATCATCAAAGGTTCAAATATTTGGATAGTATATATAAGTATTATATGGGTTATGTATATCAATAAGTCCAATAGTTCAAGCATGAGGTAGGAGGATGAATCCTCCATTTAGGGACCTCTTTTGTGTCATAGAAGTCATGTAGGAGGTAGGAAGAACAAGTCTTCCATTTAGGTACCTCTAGGTGTTCACCACTACACTTGATGTTATGAACATTCAAGGAGGGTCAAGAAGATACAAGTAAAGAAGGAAATATGAACAACTAATCTATCAAAAAACATCAAATAGTGTGTGGATTTTCAATTAGGAAAGCCCAAGCTAATCCTAAATCACACAATCATCAAGCTTTAAGGTTGAACACTACTTGTGGGTTAAACCCTTAATCAAAACAGAAAGTTTGTGAGGTTTACACCTCTGATTGTACATGTCTCAACCTTGTTTTTAAGCCTAACTAACCATAGATATGGTTATAAGCATAAGGACATAGGTTTGAGATGAGATAACTCAAGTTTAAGCAAGTTTTAACAAAGTTTGATTCAAAACAGAAAGTTGCAGTCAACTTTGGAGCCTTTTTGGTGACATTCCAGACCTTGGTTTTCCATGGAAAACCTGTGGAAATGTTCCTAAGGTCAATCCAAGTAAGTAGAAAAAAGAATCAAGTGAAACGTTTAAGAAATGAGTGAGTTTTGCTCACTTTTGTAAGATGTGCTGAATCTGCTCGAACTCCTGGAATCAGCTACGGTTTTGTGTGTTTGAGTGTGAATAGAGAGTGTTTAGAAAGTGAAAAATGCTTGGAGGAGGCTTGATTTTTATAGGGGATGGATTAGGGTTTCACTGGGTTGGGCTTTGGAAGTGTTTAGAAGGGTTAATCATTGAAACAAGCCCACAAAACTCAGCCCAAGGGGGCTGTTTTGGGTGCTGAATTGAGCCCTATATTTCCTTTTTATTTATTTTTTTAAACATTAAAATGTGTAATTTTTGCTGATTAAGTTATGTAATTAATATGTAACAATGTTCCCCTAACTTGTAACAAGGTATAACTTGAAATAAAACGCGATTTAACTAGATAAAAAGTATGATGTATAAGTATGTAACATGATTGTAAGTGACAAGTATATGTAACATATTAGATGATTAATCATTGTGAATTTTATGTATTTAAGGTGTATCAATTGTATATGTGTCAAGTATCATGTCCTAACATACCTAATTAAACCTGAAGTGAGAGTTTAATCAAGTAATTGAACATGGATTCGGTGTTGTAAGAACGAATGAAGTGTTGAAATGATGTAACAAGTATACGTAGCAAGTAATGAAGTGTTGAATGTGTATAAGTCTCGAAATTGAATAACCAAATGTTTTGTTTGCATGGAACATTTAAGAAATACGAATATACGCTAGTTGCTTATGATTTAAATTTAAGTTTATGTGAATTACGAATCATGTATCAAACGAATGCACGTATCAATGTATAAACATGTATAAAAGATTCATTTCATTATGATCAAAGTCTCGGATTTACAATGACTCGAAACGAATACGTTAAATCACCAATCCCCGTATCATTTGCCCCCATTCAAAACATTCCATCATCATCACTTCCATCCAGAAAACCCATTTCATTCCTTCCAAATGCTACACTACCATCAGTCATTCCCATGGTAGCTAAATATCCTCTGGAGCTAGCTATTATTAAAGGTGAAATTGAGTCATTCTTCACAATAGAGGGTCCATCAAAAAGATCCTTCACATATCTTTATGGCTATATGCAACTGATGCGTGTCGAGTGTGATAGGTTTTTAATGTATATTCTAAGCCCTTTTACACTTTTTAGCCAAATTTTAAATTTATAAAACACGATATTTACTAACACTAAACACATATATGGGCAAGTGCACCCATCGTGAGCGTAGTACAGTGTTGGTAAGGTACCGAGGTCGTCCAAGGACACAAGAGCTTTTAGTATCGATTTATCCTCAACTTCTAATCAAAATCAAAAGTTTAGAAAAAGGTTTTTAAACTAGAAAAATAAAACTAACTAAAATGCTGAAAAATAAAATAAAAATAAAAACAGATAGACAAGATGAATCACTTGGATCCGACTCGTGTGTAGTGTAACCTTTGATTATTTCCACACTTTTGCACTTTTTAAGGGATTATCTTAGTTATTGTAGTAGGCCCCTCTTTTGAAGGTGACGTTACCCTCAATGCAGTAGTTTGAGTCAGCAAGGATACAATCCTAAAGGGTCGGATTATTGAAAGATAATTAATTAAGTTATTAATGCATAATGTGGTAGGCGCCTCTTTTGAAGGTGACGTTACCCTCGGCTAAGTAGTCTGAGTCAGCAGGGATACAGTCCTAAGTAGCCGGGTTAAAGTATTAATAGTAGCTTACATATGAGGGGATCAAAGGGTTTGGACCCCCGCCATCCAATACCAGTGGGTATTGAAGGAGGTCCTACTAAATTTGGCCCAGGTCCTTGTCACATCCCGATTTCCACGTGTCACCGGTGGGCCCGGTGGGGGAGTATCGTGACGTGGTTGGCAACGTAATAGTCAAACAACACAATATAATAATGCACAGCGGAAGCAAATTTAAAATATGATACAACCGAATTTATTTATTGTAATCAAAGTCACAATATCCGGATGTTTATCCACAGTAGGATCGAAACAAAATAATATTAATGGTTCAACAGACTTCTGGCATCCTAAGCTTGCGAGACTTTTTAATGATGCTTAGGAGACAATCCAGCCAATTTCGCTTAGTACCTGCATTCAGTCTTTTTGGGAAAATACGTCAGTTTACACTGGTAAATACATTCAACTGACTCATTTTGGAAAATGATTGAAAATTGGTTTGGATGCACATGGCATAAACATTTTTATAACTTGGGAGAATTATTTAATATTATAGTCTTGTGAACGAATTACATGTTACTTATGCGTTCAGTAGCCCGGATCTAGTCCGGGTTAAAGATTAATAGACACACCACATCATTGAGTTATACACGGACGGTGTACGCCTACACCCCGTGCTCAGGTCGCGGCCATCTCGTAAGATGATGCCAAGGATATCCGGGACATGGTCATTAACCCCCCAAAGGCTGTAAAGTAAACAAGACTGTTTAAACGAGCCGATCAAATTATTCAACTACCCACTAAGCGTGGAGATTTGATGCCCGATCAAGCGGTACGCTATGTACCGTAACCCAAGCCCGTATAGGGAAAATAAGTTAAAAGTATTTACCTGAATAAGTATTTATCACAACAAGCAAAATGCACGTAGCTTTTACTGGTTCTCCTAATCTGGAACGAAGGTTTATAATAACCTATTAGAATTCTAACGGGTCTTTTATTAAGCTTAAGCTTAGACCGGCTAGTTTCAAGATACGGTTCGTACGCACGATTAAGCGAAGACCGGATAGAATGTGATTCAGACCCGACAAGTTTGAAGACTTGTTTAATATGGGTTTATTATTCACATTCTGGATTTTGAGATAAAACCGTTAAGGTTTGACCCGTTTCGGCTAATTTATGTAAACTTGTTACATAAACCGAACCGTACGCGTAATAAGCGTGACGGGTAGTCATGAGAGCTATATACAGGTTTCCTAAGTTAATTATGTCTCAAATATTTTGTGACATCAGTAAGGTGTCTTTCGTTATGCCCGAAACGTGTTTAAACACAAACTAGGCCCCGTAGGGGTAGTTTGGTCATTTAAAAGTTTATAAAAGAGTTTAAGTGACAACCTGAGTTACAGGTCTGATGTAATCAGCAAATATACTCAATTTGCTAAGTTACATTAGTAGGTTAAAGCATGTATGTGAAACTTATCATTTTTAACCAAACTAGGCCCCGTAGGGGTATTTTGGTAATTTCACATAAGCCGAAAAGCTCAAAACCGAGGTCTGAGTTTATCAACCTTTTCTTACTGTTAAAATTTTATAGTTGCCTCTTATATCAGTAGGTATCAACCCGGGTATGTCCAATATGATTTTAAAACATACTATGCGTTAAAAACGCTAAATAAGGCGATTAAAGGCCATTACCGGGTTCGATACTTAAATCTGATATTTTTATATTTCCAGAAGGCTTAAAATAATTTATTTATCATAACTAATCAGTAGCAAAAGGTTTGGAGTCGTTTAGATGTGTAAAACTCATTTTATGGCCCGTAAGGGCAAAACCGACAATTACCGAATTAAGCCTACGACTATGAGTTATGCTCAGCCTAAAATTAATTAAAAATCTTTAAAAATCTCAAAATAATATATTACATCAGTGGGTAAAAGATTTGATACCAAAAAGTATGTTTAACTAGGCTATATGCTAATTACGCCATTTTATTAACATAAAGCATTAATTTAGCGATAATGAGCATAACTCTTAATCTACAAGTCAAACTGATGTCAAACTTTGCATACAAGTCTATATATCAGTAACAAAGGTTTCTACACTTTTACATTTTCATAAATCACGTTTTAAGGTAATAAGGGCATAACGGTCAACTTATGAGCAATTAACGGAAACATGCATATTAATTGGATAACTAATGAACCGAGGTGTATAATCTCAGAGGGTTGTTCTAACATGTATCCTAGTCCAATTAAAGCTCTGAGGAATTTCTAAAATATGCCTAAACGGGTCAGAACTGAAAGTCAAAGTGAAAGTCAAACTATGCGACTTTCGGTTCCGAACCGGGTCTAAACAGGAAATAGTCGGGTTGAACATGTCTGGACAGGTTCTTACACTAATTACTAAGTTATAACAATGATCAAACAGGTTATACATGTTCTAGATAGCTAATTATGCATAAATGACATTTTAAGCATCCTGTTGACTTTTTACTTAAAAGTTTGACCCGACTTTTGACCTGGTTAGAGTGGTGATCAGGGGAAACCCTTTTGAGGTTTTATTACCCACATAAATACCAACTCATAACTACTTTTAATTCGAGATATGCCTGAGCCATTATTGACTAATCTCGAAGTCAAACCGTAATTACGACGGTTTGACTTTTAGCTAAAATACTAAGCTAAACTCAACTAAAGAAGGACTAGCCGACTTACAAGAGTCCTATGCACGACTTATGATCAGTTGGACCTGCTTGAGAGCTCCAGGAATGATCAGCTTGCAAGAAAATGGTGTGTGGAACTTGTTTGCACATCATGTCCCTTTTATAGTGATTTCAAGCACCACAATTGGTTGACAACAAGGTCTACTACTGCCCACAACCTTCCAACATGTGTCACTAGTGACTAGGGGTCGTTTAGGGGCCTCTTGGAAGGGTTTAGATGCATTACAAGTCGTTTAGAAGGCTGAACAGGCAACCAGTACATTTTTCTGCATCTGGGCGTCCCAGGCGGCCCGCGTGAGATTTTGTTAAAGGCTAAGCGGGCCGCGTGGACCTTAAATTCTGATTTTCCATTTTCTTTTATTTTGCAAGTTGTCCCTTGGCTTCACGAAAGGTCAAGTGAGCTTTATACTTGCAATTTGCCCCCTTATTATTTACCCACAAGGGCTTTAGGACTTATACCCACTTTGCCAAGTCCCTGAACACTCCCGGTTAACCCGAAAAGTCTTAACTTTCAATGTTAACACTTTAACCCCTCGCACACGAATTTGATCATAACTTTCTCATACGATAACAAAACTTTATGAAATTTAAATCGTGCATTCTAGTGAGCATAATTTATATTTACAAAGCTTCGGGTTTGTCAAAAGATCACTCAGAGGTATATCTTTAACATGTTGACACATTTGACCCCTGTAGTTTGTAATATCTCACTTTTAGCTTCGTACGATCCATGATTTATTCGTTTGATGTTATGAACATCATGTAGGGTTATTATGAAGTATATTTATTCACTGTTGACACTTAGAATCCGTATAATCACATACTTTCCATGTTTGTCAACTTTAGTCCTTTTATAACATTATTTCACACGTTCAAACTTTATGACACGTGTCAACACATTATAGGACGTGAATTTTCGAGGTGTTACATCCTCACCCCCTTAAAATAAATCTCGACCCGAATTCGGGACCTCTACGGGCATCCCATTTGACCTTAACAATAGGCACATGCTTCCTTCGAAGCTTCTTAACCCGTCGATCCTCAATCGACAAGGGGTTTTCAACAAATCTTAAGCTCTCATCTATATGCACATCTGTATGCGGTATAACCAGTGATTCGTCAGCGAAACACTTTTTCAGATTGCAGATGTGGAACACATTGTGAATCCCACTGAGCTCTTCAGGTAAGTTTAACTTATAGGCAACTGACCCGACACGTTCGATAACCTCGAAAGGTCCTATGTATCTCGGACTTAGCTTGCCTTTCTTACCAAACCGCATCACTCCTTTCCAGGGTGACACTTTAAGTAGGACTTTGTCACCTACTTCGAAGTGAAAATCTTTACGCTTAGGATCAGCGTAACTCTTCTGCCTATCCCGGGCAGCTTTGAGATGGTCTCGAATCTGGACAATCTTGTCCGTTGTTTCGAACACTATCTCTGGTCCTGATAACTAGACATCCCCAACTTCCGCCCAACAAACGGGCGATCTACACTTTCTACCATATAATGCCTCAAAAGGCGCAGCCTTGATGCTGGTATGGTAGCTATTGTTGTAGGAGAATTCGATTAACGGTAGGTTCTTATCCCAACTACCGCCTAAATCGATTGCACATGCACGTAGCATGTCTTCCAACGTTTGAATAGTACGCTCACTCTGACCGTCTATCTGAGGATGGTAAGCTGCACTATAGTTCAAACGTGTGCCCAAAAATTGTTGGAAACTCTTCCAAAAATGTGACGTGTATCTAGTATCTCTATCAGAGACAATAGCCACAGGTATGCCATGTAAGGCTACAATCTTATCAACGTATAACTGGGCTAACACATCGGAGCTGTAAGTCTCCTTGATGGGTAGGAAATGTGTTGACTTAGTCAGTCTGTCAACTATAACCTATATTGTATCATTTCCTTTCCTTGTCTTTGGTAACTTGGTAATAAAATCCATAGTTACCATTTCCCACTTCCACGTAGGGAGTTCAGGCTGTTGTAGCAAACCTGATGGTTTCTGACGCTCGGCTTTGACTTGCGCACATGTCAAGCATTTAGCTACATAGGTGGCCACAGACTTCTTCAAGCCTATCCACCAATAGTTTGCCCTTAGATCCTGGGTAACAGATGGCAATTCTTAATCGTTGCCTAATTAGGGTTGCGGCATGTATGCATAAGCAATATGAACCGTCTTTCTTATTTAATAACATAAAACCCTCAGAATATTGAGTCAGGTTATATGAGCCTTTGTCTTAAAACCTACTTAATCAAGGTTTCGTTTATTCCATAATCAATATGGAGTTTTCACAATACTCCAGCCCATGGCGGGATACAAATCTTAATTCTACCTGCCTTCCAGGAGGTAAGCAGGGAAAACTTTTGAGAAGAATTTTTTTAAGATACAAGGAGGCTACAGAGATTTTCCATATCTCGGCTCCAGTTCATCCATCATTGTTCGTGTCAATGAGTGACACCTTTATGTTATAAGTCCACGAATTCCTTAATCGGGAACATTTACTTGAAAAAAAAATTCAATTTTTGGATATCTTCTTTGAATACTACTAGTCGACTTTAGTACAATATGATCATTGGGATATCTTAGGGTTCCATGTATTAAACCTCCATGCTGATCAGACATGGAAATAATCTATGGGACACACTAGGATACGCCAATCCTCATATGACACTTTTATCAAACATAGTTTGGCATTCGCAGGCGATAGAAAAACAATGAGAAAATAATTAAGATAACATATGTTGTCGTACTCTATGCAAGGAAAGAGTACTCTGATTTTCGGAAGGATTCCTTGCCGATCTTTAAGGATCGGTTACTATGGTTTCCTTGGTAGTTATACCTTGTGGATAATAATAAAAATTTTTCTAAGTTTATGGTTCATGAAGATTTATTATTGCCTGTATTAAAAACAGGACACTTAGCAGAAATTATCATTGATAAATGATAAGGAAGTTTATTGTACAAGTGCTTATATTTAATCAATAATGGAAGTTTCACAAACTAGGCACCTAGCTCAGTTGGCTAGGCGCGCGAAAGGGTGCGGCCTAGACCCAGGTTCGATTCCGGGGACGGCCAATTCCGCCATTTTTTTTTATTTAGCTTGTTCTTGCTCTTTTTTTTTTTAGATTTCTGGGAGTTATCTTCCTCCTTTGGTTCATCCTTCGCATACGAAGTGTGAACAAAACTCTTCTCATGAGCAATTGAACATGGTTTTGAATGAAATCTAGAGCGAGAAGTATTCAGCTCTTTGTATTGTCTCCTGACCTTTTCTATGGTCCTTCCAACTGCGGCGTCAACCACCGCCTGGAGATTAACTCCATTAATATTGAGGTTTACGTTTGTAGTTTTATTAACTTTCGTCGCATTAATAGTATTGCGACTGTCGTCTACCTCATCCGAGTTTTCGATACTCGAAACATGGTACTAATCACCAAGATTTAACAATTATTAGTCATTATCCTGATGACCTGACTTAGATTAGCCACGGCATTTATAAACCGTATGGGCTATTCCGTTCCGAACATTCTTAATGAATGCTTTTTGAATGTATATCTATTACATTTAGCTTAGGTCACAAAAGGACTATCAATGGCATTTAAGGTTTGGAGCGAGTCCAATACCTGCTTGACAGGGGACCATAATGTCACAACTGTCTTTGTCACAAGGACGCTTATAAATAGCTCAAGGGCTAGCCTTACAAGACTTTTATTATATATATACCTATATGGCATAAAAGCCTGTCTCGATGGACGTAGAAAGATATGGCATAAAGCCCAGTCATGAAGGACATAATTAATTATACGGCACGAAGGCCTTGTCGCAAAGGTCATTTAGATATGGCACAAACAGCCTTGACATAAGGACATTTATCAAATCTGGCACAAAGGCATGTCACCAGGAATGTTAACATTTAATATGTTAGCTTGTCACGAATGACAAATTATAACACATAGGCTTGTCATGAATGACTTTAAAACATAACTCGATGGTCTATCATCAAGGACCTTAATTTATTAGCCGCATTTTTATTAGATTAGGGCTTCAAGGTTTGAACGTGGTTCTTCACCTTTGGACAGGGAGTCATAGACTACTACTGTCATCGTCTTGACAGACGATTCATTTGGCAGAAAAATAAGCCAATCAACATCACTAATGGATGTTTATATAACCATCGTATCTAATGATATTAGTCATGATCACATCGATCATATTGACTATTAGGTTTGGGTATAATCACACCATTTTGAACAGGGGATCATAAGGATCACTACTATCCTTGTCTTACCGACATTAGAATAAAGTATAGCCCGTAGGCATTTCATCACGAGGGATGTTAATATTATGATCATCATACCGATGATACTAGTCAGGATCGCAATGATAGTATAGACTATGGGATTTGAGTTTAGCTCACCCCCTTGGGCAAGAATCACAAAAGATTACAATTGCCTTGTCTCAATTGGATAATATAATATAGCCCTTAGGCAAAACATCATTAAGGATGTTAAAGTTTTTAATCATCGTATTGATGACTTTCGTCATGATGGCATTGATCATATAGACTATTAGGCTCGAGCATAGCTCACTACCTTGGACAGGGAATCGTAAAGATCACACTGTTTTTGTCACACATGGACGATATAATATGGCCCATAGGTGAAACATCTCTAATGGATGTTTATAATAGGTTCATCCTATTAGATGATATAAGTCATGATTGCATTAATCATATTGACTATTTTAGCTTGAGCATAGCTCACCACCTCAGACAAGGAATCATAAAGATAACAATGTCAATGTCTCAAATGGACAATATATTATAGCCCGTAGGCAAAACATCACTAAAGGATGTTTAATAATACTATCATCGCATCAGATGATATCAGTCACGATCGCATTGATCATATAGACTATTATGTTTGGACATAGTCCAATATTTTAGACAGGAGGTCAAAGACCATCACTGTCGTTGTCTTATCGGACAACAAGTTTAGCCCATAGGCACTTTATCATTAACGGATGTTTATAATATGATCATCTTATAGGATGATATAAGCCATGATTCCTAGATCACTAGGCTAGATTTGAGAATTGGAAGAATCCAATATAAGGATGACTGTTGTGATTTTCTCGAGTCACATTTGTCAAGAGTGCTAACACATTCCTAGGTGTTAACAAGGATCTGAATCCCTTGAGTAGGTTTCACCATCTTGGCCGCGTAGGCTAGGTTTCACCTTTAAAATTCCCTTTCAATTGCATACTGACAGAGAAGGAAGGATATTTATTTTATTCAGGATTTTTATCATAAATCCTAATTCATAAGTTAATAATAGCACCAATGGCCTAGTCGCGTAGACAAGTTAAATTTATAAGCCATGATTTCAAAGAATCGTGGCATTAAGGTTTGAATCAAAGTTCATTACCTTTTCCTGACAGGGAGCTGTAGGCTACCACTGTCTTTAGTCTCAGAGGACATTAACCATAGCCCGTAGGCACTTCCCTTATAAGAGATATTTATTACTGAATTGTCCCTTAGGGAAATTCATTAACCATGGTAAACAGAGACCATATTTGGTTAATTTATTAATCATATTTATTTAGGATTTCTATTATAATTTATCCTAATTATAAAACATTAACAGTTTTATTAGTAGCACCCAATGGCCTGGTCACATGGACATTTATAAATTATAAGCTTATGATTTCAGAGAATCAAAGCAACAATAACAGTTTTATATAATAGCACAAAAGGCCTAGTCACAAGGACAATTTTTTTTTTAAATTATAAGCCATGATTTCAGAGAATCAAGGTCTTTAAGTATATTAGCACAACTGGCTTAGTCACAAGGACAATTTTAAATTATATGCTAGGATTTCAGAGAACCAAAGCATTTGAGGTTTGAACCTAGTTCATTACCTTTATCTGACAGGGAGTCATAGCTACCACTGTATTTTGGCTCATGTAGAAATGAGCAAGGCCCGTAGGCACTATATTACCACGTATGGTTAAAATATGATCATCTTATTTGATGATGTAAACCCAGGATTCAGAGATCATTAAACTGGGTTAGGAATCTTTTGAAGAATCCTTAATAACGTGTGTGATTTCCAACGAATCACATCTGTCGGGAGTGTTAACATGTTTTCAGATGTTAACTGGGATACGAATCTTTTAAACAGGTCTTACCATCTTGGCCAGGTCTTTATAATGACACTAAGGCTAGGTTTCACATTTAAGATTCTTAATTGATGATTTGAATCTTTTTAACAGGTCTTACCATCTTGGCCCGGTCTTATAATTGACCCGTAGGCTAGCTTTCACACTTAAGATTCTTAATTTATAATTAACGCAGAACAATTTTAAATTGAGATGTTAATAAGGATCTGAATCTAATATTGAGGAACTGTCATCTTTGCCGGTCTTAATATGACCCAAAGCTAGGTCTTGTCCTTTTTTTTTTTTTTTGCCATTTTATTATAATGGTAGATCTTGTAAAAAAAATGTTATTTTCCATTTATTTAATATTCTTGTTTAGAATGAAAGTTTAAACTTAATCATTCCACAATATAAAAATAAAAGTATAATGCTGCCCTAAGCGGGACTTGAAAGGAATAATGTTGTCCTCGAAGGGACTAAAAAGATAAATATGTCCTTATAAGGACTATTGAGGAAACGATTTTCAGCAAAGGAGTTTCTTCTTCATTCAATTCCTGAATGCTTTCTCCTTGGTTGCACGTCTCATCTTGGTCGTTGTACGAAGCTCAGCATTTCAAGGCTCCGGGTGTGGAGAATCCCTAGTTCAGCTTCCTCGCTTGGCAACGTATCCAATAATAATAATAAAAATTGGAAGTAAAAATTTCCATATTAGGATTAAGATTATTCCTATGTTAAGTCTAGACTCAGAAGTTTAGATTGTGCAATTGTGTAACTGAGATTAAACACAAAAGGCTAGTGTTTAATTCACTCAGTGTTGGCTCTGATACCAACCTGTCACACCCCGATTTCCACGTGTCACCGGTGGGCCCGGTGGGGGAGTATCGTGACGTGGTTGGCAACGTAATAGTCAAACAACACAATATAATAATGCACAGCGGAAGCAAATTTAAAATATGATACAACCGAATTTATTTATTGTAATCAAAGTCACAATATCCGGATGTTTATCCACAGTAGGATCGAAACAAAATAATATTAATGGTTCAACAGACTTCTGGCATCCTAAGCTTGCGAGACTTTTTAATGATGCTTAGGAGACAATCCAACCAATTTCGCTTAGTACCTGCATTCAGTCTTTTTGGGAAAATACGTCAGTTTACACTGGTAAATACATTGAACTGACTCATTTTGGAAAATGATTGAAAATTGGTTTGGATGCACATGGCATAAACATTTTTATAACTTGGGAGAATTATTTAATATTATAATCTTGTGAACGAATTACATGTTACTTATGCGTTCAGTAGCCCGGATCTAGTCCGGGTTAAAGATTAATAGACACACCACATCATTGAGTTATACACGGACGGTGTACGCCTACACCCCGTGCTCAGGTCGCGGCCATCTCGTAAGATGATGCCAAGGATATCCGGGACATGGTCATTAACCCCCCAAAGGCTGTAAAGTAAACAAGACTGTTTAAACGAGCCGATCAAATTATTCAACTACCCACTAAGCGTGGAGATTTGATGCCCGATCAAGTGGTACGCTATGTACCGTAACCCAAGCCCGTATAGGGAAAATAAGTTAAAAGTATTTACCTGAATAAGTATTTATCACAACAAGCAAAATGCACGTAGCTTTTACTGGTTCTCCTAATCTGGAACGAAGGTTTATAATAACCTATTAGAATTCTAACGGGTCTTTTATTAAGCTTAAGCTTAGACCGGCTAGTTTCAAGATACGGTTCGTACGCACGATTAAGCGAAGACCGGATAGAATGTGATTCAGACCCGACAAGTTTGAAGACTTGTTTAATATGGGTTTATTATTCACATTCTGGATTTTGAGATAAAACCGTTAAGGTTTGACCCGTTTCGGCTAATTTATGTAAACTTGTTACATAAACCGAACCGTACGCGTAATAAGTGTGATGGGTAGTCATGAGAGCTATATACAGGTTTCCTAAGTTAATTATGTCTCAAATATGTTGTGACATCAGTAAGGTGTCTTTCGTTATGCCCGAAACGTGTTTAAACACAAACTAGGCCCCGTAGGGGTAGTTTGGTCATTTAAAAGTTTATAAAAGAGTTTAAGTGACAACCTGAGTTACAGGTCTGATGTAATCAGCAAATATACTCAATTTGCTAAGTTACATCATTAGGTTAAAGCATGTATGTGAAACTTATCATTTTTAACCAAACTAGGCCCCGTAGGGGTATTTTGGTAATTTCACATAAGCCGAAAAGCTCAAAACCCATGTCTGAGTTTATCAACCTTTGCTTACTGTTAAAATTTTATAATTTCCTCTTATATCACTAGGTATCAACCCGGGTATGTCCAATATGATTTTAAAACATACTATGCGTTAAAAACGCTAAATAAGGCGATTAAAGGCCATTACCGGGTTCGATACTTAAATCTGATATTTTTATATTTCCAGAAGGCTTAAAATAATTTATTTATCATAACTAATCAGTAGCAAAAGGTTTGGAGTCGTTTAGATGTGTAAAACTCATTTTATGGCCCGTAAGGGCAAAACCGACAATTACCGAATTAAGCCTACGACTATGAGTTATGCTCAGCCTAAAATTAATTAAAAATCTTTAAAAATCTCAAAATAATATATTACATCAGTGGGTAAAATATTTGATACCAAAAAGTATGTTTAACTAGGCTATATGCTAATTACGCCATTTTATTAACATAAAGCATTAATTTAGCGATAATGAGCATAACTCTTAATCTACAAGTCAAACTGATGTCAAACTTTGCATACAAGTCTATATATCAGTAACAAAGGTTTCTACACTTTTACATTTTCATAAATCACGTTTTAAGGTAATAAGGGCATAACGGTCAACATATGAGCAATTAACGGAAACATGCATATTAATTGGATAACTAATGAACCGAGGTGTATAATCTCAGAGGGTTGTTCTAACATGTATCCTAGTCCAATTAAAGCTCTGAGGCATTTCTAAAATATGCCTAAACGGGTCAGAACTGAAAGTCAAAGTGAAAGTCAAACTATACGACTTTCGGTTCCGAACCGGGTCTAAACGGGAAATAGTCGGGTTGAACATGTCTGGACATGTTCTTACACTAATTACTAAGTTATAACAATGATCAAACAGGTTATACATGTTCTAGATAGCTAATTATGCATAAATGACATTTTAAGCATCCTGTTGACTTTTTACTTAAAAGTTTGACCCGACTTTTGACCTGGTTAGAGTGGTGATCAGGGGAAACCCTTTTGAGGTTTTATTACCCACATAAATACCAACTCATAACTACTTTTAATTCGAGATATTCCTGAGCCATTATTGACTAATCTCGAAGTCAAACCGTAATTACGACGGTTTGACTTTTAGATAAAATACTAAGCTAAACTCAACTAAAGAAGGACTAGCCGACTTACAAGAGTCCTATGCACGACTTATGATCAGTTGGACCTGCTTGAGAGCTCCAGGAATGATCAGCTTGCAAGAAAATGGTGTGTGGAACTTGTTTGCACATCATGTCCCTTTTATAGTGATTTCAAGCACCACAATTGGTTGACAACAAGGTCTACTACTGCCCACAACCTTCCAACATGTGTCACTAGTGACTAGGGGTCGTTTAGGGGCCTCTTGGAAGGGTTTAGATGCATTACAAGTCGTTTAGAAGGCTGAACAGGCAACCAGTACGTTTTTCTGCATCTGGGCGTCCCAGGCGGCCCGCGTGAGATTTTGTTAAAGGCCAAGCGGGCCGCGTGGACCTTAAATTCTGATTTTCCATTTTCTTTTATTTTGCAAGTTGTCCCTTGGCTTCACGAAAGGTCAAGTGAGCTTTATACTTGCAATTTGCCCCCTTATTATTTACCCACAAGGGCTTTAGGACTTATACCCACTTTGCCAAGTCACTGAACACTTCCGGTTAACCCGAAAAGTCTTAACTTTCAATGTTAACACTTTAACCCCTCGCACACGAATTTGATCATAACTTTCTCATACGATAACGAAACTTTATGAAATTTAAATCGTGCATTCTAGTGAGCACAATTTATATTTACAAAGCTTCGGGTTTGTCAAAAGATCACTCAGAGGTATATCTTTAACATGTTGAAACATTTGACCCCTGTAGTTTGTAATATCTCACTTTTAGCTTCGTACGATCCATGATTTATTCGTTTGATGTTATGAACATCATGTAGGGTTATTATGAAGTATATTTATTCACTGTTGACACTTAGAATCCGTATAATCACATACTTTCCATGTTTGTCAACTTTAGTCCTTTTATAACATTCTTTCACACGTTCAAACTTTATGACACGTGTCAACACATTATAGGACGTGAATTTTTGAGGTGTTACAGTCCTTGCAGGATCTATACACTGAACAAGGCAAGACTCTTACCAAACCGTTCCCTTAACCCCCGACCAGGTAGCCAACATATCTCCATATAAACCGTGGAGATATGAATGGTGAAAATCTTTTATTTTATATAGACAGTAAAATAATGCCAAGACACCACGGACAAACGATTAGGAAGAATCACCTTCAACATAAGAAAGTAGTTATTAAAGTCATTAATACATAACCAAATAAAAAGTGCGAAAAGATTAAAAATAAAAAGTATTACACTAGACACTTGTCTTCACCAAGTGATGCAAGAGACTTAGGAAAACATGGCCTTTGATTGTCAAGAACTCTTACGATCAATCTTGGATCCCGAGACTACTACACACACTCTATGATGGATGATGGATGATGGTGGTGGATGTGGGTTGTGATGGTGTTGGAGGGCGGGTGTAGTGTGAGAGAGGTGGTTTGCCAAGGGATGCCTTTGAAGTGAACCAAGCACCCCTATTTATAGCCTACACAGAAGTCTGGACACGGCCCCGTGTCCACCCTTTTTCTCTTTCTTCATTAGTTACAGTTTGTCTTTATTAGCTCCACACGCCCCCATGTCCGCTGGGCACGGCCCCGTGTGCAGAAGCATATCTGTACTATCAAGATTTGCAAGATTCTGCGAATCTTAGCGTTGACCACGGCCCCGTGTTGAGCTGGGCATGCCCCCATGTCGGGAATAGAAGCTTCTATAGCTTTGTCTTTTCTGCAGAAGCCTGGACACGGCCTCGTGTCCGCTGTGCACGCCCCGTGCTCAGCTGGGCACAGCCCCATGCTCAGCTTTCTTCTTGTTTTTTGCTTTGGGAGATGTTGTCGATGAGTCGGGCATGCCACGTTTCTTCCTTTTCTTTGTATTTATGTTGGTTTTGGCCGTATATTAGTTCCTTTTGTTCGTTTAAGCTCATTTGACCCTGTAAATTCAAAAGGAAGACAAAAACACACTTTTTCCAACATTAGTACTAAAAAGGGTTAGTTTTCTGCCTTATTTGATATAATTTATATGTTGCATTTTACACACATCAGCAGCCTCAAAACTTAGATGAGTATCTGAAATTAAAAGCAACAGAGGCTGAGGTTATAGCAAGAGGAGCATAGGGATAGATGACAGGAAATACCAGAGCTTATTATCACATGAGCTTAGCAAAGTGAGAAAACTTGAAGACTTTGCTAAGGATCTGAGTAAATCCATGTCTGAGAAGCCAATAAATCCTGAGCTTCAAAAGGAACTGAGGGATGATTATATTGTACACATTATGAAGTACAAACCATCAAAAGCAACCAGAGCTCAATTCAAAGACTGGTCATCAGATGCTCTTAGAGAAGAAATCCAAAGAATCATAAAAATGCGTAATGATCCTCTGGTAAAGCCAACTCCACCTAACTAGAAGAAAGTCAAATAAGTGGATCCGGATGAGGCATTGAAGCTTAAAAGAATGAGAGCAGAGCTTGTGGCTGCTGTTATGGTTCAGCTAGATCCATTTCCAGATAGTCTAAACTCAACATAGTTGAGACCTACAAAAGGCTTGATGAACTTAGAGCTAAAGATCCAAATGTTCCTCAAAAGCCAGTCTATCCTACAACTACTGCTTTGCCTCAACAAACCCATACTCCCAAAAAGCTTCTCTCATCATCTACTTTATCCGCAAATGCCTTAAGATAATTAAAAAGGCAAAAGCAGACTGATGAGGAAGATGAGCAGAAGTATGAAGAACACAGAAAAGAGGCAATAAAGCAGATGATGGAGGACCACATTAACCCTGCTGCTGACTCACTTGCTGCTCAACTCAGAGAAACAGTTGCAAATTTAGTCAGTAGACCACAATAATCAAACTCATCTTCAATAAGTCTTTTCCTAAGAAAACCAGCTGATCCAAAAATAGTAAAATGGAAGTCATGCTTAGAAACCCAAGTATTAACTTTGATCAGATCAGATGGTAGTGTTGAAGAGGTTAAAATGGATAGTGCATATAATCTGAATGCATACGATCTCCAAGATTTGTTGGACATTCAACTTGAAAGGGATGATGAAGAAGACATGTCCCCCCTGGACTTTGAACTACAATTCAAAGGACAAATCAGGGAGATGTTGATGAGAAATAAAGATCAGTAATAAAGAAGGGTTTTTGTATCATCTGTTGTATAGGGAGATTTGTTGGATCAGCAGCTATGACATTGTCTCCAGTAGTATATGTAGCCAGGACACAACATGTTACAAAGGAGATGTTGCTGGGTAAGAGACTCTTGATTGGGCTTTGGTGAAGGTTGTTGAAGCAGGTGATCGTGTGATCATACTTAATGTTTGTTGAAACTTAAGTTGTATTCAAATTCTATTGTTTTTTTTTTCAAAGTAAAGATTTTAAGTTTGTTAGTATATTCGTTTGATGCTTTACAACTTCTGTATTGAAGTTCGATAAATACATTTCCAACAGATATGAACATTCGACAAAGTAAAATAGTAGTTCTCGCTTTTTATGATGAAATGTATTGACTACTTTTGATTATTTGTTTAGGCTAATTATTTGTTTAGTTGTAAATCAGAGTTCAAATGCATCAACATGCAAGATTTATGAGAATAACTCATGACTAATTTAATATTAATTAATCAGAAGAAAAACTAAACTAAAAATTACAATATCTATACATCTATCTATAATTTCTATTAAAATATGGTATGCATGGTTTTCTAAAAACCACTCATGTTTACACACGGATTTTACTACTACTACTACTACTACTGCTGCTGCTGCTGCTGCTAACTATTTTGTACAATATTTTAACTTCCATGCATATACAAGATACTAGTGCTGCCACTAGAAAAAAAATGATGTCAGCAGGAGGTACTACTGACGACACGAGTTGTTACCCATTGGGCTTGCATGACACCCACCCTACCCGAACCGTGAGCCACCCGAGCCTGAACTTAGTCGATTGAACTAACTTTAAAAAAAAATACAAAGATAGCTCTCAAGCGGCTCATGGTGATGAGAAGTGCACATTGCGCCCATCGCCCACGCCATGCGCACACTCGCGTGTGTGCGAGTTAGGGTGCTTCGCACCATTAAGGGTCTACACTAGTGTTTGCCTTTAAGGAAACAATTTACAAGTCGTGCTTCTCCTTATATACCACTTCAAGTTTTGTCATCCCACCTATGTGTGACAAGTTGACAAGGCTTAATCCATTTTTTTCATCTTTGGTTGTTCCAATCATACAACTTCGAGCCTCGATATCTCATTCATTTTAGCTCCATTTTAAACATAATTTGGTTCATTATGATGCTCTCACAACGTATAACACAAACCCATGAATAGTTATTAATACAACAAATATATAAATAAAAATATTGGTGTCCACATTATTTAGCGAAAATCTTATTTTCACTAAAATTTCCAACACCGCCATATAGTAATAAAAAAAGGGTTGTAAACGAACCTAACGTTTAGCGAACAGTCCGTGAACGGTTCGGTGGGAATTTCATTTATGTTCATGTTCGTTTGTTTAATAAACGAACAAACGGTTCGGTGGGAATTTCATTTAGTTTTTGAAAATTTAAGACCATAGTTATACTATACGCTTCTACCAACATTCTTCATTTAACCGGTTCAAGTTCAGTTTGTGTTAAAACCTGTCAAACTTCTTAATTTTTGTGTCAACTATGTTTATCATAATTATGTAAACTATGTTTTATGTTAAGTACTTATTTATTTTTGGTGGATTCTTCATACCCTTTCTAATGAATAATGCAGATTTTATTTTAAAATGAAGATATAACTTTCATTTGTATTCATTTATGTTCATGAACATTTATTTGTGTTCGTTTGCGTTCATTTATGTTCGATAACTGTTCATTTTCTTGATGAACAAACACAAACAAGAAAACTCATTGGGTAAGCGTTCTGAACCAATCATGATCATGTTTATTCCATAACGAACGGACACGTTCATGTACATGTTTATTATTATTATTATTATGTAAATATTTGATAATTATATATTTTAGTATTTAAATAAGATAATACTCTGAAATACTGCAGGAGTCACCAAGGCTCTTTTGTAGAGCATAATCTAATAACTAGACTTGCCTTAAACACTAAAATTAGGTTGTCATTATTATTACTTATATACTTAATTATATTTATGTATTATTATTATTATACATTTTTTAATTATATATATATTTTTAAGGGCAAATTTGGATCATTGACGGACCATTAGAGTATCATCGTGTCACCAGCGGAACCACCCGATCATATTCATCTCCACTAGGCATAATGCATATACACCAATTCAGGAGAAAACCCAATAAATATGAGAAAAACTCCCTTATGGGAATCGAACCAATGCCCTATTGGTCACAAAGTCTTACTCCACCACTAAGATGCCATTAGACTATAAAGCCATGAGCTATTAACTATATACCTAAGTATTTATAAATATATAATGCTAATTATATTTGGGTATTAATATTATTACTATTATTATTGTTGTTACTATTTTATTATAAGTATTTTGTAATAATCATAATAATAATAATAATAATAATAATAATAATAATTATCATTATCATTATTATTATCATTATCATCTCACAAGATGTTCTTTTAGTTTTACAATTTTTTACTTTTCAATTATCCAAATTGTATTGTTTAAATTGATCATAAGACATAATTTAATATAACATAAGTTATACATTCAAACCAAATACTTAATAAAAAAAACAATTATATATGAAATTATGTGTTTTAGTTGTGATACTTAAGAATCAACAAACTATAAGATCATCTGTAATGGTTAATGTTTTTTAAGGTGCATTTTTCCCCACATCAGCATCATAACGCTCATTTAAAAAACGTGTAATTGTTAATGTCCCTTGATGCCATTTCAATCATTATTTTCCGCTTTGTTTTCTCTACATTGGGTGTTATTCTATAAATATTCATCTCTCTTCATGCCCCTGTAATGTCTGGGGGGCGGGGGGGGGGGGTGTTGGGACCGTTGTCAAGCACTTTCACGACCAATCATGGCACATTAGACCAATCGTAATGATTAATGCTCCTTAAGGGGCATTTTCCTCCACATCTACATCATAACGCCTAGGGATGACAATGGGTCGGGTTTGGGACGGGTTTAGGTAATCCCAAACCCAAACCCGGTTAGATAAGCTTGCCCCAAACCCGTCACAAAACCCGTCGGGTTTCTAGCGGGTAAATACCCATCGGTTATCGGGTATACCCGCGGGTTTCGGGTAAAACCATTAATTTAAAAAGATTATTCGTTGGGTATACTCATCTCAAAACCTATTGGGTATGTATCGGGTAACTACTAACCGATTACATTTTGTATTGTCATTATAAAAATATATATCAAATAACTACAATGTATACGGAATAGAATACTTATATACGTAAAAAAAATGGATGTATCATATATATACATATTTAATAATATAAAAGAAATTATATTGGGTATACAACCGGGTAAACAAGTACACTTTATCGGGTAACTGGGTCGGGTAAACGGGTATATCACTAAATCCCAAACCCGTCCCAAACCCGCGGAAAAAATATAAACCGTTCCCAAACCCGTCCCAAACCCGATTAACCGACCCCAAACCCGTCCCAAATGTGTCGGGTTTCGAGTTTACCCCGCGGGTTCGGGTTTGATTGTCATCCCTAATAACGCCCTTTTAAAATGTGTAATGGTTAATACCTTTTTCAATCATTACTTTCCGTTTTATTTTCTCTCCATTTGGCGTTATACTAGAAACGTCCCTCTCTCTCTCTCTTCATACCCCTATAACGCCTAAGGGGACGGTGTTGCGGGTGTTATCAAGCCTTTTCGCGCCCTTATAATGCCTTATTATGCATCACCTTACACATGACTTAATAATAAATAAAATAAACATTAAATATTGTATTAATTATGATAACTTTATTTAGTGAGGGTAAATTAGGTATTATTGCGTAGAACACTTGTACTCCATGTTTCGAAAGTTGTAACATGCGTCTCAAAGTTTAATCGAAATTATAACTTTGATATTTCTATATAACTAATGCAAATCTATGAAATAACTATTGGTAATCAAAATTCAAGCATTTGAAATGTAAACCTAGGATTAGACTTTTGGATTCTCTAAAATGAACGACTAATAATAAAAGTGTTTTTCCAAAACCATAAGGTGGAACATATATTATCTTTGAATGTGATCGATGAGACAATTGTATGACTACACTTCTTGATTCCCTTTAAACGAATGATCAATAATCAAAGTTTATGTTGTCAAAAAAACCATAAAATATATAAAATAAAACCCTTAAGCACTACGTACATGCGAATTTATCGTTAGATAATAATAAACTCAGATTATATATTCCATAAATTTGATCCGTTCAAAAGAGTGTCCAAGCAGCTGTTTGGTAGCCTCTTAATAACCATTCAGATGCTACCTCTTAATGGTTTAAAACCTCTGAATGAATATGAGGTAAGCTCAAGTCTGAATGATTAAGAGGTAACCTCTGAATGGTAAATCATCACATGTCACATTCTTCTACCTTCTTATTGGTAAAATTCTTAATGGTTCCATTAAGAGGTAGCCTCTTAATGACCATTCAGAGGCTACCAAATAGTAGCAAAATTACATGTTGCTTTCCATGTGCTAAATTCTTGAATCTAGAGAGTTAAAATAACCAAAAAGGAGAATTTGTTCTTTATGTCCCATATTCCGTACACTTTTTGGCTTTATAAAAGATGGTTTGATCAAACCTTTTGGTCCATCATCCGTAATTTGTAGCGTACTCAAATAAACGAGTTTCCGCATTGGTTTCCAACCTTTCTAACCAATTTGTAGCGTACTCAAATAAACGAGTTTCCTCATTGGTTTCCAACCTTTCTAACCACGAGTTTCCTCATTGGTTTCCAACCATTCTAACCATGACTAGAGGTGGACAGGCGATGACTATAACGACTTTTCTCTTTAGGTCAGGCTCAATCTCGTTTCTGATTTACTTTACTCTCGTCGTCTCATTAGAGACCATAAACGACATTTTTACCATCTTTATTATAACCGGGTTTAATTACATGCAGGAGGACTAAGGCCATTACTCCCAAAGGTGTTGTGGTACGTTGCATGAACAAGGTGGCTAGATGGGACGAATGCTATGATGATGAACATGAAGTACAATCATTCGATCATAAAGTACAACCACAAGATAACAAATATAAGGAATATGATGAAGGCTATTGGATCCCACATCCTCGTACAGGAATATATTATCCCAAAGGTCATGAGTGGGTGATGAAAGATGTTCCTGATGGTGCTGCTACATTCGATTACAATTATTGGTTCAGGAATGGTGACGATAATGAATATGGAGTTTGATTTCTTTGATAACATATCTCGTTACAACGCTGGTCGCAATAGAATGCTAACGAATAATATATATATAATTTGTTAGGATACAATAATAACATGAAATATGACTGTATGTGTGTCGACATTATTCACGTCTCGTAAGTTTCTATAACAACTTATCTTCCTTGTGGTTGTTGTTGCGTGAGAAGTGGTATGTTTTCATGTCTATTGTTTGACATATACTGATACGGTCTACCCGACTTGACCCGGTTAACCCACGTCTCTATGCACCTCTGCCCACGTTTATTTTTTATTGCATTGTTGATTTCATATTTCACAGTTAGTGGGATTAGTTATTGGTTAGTTTATGCATGCATTTAGTAGTTAGTGGCCCATGTTCCTCCAATGCACGTTTCCTTTCTATGCATTTGTTTTAGTATTTAAAGGTTGTTTGTTAATTGAGAATGGCAGAGAAGAAATTTGAAGAACAAATTATTTTACATTCATTACTTTCAAGTTCTATTTGCTTTGTCTATTTTGGAGATTAGCCATCTCGAATCCGGCTCTATCATTTGGTGCTTTCATTCCTCGACTCCGTCATGCCTCCCCGCAAAGAAACAACCACCATTGACGACCCCTTGCAGGCTCTACTTGAGAGGTTCGATCAGTCCCTTTCAACTAATGCCACCACCGTAGCCGAATCTTCTGCTCAGGCCAAGGCTCAGTTTGAATCCCTGCAGGCAACCATGCATCAGCAGTTGGAAGTTAGTAACAAGCTTCTAGCCGCCTTTGTCAAGGACAAGGAAACGACCTCTTTCGAGATCGGTTCTTCGTCCAACCCACCACCACCCCCTCCTCCACCACCACCCGGTCATCAGCCACCGCCACCGCCACCACCACCACCCCCACCCGGTAACAACCAGCCCCGCCCTCCCAAAATTCTGCTACCTACATTTGATGGTTCTAACCCGTTAGATTGGCTCTTTCAAGCCGATAACTACTTCAACTACTACCACATTCCAATGAACCAACGTCTCTACCTAGTTGTGTTCTATTTCACCGGTGACGCACTAAGTTGGTACAAGTATCTCTCGAACAATAGGTTACTCGGCACTTGGCCGGAATTTTCAAGAGCTTTGGAACTCCGATTTGGTCCTTCTTCCTACGAGAATCACCAGGCGACTCTTTTCAAACTCCAGCAAAAGACCACCGTTGCCATGTATCAAACTGAGTTTGAACGCCTCGCTAACCGGGTCATCGGTTTATCTCCCGAGACACTAAAGAATTGTTTCATCTCCGGACTTAAACCGGGCATTCAAAGCGAACTAGCAATCCATCATCCTCACACGTTGCATCAAACTTACGGATTAGCTCGTTTAATTGAAGACAAGCTCACTGCCGGTGTCATTGAGTCCACTGTTGGATCTGTTTCGTCCCCACAATCTGCATCATCTCTTCCACTCAAGCGCCTCACTCAAGCAGAAATGCAAGCCAAGAAAGCCGCTGGTCTATGCTTCCACTGTGACGAAAAATTTCAGCCGGGCCATCGTTGCAAAACACCTCAATTCTTGTTGTTCGAACCACCAACGGAACCGCCATGGACCGATGTGGGTCGTGAGGACACGACCCATGTTAAAGGGGCGGGTATTGATACGGTCTACCCGACTTGACCCGGTTAACCCACGTCTCTATGCACCTCTGCCCACGTTTATTTTTTATTGCATTGTTGATTTCATATTTCACAGTTAGTGGGATTAGTTATTGGTTAGTTTATGCATGCATTTAGTAGTTAGTGGCCCATGTTCCTCCAATGCACGTTTCCTTTCTATGCATTTGTTTTAGTATTTAAAGGTTGTTTGTTAATTGAGAATGGCAGAGAAGAAATTTGAAGAACAAATTATTTTACATTCATTACTTTCAAGTTCTATTTGCTTTGTCTATTTTGGAGATTAGCCATCTCGAATCCGGCTCTATCATATACTATTGTTCTTCCTCATGAAGTTTTAACTCGATTTAACTGTTTGAGATTAATACCTAGAATATTTCACCTTTCAAATTAGGATGGTTACTTGAATTTTGGATTATCAAATACTTTATAGGAAATTACAAAAATAGTCTCTGAGATTTGTTTAGAAGCTTGGATTTAGTTCTTAAATTTTTTTTCGTTGGGTTTAATACCCATGGTTGATGTTTTTTTGCAACATTTGTCCAAATCACTAATGGGGTTAATTTTTTCAGTTAAGATAATGTAGCATTACCATTTTACCCTTGGTCATAAAAACCAAACCACAAGGGAAAATGGTAATTTACTTGGATTATTATTATTATTATTATTATTATTATTATTATTATTATTTTCATAGTTATAATAATAATAATAATAATAATCATAATAATAATATTAATATTAATATTAATATTAATATTAATAGTGATATAAATAAAATAATCATGCTAAATTACACGGCTTATTTTATATGATCAAATGGTAAAAGAATAATTTGATATCAATTTAACAGAAAAAGCTAGCATCATTAGTCATTTAGACCAGAACTGAGTAAACATCAACTATGGAGACTAAATCCAACGAAAAAATAACTTTAGAGACCAAGGGGGTGTTTGGTGTTGCGTTTTCAAAATAGATTTTGCGTTTTCAAGACTACGTTTTGAAAAGCATGTAAGTACATGAGTACATGCTTCTCCAAAACTGCGTTTTGGAGGCAGATAATCACTTTTTTATCCAAACACTTTTTTAGATTATTTATGTTTTACAAACGCAATAACCACTTTAAAACGTAATCCCAAACACTCTCTAAATTCAAGATTTTGAATAAACCGCATGTAATTAACTCAATACTTTAATAGTGTACATGCGAGATGTTACGAAAATGTAAATCGATTTTAAAAGTAAAACCGGTTCTAATAAACTCACATGTCTCTAAAAAATTCTACAAACTCAATCTTTGTCACGTCCAATTAACTTTCAAGGTTGCCGATTTCAATTGCCCACAACAATTAATATAGGCCTATAGGTATCATTTCTCATCTCATCAACATGCATACAAAACATTAATTTTTTTTTTCATTATGCATTTATTTATTATATTATAAGACGATTAAATGTACCATATTGTAACTTTCAGTTACTTCAGTAGTACGTGCATCTACAAGATACTGTGCCAACATCTAATATTCGAATCTTTTGGATGAATTGATTATAGCACGAAAAAAAAAATCACATTTGGCCGGGTCCTTGCATGGATTGTAAAGCTTTCCTTATGTTAACAAACTAGAAAAGAAACCCGCGCTACGCTGTGGAAAAGCGGTCGCTATCAAGTTGTTCCGTCAAGGTACCAATCGGTATAGAAAGTGGGCCGCATGCAATGAAATGAGTTGTTTCACGTAATATGACACTATCAGTTGTTGAAAGCAGTTGTAAAAGTATATAGCGAAAATATTATAAGCATTATCAGGTTATTTACAGTGGATACCCAAAAAAAAGTGACGTCTAAGACAACCACCTAAGATTGCTATTTTACAGTGGAGATGCAAAAGAAGTTGCCTTGTGTCTACCACAACTATTTACAAAACAGGTGCTGCGTTTACAAAAGGTTGTACTTTATAATGTCACTTCATCCAAAATGAGATCGTTGTTTCCTTTTATGGGGCGAGAGATTTTGGTGTTTTCTGTTGATGTTCATCTGTAGATAAATATTGTATTCAGTTTAAAAGGAAAATTGATCATAAACTTAAGGTCAGCAACATCATCATAAAGTTAGTGTGAGCAACATCATACCTGTTGGGTTCAGTAGTCCATGTTTTCTTGTTGATTGTATTGCGGGAGTTGTGGGTTGGATTTCAGCCATCGGTGTTGGTGTCGAGACTGCTTCGCCTGCTTCTCCAAAGAGAAGGTTTGCATTAGTGTATGTAAAGGCAAAAAGGGTTTTTTTAACAAACGGGTCAATTATTGACAAATAATCTATTCAACCTGTGTATACAAAAGATTAAATGATACTGTTAAGCAACATGTGTTATAAATACCTTGTGCTATGGTGGGAGTTTCTGATGTAGGTGGGTCAAAAACCTGGTTGACCACAAAGCTTGTTGTACCTTGTCGGAAGCGGTTATTGAACTGCAAGAGGAAAATCTTCTCTTTACCTCTAATGGCCTCCAATGGTTTTGGTACTTGTTGTGGGTTGTCATAACCATGCTAAGTAACCATTTCAACGCATGGTGTATCTATCAGCGAGATAATAGCATCATTGAAAAGAGTAACCATTGTTGTTTTTGTGTTGTCAACCAACATTGCACTAACTGTTAGAAATCCGGACAGCGGAAGTCGGTGATACTTCTATCATCGTTAACATCATCATCATGGTATTCGTGTTTGTGTGTGTTTGATATGAACGTATACGTACAGAGATATGGAAAAACAGAGAAACATGAATGGATATTTCTTGAAAATATCTTGGTAGATTGTAAACGATAGATAATACATCATATATATACGGTGGTGGTGATGGTTTGTCAACCGACACACCTGTTACTAACCGCTAAATAATATCTAACTTAATTACTAACTTATGATCTAGTTATCCTAACTAAATAACACTAATAAATAATATATGCTAAGTTTAATATTTCTAACACCATCCCCTAAACTTAGCATCGGTAATGGCTCGTCACGTCGGCTTTGATGATAAACGCAATTTTTCTTTAAACTTGTCATGATTCGTCCATAGATCCACCTTGATTTGTTTCGTGATGCCGAGTACGGTAATATTGTTGTTCATTATCCATTTTGTCGCTGAAAGTCTATGATCTGTCGCTATCCTTCTTCTTTTGTCGCTAACTGCCGTCGCTAAATCTGGATATCCTTTCTTCCTTTTTTTGTTCCCGCCGTTTCTGCATCATTCTTTTCTTCATATTAACAACTGTTGTTAATTGTAATTTCCTTTTTGTCGCTAACATTCTTTTTTCTGTCGCTACAACTATCCTTTCTTCGTCGCTAATTGGTGTCACTAAATGTAATGTTCTTTGCTTTCTTTCTCGATTCCCCGTATAATCATCCGACAACAATACTATTGATTTCTTCTTTTCATTCCATGATTCATTCTTAATCATGTGTTTCTGTCTCCTCATATTATTCTTGAAGAATAAAATATCATGATTTCTTTCGACTATTTCCGTCACCATTTCCGGTGATCAGTTCCGGTTGTGACCTTCGTCTTTTCTATCGTAATAATCGTCCTCCTCTTGTTGTATCTTATCCTTGTTATTCAAAACTTCTTCACATGCCATCTCATCTCTTTCAGGATTGTCTTCTTCATTATCCCGTTTCTCGAATTCAATTTCTTGTAACATTGAATTATCTTCTTTCCGTGTTATTACTTCGCCTGTATTTCCGTTATCTTCGTGATGTCCCGATTCATATTCCATTAATGCAATTTCGTATTGCAATTCCATTATTGCAATCTCTTGTTTCAAGATTGCAATCGCGCGTAATCGGGGACTCATATAATCTGAATCGCGATTTGTTTCTCGCCTCTTCCCGTGTTTGTTTTCCATCTTCTTCATCCGTATCTTCCCAGGATCATGTAATTCTGATCCTAATTCTTCGTTTTCTAACCATGCGCTCTGATACCACTTGTTAGAAATCCGGACAGCGGAAGTCGGTGATACTTCTATCATCGTTAACATCATCATCATGGTATTCGTGTTTGTGTGTGTTTGATATGAACGTATACGTACAGAGATATGGAAAAACAGAGAAACATGAATGGATATTTCTTGAAAATATCTTGGTAGATTGTAAACGATAGATAATACATCATATATATACGGTGGTGGTGACGGTTTGTCAACCGACACACCTGTTACTAACCGCTAAATAATATCTAACTTAATTACTAACTTATGATCTAGTTATCCTAACTAAATAACA
The DNA here is from genome assembly GCA_030545235.1 of Helianthus tuberosus. Lineage (NCBI taxonomy): Eukaryota > Viridiplantae > Streptophyta > Magnoliopsida > Asterales > Asteraceae > Helianthus > Helianthus tuberosus. The sequence goes on from CM060445.1 coordinate 112,970,880, forward strand.
CTAATAAATAATATATGCTAAGTTTAATATTTCTAACACTAACATAGTACCTGTTGTTGTTAAATTAGAGGAAATGTTGTGTGCTAAATGCAGTAGTTGTAATTTTTTACGCTTACACAAATTTGGGATCTTTCTCTTCTGGGTGATTTATGCATGCAAGGGCACTGCCTTTTGCATCATACGTTTTGTTGCACCTCTTGCAACCTTTGTAGTACCAATACTTCCCTTGAATGAACTCTGTAATTGATCCTAGGCAGCTAAATGTTTTGTTCTAGACAAAAAGTAAAAAATAAGATTGAGTCAAGCTTTTTTTTTAAAGATATTTTTTTAATGAGAGGTATGTTGTGTTTTAAGGGTTTTTTATAGGGTAGTGGGGATACAAATGGAAGTATTTGGTATAGGGAAAAAGTGAAAAAAATTGCTGAAAGTGAAGGAAGATATTTTTGTGAAAAAAGCGAATATAAGCGCAATGTACATTTTGCTGGGCAGGATTCAATTCCAAAAGTTGTGCTAGGGTGATATTATTTCTTTGGTTGGTGGATGCATCATTATACCTGGCTTTGAACCTGTAAAGACATAGAATTTCAATCTACTTTCTGAATGTGTAAATATGTAATATATAAATTGTTAGGAAAAGAGATAGGTACGTTAAAGCGATGGTTTTGCATATGTTTACATCAGGGTTGAGGTAAACATGTGTAGCAGAGGTAGATGTCAATTGGAGATCATAATATATTCCGACTTTCATTGACGTGAGTGCTAAAATAGCCGGAAATGGCGCGCGCGTGAAACTGTCTTTATCTATAGTATCAGCTATCTCCTGCCATAAGGAAACCTCAATGAACTTTTCACTGTGGAGAGAAATTATTGTTTGACATATGAATTTAAGTAAGTAGATAATTATAAGCGGAAAACATATGTACCTGATATCTTCAACTTCAAACTTAAGTAGCCTTCTGTTAGAAGCTGTAGGTCTATCAAATGTAAATCTAACAAATCTGCCGATGAAGTCTGAAACGCATGTATTATATTAAACAGATGGTGGAAAATGTTATTAGAAAACAATAAGGACCTTTAATTTGTTATGATATATATTTCTTTGACTATTAGGAAAAGGAGACATACATGTCAGTATGGTATGATCATCGATGCGTTCTTTGAGATTTGCGTATGGTAGGAAGTTGAAATAGTGAAAAGGGAAACCAAAATCCGGTATGGATTCGAAAGTGGTTCCTTTGCCAAGCCTAAGAATGGCATCATGTTTGACAACGTTGTATTTATCTCTTACTTCTCCTGATAAGTAGTGACTCACACGATAGCAAGAATGAAAAGTGATTTTAGATTCAAGATGCTTTTTGGGGTTTTCATCAACAACAGCTTGTATTGCATCACCCTATTTTGTTAGGGAACGATAAAGTTATGTATGCATGTGCAAATGTAGTCTCATAAAAGAAGAAGCATGTCATTTTTGAAAACGAAAAAACTTACAGCCAAGTCTACGAACAGGTAGCAGAACTCGTTGTTGAAAGCATGTGATATCCATTTTCTTACTACTCTTACCTCAATGAGCTCTGCTGAATCCCCATGTGTAATGGTGGAAATACTTCTAGACGCCATGTCTGTCTTCCTGTTGTTAAATACGGTAAATGCGAAGTGCATTTGCATTCAGTAGAAATTCGTAAGGCATGCTTAATGTATATATAAGCACATTTGTAAAATGGACAATACATAATGTATGTTTATATATATATATGTATGTGTGTATGGGTGGGTGGGTGTGTATATATACAGATAGGGAAAGACGGTTTGTATATCTATATTTGTAATAGTCATTTTTATCATCGTATTCTACACATATATATGCAACTGTAGCTATGTGTATACCTCGCGTAAGTGTATATCGTGTAAAAAGGTAGAAAAAACAATATTTTTTGTTTGTGTAGGAGGATCCTCTTCCTATGGTATTATGAGGACTTTTAAAGCGTGAGGGGAAGTTACACGTGAGAAAGCGACATATAGTTGACCGTGGCTGAAAACTGGGTTAGGTAAATAAACGCCGAGTTTATGTAATGATTGACCTTGACTTTTATTTATAGTCATGGCATAGCATATTTTTACTGGGAATTGCTTTCTTTTAAAAACAAAAGGTAAATTATTTTCATTATGAACAAATGTTATGCGAGGTATGTAAACACGGTGGCCAGTAGCAGTTCCAGTTATAATCCGCGCCTCTATAACCTTTGGCAATAATCGGGTAACTAATAGTCTTGTTCCGTTACAAAGACCTGCCATTTGATTAATGTTTCTTAGCAATATAACTGGGACATTGACCTTTAGAATTAAAGAATGTGGTGGTAAGCCGGTAAAGGTCAATGAGTTTAGGTACTCAAGCGGATAAAGAAGCTCTAGGTCACTCTTATCGTTTGGATGAGGAATGATTGAATCGGAACTCAGGTAGGTTATAGTAGCGCCCTCGGCCATTGTAAGAACAAAGTTGTTGATCTCATCCGCAGTTTTATTTTTGGGGCAAATGATGGCTCTGTCGGAGAGGTTTGCAATTGTCGGATTTTTAAGTGTGTCATCATCATAAATAAAGCTAATAAGAGCTGGTAGAGATTTTTCAGTAGAGGGTAGCAAAAATTGTGATGGGATTTCAATATTTTTCACATCAGTTTCACCATCTGTAGCAGGTATGCCAAGTTTACCATCACCTAAATCAAGTAGCCAAGAAGAAAACCATGCGATATCATCTCATTCTTGGTTAGTTAAGTTAGGACGATGCAAGCGCATGTTTTCTGTCAATCTTAGGAGTTTGAAATGTACCCACAGGTTTGACTTAGGAAGAGATGAGTTAATAATCTCAGACTTTAAAGCCTTAGGTTTGATAGGAAGCGTTTGTCTAAAATCTTCGCCTAACAATACTGATTTTCCGCCAAAGGGCTTTGACTGATTGTCAAGTATATATTTAAGGGTCTTATCAAGCGACTCGAAGCATCTACGATCATTCATGGGAGCCTCGTCCCAAATTATAAGAGAGGTTTCAGTTAGTAGCCTAGCAAGGTGAGTATTTTTTTTTACAAAGCAAATTGAGTCATCTGTTAAATTCAAAGGAATCTTGAATCTTGAATGTGCAGTTCTACCATATGGTAATAGCAACGAAGCAATCCTGGAGGCGGCAACCGCTAAAACTATTTTTCCTGATGCTCTTAAAGCACAAATAAGAGTGGTCCATAGGTATGTTTTACCGGTACCTCCGTGTCCGTAAACAAAAAGAAGAAGCTGTTTTCTTTCTTCAAACGATGTAATAACTAAATTGTAGATGCCTAACTATTCTGCGTTGATCGCATTTTTTAGAAGATCATGGTCGGAGGCCAATTTTTGTAAGTCATAATTCTTCTCTTCTATTAGAAGACGGTTTGTTATAACAGAAAGCAAGTCAGAACGTGGCATTGGTAGTCCGTAGGTACTAAGCGATGATGAGCTGGCATTAGAATTAAGAAGAATTTCAATTTCGAATAAGACGTATTGTTCCAGATCTTGTGCGTTGATGTTAGCAGCAGATAAACCCGTTGTACGTTAAAAAGTAAGTGAAACTTCGTCACTCATTGCATGTGCGTAAATAAAGATCTTAACTCTTTGGAAGTGGTCCAAGTAGATGCTTCGGTGAACGCGTATGTCCATTCGTCGTCATTCTCAAGCAAGCCTAATTTGTCACATGCTGCACGATATGTTGGAAATAATACGCCACCAATGGTACGTATATCAGCAAACGTTTGGCAACCTCTTTGGTGTCCTAATAACATACGTAAGTAGAAAGTGTCGCCACTTGAAGGGTGAACATAAGCAAGTCTCCTTATTGCAGGTGTTTTGTTTGAAGACCTGCGAATCCAGCATTTTCCAGAGAAATCCCATCTATATTCAGAGACGTAGTCAACATATTGAAGATGTCGACCTTTTTCATCTACCTGGTTATTGTGTAACCATTCTGTTAAAGTTGTTTACCTAGCAGCAGGATTGTGCAGCACGCTTTCTAACTGTTGAGAATCCTTGAAGTTGACGTTTTGCATGTTCTCTAAATGAACAGCAAGTACTAAGACAGATGGATTTCTACTATGAATTGGGAATTCAAATATTCTGCAAACGGCCTCGTGTGGACAAACAAAACGACCGTCAACAAAGTTTTTTACCTCATCAATAGAACACGACGATGGGCGTTCGGTTTCGGCAGAAGAAGAAGGCGCCTTCGTAATTATGAAGCGAATACGATCGACACCTTTAGATATATATTTAAACAAATACTTGATGAGCATACTCCAACCGCAATATTCAACGTTGATGTGCGCCATAAAGTGAAGTAAAAGATCTTTATTCTAAGGAACAACAGATGCATCATCCATACTGATACCATTTTTTAAGATAGAGAAGCCATTCATTTCCCGTTTGTAATGTACGTAACCATTTTTGTCAAATCGGGTAGACAATTCATAGTTTTTGGGAAAGCGTTTTGAACAACAACCGTTAACCATGCAAGAGGCACTTGGTTTTAGTAAACCACATGGTCCATGTAGCATGAGGTCAGTAACAATCTTATAAAGAGCAGGTTCTAATGCTGGATCAGGAATTTGAGCTGAAATATAGGTGTCGACGTCGGCCGGAGCTTTGATTTTGTAAGACGGCTTCACCCATAGAAGAGTATGACAATGGGGAAGTCCTCTTTTTTGAAATTCTATCGTATACAAATCTAAAAGAAGTTGACACAAAACGGGAAGAAAATTCTTTACAGAAGCGAAGCTACGTTTAGGGTGTTACAAAGAACATAAACGAAAGTACCTGCAGCCACCTGACCGAAAGGAACACCAGATCTGAGGAATTTAATAAAAGCATCAACCTTAATCTGTAAAACTCTAGCAATGATGTCAGGTCGATCTTGGGCCTTAGTACATGGTGTGTCAGTTAGAAACCTTTGAATTTCAGGCCATTTAACGTTGCAAGTGAATGTTATAAAAAATTGGGGGTTTCCATGAACGCGACAAATGGCTAAAGAATCTTGATAATGTGTATACATATAGCGCGGGCCACCGGTAAATGACGAAGGCAGAATAGTTCTTTTTCCAATATCATGACCGCTCGTGTCACCACGTAACAATGCGTCATGAATTCCTTACAAAAACTTGGTTCGGAAAAGGTCTTGATGTGATAATATATAGTCTAATCTATTTTGTTCAATACATATGTATGCATCAACTAAAAATTGCTGAAACAAACGGCCACCTCTAAGCAAAAGGCTGTATAAATTAAGACGATCATGGAGCAGATATCTGTAATACATATCCATAGTAAGATGTCGTTGACCGGCGAAGCGAAGCTTAGGAGTCCACCCTTGCTCAGCATATATAAATAGCAAAGGATATTGCAACGCCATGTATAGAGGATGTAATTTACTCACTCGTTCAGGAGCAGTAGCCTTCGCACGAATAACTATATCGAAGGTAGACGACTTAGGCTGATCCGCAAACATAATGGCACCGGTAGCATCAACAGTTGGCACGTCATAACTGACCTCATTTGCAGTGTTATATAAATGGATCGTGAAGGTAGGAACATCTGCTGATAGGCAAATATCTCTAGCAGTACGGAAAAGTTTTACTAATTTATTGTTTTCGTCAAGTATGCGTAGCAGTGTGGTAACAATTTCTGAATTTAAAGAGGACATCCCATGCTCGCCAAAAAAACGAAGCCTGTTTGAAAGCTCGTGTTCAGTGTCAAAAATATACATTTGCAGAAAACGGGAAGGGGTGTCAGGAGGCGGACAAAATGCACCTAGTCGATGACACACTTTACCGCTAACCTTAAAAACATACGAACCAGTACCTAAATTTATAGAGTCATCAATTTTTGCCCCGAAAGATGTCATTGCGAACATGGAATTGTAGGCGCGAATGTTATCAAGGAATTCATGAGTTTGAAAGAGACACTTTATAGCAGCAGGAGGCTCCGTTGGATGTTTTAACGTAATACTACCGCCCTTACAACACTGGTTATATCGAGGCCTTTGATTAACGGAGCAAGATTTAAGACGCTCGTCATACCAGAAGCGCGCATTACAATATTCACAGGAATATTTACAGTCACCGATATCTAAATACATAGAGGTAGTAGCTAACAACTCTGTTGGTGTAATCGAAGAAGTAGATGCATGGTTATTAGAAGGCGTAGCACGTGATCTTTTAGCAATAACAGATAAACGCTTATTAGATAAGGATTGTAACTGTTCTATATTATCTGTGAAAGGCAAAAGAGATCCACAACAAACATCGGAAATCATTTGGGCACGACCTCTCCTCTTGTTAACAACAGGTAGTTTGTTTTCCATGGGGAAAAAAACTCTTTCCAACAAACTAAAATTTAACTTTACTAACTAAAGCAAAATGCTATTATATAAAAAAAAGGAATGATTTGTCTTACATACTAGTATTACAATAATTTATAATAAAAAAACCTTCGGAAAGCATATTTATTGGTATAAATCATATGAGAAAATAAAGAAACAAAACATGTACTGATTGGAATAAAGGTAGCTATATTTACCTGAAAAGATTAACAGCTGATTCCCTTAGAAATAACCCCAAACACTCATGTGAAACCACAGTTACACCGTATAAGATTAACACCAAGTAAAGCGAAGAGAAATCTCCTTAAAATCAAAAGGGGAAGGAAGAAATCCAAGAGAAATAAGAGCCAAATTTCCTAAAATATAATCAAGGGGAAAACAGATATTGAAAATCAAAGGGATTTAGACCAACCTGTAAGCGGACAGTCATTCGCGCAACCTTCGACAGTGTGGGCAAAGTGTAGCAAAAGTCTGAAGTAAAGGAAGGATGAAGGAGAAGCAAGGTGTTATAGCTATACCTAGCTTTCACAAATTAGATATGCAACGTGGCTATCAGAAAAAAATAGGACGTGGGAAAAAAGAAAAACTAAGGTGGGAAAAAATTTCACCTGGTGCTACTGTACATCTATCAGTATTACTTTTACCTACATCTTATCTACTTCATTCTTTTATCACCTGTTCAAGTTCAAGTTCAACTACAAATCAGCCAAGGAATTTAATTACTCAATCTTTCTTTAAGCACTTGCTATCTCACAAATAAAAGTGACGAAGGAATCCTCTGTAATCGGCTTGTTATTTAATCTCTTCGTTCAACAATTGTCCGCAGAAAACGCCGCGGTATCAAGCATCCTTTTACTCATCGGTAATGTTGAAAATATAAAAAATATATTTCATTCTTTTCACTTTTATTAGTTTTATATTACTAATATGGTTTTTTTAATTTTTTAGATGTTCTGAACTGCTCGTTGGGCTGGAGATCTTGGGCTTATAGACTACAGACTGGGCTGCTCATTGGGCTGGAACTGTAACTGGACAGCTGCTCGTTGGGCTGGATCTAATATGTTACAAATGAGATAAAAGTCTCTTATCTCATCTTGCCAGAGAGAATAATCAAGGGGCTGCAATATAAAAGTCTCATATATCATTTGCCAGAGATAATAATCAACGTCAGTCGTTTTTACCAAGATTTCGAGAATCTTCTCTCTGGGTTTTTTTCTTCTCTCTCTTAGGGCTTACTTGATCTTGTTGTTCTTGTGTTCTTGAATTAAGATCATAGATCGTAGTATAGGTTAGAGAGTGCAGATCATCGTGTTGATGATCTGCGTGTGAGAAGTGTAGAGAGTTTCTTGATTTCTTGATCGGTCGTTTCATTGTTCGCTGAGTTTTTGCGATTAATAAAGTGTTGAGTTTGAATCCACGTAATTTGACAGGTAAATAATCGAATCGCACATATCCCTCGCCTGCCTCTCTCTGGAGAAAGTTCTTCGTTATTTCCTTTCTTACACGGCACCCTATCCTCTGGTCGGCAGCCGACCAACTACAGGGTCGCTGCCATTGTTGTCAGTTGCCGGAAGCCATCGAAATACCGTATCATCCAGAGAAATCGAAATGAAATTCAGTGCAAAGCGTAGATCGAGAACGAAGGGCGCCATTCGAGTGAAAAACCGCCGCTGTTATGCCTCGCCGTTTGGCGAGGAAACCGCTGCTATGGTTGTCGTGGTGCCGGCGCTGATGGTTACGCAAGTGCTTTTGGTTTTAATCGGAGATGAAGACCTGACAATCGAAGTGGGTAGTGTCAGTAGTGGTGATATGTTTTATGGCCTGGGCTGGTGCAATGGAGCGGGTGAAGAAGACCGGTAGTGGTTGCCGTGTCTTTTTAGGGGAGAGGGCGGGGTTAAAAGGAAAAAAACCCTCCACCTGTTACTTCATGACACGTGGACCAATACCCGGCTGCAATGCAGCTGGGTGGCACTGTTAATCCGACTTTGTAAATGTTATAGGTATAATAATTCTAGTGTATCATAAAACATATAATGTTATGGCATGGCCGGCCTATTGGGTTTACCAACCTAGGCTAAGGCGTTGAGCCATCAAAAAACAATGGTCTCAACAAAATTTCTTTTCATATATTAGACTTATTTTTAGCTCATTTAAACAATACTTATAGGTTCAAGATTTAGAATTTTACTCCAAGAGTCCACACTTTCCACTCATGTTTTATTCTAGAATCCAAAAGCAGCTCTGTAACACACACACTGACCCTCATTACTTGCGGCGTCTTTTGAGTAACCAATGTGAAACTGATCGTGGATTGAGCGAAATTAGGGTCGACATTAGGAAAAATCATCATTATGGTTATTCAATGTCTCAAATCTCAATCTCAATTGCTGATTTCTTTTATACCAATTCAATAGGGTCCTGACATTAGGGATGCGCAAATGGTACACGGTACTGGTACCGAATTTACCGAACCGGGTACACTTTCGGTACCTATTCGGTACCGACTTTTGAGATTTTCGGTACTGGTCCGGTACGGTACCGGTTTTTACCCTCAAATACCGGTACCGAACCGGTACCGGTACCAAACCGTACCATACCGGGTAGATTCGGTACCGATACCCACTTTTGGGGATTTTCGGTACCGGTCGGTACCGTGCTCATCCCTACCTGACATTATAGTTCAATTAGAACCTCTAAAAACGTTGGACCAGCCCTGTGTCATGGGCATATGGAGCAAAACACTTGTCAATCATGACATGTGAATTATTAGTTACTCGTATCATTATCATTTCAAAGTGTAATGAAGACGAGATAGATAATTCATACAACTTGAAGTTGGTAAAATGTCACATGATTTGGAGGATGCTAGTGTTCTTGAAAAGGATTATGAAATACAATGACGGTGGTAGTATTTTAGGGGAACTGGCTGAAATGATAAATGGTTGTGTCATTCATATGTTAGTCATTTAAATTGTTACAAGTTGTTATATGGTTAAGAAGTTGTTACACTGTTGACATAACTTGTATGTGTGCAAGGGTATTGATTACTTTGTTTCAGTTTATTCACAGTAGAAGATTCCCAGGCAACGAAAGCTTGATGGATGCTCTGTTGGTGGTGGTCGGGTGGCGGTGGCTGTGGCTGTAACAACCCGTACTTCGGTTGTTCTTACCTTTATCGTATTTCTTTCGTAAAAACTTGTACTCTCGAGATTTGATTAACTCTATGGGTAAACTATATTTTCGACGCATATTACAACGCTTACTTAATCACGATTGTCGCATTTAAACGCTATCTATAACGCTTGATACTTAAATGCTTATCGCAACTCAAACTCGAAACGTGAACGGTTTATATTGTGTGTTAATTGTGTGATTACTTGTTAGAATGTTATGTGGTTATCAACGCAATGCTTATACGGTCGAACGCTCACTCACAACTCGATTAAACGCACCGCAACGTTTAACAAATGAACCGAAGTTGGAAAACTAACAAACGCAAACCCGGCCGTCCGAATGACCATCCGCCCGGATGAGGCCCATCCATCCGGATGGAACCCATCCGTCCGCATGGAGCCATCCGGACACCGCCACTCGCCTACTGACTTAACCCCTCGCCCTCCTCTATAAATACCCATCGTACACCCTCATTTCAACACTTTGATACTCACATCCGCTCCCAAGTCTCAGACGCGATTGAAGGACTTTTTGTAAGCTTTTTCTCTCAAATCTTCTTCAATCTTCATCCCATTTCACTTATACTCCATATTCTTCATCAAAATCACACTCACGCACTCACACACTTTAACTTTTATCAAAAACCCTTGATTCCAGCCATCTCGAAGATGGTTTCCACTCATTTTGCTTAGGTAAACTGTTGTGGAGCATCATTCACTCGAGATGGGATCAAGTTAGAAAGATTTCTACGTTTTTCAACATTTTACGACTAGTGTTGAACTTTTCTTCGGTTTTTACACAACATTGACGGAATCGGGACTCAGTCAGACTCTCAACTCGTTCCTTAGTCGAAAGTCGGCTTGAAAACTGATTTCCACCAAAGAGATGGACCGATTAACGGGTCAAACATGAATCTTCGTCAAGAACAGCACGTTTGTTCGAATGCGCTGGGCTCATCCAGCCGAATGAACTGGATTTGGTATTTTCCGTTGTTTGACACGTCATCACGCCGTCTCCGTTAACTTAAAACTTTTTACTTAGAAAATTTTACAAAAAGTTCAACCACAGACCATCTGCCCGAATGGCCATCCGTCTAGATGGAACCCATTCGTCAAGATGACCTGACCCTGACAATTTCCGTTGTTTAATTCTTGTTACCACGATTACTAAACGCTTTAAACTAAACCTCAAATTTTAACGGTTCACAAATGACCACGGATTATCCGAATGGCCATCTGTACGAATGGAACCCATCCGTTCGGATGCAGCTCACCCGCCCGGATGGACTAGACCCATCAATTCGGATAGTCTGTTGAACACTTAACCCACTTTTTACCCCACTCGATACTCTGACTTCGACCGTGTCAGCACTTGGAAGACTTATGCTTCTGTTCCCATACACAGGCTGATCCGGCGCTCCCTTCAATCCAATCCAGATTGTGTTTACTTGCTAAACACACACTATGAGTATACTTGAACCCATTTTCGTTTAACTCACTTTTGGATGTTACGTACGTTCTCTATCAAAACACAACACATAACGCAAACACTTTATAAATGCTAACCGCTCCCGCATGCTATACGTGATTTGTTGAATGCTTGTTACTATGCTTACACAGTGTTACACTAGACCACCTCTAGCAACTCTAGTACTATAGGTTGGACTCAGTACCTGTGTGACAGGGGTTGCTAGGGATCACATTACTTTACTTCACGTGTTCACTTCGGTGAACATGTGTCGCACATACTCTACAACGTAGTCTCGTGGTTAGGTTGTATCATTGTTGATAGTTACATGCTTCGCCCGTTACGTGTTACATGCTGGTTATGCGTAAACATTTTTCATACTATTAACTCTGCAAACTTGTGTACTCACTTTTACTTTATGCATTGACTTTTATTTTAACATATGTGACAAGTTAATTGGATGTTATACTGCAACAAGTTAGGAAGTCTAGAAACTCACCAAATAAATGTAAGTTGTCGGAATGGAATTTGTTTTTGAGACTGAATATCTGTAATGATTGTTTTGCTTTATTTGTTTAATAGTATGGGATATTGAACCTTTAAAATATTGTCATTAATAGTTGTCATGGATTCTCATGAACAATCTGTTTCGCTCTGTGCCACGCCCCGATGATTCTGCCATCGATTGGGGTGTGACAGATTGGTATCGGAGTCATAACTATAGGGAATTAGGTCGAGTCGTGTAGAATTGACCTAGTCTATAGTCTAAGTACCAACAGACCAGCTTCGTGCGAACCCAGTAGGGGTTTCGTACGAACCCGCCTTTGATACTCTCGTTCGAACCTACAACGCTTACCTTCGTACGAACCCACGCACATACAGCTTCGTACGAAGGAGCCTTTCCTAAGGCGAAATACTAAATGCCTTTCCTAAGGCTAACACAATACACACGTTTTGAAAACGCTCGCATAACACAAATGAGTGATTGTGTTGAGATTAGGTGTGAAAACCAAGAACTCTCGAAGAGATCACTCACTATACGCGTATTTTACTCTCAGCACGAGAATCTCCGTTGAGTTAGAAGTGATATCCACATCTCAACGGGAATCTCCATCTCTATCTCGTGGTTGTCTCAACCACCATTAGGAGCGAAGTTGTTATGTGAGGGGTGAAACCAGCACCTTAATGACACGTTCCACTCCCTACTTCGATTTTACAAATCTCACCAAGGTCTCGAGTGTTCCAATGACTCGAGTCACGTAGTAACTGAAAGGATGAGTGTCGCTCGCCGTAATGCGGTGAAAGCACAGTCTATTAGGCCAAAGCATGGACCCGAACTCGTTGGGAATAATCGAATCACTTTCGGAAGTCGACGTCTAACACCCAAGGCACTCTATTTCCGATTTAAGCCTGCAATTGTCAATTTTACGCATCATCGATTTTATGTATTTATGTGTTTCGATTTTGGAGATTTTACCCTTCTCGCTCCGCAAAACGCGCACAACTTGCACAGCCCCTTTAATCTAAAACGCTAACTAATCGCGAACAAACTAAGAACCCTCGTACGCTAAACTCCTCGCTTACGCTAATCGCTACCGCTCGCATCTCTCGAACGCGTTACGCGACCTTGAAAGATAGGTGAATACGTGCAAAATATATAGGTGAATACGTGCAAAATATGTGGATTACGTGAATTATGTGCTCATACGTGCTTATGTGTATCCATGCTTATGAGAATTATGTGCATACGTGATTATGTGCCTACGTGTTCCTGAGCTTTATGGAGTAATAATAATAATAATAAAATGGGTTGTAAAATGCTAAAATTTTCAAACAACCTCCGATATAATCGAATCTCATCTAATTCTTATGACGACGTCTGCTGCAAAACTCGCACGCGACGATGTCGTCATTTGGATCTCATACCCACCGTGCTGCCGGATGAAACCATACTGACAAACGCATCGCATCACTTGTGGCCAAGGAAATGGCCAAGGTCATACCCCACATTGTCAGTGAAATCAATGAGGTCGGCAGCAAATCATGCGTTGAATCAAAGAGTGAAGCACCTCGAACTCCCTTCAGTTTCAAACAATTTAAAGCCTGCGGTCCTGCAAACTTCACTGGAGAATATGGACCTAGTGCAATGTTTCAGTGGTTTGACTCGATCGAGGTCACCTTCAGGAAAAGCGGATGCCTAGAGAACCTAGGCAATGTGAATGCCACTAAAGTCTTCCGGTCCATGGCACTAAACTGGTGGACCGCTGAGCGCAACAGGCGCGGTAACGATGCAGCTTATGGCCTCTCATGGTAGGAGCTCAGGGAGCTTATGATGAAGTAGTACTGCCTCCTCACGAAGTCCAGAAGCTGGAGAATGAATTATGGCACATCAAGCAGGAAGGAGGTGACAACCCTGGTCTCACCGGTCGTTTCAGGCAACTGAGTATTATTTGTCCTAGTCAAGTGGACACGCCTGATAAGACAATCAAGAAGTACATTCGAGCTATCCCCGAATGTGTAGCTGATTTTGTTCATGCAGCAAGACCTGCTACTGTTGAGGAAACCTACCAACTCGCAGCTGAGATCAACAAGAAACGAGTCTTGCCTGGAGCTTTCAAAACCTCAACCAAGAGTCTCAATCAGCAACCGCAACTCCCAGCACTGACAATGCAGCATCTCAAGGTTCAAAGTCTTCATGCCAGATCCGCGAGCGAAAGAACAACAACAAGAAGAACTATGCTACCACCACCGCAACTCCATTCAATGCAGTCCCCGTACAGCCCAACAAACAAAATCGTCCAGTTGCTACTACCAACGCACCGCTTACCAAGCATGCGTATACTGGTATCCACCCTCTATGTCCCACTTGCACTTATCATCACCCGACAGGGGTCAACTGCCATTTCTGTGCAAACGGCAACATCTATGGGCACTTTACTGCTCACTGCCGCTCAGGCCCCCGCCAGCAAGCTGCTCAAGCTCTTCCAGCACCACCAGCTCAACCCCTTACTCTTCAGGGTAACCCAGCAGTTCCAGCACCCGTTGCTAATGCTCAAACCTGCTACACTTGTGGTGACCCTAACCATTTTGCTAACGTATGCCCGCACCGCATCGTGAAACAAGAGCCCCACCAGCAGCAACCACCACAGTAGCAACAGCAGTAGCAGCCACAACAAGCAGCCCGCGGAAGAACCTTCAATATCAATATCCGCCAGGCTCAGACTGAAAACAATGTTGTCAATGTTACGTTCCTCGTTAACGGTATTTATGCTTCTTGCTTATTTAATACTGGAGCCGATAACTGTTTTTTGTCGTTTGAATTCGAAAAGCTCCTAAAACGTAAACGCGCAAACCTCCCAACGACCTTCGACGTAGAAATTACCACCGGAAGAACCGTCACCGTCAGTTTCGTTCTCCGTAATTGTACTCTCAAACTCAACAATCACATCTTCTCGATCGATCTCATTCCTATGCAACTTGGTAGTTTCGATGTCATAGTAGGCATGGACTTTCTTCGTGAAAACCGTGCCGAAGTCTTTTATTTCAAAAAGATGACCCGTTTCTCTCTTTCAAACGGTGATCAATTATGTGTTTATGGTGAAGCATCCTCGAAAGAACTGAAACTTATGTCATGCATTCAAGCAAGCAAGTATCTCCGTAAGGAATACTTGGCTTTCTTAGCCCACATCGTAGTAGTGGAGGAGGAAAAGAAGCCGATGGAAAAGGTACTTGTGGTTCGTGATTTTCCTAATGTCTTTCCTGACGATTTACCCGGTCTACCTCCTGCTCGTGATATCGACTTTCGTATCGACCTTATCCCTGGTGCAAACCCTGTTGCCAAAGCCCCTTATCATCTCGCACCGTCCGAAATGCGTGAACTTTCTAGCCAACTCCAGGAGTTACTTGATAAAGGTTTCATACGCCCTAGCACATCCCCTTAGGGCGCACCTGTCCTTTTCGTGAGAAAGAAGGATGGATCGTTCCAGATGTGCATCGATTATAGGGAACTCAATAAGCTTACCATCAAGAATCGCTACCCTCTACCCCTAATCGACGATTTATTTGATCAACTGCAAGGCGCTACCTGTTTCTCTAAGATCGATCTATGTTCTGGCTATCATCAGTTGCGAATACAAGAGCAAGACATCCCGAAAACCTCTTTCCGTACCCGTTATGGCCATTATGAATTTGTGGTAATGCCTTTTGGTCTCACAAACGCACCCGCAGTCTTCATGGATTTGATGAACCGAGTGTGTAAACCATTCCTTGATCGTTTCATTATTGTGTTTATCGACGACATCCTTATCTACTCGAAGTCGAGAGCTGAACATACGCGACACCTTCGTTTGGTTCTCGAGCTTCTCCAAGGGAATCGTCTCTACACCAAGTTATCCAAGTGTGAATTTTGGCTCGAGAAGGTTCAATTCCTCGGTCACATCGTTAATACTCAAGGAATTCACGTCGATCCCATGAAGATAGAAGCCGTCAAGCGTTGGATCAACTAAAATCTTCGTCCGAAGTCCGTTCTTTTCTCAGATTGGCTGGCTATTACCATCGATTTATCACTGATTTCTCTTAAATCGTCGTTTCTCTCACTGCCCTAACGCATAAAGACAAGCCTTTTGTTTGGGGAACCGAACAAGAGGATGTCTTTCAAACTCTTAAGCGTATGCTTTGCAATGCTCTCGTTCTCACCCTACCCGACGGAAACGACGACTTTGTTGTTTATTGTGATGCCTCTAACCTAGGTCTAGGTTGTGTTCTTATGCAACGAGACAAGGTTATCGCGTATGCGTCTCGACAAATCAAGGTCTACGAGAAGAACTACACTACCCACGATCTCGAACTCGGTGCAGTTGTTTTTGCGTTAAAGATTTGGCGACACTACCTTTATGGTACCAAGTGTACGGTCTTCACCGACCATAGGAGCCTACAACACATCTTGAACCAGAAAGAGCTAAATATGCGCCAACGCATATGGGTTGAACTTCTCAACGACTACGATTGCGAGATACGCTACCGCCCAGGCAAGGCAAACTTCGTTGCTGACATTCTTAGCCGATGAAGCTACTTACATAGTGTTCGAAACGTTCAAGCCCAACACGACCTCGAAGCCCTCATTCACGACGCTCAACACGCTTGTTTTCTCGAGAACACTTTGAAGGAAGAAAGAATTTGTGGAACTGAAAACCAGTTATTGAATAAACCGAATGGTATTTTTCACTATCTCGACCGTATTTGGATACCTAGTCGCAATAATCTCCAAGAGATTTTGGTGACTAAAGCCCACAAATCTCGATATTCCATTCACCCCGGTGCCGACAAGATGTACCAGGACCTCCGTGCCAAGTACTGGTGGCCAGGAATGAAAAAGGATATCGCGTTGTATGTTTCAAAATGCCTGACTTGCTTGAAAGTTAAGGCCGAACACCAACGACCCTCTGGCTTACTCGAACAACCCAAAGTCCCAATGTGGAAATGGGAGAGTATAGCTATGGATTTCATTACGATACTCCCTCACACTCCATCAGGTCATGATAGCATTTGGGTTATTGTTGATTGTCTTACAAAATCCGCTCACTTTTTACCGATACGAGAAGACTTCAAGGTTGAACGATTAGCACGAATCTATACCGACGAAGTCATTTGTCGACATGGACGCCTCGTGACATCATCTCTGACCGCGATGGTCATTTTACCTCGCGTCTCTGGGAGACATTCCAAGCTGCTCTCGGTACGATCCTTAATCTCAGCACTGCATTTCATCCCCAGACCGATGGTCAGACTGAACGCACGATCCGCGAACTTGAAGACATGCTTCGTTTGTGCGTGATAGATTTTGGTGGTAATTGGGATTCACATTTACCTTTAGTTGAATTCTCGTGCAATAACAGTTATCACACTAGTATTCAAATGGCACCCTTTGAGGCATTATATGGTAGAAAATGTTGATCGCCTATTGTATGGCATGAGATCGGAGACGCTCAAATCACCGGTCCCCAGTTACTACAAGAAACGACTGACAAGATCCTCCAGATAAGATACAATATCTTGAAAGCTCGGAGTCGTCAAAAGAGCTATGCCGATAAACACCGCAAGCCCCTTGAGTTTGAAGTCGGTGATCACATACTCCTACAGGTTTCACCTTGGAAGGGGGTCATCCAATTCGGCAAGAAAGGAAAGCTAGCACCACGATACGTGGGTCCCTTTAAGATTTTGGAAAGAATTGGCAAAGTGGCCTACCGACTCGAATTACAGGAGGAACTCAGCAACGTACATCCGACTTTCCACGTCTCAAACCTCAAAAAGTGCCTAGCTGAAGAAAATCTTCATGTACCTCTCGAATACTTGCAATTAAACGAGACTCTGCACTTTAGGGAAAAGCCAATAGAAATCATGGACCGAGAGACCAAGAAACTTCGAAGCTCTCGCATTCCCATAGTGAAGGTTCGCTGTGAAGGCAAACGCGGTGCCGAGTTCACTTAGCAACTCGAAAGTGATATGAAAGCTAAATATCCACAACTCTTTGTTACATCTACTACTTAATTTCGGGATGGAATTCCCTAAAGTAAGGGATACTGTAACAACCCGTACTTCGGTTGTTCCTGCCTTTATCGTATTTCTTTCGTAAACGCTAGTACTCTCGAGATTTGATTAACGCTATGGGTAAACTATATTTTGGACGCATTTCAAACGCATATTACAACGCTTACTTAATCACGATTATCTCATTTAAACGTTATCTATAACGCTTGATACTTAAACGCAAACTCGAAACGCGGATTGTTTATATTATGTGTGTTAATTGTGAGATTGCTTGTTAGAATGTTATGTGGTTATCAGCGCAACGCTTATACGCTCAAACGCTCACTCACAACTCGATTAAACCGCAACGCTTAACAAGCGAACCAAAGTTGGAAAACTAACAAACGCAAACCCGGCCGTCCGAATGGCCATCCGCCCGGAGGAGGCTCATCCGTCCGGATGGAACCCATCCGTCCAGATGGAGCCATCCGGAGACCGCCACACGCCCACCGACTTAACCCTTCGCCCTCCTCTATAAATACCCACCGTACACCCTCATTTCAACACTTTGACACTCTCATCCGCTCCCAAGTCTCAGACGCGATTCAAGGCCGTTTGGTAATCTTTTTCTCTCAAATCTTCTTCATTCTTCATCCCATTTCACTTCTACTCCATTTTCTTCATCAAAATCACACTCACGCAAACACACACTTTAAATTTTCTCAAAAACCCTTGATTCCAGCCATCTCGAAGATGGTTTCCACTCATTTTGCCTAGGTAAACTGTTGTGGAGCATCATTCACTCGAGATGGGATCAAGTTATGAAAGATTTCTATGTTTTTCAACATTTTACGACTAATGTTGAACTTCTCTTCCCTTTTTACACAATATTGATGGAATCGGGACTCAGTCAGACTCTCGAGTCATTCCTTAGTCGAAAGCCGGCTTGAAAACTGATTTCCACCAAAGAGATGGACCAATTAACGTGTCAAACATGAATCTTCATCAAGAACAGCACGTTTTTCCAAATGGATTGGGCCCATCCGGCTGAATGAACTGGATTTTGTATTTTCTGTTGTTTGACACGTTGTCACGTCATCTCCGTTAACTTAAAACTTTTTGCTTAGAAAATTTTACAAAAAGTTCAACCACAGATCATCCGCCCGAATGGCCATCCGTCCGGATGGAACCCATTCGTTCGGATGACCTGACCCTGACAATTTCCGTTGTTTAATTCTTATTACCACGACTACTAAACGCTTTTAACTAAACCTCAAATTTTAACGGTTCACAAACGACCACGGATTATCCGAATGGCCATCCGTCTGAATGGGACCCATCCGTCCGAATGGAGCCCACCCGCCCGGATGGAACCTATCCATCCGGATGAACTAGACCAATCCGTCCAGATAGCCTGTTGAACACTTAACCCACTTTTTACCCCACTCGATACTCTGACTTCAACCGTGTCAGCACTTGGAAAACTTATGCTTCTGTTCCCAGGCGCAGGCTGATCCGGCGCTCCTTTCAATCCAATCCAGATTGTGTTTACTTGCTAAAACACACTGTGAGTATACTCGAACCCATTTTCGTTTAACGCACTTTTGGGTGTTACGTACGTTCTCTATCAAAACACAACACACAATGCAAACACTTTATAAACGCTAACCGCTCCCGCATGCTATATGTGATCTGTTGAATGCTTATTACTATGCTTACATAGTGTTACACTAGACCGCGTCTAGCAACGATAGTACTATAGTTTGGACTCAGCACCTGTGTGACAGGGGTTGCTAGGGATCACATTACTTTACTTCACGTGTTCACTTCGGTGAATCTCACACCCCGATATTTCCACATACTACCAGTGGGCCCGGTGGGGAGTATCGTGACGTAGTTGATATCATCATAGTCAATTAACACAATTTTAGCATAGCGTAAGTCTTGGAATACAAAATATTATTACAAACCCAAATGTCTGAAAATATCAAAGTATTTATTATAGACGAGCCTGTAATATCAAATCCACATGTAGATCTTTACAGAATGTATAAAATGAAGTTTAGCAGACTTTAAGGCATCTTTAAGGATTTGCAAGATCCTCTATTTCGACACCGAGCAACTCCCAGCCTATTACGAGTAGTACCTGTCACTTAGTCTTTTGAAAATACGCCAGTTTTCGCTGGTAAATACAATTGACGGACTCTTTTGAAAAAAAGTTTATGAAAATTGATTTAAGCGCACAAGGCACAAACCATTTATAACTTGGGACAACCTTTAATAAAATCTTGTATACAGTTTTACATGTTTGTCATACATATGGGGCCGGTTTAGAAGCCGGCCATGATTAACCGACTCAACACTTTTAGAACCTACAAAGGAGTTATCCCCAACATGTGGGTTATTTAGCATTTGCATCTGTCAGGTGTATGCCTACAACCCGTGCATAGGTCGTGGCCATTTTCAAATGAAATGAGCCGAGGATATCCAGGACACGGTCGTATTAACCCCCAATGCTTATGTTATCAAACAAGACAGATTAAAACGGGTTATGTAAATTTATTAATCACAATCCGATTAACCGATTTCATACCTGACCAAGTGGTATTATTATAATACCATATCCTAAGCCCGTATAAGGGAAAATAACTTAAAAGTATTTACTTGAGCTAATACTTGATTCACAGTAAAATAACTCAGTCGTATCCAATCTATCTAAATGCAGGTAGCTTTTACCGGGTGGCTCTACTCTGGAGCGATGGTAATATATAACCAATTCAGAATGCTAACGGTCTTATTTAAGTTGTAGACTTAAACCGGCTAGCTTAAAGTATCTAAAGCGGTACGACACGCTAGAATAAGCGATGACCGGAATAGAATGTGATTTAGACCCGACAAGTTTGGATACTTGTATAATATGGGTAAACTAAACACATTAGGGATTTTGAGATAAAAACGATAAGGTTAAACCCGTTTCGGCATACTTACGTAAACTAGTTACATAAACCGATCCGAATGCGTAATTGCAAAACGGGCAACCAAATGAACTATATACAAGTCTCATATGTTATTATGCTTAAAATGTGTTAATACATCAGTAGGATGTTAACATATATGCCCAAAAAGTATTTAAAACCAAATTAAGTCCCGTAGGGGCGTTTTGGTCATTTCACCCTTTATAAAAGAGGTTTTAAAGCAAACTCAGATTCTGATCTTTGGTAATCATTAAAAATATTTATTTTATCACATTACATCAGTAAGATATTATATATATATGAGGTTTACCAATTATGGCCAAAATATGCCCCGAAAGGGCATTTTGGTCATTTCACATATGCATTTAAGGACATTTTTGGAAGTTTGAGTTCATAACTTATACCTACTATAATGATATTAAATGTTGTTTAAAAATTCAGTAGGTAACAAGTCTTAGGTGTTAATTATGGTTTAAAACCATACTATGCACCTAAATAGCGTAAAAATCGCTAATTGGCGATAATTAAGGTGTTTTATGGAAATCTGAGATTTTGATCAGTTTTGAATGCTCAAAATAATTTATTTAATGTATGAAATCAGTAGGAAAAGGTTTGGCATTCAAATCATTTGTTAATCTCATTTTATGCATGAAAAGGGTATTATCCTCATTTACCGAATTACACAAGAACTCCATGATACGATCAGATTATAATCTGATCAAAAATTCCAAAAATCCCTAAAAATAATATGTTAATAGTAGGTAATGAGTTTTGGGTAAAAACCTATGCTTACACATGACTTATGCAAAATATCGTAATTTAATTAATAAAAGCTTTCAATTTACGATATCGAGCATAACTTCTGTTTGAGACCAGAATCTGATGTCAAATTTTCGGGACATTCTTATATATCATAAATGAAGGTTTTTGTCCTCCCACATTTTCAAAATTCTCATTTATATGTCAGAAGGGCAAAATGGGCATTTATAAGCATAATAACGGACATGAGCATATAATTCGGAATATACATGACTAGGTAGTAAAACTCTAGAGGGTTATACTACAATATAAAGTGGTCCTAATGGAAGCTTAAAACATGGAAGAATCAAGCTTTATCAGGTCAGAACTGAAACTCAAAGCGAAAGTCAAGCTTTTGCGACTTTCGGTTGCAAACCGACCCTAAACTCAGAATTATCGGGTTGAACATGCTTAGACATGTTCTAATAGTAATTACCAAGTTATTAGAGTGTTAAAATATAATTTATAACCTCTGCATCATTGGTTTTAATTATTATTTATAATTCTGCCAAGTTTGACTTTTTAACAAAATGGTTTGACCCGACAATTAACTAAGCAAACGAAAGAATTAGGAGGTGCCCTTTTAAGGGTTAATCACCTACCTAACTATGGTCACATAACCACATTCATCTCGAACAGTGGCTGGACCATTTGAGATTAAACCGAAAGGCAAAGCTAATTTACGATAACTTGACTTTTCGTTTTTTTTAAATCATAAAACTGAACTAAAGAGGGGGCTAAGACACTTACAAAAGGTTCTAGCTATCTTTTCTACTAAAAAGAATTCCCTATTCAGATCAGGAGGCTCCAGAACTTGAGAGAGGAGAAGATTGAATGAAATGTGCAATTGAAATGGATGAGTTCATGGCCTATATATAGTTTTTGGGGAAAGATTGGATCATGCCAAGTGTTTGAGAGGTGTTATAAGATGATGAGATGTGTTACCTGGTTTCTAAAAACAATTAACAAGTTTCTAGATTCATTTAGGTGGTATGTGTGGGCTACAAGCAAAGAAACAAAAAGAAAAAAATATAATCTGCAGATCAGGGCCTCGCGGCCCGCGTAGATGGGCGGCCCAGGCCTTCGCGGCCCGCCTGGGCGTCTGCCCCAGCTTCAAAGTTTGGCAGTTGGACAGTTTCGGTCCCTGTGCTTTATTGCCCACATTTCAATTTCCATTTATGACATAAAAGGCCCAAAACTTCATATATCCTTTATGTTAAGTTAGTATAAGATACTTAACTTCTAAGCATCTCAGGCGCATCCGGTAGTATAACCAGGCATCATAAACTTCTCGGTTTGCATAAAAGGTCCTGTTAAGGTGTAGTTTCGTCTGTTGATATTTTTAGTCCTTTTAACGTGTAAAGTGACGCGTAATAACATTTATCGATATCAAAGTCTTCCTAGGCCCATTCTAGGCATTCCTGAGCGTATGCTCAATTATTACGATGCTCCAGTTCGCTTAAATGGTCACTCAAAGGTGTATTTTTCGACATTGACGCTTTTGGTCCCTTTAACGCGCAAACTTGCGCGTATCATCATTTAATAGCATCAAAGCCCTATGCCCATATTAAGCATTTTCAAGAGTATGATTGCACATCATAATGCTTCGGGTTTGTTAAAAGGTCATTCAGAGGTATAATTAAACATGTTGACGCTTTTAACCCCTATAACTCGCAAACTTGCGCGTAACATTACTTATTGGCATAAAAGCCTAGATTGGCCAATATTAGGCATTCCCGAGAATATGATCAAACATTATGAAGCTCTCGATTTGTTAAAAGGTCACTCAGAGGTAAGAATTAACATGTTGACACTTTTAACCCTTCGACGCGCAAACTTTCACATATTTATGCAAACGGCTCCTCTCGTCCAACAAGTGGCTCATTTGAAAATACGGACACCGTATGAGGTCACTCAGAGGCCTAGTTTAGGCATGTTGACACTTATGGTCCTTCTATAATCAAGGTTTTTGATTTTGACGAAATTAGTCCCTCTTAGTCAACGTTTGACTTTATTAGGGTTTATTACACGTGTCAACACATCATTGGACACGATTTTACGAGGTGTTACATCCTCACCCCCTTAAAAGAAATCTCGAACCCGAGATTTGCTCAAAAATATGGAAGTACTTTCTGTCGTATAATGAACTTAACTTCCGTAGTATATTAGGAACCTCTACGGGCATCCCAATTGACCCATTCAATAGGTACATGCTTCCTTTCAGAGCTTTTTAACCTGTCGATCCTTGATCAATATAGGTCTTTCAATAAACCTCGGGCATTCATCAATTTGTACGTCTTTATGAGACATTGCTAGCGATTTATCAGCTAGACATTTCTTTAAGTTAAAAATGTGGAACACATTGTGAATTCCACTAAGCTCCTTAGGCAAGTTTAGCTTATAAGCTATACTACTGATACATCCGATGATCTCGAATGGTCCTATATATCCAGGGCTTGATTTGCCCTTTATACTGAAACGTATCGTACTCTTCCATATTGGTATTTTCAATAGAGTCTTGTTCCCTACTTGGAACTTTAAGAGATCTGTGTCTTTCTTTTGCATCTCTCCTTTGCCAATTTCTGGCAGCTTTCAGATGATTACGGATTCATAATATCCTATCCGTCGTCTTTTAGGGCAGTCTCAGATTCTGATAATTGGGTTTTTCCCCAACTCCTGCCAAATAAATGGGCGTTTGACACTTTCTCTCATACAAGGTCCCTAATGGAGCGTCCTTGACGCTTACATAATGTTATTGGTTATAGGAGAACTTAATTAGGGTGAGATAGTCATTCCAACTACTAGCTGAATCAATCTTAAGGAATTAACTACCCTCATGGTTAGTCAAACAAGTCGACGATCCTGGGCAGCTAATAACGATTCCTAATCGTTTCCTATTTGGTTTGCGGTAATCAATGCACAAGCGTATTGCATCGTGCTTTCCTTTATCAACAATACTCGGAGCTCATAAGACGATAAGCTAGGATATACAAGCCTTTCTCTAAAAACTCATCTGGTTAGTTCTCAGTTCTTCCATTTCCGTTGATGCTAACCGATATAGAGCTTCTGTAATAGATACAGCTCTTAATAGGATGTCAATCCTAATTCCACTTTGCCTCTCAGGAGGTAAAACAAGGTAGTTTTACAGAGAAGAAATCAAATTTTCCAAATATGATAGAGGTAGCTTCAATCTTCGACCTTGGTCCACTTATCGTCGCTTGTGCCATGCAAATGACACATCTGTTTTACGAGTGCACGGATGCCTTAAGTATAGACGCCTACTTAGGCATTTCTATAATGGATATCTTCTTTGAATACCACTAGCTGACTTTAGTACAATATGACCATTGGTATATCTTAGTGGTTCCACGCATTAAACCTCCATACTGATCAGGCATGGAAGCAATCTATGGGACACACTAGGATACGCCAATCCTTATATGGCGCTTTTGTCAAACATAGTTAGCACTCGTAGTTGATAGAAATCAACGAGAAAATAATTAAAATAAAATATTTTGTCGTACTCTATTCGAAGAAAGAGTACTCTTAGATTTTTCAGAAAGATTCATCGTCGATAATAGAAGAATCGGTTACAATGGTTTCCTTGGTAAGTTATACCTTGTGGGTAATATAAAAGTTTGCTAAGCTTATGGTCTATGAAGACTTATTATTGCCTGTATTAAAAACAGGACACTTAGCAGAAATTATCATTGGTAAATGATAAGGAATGTACTTAATGACATCATGTACTCCCTCTTGGCATTCATCAGGTGAGTTCAGGCATTTCCTTTCTTAGCATTTCCAGACTTAGCTGCACCTTCTTTGGCAGCTTTATGGCATCTAGTTCTGATGTGGCCTTTCTCACCACAGCCGTAACAGACTGCATTCTTTATGTCCTTACATTCATGGGACTGATGACCAGTTCCTTTGCAGATGCCACACTGCTTTGGTCTTTGTTTTATTCGACACTGTCCCTAGTGTCTTTTATAGCAGTTCTTACATACAGGCTTCTTACTGAACTTTTGTTGGTTCTTATTAAGCCCATACTTGCTCTTTTTCTTAGATTTCTGGGAGTTATCCTCCTCCTTTGGTTCAACCTTCACATTCGAAGGGTAAACAAAGCTCTTTTCATGAGCAATTGAATGTGGTTTTGAATGAGATTTGGAGCGAGTTGCATTTGGCTCTTTGAACTGTTTCATGACCTTTTCCATGGCCTTTCTAACTACTGCGTCTACCTCAGCTTGGAGATTAACTCCATTAATATTGGGGTTTACGTTTGTAGCATTATTAGCTTTTGTCGCATTAATAGTATCGCGACTGTTGTCTACCTCATCCGAGTTTGCCATACTCGAAGCTTGGTACTAACCACCAAATTAAACAATTGTTAGTCATCATCCTGATGACCTGACATAGATTAGCCACGGCATTCATAAACCGTATAGGCTATTATGTTCCGAACATTCCTACTGAATGTTATTTGAAGGAATATTAGTTTCATTTAGCCTAGGTTACAAGAGAACCATCAATGGCATTTAAGGTTTGGACCAAGTCCATAACCTTTTTGATAGGGGATCACAATGTCACAACTGTCTTTGTTACATAGACGATTATGAATAGCTCGAAGGCTAACCTTAAAGGACCTTTAATATATATATGGCAAAGAGGCCCGTCACTAGGGACTTAAAAGGATATGGCATAAAGCCTAGTCATGAAGGACACAAGTAATCATATGGCGCGAAGGCCTTGTCGCAAAAGACCTTTAGATATGGCACAAAATGGCCTTGTCACAAGGACATTATAAGATATGGCACCAAAGGCCTGTCTCAGAGGACATTATAGAATCTGGCACAAAAGGCCAGTCATAAAGAATGTTAACATTTAGTATGTTAACTTGTCACGAACGACAAATTATAGCACATTGTCTTGTCATGAATGGCTTTAAAATATAACTCGTTAGTTTGACACAAAGGACATTAATTTATAAGCCACAATCTTATTAGATCAGGGGCTTTAAGATTTGAACATGGTTTTGCACCTTTGGACAGGGAGCCATAGACTACAACTGTGATCGTCTTGAAAGACGATTCATTTTGGCACAAAGGTAAACCAATTGACATCACTAATGGATGTTTATATATATAATCATCGTATTTGATGATATTAGTCATGATCACACTGATCATATAGACTGCGAAACTTGGGCATAGCTTTCCACTTTGGACAGGGAACCATAACGGTCATAACTGTCATTGTCTCTAATGGACGACATAATGTGGCCCGTAGACAAGACATTACTAGGAATGTTTAGTAAGATTAAGATGTTGATGAGGTTAGTCATGATCGCGTTGATCATATAGACTATTAGATTTGGGTATAACTCACCACTTTGAATAGGGGATCATAAAGATCACCACTATCTTTGTCTTATTGACAATAGAGTAAAGTATAGCCCGTAGGCACTTCATCACTAGGGATGTTGATATTATGATCATCATACTGATGATACTAGTCAGGGTCACAATGATCATATAGACTATGAGATTTGAGCATAGCTCACCCCCTTGTGCAAGGAATCATAAAAGATTAGAATTATCTTGTCACAATTTGACAATATAACGTCACGACCCCAGACCCCACCCTGGACGGAATCGGGAGCCGCGAACCAGTTCAGTGGTACCGGTGGTTATTTAGAAAAGTAGTGCCACGGAAATTTCATCAGGACCGTGAGTTAGGAAGAATATCAGAGTTTAGAAAACACCGGATTTTATTTATTAAATAGATGGAATAAACCCATGTTTTGAATGGTAGATTTAATATGGGATAAATCCGAATACATAAAACAACTTTTCTTAATTTAATTTAATTGATAAAATGAGCCATTTCTATAAGCCTTGTTGGTGCCGCATCCAACTCTTATTTCGATCTATTGTAATTACCTGAAACGCGTTTTTAAAAACATTTGGTCAGCAGGAAATACTGGTGAGTTCATTCAGTTTGTACAAAAAAGACACATAGTTATAAATTACAGCATAAGAGCGATTACAATGGCTACTATCTTATTTTTATCTGGCACCGTGTCACACCCTGGTGACGATGGTCATACCACTATTGGGTCCTTTCACCCAAGTAGTGATGATTATCATTGTTAGGTTGATGAACCTAACTGTGAGAAATTAGTAATATGCACAATACCCCACTTGCCAGTGATTTAAGATAACCACGACTTAATCCCTATAATTATAACTTTTGAAAATAAATGGAGTATTGTAAAACATTGTTGATAAAAAGAGAATGACTCACATTATAAGCATGCAGTATTGATTTAACAAGCTTCTTGATTCTACTCCTTCTGATAATTAAGCATATACTTTATTGTTTTGAACCTTCTGATGATTAAGCATCCATTTTGATTGTAAGAGTATGATGTAGAGTTTCGGGTAGTTAAACATTTAGTTTAACAGAGTGGAATACGTATTAGTGTAAAACCGCATCAAACCTAACGATGGTCACGAGATCCGAACCTTAACGAAATTCACAAAGTATAGTCTTGTTTAGACAACACTTTGGCATTCGTTTAACGAAATTCATAAAGTACAGCACTTTGGCATCCGTTTAATGAAATTCATAAAGTACAGCACTTTGGCATTCGTTAGTTGGTTCCTGAATCGATCGGATAGAATATCGCATCGGTGATTATTGGTTAGAACACCAACATATAGAGAGAAAAAGAAAAGAAATGAGCAAGGAAGAATGAAATCCTAGGCTCCTATTTATAGGTAAGGCAGATTCCTTCCTTAGCTAGGAAGTTTCCTTAACCATTAAGTTTCCTTAACTATTAAGTTTCCTTAACCATTAAGTTTCCTTAACCATTAAGTTTCCTTAACCATTAAGTTTCCTTAACAATTAAGTTTCCTTAACTATTAAGTTTCCTTAACTATTAAGTTTACTTATCCATTTAACTAAATAAATTACTTAGCTGTTTAATTAATCTCGCTTATCTTAATTAATCTTGCTTAGCTTAATTACTCTCGCTTAGCTTAATTAATTTCGCTTAGCTTAATTAATCTCGCTTAACTGATTAATTAATCATACTTAACTTAATTAATCATACTTAGCTTAATTAATCATACTTAACTTAATTAGCAGATTAATTAATCTACTCAGCTAGCTTAACTGCTAAATTTCCTTAACAACTAAGTGTACGTAATTAGTAAGTTTAATAAGTTTATTTAACTACTAAGTTTACTTAACTATTAAGTTTACTTAGCTATTAAGTTTACTTAGTTGCTAAGTATGCTAGCAGCTCCCTGATTACGAGTTCTAATTTCTAGATACAATGGAACTCGTATTAGTGTATTAACTTAATTCAACTTTAACGATAATCACGAGATCGAAACCCTCACAACGAATGACAAAGTATAGCCAAATATTGGCAGCACTTAAACATCCATTGGATCAGTTTCAATCGATCGGATAGGGTATCGTATCAGTGATTAGAGTTATTACCCTAATAACGGGCAGAGTTTCGGGTTTTAGAAGGTATAATCCCGGGCTACTTATAATAAAAGCTGAAGGAAAGAAAAGAATTGAGCAGTTTGAAACGTAGCAGTGATCGAGTTAATACCCTGGATTCGTAGCAACGTCTTGACACCGAAAAACTCGTTTTCAGCAGAATATGACCGTTTTGAGACTAAGATTTCGAACACAGAAGCAAGTCCCATGCACAGGCTACTTATAGCAACATTTTAGGTTTTATGCGGCCCGCGTAAACCTTAACATGAATCTTACGCGGGCCGCGAGGGCCATAAAGGCGGCAGTAGGGTTTGCTGAGTCATCGGTGGTCTTGACACGTGGACGACACGTGTCCCTTAAGCTTATCCGGAGATTTTCAAGTTGTCGCGGCCCGCGTAGCCTTACCTTATGGCTTACGCGGCCCGCGTGAAATCCAAATTTCTTGATTTTTCATGCTCATTAGGGTTTCAGGGGTCCGGGTTTTCACTTACGGGTCGATTTGGGACATTTTTGCAGGTCCTTACATCCTCCCCACCTTGTTTTAAATCTTGTCCTCGAGATTTGGGCTACGATATCTCTTTTAGAGTTATGTCACGTCTTAGTCAATAAGAATAGTTACGTGTTTTACAATAAATAGGGATCAATGGTTCAACTGAATTAGTTCAAGAAGTTGATGAGATGAAATGATATAGTTTCTAAGGTGATTAGGTTCAAGTGAATGTTTACAAGTTGTGAATGATTTTTAGAAACAATAGAATTCACTGTCAACAGAAGACTTACTTTGATTGTCAATTGAGGAAGTCTCAGAATCAACAAGCTCGAATGAAATAGAAGTACGAAAATGATTTGTCAACTATTGAATTATGATATGAGAAAAATCAATGGGTTGACATTTATCGAATTACAAGGATACACCGATATACAACAGAGTTTAGTGTATCATTGTCTTAACACATAGTTGTATTAAGACCATTTTCAAGGATGAGTCAAGCGAAAGGTATATATACATTAGCTCAAGCTACAAGTCTATACCGACGCCACAAGGTGTCGTAGTAATCGAAATAATAATAGCGGTGACTGGATGAGTTCACCGTGTTTTAAATCAAATGAAGTAAGTCCGAATGTTTGTTTCAAACAATCCTAGTAGGATTTCCGATTGAAAATGAAACAATTGAATACTATTTTTCGATTGAAAAAATCAAGAAATGCTCGATCGATGTTGTAGGAACTGTTAAGAGATACACTGAGATATGACATGAATTTATGTATCATTATCTTAACACATGATTGTGTTAAGATTACTTGAATATGATAAACCAATAAAGCGGACTCAATATAAATAATTTAAATAATTGAATCCGTATATGATGTGTGCAACGAGCTTAGCGCAAGCTTCAAATTTGTGAAAACGTCACCACAAGGTGATCGTGATTAAAGAAATGATTCAATGATGTCGAAGACCAAACAAGCATGTTATGGTTCAAGAGAATTGAAGTGCTTGGTGGGATTATTTCGAGCAAGTTCAAACAACTAAATAAGAAAGTTCAAACAATTGAACTTGGTTTAAACAAAAACGAGTTCATGTATTAATAAGAAAGTTCTGACATGGTTACAACAAAAACCATGTATACCATTCAAAAGAAAATCGAGTTTTTTTCAAGAAATTCGTTGATTTGATATCAAAGAGTCATGGTTTTGCAAAAACGCGGTTTACAATGCAAAGATCAAGTATAGTGAAACGATATTTGAGTTTTGATAAAACAACAAATTGGAATGAAGCCCTCCAGTGGTCTTCATAATTCAAACTAACCACATGCGCGACAAACAGTGCATGTGTAACGTGTGGATTTACCAAGAAATGAAACAACCAAATAAATATTCGCGATTATGAAAGAAATCTTCATGATGACCATTAGGAGAGTAGAAATGTAAAAGTCTATTCACTATGTGCAGAGGTCTGAATTTTAACAAAAGGAATTTAAGAATTTTATCTGGAATTTTTTTTTTTGTGATAACCGGTGTTAAGTGACATTACTAGGGAATGTCGAATAAAATGAAATAGGGGGATTGTAAAGGTATGTGACTTCTTTTGCAGTGTCAAGAATTTATACTATGCACCGACTGTTGTGAAATCTTGTTCTATCGTACCTCAGCAAGATTCATGTCGTTTGTAGGATCACGTGGCCAAGTGCTGCTTTTTATTAGTACTTCTTCCACTAACGGGATTCGCATTGGTGTCGTCGTGCCCAATTATATTTTCGAAAGGTCTTGCCTTGAAAGTCGTGTGTGATATACTTCGACGTCTGTGGACGTATAATTTAAGTTTCATGTGTTTTCTTGTGCACTAGCACAACTTTACATGCTTCTTACTTGCGTTAATAGTTTATGGTAACGCATTGGAAATTCGTATACTTTTGATGGCGTCCCAACTTAAATGGTTTCCATTGTTTATATTGTCGCATGAGTTACGAGGTAGACAATCAAACGAAATAATGTTTGATGTCGGAATTATAGATATATGCAAGAGATTCCTGATAAAGAAATCTAGAATTATTATTGACACTTATGTTCGTGATTTATTTTAAATTGACAATTTTTATGGCTTTTGGAATTCCTTATAGATATACATATCTATATAATCATACAAACCATTCATATGGTCAATGTATTTAACAGATTCATATTTCCAAAAACAAGTCAGATATCAGGTCATGATACTA
Source organism: Helianthus tuberosus (assembly GCA_030545235.1). Lineage (NCBI taxonomy): Eukaryota > Viridiplantae > Streptophyta > Magnoliopsida > Asterales > Asteraceae > Helianthus > Helianthus tuberosus. The sequence continues at coordinate 113,002,442 of CM060445.1, forward strand.
TTTAGGGAAATCTTGTCACTTGTTTGACATATTATATACGTCGTCTTATCCGGTTCTTGCCGGAGAGGTAACCCCATTATATCCGGACAAGCTGGAGAGTCTGCTACACCACACCCAGTCTTGCCGGAGAAGAAATTTATATTTCCCATAAATAGTATTTTTTTTTAGATTTTAAAAGTGCCTCTTTTATTAAGGCTTTCATCTAGAATCAAGGAAATTTGTATTCCCATAACATATCTTATTCTAGACCAAGTAGTATCAATAAGCAAGAATTAACAGCATTTAAGTGTTATTGCTTATTTATCGTACTTTGTAATGTTCTAATCATCATTCTTACGGCATACCAATATCTATCACATTATACTAATACAAGTAATTAGCTCATCTTGAAGCTCATATTAAGGCATCTTTCCTAAGTTCAAGTCTAAATACTATCCTGAGTGCTACGAGAAAATATCAAGTTCCTAACTCTTTGTTTAAACTTAGGTATTTTATTACAACACCTAATTGCTTAAACAAGTAGCTCTGATACCACTTCTGTCACGACCCCCGACCCCACCGTGGACGGAATCGGGAGCCGCGAACCAGTTCAGTGGTACCGGTGGTTATTTAGAAATGTAGTGCAGCGGAAATTTCATCAGGACCGTGAGTTAGGAAAAATATCAGAGTTTAGAAAACACCGGATTTTATTTATTAAATAGATGGAATAAACCCATGTTTTGAATGGTAGCTTTAATATGGATAAATCCGAATACATAAAACAACTTTTCTTAATTTAATTTAATTGATAAAATTAGCCATTTCTATAAGCCTTGTTGGTGCCGCATCCAACTCATATTTCGATCTACTGTAATTACCTTAAACGCGTTTTTAAAAACATTTGGTCAGCAGGAAATACTGGTGAGTTCATTCAGTTTGTACAAAAAAGACACATAGTTATAAATTACAGCATAAGAGCGATTACAATGGCTACTATCTTATTTTTATCTGGCGCCGTGTCACACCCTGGTGACGATGGTCATACCCCTATTGGGTCCTTTCACCCAAGTAGTGATGATTATCACTGTTAGGTTGATGAACCTAACTGTGAGAAATTAGTAATGTGCACAATACCCCACTTGCCAGTGATTTAAGATAACCACGACTTAATCCCTGTAATTATAACTTTTGAAAATAAATGGAGTATTGTAAAACATTGTTGATAAAAAGAGAATGACTCACATTATAAGCATGCAGTATTGATTTAACAAGCTTCTTGATTCTACTCCTTCTGATAATTAAGCATATACTTTATTGTTTTGAACCTTCTGATGATTAAGAATCCATTTTGATTGTAAGAGTATGGTGTAGAGTTTCGGGTAGTTAAACATTTAGTTTAACAGAGTGGAATACGTATTAGTGTAAAACCGCATCAAACCTAACGATGGTCACGAGATCCGAACCTTAACGAAATTCACAAAGTATAGTCTTGTTTAGACAGCACTTTGGCATTCGTTTAACGAAATTCACAAAGTACAGCACTTTCGCATTCGTTAGTTGGTTCCTGAATCGATCGGACAGAATATCGCATCGGTGATTATTGGTTAGAACACCAACGTATAGAGAGAAGAAGAAAAGAAATGAGCAAGGAAGAATGAAATCCTAGGCTCCTATTTATAGGTAAGGCAGATTCCTTCCTTAGCTAGGAAGTTTCCTTAACCATTAAGTTTCCTTAACAATTAAGTTTCCTTAACCATTAAGTTTCCTTAACTATTAAGTATCCTTATCCATTTAACTAAATAAATTACTTAGCTGTTTAATTAATCTCGCTTATCTTAATTAATCTTGCTTAGCTTAATTAATCTCACTTAGCTTAATTAATTTCGCTTAGCTTAATTAATCCTGCTTAACTGATTAATTAATCATACTTAGCTTAATTAATCATACTTAACTTAATTTGCAGATTAATTAATCTACTCAGCTAGCTTAACTGCTAAATTTCCTTAACAACTAAGTGTACGTAATTAGTAAGTTTAATAAGTTTATTTAACTACTAAGTTTACTTAACTATTAAGTTTACTTAGCTATTAAGTTTACTTAGTTGCTAAGTATTCTAGCAGCTCCCTGATTACGAGTTCTAATTTCTAGATACAATGGAACTCGTATTAGTGTATTAACTTAATTCAACTTTAACGATAATCACGAGATCAAACCCTCACAACGAATGACAAAGTATAGCCAAATATTGGCAGCACTTAAACATCCATTGGATCAGTTTCAATCAATCGGATAGGGTATCGTATCAGTGATTAGAGTTATTGCCCTAATAACGGGCAGAGTTTCGGGTTTTAGAAGGTATAATCCCGAGCTACTTATAATAAAAGCTGAAGGAAATAAAAGAATTGAGCAGTTTGAAACGTAGCAGTGATCGAGTTAATACCCTGGATTCGTAGCAGCGTCTTGACACCGAAAAACTCGTTTTCAGCAGAATATGACCGTTTTGAGACTGAGATTTCGAACACAGAAGCAAGTCCCATGCACAGGCTACTTATTGCAACATTTTAGGTTTTACGCGGCCCGCGTAAACCTTAACATGAATCTTACACGGCCCGCGAGGGCCATAAAGGCGGCAGTAGGGTTTGCTGAGTCATCGGTGGTATTGACACGTGGACGACATGTGTCCCTTAAGCTTATCTGGAGATTTTCAAGTTGTCGCGGCCCGCGTGAAATCCAATTTTCTTGATTTCTTGATTTTTCATGCTCATTAGGGTTTCAGGGGTCCGGGTTTTCACTTACGGGTCGATTTGGGACATTTTTGCAGGTCCTTACATATAATATAGCCCGTAGGCAAACATCTCCAAGGATGTTATGTATGATCATCATATTAGATGATATTAGTTACGATTATATTGATCGTATAGACTATGATGCTTGGATATAGTCCAACATCTTTAGACAGTGGGTCATAGACCACAACTGTCGTTGTCTTATGGGACAACAAGTATAGCCCATAGGCACTTCATCACTAATGGATGTTTATAATATGATCATCGTATTAGATGATATTAGTCATGATCGCATTGATCATATAGACTATTAGGCTTGAGCATAGCTCACCACCTTAGACAAGGAATCATAAAGATCACAATGTCAATGTCTCAAATGGACAATATGTTATTGCCCGTTGGCAAAACATCACTAGGATGTTATATAATATGATCGTCACACTGACGACACTTGCCATGATCTATTTTGATCATATAGGCTTTAAGGCCTGGACGTAATCCAATACCTTGACGGCTGGTGTGGTTTCTCAAGCCACACAGCCAGGAGTGTTAACATGTTCTTAGATGTTAACCAAGATTAATTGTCTTAAGAGGGTTTTACCATCATAGCCATGTTCGTAGACATACAGGCTAGGTTATACCATTAAGAGGATCCTTTGTAATTTTCAGCTGATCGATAAAGTTCGAGTAAATTCAGAACTATCGTTGGATAAAGGACGAAACGAATACCTACATAAAATTTTCAAAAATTTCCATAAATCATTAGGAAATCTACAGTAGTGCCTTTATCAGGACTTTTAGTAATATATTTGTCCACAGAGGACAAAGAGAAAAATATAAGTCCGTATAAGGACTATAAAATATTATAAGTCCACATAGGGGTTATAATGAAATATCATGTCCTCAAAGGGACTATTTCTAAATAGCGTCTCCCCAAAGGGATTTTAATGAAATAACATGTCCATAAAAGGACTATATTGGTACAGCGTGCGCACAAAGGGCTTTGCTGTACAAATGTCCTCACGGGGACTTTAAACAACTCTAGTCCACGCAGGGACTAAAAGAAAATATAAGTCTATAAAGGGACTATAAGATACGTCCGCATTGGGACTTATTAATGAAACAATATGTCCTTAAAGGGACTTATGATAAAATATCTGTCCACAAGGGATCTTAATGTAATAATTTGTCCATAAAAGGGACTTTGATGAATCAGCATGTCCATGAAGGGACTATGATGAACTAATATGTCCTTGAAAGGACTATAATGAATTATTATGTCCGCCAGGGGACTTTGAAAAAATAATATGTCTACAAAAAGACTTTTAATGAAATAATATGCCCATGAAAGGATTTATGATGAAGTATAATGTCCATGAGAGGACTATATTGAAATACCAAGTCCACGGAGGGACTATAATGAAATTTAATGTCCATGAAGGGACTAAATAGCAAATACCCATACAGGGTCTTAAGTTGAAAGGTATGTCCACACAGGGACTATATAGAAGAGATGGGTCCTTATAAGGACTTAAAAGACAAATAATATTATGAAAGAAGGATTCTCTAACGTCTTCCCTGCTCCATTTCGATTGTTTCTCTTCTTTGTTTACCATATGAAGTAGGGACACTGAAGACCTCAGTGAATAAGGTAAGTATTCCAATCAGGATCCGTTATAGAAGTAGAATTCAAGGATTCTATGGTTAAAGAATGATATAGATCACGGATTGGGTTTTGACTGATATAATCCAAGTCTGGGATTCCAAAACTTGGAGGTAAGAAATAAGGATCATCAGCATCCACTAATATTATTTTCAACACGGGAGCCTCAGGGACCACCTGGTATGAACTCCACTAGCACAGACATTAAAAATTTGAGCCTCAGGGACCTCCGGTATGGACTCTGAAGTCTGATTGAAAGCTTCAATAGGCTTGGTTTTGGGAATGAATCCATAAAGGTCTTCCTCCAAACCGGTCGCACGCTTATCCTAGCCATTTTACGAAGCTCGGCATTCCTAGGCTTCAGATGAAGAGTATTTCCATCAACGGCTTCCTTGCTTGGCGACTTATTCAAAATATATAAAATCGGACACAATATTTACTTAATAGGGATGAGAGCATTCATGTGTTAAGTCTAGACACAAAAGGTCTAAGGAATATGCTATTGTGTCATTGAGATTAAACACAAAGGACTAGTGTTAATTCACTCAATGTTGGCTCTGATACCAACATGTCACACCCTGATATTTCCACATACTGCCGGTGGGCCCGGCAGGAAGTATCGTGGCGTAGTTGATATCATCATAGTCAATTAACACAATTATAGCACAGCGGAAGTCTTGGAATACAAAATATTATTACAAACCCAAATATCTGAAAATATCAAAGTATTTATTATAGAAGAGCCTGTAATATCAAATCCACAGGTAGATCTTTACAGAATGTATAAAATGAAGTTTAGCTGATTTTAAGGCATCTATAAGGATTTGCAAGATCCTCTATTTCGACACCGAGCAACTCCCAGCCTATTACGAGTAGTACCTGTCACTTAGTCTTTTGAAAATACATCAGTTTTCACTGGTAAATACAATTAACTGACTCTTTTGAAAAAAAGTTTATGAAAATTGATTTAAGCGCATAAGGCACAAACCATTTATAACTTGGGACAATCTTTAATAAAATCTTGTATACGGTTTTACATGTTTGTCATACATATGGGGCCGGTTTAGAAGCCGGTCATGATTAACCGACTCACCACTTTTAGAACCCACAAAGGAGTTATCCCCAACATGTGGGTTATTTAGCATTTGCATCTGTCAGGTGTATGCCTACACCCCGTGCATAGGTCGTGGCCATTTTCAAATGAAATGAGCCGAGGATATCCAGGACACGGTCATATTAACCCCCAATGCTTATATTATCAAACAAGACAGATTAAAATGGGTTATGTAAATTTATTAATCACAATCCGATTAAACGATTTCATACCCGACCAAGTGGTATTATTATAATACCATATCCCAAGCCCGTATAAGGGAAAATAAGTTAAAAGTATTTACTTGAGCTAATACTTGATTCACAGCAAAATAACTCAGTCGTATCCAATCTATCTAAATGCAGGTAGCTTTTCCTGGGTGGCTCTAATCTGGAGCGATGGTAATATATAACCAATTCAGAATGCTAACGGTCTTATTTAAGTCGAAGACTTAAACCGGCTAGCTTAAAGTATCTAAAGCGGTACGACACGCTAGATTAAGCGATGACCAGAATAGAATGTGATTTAGACCCGACAAGTTTGGATACTTGTATAATATGGGTAAACTAAACACATTCTGAATTTTGAGATAAAAACGATAATGTTAAACCCGTTTCGGCATACTTACGTAAACTAGTTACATAAACCGATCTGAATGCGTAATTGCATAACGGGCAACCAAATGAACTATATATAAGTCTCATATGTTATTATGCTTAAAATGTGTTAATACATCAGTAGGATGTTAACATATATGCCCAAAAAGTATTTAAAACCAAATTAAGTCCCGCAGGGGCATTTTGGTCATTTCACCCTTTATAAAAGAGGTTTTAAAGCAAACTGAGATTCTGGTCTTTGGTAATCAGTAAAAATATTTATTTTATCACATTACATCAGTAAGATATTATATATATTTGAGGTTTACCAATTATGGCCAAAATATGCCCCGAAAGGGCATTTTGGTTATTTCACATATGCATTTAAGGACATTTTTGGAAGTTTGAGTTCATAACATATACCTACTGTAATGATATTAAATTTTGTTTAAAAATTCAGTAGGTAACAAGTCTTAGGTATTAATTATGGTTTAAAACCATACTATGCACCTAAATAGCGTAAAAATCGCTAATTGACGATAATTAAGGTGTTTTATGGAAATCTGAGATTTTGATCAGTTTTGAATGCTCAAAATAATCTATTTAATGTATGAAATCAGTAGGAAAAGGTTTGGCATTCAAATCATTTGTTAATCTAATTTTATGCATGAAAATGGTATTATCGTCATTTACCGAATTAAACAAGAACTCCATGATACGATCAGATTATAATCTGATCAAAAATCCCTAGAAATAATATCTTAACAGTAGGTAATGAGTTTTGGGTCAAAACCTATGCTTACAAATGACTTATGCAAAATATCGTAATTTAATTAATAAAAGCTTTCAATTTACGATATCGAGCATAACTTCTGTTTGAGACCAGAATCTGATGTCAAATTTTCGGGTCATACTTATATATCAGAAATGAAGGTTTTTGTCCTCTCACATTTTCAAAATTCTCATTTATATGTCAAAAGGGCAAAATGGACATTTATAAGCATAATAACGGACATGAGCATATAATTCGGAATATACATGACCAGGTAGTAAAACTCCAGAGGGTTATACTACAATATAAAGTGGTCCTAATGGAAGCTTAAAACTTGGAAGAATCAAGCTTTATCGGGTCAGAACTAAAAGTCAAAGCAAAAGTCAAGCTTTTGAGACTTTCGGTTGCGAACCGACCCTAAACTCAGAATTGTCGGGTTGAACATGCTTAGACATGTTCTAATAATAATTACCAAGTTATTAAAGTGTTAAAACATAATTTATTACCTCTGCATCATTGGTTTTAATTATTATTTATAATTTTGCCAAGTTTGACTTTTTAACAAAATGGTTTGACCCGACAATTAACTAAGCAAACGAAAGAATTAGGAGGTGCCCTTTTAAGGGTTAATCACCTACTTAACTATGGTCACATAACCACATTCATCTCGAACACTGGCTGGACCATTTGAGATTAAACCGAAAGTCAAAGCTAATTTACGATAACTTGACTTTTCGTTTTTTTTAAATCATAAAACTGAACTAAAGAGGGGGCTAAGACACTTACAAATGGTCCTAGCTATCTTTTCTACTAAAAAGAATTCCCTATTCAGATCAGGAGGCTCCAGAACTTGAGAGAGGAGAAGATTGAATGAAATGTGCAATTGAAATGGATGAGTTCATGGCCTATATATAGTTTTTGGGGAAAGATTGGATCATGCCAAGTGTTTGAGAGGTCTTATAAGATGATGACATGTGTTACCTGGTTTCTAAAAACAATTAACAAGTTGCTAGATTCATTTAGGTGGTATGTGTGGGCTACAAGCAAAGAAACAAAAAGAAAAAAATATATAATCTGCAGATCAGGGCCTCACGGCCCGCGTAGATGAGCGGCCCAGGCCTTCGCGGCCCGCCTGGGCATCTGGCCCAGCTTCAAAGTTTGGCAGTTGGACAGTTTCGGTCCCTGTGCTTTATTGCCAACATTTCAATTTCCATTTATGACATAAAAGGCCCAAAACTCCATATATCCTTTATGTTAAGTTAGTATAAGATACTTAACTTCTAATGGCCCATCTCAGACGCATCCGGTAGTATAACCAGGCATCATAAACTTCTCGGTTTGCATAAAAGGTCCAATTAAGGTGTAGTTTCGTCTGTTGACATGTTTAGTCCTTTTAACGCGTAAAGTGACGCGTAATAACATTTATCGATATCAAAATCTTCCTAGGCCCATTCTAGGCATTCCCGAGCGTATGCTCAATTATTACGATGCTCCAGTTCGCTTAAATGGTCACTCAAAGGTGTATTTTTTGACGTTGACGCTTTTGGTCCCTTTAACGCGCAAACTTGCGCGTATCATCATTTAATAGCATCAAAGCCCTATGTAGCCCATATTAACCATTCTCGAGAGTATGATTGCACATCATAATGCTTCGGGTTTGTTAAAAGGTCATTCAAAGGTATAATTAAACATGTTGACGCTTTTAACCCCTATAACTCGCAAACTTGCGCGTAACATTAGTTATTGGCATCAAAGCCTAGATTGGCCAATATTAGGCATTCCCGAGAATATGATCAAACATTATGAAGCTCTCGATTTGTTAAAAGGTCACTCAGATGTAAGAATTAACATGTTGACACTTTTAACCCTTCGACGCACAAACTTTCACATATTTATGCAAACGGCTCCTCTCGTCCAACAAGTGGCTCATTTGAAAATACGGACACTGTATGAGGTCACTCGAAGGCCTAGTTTAGGCATGTTGACACTTTTGGTCCTTCTATAATCAAGGTTTTTGATTTTGACGAAATTAGTCCCACTTAGTCAACGTTTGACTTTATTAGGGTTTATTACACGTGTCAACACATCATTGGACACGATTTTACGAGGTGTTATAGTGAACATGTGTCGCGTGTACTCTACAACGCAGTCTCGTGGTTAGGTTGTATCATTGTTGATAGTTACATGCTTCGCCCGTTACGTGTTACATGCTGGTTATGCGTAAACATCTTTCATACTATTAACTATGCAAACTTGTGTACTCACCTTTACTTTATGTATTGACTTTTATTTTAAAGTATGTGACAGGTTAATTGGATGTTATGCTGCAACAAGTTAGGAAGTCTAGAAACACACCAAATAAATCTGAGTTGTCGGAATGGAATTTGTTTTTGGGACTAAATATCTGTAATGACTGTTTTGCTTTATTTGTTTAATAGTATGGGATATTAAACCTTAAAAATATTGTCATTAATAGGTGTTATGGATTCTCATGAACAGTCTGTTTCGCTCAGTGCCACGCCCCGATGATTCCGCCATCTATTGGGGTGTGACAGTGGCTTGAGTGGTGGTGGGTGAGAAGAGAGAGGTTCGTTTATGGTGGTGGTGGTGGTTAGAGAGAGAGAGAGGCAGAGAGATAGAGAGAGAGTTAAGAGAGAGAAAGTGAGACAGTTATGAGAGAGAGAAAGAGCGAGCGAGATCTGATTTATTCATTTTTTTAATTTATAATTTTTTAAAATTGTTTTTTGTTTTAATTATTAGAGATATTTTAAATAAATTAGTAAAATTACCAATATACCCTGATTTAACATTAAAATTTAACTAAGTTTGGGGTAAAGGACATAAAGTGTTACGGTTTGCAAACATGAAGTATGAATCTCGTCACTTTTAAAGATAAATGTAACACCTCGTAAAATCACGTCCAATGATGTATTGACACGTGTAATAAACCTTAATAAAGTCAAACGTTGAATTTAAGGGACTAATTTTTTGAAAAATCAAAAACTTTGATTATAGAAGGACTGGAAATGTTAACATGCTTATTGTAAGCCTCTGAATAACATTACATGGTAATCATATTCACAAATAGGTCACTTTTTGATCAAGTATAGTCGTTTGCATAATTAATTCAAAGTTTGGGCGATGAAGGGTTAAAAGTGTCAACATGTTAATTCTTACCTCTGAGTGACCTTTTAACAAACCGGGATCTTCATGATATTTGATTACACTCTCGGGAATGCCTAATATTGGCCATTAAGGGCTTTTATGCCTATAAGTGAAGTTACGCTCAACTTTGCAAGTTTAAGGGGTTAAAAGTGTCAATATGTTTAATTATACCTCTGAATGACCTTTCTGCGAACCCGAAGCATCGTTATCTTTAATAATATTCCCAATAATGCCTAATATGGATTAGATAAGGCTTCAAAGCTATTGAACGATGACATGCGCAAGTTTACGCATTTACGGGACTATTTGCGTTAAACTGTAAAAGTCTATCGATTCGTATGGTATCGAACCTTCCGGAATATGATCATAAGTTAAACATTCCCTAAATATCCTTTACATAGCTTAGAAATAGGCTTAGAGGTGTTTGGTGCGCAAAAATAAACTTATTTGATCAACAGGGACTAAAAGCGTCAAAAAGTGCACAAGTTTGCATTTTCGCGCATATCTTACGTTCTGAATATCTCCGGACATCCAAAAATTTATGTAAGCATTAAAATATTTTATTTTAGTGTTTGGCATGATAAATTCCATTCGTCGCGTAATTTGGATCGTTTTTCGCGTCCGTTCGTGTTTCGTCGTAATTCATCGAACGACGTGACCGTACGGCCAAACGAACCAACATCCGGCATATATTTGAGCATGTTTTATGTCCACTATGTTTAGGCATCATTGTAGAGCCTCGGAAATGGCTTAACGGGCCTTAAACATGCCAAACAGGACCTGATATGCTCACAGGGACCATTTCTGTAACTTTTAAAAGTTGGTTGCTGATTTGTGTAAGCAAGGCGGGCTGCGTAAGGCTGGGGACTCATCCTACGCGGGCCGCGAGAGTCCCCAGACCTGCAAAAACCAGTTTTTCTTGAACAACAGCTTGTTTCTGGTTTAGCACTTGGTTTTATCAAACTAGGAGCTGGTTTTTGGGCACCCATAGATTGCCAAATCAGTGGGTATGAAGTGTACGGTCCAGATTGAGGCTCGTTTATCGATGAACGATCTTAACGGTTCTCAAAAACCTATATATACCCCCTTGATCATGGCTCACTTTGCACCTCATTTCTTTCAATCTGCTTGCTCTCTGATTTTTAGAAGATCTTAAGCTCTTTTGAGAACCTCCTTCAGTCCATTGGACCCTTGTAAGTGTCCTTTCGTGACTAGTTAATATTATTTAGCGTTTATAGCCGAAAAGTCAAGCGTTTTTTATAAACGCTTTGACTTTTAAACGGTTGAGCCATTGTTCTCAACGAACATGGCTACGTGACCGTAATTAGGTAGGTGTTAAACCCTCAAAAGGGCACCTCCTAATTACCATGCTTACTCAGTCAATTGTCGGGTCAAACTTCTTAATAAAAAGCCAAACGAGTCAGTTTTTACTAATAAATTCATAACTAATAATACAGAAGTTATGGAACATGTTTTAACACTTAAATAACTTGGTAATTAATATAAGAACAGGTTTAAGCATGTTCAACCCGACAAATTCTGAGTTTAGGCTCGGTTCGCAACCGAAAGTCGCAAAAGTTGACTTTTGCTTTGACTTCAGTTCTGACCCGATTTAGATTAGTTTAGATATTCCTTAGGGTTCCTTTAGGACCATATTATAGGTTAGTATAACCCTCTGAGGTTATACAACTTGGTTCCATAGAAATCCTAGTTCATTGCATGTTTCCGTTTAATGCCTAAATGTTGACCATAATGCCCTTATGATATTAAATCAATATTTTTGAAAATGTGAGAGGACAAAAACCTTTATTACTGATTTATAAACATGTCCATAAAATTTCACATCAGTTCGTGGTCTGAAATGGGAGTTGTGCGCAATAGCGTAAATTGAAAGCTTTTTATTAATTAAATGGCATTTTTGGCATAAAGCCTATTTAAACCCAAATTTTGACATCAAACCTTTTACCTACTGATGTAATATAATATTTTGGGATTTTTGGAAATTTTTATTAAATTTTAAGATAATCATAACATGGAGTTCTCGCATAGGCTCGCTAATTGACGATAACGCCCTTTTTGCTAATAAAATGAGTTTTATACATCCTTTACATGTCAAACCTTTTTCTACTAATTTTATATGATAAATAAGTTATTTTAAACTACAAAGGCTGGTCAAAATCTCAGATTTCCCTATTTAAACCGAATATCGTCAAATACCGACTTTTATGCGATTTAGGCACATAGTATGGTTTAAAACCATATTAGGCACCTAAAGCTTGATACCTACTGATGTTATGAATAAGTTTTTATACTTTAACAGTAAATAAAAGTTTTGAACTCGGATTTCCAAAATTAACCCTTAAAGCATATGTGAAATGACCAAAATGCCCCTACGGTGCATAGTTTGGCCATAAATGATAAATTTCACATATGTGAGATATTTTACTGATATAACTTATTAAAGTAAATATTTTTACTGATCATTTTAGACCAGAACCTCAGATTGTCATTTAACCTCTTTTATAATCTTTAAAATGACCAAAATGCTCTTTCGGGGCTTAATTTGATTTTAAATTCGTTTTGGGCATAATGGAAGATATCCTACTGATATCACAACATATTTAAGGCATATTAACTTATGAAACATGTTCATGACTCATTTGGATACCCCTTATGCATTTTACGCGTTCGGTACGGTTTATGTAACTAGTTTACATGAATTAACCGAAACGGGTCAAACCTTATCATTTCCACTTCAAAATTTAGAATGTGTTTAGTTTACCCGTATTACACAAGTCTCCATACTTGTTGGGTCTAAATCACATTCTATTCCAGTTTTCGCTTAATCTTGCGTTTTGAACCGTAAACCTTTCCTTAAAACTAACCGGTCTAAGTTTCAACTTAAATAAGACCCGTTAGGAATCTAATAGGTTAATAAAACCTTCGTTCCAGATTGAGAGCCCCAGTAGAAGTACTTGTGCTTGCTGATTAGAATATACGGCTGAGTATAAATTGCATTTTAAAGCTCAGGTAAATACTTTTAACTTATTTTCCCTTATACGGGCTTGGGATACGGTATTATAAAAATACCGCTTGGTCGGGTGTAGAAACCTTTTAATCGGATATGATTAAATTGCATAATCCCGTTTTAACCAGTATTGCTTGATAAAAAATAACATTGGGGGTTAATGACCGTGTCCTGGATATCCTTGGCTCATTTAAAAAAGTGAATGGCCACAACTTAAGCACAAGGTGTAGGCATAACACCCCCTGTTGCGTATGTAAAAGATATACTCACTCGTAAGGGTATCTTCTTGTGAGTTATATTTGTGGTGTGTCGATTAATCTTGATCGGTTTGTATAATCACCGGCCCTAAATGTTGGACAAACATGTAAATCTGATACAAGATTGTTATTAATATAATTGTCCCAAGTTATAAAAGAATTTTTGTGCCTTGTGCATTCAAATCAATTTTCTTAAACACTTTCAAATGAGTCAGTTAATTGTATTTACCATTGTAAACTGACTTATTTTCTAAAAAGGTTAAGTGACAGGTACTGTACGTAAATTGGTTGGGAGCTTAGGGCGTTAATAGGGAATCTTGCAAGTTCTAAATGCCTAAAGTTTGTTGAACAGTGTTATATTTCTGTTTTAAGATCCGCCTGTGGATCCTCTTACATTCCGTTTGTAATACGTATGTTACTTTCACTCGGTTTGTAATATATTTTACTTTAATACTTCCGCTGTGCATTGAACTATGATTATTTGACTATGATGATATCAACTACGTCACGATACTCCCCACCGGGCCCACCGGTAATACGTGGAAATATCGGGCTGTGACAGGTTGGTATCAGAGCCAACATTGAGTGAATTAAACACTAGCCTTTTGTGTTTAATCTCAATGACACAGTAGCACATTCCTTGACTTCCGAGTCTAGACATGAACTAGGAATGATCTCGACCCTATTATATGTATACATTGTTTTCGATATTTATGCATTCTAGGATCGTGTCGCCGAGCGAAGCTGCCATTGATGAAAGCTCTCGAGACCCGAAGTATAGGAATGCAGAGTTTCGTACTACAGTTCGAATTAGCATACGACCAGTATGGAGGAACGACCTTTTCAACCCATTAACCATATTTCAAATTTTGTACCCAAGACCTGTGAAACTTCAAGCGAGAAGCAAGCATCGGAGGAGTTCATACCAGTTTTCCCTGAAACTCCCGCTCCAAAGATAATACCTATGGAATCAAAGGACTCGTATTTCCTACCTCCAAGTCTTGGAATCCCATACTTGGAATATACCTATCCAGATCTTATTCATGATCCATATTGTTTATTAACCATAAAATCCTTGGATTCTACTTTTGCAAAAATTTCTAAAATATAAGATTTCGACTACCCACGAGAACCTTCTTTACCCATACCGCACTCAGGGAACCAAGGAGAAAACTTACAGAAATAAAATGAAGAAGGAACTTCCTTGTTATATTTCATTTCGATAGTAGTCCCTATAAGGACGTATATATCTTTTAAGTCCCCACGTGGGCGAATTTCTTTGTATAAGACCCGTTTAAGGCAATTATTGTATTTTTGAGGCTTTCTAAGAAAAGTTTCCTATTTTACTTTGGTATTAAATAGTATACGTATGTAATATATCCTATATCAGAACGTATTTTTAATTTATGATTGCTCTGCCATAATATATCAAAGAAAATCTTAAAGGTATAACTTAGCCTATATGTAATTTTCGACATAGCTAAAATGGTAAAGCCTTTTTATAATAATAGATCCTTGTTAACACCTAAGAACGTGTTAGCACTCTTGACAAATGTGATTCGAGAAAATCACAACAGTCATCTTTATATTGGATTCTTCCAATTTCCTTATCTAGCCTAGTGATTTAGAAATCATGGCTTAAAATCATCAAATAAAGATGATCATATTATAAACATCCATTAGTGATGAAGTGCCTACGGGCTAAACTTGTTGTCCGATAAGACAACGACAGTGGTGGTCTTTGACCCCCTGTCTAAAGATGTTGGACTACGTCCAAGCATAATAATCTGTATGACCAATGTGATCTTGAATGATATCATCTGATAAGATGATCATATCATAAACATCCCTTAGTGGTGAAATGCGTATGGGCTATATCTATCGTCTTAAAAGACAAAAGACAGTTGTAGTCTTTGACTCTCTGTCAAGAAAGGTAATGAACTATGTTCAAACCTTAATGCCTCGATCCTATAAGATCGTGGCTTATAAATTCAAAACTGTCCTCGTGACAAGGCCTTTTGTGCCATTTCAAAATCCTTAATAGCTTATAGCTGGATTAATTATAATGAAAATTTAAAATAAACCTGATTATCAAATTAACCAAATATGGTATATTAATACCATGGTTAATGAATCATCGAAGATGATGATTCCAAAACTAGACTCCTAAGCAAAATTATTGGCGATTATTTTATAGAAAGCAAGCTTCAGCATGTCTGAATCATATGAAGTCAACAGTCATCCCAATATGAGGAATGACAATACAAGGATGAATGCAACGGCTACAGAATTACAGAAGATGATAGATAAAGCTGTCACTCAAGCCATTGACAGGCGGTTCGAGGATTCAAGTGGTGCTCACAGTGGGACCAAATATGTGCCTTACACAAAACCACCTTCTAAGATGCATACGTATTATAAGAATGATTCTCATCATCCTTCAAATCAGAGAAGTGTTCCATCCAGACAAATTGTTCTCAGTCAGGAGCCACATGTTAAGACCTGCTCGTATAAATACTTTGTCTCTTGCAAACCAAGGGACTTTACTGGAGAGAAAGGAGCCATCGATTGTATGACATGGCTGGATAAGATGGACACAGTAGTAGACATCAGTGGTTGTGTAGAGCAGGATATTGTGAAGTTTGTTTCACAATCATTCAAAGGAGAAGCGTTGGCATGGTGGAGATCATTGATCCAAGCCACGGGGAAGATCCTACTTTATAACTTGTCTTGGGATCAAATTGTTGCGTTGATCAAGGAAAACTTTTGTCCTCAGCATGAGGTAGAAAGGATAGAAACAGACTTCTTGACTCTAGTCATGAAGAATTTGGATTGTCAGGCATATGTGACAAGTTTTAACACTATGTCCCGCCTAGTTCCCTATTTAGTCACCCCTGAACCTAAACGCATAGCGCGTTTTATTGGAGGCCTAGCACCAGAAATTAAGGGAAATGTTAAAGCATCTAGGCCTACCATGTATAGGTCCGCGGTGGACTTATCCTTATCCCTCACTTTAGATGCAACCAGGAATAAGTCTGTTAAGGCTTCTGGCGAGGGAAAAAGGGAAAGAGAGGAGGAGAACTCTCATCGATCTGACAAGAAGAAAAAGGGAAGTTCTGGGCACAAGAAAGATTCCGAGTTTAGGAAAAACTCGAGTCAGTCCAATAACAGACCCAAATGCAGTAACTGCAGGAAGCAACATTCTGGAAAATGTACAATCGACCCACGTGCTAAATTGTGTGGAATTTGCAAGACCAAGGGTCACAAGACTTTAGATTGCAAGGAGTTGAAGAATGCAACTTGTTACAACTGTAACGAGGATAGGCACATCAAAACCAACTGCCCAAAACTTATAAAGAAACCTGGAGAGGCCAGGGAAACAAACGCGTGAGTCTTCCAGAGGAACGCCCAGGAGATGGTGCAGAATGATGATAATATAGCAGGTACCCTTCCTTATCAAGAGGTTTATGCAGAAATTTATTTGATTCTAGCATAGATAAGTCTATTGTGGACAATAAATGTTGTAAAATGTTGTCTCCGACTGATTAGGACTCTAGACATATAAAGCGAGATAGGAATTGGCCGATAATACTTTAGAGACTGCTTCAACAAATCTTAGATAGATATTTTATATCTATTAGGAATTACACTTTTCTGATATCCTTATGGCAAGCTTTCAAGCTATCCAAAATCATCAATATAATAAAGACAGATGTGACCTTTTGATCCCCTGTCAAAAAGGTGATGGACCAGGTCCAAACCTTAAATGCCATTGATGGTCTTTTATGGCCTAGGCTAAGTATAATTGATATATAAATATCTAAATAACGTTCATTAAGAATGTTAGTACTATATTAGCCTGTATGGTTTAATAATACCATGGTTAGTATATGTTAGGGCCATCAGGATGATGAATAGCGGTTGTTGGATTGCAACTAAGTAATTGTTTCATTTGGTGTTAGGAACCAAATCTTGAGTATGACAAAATCGAATAAGACAACCGCCGATCGCGCCATTGATGATGCGACACATGCTAATGATGCTACAATTGTGAACCTCAAAATTGACAAGGATATTCTCCAAGCTATGATTGACGCAGCTGTTGGAAGAACTATGAGAAAGGCCGTGAAAAAGTTCAAAGAGCCCAATGCTACTTGCTCCAAATCCCATCTAAAACCACACCTCCTTACTCACGAGAAGGATCTTGTTCATACCTTGGATGCAAAGAATGAACGAAAAAGGAAAAGGGAGGAAGATAACTCCCAGACTTCTAAGAAAAAGAGCAAGCTTGAACTTAAGAGGAACAAACAAAAGTCCGAGAAGAAACCTGTATGCAAGACCTGCAAGAAGCGCCATTACGGGAAATGCAGATTTGAATCTCAACCTCTACCTTGTGGGATCTGCAAATCAAGTGAGCATAAAACGTTGAATTGCAAGGACATAAAGGATGCAGTATGCTACGGCTGTAACGAGAAAGGCCACATCAAGACTACGTGCCCTAAATATGCCAAGGGAAGTGTGGCTAAGGATAGAAAGCCTAAGAATGAAAGCGCTTAAAATGCCTGAGATAGTTCATATCAATAATGACATCAGGTACATTCCTTATCATTTATCAGTAATATAAATGCTAAGAGTTTTATTTTGGTTCGGGTACCAATAAATCCTTCATAAATCATAAGTATAGAAAACTTCTAAAATCTTCCATAAGAAACCTAGAATTTAAGCGTAAGGTAAAACTTACAGACAAAAATCATAGGAACCATTTTTTCTGTATCTGTCAGAGGTCTTCAGTCGTAAATTCTAGAGTACCCTCTCTCCAGATGAAGTACGTCAGCATATATAGTTGATATCTCTTTGATCTCTATCGATTGTGAATACCAGGCGGTATGATAAAAGCGCCATATGAGGATTGGTGTATCTTAATATGTTCCATAGATTGCTTCCATGCCTTATCAGTATAGAGGTTTAATGCATGGAACCACAAAGATATTCCGATTGTCATATGGTACTAAAGTCAACTAATGGTATTCAAAGAAGATATCCAGAATGGAATTGATCAAGTAAGTGTCTTTGATTAAGGAATCTGTGGACTCGTAACATAAATGTGTCACTTATCTGACACATGCATTGATAAATGAACCAGAGCCTAAGATTTGGAAAATCTCGGTAATCTCCATGCGTCTTGATTATCTTCTCCAAGGACTACCATGTTTACCTCCTGAAAGGCAAGTAGAGTTAAGATTTATATCCCACTTAGGGCTGCATTATTATGAAATCTTCAGGACGGCTAGTACCATCATTGGAAGAATCGAAACCCTGATTAAGTGAGTTTTAAAATAGAGGTTCATATAGCCTAACTCAATATTCTAAGAGTTTGGTATTGTTAATTAAGAAAGACGGTTCATCTTGCTTACGCATTGATTACCGCAACCCTATTTAGGCAACAATTAAGAATCACCATCAGCTGCCCAGGATCGTCGATTTGTTCGACTAGCTGTAAGGATTAGCCATTCCTTAAGATTGGTTTTAAGCAGTGGTTGGAATAACCATCTCACCTTAAATAAGCTTTTCTATAATAATTGTTATGTAAGTATCAAGGCTGCTCCTTTGGAGACCTTGTATAGATGGAATGTTGAACATCTATTGTTAGACAGAAGATTGGTAGGTCCAATTAGCAGGACCTGAAATTTCCTTGGAAACAACGAATAAGATCAATCGAATTCGTAATCATCTGAAAGTTGCCAGTAATCGGCGGAAAATTAAGGATTGATGAAAGTCGCAACCCTCTTAAGTCCTTAATAAGGAATAAGGTTCAATTGAAGGTATCACCCTAAGAAGGGTGTGCTGAATTTTTAATTTATCAAGCTAGTTAATCTCTGACATATAGAACCATTTGAGGAAATCTAATATATCAAGATCAAATAGCTTATAAGCTAAAACCTATTTAAGGAGCTTGGTGGAGCTCGCAATGCGTTCCACGCTTGTGATTTAAAGATATGGCTAGACAATAGGTCGAGACGCATTATCACATAATGATATGAAGATTAATGAAATTTTATGATTTGATGAGAAACCCGTATCGACTAAGGATCAACAGGTTAAGAAACTCCGAAAGAAAGTATGTACCTATTGTATAGGTTAACTGAGATGCCCTTAGAGGCTCAAATATGCTATGGAGGTTAAGTCCATGATACGTCAAAAAGTACTTCCATTATTTTAGCAAATCTCGAGGTCGAGATTTCTTTTAAGGGGGTGAGGATGTAACACCTCGTAAAATCACGTCCAATGATGTATTGACACATGTAATAAACCTTAATAAAGTCAAACGTTGAATTTAAGGGACTAATTTTTCGAAAAATCAAAAAATTTGATTATAGAAGGACTGGAAATGTTAACATGCTTATTGTAAGCCTCTGAATAACATTACATGGTAATCATATTCAAAAATAGGCCACTTTTTGATCAAGTGTAGTCGTTTGCATAATTAATTGAAAGTTTGGGCGATGAAGGGTTAAAAGTGACCTTTTAACAAACCGGGAGCCTCATGATATTTGATTACACTCTCAGGAATGCCTAATATTGGCCATTAAGGGCTTTTATGCCTATAAGTGAAGTTACGCGCAACTTTGCAAGTTTAAGGGGTTCAAAGCGTCAATATGTTTAATTATACCTCTGAATGACCTTTCTGCGAACCTGAAGCATCGTGATGTTTAATAATACTCCCAAGAATGCATAATATGGATTAGATAAGGCTTCAATGCTATTGAACGATGATATGCGCAAGTTTGCGCATTTAAGGGACTATTTGCGAAACTGCAAAAGTCTATCGATTCGTATGGTATCGAACCTTCCGGAATATGATCATAAGTTAAAAATGCCCTAAATATCCTTTACATAGCTTAGAAATAGGCTTAGAGGTGTTTGGTGCGCAAAAATAAACTTATTTGATCAACAGGGACTAAAAGCGTCAAAAAGTGCACAAGTTTGCATTTTCACGCATATCTTACGTTCTGAATATCTCCGGACATCCAAAAATTTATGTAAGCATTAAAATATTTTATTTTAGTGTTTTCCATGATAAAATTCCATTCGTCGCGTAATTTGGATCGTTTTTCGCGTCCGTTCGTGTTTCGTCGTAATTAGTCGAACGACGTGACCGTACGGCCAAATGAACCGACATACGACATATTTTTGAGCATGTTTTATGTCCCCTATGTTTAGGCATCATTATAGAGCCTTGGAAATGGCTTAACGAACCTTAAACATGCCAAACAGGACCTGATATGCTCACAGGGACCATTTCTGTAACTTTTAAAAGTTGGTTGCTGATCTGTGTAAGCTAGGCGGGCCACGAGAGTCCCCAGACCTGCAAAAACCAGTTTTTCTTGAACAACAGCTTGTTTCTGGTTTAGCACTTGGTTTTATCAAACTAGGAGCTGGTTTTTGGGCACCCATAGATTGCCAAATTAGTGGGTATGAAGTGTACGGTCCAGATTGAGGCTCGTTTATCGATGAACGATCTTAACGGTTCTCAAAAACCTATATATACCCCCTTGATCATGGCTCACTTTGCACCTCATTTCTTTCAATCTGCTTGCTCTCTAATTTTTAGAGGATCTTAAGCTCTTTTGATAACCTCCTTCAGTCCATTGGACCCTTGTAAGTGTCCTTTCGTGACTAGTTAATATTATTTAGCGTTTATAGCCGAAAAGTCAAGCGTTTTCGATAAACGCTTTGACTTTTAAACGGTTGATCCATTGTTCGCAATGAACATGGCTACGTGACCGTAATTAGGTAGGTTTTAAACCCTCAAAAGGGCACCTCCTAATTACCACGCTTACTCAGTCAATTGTCGGGTCAAACTTCTTAATAAAAAGTCAAACGAGTCAGTTTTTACTAATAAATTCATAACTAATAATACAGAAGTTATGGAACAAGTTTTAACACTTAAATAACTTGGTAATTAATATAAGGACAGGTTTAAGCATGTTCAACCCGACAAATTCTGAGTTTAGGCTCGGTTCGCTACTGAAAGTCGCAAAAGTTGACTTTTGCTTTGACTTTAAGTTCTGACCCTATTTAGGTTAGTTTAGATATGTCTTAGGGTTCCTTTAGGACCATATTATAGGTTTGTATAACCCTATGAGGTTATACAACTTGGGTCCATAGAAATCCTAGTTCATTGCATGTTTCCGTTTAATGCCTAAATGTTGACCATAATGCCCTTATGATATTAAAACAAGATTTTTGAAAATGTGAGAGGACAAAAACCTTTATTACTGATTTATAAACATGTACATAAAATTTCACATCAGTTCGTGGTCTAAAATGAGAGTTATGCGCAATAGCGTAAATTGAAAGCTTTTTATTAATTAAACGTCATTTTCAGCATAAAGCCTATTTAAACCCAAATTTTGACATCAAACCTTTTACCTACGGATTTAATATAATATTTTGGGATTTTTGGAAATTTTTATTAAAATGAGTTTTATGCGATTTAGGCGCATAGTATGGTAAATAAGTTATTTTAAACTGTAATTTTATATGATAAATAAGTTATTTTAAAATGAGTTTTATACATCCTTTACATGTCAAACCTTTTTCTACTAATTTTATATGATAAATAAGTTATTTTAAACTGTAAAGGCTGGTCAAAATCTCAGATTTCCCTATTTAAACCGAATATCGTCAAATACCGACTTTTATGCGATTTAGGCGCATAGTATGGTTTAAAACCATATTAGGCACCTAAAGCTTGATACCTACTGATGTTATGAATAAGTTTTTATACTTTAACAGTAAATAAAAGTTTTGAACTCGGATTTCCAAAATTAACCCTTAAAGCATATGTGAAATGACCAAAATGCCCCTACGGTGCATAGTTTGGCCATAAATGATAAATTTCACATATGTGAGATATTTTACTGATATAAATTATTAAAGTAAATATTTTTACTGATCATTTTAGACCAGAACCCCAAATTGTCATTTAACCTCTTTTATAATCTTTAAAATGACCAAAATGCTCTTTCGGGGCTTAATTTGATTTTAAATTCGTTTTGGGCATAATGGAAGATATCCTAGTGATATCATAACATATTTAAGGCATATTAACTTGTGAAACATGTTCATGACTCATTTGGATACCCGTTATGCATTTTACGCGTTCGGTACAGTTTATGTAACTCGTTTACATGAATTAACCGAAACGGGTCAAACCTTATCATTTCCACTTTAAAATTTAGAATGTGTTTAGTTTACCCGTATTATACAAGTCTCCATACTTGTTGGGTCTAAATCACATTCTATTCCGGTCTTCGCTTAATCTTGCGTTTTGAACCGTAAACCTTTCCTTAAAACTAACCGGTCTAAGTTTCAACTTAAATAAACCTTTACTTAACTCAAAATCTCAAATTTCCCTATTTGCAAAACCTGTTACATCCTACATCCTGTGGTCCTAACCTAGTTAAATTTTTCAGTTAAATATAGCATGTGCCTTGCACATGAGGATAGGTTAGTAATTAACTAGTATATTTAAAATATTTTTTTTCACAACCAAACAACCCAAACCTAATCCCCTTTCTTTCTCTTCTGTCGTGTCTCTCTAGAAAACTGCCGGTCACCGCCCTTGGTGGCGGAGCCACGGCGGAAGCGTGGCGTGGTGGTCCCGACTAGCGGGTGTGGTGACATTATTCTTTCTCTTCTCTCATGCCTCTCTAGTAAACTACCGGCCACCACCCTTGGTGGCGGAGCCACGGTAGTAGCCCGGCGTGGTGGTCCCGACTAGCGGGTGTGGTGACGTTAGTGGCAATGGGGTGCGTCTGTGCGTTTTGTAACAGTTTTGTTAACTGTTAAAGGCACTTGTCTTTTTATGTTTCTCTCTCTATGACCTTACTGATCTGAACCAAAGGATTTTGACATGGAAAAACATGAGTAAATCAAGAAAGAATTTGGAAGAGAAAATTGTTATCTAAGCTTCCAGATGATTTCTCTTTGTATTTGAATTTGAAATCCCTAAACAAATAATGGCTGATGATCTGTGCGTTTTCATTAAGGGATACTCGATTCAAGCTTTAATTTTTTGCTGCAAGTACAAAGTAAACAAATAATGGCTGATGATTTGTGTATTATCATGTGTGATTATCTCTCACCATAGGAAACTCAATTGATTGCTCTGAAACATGTTCAAAGTTCGCGTTTTCTTTATAAATATCTGGCCCAACTTCCAACTTGTGAACGGTGGTCGGAGTGGTGGGGTGACGAGATTTGAGGTGGTGGTGGTAGGATGTGGTGGCGGCCACATGATGAGGTGGTGGTGGGAAGATGTGGAGGTTAAAGTTTTAGGGTTAGGAAATTGGGGAAGATGAAGTGCATATGCATTTTTTTTGTTTTATTTATTAAACATGTAAATAAAACATGAATTGACCATAATACCCTTAATTGAATAAATTTAACTGAAAATATTAATCTGGTTAGTGCTAAAGGACGTAGAGTGTAACGGGTTTTGCAAATAAAGGATTGTGACTATAATTATTGAAGTTAAAGGCTATCCGTTGCAATCTGATATAAACATAAAGGACGAAAGATGTAATTTGCCCTTTATTTTATTGGATTTGTACCTTTTTAATAAAGAATGAACCACTAAGGCTAAGGGGTGTGGGGGCATCAGATGGATTGCCACTTAGGATGGTGGATGACGTGCTACACCATCCCCCTTAGGGAACCACCATGGTTTTTATGGATTAAATCATGGCAACCATACGCCTCCCTTTTCTTAATTAGTTAAATATATTTTAAACAAAATAAATTAAAAAAATGAGGATGGCATGACCACACCATGTAGGATGGAGGATTTAGATGGTGGATGAGAGTGGGGTGACATGGAGGGTAATGATGGTCTTGAGGGTCATGAGCACACTGATGTCTGTCGTTATGGACATGCAAAAACCTAATTAACCTAGGTAGCTAGGGTAAGCAGGGTATCGAATCCAGAGGAGTCTGTGGTTAATGCTAATTATTACTCCCTCCGTCCCACTAAAAGTGTCCTATTTTGAATTTTCAAAGTCTTTATTTGTAAACTTTGACCTTAAATAATTTTGTTTGTGATAGATAATACTTGATGAAAGTTATATGATTTGAGTGTGTTTTACAAGTGTTTTTATCGGGTTAATTTTCATCAAGTTTTATATAACACAAAAATATATAATTAAAGTCAAAGTTTATAAATAAAGACTTTGAAAATTCAAAATAAGACACATTTAATGGAACGGAGATAGTATTTGTTTGTAAATATTTGAATTACTTTGAGAACTTGCTAGAAAACTATAAACAATAACTTTGAGATTGTAAAAACAATGATAGAAAAAAACGTGGTCACTCCGGGATTTTGATTCTGTAATTACTAATAACATAGTTCTGATTTTATTGGATGCTGTTGATTAAATAGTAAATCTGTCACATCTACCAATTACCTATGCAGTTCAAAATCTTAATATTAATTGATCAGATAAATATTAAAACAAACATACATAGAAATCATTCAATCAACAAAAGCATAGTTAGATTCAAAACATAATTATAACTCTGACTGTCACTCAGGATTTGTCTGTCACACAAATAATATAATCATGTAAATAGTCGGCTGTCACCCGACTACAAATCCAAATCTCAATACAAAACAGAAACTAGAATTAAAAGTGTCTCACAAGAATCATTCACCCGAAGTGTCCACGAGAGATTTAGCCGCTCATCTCGGTTGAATGATCTTCACTCGCTTGATACCCGGTTGAAAAAAAAACCCTTTTTTTTCTTTTTCCCTCTGCCGTCGAGATATATATATATATATATCTTGGTGATTGTTTGATGATGAAAAGTGATCCCCTAATGTCGGCTGCCAACACCTCCTCCAAAATCGTGGGCCCTCCAATCCATATGTCCAGCCGCCAAAAAGAATCCAGCCCACATGTGCTGCCTTATTATCGGCCCAATCAAACAAAACCAAAAGTCCTCCTTATTCGGCCCATATGGCTGCATGTGTTTAGAAGCCCAATGATGATGTTGTTAATTGTGTTGTATATCTCTCATTCACGTGATGATATATGATGATGAGTAATGTTGCTTTTCTTCCTATTAAATGATGATGATGGTCTTGACTTCATGTTAGCGGCCCACTTACAAAAATCCAACAGTCCTTTGTCGGCCAAATATGCATGTGTGTGCCTTACTTTCTAAGGGTTTTCAAAACCCATTTAATTCCCTGCATTAACCTCGCATGCGACTTACAAAGTTAATTCATCCGTAGCCTACGGTTAAGAACCGTAAGTTACGGTTCATACATTCTGTTGTAATCATACCCTTCTACCTGTAAGTGACGCTCCCATTCCGTAAGTTACGTCTTGTCCCGCACTCAAACCATATGTTCCATTTTGCATATAATTCAACTTTACATAATCAACCAACAAGCCTCTAGACTTTGGTATGTTGTATTTCTTTCACATTCAAGCTACATTTTGATTCGTAACGGCTCGCGAATAATGTAGTGTTTCGACTATCGTCCTTGATAATTATGCTTCATCACTAAACTCTCCAAACTTCACCGTTTTAAGCCAATTAACCTGTAAAAACACAAACACACGTAGTTAACATATTCCAAGCACATTATCATTTAAACGACAATAATTCACACAAAATACGCACGTTAACACTCGGGTTTCAGACCCTCCATCACACACTCTATAGCCTAATAAGACTATGGGGAGTGGAGAGGCTTAGGTTAGGGGTATGAGCTGAAATGTGACTACCATGTAGGCTGTATGGGTTCTCCAACTCAAGCCCCAAAACGTAAGGGAGTGTAGGGACTTGGGTTCGAGACATGAGTTGACACGTGACACTAGCTTTTTATAGTTTCTTTTACTAAACAAATGAATCAAATTTATATTATTATTTTTTTTAAAAGACAATTACAATTAAACTTAAAAAATATGTCAAATAAAACTACTATATCACATATTTGTAATTCATCAAATAAAAATAAAAATAAAACTACAACATTCAAATAAAAAATAGTACATAAAAACCAACCAATCCCACATAGCCACATCAACCCCAAGCCCCTGTCCCACGCCAAAGGGGCAATACCCAAACCCAAGCCCCTAAGGGGATGGTGTACACGGTGTGGGTTGGGTTCCCACGCCCAAACCCAAGCCCCATCCCTACAATTAGGAGTGAGCAGAAAACCGAAATATCCGAGAAAACTTAAACGAAAAACTGAACCGAAAGAAAATCCGACGGTTCGGTTTTCGGATTTTTAATAACAGAAAATTTGGTTCGGTTTTCGAATACCCAATTTCAATAACCGAAAAAAAAACGAGCAAAACCGATAAGTTATAATAGTAGTAGGCCTAATCCATGTATTTTTATGTTTGAGTCTAAGTTGTTTAAATGTTTAACCCATGCTACTAAAAATTATTAATTTTATTCTTAAATGTTAAGTATTTATAATAAAAACATTAGCATGTTTATTTATAATTGAAATGATTTATTTAATGCATACAAAAAATAACAAAGTATAATATAAAATTTAAATAATCTTCAAAGTATTATAAAAGAAAACATCTTAATAAAAACTATGGAGAAACATAAATATTGATTAGAAGGTTATGTTTATGTGAACAATATTAATTAAAAGGTTAAAAATAATAACTTAAATGTAAAAATATAAGAAAAATTCTTAAATTTTAAATTATACTTTTTATTTTTTGAATCTTACATAATTTTGTTCCAAAAATCCAAATAACCGAAAAACCGAACCGATGTAAAAACCAAAAAAAAATGGAAACTGAAAAAACCGAAATCGAAGGGTTTTAAAAAAACCAAAAACTGACATTTCGGTTTCAATTTTGATTTTACCTAAAAACCAAATTGAACCTGCACACCTCTACATTTCATAGTCTAAACAAGCTTTATTAAATGATAGAATCATAGGGTTAGGATATAATAGGAAGTTTTTTTGGCTAGGAAGGCTAGAAAGTAATCTTGACCATCAATTGATTTAGTCAAGGGCTAAGATTAAATGAGTGAAATTGAAGAGAAGAAAAGAGGCGCATGGGTTTGTGTAAGGGTATTGTAGTCAATCCTGGACAATAGCTTCTATCTCCTCCAATCCCCCCCCCCCCTAATTTTTTAAACGTTAATAACTTTTTCATACGACATTATTTTTTTATAAAAATTGCACCAAAAAACGAGCGGTTTTTAATCTTTAAAACGAGTATACTATTTGTAGGATCGTGTACGGACCCGAAATGAGTCGATCAGAGGTGTTCTACACAATATGAAAGGCGGAAACAGACATATTGTGTGTGATTCAGCTAGAATATCACTTTTAACTGTCTTTCTATTGATCTGGTAACAATTACAAGTCTGTAGACACTTCGAAAAAGCTTCGCCGTCGAAAACACTCTTGCTAATCTCGTTTCAAATGACACAGACCTATCCCCTATTTATAGACCTTCTAATTCCGTTTGAGCAGGCTCAAACGGAATCACGTACAAGCGGAATTAACATCTCATGCGGAATTAGCAGTTCAAACGGAATTAACATAAGTGATTTCGCTTGAACTGACTTGTTCATTTCAAACGGAATTACACTATGTAATTTCGTTTGAACTTGCCAGTTGGCCTATTTTCTCGTTTTCCATGCTCTAAACAATGTAAGACTTGATACAAGACGAAGTCGACAGACGTATGCACCAACAGACTCCCCCTCGGATGTTGACGAGTCTTAAGTGTCGAGTCTTCAACATCTTTAGTCTTTATCAATCTGATCGCTCTTTGAAGCATCTGACACTGTAGGCATCTTCAAACTTTATCTCTTTCTTCCAGAATCTCAATCTGACTCTATTCTTTTCATCAGCACCAACATACTCCCCTCGAACAATCTCATCTATCCTCGGATGTTGATCGCAATCTGGCTTTCACAGGATCAGTATCGTGACCTGGCTTTATATTCAAACTCAGAATCCAGGCTATCCTGCACATCCTCTACCTCACAGTAAATTTCACAAATTTAACATTTGATAAATTTATATATCCAGACTCCCTCTCAAATTTATCCAGAATGATTTAACAATGTTAAAAACTGATGAACCACTTGTAAGTAAATATTCAAACTTTTTAGTTTAAACGACTCCCCCTCAAAACATGCTCATCATGTTTAGCACTTGGAACTTTGAAAATCAGCTCTTCAACATCAGTTGTCGAAAATCTTTTTGGATTTTTCAAAATTTATGCTAAAACACATTAAAATCTTTTTGGAATTTTTGAATGAAAAGAAATGCAGTAAAGAAGTATTTACAAACAATATTTTTGTGAGTTTGTGTAAGAGGATCATATCAGTTTTTGACAAGTCACAAGTACCGTTGAGCTTAGTTACACATTAAGAATTAAACAATTCACTTAGATTGCCGATATACTGATCCACTTAAATTCTCACACAAATTTCAACTGATTCAGGATATGAATTAGGTGTATTAAGAACTTAAACTCGTTCATGTGTCCCACCTCTTGAATATACTCTCGTATCCAGATCCCAATATTCAGTCTTACAGGTGAGTATACCACAGATGATATCTGTAAAGGGTTAAATGCGAAGAACCGTGAGAGCTCAGGTCAGAACTTCCGTTCAGCAGAGAGATGACGGCTTCGACTTTTGGTGGGTCCCCTTTAGAGGATCTTTTTTACAACAGCACATGATTTTGCATTTTTCAATGTTTCATCATTTTTTATGCTGAGGGTAGGCTTTTATTTCAAGCAAGCATAAAGTATTCTCCGGGGACTAGGCCATTGCTTCCGCAAAATCAGAAGTCCCGGGATAATACCCCAGATATCACTGAGCATAAAGACCTAATATCTCAGAAAGTGGGACCTTTCAAACGAAATTTCAGGGGTTACCTATATATCCAAGTAGTGTTCCCCACGAAATAAGCAAGTTTGAATTTAAGTTTATATCCCGAAAAAGTTTACTAAATGTGTAAAAACCTATCGGCATATCATCAGTGAGACCATTTAATGCTATTTAATCATTACATTTCTTTAGCATACTGTAACTGTCTACTGATGTACTATCATTTCCTCTTCTTTGACACCAAAACTCATTTTGAATTTTATCATGTTTTTGACATTTTCAAATTTTCTAATGTTTTTGGATTTTCTGAAAATTCTTACTCCCCCTAAAATTCAAACACATTTAAAGGAAATTTGAAAACAAACTGTACAAGTAAATTGACAACTGATATCGAATCACTTCAATTCGCCATCCACTTGGCATAAACAATCAGAACTCCCCCTTTCAACAAACTATTTTCTCATTATGATTTCAAAACACTTAAGTTTGTTTTAACCAAAATGATTTTTCCGGAAAATAAGTTTTGTTGATTTTAAACCACTTGTAGGTTAGGGATTCATCATATTGTTCTTCTTTAACCATTTGTAGGCAAGATAAATCAAGTACAATTTAATGTCCCTGATTAATCTTGAAAAATCAAATAACTCATGAATGAAATTCTCAAGAAATATGCCGATACCTACTCCTCACTTACCAACCTGGGAGTTCCGGCACTGTTCACAACCTGTAAAATTTAACAATTTTTGAGATTCATTCATAAAAAAAGACTTTATCAAGAATGATGCCGATTCCTGCTCCATGATTACAAACTTGGGAGCTCCGGCAAGTCAGGATTTTACTTATGAAAAACTGCCATCCAAGCCTGACTAAACTTGGATGTTTCCTTCTCAACTTCACTTGGGGTTGGGCTGTAAGTTGCCTTCTTAGATTCGTAAAATTCTTTTACCCCTTTAGCCTTTCCCTCGACCATTTTCTCAAACATCTTTTTAACATTCCCATTAAAAGCTTTTTCAACATCAAATTCATTTTTTTCAGAATAAAATTGATTTGAGATTTCAACTTTTCCCACCTTTGATTTAAAATTCTCAGCCCTCAATGGTGAAAAATGTACATCATTCATTGGAGGAACTGAGTTTTCTTCTTTTACCTCAACCTGTGGCTCCTCTAACTTTGTGGAATCAGATTCATTGTCAGATTTTACATCTGATTTCTTAACAACCCAAGCTTGGTTGTCAAGATTTCCCTTCTTCTTGTAAAATCTTTTTGAACACTCACCAACTTCATATATTGAATTTTTAAACACTTTAAATCTTTCAGTTGGTGGTTCGGTTTTATCAACAACTATTTCTTTGAGTTTTTCCGAGACTCCCTGTTTTGTGTTGGTTGCTTTTAGACAATTCCAGGCGATGTGTCCAACTTCTTGACATCTGTAACAAGTTCTAGTCTCTTTTCTTTGATGAGCTTCAGTTTTCTTTTTTTCAGCAAGAAATTCCTGATTTGACTGTCTCCAGAAAGAACTCTTCTTTTCATCCTCAGCAGAAGTACCTGAAACAAATTTTGTATTTTTAGAAATTTTCTCATTTTTATAATTTTCTGGTGGAATAAATCCAAGACCTTTCCTTTTGAAATTACCGTTATGGTTTGGTTTCTTTCGATAACCTGAACCAGAACTGTAACCCTTTTTCTTGTTTAAACGTTGTTGAACTCTTGAGGTGTAAGGATTGGGTTTTTAAGAAAGATTTACATCTTTTATTTCAGAAATATTAATTTCTGTTAGTTTGAAAACCTTGTTTATCATTTCAGTTTTCACACCTCTTATTGGAAATTCTTTATCAAAATATAATTTGTCACAACCATTCAAAGTATATGCAACTTCAAATGTTTCGTCATTCAAATTAGATTTTGACAACAAAAATTCTTTACTATACACCCGTTTTCCCGACGACTTTGAACTCCTGACAGACGAACTCGAACTCCTGGACTCAGACATTGACTCGGACTCCTCATCCTTATCTAACACCTGATCGACCATCCTTTTTATTAACTCAGACTCATGATCTAAGTCGGACGCTGTGAATGTGATGTCAATATTGTCTGGTAATACATCGGTTATCTCGGACTCCAACTTTAAATTGATTGCCTTTTTTACTTGTTCCTCATTCGGTTTTCTAGACGAATACCCTTCCCAAATTGGAGGCCGACACTTGTTATAACAGACACTCTGTTTCTTACCAGTATCCTTTTTCTTCGGCTTCTTGTCGTCAAACACTTCAAAACCTGCAACAGTTGGATAAATTCTGTTAATTAAGTAATCAGAACTTGAATAACTATTCAGTAATCGTCTGATTCTTTCATTTTCAACTTTTTCAATTTCCAACTCCTGCTTCAACTTAGCACACTCTTCAATGTAGTAATTGATCTCTTTTTGCTTGGACATCATTGTTGCATTCATCATTGTCAAAGCATCTTCTCTTTCAGAGTTTGTCTTTTGCAAACTATTCACAGTTTTGTTCAATACATCGTACGATTCTTTCACATTCTTGACATCAAACATCAACTTCTCTTTCAACTTTTCAAGTTCACTAAACCTTTCATCTTTATCTTCACATTGTTTGCAAGGTTCCAAACATGTAAGACAAGGTTTTGTGACTTCAACAATCTTTTCAATCTCCACAATCTTCTCGACTTCAACTACCTTTTCCACTTCAACTATCGTCTCAACAACCTTAACTTCTTTCATTTCTTTTGCAGCTTTTCTCTCTTTAAGTTTCTTCAATTTATCTGCAAAATAAAATTCAAAACTATCAGAAGATAAATGAGTTTTTCCATTGTTTATCTGTTCAATTTCTTCATCATCATCACTAGTATCTGTTGAACTGTTTTCAGAAGAAACAGATTCTTCATCTTCACTTTTCTCTTCATCAGATAACACTGCTATCCATTCTTTCATCAATTCTGGCTTTTGAACAATTTGAGCAATGAAAGCTTTAAACTCCCTATTCTTATCCACAAACTTATCCCAGCTAAATCCTGGAGCCATTTTCTCATCATCTTGATCAGTGATACCATAATAAGTTTTCTTATTTGCATCTTCAATCATCTTCCCATGAGCAGTTTGTGATTCTTTTTGTTGATGCGGTTGATGAGCAACTTGTTGATATATGGACTTTCGATAATAATCATGGCCACCAAACGGATTCTTTGCTCCATTTGCTTCTTGGTTTTTACATTCTCGCTTAAAATGTCATTTCTCCCTGCATCGAAAACAAGTAACTTTAGATTTATCAAAACCTAAAGTAGAGACATGTGCATCTAAGAAATCATTTCTTCCTGTAATCATTTTGAATGTTTCAGCTCTCCTCAGAACCCTTGCTAAACACCATTTTATATCCATAAGCTCCAATTCTTCTGCATCGATCTGGTCATACTCTTCCTTGGTTAACATAGGATTGCCAATTTTTCCAGCAATCAATCCTTCATAAGATTCCAAAGCAGTAACTAGTAATGTCATGTGACTTTTAACAACTTCCTCAGAAAAATTCTGACCATTTTGAAAATGCAATGCAACATTGCACTGAATCATATGTCCATTACCAACATTTTCACTTTGAACACTTGGAAGATTAACATTTGAAAATCCACTAGTGTTGATTGAACTTTGACTGACTGATCCAGATGAATTTCCTGCACTAAAAGCAGTTTGGATCTTTGGACTTGCTTCAACAGTTTGAACATTTCCTTTATAGTACAATTTGATGTCTTGTTGATTGCTTGAGCTGTTCATTCTGGCAATCTTTTGCTGTTCAAGATCCTGTCCCTCAAGCTTTTCAATAAACTGTCCAATTGACAATCTACTAAACTCTCCTGTATTCTTTAAAATCATGAGATATGTACCCCATTCTTTCTGAGGTAAAGCATCAGCTAACTTTTCAATCCATTCTGCTGGAGTTTTAGTAATTTTCAACTGAGACATGGTTCGCACAAGATGACAATATCTCTCAATGAGAGTCTTTGTAGATTCACCTGGCATACTTGTAAACAACTCAAATTCTTTCTTCAATAATGATTTTTTTCTATTGATCATTTCCGTACTTCCTTCAAATTTCTTCTCAAGTGCCTCCCATATTGAGAAAGCACTACCATCATGCTGAAGCAAAACAAAAATGTCTTCTTTGACAGCTTGTTGTAAAAGACTAATCATCATTTTCTCTCCTTTATAATTATCTCTCTCTTTGTCTGAAAATTATGAGATAATTTTATCAACATTCAAAGCAGTCTGTGGTCTAATATATTTTGTTTCAATGCTTTCCCAAGCTCTCAGATGGTTTGCCAGAACCCAATTCTCAAAACGATTTTTCCAGCCATGGTACTCTTCAATTCCCATAAGTTTCGGGGGTTTTTGCAACGTTCCAGTTTCGTTTTCTGCGTTCATATTTTGAGCAATGGCAGCCGGAGTAATCGGGGTTGAAGCAAACGCGTTATAGAACTCTTCTTCCATGATTCAGTAAAAAGTTTCACAAACAGACACTTTCAAACGAAATCACAACTCAAGCGAAATCACCCTCTCAAACGGAATCACCTCTTTCAAACGAGATTAACCTGCAAACAAACTTCAAACGGAATTAAGTGTTTCAAACGGAATAACCAGTTCAAACGGAATATCCACTCAAACGGAATCTCTTTTTCAAACGAGATTACACCTTCAAGCGAAATTAACTTGTTCGTTCAAGCGGAATTACCGTTTGGCCCATTTTTTGTCACTTTCACTTTGAATTTTGATCTGATTTTCTCAAGGGTTTGTTAAAACACAATTTCGCTTATGTTGTGAAAAATTCAGGCCATTTTAACCGTTAAAACTTGTTCAATTGAGAAAAGAAGGTGTAGAAGTAAGAAAACAAGATGAATTCAAGCTGAAATCGACAGAACTCTTCCTCCTGAGCTCTGATACCACATGTAGGATCGTGTACGGACCCGAAATGAGTCGACCAGAGGTGTTCTACACAATATGAAAGGCGGAAACAGACATATTGTGTGTGATTCAGCTAGAATATCACTTTTAAATGTCTTTCTATTGATCTGGTAACAATTACAAGTCTGTAGACACTTCGACAGAGCTTCGCCGTCGGAAACACTCTTGCTAATCCCGTTTCAAATGACACGAACCTATCCCCTATTTATAGACCTTCTAATTCCGTTTGAACAGGCTCAAACGGAATCACGTACAAGCAGAATTAACATCTCATGCGGAATTAGCAGTTCAAACGGAATTAACATAAGTGATTTCGCTTGAACTGACTTGTTCATTTCAAACGGAATTACACTATGTAATTTCGTTTGAACTTGCCAGTTGGCCTATTTTCTCGTTTTCCATGCTCTGAACAATGCAAGATCGATACAAGACGAAGTCGACAGACGTATGCACCAACACTATTGCCATATTTTCGAAAAAAATTTCGCAAAACCCAGTTGCGTAAAACGCAATGAAAAAAAAACATAAAAAATGATTTTTTTCTAAAACGCAATGCACAAAAAACACAAAGAAATGTCTTATTTGTAAAACGCAATGGCCAGAAAACACAAAGAAATGTCTTATTTCTAAAACGCAATAGCATAAAAACACAAAAGAGAAAGTGTACTTTTTAAAACGCAATGGACTGAAAACACATAAAAATGTGTTTTACCTAAAACGCAATACACAAAAAACACAAAGAAATGTCTTATTTTTAAAACACAATGGGCAGAAAACACTTAAAATGTTTTTTTTTTTCTAAAATGCAATAGACTGAAAACACATAAAAATGTGTTTTACCTAAAACTTAATGGACTAAAAACACTTCAAAAATGTGTTTTCTAAAACGCAATGGCTAGAAAACACATAAAAATGTATTATTTCTAAACCACAATGGCCCAAAAACATAAAAGAAAGTGTTCTCTCTAAAACGCAATGGACTGAAAACACATAAAAATGTGTTTGACCTAAAATGCAATGGCTAAAAACACTTCAGAAATGTGTTTTTTTAAAACGCACTGGCCAGAAAACATATAAATATGTCTTATTTCTAAAACGCAATGGCCTAAAAACACAAAAGAAAGTGTTCTTGTTGGATCGGTTCCGTGACCCTAAACAGTCAGTAAAGGTAGTTCATCATCATTTACTAAGGCGGAATCAAAGTAAACAACTTCACACAGCTTGTTTCCTTTCTAATCTTTCTTTATTAGTGATTTGTAGAGCTTTTACAATCTAATCTTGACAAAAATCCAACAGCACCTCAGCTCACACACACTTAGATCCGTTTCAAATGAACCTACACAGCTCCTATATATACTTGTAGGTATTTCGTTTGAAGGTGTCACAACCATGTTCACATAAAATTACATGTTGTGATTTCGTTTGAACATGTCCATGACTCCCTCAAACGAAATTACACACTAACATGTAATCCAATCCAAAATTAATCTCAGAAGTTTACTCGTTTATCTATTCTAGACATAAGACTCGATTAAGACGTAGTTAACAGACAGTAAATGCACCAACAGACTCCCCCTTGGATGTTGACAAAGTCTTCGGCGTCGAGTCTTTAGCCTTTGTCTCTTTCCAAATTTTGTCTTAACATTGTAAAGCTCCCTTCAATATTTATCTTCAAACTTTAATCTTCAATCTCCCCTTTGAATGTTGATCCAGAATTCTGACTCCCCCTTTCGCAGACTCCCCCTCTCGATAAGCTAGGGCTTTAAATTCTGGTTCAAACTTTGACATTTTGTTGCCATGGGGAACTACATTCCTGCATAGTCTCTACCCAAAAATAAGATATATGACAATAACAGTTTCAATCCATACTTACCATTCAACCACAATTGATAATCTAACCAGTGTTTAGAAATCCACTTAAGTATTCAGGTTCAAGTTAATGACCCTGATTACTCAATTATCTACCAAGTCCAACTTAATGACCTTGGTTGATCAAAGATAAATCACACTGACATTTTGTTCAACTTTTCTGAAAAAAATTACAAGTTTCAAATTAATGAACTTGCTTTTGATTTTTCAACTTTCACAAACTTATCATGTTTTAGCTCCAAACTCATCATCCAGCCCAGAAACTTCCTGCATCTGCTTCAATTCGAATCTAAAGATCAGCTTTCCACTTTGGTTTGTCAAAAAATAAAGCAGAAATGTAAAATCTTTTTGGATTTTTAATAAAGCTTCTAAACTAGAAATGAAATACAGAAATAAAATGCAGTAAAAATAAACTATTTACAAACATATTTTTGGTGAGTGTGTTAGGGAATCATATCAGCTATTCGACAAGTCACAAGTACCGTTAAGCTTTAATTTCATACTCAGAATTAAACAATTCGCTTAGATTGTCGATATACTGATCCACTTAAATTCTCACATAAATTTCAATCTGTCCAGGATACGGGTTTAATGTTTTAGAGACTTAAACTTATACGTGTGTCCCACCTCTTGAATATACTCCCGTATCCAGATCCCAATATTCAGTCTTACAGGTGAGTATACCACAGATGATATCTGTAAGGGAATAAATTAAGTAAAAGTACGAAACCGTGAGAGCTCAGGTCAGAACTTCCGTTCAGCAGAGAGATGACGGTTCGATTTAAGGTGTGTCCCCTTTAGAGGATCTTTTTTACAACAGCATTGATTAGCAATTTTATTGTCTTCATCATTTATGCTGAGGGTGATGCTATGTTTCAAGCATTGCGGAAAGTATTATTCGGGGACTAGACCATTGCTTCCGCATTATCAGAAGTCCTGGAATAATACCCCAGATATCACTGAGTATAAAGACCTAGTATCTCAGAAAGAGGGATCTTTCAAACGAGATTTCAGGGATTACCTATATATCCAAGTAGTGTTCCCCACGAAATAAGCAAGTAAGAATTTTAGGTTTATATCCCGAACAAACCTACTAAATGTGTAAAAACCTATCGACACATCATCAGGGAGACTGTTTAACCTCTTTTAAACATTACAATTCTTTAGCATACCGTAACTGTTAAGCCGATGTACTATCATTTTCCCTTTTTACACAAACTCTTTTTCAATTTTCTATTGTTTTTGGATTTTGAAAATATCTCATGTTTTTGGATTTTTGAAATTTTTTTACTGTTTTTGTATTTTCTGAAAATATTACCCTAGTCCCCCTAAATACCAAAACAAGTAAAAAATCGAAAAACCATTGCAGATTGCTTCTCAACATCATCATCTACAATAGTACCTTCATCAACGCCAAGAATCGCTTCCAACACCGATAAAAGCTTCATACCGTTCAGTTTTAGCAAATATTGAAAACGAGTTTTGTCAAATGCTTTGGTATGTAAATCAGCTTTTTGCTCGTCAGTGTGGATTTTCTCAATTCGTATCAACTTCTTCTCGAAACAATCTCGGATGAAGTGATGACGAAGTTCAATATGTTTAGTTTTAGCGTGATGAACAGGATTTTTAGTAATGTTAATCGCTGCCTCATTATCAACAAAGATAGGGGTGTTTAGAAATTGCAAACCATAGTCGCGCATCTGTTGCTGGATCCACAAAATCTGAGAGCAGCAACTGCTAGCAGATACATACTCCGCTTCACATGTGGATAAAGCCACAGAGGTCTGCTTTTTGCATTGCCAGGTGACCAATCGTGGTCCGAAAAACTGGCACCCCGCTGTTGTTGATTTAGCGTTAACTTTGCAGCTTCCGAAATCTGAATCGGAATATCCTTCGAGCATAAAGTCGCCATCTTTTGGATACCCCAACCCCAACGTTGGAGTTCCTTTAAGGTAGCGTAATATCCTTTTGACTATTACCATGTGCGACGCTCTCGGATTAGATTGAAATCTTGCTGGGAGGCAGGTTGGGTACATGATATCGGGTCTTGAAGCTGTCAAATACATCAGCGATCCAATCATGGAACGATACATCGTTTCATCTACCTTCTCTCCGGTGAGATCAGGGTTTATCCCATGATTCGTTGCTAATGGGGTGGAGGCTGGAGTAGAACCTGACATCCCGAATTTCTCCAAGATATCATGAACGTACTTAGTTTGTTGTATGAAAATTCCCTTAGGCAATTGATCAACCTGAAGTCCCAAGAAGAATTTCATCTCACCCATTGATGACATTTCGAATTTTTGCTTCATAACTTGTTCAAAATCTTTGCACAAATTCTCATTTGTTGACCCAAATATGATGTCGTCCACGTATATTTGAACTATCAGAAGATGTTCGTCGACCTCTTTGGTGAAGAGAGTGGCATCCACTTTTCCACGAATGAAGCTGTTGGCTAGCAGGTGTTGAGACAATGTCTCATACCAAGCTCTCGGGGCCTGGTGTAAACCATACAGCGCTTTATCTAGCAAGTAGACCTTGTCTTTGTGGATTGGATCGGTGAAGCCCGGTGGCTGTCCGACATAAACCTCCTCTTTTACCTTCCCATAGAGAAACGCAGATTTAACATCTAACTGGTATACTTTGAAGTTTTTCCAAGATGCAAATGCCAGGAAGATTCTGATCGCTTCAAGTCGAGCCACTGGAGCATATACTTCAGTGAAATCTATCCCCTCCTGCTGACTGAAACCCTGGACTACGAGTCGAGCTTTGTTACGAACCACAACTCCTCTATCGTCTCTCTTGCACTTGAACACCCACTTGGTGTTTATCTTCCTCTGACCATCAGGCAAGTCTACTAACTTCCAACTCCTAACTTCTCAAACTGACTCAACTTCTTACATAGCATTGACCCAAGAATCTTCAGTTAGCACCTCTTTATATGTACGCGGTTCGATCTGCGAAATAAAACAACTAAGTGAAAACTCAGTTTGTAAAGGTGCTACTGTAGAATAAAAACAAGTAAGGCCTTGGTCAATTTGACGTCTAGTGCGAACGCCTGTTTGCAATTCTCCAATGATCAATTCCTCTGGATGGTATGAAAGAGTTCTTGGCATCACCTCGCCTGAAACATCTACCTCGCCTTCCAGATTAGTAACATTCTGATTTGTACCTTGTTCACTGACTTGGTTTGTTTGACTTGAAATCTGAATTTGCTCCCCCTCAGAATCTGAATCACCACGGTCAAATACTGGCATGTTCTCAGATTCTTGATTATCATTCTGTGCCGTCTGATTATCATGAGCAACTTCATGTTGTTGAATATCATCATGTTCTCCAGCATTACTTGGACCTGCTTCACGATCATTTGAAGCTTGTCGTTGACGAATAAAAGTTTCTGCTGGGAATCTTTCCTGCGATTCTTCATACTCTCTCAAAATATCCAACTCGTCAAAGAAATCTTCTTCTTCTTCCTTTTCTTCTTCCATGTCAAACGAATCCCACAAAGTGTCATAATGAAAACGCCATGAATCTCCAGGATTCTGTGGTGGCATTGTGTAACCTTGACACTCAACATTGTGTGCTTCAATAATCCGCTTCAAGCTTGGAACAAACACTCGTTTCTGAGGACTTGAATATCCCACAAAAATTCCTTCAATGCTCTTTGCACCAAATTTTCCAAAAGGCTCTAGAACTGTACAGGGTGACCCAAACGGTTCTAAATACTTCAGGTTCGGTTTGCGATTATTGATCAGCTCGAAACACGTCTTATTGAATTTCTTAACAGTGAGAACCTGATTGAGTGTATAGCATGCGGCGGATACTGCTTCTGCCCAAAAATTGACTGGTAGCTTTGAATCAGCAAGCATCGTCCTAGCCTTTTCAATTAGCGTCCTGTTCTTTCTTTCAGCTACTCCATTCTGCTGCGGAGTGTAAGGAGCACTAAATTCATGCAATATACCTCTCTCATCACAATATTCCTCCATCTTGTTGTTCTTGAACTCAGTACCATTATCACTTCTGATTCTTTTGATACGCCTTTGGTACAAATTTTCAATTTTCCTGAATAACGCCATCAAACTGTCAAACGTCTCATCTTTCGTCTTCTAAAATGAAACCCATGAAAACCTTGAATAATCATCAGTTACCACAAGACAGTAGAGATCCCCTGTAATACTTTTGACATTTACCGGACCAAACAGATCCATATGTAGTCTCTCTAACGGTTTCAATACTGAGTTGACTTTCTTTTGAGGATGTGATTTCTTTTTCTGCTTCCCTTTGATGCAGCTGATGCACTCCCCCTCAAGATGAAAACCTTTGACATGAACTCCAAGAACTAAATCATTATGCACCAAATGATTCATTTTTCTAAGATGTATATGACCCATCTTCCGGTGCCACAATCTCGATTCTTTCTCAGTTGCTCGAGAAACAAAACAATGTGCCTGACCTGTTGTTGTAGTTGCTACACTCATGTCCAACACATATAAATCATTCACTCTAGGCGCTCTCATGATAATCCATTCTTCAGGAATAACAAAACCTGGTTTCAAGATCAAACATTCTTTGTCTGTAAAGTGAGTGGTATACATCCTATCACAGATCTGAGATATGCTCAAAAGATTGTTTTCAAGCCCGGCTATGTAATTAACTCTTTCAAACGTAACAATCCCATTGGATAACGTTCCTTCACCAACTATCCTACCACCTTGATTTCCTGCAAATCCTACGTAACCACCATTGAAATTTCTAACATCATACAGCAGGGCTGTTTTCCCCGTCATATGCCGAGAAGCTCCACTATCCATAATCCATCGTGAAACGGATCTTGGAAGCTCCTGCACCAGATAGAAATATGATTAGCTGAAATAAGCTGCCCAAGCCTCATCAGACTCGGGTAACTTAACTTCATCTACACACTTTACGACCGATTTAAGAGGTGGAAAGTTTTTATCATTCAATTCCAATTTGTTATCAATAACCTCTTTTATGTCAACTTTCTCCTCTTTTTCCAATGAAACATTCTTTTTAGCAAAATTTTCATAAGACAATGAAATTTTTTCTTTTCTGTTTCCGTTTTGAAGAATCTTTTTAGGAACAACTTTCTTCTCTTGTGGAGATGAAACTTGTTTCTCTGATTTTGGCTTCCATGCTTGTTGAGGCGATGCAACCCTTTTGTAAAACTTGTCATTTTTAATTACCACATTTTTAACAGGTTCAATTTTGATTTTGGTATTATCATTTTTCAAAACCTTTTTCTCAACAACCAATGGAGCTTTTCCCTTCACATCAACTTTCTTCTTTTGACTCTCAACAACTTCAGACTTAGGCTTGAAGTTGGTACACTTTCGTGCAATATGTCCAACTTTGTTACATCTAAAGCATGTACGAGTATCAACAACTCGACTTGTGCCTTCAGTCTGAGATTGTGAGGCCTTCGTTGCAAAAAATTCTTCATTTGACTTCGAAAAAATCTCAGATTCTTCATCAGAAAGTGAACTCGAACTTGACACAAACACTTTCTTCTCAGCAAACTTCTTATTTTGAAAACTATTTTTCTGATAACTCGTACCACCTTGATAACCACCCGACCATCTGTTTCGATTGTTGTTATAAAAACGCGGTGGAACAACAGGTTTCTTGTAGTAAGCTTTATCTTTTTCAAAATTCATTTGCCTCTTTGTCTGATTCAAACCTTCTACTTCAGACAAATCAATTTCAACCAGTTTATAAACGTTTTTCAATTTGTTCACATTAACATTCTCCAGTGGAAACTCAGAATCCGAATACAACTTATCAGATCCAGCCATCTTGTACATCACAACACTCGATTCTTCATTTAAGTTGTTTTTGGATTTTGGTTTCGGAATATAATTGTCCAGAAAACATTCTTCATCCTCAGCTGAATCACTATCCAAAACACTTTCAGCCATGCCTTTAACGATCTCAGTTTGAACACTATCATCAGATGATGATGAAGAAAATGTCACATCAATTGACTCTGGAAGTTTTATCTCATTTGTTTCATCTTCATCATTAACCAACCCGGACTTTTTCTTTGAGTAATTGTTTAAAACTAGCGGTGGAACCTGATGAAACCCAACCCCAGTTCCATCGGAGTAAACATCTTCGCCTACTTTGTTTTTCCCGATGGGTTTAGGAACAATGTATTGTAAAACAAAGCTTGCGGAGCTGTAACTGTTCAACTTCAACTGGATGCGTTCATTTTCAATTTTAACTTCTTGAAATTGAAGTTTCAACTTAGCAATCTCATCCAATTGTTGGTTGATTAATTCTTCTTTAACCCTTAAAACACTTTGCAAATGACAATTTTCTTTGTATGTTTTACCATTTCTATCATCAGAATCTTTCACTGTGCGTTTTAGCTTCTCAAAACTTTCAGAAATTTGACGATTTTCAAGAATTAGTTTTTCATTTTCTTTCTTAACTCTTTCTACTTCAATTTTATCAGTTTCAATTTTTTCATTCAGTTCTTTTATTCTATCAGTTGAAGCTTTCAGCATTTTGTCACGATTCAAGATCTGATCCTCAACACTTCTGACTCTATCAGTCAGATCATCTACTTTCTTACCATTGAGATAGGTGATTGTACTACAAACTTTGCATTCTTTGATGCAATTTTTGCAGTCAACATCACCATTGACTTTCTTACCTGACTCAGTCGTTGACGCATTTGTACTGACCTGGCTTTTAGACTCAGATACAGACTTAGAGTCTACCTCAAGTGCCTTAGCAGCCAGCACCTTGTCAGCCATTTTTCCCATGTTTTCAACATTAAACTCTTGAGTCGTGTCAATGATTCCATTATCAACCTTCTTTGGCTCTTCTTCTTTCTCTTTCTCTTCTCCACTTCCCCACCATTTTCTTTGCCAATACTCATCTTCATCAGCCATTTCTTTAATTATGGTTTCAAGATCAAGAGTGTTATGGTCAATAGCAATGTTTCCCTCGGGGTCAAGATAACATTCTCTGTCTGGATCCCATCTCCTCGCTCTTTTTGCTTCAAGATAGATACCAGATATTCTGATCATTCTTTACTGAGCTATCATCTTTCTGTAACCATACTTCTGTTCTTCAGTTCTGTTATCTTTCCAAGGAACAGGTTCAGCAGATTTTGCCATGAAAGCATATCCAACCGCATCCTCCTCAGGTAACCACTCGCTCCAGTCGAAACCTTCATCGTCGTGAATCACAGCAAGAGCTCTAGATTTCTCTTTGTTATCCTCAAGCTGCTTCATTCTTGGCGGTTCTGATTTATTCTGATGATAAATTGCTTTCTTGTAGTAATCTTCTCTGAACGGATTTTCAGACTCATCAGCATAAGCATTTCGGCATTCACGCTTAAAGTGACCTTTCTGTTTACACTTGAAACATGTCACTTTAGACTTGTCAAAGCCTAACTTGGTAGATGGTCCACCAATAGACTTTCTTCCAGTTATCTCCATGAAACGTTGTGCCCGACGAACTGCACTGGCCATACACCACCTTATGTCGATCAATTCCATCTCCTTAGGATCTATCTGATCGTAATCTTCTTTTGTTATGTTGGTGTTGCCAATCTTCCCTGCTACTAGGCTTTCATATGATTCTAGCACATAAGCTAGAAAAACCATCTGTTGCTTTGCCGACTCCTCGCTGAAGTTTTGAGCGTTCTTTAAGTCTACAACGATATTGCATTGAAAGAGGTTCTTTGCATCTGATTGGCTTGAATGTGACGAAGAACCACTGTGAAATCCACTACTTTGACTCTCTTTGCTAGAAGTGTTGGAATTCTCAGCAGAAAAAGCTGTCTTGGGAGGTGTATTCTTTGGCATCATGCTTTTTGGATAATACAAATCCAAGTTTTGTTGATATGACGAGTGATTGACTTTGTGCGTTTTCTTT
This sequence comes from Helianthus tuberosus, assembly GCA_030545235.1. Lineage (NCBI taxonomy): Eukaryota > Viridiplantae > Streptophyta > Magnoliopsida > Asterales > Asteraceae > Helianthus > Helianthus tuberosus. Next base: position 113,046,427 of record CM060445.1, read on the forward strand.
ATCTCCAGCTCGTGACTCTCTAGTCTTTCAATCAACAGATCCACCGTAAGAACTTCAGGCTTAATCGTATTCTTCAACATCAAAGCATAATATTCCCAATCCATCTCATCTGGCAATGAATCAAACAATTTGTCGATTAGCTCTTCTTGAGAATAGAAAATTTCATGTCTCGTCAGTTCCAGCTTCAGGTGCCCAAACCTCTCAATCATTTTACAAACTGATTCATTTTTTAAACAACCAAATAAATCAAATTCTTTACTTAGCAGTTTCTTTTTATTTTTCACAATTTCTGCACTTCCCAAACATTTAACTTTCAACTTGTTCCAGAGATCTGTAGAATTCTTGTACTCGATCAAGGATATTATATCTTCTCGAACAGATTGAAATAGCAGTGCGATGCATTTTTGCTCAGCAACAAACGATTCTATTTCATCAGATGATGTCAATCTTTCACCAGTTTTGCCTCCATCAATGTATCCATTCTTTAGACTCTTCCAGCTGGGATAAGCAAAGGCTTTCAACCATTCTTCAAACTTCTTTGCCCACCGACTATACTCTTCGATAGCCATCAATTTCGGAGGTTTGTTATAAGTTCCAAAAGCACTTTCAACTCCCAAAGCATCTGATAAGCTTTTCTTTGCACTCGACGTATTCTCATTGGTGTTGCTAGGAGAAGTATCGTCTCCAGAATTTCCAGCAAATGCAAAGGCATCATAAAACGGATTGAAATCATCCATCTTGCACGTACCTGAAAAATCAACAAACACTTAGAAATTTCTTGGTTTTGAAAAATGACAGATTCAAACGGAATATGTTCAAACGAAATTGTTGTTCAAACAATATTATGTCTTTCAAACGAAATGGCTCTTCTCAAACGAAATCTGTTATTTCCTTTGAGACAACACTAATCAAGTTTCAAACGATCCACTCTCAAACGTGAACTACCTAGACACTTTCAAACAGTATTACAAGATTTTTATAACCCTCAAACGAAATCACAAATTTGATTTGACCAACAAAATCACTAATCCGACAATTACAATTGAGACTTAATTCCTATTGGGCCGTTCAATTTAGTGGGCTGACACTAGTATGGATCGGTAATCACTTGATTGGGCCGCAAGTAAAGTCTACAACCTAGTGGGTCGGTGACAGTAATTTGATTGGATCTAAAATATGAAACACAAGTATTTCTAACCAAATCTTGATTGGGCCGACAACAACTTTATTAACTACACATGTACACTTTGACTTTATATCACATGCACTCTCAAACGAGATCACCTAACCATTTTCAAATGAGATACATCATTCAAACGAGATAACCCATATTCAAACGGAATCATGTATTATGTTCTTTTCAAACGAGAAGATGTCAGCATTTTACGAACAGTTTCAAATGGAATAGGTGTTTGTATCAGTTTTTAGGCCGAATTTTAGTCCAAAACTTTCAAGGATAAGTTAACACTATGTTTCGCTTGTTATGTGAGAGTTTTAGGCCATTTCAACCGTGAAAACTTGTTCAAATCAGAAAAGAAAGGTAGAAGTGAGATAATCCGGTAAAATCAAGCTAAATTTGGTATGAACTCCTCGTCCTGAGCTCTGATACCACTTGTTGGATCGGTTCCGTGACCCTAAACAGTCAGTAAAGGTAGTTCATCATCATTTACTATGGCGGAATCAAAGTAAACAACTTCACACAACTTGTTTCCTTTCTAATCTTTCTTTATTACTGATTTGTAGAGCTTTTACAATCTAATCTTGACAAAAATCCAGCAGCACCTCAGCTCACACACACTTAGATCCGTTTCAAATGAACCTACACAACTCATATATATACTTGTAGGTATTTCGTTTGAAGGTGTCACAACCATGTTCAAACGAAATTACATGTTGTGATTTCGTTTGAACATGTCCATGACTCCCTCAAACGAAATTACACACTAACATGTAATCCAATCCTAAATTAATCTCAGAAGTGTACTCGTTTATCTATTCTAGACATAAGACTCGATTAAGACGTAGTTAACAGACAGTAAATGCACCAATAGAATTTCGTTTGAACATGTCCATGACTCCCTCAAACGAAATTACACACTAACATGTAATCCAATCCTAAATTAATCTCAGATGTGCACTCATTTATCTATTCTAGACATAAGACTCGATTAAGACGTAGTTAACAGACAGTAAATGCACCAACACTTCTCTCTAAAACGCATTGAACCAATGTATGTTTTGTCTGTGAATTGTCTGAACCAGGAAGTAGGTGATCAAAAACTCTCTACGAATTTTTGTCAAAGAAATGAGGCAATTTCCAGAAAATTAAATTTTCTGAAGCAGCTCGACCCCAGCCAGGGGCTCTGCCCCTTGGACCCCGCTAGGGGCTACCGCCCCTTGGACCCTGCTCCCAGGGGCGTTGCCCACTTGGAATCCTCGTAGAACGCAATGACTCAATTCAAAAACCCAGATCATAAACATGCAATTCAAGAATTTCTTACATGGATCGAAGCCGATTTCTTCAGCGATTGACGAAATTTGAATGATAGAAACACTTATCAGCGATCGAATCAAAAATCAAACAGATCGAGTGATTCGCTTTAAAATCACGGGAAAAATGAGATATTGTATGAAGTTAAATTGGGTTTCTTCAAAAAAGTTGAAAAACATGTTAATTGGGTGTTTGAATCATTGATTGGTGATGAAAATCACACTATAATGTGGGTTTTGAAGTTGCTGGGGGAGAAGAATGAAGAAGATTGGATACGATTGACTAAAATAACATTCCTCTTTATTTTATATTTTAACACATATCATAATCTTATTGCGTACTGTCTCTCTATAGAATATAACCCCTCCTTTTATACCTAATCATCACAAGTCTAAGCAAATTTTAGTTCACACGCTTTTACAAAAATTCGTTGGATTTGGAGTTTACTTTTTTAGATTTAGTTGTCCATTAATTATTAGGCTGGTGGGATGGGGTCAGTCCCCATACCCGTCTAGAATCGTCGCCGGCAGCAAAGCATCCCGCCCCCTCCCGTCACCATCTTCCACGTCGAGCTTTGGACGTTCAAGACGATCCAATCTGGTAGGCCCCCTTTAACTTGTCGGTAAATCATATAAAATAAACCAGAAAAGTAAATGAAGTTTGGATCTGAAAATTTTCCGGTCTGTAAGTTGCGCGAAGAAGAAGAAGAAGAAATGAAGAGGAAAAGAAAAGAAATATTGGGTGCTGTGCAACTCTAATTTACACCTTACCTTAAAAGTAATTTATATTTTATTATTCTTTTTATTTTCCCTATGTTTTCTGAAGTTTCGGAGTTTTTTTTCTAAGTTTTTGCTTTGTTTTTATTTTATCATTTAAGTTATTTAAAAGCTCGCTTCCATTTGATTTATTTTTTTCAGTTTATGTTTATTAGTTTTGTTTATTTTCAAGTAGTTATTTGATATAGTTAAAAACAAGTTTCCATTTGAATTAATTTTTTTTAATTTTTATTGTTTTATTTATTTTCGAGGATCGGTAAAAACACACACATATATATAATACTTTAGTCAATTTATAAATACATATATTGTGACCCCCGGTTAAAAATTTCTGGTTCCGCCACTGTTAATACTTGTACATAGGGCATAGAGATTAAAAAAATAAATAAATAAAGTGGTGGGGTAGGATCATCCTCCCATACCCTCTAGTTTTGTGGGATGGACCATCCTTGGGAGAACTATGATGTGGTGCTTACGTGGCGGATCATCCTCTAAGGGAGGACCATCACCATACCCTCTAGCCTTAGTATTTTCTAACTATTTTGCTTTGAATAATGACAAGAAAAACAAAAATGAGTTTGTAAGGCTAGTGGGTATGGTGATGGTCCATCCTTGGAGGATGATCCGCCACGTAGGCGTCACGTTATAGTCCTCCCAAGGATGGTCCATCCTCAAAAACTAGAGGGTATGGGAGGATGGTCCTAGTCATAGTCTTTCCCACCACTTTTATGTTTTTTTTAATCTTCTACTTTTTTTTAATCTTCTACCTTTTTTTAACATTTAACAAATAAACTAACCAAAAAATTATCATTATATTAAAAGACATTACATAAAAAAAACACATACACTTAATAAAAAAAACATAAAGTTAATAAAAAAACGTAGAGTTAAATAATTTGATGTTTTTTCATGATGTCGTGTTGTAGTTTTTTCAACATCGAACGTTTCGGCTCAGGATGGTCCTCGACATTCATCGATATTATTTCCCATTCCTTGAGCCGAATTTTTTCATCGGAAATTCGGATTTTCTCATTCGACAATCGGACCTCTCGCGTAACTTTTCTTCCGCTACACGACTTTTTTCTTCGACGGCCCGCTCCTTCACCTTCGTCTTTTGGGCCGAGACGTCGTTGTACATTTTTAATTGTTCCATAAACTCTTCCATCTTCGGGTCCACCTTTTCCTTTTCTTTCCCCTTGGCCCGCTCCTTCTTTGATTTGTCTCGGCCCGGTGGACGCTCCGCTTCATGTACGGCATACTCCTCTTCGTCAAAGTCGGCGTCATCATTTAAGTTTATGTTACACCTCGCGTCCGATCCACCGGCGCTAAAACTACCCGTTTCCGATGTTTTTTGGCGTTTCGCCATCGCCACCTCGTTGGGAATCGGCGCCCATTTTGGTTCGTCTTTTAGAATTGCCCACGCGCGAACGTGAGGAAAGTTGGTATTACCATTCTTCGCCTTATACTTGTCCAACGCTTTTTTGAACACATCGTCGTCTCTCATGCCGCTACGACGGTCACTTGTATATAATTTATTATATTCCTCGCAAAACCGATTGACGGACGCGTTCATTTTCCGCCACTTTGATGAGACCGAGTCGATATCTCGATACGGGCCTTGGTCCATAAGGCCGAGGAACTTCGCTAAAACCTTGGACCAAAACCCGTCACCCGTTTGGTTATTACCTATAAAAAACAAACAAAATATATAAAGTGTTAACAAAAATAAAAAAAAACCTTTAAAAAAATACAAACTGTTAACAAAAAATTATATTTTAAAAAAATCAACAAACTTTAAAACAATTATAAACCAACTGTTAAGAAAATAATAAACAAAAAAATTAAACTTTAGAAAAAAACAAAGTGTTAAGAAAAAATAAACAAAAAAAATTAAACTTAAAAAAAAACAAACTGTTAAGAAAAAATAAACAAAAAAAATGTATAAACCTTAAAAAAAATACGAACCTTTTGTCGGGTGGTCAGACGTGCCAATATAAGCCTTGGCTAAGGCTTCTTCTTCGATTGGCGTCCACTTAGTCGACTTCGGTTTGGATGGTTGATCACCCACCACTTGCTTGCCTTTGTTTCGATTTCCTTTTCCTTTAGGCGGTTGGGTTTCGGGAACAACCTCCACATCGTCGTCGGGTTCGGATTGTTGAAAGGGTTGCGTCGGGATCGGTTGGTGTTGAACGGGTGGTGTCGGGTTCGGTGGGAAATTATAAGCACCCCGCATCATCACTTGTTGAAGGGCTTGATTTTGAGAGAATTGAGCTAATTGGTTTGGCGAGTGTTGGAATGATGCAAACACATTTGATGAATATTGCGAGAATTGGTTCGGTTCTAGCATCGGATAATATCCCAGAACCGAGAAAACATTAGGTTGGGTCGGGTTGATGGGATTGTTCGGGTTGTTCAGATTGTTCGGGTTGTTGAAGGGATGCATGATAGAGTATAAGGTTTATAAAAGTGGAAGAAGATTTATAAAAATTATGTGAGAGAGATAAAATTTTGGGGTTAAATTTGTGAATGGAAGTGAAGGGTTGAGTTATAATACAAAGTATTTAAAAATAAGAAGGGTAAGAAGCCACCAGAGAGTGACAAGTGTCCTACGAGGAATTAAATGGAAAGGGTAATTTTGTCTACAATAGGAAAGAGAATATGCACATGCAAGTCACATGTTATTCCCCCCCCCCCCCCCAATTTTTAAACGTCCGTAACTTTTTTATACATAATTTGTTTTTTTAAAAAATTATACCAAAAAATCAAGCGTTTTTTATCTTTAATATGAGAGCCATATTGTTATATTTTTCAAAAAAAAAAAAAATCAAAAACCTAGTTGCATATTACACAATGGACATGATGCAAAACACAATGCAAAGTAGATCAAAAACACAATCAATGACAACAGATAAACACACAATGGACAACATACTAAAACACAATGACCATAACGTATAACACAATGACGATAACATATAACACAATAATTATCAGACTAAATAAAAACACAATTCATGACAACAGATAAAAGACACAATTAATGACAGCAGATAAAAGACACAATGGAGAGCAGATGAAGACACAATGGAAAACAAACTAAAAACACAATACACAACAAACTAAAACACAATGAACAAAGATAATAAAAAAATTGAACAAATTATTAAAACACAATGGACAACATATTAAAACACAATGAATAACATATTAAACACAATGACCTGAACTAATAACACAATTTATAGAAAACCCAGATATAACACCATCTTCATTGTGTCATATATTGTGTTATAGATTCTTATAAAAACGCGATGGATAGAACCCAAATTAACATTGTGTTATAGGTTTTGATAATAACATAATGGACATGATGTAAAACACAATGTAAAGTAGATCAAAAACACAATCAATGACAACAGATAAAGACACAATGGACAACATACTAAAACACAATGACCATAACGTATAACACAATGGCGATAACATATAACACAATAATTATCAGACTAAATAAAAACACAATTGATTAAAACAGATAAAAGACACAATTAATGACAACAGATAAAAGACACAATGGAGAACAGATGAAGACACAATGGAAAACAAACTAAAAACACAATACACAACAAACTAAAACACAATGAACAAAGATAATAAAAAAAATTGAATAAATTATTACCAGTGTTGTAAGAATCGCTAGGCGCTAGTCGGGCGGTGGGGTACCGCCTAGGGATTAATCGGGATTAATAGGGATTAATCGGAATTAATCGGATTGAGATTTTTATATGTAATTTTTAGTTACATATACACACACACATTTTTATATGTAGTTTTTTAAAGTAGACATGTTTTAACCCTTCATTAACCAATTTTTTAAGTAATTGAAAGGAATTTATATGGTTTGGTCAAAATTTGGCTGGCATCTTGCCAAAATTTGGCCAGAATAGGACCGTCATTGACTGCCTAGCTATTAATCGGCCATTAATCGGTGAACCACCGATTAGTGATTAATCGGCGACTAATCGGAGACTAGTCGGGATTTTTACAACCATGATTAAAACACAATGGACAACATATTAAAACATAATGAATAACATATTAAACACAATGACCTGAACTAATAACACAATTTATAGAAACCCCAGATATAACACCATCTTCATTGTGTCATTTATTGTGTTATAGGTTCTTATAAAAACGCAATAGATAGAACCCAAATTAACATTGTGTTATAGGTTTTGATAATAACACAATGTATAGAAACTCTACTTACCAAAACCCAGTTAAAAGACACAATGACCTGAACCTTTAACACAATGCAAAAAAAAAAAAAAAAAACAGTAAAAATGAAATTTTTTATTCTATTTTTATATGATAATATGGTACTCATATTAAAGATAAAAAACGCTCGTTATTATGGTGAATTTTTTTTAAAAAAAATGTCGTATAAAAAAAGTTATGGACGTTTTAAATCGATGGGGGAATTGGCATGTGCCATGCATGTGGAGAGAGAAAATCCATAAATATAGGATTCCCTTTATGCTCTTCTACTATCTTCTTTTCCCTACAACTAATCTCAACCCTCCAAATGTAAGATCAATGGACTAGAATCCTTCTTACCATTTTTATTTATATTATCCTTTGTATTTGATCCTAACCCTGGAAGTGAAAATGGAATGAAAATATATATATTTTAAAATTTTGACCGTTTGTAAAATGGAAATTAATTTTTTTTTATTAACGGTAACTTTTGGATTGGGCCCCACTTTTTGGACCGTCGCAAACGGCGAGAAAAGGACGAAGAGGACGGGACGTGGGGGAGGGGGGGGGGACGGTGTAGCTATCGTCGCCGATCCATGACGATAGGGGGACGACCCCCATACCGTGTAGCCTAACTTTTCACCAATAATTTGCCGCGTCCTCCTTTTTTTGGGTGGCAGGTTTGTAGTTTTTTCAAACATTGAACCGGCCGCAGTTATTGGTCGGGGCGCGTTGCCAATATTTAAACGCACAAACATATATTTAAATAATTACAATATTCCGAGAAAAAAACAATCATTTAAATATTATGTAGATAGATAAAAAGAAACTGGTCATGCGTAATGAGGAATCATAGAGGTGCGAAGGGCTTGATAACGCCCCAAACACCGTCTATCTGAATGTTATAGGGGTATAAAGATGGATGAACGAGAGAAAACAAAACAAAAAGTAGTGATTGAAATGGCATTATGAGGCGTTAACCATTACATATTTTTTAAAAGTACGTTATGATGTTGATGTGGCGAAAAATGCCCGTAAAAGACATTAATCATTACAAATGGTATAATAAAAATGAAATAGCAAAGTGGCTCCATACCAATTAAACCTCTAGAATTTCACCCCATAACTTTAGAAGTGTAGGCGTAAATAACCGATCCAAGTTGAGCCCGGACTCATCTTAGTTCGAGCTCTACTCGTTTCAAATTTTGCATCTAAAGATTGAGCTTAGCTGGTTAATGATTTAACAAACATGAGCTTGGTTTGGCCTCGATTTATAAGTACATACTAAAATACAACTAGGGTGCTACAGTAAAGTTTGTTTTGTTTTTTAACGTTTTCAAGTTCCCAATTCACCCCCTGCAGTATAAATAATATATGTCTTTAACCCAATAGTCTTATTTACTCTAAAAATTTTCGTTCATTAGTTTTTTTTTTTTACAAAAACTAAATTTGCGCTATAATTTAAAAAAAAACTGATCGAGCCTGTAACCACCGAAAAACATAAGTACCTGTATCGATACTATTAGAACCATTACTGGTATTCTTTTACTATGGTTTTCAATCGATGTAAAACACGTGCCAACAACCTTTTGTACTTATCACGACTTTATTTTAAGTTTTCTCTTTTAATTGCTCTAATTAAGGCATGTACCGTATCTATACCATAATGAACCGAACCAATATCAACCATAATCCCGCCATTAATGTAACTTTTAACACTATGTCTACATTTCCGTTAAAAAATATATTAAAAGTCAGGTCACTTCTGCCACAGAGTGCAGATGTAACCCACTAATTGTGTACTATTTGTAAAATATAGCTCATATTGTTTCAAACTACAAACTTAAAAACTTGAGTTATCTCATTTATAATTTTGAAAATTAGAGTTTAGCTTGTTTATTATTCTTTAATTATTTATTTATATACACATACAATTATTTATACATGAAGAAACACCAGATAAATGGTCGGAACCGAGATATCTAGGGGGTTTGAATCCGCATAAAAAGGTTAGTTCCCTCTCGATTGATTCAGTAATTATCAACCTTCTTCTCCGAGAGCTCTGCAAAAAAGAACACCGTTAGCCTCGCCAAGGGGAGGAAAGGGTTCTCTCCTTGACCCGACTCCGGTGTGAGAATAAGTGTGGGTAATGAAGAAGAAGAAGTATTTGAGAAGTGTGTGTAACTTGAATTCATACCTGGGTTGCTTCTCGTATTTATAGCCGGGAGTCGTTTAGGCGGGAAAACCCGTTAATGAAAAGTTGACGGAAGATGCTAACCCCGTAAGCGGTTACATTTCCTTCCGTTTAAGATCTTTGATCCGACGTGAGAGCACACGGATCGTGGTTTAGATCAAAGGCTGGGGATTTGCCACGTGTAATGTGATCAAGTGGAGATTTCTCTTCAATTGCATGCCTTTGTTGTGATTTCAGGGGTGCCTGTGGTAATGACACGTGTCCAGACGGTTATAACCGTCTGGGTGGTGCACGATTGCATTTCTTCTAGAAGATTACTGCTGTAATCTAGTGTGGTATCTTACCGTGTGGGAGCAGGTGAATAAATCCAAGTCTGGGTAAAATAATATCCAAGTCTGGATATTTGGGCGGAAGTATTGATCTTAGGATTTTTATCCTTTGCAAATGGGAGAAGGCGCAAGGATTTATGATTTCCTTTAGGCGCGCGACTATAGATTGCTGATTACTTTCTTTCCTTTGTAAGACCAGTGCGCGGCCACGCAAGGTTAAAAGGTTAAGAAACAAGGTTATGGTATGGTCCTAAATACTTATTATGAGGTTTTTGGGACCTTACCCCTTCAAGTCCCCCCAGTCTAGTGTTGTACTTATGCAAATAAGTGGAGCACTGGACTTATGAGAGGGAATTGCTTTTGGGCGCGAAAAATAAGGAATCTTCTCTGAGAAGATTTAATTTGGTTGAGAGAGGGGGAAAATGTGACTTTGTAATTATGCCTTGACGTGTAATGACGTCAGTTGGCAGTAAGAGTAGGTATTTTTCTCCTTTGCCTTGGGATTTGTAATGGCGCTTGTCAGACTTTATTAATGGAGACATGACCTTGGTCCCTGTAGCGCCGTTCAGATGGAACGTTTACTGACAATTAATCATGATGATCTATTTCCCTTTCTTCTGAATTTTGCTCCTCTTTATATATTGTTAGAATGCTTATTTCACTCCTTATTTTGGAGAGTATGAAGATGAAAGGTTCTACCCGTACCCGTCGCCTTCTTGATATTTTGAAGGTCTACGATGTTGCCGAAAGCCTGTTGCTGCTTGCTAACTCGCCACCGCTGACTAGTACCGGAACTGGAAAAGTAATGTCTGCTGAAAGCTTGCTGCTGCTTGCTAACTCGCCACCGCTGACTAGTACCGGAACTGGAAAAGTGATGTCTGCCGTTGATTCTTTCTCTGGAGTTAGTGCTGAGCCTTACCTACCGGAGACTGGGGAAGAAACTGTTGTGCTGTCGGCTGAAGCTTTGATGGCTCGATTCCCGACTCTCCGTCCTGGTAAGTGTGAGTTGGTGTACCGTCGTCGTCGGAAGCGTCGGACCGGTCCTGCTCCGGTTGTCGAGGAAGATGTTTTTGTTGAATAGGATAGGTTTCACTGTCGTGATGTGAATGGTTATCGGCTGAACGTCTTGCTACTGGTTGAAACAAGATTTCCTTTTGTTTTTGTGGATATTCCAGTTTTTGGAACTTGATTTTTGAAGATCATTGCCATGATCTTGTTATGAAGTGTTTTGTTATACTTAATGATATGTACACTTATTATGTGATGTATGATTTTACTTCTTGCATGTTTGGATTACAATATGTTGCATGTGCTTTAATTGCTTCTGGATAGGCAAAGCGAATGAGAAATGGTATTGTGCTCATATGTGAACGTTTGTCCAAAAGGCGTGACAGCTTGCCTGGTTTGGACTGTTCATGAGGTGTATAATGTTTTACCATTTTGTTTTCGCGTAAGCCCGAAGAATTTCATGCAATTTGTAACAAACAGAAATAAGTATGAAAATAATTTTTGTATTGAAAAAGCGCAAGGCTTGTAATACAAGTGTAAATAGGAAATACATTGCCTGTGAATGATTTGACCTACATATAACACATGCGCAGCTGCTGCGCGTTCCAGGTGCGTGGGACTAGAGTCCCATCAAGTCTTTTCAGAGTATATGCTCCTTTGCCTAGGACCTCGTTAATGACGTATGGTCCTTCCCATCTTGGCGCTAATTTGCCTGGTTTTTCAGCGTTTGATGCTTCATTGTCGCGCAAGACGAAATCACCGGGGACAAAGGTACATACGCGGACGCGCGCGTTGTAATATATTTCGAGTTTGGATTTGTACCTTGCTTCAGTTATGGCGGCGTTTTCGCGCCTTTCTTCAAGAAGGTCTAAGTCCATTCTCCGCTCTTGTTCATTGTCCTGTTTTTCCATGGCTATCATGCGCGGTGATGGTAGACCGATCTCGGCGGGAATGACTGCCTCAGACCCATAGACTAGACTGAACGGAGTTTCTCCCGTGCTGGTCTTTGGCATTGTTCGATGTGCCCATAAGATACTGGGAAGTTCGTCAACCCATCCCCTGCGCGCTGTGCCTAGACGTGCTTTGATGCCGTCGACGATCTGCTTGTTGACGCTTTCAACTTGGCCGTTTGCTTGTGGGTGTGCCACAGAGGCAAAGTTGTGCTCAATCTTCATTTCTTTGAACCATTTTTGAAGATCTTCTGAGGCGAAGTTTGTGCCGTTGTCAGAGATAATGCGCAATGGTAATCCAAACCTGCAAATGATATGTTCCCATATGAATTTGCGGATTACCATTGCTGTGGTTGAGGCCAGGGCTTTGGCTTCTACCCATTTGGTGAAGTAATCGACTGCCACAATGATGAATTTTATTGCGCCTGGCGCGTCGGGAAATGGGCCAACAAGATCGATGCCCCATTGTTGGAAAGGCCATGCAGACGTGACGTGTACTAGTGGATTCTTTGGTCGGAGCGTCTTTGGTGCATGGCGTTGACAAGCGGCGCATCTCCTTAATAAATCAACTGCATCCATATGCATTCCTGGCCAGTAATATCCGACGTTCATTATTTTCGCCACGACCATGCGCGGTCCGGCGTGTATTCCACATAAACCTTCGTGGATCTCTCTGACCAGGTATTGGGCGTCTGTCTTATCGACACAGCGTAATAATGGTCCCATGAATGACTTTCGGTAAAGGACGCCATCCACCATTTCGTAATTTATCGCTTTGTGTTGGAGTTTTCGAGCTTCTGCTTTTCCTTCCGGTAATTTTCCGTGTTGTAGGTATAAGATGATCGGAGACATCCAGGATGGGTTACCGACCTCTATAACGTTTACTTGCTTGAGATGGATCGATGGGTTAGATAATACCTCTATGCGTACCTCTTTTGCTAAGTGCTTGAAGCTGGTAGCGGCCAATTTGCTAAGCGCATATGCGTGCTTGTTCTCACTTCTGTTTATGTGGTTAACTTTGAACGTTTGGAATTGGCTGATCAGTATCCGCGCTTGTTCAAGGTATAATGCCATAGCTTCCCCTCTTGCATCATAGTGGCCATTAACTTGCTCGGCCACCAATTTTGAATCGACATTTGCTTCAATATTTCTTGCCCCCATTTTTAATGCTAAACGGAGACCTGTCAAGAATGCTTCATATTCAGCTTCGTTGTTTGTGCTTTGGAAATCTAAGCGTATGGCATATGTGAGTTTGTGATTGTCTGGGCTAACTAGTCGGAGACCTGCCCCTGCTCCGTCGTCATTGGAAGCGCCATCTGTGTGTAAGGTCCAGACTCTATCGTCGAAAACGGGTATAGGGTTCTGGATTGCTTCGCACTCTTGAACTTTGTCAATGGGAACTTCGGTGGCAAAATCTGCTAGAACTTGCCCTTTGATTGCTGGTCTTGGCTTGTAGAAGATATTGTATCCTCCCAGCTCAATGGCCCATTTAGCCAACCTCCCCGCTACGTCGGGTTTGGATAAGATTTAGCCCAAATGATAATTGGTGAGAACTGTAATGACGTGGCCTGAAAAATATCTGCGCAGGCGTCGTGATGCGTGTACTAGTGCGAGGACTAGCTTTTCTATCATCGAGTAGCGAGTTTCTGGTCCAGTGAGCATTTTGCTTATATAGTAGATTGGAGTCTGAATGTTTTCGCGTTCTACCATCAATACAGCACCAACCGCTACTTCCGCAGCAGATAGATATAAGATCAGTGGTTCTTTTTCTTTTGGCGCGGTCAGTGTTGGTAGCTGGATTAAACATTCTTTCATTTGTTTGAATGCTGCTTCCGCTTCAGTTGTCCATTGAAAGTCAGTTTTCTTTGCGCAGTTTCGCAGCGTACTGATGAATGGATAAGACTTTGCTGCGTGATTAGCCAAGAATCTATTCAAGGCTGCTAAACGCCCGGCAAGCCTTTGCATTTCTTTAACTGTTGCAGGTGACGGCATTAACTGGATTGCCTGCACTTTTTCTGGATTAACTTTAAAACCGTCTCTTGTGACTATAAAACCCAAAAATTTTCCTTCTTCCATGCCGAAGGAGCATTTTGTTGGGTTAAGTTTTAAGTTCACGTTGCGCAAAGAGTCGAACGTGCGCTGGATGTTGTTGAGCATTGTGTCTTCCTCATGGCTCATGATGACGAGGTCGTCCATGTATACTTCGACAGTCTTGCCGATATCCCCGCTGAAGACTGTGTCCATTAGGCGTTGATAAGTTGCGCCTGCGTTGCGCAGGCCGAAAGGCATTTTGGTATAGCAGAAGATGCCTTTATCTGTGCGGAATGCGGTTTTGTCTTCGTCTTCTTCTTTCATCTGGACCTGATGATACCCCTTATAGCAGTCGAGGAAGCACTTCCATCTGAATGATGCTAGGGAGTCGACTTTCTTGTCTATCTCCGGAAGCGCGTAACAATCTTTCGGACATGCTTTGTTCAGGTCTTTGAAGTCAACGCACATTCTCCATCCGCCACTATGTTTTTGTACCATTACTGGATTGGCAACCCATGTATGGTATTTTACTTCGCGCAAGATTCCCGCATTGAGTAGCTCTGTTACTTGTTCGTCCATAGCTTTTGCTTTTTCTTCGCTAAAACTGCGCCTTCCCTGAGCAACAGGTTCTGCTGTTGGCTTGATATTTAAGCAATGTTGCGCTATGTCGCGTGGAACCCCAGTCATGTCTGCTGGGCACCATGCAAATATATCTTTGTTGTTGGTCAACAATTCTTTCAGCTGTGTTCGAGTTGCTGATGAAATGGCATGTCCTAGTAGGATGGTTTGCTCTGGATATTCGTTGTTCAGGACCCACTTTTCCGGTTCATTTGATGCCGAAGGTTTGACTACTTTTGCCGGTGGCTCGTCGTCTACGTACATGACTTCTTTACTTGAGTATAGAATTGCAACTCCGGTTTCCGTTGGAAATCCGCATGCAGCATGTGGAATAGAAGTGATCATGCTAAATTCTCTTTGCGACCTTCTTCCGAGCAGGACATCATGACGTGATGTTGGCGGCATGACCATGAAATTGACTGTGACTGTTCGTGAATGCTCGCCATCCGATAAAGTCACAGGAAAAGCTATTTGCCCCAATGGAAATACGACTTCATTGCAGAATCCGGTAAGGGGAAAATCGACCGGTTCTAGACGTGTTTTGTCTTCCGGGTCCAGTTGTTTGAAACATTGCTCGTATATGATGTCCATCGAGCTTCCCGGATCTATAAACATATAGTCCGTCCGGTAATGTCCGAATACACCAGTAATAATTACTGGTCGTTCTTCCTGAGGGCCCCCAGGAACAACAGGAAACACAACTTGCTGTTCCCTCCAATGTTGATCATAATTTCGCTTATTTGGCCTTCGTGACGGACCTCCTTGAACCATGTTTATTTGTTTAGTTTTCTGATAGCTGCTATTTCTGGATTGTATTTCAATGATATGACTAGATTGGATGTCCCCCCGACATGGTGTTGGTGGGTCCAATACTGTAGTGTTGATTTCTTCTCCAGATCTGATGGTTGGGAACTCAGATCTGGCGATTTGCATAACGATTGTGTTTAAAGCAGCTTGGCATCTGTTGAACCAATGTTCTGGGGATCTTTCTATGATTAGATCTGAGAAATTCTCCCTATCTGAATGACCGTTGTTTCTGTTTTCTCCTATGATTTTATTGATCTGAGTGTTTTGGGTTGTAGAACCTTTGAATTCAGATCGAGGATCCGATAGGTGGGAAACTGAGTTCTCTGCCATGTGCAGAACAGAGGATGAAAATAACTGAATCGAAACGAGATAAAAACTAGAAAACAGAGGAATCGGTGGGCGCCAATGAAGAAACACCAGATAAATGGTCGGAACCGAGATATCTAGGGGGTTTGAATCCGCATAAAAAGGTTAGTTCCCTCTCGATTGATTCAGTAATTATCAACCTTCTTCTCCGAGAGCTCTGCAAAAAAGAACACCGTTAGCCTCGCCAAGGGGAGAAAATGGTTCTCTCCTTGACCTGACTCCGGTGTGAGAATAAGTGTGGGTAATGAAGAAGAAGAAGTATTTGAGAAGTGTGTGTAACTTGAATTCATACCTGGGTTGCTTCTCGTATTTATAGCCGGGAGTCGTTTAGGCAGGAAAACCCGTTAATGAAAAGTTGACGGGAGATGCTAACCCCGTAAGCGGTTACATTTCCTTCCGTTTAAGACCTTTGATCCGACGTGAGAGCACACGGATCGTGGTTTAGATCAAAGGCTGGGGATTTGCCACGTGTAATGTGATCAAGTGGAGATTTCTCTTCAATTGCATGCCTTTGTTGTGATTTCAGGGGTGCCTGTGGTAATGACACGTGTCCAGACGGTTATAACCGTCTGGGTGGTGCACGATTGCATTTCTTCTAGAAGATTACTGCTGTAATCTAGTGTGGTATCTTACCGTGTGGGAGCAGGTGAATAAATCCAAGTCTGGGTAAAATAATATCCAAGTCTGGATATTTGGAGCGGAAGTATTGATCTTAGGATTTTTATCCTTTGCAAATGGGAGAAGGCGCAAGGATTTATGATTTCCTTTAGGCGCGCGACTATAGATTGCTGATTACTTTCTTTCCTTTGTAAGACCAGTGCGTGGCCGCGCAAGGTTAAAAGGTTAAGAAACAAGGTTATGGTATGGTCCTAAATACTTATTATGAGGTTTTTGGGACCTTACCCCTTCAATACATGTATATATAGTTATGTTTTATTTATAGATAACAAAATATATATTAATCTAGTTATTAACAATTCTATAAAATAGCATCTAGTATGTAACTAAGTTATATATGTATTTTATTATAAAAAGTAAAGTTATTATATTTATTTAAATAACTAGTGGGTTACACCCACGCTCTGCGACAGGGCGACCCAATTTTTAATGTAAGCATAGACGCAATAGTAAAAATGACGTCAATGCTAGGAATTCGTTTGATATTGGTTCGGTTCATTAAGATACTAGATACTGATACTTACCAAAAGAGAAAAAAAGTCATGATACGACCAAAAAAAAATCCCGAGATGTGTTTACATCGATTGGAATAATAAAAATGAATATCAATTCTGAACTGACGTTGTTCGGTCAGTATTAGCCCATTCGTTTTGTTAATGTACTTTGAAACTTAAAAAACAAAAAAAAAATCAGACAAAAACAAAAGGATGGAAAAAAGTTCACAAAAAATAAAAATCACTGTAGCTAAGGAGTTCATAAATTATATATATAATAATAAGGTCATTGATGCGTGTGAAGTGTCGTATAGTTTTTAATGTATATTTTAAGCCCTTTAACACTTTTTAGCCAAGTTTTAAATTTATAAAACACGCTATTTACTAACACTAAACACACATATGGGCAAGTGCACCCATCGTGAGCGTAGTATAGTGTTGGTAAGATACCGAGGTCGTCCAAAGCTTTTAATACCGGTTTATCCTCAACTTCTAATCAAATCAAAAGTTAGAAAAATGTTTTTAAACTAGAAAATAAAAACTAACTAAAATGCTGAAAAATAAAATAAAAATAAAAACAGATAGACAAGATAAATCACTTGGACCCGACTCGTGTTTAGTATAACCTTTGATTATTTCCGCACTTTTGCTCTTTTTAAGAGATTATCTTAGTTATTGTAGTAGGCCCCTCTTTTGAAGGTGATGTTACCCTCAATCCAGTAGTTTGAGTCAGCACTGATACAATCCTAAAGGGTTGGATTATTGAAAGATAATTAATTAAGTTATTAATGCATAATGTGGTAGGCCCCTCTTTTGAAGGTGACGTTACCCTCGGCTAAGTAGTCTGAGTCATCAGGGATATAGTCCTAAGTAGTTGGGTTAAAGTTTTAATAGTAGCTTACATAAGAGGGGATCAAAGAGTTTGGACCCCTGTCATCCAATACCGGTGGGTATTGAAGGAGATCCTACTAAATTTGACACAGGTCCTTGCAGGATCTATACACTGAACAAGGCAAGACTCATACCAAACCATTCCTTTAACCCCCGACCAGGTAGCCAACATATCTCCATATAGACCGTGGAGATATGAATGGTGAAAATCTTTTATTTTATATAGACAGTAAAATAATGCCAAGACACCACAGACAAATGATAAGCAAGATTCACCTTCAACATAAGAAACTAGTTATTAAAGTCATTAATACATAACCAAATAAAAAGTGCGAAAAGATTAAAAATAAAAAGTATTAAACTAGACACTTGTCTTCACCAAGTGATGTAAGAGACTTAGGCAAACATGGCCTTTGATTGTCAAGAACTCTTACGATCAATCTTGGATCCCGAGACCACTCACACACTTTATGATGGATGATGTATGATGGTGGTGGATGATGGTGTGTGGTGGTGGTGGAGTGTGGGTGAAGTGTGAGAAAGGTGGTTTGCAAAGGATGGTTTGCAAATGAGCCAAGCACCCCTATTTATAGTCTGAACAGAAGCTCGGGCACGACCCCGTGTCCATCCTCCTCTTTCTTCATTAATTGCAGTTTTTCTTCATTAGTTGACCACGCCCCCGTGTCCGCTGGGCACGACCCCGTGTGCAGAAGCGTATCTGTACTATCAAGATTTCCCCAGATTCTGCGAATCTTAGAGTTGACCAAGGCCCCGTGTCCGCTGGGCACGCCCCCGTGGTGAGTGATAGAAGCTTCTACAACTTTGTCTTTTCTACAGACACTTGGGCACGCCCCCGTGCTCATTGAGCACGGGGCGTGTTCAGCCTTCTGTTCTCTTGTTTTTTCTTGGGAAGATGCTATCGGGGGGTGTAACACCTCGAAAATTTATGTCCAATAATGCATCAACACGTGTCATGAGCTTTAAACGTGTAAAAGATTACTTTAGAGGGACTAAAGTTGACAAACAAAGAAAGTATGTGAATATAAGGGTTCAAAGTGTCAACAATGGATAAATATACTTTACTGTAACCCTACACGATGTTTATACCCTTAAACGAATGAATCATGGATCATACGAAGCTAATTGTGGAAGAAAGTGAGAGATTACAAACTACAGGGGTTAAAAGTGTCAACATGTTTAAAGTATACCTCTGAGTGACCTTTTAGCGAACCCGAAGCTTTGTAATGGTTAATTATGCTCACTAGAATAAGTGGTAAAAATTTCACAAGGTTTCGATAAAGTATGAGAAAGTTATGACAATATTCGTATACGAGGGGTTAAAAGTGTCAACGTTGCGGGTGATCACAAAGTTAACCAAGGGCTTAACAAAGATAGTATATGTCTTGGAGCCCTTAAAAATCAAGTTAGAGGGCTGAAAATGCAAAATTGGAACTTAAAACCATGTTATAAAGGACCAGGGGCTGAATTGCAATTTATGAAACTTGTTTGGCTGGTTCTGGAAGGACAGGCGGCCCGCGTAAGAGTGACCCATGGGTCTACGCGGCCCGCGTGGGCATGCCAGCGACAGAAAACACCTACAGGTGTCTTTCCAGCCTGTTGCACCGCCTTTAGAGCTTTGTTTTACATACTAGGGGCTGTGCAAATGGGATTTCATGCATAGGGTGGCACTTGTAAGCATCTGGGATGAATCATAGACCTATTTGGCATGATCTTGTAGAATTAAATTCACTATATAAGAAGAACTTGGTTGCAACTCTTGTGCACACTTACTTGAAACTCTCACAAACTTCTATCTGGAGCTCTCTGGTCAACAACAAAGATTCCTTAGGCTTCCTAATCGTGCATAGGACCTTTGTAAGTGTCCTTAACCCTTCCTAATTCAGTTTTAATTAGTTAAATAGCCTAAAGTCAAATCGTCGTAATTAAGGTTTGACTTCGTAATTAATCAATAATTGTCCAGTCAAATCTCGAATTAAAATACCTATGAGTTGGTAATTATGTGGGTAATAAACCCATAAAAGGGTACTCTCTGATTCCCACTCTAAGTAGGTCAATTGTCGGGTCAAAGTTTATCTTAAAAAGTCAACAGAAAGCTTATTTTCAAATAAATGCTTAATTAGCAATGTAGAACCCATGCAACCTGTTTTATCACTAATATAACTTGGTAATTAATGTAAGAACATGTCTAAACATGTTCAACCCGACAATTTTCAGTTTAGGCTCGGTTCGGAACCGAAATTCGCATAATTTGACTTCTGCTTTGACTTTCAGTTCTGACCCGTTGGAGCATAGTTTAGAAATTCCTTAAAGCTTTGTTTGGACCAGGTTTCATATTAGCATAACCCTCTGTGATTATACAACTTGGTTCAATAATTATCCGATTCATATGCATGTTTCCGTTTATTGCCTATATGTTGACTATTATGCCCATATAACCTTAAAACGTGATTTTTGAAAATGTAAAAGAATAGAAATCTTAGTTACTGATTTATAAACTTGTCCCTAAAATTTGACATCAGTTTGAGGTCTAGATTAGGAGTTATGCTCATTAGCGTAAATGAAAAGCTTTTTATTAATTAAACGGCGTAATTAGCATATAGCCTATCTAAACCCAATTTTTAATACCAAAATTTTTACCTACTGATATAAAATAATATTTTGGGATTTTTGAAGATTTTTATTAAATTTTAGACTGAGCATAACATAGAGTTCTAAGCTTGATTCGGTAATTGCCGGTTTTACCCTTTTTGGCTATAAAATGAGTTTTACAAATTATTTTGATACCAAACCTTTTTCTACTGAGCTAATATGATAAATAAAACATTTTGAGCCTTCTGGAAATATATTAACAGTAAGTAAAATTTTTAAACTCAGATTTCCAGTTTTGACCTTTTAAGCCTATGTGAAATTACCAAAATGCCCCTAAGGTGCATAGTTTGGATTTAAATGATAAAATTCACATATATGTAATACCCTACTGTTATGACTTATAAAATTAAATATTTTTACTGATTAAATCAGACCTGTAACTCAGATTATTGTTTTAACTCTTTTATAACCTTTAAAATGACCAAAATGCCCCTACGGGGCATTGTTTGAGTTTAATTTCGTTTTGGGCATAATAGAAGATATCTTACTGATTTCACAATATATTTAAGGCATATTAACTTAGGAAACCTGTTTATGAATCATTTGGTTACCCGTTATGCATTATTCGCGTTCGGTGCGGTTTATGTAACTAGTTTGCATAAATTAGCCGAAACGGGTCAAACCTTATCATTTTTGTCTCAAAATCCAGAATGTATTTAGTTTTGTAGGATCGTTGTTGCACCCGAAATGAGTCGTTCAGAGGCGTTCTAATCAAAATGAAAGGCGGAAACAGACATAATGAATTGAATTCAGCAAGATATCACTTTTAACTGTCGTTTATATTGATCTGGATCAGTTTTACAGCAAGACGACACTTTGACAGAGCTTCCCCGTCGGAAACACTCAAACTAATCCCGTTCCAAATGAACCGGACCTATCACCTATATATAGCCAACTAATTCCGTTTGAAACATGCTCAAACGATATTACAGTTCATGCGAAATTAAGACTCAAGCGGAATTACAAGGTAATTCCGTGTGGAATTACATGAGACCTATACAAGCGGAATTAGCCATCTCAAGCGGAATTAACTCTTTGACTTGAAATCTCGAACTTCATGCTCTGAACAATGCAAGACTCGATACAAGACGAAGTCGACAGACGTATGCACCAACAGACTCCCCCTCGAATGTTGACGAGTCTTAAGTGTCGAGTCTTCAACATCTTCAGTCTTTATCAGTCTGACTATTCTCTTTGAAATGTAAGCATCCTCAAACTTTATCTCTTTCTCCTCTTCAGTATCAACAGACTCCCCTCGAACAATCTTATCTACTCGGATGTCTTCAGACTCCCCCTTTCGATTTGCTAGGATTGCAGTCTGGCTTGTTGAAATCACAGAGTCTTCAGGTATCGGAACCTGGCTCTCTATCACTCAGATATCCTGCACATTCTCTACCTCACAATAAATTTCACAAATTTAACATTTTGACAAATTTATATACTACTTGCAGATATTATTACAGAAAGATTTATTATTTTAAAAACAATTTCAGATGACCACTTGTAGGCACATATTCAAAATCTTTTCTCATTCAGAACACAAACTCCCCTCAAGAAATGTTCATCCTGTTTAGCACTTGGAATTTTGAAAATCAGCTCTCCAACATCAGTTGTCGAAAATCTTTTTGAATTTTTCAAAATTTATGCTAAAACACACTGAAAATATTTTTGGATTTTTTTAAATGAAATGAAATGCAGAGAAGAAATATTTACAAACAATATTTTTGTTAATTTGTGTAAGAGGATCATATCAGTTTTTACAAGTCACAAGTACCGTTGAGCTTAGTTACATATTAAGAATTAAACAATTCACTTAGATTGCCGATATACTGATCCACTTAAATTTTCACACAAATTTCAACTGATTCAGGACATGAATTAGATATATTAAGGGCTTAAACTCATTCATGTGTCCCACCTCTTGAATATACTCCCGTATCCAGATCCCAATATTCAGTCTTACAGGTGAGTATACCACAGATGATATCTGTAAGGGGTTAAATTGCGAAACCGTGAGAGCTCAGGTCAGAACTTTCGTTCAGCAGAGAGATGACGGCTTTGACTTTTGGTGGGTCCCCTTTAGAGGATCTTTTTTACAACAGCACATGATTTTGCATTTTTCAATGTTTCGTCATTTTTTATGCTGAGGGCAGACTTTTATTTCAAGCAAGCGTAAAGTATTCTCCGGGGACTAGGCCATTGCTTCCGCAAAATCAGAAGTCTCGGGATAATACCCCAGATATCACTGAGCATAAAGACCTAGTATCTCAGAAAGAGGGACCTTTCAAACAAGATTTCGGGGGTTACCCATATATCCTAGAGAAGTTCCCCACGATATAAGCAAGTTTGAAATTTAAGTTTATATCCCAAAAATTTTTACTAAATGTGTAAAAACCTATCGGCATATCATCAGTGAGACCGTTTAATGTTATTTAATCATTACATTTCTTTAGCATACTGTAACTGTCTACTGATGTACTATCATTTCCTCTTCTTTGACACCAAAACTCATTTTAGATTTTATCATATTTTTGCCTTTTTCAAATTTTCTAATGTTTTTGGATTTTCTGAAAATTCTAACTTCCCCTAAAATGCAAACACATTTAAAGGAAAATTTGAAAACAAACTGTACAACAAAATTGACAACTGATATCGAATCACTTCAATTCGCCATCTTGGCATAAACAATCAGAACTTCCCCTTTCACAAACTATTTTCTCATAATGATTTCAAAACACTTAAGTTTGTTTTAATCAAAATGATTTTTCCGGAAAATAAGTTTTGTTGATTTTACCACATGTAGATTAGGGGTTCATCATATTGTTTTTCTCAACCATTTGAAAAATATAACAATTTTAGATTTTATCAACAATATCACTTGTAGAAAATCAAGTGCAACTTAATGTCCCTGATTTACCACATGTAAGACGAAATCACTTTCGGGAATTTCTCAAGAAAAATGCCGATTCCTGCTCCTCTCTTACCAACCTGGGAGCTCCGGCAAGTCAGGATTTTACTTGTGAAAAACAGACATCCAAGTTTCACCAAACTTGGATGTTTCCTCCTCAACTTCACCTGAGTAAGTTGCCTTCTTTGTTTCATAAAAGTCCTTTACCCCTTTCACCTTACCTTCAACCATTTTTCCAAAAATCTTTTTCACATTTCCATTAAATGCTTTCTCGACATCAAATTCATTCTTTTCAGAATAGAATTGATTCAAGATCTCAACCTTCCCAACTTTTGATTTAAAATTCTCAGCCCTCAATGGTGGAAAATGAACATCATCCATTGGAGGCACTGAGTTTTCTTCTTTAACCTCAACCTATGGCTCATCTGACTTTGTGGAATCAGATTCATCGCCAGATTTCTCATCAAACTTTTTAACATCCTCATAAACCTTCTTAACAACCCTCACTTGGTTGTCATTCTTGGCTCTCTTTTTGTAAAAATGTGTCTTTGAACACTCACCAACTTCATATGTTGAATTTTCAAAAATTTTGAATTTCTCAGTTGGTGGTTCATTTTTATCAACAACTTTTTCTTTGAGTTTTTAGAGACTTCCTGTTTTGTTTTTGTTGCTTGAGAACAGTTCCATGCAATGTGACCGGCTTCATTGCATTTGTAACAGGTTCTTGTCTCCTTTATTTGATTAACTCCATTTTTCACATTCTCTTGCTTCTTGGCAAGAAATTCTCTGTTTAATTGTTTCCAGAATGAGCTTTTTGATTCCTCTTCACAACTTGTTCCTGAAGCAAATATCATTTTTTATTTAAAATCTCTAGCATATTTTTCATTTTTATAATTTTCTGGTGGAATAAATCCAAGACCTTTCTTTTTGAAATTACCGTTATGATTTGGTTTCTTTTGAAAACCAGAACCAGAACTGTAACCTTTTTTTCTTGTTTAAACGTTGTTGAACTCTTGAAGTGTATTTTTTAGGTTTTTCAGTAAGATTTACATCTTTTATTTCAGAAATATTGATTTCTGTTAGTTTGAAAACCTTTTTGATTTTTTCAACTTGAACACTTCTTATTGGAAATTCCTCATCAGAATATAATTTGTCTGAATCAATCAATGTATATGCCACTTTGATTGCTTCGTCATTCAAATTAGATTTTGATAACAGGAATTCTTTATTGTACACCCGTTTAACAGACGACTTTGAACTGTTGACCGACGAACTCGAACTTTGATGAACTTGAATACCCAGACTCGGACTTTGACTTAGACTTTAACTCCGACTCCTCATCTGTATCCAACACCTGATCGACCACCTTTTTTATTAACTCGGACTCATGATCAGTATCAGAAGATATAAAAATGACGTCAATATTTTCTGGTAATTCATCGGTTATATCGGACTTTAACTTTGTATTGACTGCTTTTTCGACTTGCTCCTCATTCGGTTTTCTAGGAGAATACCCTTCCCAAATTGGAGGCGGACACTTGTTATAACTAACACTCTGTTTCTTACCAGTATCCTTCTTCTTTAGCTTCTCATCTTTAAATGCTTCAAGACCTACAACAGTTGGATAAATTCGATCAATGAGATAATCAGAACTAGAATAACTCTGTAATAAACGTCTGATTCTCTCATTTTCTATCTTTTCATTTTCCAACTCCCGCTGTAACTTTGCACATTCCTCTATATAGTGATTAATCGCCTTCTGTTTTGTCATCATCACAACATTCATCATGGTCAATGCATCTTCTCTTTCAGAATTTGTCTTTTGAAGACCAGTTATTGTTCTGTTTAGCACATCATATGATTCTTTCACATAGTTTAAATTGAACAATAATTGTTCGTTCATCTTTTCTTGCTCACTCAGTTTCTCATCTTTTTCTGCACATTGCTTGCAAGATTCTGAACACTTTAAGCAAGGCTTGATGACTTCCACAATCTTTTCAACTTGAACAACTTTCTCAACCTCAATCACTGTTTCAGCTTCAATCACCTTATCAGCTTTAACCTCTTTATTTTGAACAGTCTCTTCTTTTGTATCAACATTTTCACACTTCATTTTCTTTTGTTCTTTTGCTGCTCGTCTCTCCTTCAGCTTCTCCAAGCGATCTGCAAAATAAAATTGAAAACTTTCAGGAGATATATGAGTTTTTGCAACATTAATATGTCTTTCTTCCTCATCATCACCACTGTCATCGGTTGGTGATTGATCAAAATCTATTTTCTTCTCAGAACTATCATCTGAAGAACTAGAATCAGATGGTGTTTGATCAAAATCTAATGTCTTTTCAGAACTATCATCTGAAGAACCAGAATCAGATGATGTTTGATAAAAAACAGTTGCTTCTTCTGAACTTTCATCAGATGAAACAGATTCTTTTTCTTGATTCTTCTCATGAACACCAATTGCTTTCATCCATTCTATAAACAAATCAGGTTCTTGAACTATCTTCACAATGAAAGCTTTAAACTCCCCATTCTCATCCACATACTTTTCCCAGCTAAATCCAGAAGCCATTTTCTCATCGTCTTGATCAATGATACCATAATATGCTTTCTTGTTTGCATCTTCAATTATTTTCCCATGAGCAGTTTGTGAATCTTTTTGATGATACAGTTGATGAGCAAGTTGTTGATATATGGCTTTCCGATAATAATCATCTTTTCCAAAAGGATTCTTTGCTCCACTTGCTTCCTGATTTTTGCATTCTCTTTTGAAATGACCTTTCTTCCTGCATCGAAAACAAGTAACTTTAGATTTATCAAAACCCAAAGTAGAAACATGTGCATCCAAGAAATCATTTCTTCCTATAATCATTTTGAATTTTTCAGCTCTTCTCAAGATACTAGCTAAGCACCATTTGATGTCCATGAGCTCCATCTCTTCAGCGTCTATCTGATCATAATCCTCTTTCGTCAGCATAGGATTTCCGATCCTCCCTGCAACTAAACCTTCATAGGATTGTAGCACAGTTGCAAGTAACGCCATGTGATCTTTTGCAATTTCTTTAGGAAAACTTTGACCATCTGGAAGATTCAATGCAATGTTGCACTGTATCACACAACCATTTCCACTTTTTGAACTTTGAGAATGAAAACTTGAAGTTGAACTCTTCGGATTAACATTCGGGTATGAAGAAAAACCACTGCTACTGTTTGGACTTTGATCAACATTTCCAGATGAGTTCCCATCACTAAAAGCAGTTTGGATTTTCGGACTCATTTCAACCTCTTGAACATTGCCTTTGTAATACATTTTCACATCTTGTTGATTACTCGGATTATTCATCCTTGCAATCTTTTGCTGTTTAAGATCTTGACCCTCAATCTTCTTGATGAACTGAGAAATCGTCAAACCATCATATTCTCCAGTGTTCTTTAAGATCATCAAAAATGTACCCCACTCTTTCTGAGGTAAAGCATCAGCTAATTTGTCGACCCATTCCTCTCGTTCTTTGGTTATGCTTAACAACGACATAGAACGCACTAAGTGGCAATATCTTTCAATCAATTTCTTTGTATCTTCCCCTGGTAGACTTGTGAATAGATCAAATTCTTTCTTAAGCAGTGCCTTTTTACTTTTGATCATCTTCTCATTTCCCTCAAATTTGATTTTAAGAGCATCCCAAATTGATTTTGAAGTTTTGTCATGTTGAAGCAATACAAAGATGTCTTCTTTAATAGCTTGCTAAAGTAGACTAATCATCATCTTTTCAGCTCTGTACATGTCTCGTTCTTTATCAGTGAATTCAGAAATTGTTTTCTCAACTTGTAAATCAGTACGTGGTAGTACATATTTTTTCAAAATACACTCCCAAGATCTCAAATGATTTGCTTGAACCCAGTTTTCAAACCGATCTTTCCAACCGTAATACTCCTCAATGCTAATTAGCTTTGGGGGTTTTAGCATAGTTCCAGTTTCGTTTTCCAAGTTCATGCTTTGAGCAATAGTAGCCGGAGTAGTCGGGGATGTTGCAAATGCGTTGTAAAATTCTTCACTCATGATTCGGTAACAAGTTTTTCAAACCAGACAATTTCAAACGAGATTAGATCTTTCAACACGGAATTCCTCCCAAGCGAAATTACCACCTCGAGCGAAATTAACCTACACAAGACTTTCAAACGGAATTAAACTTTTCAAATGAAATTACCTAATTTCGTTTGAACTGACAAATGAAATTTAATATCGCGTGAAATTAGACACCAGTTCAAACGGAATTACGCTTTTGAAACGAAATTATAATTTCGTTTGAACGATTTCAAATGGAAAATACTAATTCCGAGCGGAATTAGATAAGCTTTCAAACGAGATTACACAACTGAGATAATTCCGTGCGGAATTAAAATGCAACTCCAGGCGGAATTAGTCTGATGTCATCATTACGAACACAATTTTCAAGCGAAATTACAAATTAATCAAGTTTTAAGTAGATTTTAGGTCCAAAACTCTCAAGGGTTTGTAAAAACACTGTTTTGCTTAATATGTGAGAAAATTAGCCGATTTTAACCGTGAAAACTAGCTCAAATGATAAAAGAAGGTGTAGAAGTAAGAAAACAAGATGAAAT
Source organism: Helianthus tuberosus (assembly GCA_030545235.1). Taxonomy (NCBI): domain Eukaryota; kingdom Viridiplantae; phylum Streptophyta; class Magnoliopsida; order Asterales; family Asteraceae; genus Helianthus; species Helianthus tuberosus. Next base: position 113,074,518 of record CM060445.1, read on the forward strand.
CAGGCTGAAATCTGCAGAACTCCTCCTCCTGAGCTCTGATACCACATGTAGAATCGTTGTCGGACCCGAAATGAGTCGTTCAGAGGCGTTCTAATCAAAATGAAAGGCGGAAACAGACATAATGAGTTGAATTCAGCAAGATATCACTTTTAACTGTCGTTTATATTGATATGGAACAGTTTTACAGCAAGACGACACTTCGACAGAGCTTCGCCGTCGGAAACACTCAAACTAATCCCGTTCCAAATGAACCGGACCTATCACCTATATATAGCCAACTAATTCCGTTTGAAACATGCTCAAACGATATTACAGTTCATGCGAAATTAAGACTCAAGCGGAATTACAAGGTAATTCCGTGTGGAATTACATGAGACCTATACAAGCGGAATTAACTCTTTGACTTGAAATCTTGAACTTCGTGCTCTGAACAATGCAAGACTCGATACAAGACGAAGTCGACAGACGTATGCACCAACAAGTTTACCCATATTATACAAGTCTTCAAACTTGTCGGGTCTAAAACACATTCTATTCCGGTCTTCGCTTAATCGTGCGTTTGAACCGTATCTTCCTATAAAACTAATCGGTCTAAGTTTAGGCTTAATTAAAAACCCGTTAGGAATCTAATAGGTTATTAGAAACCTTTGTTCCAGAATAGGAGACCCTGTAAAAGCTACGTATATTTGCTGTTTGTGATTAATACTTGCAAAGGTAAATACTTTTAACTTATTTTCCCTATACGGGCTTGGGGTACGGTATATAAAATACCGCTTGGTCGGGCATTGAATTATTAATTGTAAGATGGTTAATTTATTGAAATGACCCGTTTAAATTGTTTTGTTTGCTTAAAGCCTTTGGGGGGTTAATGACCATGTCCCGGATATCCTTGGCATCATTTTAAGAAATGGCCACGACCTAAGCACGGGATGTAGGCGTACACCCGACAGTGCATAAATAAATAATAAGGTATAACCGCCGGTTACGGGAATAACCCGCCGCGGGACTATATCATGTGGTGTGTCTATTAATCTTTAACCCGGTGTCAATCCAGGCTATCGAACGTATAACAAACATGTAATTCTTTTACAAGTTTATATACAAATAATTATCCCAAGTTATAAAATATTTTTGTGCCTCGTGCATTCAAATCAATTTTCTAAACCTTTTTAAAATGAGTCAGTTAATTGTATTTACCAGTGTAAACTGACGTATTTTCCCAAAAAGGTTAAGTGCAGGTACTACTCGAAATAGGCTGGCCTCTCCTTAGCATCGTTAAGAGTCTCGCAAGCTTGGATGCGTTTAAGTCTGATGAACTATGTTTCCTTTTTATTTGATCCGCCTGTGGATCTGTTTCAACTATTTTGTGATACTTAATATTACAATTTATTTGGTTGAAATAAATCTATCTTTTGCTTTCGCTGTGCATTTAAAATTGTGTTGTTTGACTATGATAATATCAACTACGTCACGATACTCCCCACCGGTAATACGTGGAAATATCGGGGTGTGACAGGTTGGTATCAGAGCCAACACTGAGTGAATTAAACACTAGCCTTTTATGTTTAATCTCAGTTACACAGTTGCACATTCCTAAATTTTCGAGTCTAGATGGTGCGTGTTTATTTACATATATTATTTACACTGAATTTACTCACACACGTGGGTTTTAAATTTATAAAAATGGTTTATACCTTAACATTAAAACACACACAACAAAGGACAAGTGTATCCCGTCATATATGTAGCAAAGTATTGGTAAGAGCCAGATATCGATCCATGGAACACGGGAGTTATAATGTACTAAATCTTTGTCATTAGATTACCAGATAAAAGGATAAGTGAATAGTTGTTTAAGTAAGTTATCTAAATTACGACTAAAACATAAATATACTATTGTCTTGTTTCACAAACAACCTAAACATGTTATCTATCATATATGTCACAAAAGCACTTACTCAATTTTCCAATTTCGAGACAGCTAGTTACCGGGTCTGGATTTCTAGCATTATGATTCTTCGGAAAGTTAATGCGATGGTCACACGTTAACCACCTAAAACCATTCGTTAGCGAGCTATTGATATTTATTCATGCGAACCTTTAAAGATAGGTTATTTACCGGGTCTGGATTCCTAACCTCACTTATCAAAGAAAGCAATACCGATGGTCACAATACAGCCACAAGGATAAGTAATTATGTAGATCATATAACAAACAGTTCCACCTTTACATGTCTTAAACACAAATCTACCATGTCAGTAATTTCAGAAAAAAACTACTAAACAAGGATCATAAACCGCATGCAAGAACATGTAAACAACACCATATAATTCGTTAGAACCCTTACGTGCAAGAAAGTATTCCTAATCAAAATAAGATATATCTTGTGTAAAACCAATATCCTTGTCCGGTTTCATGGTGTAAACAAAGTCTACAAATAAGTGATTAATCAAGAAATAGTTACCATCCCTACTAACCACAGATTTATTACCCAAGATAATCAAACATAATTAAGAATTCAACATCAGTGAAACATTCATCATATAATCATGAAGATTCAAATATGAAAAAGTACTTAAGTTTCATACAAACAAGATTACAACATAAAGATTATTCAAGAAACAAGTTTATAACTACTATTACATAAAGTGCATTAAACATAAACTAACATCAGCTCAATACTTGCAAAATGATTAGAATACATGTTCAAGAACAAGGAATCGAACCATAAACAAGCAAGGAATTGATGGGTTGAATCGGTTATGCTTCCACGCGATCTTGAGGCTTCAAAGTGGCTTGATCAGAACTGTCTCGGAACCCAGAATTCGCCCAGAAACATGGAGAAAACCCCAACCAACAGATCTGTGGCGAATGGGGCTATTTATAGTGAATTTTGGTCGTTGCACGGTCGTGCACTTTATCGCACGACCGTGCACTTTATGCATTATTGGGGTATAGTGCGGTATGACGTCATTTGACCAGTTTTCTGATCCGCACGGGCGTGCGTCCAATCGCACGGGGGTGCGTCACCGGGATTCCATTGAATTTGCACGGGGGTGCGTCCAGTCGCACGGGGGTGTGTCACCGGGATTTCATTGCATTCGCACGGGGGTGCGTCCAGTTGCACGGGGGTGTGTCACCGGGATTTCATTACTTAATTTGTTTGGGATTTCATTACTTAATTTGTTTGGTGAATATGTATAATTTGGTGAATATCAAATCTCCCCACACTTGAACTTTGCTTGTCCTCAAGCAAACTTAAAATAAAGTAAGGAAACAAATCTGAATATTTACAAAATTACTTAATTTGTTTGGTGGTCAAATCGGTTTTCAAAAAATTATCATCAAAGATTTTAAAACAAACAAGCTTTGTTAAATGCTTGAAAGGATAATTACAAAGCAATGATTCTACTTTTGATTGACTTAGCATGCAAATCTTTACATTTCTCACAATGTTCACACACACTCGGTTAAATTTCTGAATCATACATATAATGTGTATGTTAAACACTCGATGCCTAGTCAATGAATCATGCAATATTATAAGCTTGTCAAAGGATCTAATCTCCACCAATTAACATGTGAAAAACATAAATCAAGAGGTCTTTGATGGGTTGTAATGATAGGCTAAGGTTTCGGGTATGGAATGGATATTTGAAAGTGGCTAAATGGTTAAAACTCGGCGGTTATTTGTAACTAACTTAAATGAATCAACAACTATACAAAAATAACGCTTAAAGACTATTTTACACTTTTCGAGCTATACAACATATTTGTACTATTTAGCGCTTAAAATTGCTCTAATTTGATCGTCTTTATTCTGTTTTTCGATCTCTATTTTATGTTTTTTTTACAAGGAAATAATTACAAACAAGCTGGTTGGATAATGACTTTGGCCGAGTTTTAACACAAAGGTTTAAAAATAAAAAGGCTAAATTTGGTTAAGTAGGCTAAGTAGTTGGGTAAAATTGGAAAAACACGGAAAATAGGCTCAACATGGCGAACTAATGGATAATGTTGGGTGCGGGATATAAACAAAGAAAAAGGCTAACACAAAAGGGTATCCTAAGTGCCTCCATCATTGTCATGCAATATCACATATTCATGATCTTGAAAAGTATACAAATGACAAGTTCTAAATTACATGAAACATCCGGCTCACTCATTTTCCGCAAAAACAAAGAAGCATTGAAGAAAGCAGTAAAGGCTCAAAAATATGCTCACGTAAACGGAAGGAATGGGTATAAATATAAAGATAAACATGCAAGTCTTTCTTTTGTTTCGTCACGCTTTTAGTTATCTTTTTCAAAAATCAATTTGGCTTGTCGGTTTTGATCAAATCTGTTGCTTTCTAAAGAACACTACTGACCGTTTTTTTTTATTTTCTAAGGTTTTTTTTAAATAAATATATACAAAAACGAGGACACTCAAGGACAAACAAAGTTAAACCCTTAAACCCCTCCCCACACTTGAACTTCACATTGTCCCCAATGTGAAACATGTATTAGTTAAGCGATTATGAAGAGCTAAACTAATAATGTGAAAAGGGAAAGATGTACTCCCTCAGAGTTTAAGTTGACTCGTTTGAGTAGACTTTAAATATAAGTTTTCTCAACTCTGTGTACATCCCTATATACCCGCCAAGTACGTCACTAACCAAAACATCAAACAATACTATTGATCAAACCGTTAGATGATTAAACCAAATCCATTATTCCAAACAGAAACAAACACACACTAAAAACAAGTAAGGAATCATGCCTTGATTGAAGATTCGAGTTAAATCCTTGCAAAAATTGGTTGGTTTTAGGAGTGGGAGAGCCAAGAACAGGTGTTCGGCCAGTGTTAGTAATTTTGAAGGGTTTTATTTTTATTATTTTATTTATTATTATTATTATTATTATTATTTAAGTAGTTTTTTTATATACCCTGCAGAATTACTGTTGCTAAAAAGTCGTGCACGGTTTCGCGCATTAACGTATGCACTGTGGTTCGCAACGTGGTGCCGCTGTGCACGGTGATGCAATCGGTCCACACGGTATTGCGTGTCCGACGACCACCTTATGCACGTTGTTCTTGGTCAGATGTGATTATGAAGTGTACGATCGTGCGGATCAGGTGCACGACCGTGTGTCATCTGCACATTCTGCAGACAGAAGTAACATAATGCTTTTCAACTCCTTTTTCTTAATAGATTTTACCATTTTTGCAAGGCTTTACATGTTTTAACTTTAAACTATCTTCAAAAATTCCTATGATATGAATCAATCTTGTTCAAACCTACTAAAAACAGAATAAGTTAACGAACAAGGAAATAAATGCGATAAATTAAATATTTACAGAAAATACCCTTAGCGTGTGAAAACACGCTCGCTAAATTTGTCAGCGAGTCGATAGCTAGACTCCTTCCCACACTTGTTAAACGTGCGGGGCATTGACATGTCCTTTCGGATTCGGCTCCGTGTTTCCTGGAAGACCACCTGGGGGTCTCTCAGACAACATTTTACCCAACTGCCCCACCTGATTCTCAATGGTCTGTATAGAAGCTTTCTGACTCCGCATCTCCCCTTCTTGGGCCATGAATCGTTCCTCGTGTTGTTGGTAGCGGTTCTCAGCTATCTGATTAGCACAATTGAAGTTTCCTAACAGCTGTGCCATCATCTCCTCTAGCTTAGAGTTACTCTGAGAGGCGTGAGGCTGGGAACTGCTCCCGGAGCCTTGATGATGGTAATGTGGCTGGAAGGACTGACCCTGAGATTGGTAAGGCTGTCCCTGGGACTGCTGTGGCGTAGGAGCACGCTGAGCGTATCCGAGTGGGTTTTGGTTCCCAGAATTAGATTTCCACCCAAAGTTCGGATGATTCTTCCACCCCGGATTGTACGTGTTGCTGTAGGGGTTATTTTGGGGCCTGATTTGATTGCCCAGATAGTCCACCTCCTCGTGGCTTGTAAACATAACACCCTGCTCACATGTACCTGGCTCGTGTGACACTCCACACTGCTCACATGATGATTGTACCTTCGAAATGTTCTGAGCTTGATCAAACCTTGCTGCCAAAGCTCCGATTTGCGTTGCAAGAGCCGTATATGTATCCACTTGATGAACTCCAGGAATAGATTATGCTTTATTTTGCACTCCACTGTGACGTGAACTCGACTTCAAGGTAGCTTTTTCTATAATTGCGTAGGCTTCCGTTGGTGTTTTAGTTCCAAGATCGCCTCCTGCATATACGTCTATGTGTTCTTGTGAGTCGTAGTTGAGTCCTTGGTAGAAGTTCAACACAAGTTGTCTTTGAGACAACCCATGATGTGGAACATCGATCAGAAGATCTTTGAACCTCTCCCAAGCAGCGTGTAGAGATTCTCCTTCGTCCTGTTTGAATGTCATTATACGGTTCTTAAGCTTAGCTGTCTTTTCCGGCGGAAACTATTTTTGCATAAAAAGATCTGCCATCTCGTTCCAAGTCGTGATGGACCCTGCTGGAAGTGACAATAGCCAAGACCGGGCTTTGTCTTGCAAAGAAAATGGAAAGAGCCGCAAACGGATTGCGTCTTCAGAAACATCTCTAATCTTGAAAGTCGAACACACTTCGAGAAATGATGCGATGTGTCGACCCGGATCTTCATGATCCTTCCCATCAAACTGCACAGAATTTTGTAACATGTTAATTATACTGGATTTAATTTCAAAACTCGGTGCTGCTATCGTAGGTCGGGCGATGCTCGGTAGCAAGCCCTCTCCTCCTGGATGGCCGGTCTCATTCAAAGGCTGGTCGTCTTCTGCCATAAGGCCTCCTTTGTCGTCCTCTGAACTCTCGCTGTCAGAAAGTATCACTGGTTCGTCGATTGCTGCCGCAATCCTTTGTGCAACAACACGTGATCTTTCGCGAAGTCGCCTACTTCTTCTTAAGTTATTTTCTGGTTCGTTGGCTAGCTCAGCGTTAGCTGGTGCAGGGGGCGTGGACATTAGCCTGTACATATAAAGGAATATATAATATACATATATATACAAGTTATTATACAAATCTATTAACTATTTACTCGATTATTTACTTATTTACATCCGAAAACTGTTTTTTTTTTTACCAGAGTCTCTGATGACATCATCAGAAATCTGAGAAAATTTATTTAATTTTTTTTTACCAGAATTTATGATAACCTCATCAGAATTCTGATGATTTTATCAGAAAGTTTTATTTTATTTTTTTGTGGAGTAAATAAATAAACAATTTAAACAAGTATTAATAAATGAATGAATAACAGTTAACTGAGTAAATAAATAAATATAAACAAAAATGAATAAATAAATGTAAATAAATACATATATAGGCGGTTCGATTCCGAACACGGCCATAAATGTAAATATATACAGAAATAAAATAACTGAACTGAAATAAAGAAATGAAATAACCGTACTGGAATGAAATAAATGTAAATGAAATGACTGAATTGAAATACTGAATTAAAATTACTGAAATGAAATAAATAAATGAAATAAATGAATGAATGGTTCGATCCCGAACACATTAACTGAATTAAATAAATAAATAAATAGAAAATTGTTAGTCGAACAATAAATAAAAAGTTAGTATGTTAGTAAGTTAGCGGTTAGTAAAGTTAGTTGTTAGTGTTAGTAAGTCAGAAAAATAAAAGTTAGTCAAACAATAAATAAAAAGTTAGTATGTTAGTGAGTCAGAAAAATAAAAGTTAGTCAAAAGTTAGTCCTATATTCACAAGTTAGTAAATAAAAGAAAGATAAATAGATACAAAAATGTACAAGTATTAACAAGTATACACAGTATGTACATCGGTAAAATAATGACACAGATTGTTCCATTAATTTCGTCGTGTTCCCCGGCAATGGCGCCAAAAACTTGGTGCGTGTTTATTTACATATATTATTTACACTGAATTTACTCACACATGTGGGTTTTAAATTTATAAAAATGGTTTATACCTTAACATTAAAACACACACAACAAAGGACAAGTGTATCCCGTCATATATGTAGCAAAGTATTGGTAAGAGCCAGATATCGATCCATGGAACACGGGCGTTATAATGTACTAAATCTTTGTCATTAGATTACCAGATAAAAGGATAAGTGAATAGTTGTTTAACTAAGTTATCTAAATTACGACTAAAACATAAATATACTATTGTCTTGTTTCACAAACAACCTAAACATGTTATCTATCATATATGTCACAAAAGCACTTACTCAATTTTCCAATTTCGAGACAGCTAGTTACCGGGTCTGGATTTCTAGCATTATGATTCTTCGGAAAGTTAACGCGATGGTCACACGTTAACCACCTAAAACCATTCGTTAGCGAGCTATTGATATTTATTCATGCGAACCTTTAAAGATAGGTTATTTACCGAGTCTGGATTCCTAACCTCACTTATCAAAGAAAGCAATACCGATGGTCACAATACAGCCACAAGGATAAGTAATTATGTAGATCATATAACAAACAGTTCCACCTTTACATGTCTTAAACACAAATCTGCCATGTCAGTAATTTCAGACAAAAACTACTAAACAAGGATCATAAACCGCATGCAAGAACATGTAAACAACACCATATAATTCGTTAGAACCCTTACGTGCAAGAAAGTATTCCTAATCAAAATAAGATATATCTTGTGTAAAACCAATATCCTTGTCCGGTTTCATGGTGTAAACAAAGTCTACAAATAAGTGATTAATCAAGAAATAGTTACCATCCCTACTAACCACAGATTCATTACCCAAGATAATCAAACATAATTAAGAATTCAACATCAGTGAAACATTCATCATATAATCATGAAGATTCAAACATGAAAAAGTACTTAAGTTTCATACAAACAAGATTACAACATAAAGATTATTCAAGAAACAAGTTTATAACTACTATTACATAAAGTGCATTAAACATAAACTAACATTAGCTCAATACTTGCAAAATGATTAGAATACATATTCAAGAACAAGGAATCGAACCATAAACAAGCAAGGAATTGATGGGTTGAATCGGTTATGCTTCCACGCGATCTTGAGTCTTCAAAGTGGCTTGATCAGAACTGTCTCGGAACCCAGAATTCGCCCAGAAACATGGAGAAAAACCCAACCAACAGATCTGTGGCGAATGGGGCTATTTATAGTGAATTTTGGTCGTCGCACGGTCGTGCACTTTATCGCACGACCGTGCACTTTATGCATTATTGGGGTATAGTGCGGTATGACGTCATTTGACCAGTTTTCTGATCCGCACGGGCGTGCGTCCAATCGCACGGGGGTGCGTCACCGGGATTCCATTGAATTTGCACGGGGGTGCGTCCAGTCGCACGGGGGTGTGTCACCGGGATTTCATTGCATTCGCACGGGGGTGCATCCAGTTGCACGGGGGTGTGTCACCGGGATTTCATTGCATTCGCACGGGGGTGAAACGCCGAGCTGAGCTTTGTTGTCGCATCCACACGGGGGTGCCACCAGTCGCACGGGGGTGCAACGCCGAGCTGATCTTTGTTGTCGCATCCGCACGGGGGTGCCACCAGTCGCACGGGGGTGCAACTTGCCCAGGTCAGAATTTTCTGCAGAATGTTCGCAGTTCAGCCGTTTCGCCCGGAAAATCCTCGTTTTCATCATCTCCTTGTTCGATACGCTGTTTTAGGCCTGTAAACAAAAGTATACATGATTAAGTATCCAAATGACGGTTTTACGGCCGAAAACGCATAAAATGGGGATAAAATGGGGGATTATAATATGTATAATTTGGTGAATTTCACTAGACAAAGAACTTAGGACAAATCCCGATTTGTTTTATTTGGTCTTTTATATATATTTCTTTTTGTTATCTTTTGTTTGTTTTGACAGGAGCAACTACAATGCCGCCAAGATTCCGAGGTAGGGGAAGAGGCAAGGGGCCATTCGTCGCCCCTAATGATCATGAAGTCGGGCCTTCACACCGGCGAACACCATCCGACACCCAAATCCGAAGTCCTCAAGAAAACAGGAGGACCCATACAGAACCTGCAAGGCGCTCAGTCTCGCTGAGCTCCTCCCCGTCATACCTAAACTCTTACGGGCCTCATTCGGAAAATGAGCCCCACAACTCCCACCAATCCATTATACCCCTACAGAGCCACAACTCTCACCGATCACCTTTCGATGACCTGACGCCTATCTTCCAAATCCGGTTCAACCCGGCAAACTATATTGGAGAACAAGTGGGTTTTAACCCACTAGGACCTGAATACCACTTCTCAGGCGACCATGCAATGGACATGGATGAGGACACCGATCCTGCAGAGCCACCATCTGGAACCCCTAACCACCCCATCGAAATATCGGATGGGTCACCTTTCGTGGGATCACCTTATAATGGTCCCGACAGCTATGAGGAGAGATTTCGATAGATAGACTGGGTGTTTCCTCCCAGTTACCACAACTCACCACAGCAACAGCAGCAGCAGGATCACTCCGAGGATCCTCGTTTTGTCGCGGTCACTCCGCCACCACCACCAGCTCAGCAACAGCCTCCGGAGCCACCGAGGCGAAGGAGAACAACCGCACGGATGTCCGTGCGAGGAGGAGTGCGTATCAGCACCCCTCAACCTTCGAGTGGCAGCCGCTACCCGCCACTCCATGAAGAACCACAGATGGGTGGGTCTTCAAACCCCGTCTCGGAAGTAAAATCTGCACCTGTCGCGCCACCACCGTTGGGCTTTGGCGACCCTATACCTACATACACCGGTGCGGCGGCGTATAATCCCTTTGAGCAGCCGATCCACACCAACTACAACTATGCCGAGGCCGACCCTTACCTGGTAGCAGCGGCAAACTACAATGCCCATCATCCGGAAAGATCCTTTGGGATCCCATATCAAGCTGGATACCCACACTATGGGTACCCACCATATGGGTATCAGCAACCGCCGCCTCCTCAACCTTCGTTTTATCAGCAACCCCCGCAGCCGCCAGTGATGTCACCACCGCAGCATCAAGAGATTCTTCAAAGGATAAATGAGGTGCGGCAGGAGGTGCGGGAAGACCATAGGCAAAACCGAGGGATGTTTAAGGGTCTGGTGAATTTAATAAAGGGAAAAAGCAAAAAGGATCATTAAATCCTTTATTTGTTTGTTTATTTTAGTGATGTAATCATGTCCCTGCGTGGACATTTGTTTCTGTATTTTGCCCCTGCGTGGGCATGTCTTTCTGTTGACCCCTGCGTGGGTATGTTTGTTAGTTTAGCCCCTGCGTGGGCGTGTTATTTCTGTAGAAGTCCCGTTTAGGGCAAACATGTACTTGTTTAAAATTTTAATGGAATGGTTAGCTTAAATTTTCATTTTAAATTATATGTATAAATATAATATGTGAAATAAATGAAAAATAACATTCATTTTATAAAACCTACCATTTTAATAAAATAATAAGAATCTTAAAAGGTAAAACCTAGTCACATGTTATTTTAAATATGGCCAAGATGGTAAAACCTATTTAAAAGATTCAAATCCTTGTTAACATCTTTAAACATGTTAACATTCCTGGCAAAATGTGATTCGATAAAATCGCATAAGTCATCCTTATATTAGATTTATCAAATTCCTACGGGCTATATTCATTGTCATATAAGACAAAAGACAGTTGTGGTCTTCGACCCCCTGTTAAGAAGAGGTGATAAGTTATAAATAAAACCTCAATACCAAGATCCTATAAGATCATGATTAAAGATTTAAAACCATCCACGTGACTAGGCCTTTTTGCCATTAATATATTTTAATTATAACTAAGGATTATTATAAATTCCTGAATATATATATGCCTAACAAATTAATCAAAATGGTTCTTAAATACCATGATTAATAAATAATTTAGAATGATAAAACTGTTATAAACCTCTGAATGAATTAAAATCTTTATTTTATGTAGCAAACAAGCTACATGGCCGGGTCAGACGAAGCCAACAGTCACCCCAGAGAAAATCACGACACCTCCAGAGTCAACGTAGCAGGAGCAGAATTACAGGCATTGATAGACAATGCTGTTACAAGAGCTTTGGATAGATAATTCAATGAATCCAGTAGTACCCATGTAAGGACCCAATCTGTACCACATACGAAGCCACCCTCAAGAACTCATACTGCTCACAAAAGTGATTCTCATCACTCATCGAACCAGAGGAGTGTTCCATCTAAGAGAGTTGTGTTAAACCAAGAACCACGTGCTAAAGGTTGCACTTATAAATACTTTGTTTCCTGCAAACCCAGGGATTTCACCAGGGAAAAGGGAGCAGTTGATTGCATGTCATGGTTAGACGAGATGGACACTGTGGTAGATATTAGTGGTTGCGCTAATAAGGATGTAGTAAAGTTTGTATCCCAGTCGTTCAAGGGTGAGGCACTAGCCTGGTGGAGATCTTTGATCCAAGCCACTGGGAAAATCCCATTGTACAATCTGTCTTGGGAACGGTTTGTGACATTGATTAAGGAGAATTACTGCCCTCAGCATGAGGTTGAAAAGATTAAAGCTGATTTCTTGTCATTGGTTATGAAAAACCTAGATTGTCAAGCCTACCTTACGAGCTTCAACACGATGTCAAGACTGGTTCCGTATCTGGTAACTCTGGAACCCAAGAGAATAGCTCGTTTCATTGGGGGTTTGGCCCCAGAAATCAAGGTCAGTGTGAAGGCCTCCAGACCAGCTACTTTTCAGTCCGCAGCTGATATATCGTTGTCCCTTACTTTGGACGCAGTCAGGCAGAGACCGCTGAGAAACACAGACGCTAAGAAGATGAAGCGTGAGGATGACAAATCACGACGTTCAGACAAGAAGCGTAAGGGAAACAATGACCACAAGAAGAGTTCTGGAACGAAAAAGGATGGTCAGCAGTCGGGGGATAATCCTAAGTGTGAGGTCTGTAAGAAGCACCATTTCAGGAGGTGCAGATATGAATCAAAATCCCAGCCACAGCAGAGAGTTTGTGGGATTTGTAAATCCTCTGAGCACAAGACATTAGACTGTAAGAAAATCAAGGATGCGACGTGCTACAACTGCAACGAGAAATGGCATATTAAGTCCAACTGCCCAAAGTTTGCAAAGAAGGCTGAAGATGGGAAAAAGACCAATGCTAGGGTCTTTCAGATGAACGCACAAGAGGCGATCCAGAATGACAATGTCATAACAGGTACCTTCCTTATTAATGATGTTTATGGAAGGGTGTTATTTGATTCTGGAGCAGATAAGTCATTTGTTGATGATAAGTTTTGTAAGTTGTTAAACCTACCTGTTAGAACCCTAAGCATAAAATATGAGGTTGAATTAGCTGACGGCACCATAGAAACCGCATCAACCGTATTAGATGGATGTTTCATATCCATTAAGAACCACTCTTTTCCTTTGTCCTTACTTCCTTTGAAGTTAGCCGGTTTCGATATAGTTATAGGCATGGATTGGTTATCCCACAATCAAGCTCAGATTGTGTATAATAAGAAGCAAGTGGTGGTCAAGACTCCGTCTGGTGAGCCACTTACCATTCAGGGAGATACCCAGTATGGAGTGCCTGAGAAAGTGTCTATGTTCAAGGCATCTAGGTGTTTGAAGAAGGGTTGTGTCATCTACATGGCACAAGTGACTATTGATGAGCAGAAGCATAAGATTGAAGATATCCCTATCTTTTCTGAATATCCCAAAGTATTCCCTGAAGAACTACCTGGTTTGCCACCAGATAGGCAAGTAGAATTCAGAATTGACATTATTCCAGGAGCAGCACCTGTTGCAAGGGCACCTTACAGGTTGGCACCAACAGAGATGAAAGAGTTAAGGACTCAGCTAGACGATTTATTAGCAAAAGGTTTCATTCGTCCTAGTTCATCTTCTTGGGGAGCACCAATCCTGTTTGTGAAAAAGAAGGATGGATCGATGCGACAATGCATCGATTATCGCGAGCTTAACAAAGTCACTATCAAGAATAGATATCCATTACCCAGGATCGACGATCTGTTCGATCAACTTCAAGGGGCGAGTTACTTCTCCAAGATCGACTTGAGATCAGGCTACCATCAACTGAAAGTTAAGATGAAGATGTACACAAGACTGCATTTAGGACTCGTTATGGTCATTACGAGTTCTTAGTGATGCCTTTTGGGCTCATTAATGCACCAGCAACGTTCATGGATCTCATAAACCGTGTCTACAAGCCATACCTAGACAAATTTGTTATCGTCTTCATTGACGACATTCTGATTTATTCAAAGAATCAGGCCGACCATGAGGAGCATCTTCGATGCATTCTAAAACTACTTCAGCAGGAGAAGCTCTATGCCAAGTTTTCGAAGTGTGAATTCTGGCTTCGTGAAGTCCAATTCCTTGGACATGTTGTCAGTGAGCGTGGTATCCAAGTAGATCCCGCTAAAGTTGAAGCTGTCATGAATTAGCAAGAGCCAAAGACGCCCACTGAGATTCGCAGTTTTCTAGGTCTGGCAGGATATTATAGGCGTTTTATTGAAAACTTCTCAAGAATTGTAGCACCCCTGACTTTACTAACTCGAAAGAATAGCAAGTTTGACTGGGGCTTAAGCAGCAAGAATCTTTCAATATTCTAAAGCAGAAGTTAAGCAACGCTCCAGTATTGACGTTGCCTGATGGAATTGGTGAATTTGTATTTTATTGTGATGCATCGCACACAGGTATGGGATGTGTACTTATGCAGAAAGGCAAAGTTATTGCCTACGCTTCTCGACAATTGAAAGTGCATGAGAAGAATTACACCACCCATGACTTGGAGTTGGGTGCTGTTGTATTTGCACTAAAACTATGGAGACATTACTTGTATGGAACCAAGTGCGTGATCTATTCGGATCACAAAAGCCTTCAACATCTGTTCAATCAGAAGGATTTGAACATGAGGCAGCGACGTTGGATGGAAACCTTGAATGATTATGACTGTGAGATAAGATACCATCCAGGCAAGGCAAATGTGGTTGCCGATGCCTTAAGTAGAAAGGAAAGGATAAAGCCTATAAGAATCAATGCCAAGAGCATTGAATTAAAGAATAGTTTGAATGAAAGGTTGTTAGCTGCGTAGAAAGAAGCTGTACTAGAAGCTAACTATCCTGATGAAAAGCTAGGAGTAACTGAAGAGCAGTTATCCTATGGCAAGGACGGAATACTAAGATTAAATGGACGAATATGGGTTCCAATTTATGGAGGACTTGGGGATGTTATCCTCCAGGAAGCCCACAATTCTAAATATTCCGTTCATCTTGGAGCTAATAAAATGTACCAAGATCTGAAGGCAAACTATTGGTGGATAGGCTTGAAGAAGTCTATAGCTACCTATGTAGCCAAATGTTTGACATGCGCTCAAGTCAAAGCTGAGCATCAAAAGCCGTCAGGTTTGCTACAACAGCCTGAACTTCCCACCTGGAAGTGGGAAATGGTGACGATGGATTTCATCACCAAATTGCCAAATACAAAGAAAGGAAATGATACTATATGGGTGATAGTAGATAGACTGGCTAAGTCAGCACATTTCCTACCCATTAAGGAGACTTATAGCTCCGACATGTTAGCCCAATTGTACGTAGATAAGAATGTATCTCTGCATGGCATACCAGTGACTATTATCTCTGACAGAGATACTAGATACACATCGCATTTTTGGAAAAGTTTCCAACAGTCTTTGGGCACGCGCTTAAATTTTAGTACGGCTTACCATCCTTAAACGGAAGGTCAGAATGAGCGTACCATCCAAACTTTGGAAGACATGCTTCATGCATGTGTGATTGACTTAGGTGGTAGTTGGGATAACCACCTGCCATTGATTAAGTTCTCCTATAACAATAGCTACCATACAAGCATTCAGGCTGCACCTTTTGAGGCATTATATGGTAGGAAATGCAGGACGCCTATTTGTTGGGCAGAAGTAGGAGAAGCTCAGTTATCAGGACCTGATATAGTCCTTGAAACAACGGACAAGATTGTCTAAATTCGTTACCGCCTGAAGGCTGCCAGAGATAGGCAGAAAAGCTACGCAGACTTAAGGTGTAAACCTCTAAAGTTTAAGGTTGGTGACAAAGTGTTGCTTAAAGTATCACCCTGGAAGGGAGTGATGCGATTTGGTAAGAAAGGCAAATTAAGCCCAAGGTATATAGGATCATTCGAGATCATCGAATGTGTCGGATCAGTGGCTTATAAGTTAAACTTGCCTGAAGAGCTCAGTGGTATCCATAATGTGTTTCCCATCTGCAATCTGAAGAAATGTCTAGCTGATGAATCGCTAGTCATACCACATACGGATGTGTATATAGACGAGAGCTTAAAGTTTGTGGAAAAACCTTTGTCGATCGAGGATCGACAGGTTAAGAAGCTTCGAAGGAAGCATGTACCAATTGTCAAGGTTAAATGGGATGCCCGCAGAG
Source organism: Helianthus tuberosus (assembly GCA_030545235.1). Lineage (NCBI taxonomy): Eukaryota > Viridiplantae > Streptophyta > Magnoliopsida > Asterales > Asteraceae > Helianthus > Helianthus tuberosus. Next base: position 113,090,924 of record CM060445.1, read on the forward strand.
GTCCCGAATACAAGTGGGAAGTGGAATCCACAATGAAAGAAAAGTACCCTCATTTGTTTCAGTAAATCTTGAGGTCGAGATTTCTTTTAAGGGGGTGAGGATGTAACACCTTGAAAATTTATGTCCAATAATGCATCAACACGTGACATGAGCTTTAAACGTGTAAAAGATTACTTTAGAGGGACTAAAGTTAACAAACAAAGAAAGTATGTGAATATAAGGGTTCAAAGTGTCAACAATGGATAAATATACTTTACTGTAACCCTACACGATGTTTATACCCTTAAACGAATGAATCATGGATCATACGAAGCTAATTGTGGAAGAAAGTGAAAGATTACAAACTACAGGGGTTAAAAGTGTCAACATGTTTAAAGTATACCTCTGAGTGACCTTTTAGCGAACCCGAAGCTTTGTAATGGTTAATTATGCTCACTAGAATAAGTGGTAAAAATTTCACAAGGTTTCGATAAAGTATGAGAAAGTTATGACAATATTCGTATACGAGGGGTTAAAAGTGTCAACGTTGAAATCTAAGGCCTTACGGGTGATCACAAAGTTAACCAAGGGCTTAACAAAGATAGTATATGTCTTGGAGCCCATAAAAATCAAGTTAGAGGGCTGAAAATGCAAAATTGGAACTTAAAACCATGTTATAAAGGACCAGAGGCTGAATTGCAATTTACGAAACTTGTTTGGCTGGTTCTGGAAGGCCAGGCGGCCCGCATAAGAGTGACCCATGGGTCTACGCGGCCCGCGTGGGCATGCCAGTGACAGAAAACACCTGCAGGTGTCTGTCCAGCCTGTTGCACTGCCTTTAGAGCTTTGTTTTACATACCAGGGGCTGTGCAAATGGGATTTCATGCATAGGGTGGCACTTGCAAGCATCTGGGATGAATCATAGACCTATTTGGTATGATCTTGTAGAATTAAATTCACTATATAAGAAGAACTTGGTTGCAACTCTTGTGCACACTTACTTGAAACTCTCACAAACTTCTATCTGGAGCTCTCTGGTCAACAACCAAGATTCCTTAGGCTTCCTAATCGTGCATAGGACCTTTGTAAGTGTCCTTAACCCTTCCTAATTCAGTTTTAATTAGTTAAATAGCCTAAAGTCAAACCGTCGTAATTAAGGTTTGACTTCGTAATTAATCAATAATTGTCCAGTCAAATCTCGAATTAAAATACCTATGAGTTGGTAATTATGTGGGTAATAAACCCTTAAAAGGGTACTCTCTGATTCCCACTCTAAGTAGGTCAATTGTCGGGTCAAAGTTTATCTTAAAAAGTTAACAGAAAGCTTATTTTCAAATAAATGCTTAATTAGCAATGTAGAACCCATGCAACCTGTTTTATCACTAATATAACTTGGTAATTAATGTAAGAACATGTCTAAACATGTTCAACCCGACAATTTTCAGTTTAGGCTCGGTTCGGAACCGAAAGTCGCATAATTTGACTTCTGCTTTGACTTTCAGTTCTGACCCGTTGGAGCATAGTTTAGAAATTCCTTAAAGCTTTGTTTGGACCAGGTTTCATATTAGCATAACCCTCTGTGATTATACAACTTGGTTCAATAATTATCCGATTCATATGCATGTTTCCGTTTATTGCCTATATGTTGACTATTATGCCCATATAACCTTAAAACGTGATTTTTGAAAATGTAAAAGAATAGAAATCTTAGTTACTGATTTATAAACTTGTCCCTAAAATTTGACATCGGTTTGAGGTCTAGATTAGGAGTTATACTCATTAGCGTAAATGAAAAGCTTTTTATTAATTAAACGGCGTAATTAGCATATAGCCTATCTAAACCCAATTTTTAATACCAAACTTTTTACCTAATGATATAAAATAATATTTTGGGTATTTTGAAGATTTTTATTAAATTTTAGACTGAGCATAACATAGAGTTCTAAGCTTGATTCGGTAATTGGCGGTTTTGCCCTTTTTGGCTATAAAATGAGTTTTACAAATTATTTTGATACCAACCCTTTTTCTACTGAGCTAATATGATAAATAAAATATTTTGAGCCTTCTGGAAATATATTAACAGTAAGTAAAATTTTTAAACTCAGATTTCCAGTTTTGACCTTTTAAGCCTATGTGAAATTACCAAAATGCCCCTAAGGTGCATAGTTTGGTTTTAAATGATAAAATTCACATATATGTAATACCCTACTGTTATGACTTATAAAAATAAATATTTTTACTGATTAAATCAGACCTGTAACTCAGATTATTGTTTTAACTCTTTTATAACCTTTAAAATGACCAAAATGCCCCTACGGGGCATTGTTTGAGTTTAATTTCGTTTTGGGCATAATAGAAGATATCTTACTGATTTCACAATATATTTAAGGCATATTAACTTAGGAAACCTGTTTATGAATCATTTGGTTACCCGTTATGCATTATTCGCGTTCGGTGCGGTTTATGTAACTAGTTTGCATAAATTAGCCGAAACGGGTCAAACCTTATCATTTTTGTCTCAAAATTCAGAATGTATTTAGTTTTGTAGGATCGTTGTTGGACCCGAAATGAGTCATTCAGAGGCGTTCTAATCAAAATGAAAGGCGGAAACAGACATAATGAATTGAATTCAGCAAGATGTCACTTTTAACTGTCGTTTATATTGATCTGGAACAGTTTTACAGCAAGACGACACTTCGACAGAGCTTCTCCGTCGGAAACACTCAAACTAATCCCGTTCCAAATGAACCGGACCAATCACCTATATATAGTCAACTAATTCCGTTTGAAACATGCTCAAACGATATTACAGTTCATGCGAAATTAAGACTCAAGCGGAATTACAAGGTAATTCCGTGTGGAATTACATGAGACCTATACAAGCGGAATTAGCCATCTCAAGCGGAATTAACTCTTTGACTTGAAATCTCGAACTTCATGCTCTGAACAATGCAAGACTCGATACAAGACGAAGTCGACAGACGTATGCACCAACAGACTCCCCCTCGAATGTTGACGAGTCTTAAGTGTCGAGTCTTCAACATCTTCAGTCTTTATCAGTCTGACTATTCTCTTTGAAATGTAAGCATCCTCAAACTTTATCTCTTTCTCCTCTTCAGTATCAACAGACTCCCCTCGAACAATCTTATCTACTCGGATGTCTTCAGACTCCCCCTTTCGATTTGATAGGATTGCAGTCTGGCTTGTTGAAATCACAGAGTCTTCAGGTATCGGAACCTGGCTCTCTATCACTCAAATATCCTGCACATTCTCTACCTCACAATAAATTTCACAAATTTAACATTTTGACAAATTTATATACTACTTGCAGATATTATTACAGAAAGATTTATTATTTTAAAAACAATTTCAGATGACCACTTGTAGGCACATATTCAAAATCATTTCTCATTTAGAACACAAACTCCCCTCAAGAAATGCTCATCCTGTTTAGCACTTGGAATTTTGAAAATCAGCTCTCCAACATCAGTTGTCGAAAATCTTTTTGAATTTTTCAAAATTTATGCTAAAACACACTGAAAATATTTTTGGATTTTTTTAAATGAAATGAAATGCAGAGAAGAAATATTTACAAACAATATTTTTGTGAATTTGTGTAAGAGGATCATATCAGTTTTTACAAGTCACAAGTATCGTTGAGCTTAGTTACACATTAAGAATTAAACAATTCACTTAGATTGCCGATATACTGATCCACTTAAATTTTCACACAAATTTCAACTGATTCAGGATATGAATTAGATGTATTAAGGAGTTAAACTCATTCATGTGTCCCACCTCTTGAATATACTCCCGTATCCAGATCCCAATATTCAGTCTTACAGGTGAGTATACCACAGATGATATCTGTAAGGGGTTAAATTGCGAAACCGTGAGAGCTCAGGTCAGAACTTCCGTTCAGCAGAGAGATGACGGCTTCGACTTTTGGTGGGTCCCCTTTAGAGGATCTTTTTTACAACAGCACATGATTTTGCATTTTTCAATGTTTCATCATTTTTTATGTTGAGGGCAGACTTTTATTTCAAGCAAGCGTAAAGTATTCTCTAGGGACTAGGCCATTGCTTCCGCAAATTCAGAAGTCCCGGGATAATACCCCAGATATCACTGAGCATAAAGACCTAGTATCTCAGAAAGAGGGACCTTTCAAACAAGATTTCGGGGGTTACCCATATATCCAAGTGAAGTTCCCCACGATATAAGCAAGTTTGAAATTTAAGTTTATATCCCGAAATTTTTTACTAAATGTGTAAAAACCTATCGGCATATCATCAGTGAGACCGTTTAATGTTATTTAATCATTACATTTCTTTAACATACAGTAACTGTCTACTGATGTACTATCATTTCCTCTTCTTTGACACCAAAACTCATTTTAGATTTTATCATTTTTTTGCCTTTTTCAAATTTTCTAATGTTTTTGGATTTTCTGAAAATTCTAACTTCCCCTAAAATGCAAACACATTTAAAGGAAAATTTGAAAACAAACTGTACAACAAAATTGACAACTGATATCGAATCACTTCAATTCGCCATCCACTTGGCATAAACAATCAGAACTTCCCCTTTCAACAAACTATTTTCTCATAATGATTTCAAAACACTTAAGTTTGTTTTAATAAAAAATGATTTTTCCGGAAAATAAGTTTTGTTGATTTTACCACATGTAGATTAGGGGTTCATCATATTGTTTTTCTCAACCATTTGAAAAATATAACAATTTTAGATTTTATCAACAATATCACTTGTAGAAAATCAAGTACAACTTAATGTCCCTGATTTACCACATGTAAGACGAAATCACTTTCGTGAATTTCTCAAGAAAAATGCTGATTCCTGCTCCTCTCTTACCAACCTGGGAGCTCCGGCAAGTCAGGATTTTACTTGTGAAAAACAGACATCTAAGTTTCGCCAAACTTGGATGTTTCCTCCTCAACTTCACCTGAGTAAGTTGCCTTCTTTGTTTCATAAAAGTCCTTTACCCCTTTCACCTTACCTTCAACCATTTTTCCAAAAATCTTTTTCACATTTCCATTAAATGCTTTCTCGACATCAAATTCATTCTTTTCAGAATAGAATTGATTCGAGATCTCGACCTTCCCAACTTTTGATTTAAAATTCTCAGCCCTCAATGGTGGAAAATGAACATCATCCATTGGAGGCACTGAGTTTTCTTCTTTAACCTCAACCTGTGGCTCATCTGACTTTGTGGAATCAGATTCATCGCCAGATATCTCATAAAACTTTTTAACATCCTCATAAACCTTCTTAACAACCCTCACTTGGTTGTCATTCTTGGCTCTCTTTTTGTAAAAATGTGTCTTTGAACACTCACCAACTTCATATGTTGAATTTTCAAAAATTTTGAATTTCTCAGTTGGTGGTTCATTTTTATCAACAACTTTTTCTTTGAGTTTTTTAGAGACTTCCTGTTTTGTTTTTGTTGCTTGAGAACAGTTCCATGCAATGTGACTGGCTTCATTGCATTTGTAACAGGTTCTTGTCTCCTTTCTTTGATTAACTCCATTCTTCACATTCTCTTGCTTCTTGGCAAGAAATTCTCTGTTTAATTGTTTCCAGAATGAGCTTTTTGATTCCTCTTCACAACTTGTTCCTGAAACAAATATCATTTTTGATTTAAAATCTCTAACATATTTTTCATTTTTATAATTTTCTGGTTGAATAAATCCAAGACCTTTCTTTTTGAAATTACCGTTATGATTTGGTTTCTTTTGAAAACCAGAACCAGAACTGTAACCTTTTTTCTTGTTTAAACGTTGTTGAACTCTTGAAGTGTATTTTTTAGGTTTTTTAGTAAGATTTACATCTTTTATTTCAGAAATATTGATTTCTGTTAGTTTGAAAACCTTTTTGATTTTTTCAACTTGAACACTTCTTATTGGAAATTCCTCATCAGAATATAATTTGTCTGCATCAATCAATGTATATGCCACTTTGATTGATTCGTCATTCAAATTAGATTTTGATAACAGGAATTCTTTATTGTACACTCGTTTAACAGACGACTTTGAACTGTTGACCGACGAACTCGAACTTTTAACTGACGAACTTGAACACCCAGACTCGGACTTTGACTTAGACTTTAACTCCGACTCCTCATCTGTATCCAACACCTGATCGACCACCTTTTTTATTAACTCGGACTCATGAACAGTATCAGAAGATATAAAAACGACGTCAATATTTTCTGGTAATTCATCGGTTATATCGGACTTTAACTTTATATTGACTGCTTTTTCGACTTGCTCCTCGTTCGGTTTTCTAGGAGAATACCCTTCCCAAATTGGAGGCGGACACTTGTTATAACTAACACTCTGTTTCTTACCAGTATCCTTCTTCTTTAGCTTCTCATCTTTAAATGCTTCAAGACCTACAACAGTTGGATAAATTCGATCAATGAGATAATCAGAACTAGAATAACTCTGTTATAAACGTCTGATTCTCTCATTTTCTATCTTTTCATTTTCCAACTCCCGCTGCAACTTTGCACATTCCTCTATATAGTGATTAATCGCCTTCTGTTTTGTCATCATCACAGCATTCATCATGGTCAATGCATCTTCTCTTTCAGAATTTGTCTTTTGAAGACCAGTTATTGTTCTGTTTAGCACATCATATGATTCTTTCACATAGTTTAAAGTGAACAATAATTGTTCGTTCATCTTTTCTTGCTCACTCAGTTTCTCATCTTTTTCTGCACATTGCTTGCAAGATTCTGAACACTTTAAGCAAGGCTTGATGACTTCCACAATCTTTTCAACTTGAACAACTTTCTCAACCTCAATCGCTGTTTCAGCTTCAATCACCTTATCAGCTTTAACCTCTTTATTTTGAACAGTCTCTTCTTTTTTATCAACACTTTCACACTTCATTTTCTTTTGTTCTTTTGCTGCTCGTCTCTCCTTCAGCTTCTCCAAGCGATCTGCAAAATAAAATTGAAAACTTTCAGGAGATAGATGAGTTTTTGCAACATTAATATGTCTTTCTTCCTCATCATCACCACTGTCATCGGTTGGTGATTGATCAAATCTATTTTCTTCTCAGAACTATCATCTGAAGAACCAGAATCAGATGGTGTTTAATCAAAATCTAATGTCTTTTCAGAACTATCATCTGAAGAACCAGAATCAGATGATGTTTGATAAAAAACAGTTGCTTCTTCTGAACTTTCATCGGATGAAACAGATTCTTTTTCTTGATTCTTCTCATGAACACCAATTGCTTTCATCCATTCTATAAACAAATCAGGTTCTTGAACTATCTTTGCAATGAAAGCTTTAAACTCCCCATTCTCATCCACATACTTATCCCAGCTAAATTAAGGAGCCATTTTCTCATCGTCTTGATCAATGATACCATAATATGCTTTCTTGTTTGCATCTTCAATCATTTTCCCATGAGCAGTTTGTGAATCTTTTTGATGATACAGTTGATGAGCAACTTGTTGATATATGGCTTTCCGATAATAATCATCTTTTCCAAAAGGATTCTTTGCTCCACTTGCTTACTGATTTTTGCATTCTCTTTTGAAATGACATTTCTCCCTGTATCGAAAACAAGTAACTTTAGATTTATTAAACCAAAGTAGAAACATGTGCATCCAAGAAATCATTTCTTCTTGTAATCATTTTGAATTTTTCAGCTCTTCTCAAGACACTAGCTAAGCACCATTTGATGTCCATGAGCTCCATCTCTTCAGCGTCTATCTGATCATAATCCTCTTTCGTCAGCATAGGATTTCCGATCCTCCCTGCAACTAAACCTTCATAGGATTGTAGCACAGTTGCAAGTAACGTCATGTGATCTTTTTCAATTTCTTCAGGAAAACTTTGACCATCTGGAAGATTCAATGCAATGTTACACTGTATCACACAACCATTTCCACTTTTTGAACTTTGAGAATGAAAACTTGAAGTTGAACTCTTCGGATTAACATTCGGGTATGAAGAAAAACCACTGCTACTATTTGGACTTTGATCAACATTTCCAGATGAGTTCCCAGCACTAAAAGCAGTTTGGATTTTCGGACTCATTTCAACCTCTTGAACATTGCCTTTGTAATACATTTTCACATCTTGTTGATTACTCGGATTATTCATCCTTGCAATCTTTTGCTGTTCAAGATCTTGACCCTCAATCTTCTCGATGAACTGAGAAATCATCAAACCATCATATTCTCCAGTGTTCTTTAAGATCATAAAAAATGTACCCCACTCTTTCTGAGGTAAAGCATCAGCTAATTTGTCGACCCATTCCTCTCGTTCTTTGGTTATGCTTAACAACGACATAGAACGCACTAAGTGGCAATATCTTTCAATCAATTTCTTTGTATCTTCCCCTGGCAGACTTGTGAATAGATCAAATTCTTTCTTAAGCAGTGCCTTTTTACTTTTGATCATCTTCTCACTTCCCTCAAATTTGATTTTAAGAGCATCCCAAATTGATTTTGAAGTTTTGTCATGTTGAAGCAATACAAAGATGTCTTCTTTAATAGCTTGCTGAAGTAGACTAATCATCATCTTTTCAGCTCTGTACATGTCTCGTTCTTTATCAGTGAATTCAGAAATTGTTTTCTCAACTTGCAAATTAGTACGTGGTAGTACATATTTTTTCAAAATACACTCCCAAGATCTCAAATGATTTGCTTGAACCCAGTTTTCAAACCAATCTTTCCAACCATAATACTCCTCAATGCTCATTAGCTTTGGGGGTTTTGGCATAGTTCCAGTTTCGTTTTCCAAGTTCATGCTTTGAGCAATAGTAGCCGGAGTAGTCGGGGATGTTGCAAATGCGTTGTAAAATTCTTCATTCATGATTCAGTAACAAGTTTTTCAAACCAGAAAATTTCAAACGAGATTAGATCTTTCAACACGGAATTCCTCCCAAGCGAAATTACCACCTCGAGCGAAATTAACCTACACAAGACTTTCAAACGGAATTAAAATTTTCAAACGAAATTACCTAATTTCGTTTGAACTGACAAACGAAATTTAATATCGCGTGAAATTAGACACCAGTTCAAACGGAATTACGCTTTTGAAACGAAATTATAATTTCATTTGAATGATTTCAAATGGAAAATACTAATTCTGAGCGGAATTAGATAAGCTTTCAAACGAGATTACACAACTGAGATAATTCCGTGCGGAATTAAAATGCAATTCCAAGCGGAATTAGTCTGATGTCATCATAACGAACACAATTTTCAAGCGAAATTACAAATTAATCAAGTTTTAAGCAGAATTTAGGTCCAAAACTCTCAAGGGTTTGTAAAAACACTGTTTTGCTTAATATGTGAGAAAATTAGCCGATTTTAACCGTGAAAACTAGCTCAAATGATAAAAGAAGGTGTAGAAGTAAGAAAACAAGATGAAATCAGGCTGAAATCTGCAGAACTCCTCCTCCTGAGCTCTGATACCACATGTAGAATCGTTGTCGGACCCGAAATGAGTCGTTCAGAGGCGTTCTAATCAAAATGAAAGGCGGAAACAGACATAATGAGTTGAATTCAGCAAGATATCAATTTTAACTGTCGTTTATATTGATATGGAACAGTTTTACAGCAAGACGACACTTCGAAAGAGCTTCGCCGTCGGAAACACTCAAACTAATCCCGTTCCAAATGAACCGGACCTATCACCTATATATAGCCAACTAATTCCGTTTGAAACATGCTCAAACGATATTACAGTTCATGCGAAATTAAGACTCAAGCGAAATTACAAGGTAATTCCGTGTGGAATTACATGAGACCTATACAAGCGGAATTAGCCATCTCAAGCGGAATTAACTCTTTGACTTGAAATCTCGAACTTCGTGCTCTGAACAATGCAAGACTCGATACAAGACGAAGTCGACAGACGTATGCACCAACAAGTTTACCCATATTATACAAATCTTCAAACTTGTCGGGTCTAAAACACATTCTATTCCGGTCTTCGCTTAATCGTGCGTTTGAACCGTATCTTCCTATAAAACTAATCGGTCTAAGTTTAGGCTTAATTAAAGACCCGTTAGGAATCTAATAGGTTATTAGAAACCTTTGTTCCAGAATAGGAGACCCTGTAAAAGCTACGTGCATTTGTTGTTTGTGATTAATACTTGCAAAGGTAAATACTTTTAACTTATTTTCCCTATACGGGCTTGGGGTACGGTATATAAAATACCGCTTAGTCGGGCATTGAATTATTAATTGTATGATGGTTAATTTATTGAAATGACCCGTTTAAATTGTTTTGTTTGCTTAAATCCTTTGGGGGGTTAATGACCATGTCCCGGATATCCTTGGCATCATTTTAAGAAATGGCCACGACCTAAGCACGGGGTGTAGGCCTACACCCGACAGTGCATAAATAAATAATAAGGTATAACCGCCGGTTACGGGAATAACCCGCCGCAGGACTATATCATGTGGTGTGTCTATTAATCTTTAACCCGACGTCAATCCAGGCTACTGAACGTATAACAAACATGTAATTCTTTTACAAGTTTATATACAAATAATTATCCCAAGTTATAAAATATTTTTGTGCCTCGTGCATTCAAATCAATTTTCTAAACCTTTTTAAAGTGAGTCAGTTAATTGTATTTACCAGTGTAAACTGACGTATTTTCCCAAAAAGGTTAAGTGCAGGTACTACTCGAAATAGGTTGGCCTCTCCTTAGCATCGTTAAGAGTCTCACAAGCTTGGATGCGTTTAAGTCTGATGAACTATGTTTCCTTTTTATTTGATCCGCCTGTGGATCTGTTTCAACTATTTTGTGATACTTAATATTACAATTTATTTGGTTGAAATAAATCTATCTTTTGCTTCCGCTGTGCATTTAAAATTGTGTTGTTTGACTATGATAATATCAACTACGTCACGATACTCCCCACCGGGCCCACCGGTAATACGTGGAAATATCGGGGTGTGACAGGTTGGTATCAGAGCCAACACTGAGTGAATTAAACACTAGCCTTTTGTGTTTAATCTCAGTTACACAGTTGCACATTCCTAAATTTTCGAGTCTAGACAAAGAACTTAGGACAAATCCCGATTTGTTTTATTTGGTCTTTTATATATATTTCTTGTTGTTATCTTTTGTTTGTTTTGACAGGAACAACTACAATGCCGCCAAGATTCCGAGGTAGGGGAAGAGGCAAGGGGCCATTCGTCGCCCCTAATGATCATGAAGCCGGGCCTTCACACCGGCGAACACCATCCGACACCCAAAGCCGAAGTCCTCAAGAAAACAGGAGGACCCATACAGAACCTGCAAGGCGCTCAGTCTCGCTGAGCTCCTCCCCGTCATACCTAAACTCTTACGGGCCTCATTCGGAAAATGAGCCCCACAACTCCCACCAATCCTTTATACCCCTACAGAGCCACAACTCTCACCGATCACCTTTCGATGACCTGACGCCTATCTTCCAAAGCCGGTTCAACCCGGCAAACTACATTGGAGAACCAGTGGGTTTTAACCCATTAGGACCTGAAGACCACTTCTCAGGCGACCATGCAATGGACATGGATGAGGACACCGATCCTGCAGAGCCACCATCTGGAACCCCTAACCACCCCAACGAAATTTCGGATGGGTCACCTTTCATGGGATCACCTTATAATGGTCTCGACAGCTATGAGGAGAGATTCCGATAGATAAACTGGGTGTTTACTCCCAGTTACCACAACTCACCACAGCAACAGCAACAGCAGCAGCAGCAGGATCCCTCTGAGGATCCTCGTTTTGTCGCGGTCACTCCGCCACCACCACCAGCTTAGCAACAGCCTCCGGAGCCACCGAGGCGAAGGAGAACAACCGCACGGATGTCCGTGCGAGGAGGAGTGCGTATCAGCACCCCTCAACCTTCGAGTGGCAGCCTCTACCCGCCACTCCATGAAGAACCGCAGATGGGTGGGTCTTCAAACCCCGTCTCGGAAGTAAACTCTGCGCCTGTCGCGCCACCACCGTTGGGCTTTGGCGACCCTATACCTACATACACCGGTGTGGCGGCGTATAATCCCTTTGAGCAGCCGATCCACACCAACTACAACTAAGCCGAGGCCGACCCTTACCTGATAGCAACGGCAAACTACAATGCCCATTATCCGGAAGGATCCTTTGGGATCCCATATCAAGCTGGATACCCACACTATGGGTAACCACCATATGGGTATCAGCAACCGCTGCTTCCTCAACCTCCCTTTTATCAGCAACCCCCGCAGCCGCCAGTGATGTCACCACCACAGCATTAAGAGATTTTTCAAAGGATAAATGAGGTGCGGGAAGACCATTGGCAAAACCGAGGGATGTTTAAGGGTCTGGTGAATTTAATCAAGGGAAAAAGCAAAAAGGATCATTAAATCCTTTATTTGTTTGTTTATTTTAGTGATGTAATCATGTCCCTGCGTGGACATTTGTTTCTGTATTCTGCCCCTGCGTGGGCATGTCTTTCTGTTGACCCCTGCGTGGGTATGTTTGTTAGTTTAGCCCCTGCGTGGGCGTGTTATTTCTGTAGAAGTCCCGTTTAGGGCAAACATGTACTTGTTTAAAATTTTAATGGAATGGTTAGTTTAAATTTTCATTTTAAATTATATGTATAAATATAATATGTGAAATAAATGAAAAATAACATTCATTTATAAAACCTACCATTTTAATAAAATAATAAGAATCTTAAAAGGTAAAACCTAGCCACATGTTATTTTAAATATGGCCAAGATGGTAAAACCAATTTAAAAGATTCAAATCCTTGTTAACATCTTTAAACACGTTAACATTCCTGGCAAAATGTGATTCGATAAAATCGCATAAGTCATCCTTATATTAGATTTATCAAATTTCTTTTATTATATTAAACACCCATTAGGGATGTAATGCCTACGGGCTATATTCATTGTCATATAAGACAAAAGACAGTTGTGGTCTTCGAGCCCCTGTTAAGAAGAGGTAATAAATTATAAATAAAACCTCAATACCTTGATCCTATAAGATCATGATTAAAGATTTAAAACCATCCACGTGACTAGGCCTTTTTGCCATTAATATATTTTAATTATAACTAAGAATTATTATAAATTCCTGAATATATATATGCCTAACAAATTAATCAAAATGATTCTTAAATACCATGATTAATAAATCATTTAGAATGATAAAACTGTTATAAACCTCTGAATGAATTAAAATCATTATTTTATGTAGCAAACAAGCTACATGGCCGGGTCAGACGAAGCCAACAGTCACCCCAGATAAAATCACGACACCTCCAGAGTCAACGTAGCAGGAGCAGAATTACAGGCATTGATAGACAATGCTGTTACAAGAGCTTTAGATAGATAATTCAATGAATCCAGTAGTACCCATGTAAGGACCCAATCTGTACCACATACGAAGCCACCCTCAAGAACTCATACTGCTCACAAAAGTGATTCTCATCACTCATCGAACCAGAGGAGTGTTCCATCTAAGAGAGTTGTGTTAAACTAAGAACCACGTGCTAAAGGTTGCACTTATAAATACTTTGTTTCCTACAAACCCAGGGATTTCACCGGGGAAAAGGGAGCAGTTGATTGCATGTCATGGTTAGACGAGATGGACACTGTGGTAGATATTAGTGGTTGCGCTAATAAGGATGTAGTAAAGTTTGTATCCCAGTCGTTCAAGGGTGAGGCACTAGCCTGGTGGAGATCTTTGATCCAAGCCACTGGGAAAATCCCATTGTACAATCTGTCTTGGGAACGGTTTGTGACATTGATTAAGGAGAATTACTGCCCTCAGCATGAGGTTGAAACGATTGAAGCTGATTTCTTGTCATTGGTTATGAAAAACCTAGATTGTCAAGCCTACCTTACGAGCTTCAACACGATGTCAAGACTGGTACCGTATCTGGTAACTCCAGAACCCAAGAGAATAGCTCGTTTCATTGGGAGTTTGGCCCCAGAAATCAAGGTCAGTGTGAAGGCCTCCAGACCAGCTACTTTTCAGTCCGCAGCTGATATATCATTGTCCCTTACTTTGGACGCGGTCAGGCAGAGATCGCTGAGAAACACAGACGCTAAGAAGAGGAAGCGTGAGGATGACAAATCACGACGTTCAGACAAGAAGCGTAAGGGAAACAATGACCACAAGAAGAGTTCTGGAACGAAAAAGGATGGTCAGCAGTCGGGGGATAAGCCCAAGTGTAAGGTCTGTAAGAAGCACCATTTCGGGAGGTGCAGATATGAATCGAAATCCCAGCCACAGCAGAGAGTTTGTGGGATTTGTAAATCCTCTTAGCACAAGACATTAGACTGTAAGAAAATCAAGGATGCGACGTGCTACAACTGCAACGAGAAAGGGCATATTAAGTCCAACTGCCCAAAGTTTGCAAAGAATGCTGAAGATGGGAAAAAGACCAATGCTAGGGTCTTTCAGATGAACGCACAAGAGGCGATCCAGAATGATAATGTCATAACAGGTACCTTCCTTATTAATTATGTTTATGGAAGGGTGTTATTTGATTCTGGAGCAGATAAGTCATTTATTGATGATAAGTTTTGTAAGTTGTTAAACTTACTTGTTAGAACCCTAAGCCTAAAATATGAGGTTGAATTAGCTGACGGCACCATAGAAACCGCATCAACCGTATTAGATGGATGTTTCATATCCATTAGGAACCACTCTTTTCCTTTGTCCTTACTTCCTTTGAAGTTAGCCGGTTTCGAAATAGTTATAGGCATGGATTGGTTATCCCACAATCAAGCTCAGATTGTGTGCAACAAGAAGCAAGTGGTGGTCAAGACTCCGTCTGGTGAGCCACTTACCATTCAGGGGGATACCCAGTATGGACTGCCTGAGCAAGTGTCTATGCTCAAGGCATCTAGGTGTTTCAAGAAGGTTTGTGTCATCTTCATGGCACAAGTGACTATTGATGAGCAGAAGCCTAAGATTGAAGATATCCCTATCATTTCTGAATATCCCGAAGTATTCCCTGAAGAACTACCTGGTTTGCCACCAGATAGGCAAGTAGAATTCAGAATTGACATTATTCCAGGAGCAGCACCTGTTGCAAGGGCACCTTACAGGTTGGCACCAACAGAGATGAAAGAGTTAAGGACTCAGCTAGACGATTTATTGGCAAAAGGTTTCATTCGTCCTAGTTCATCTCCTTGGGGAGCACCAATCCTGTTTGTGAAAAAGAAGGATGGATCGATGCGACTATGCATCGATTATCACGAGCTTAACAAAGTCACTATCAAGAATAGATATCCATTACCCAGGATCGACGTTCTGTTCGATCAACTTCAAGGGGCGAGTTACTTCTCCAAGATCGACTTGAGATCAGGCTACCATCAACTGAAAGTTAAAGATGAAGATGTACACAAGACTGCATTTAGGACTCGTTATGGTCATTACGAGTTCTTAGTGATGCCTTTTGGGCTCACTAATGCACCAGTAATGTTCATGGATCTCATGAACCGTGTCTGCAAGCCATACCTAGACAAATTTGTTATCGTCTTCATTGACGACATTCTGATTTATTCAAAGAATCAGGCCGACCATGAGGAGCATCTTCGATGCATTCTAAAACTACTTCAGCAGGAGAAGCTCTATGCCAAGTTTTCGAAGTGTGAATTCTGGCTTCGTGAAGTCCAATTCCTTGGACATGTTGTCAGTGAGCGTGGTATCCAAGTAGATCCCGCTAAAGTTGAAGCTGTCATGAATTGGCAAGAGCCGAAGATGCCCACTGAGATTCGCAGTTTTCTAGGTCTGGCAGGATATTATAGGCATTTTATTGAAAACTTCTCAAGAATTGCAGCACCCCTGACTTTACTAACTCAAAAGAATAGCAAGTTTGAGTGGGGCCTAAGCAGCAAGAATCTTTCGATATTCTGAAGCAGAAGTTGAGCAACGCTCCAGTATTGACGTTGCCTGATGGAATTGATGAATTTGTAGTTTATTGTGATGCATCGCACACAGGTATGGGATGTGTGCTTATGCAGAAAGGCAAAGTTATTGCCTACGCTTCTTGACAATTGAAAGTGCATGAGAAGAATTACACCACCCATGACTTGGAGTTGGGTGCTGTTGTATTTGCACTAAAACTATGGAGACATTACTTGTATGGAACCAAGTGCATGATCTATTCGGATCACAAAAGCCTTCAACATCTGTTCAATCAGAAGGATTTGAACATGAGGCAGCGACGTTGGATGGAAACCTTGAATGATTATGACTGTGAGATAAGATACCATCCAGGCAAGGCAAATGTGGTTGCCGATGCCTTAAGTAGAAAGGAAAGGATGAAGCCTATAAGAATCAATGCCAAGAGCATTGAATTAAAGAATAGTTTGAATGAAAGGTTGTTAGCTGCGCATAAAGAAGCTGTACTAGAAGCTAACTATCCTGATGAAAAGCTAGGAGTAACTGAAGAGCAGTTATCCTATGGCAAGGACGGAATACTAAGATTAAATGGACGAATATGGGTTCCAATTTATGGAGGACTTCGGGATGTTATCCTCCAGGAAGCCCACAATTCTAAATATTCTGTTCATCTTGGAGCTGATAAAATGTACCAAGATCTGAAGGCGAACTATTGGTGGATAGGCTTGAAGAAGTCTATAGCTACCTATGTAGCCAAATGTTTGACATGCGCTCAAGTCAAAGCTGAACATCAAAAGCCGTCAGGTTTGCTACAACAGCCTGAACTTCCCACCTGGAAGTGGGAAATGATGATGATGGATTTCATCACCAAATTGCCAAAGACAAAGAAAGGAAATGATACTATATGGGTGATAGTAGATAGACTGACTAAGTCAGCACATTTCCTACCCATTAAGGAGACTTATAGCTCCGACATGTTAGCCTAATTATACGTAGATAAGATTGTATCTCTGCATGGTGTACCAGTGACTATTATCTCTGACAGAGATACTAGATACACATCGCATTTTTGGAAAAGTTTCCAACAGTCTTTGGGTACGCGCTTAAATTTTAGTACGGCTTACCATCCTCAAACGGACGGGCAGAGTGAGCGTACCATCCAAACTTTGGAAGACAAGCTTCGTGCATGTGTGATTGACTTAGGTGGTAGTTGGGATAACCACCTGCCATTGATCGAGTTCTCCTATAACAATAGCTACCATACAAGCATTCAGGCTGCACCTTTTGAGGCATTATATGGTGTCTGTCCAGCCTGTTGCACCGCCTTTAGAGCTTTGTTTTACATACCAGGGGCTGTGCAAATGGGATTTCATGCATAGGGTGGAACTTGTAAGAATCTGGGATGAATCATAGACCTATTTGGCATGATCTTGTAGAATTAAATTCACTATATAAGAAGAACTTGGTTGCAACTCTTGTGCACACTTACTTGAAACTCACAAACTTCTATCTGGAGCTCTCTGGTCAACAACCAAGATTCCTTAGGCTTCCTAATCGTGCATAGGACCTTTGTAAGTGTCCTTAACCCTTACTAATTCAGTTTTAATTAGTTAAATAGCCTAAACTCAAACCGTCGTAATTAAGGTTTGACTTCGTAATTAATCAATAATTGTCCAGTCAAATCTCGAATTAAAATACCTATGAGTTGGTAATTATGTGGGTAATAAACCCTTAAAAGGGTACTCTCTGATTCCCACTCTAAGTAGGTCAATTGTCGGGTCAAAGTTTATCTTAAAAGGTTAACAGAAAGCTTATTTTCAAATAAATGCTTAATTAGCAATGTAGAACCCATGCAACCTGTTTTATCACTAATATAACTTGGTAATTAATGTAAGAACATGTCTAAACATGTTCAACCCGACAATTTTCAGTTTAGGCTCGGTTCGGAACCGAAAGTCGCATAATTTGACTTCTGCTTTGACTTTCAGTTCTGACCCATTGGAGCATAGTTTAGAAATTCCTTAAAGCTTTGTTTGGACCAGGTTTCATATTAGCATAACCCTCTGTGATTATACAACTTGGTTCAATAATTATCCGATTCATATGCGTGTTTCCGTTTATTGCCTATATGTTGACTATTATGCCCATATAACCATAAAACGTGATTTTTGAAAATGTAAAAGAATAGAAATCTTAGTTACTGATTTATAAACTTGTCCCTAAAATTTGACATCAGTTTGAGGTCTAGATTAGGAGTTATGCTCATTAGCGTAAATGAAAAGCTTTTTATTAATTAAACGGTGTAATTAGCATATAGCCTATCTAAACCCAATTTTTAATACCAAACTTTTTACCTACTGATATAAAATAATATTATGGGATTTTTGAAGATTTTTATTAAATTTTAGACTGAGCATAACATAGAGTTCTAAGCTTGATTCGGTAATTGCCGGTTTTGCCCTTTTGGGCTATAAAATGAGTTTTACAAATTATTTTGATACCAAACCTTTTTATACTGAGCTAATATGATAAATAAAACATTTTGAGCCTTCTGGAATAATAAAAAAATCAGCTTTCCTTTAAAATCTCGGAAATAGCTCAAAATCGTCTTTTTAAGCGTTTTTAACGCATAGTATGTATTAAACTATTTTAAACATATAAGGTTTGATGCCTACTGATATTTTCAGTAAATTTTTATATATTAACAGTAAGCAAAAGTTTTAAACTCAGATTTCCAGTTTTGACCTTTTAAGCCTATGTGAAATTACCAAAATGCCCCTAAGGTGCATAGTTTGTTTTTAAATGATAAAATTCACATATATGTAATACCCTACTGTTATGACTTATAAAAATAAATATTTTTACTGATTAAATCAGACCTGTAACTCAGATTATTGTTTTAACTCTTTTATAACCTTTAAAATGACCAAAATGCCCCTACGGGGCATTGTTTGAGTTTAATTTCGTTTTGGGCATAATAGAAGATATCTTACTGATTTCACAACATATTTAAGGCATATTAACTTAGGAAACTTGTTTATGAATCATTTGGTTACCCGTTACGCATTATTCAAGTTTGGTGCGGTTTATGTAACTAGTTTGCATAAATTAGCCGAAACGGGTCAAACCTTATCATTTTTGTCTCAAAATCCACAATGTATTTAGTTTTGTAGGATCGTTGTCGGACCCGAAATGAGTCGTTCAGAGGCGTTCTAATCAAAATGAAAGGCGGAAACAGACATAATGAATTGAATTCAGCAAGATATCACTTTTAACTGTCGTTTATATTGATCTGGAACAGTTTTGCAGCAAGACGACACTTCGACAGAGCTTCGCCGTTGGAAACACTCAAACTAATCCCGTTCCAAATGAACCGGACCTATCACCTATATATAGCCAACTAATTCCGTTTGAAACATGCTCAAACTTTGTTCCAGAATAGGAGTCCCGGTAAAAGCTACGTGTATTTGCTGTTTGTGATTAATACTTGCAAAGGTAAATACTTTTAACTTATTTTCCCTATACGGGCTTGGGGTACGGTATATAAAATACCGTTTGGTCGGGCATTGAATTATTAATTGTATGATGGTTAATTTATTGAAATGGCCCGTTTAAATTGTTTTGTTTGCTTAAATCCTTTGGGGGGTTAATGACCATGTCCCGGATATCCTTGGCATCATTTTAAGAAATGGCCACGACCTAAGCACGGGGTGTAGGCGTACACCCGACAGTGCATAAATAAATAATAAGGTATAACCGCCGGTTACGGGAATAACCCACCGTGGGACTATATCATGTGGTGTGTCTATTAATCTTTAACCCGGCGTCAATCCGGGCTACTGAACGTATAACAAAATGTAATTCTTTTACAAGTTTATATACAAATAATTATCCCAAGTTATAAAATATTTTTGTGCCTCGTGCATTCAAATCAATTTTCTAAACCTTTTTTTTTAAAATGAGTCAGTTAATTGTATTACCAGTGTAAACTGACGTATTTTCCCAAAAAGGTTAAGTGCAGGTACTACTCGAAATAGGCTGACCTCTCCTTAGCATCGTTAAGAGTCTCGCAAGCTTGGATGCGTTTAAGTCTGATGAACTATGTTTCCTTTTTATTTGATCCTCCTGTGGATCTGTTTCAACTATTTTGTGATACTTAATATTACAATTTATTTGGTTGAAATAAATCTATCTTTTGCTTCCGCTGTGCATTTAAAATTGTGTTGTTTGACTATGATAATATCAACTACGTCACGATACTCCCCACCGGGCCCACCGGTAATACGTGGAAATATCGGGGTGTGACAGGGGGTCTGGCATGCCACGTTTGTTCCTTTTCTTGTATTTATGTTAAATTTAGCTGCCTTTTGCTTCTTTTGTTCATTTGAGCTCATTTAATCCTGAAAATACAAAAGGAAGACAAAAACACACTTTTCCCAACATTAGTACTAAAAAAGGGTTAGTTTTATGCCTTATTTGATGTAATTTATATGTTGCATTTTGCACACATCAAATACCCCCACACTTGAATCTTTGCTTGTCCTCAAGCAAAACTCTTTATAATGTGGCTTTACACTCCCAAATGGAATGGGTAGAAGAGAAGGTTTTTGGGCTTGTCATAGAGTGTCGGGATTTCCAAGATTCTTTATTAAGTTTTATTTTTACTTATTTACAATCCTATTCGTCATGATTTATTTAAAACATTACATAAGATAAATTACTTACTAGGGCATAACATGCCTTTTTAAAATTCCATTTATATACAAGTTCACATACCTCACGGGGGATTACTCAACACTCGGCCGAAGATGTATTTTAGTGAATCAGTAGAGAGCGGCATGGAACTTACTCCTACCATAAGCTTGCCAAGCAATCAATCATCCTCCTTTTTAACTATACACCTTTGTAAATATCAAAAGGACTTTTTGGGTGATGGGTTAGGCTTGGGTTAAAGGTAGGTGGTTGGATTAGTGGTTAGTAAAAGGGGCGAAAGGCGTAAAAAGCGTCGGTTTTCGTATAACTTTTTATTTTTGCAATTTTGATGAAGCCATTATTCAAACAAAGTTATTTTTGTTAAACTTGTTTGTTTATTTCTTTTTGCTTCATCATCATTAATTTTTTTTTTTTTGATAAGGAAGTCATAAGAAAAACCGAGCTTGTTACTAAAACAAAGGGTTAAAAATAAAAAGGGTTTTGGTGGGTAAAAGGGTGTTTGTTTTGGGTTAAGAAATGAAAATGTTTAGGCTCAAAGGGGTTAACTAGGGGGATTTTGGGTAGGTGGTAAAAAAAATAATGGTGTAGAAATAAAAAAGGGTTAGTCCTAATGTCTCCATCATTTACTTACTCGGGTTTAAGTTGGTAAGTACCGGGAATGTATCGTCGTGGCAAGTTCTAGAGTCGTAAGAACCAAGCAGCTATTCACACAAGAAACGAAAAATGAGCATTTAGTTTAAAAATATGTATTTGTATGCTCAATAAAGGCTCAAAACTCACTTTTTGTGGGAATGAGTTTTTATGTGATCAAGTATATATAATCAAATTTTAACTAAACTTGTCATGCCGTTTCATAATTTTCTTATGTTGGTTCTTTTTATCACGACGCTATCGGTTGTAAATTTGTAAAAATATAACCTTTTTAGCACTTGAAATTCCCAAGTTAAACTTACACAAGTAAAAAAAATGAAAAAAATTTGAAAATTTTTGGGGTGATTAGCGGTTCCAATAGAGTTTTGTTTAAGGCTTGTAATTAAGACTTGCAAGATTCAAGGTTTTAGCATCCCCCCCCCCACACACTTAAATTACACATTGTCCTCAATGTGTCCCAAAAATAAGTTTTTAAGTTGATTGAATGTGTAAAAAGGTGTGAAAAAAGCAAAAATTTATGTTACTGGACGTCTGGACACGGCCCCGTGTCGGATGAACACGACCCCGTGGTCAGAGTGCCAGTAACGATAACTTACAGAAGGTGGACACGGGGGCGTGTTGGCTGAGCACGACCCCGTGTCTGGCAAAAATATGCAGAATTTTTACAAACAGCAGGTCTGAGGCAATGGGCACGGGGGCGTGTCGGCTGGACACGACCCCGTGTAGACAATCTGCAAAGGTGAAAAACAGGTTTCTGGCTTCGGTTTTCCTTTCCCGGCTTTAGTAGCACTAATATTTAGTGCTCTAAGCCTCGTATATACCTTTTTTTATCAATAAACACCACACCAAACCATAGCAAGCATCCTAAATTACCATAGTTCAAACATCCATACCACAAAGTTAAAAAAGAAAAATAAATGCAGAAAAGTAAAAAAAAAAAGTTAAAGGAAGTAAATTGTTCAACACACGGCACGCAGGCCGGAAATTGTTCAAAAGAAAAGAGGGTTAACCTGTGGGACCTCCTACCAGCTGCTCCTACCTCCACTCCTCCCGCCTAGTCCATGTCCTCATCTTCATCATCATCTCCTCCTCCGTGCCCCGCCATGTACTCCTGGATGTTCCCAATGTCATCCTGTATGTCGGAGATGTTTCTCTCAATTGATCAGACCCGGGTGTACGTGTTGCTCGCCATGTTATAGGTGTTGTTCCTGGTGCACATGAGGTTTTCCTGCAATAAATCATGTAAACTTTGAAAGTTAGGAAAACCGCCTCCTTGAGAGGAGGATTGGCCCGGATCACCATGGGGCTGGTACTGGTACTGAGGAGAAGGTTGGAAATAGGGAGCGTGTAAGACGAGTGCCTCTTGCGGGTTCCAAGCATGCACCTGAACTCTTTGGAAGCTAACTGTCCCGTCTTTTTCTTCGTAAATCAGGTTCATGGAGCGGCAGATGTGTATGTCCACTCTTCCCGACCATGGGCTCTTTTGGAAAGACCTGGGCATGTTCACGAAATGCTTGAAGAGACGGTATATCCACCCCCCAAAGAAGATAGGGGTTGGTGGAGTAGCGAGCCAGTTCCAATGCATGTTTCGGAGCAGGAGGTACGAAACATCAAGGTGAGTGCGGGTATGAATGCAATGAAGGACCACCAGATCTCTCAACCCTACAACGCCACTGCTATCATGCCTTTGGCTAAGAGAGTAAGTGAGGACCCTATGGATGTAAAGGTAAAGAGGGTCCCTCAAATTAGTGCTCTTAGTGCTGCTTGGGTTGTAGTGCCCTTCTCCTATTTGAGCCCAAGCGGCTTGGCGTTCATTTTCTGATAATTCGCGTAACCCTCCGGTGTTTTCTTCATTACCCGCATCTTCCTCCGCATACAACCCAACTATTGACCCAAACTGTGCCATCGAGATAGAGTACTTAGTTCCTCCACATCGGAATTCTACCCCATCATTATCAAATAGGTCGGATCTTGAATTAAACACGAATGTGCTATAGAATTCCAGATTATACTCGTGGACTGAGCGAAGTCGAGTGCACAGAGCGGCTCTCAGTGGGCCGGTGACTAGGTTGTTAAACCGGTCAAGCTGGTTCACTGCTGCTAAAACATCCATGCATACTTGTCGTGGGTATTCCTCCGGCCTGGTTCGAAGCACATCGTATCTTGCTTTAGCATCCAACTCATTTGCATTGAACCTTGTGAATTTCTTGGACATCTTGATGTTGTTAGATGTGGAGGAGACGTCGAAATCTTGCAGAAAAATCGCCTGAACCAGAGAGTTTTCGGGGAAACGGGGCGTGTGGAAATGAGGAAACTGTTTGGAAAAGAGGTTTTATCCCGACAGTTGCGCGGACACGGCCCCGTGGGCGTGCGACTTTTTTTTAAGGTGCTCGTGTGAGTGCCCTTGTTTCCCAAAAACTTGGTTAGAAGACTTACCGATTTAGATGTCAACCTTCTTACTCGTAACTTACTAGGTATGATGTTGATGCTTTTATTCTTCGACCGTTTGAAGTGAGATTTCTTCCTCCTCATCCTCAATGAATCCTTGATAGAGCTTCAGCCGCTGGCCATTGACTTTGAATGGAATTCCATTCCGAGATTTAATTTCTACTGCACCGTGTGGGAAAATATGGGTGATGGAAAAAGGTCCTGACCACCTAGACACGACTCTCCCATCATTTGTTGGAAGTGCCTCGGCCTCGACACATTTAGACAAGTAATCTACTGCCACAAGTATATATTTGTTCCCTTTTGACGGTGGGAAAGGTCCCATAAAGTCGAGTCCCCACACATCAAAATTTTCACAAACAAGAATGCCATTTTGTGGCATTTCGTTTTTGGAAGAAATATTACCTGTTCTTTGGCAAGCATCACATGTCATGACAAGACTTTGGGCGTCTTTGTAAATGGGTGGCCAATAAAATCCTGAATCAAATACCTTTCGTGCGGTACTAGCGGCACCATGATGTCCTCCGTATGGACCTTCATGACAATGGCGGAGAATTCTCCTTGCTTCGCTACCATGTACGCATCGTCGGATGAGTTGGTCGGCACACATTTTGAAAAGAATTTCTTTCTTTGATGATGTGGCCAACCTGTTGCGACTATACCGCTAGCTAGGTAGTTAGCATAGTCGGCGTACCATGGTTCTTCTCTGTATTCCACCATTTCTAGGGACTTCGTTGGAAATTTTTCGTTGATTTGCTCGTCCTTGGTTGCCTCCAAAGATGGGTCTTCTAAGCGCGAAAGATGATCCGCTGCGGTGTTTTCTGCTCCTCTTTTGTCTTTGATTTCAATATCAAATTCTTGGAGTAGTAAAATCCACCGAATCAAACGAGGTTTAGCGTCCTGCTTCTTGAAGAGATATCGAATGGCTACATGATCTGTATAGACTATTGTTTTAGAAAGAACAAGATAAGAACGAAATTTATCAAAAGCAAATACCACTGCTAGTAACTCTTTTTCTGTTGTATAATTTTCTTGTGCATCGTTAAGTGTTTTACTAGCATAATAAATTGGGTGAAAATGATTTTCTTTTCTTTGTCCCAAGACTGCTCCAACTGCAAAGTCACTTGCATCACACATGATTGCGAAAGGTAGCTTCCAATCAGGCGCTATCATGATAGGTGCATTGACTAGCATTTCCTTTAGGGTTAGAAATGTTTGATTGCAATCCTTGTCAAAGATGAAAGGGGCATATTTTTCAAGTAATTTTGTTAGAGGCATTGAGATTTTAGAAAAGTATTTGATAAACCGCCTATAAAATCTGGCATGCCCTAGGAAACTTCTGATTGCTCTAATGGAGGATAGGGGTGGTAATCGAGAAATAGTGTCTATTTTGGCTCGATCAACCTCCATTCCTTCGCTTGAGATTTTATGACCGAGTACTATTCCCTCCGTTACCATGAAATGGCATTTTTCCCAGTTAAGGGCGAGGTTAGTTTCCTCACATCGGGATAGCATTCGTTCAAGGTTATCGAGGCATTGGTCGTATGAATCCCCAAAGATAGAAAAGTCGTCCATGAAGACTTCCATTGTCTTTTCTATCATGTCATGGAATATGGCCACCATGCAACGTTGGAAGGTTGCGAGGGCATTGCATAGACCGAATGGCATGCGTCGATAAGCAAAAGTTCCATAGGGACATGTGAATGTTGTCTTTTCTTGGTCTTCGGGTGCTATCGGGATTTGAAAGTAACCTGAAAAACCATCCAAGAAACAGTAAAATTTATGACCGGATAATCTTTCTAACATTTGATCAATGAAGGGTAAAGGGAAGTGATCTTTCCTTGTTGCTTCATTTAACCGTCTATAATCTATACATACCCTCCATCCTGTGACAGTTTTCGTTGGTATTAATTCATTCTTTTCGTTAGTTATCACCGTCATACCTTCTTTCTTTGGAACGACTTGTACGGGACTTACCCAAGGACTATCGGAGATATGATAAATAAGTCCGGCGTCAAGTAATTTGATGACTTCGTTTTTAACCACTTCTTGTACATTTGGATTTACTCGACGTTGTGGTTGTATTACCGATTTGTAGTCATCGTTCATTAAAATTTTGTGCGTGCACATGGAAGGACTTATGCCTTTAATATCTACAAGCTTCCAAGCGATCGCATTTTTGTGTTTTTTCAAAAGTTTAATTAATTTTTCTTTTTCTAAACTACTTAATTTAGACGAAATAATTACAAGTGATTTACCATCTTTGTCTAAAAAGCATATTCCAAACCTTTTGGAAGTTCTTTGAGCTCAAGAGGTGGGTCTTTAAAAGACTCCTTATTTGGTTGCTCATTTTGATCAAGAAATTTAAAAGTTTGTTCTATGGCGACCTCTTCTTCAACAAAGTGGTCAATCTTTTCACTTGTATCGGGTGGTTCATCTTCATCTTCAATTAGGGGGTCATTATTGCCGAAAGGATATTTCATTGAACGCTCAAGATTGATACTCCTTTAAAATGCCCCTAATTGAATAGATAGATTGTTGTACTTCCGGTTTTTCAAAGCCTCGTGGGTTTTTACAAAGGGTCGTCCCAACACTAGAGGAGCGTCATCGAGGATGACAAAGTCGGTTGGGATTACCATTTGATTTGTTTGAACCAAGACATCCTCAACTACACCGATTGATTTTATTACTTTCCGATTAGATAGAAAAATGGGTATTTGAAGTGGAGAAAAATCACTAATATTTAATTTTTCAAAAATGTAGTTGGGCATTATGTTAACACAAAGATCTTTATTAATTGTGACATTACTAATAAAGTAGTTTTGAAAAAAAAACATGGAACCGGTTTAATGTTGATTTCAAATGGGCCTTCTTTTATTAGCGAAGTTTGATCATTTGTTAACTTAACGCTTACCGTTTCGTCAATTTTAGTGTTAGTGTTTAACTCTTTTAAAAACTTAGCATGAGTGGGTA
This sequence comes from Helianthus tuberosus, assembly GCA_030545235.1. NCBI lineage: Eukaryota > Viridiplantae > Streptophyta > Magnoliopsida > Asterales > Asteraceae > Helianthus > Helianthus tuberosus. The sequence goes on from CM060445.1 coordinate 113,117,576, forward strand.
TTAAACAATGGTTTTCGAAAGAAGGTGGCAAGAGATTAATTTGTTCAAAAATAGACTCTTTTTGAATTTTAACGTTAACGGACTCACCTTTTTTGTTGTTTAACTCATGTGTCGGTTTTTCACTTGTTTGTTCTTCCATTTTTACACATTCAACTATCTCTTTTTTTTAATTCTTCTTGTGCGCGGGACTCCTCTTCCCTTGCGCGAGACTCTTTTATGCAACGCACGATAGTTTTAAGGTGTTCCATTATCTTATCGGTTATGTCGGCGATAGAATAAGGATCGGGATTTTCAAAGCTTGAATCCGGACATTCGATCCTTTGTTCCTCATAATACCCATATGAAGTAGATGGTTCACACCATTGTTCTTCATTGTAAGTATATGATGGATAAGGGTCATAATTTTGTTCTTCATAATACTCATATGAAGTAGATGGTTCACCCCATGGTTCCTCATAGTAAGCATATGAAGGTGGAGGCTCATATTTTGATTTCTCAAAGTATGAGTATGAAGGTTCATACCTTGGTTCATCAAAATATGAGTATGAGGGAGAAGGTTCATACCTTTGGTCTTCATAGGATGTGTATGAAGTTGACGGCTCGTACCTGGGCTCCTCATAGTAGGTGTATGATGTGTGCAAAATGCAACATATAAATTACATCAAATGAGGCATAAAACTAACCCTTTTTTAGTACTAATGTTGGAAAAAGTGTGTTTTTGTCTTCTTTTTGTATTTTCAGGATTAAATGAGCTCAAATGAACAAAAGAAGCAAAAAGGCAGCTAAATCTAACAAAAATACAAGAAAAGGGATAAACGTGGCATGCCCGACCCCCCAACAGCATCTTCCCAAGCAAAACAAGAAAACAGAAGGCTAAACACACCCCGTGCTCAGTGAGCACGGGGGTGTGCCCAAGTGTCTGCAGAAAAGACAAAGCTGTAAAAGCTTCTATCACCCACCACGGGGGCGTGCCCAGCGGACACGGGGACGTGGTCAACTCTAAGATTCGCAGAATCTGAGGAAATCTTGATAGTACAGATACGCTTCTGCACACGGGGTCGTGCCCAGCGGACACGGGGGCGTGGTCAACTAATGCTGACAAACTGCAATTAATGAAGAAAGAGATGGAAGATGGACACGGGGCCGTGCCCAATGGACACGGGGCCGTACCCGAGCTGCTGTTCAGGCTATAAATAGGGGTGCTTGGCTCATTTGCAAACCATCCCTTGGAAAACCACCTCTCTCACACAACACCCACCCTCCACCACCATCACAACCCACATCCACCACCATCATCCATCATAGAGTGTGTGTAGTAGTCTCGGGATCCAAGATTGATCGTAAGAGTTCTTGACAATCAAAGGCCATGTTTGCCTAAGGGGCTGTTTGGTAGCCTCTTAATAACCATTCAGATGCTACCTCTTAATGGTTTAAAACCTCTGAATGAATAAGAGGTAACCTCAAGTCTGAATGGTTAAGAGGTAACATCTGAATGGTAAATCATCACATGTCACATTCTTCTACCTTCTCATTGGTAAAATTCTTAATGGTTCCATTAAGAGGTAGCCTCTTAATGACCATTCAGAGGCTACCAAACAGCCCCTAAGTCTCTTACATCACTTGGTGAAGATAAGTGTTTAGTGTAATACTTTTTATTTTTAATCTTTTCGCACTTTTTATTTGGTTATGTATTAATGACTTTAATAACTAGTTTCTTATGTTGAAGGTGATTCTTCCTTATCGTTTGTCCGTGGTGTCTTGGCATTATTTTACTGTCTATATAAAATAAAAGATTTTCACCATTCATATCTCCACGGTCTATATGGAGATATGTTGGCTACCTGGTCGGGGGTTAAGGGAACGGTTTGGTAAGAGTCTTGCCTTGTTCAATGTATAGATCCTGCAAGGACCTGGGTCAAATTTAGTAGGACCTCCTTCAATACCCACTGGTATTGGATGGCGGGGGTCCAAACTCTTTGATCCCCTCATATGTAAGCTACTATTAATACTTTAACCCGGCTACTTAGGATTGTATCCCTGCTGACTCAAACTACTTAGCCGAGGGTAACGTCACCTTCAAAAGAGGGGCCTACCACATTATGCATTAATAACTTAATTAATTATCTTTCAATAATCCGACCCTTTAGGATTGTATCCTTGCTGACTCAAACTACTGGGTTGAGGGTAAAGTCACCTTCAAAAGAGGGGTCTACTACAATAACTAAGATAATCTCTTAAAAAATGCAAAAGTGCGGAAATAATCAAAGGTTACACTACACACGAGTCGGATCCAAGTGATTCATCTTGTCTATCTGTTTTATTTTTATTTTTATTTTATTTTTCAGCATTTTAGTTAGTTTTATTTTTCTAGTTTAAAAACCTTTTTTCTAACTTTTGATTTGATTAGATGTTGAGGATAAACCGGTACTAAAAGCTCTTGTGTCCTTGGACGACCTCGGTATCTTACCAACACTATACTACGCTCACGATAGGTGCACTTGCCCATATGTGTGTTTAGTGTTAGTAAATATCGTGTTTTATAAATTTAAAACTTGGCTAAAAAGTGTAAAAGGGCTTAAAATATATATTAAAAACCTATCACACTCGACACGCATTAGTGTATGAAGTGGATGGTTGAAATAATTCACAATATTGTACCGAGTGCGGGTCACCACAATTGGTGCAATAGTCTTCCCTATAATCATCCTCCTCATAGGTGTAGTTGTAACCTCCTGAGTATTGATCCATGAAAATCACTCAGCAGACCACAACAGAGTCTCGAGACCAGAAAAAAAAAAAACGGAAACAGAGGCTGGACACGGCCCCGTGTTCAGTGAGCACGGCCCGTGTTCAGGAGCTCTATCTGGGCGTCTAATTAAAAGTTACTGGTTTTGTGCAGCACGGGGGCGTGTTCAGTGAGCACGACCCCGTGTTCAGACTCTGTATCTGGGTGTTTTATGAAAAATATGCAGCACGGCCCAGTGTTCAATGAGCACGGCCCGTGTTCAGGTTACTGAAAATGCAAAACTAACTAAAATGCAGAAAAATGTGCGCGCGATTTGAAAAACTGATTAGGCCGTCGATTTTAAGCTTTCTTAAAATCCTTGTGTCCCCGGCAACGGCGCCAAAAACTTGATGCGTGTGACGTCTCGTATAGTTTTTAATGTATATTTTAAGCCCTTTAACACTTTTTAGCCAAGTTTTAAATTTATAAAACACGATATTTACTAACACTAAACACACATATGGGCAAGTGCACCCATCGTGAGCGTAGTATAGTGTTGGTAAGATACCGAGGTCGTCCAAGGACACAAGAGCTTTTAGTACTGGTTTATCCTCAACGTCTAATCAAATCAAAAGTTAGAAAAAAAGGTTTTTAAACTAGAAAAATAAAACTAACTAAAATGCTGAAAAATAAAATAAAAATAAAAACAGATAGACAAGATGAATCACTTGGATCCGACTCGTGTTTAGTGTAACCTTTGATTATTTCCGCACTTTTCCACTTTTTAAGAGATTATCTTAGTTATTGTAGTATGCCCCTCTTTTGAAGGTGACGTTACCCTCAACCCAGTAGTTTGAGTCAGCAAGGATACAATCCTAAAGGGTTGGATTATTGAAATATAATTAATTAAGTTATTAATGCATAATGTGGTAGGCCCCTCTTTTGAAGGTGACGTTACCCTCGGCTAAGTAGTCTGAGTCAGCAGGGATACAGTCCTAAGTAGCCGGGTTAAAGTTTTAATAGTAGCTTACATATGAGGGGATCAAAGAGTTTGGACCCTCGCCATCCAATACCGGTGGGTATTGAAGGAGGTCCAACTAAATTTGACCCAGGTCCTTGCAGGATCTATACACTGAACAAGGCAAGACTCTTACCAAACCATTCACTTAACCCCCGACCAGGTAGCCAACATATCTCCATATAAACAGTGGAGATATGAATGGTGAAAATCTTTTATTTTATATAGATAGTAAAATAATGCCAAGACACCACGGACAAATGATAAGGAAGATTCACCTTCAACATAAGAAACTAGTTATTAAAGTCATTAATACATAACCAAATAAAAAGTGCGAAAAAATTAAAAATAAAAAGTGTTACACTAGACACTTGTCTTCACCAAGTGATGTAAGAGACTTAGGCAAACATGGCCTTTGATTGTCAAGAACTCTTACGATCAATCTTGGATCCCGAGACCACTCACACACTCTATGATGGATGATGGTGGTGGATGATGGTGTGTGGTGGTGGTGGAGTGTGGGTGAAGTGTGAGAGAGGTGGTTTACCAAGGGATGGTTTGCAAATGAGCCAAACACCCATATTTATAGCCTGAACAGAAGCTCGGGCACGGCCCCGTGTCCATCCTCCTTCTCTTTCTTCATTAATTGCAGTTTGTCTTCATTAGTTGACCACGCCCCCATGTCCGCTGGGCACGACCCCGTGTGCATAAGCGTATCTGTACTATCAAGATTTCCACAGATTCTGCGAATCTTAGAGTTGACCACGGCCCCGTGTCCGCTAGGCACGCCCCCGTGGTGAGTGATAGAAGCTTCTACAGCTTTGTCTTTTCTGCAGACACTTGGGCACGCCCCCGTGCTCATTGAGCACGGGGCGTGTTCAGCCTTCTGTTCTCTTGTTTTTGCTTGGGAATATGCTGTCGGGGGGTCGGGCATGCCACGTTTGTTACTTTTCTTGTATTTATGTTAGATTTAGCTGCCGTTTTGCTTCTTTTGTTCATTTGAGCTCATTTAATCCTGAAAATACAAAAGGAAGACAAAAACACACTTTTTCCAACATTAGTACTAAAAAATAGTTAGTTTTTTGCCTCATTTGATGTAATTTATATGTTGCATTTTGCACACATCAGTCATTTAGGCTACAAACCTAATCAAACTTGAGCTATAGCTTGTCTAAATTTGTCTTAGTTTAAACTTTTAAGAAACTCTTAATCGAGAAGCTCACAAGCATCTCGTTTAATTCACATATCACATTCACACCCCTACACTTAACCGCCACGAACTACCGCCAAACGACTCTTCATCAATCTCGTATCCGGTATCAGTTCTAACATAACTCCAATCTCCATCCACCAATTTAGTCTGGTTTTAGTCCATAGACTTTCCATTGTTAAAAAACAAGTTATTTTTCAAAAAATACCAATTATCTTTTACCTCCATTAACCTCTATAAGAATAAAGATTGCATAAATGCTACTAACAAAGAATATAAGTTAGGTCTAAACTAGGGTTGAGTTATTCTACAAAGAAGTATAAAAATAAGAATTGTAAGAAGTCACTATGGAGTGACAAGTGTCCCTAAATCAAGTGGAAAGGGTAATTTTGTCAAAGAGAATAAAAAGATGATTCACGTGCAAGTCACATGCTATTTCCCCCTATTTTTTAAACGTCCATAACTTTTTATACGCCATTTGTTTTTAATAAAAATTATACCGTAAAATCGAGCGTCTTTTTATCTTTAATATGAGTATCATATTATTATATTTAGAAAAAAAAATTGAAAACCTAGTTGCGTATTATAAAATTGACATAACGTAAAACACAATGAGAAAACCCAGTTACGTATTACACAATGGACATAACATAAAACACAATGAGTATCAAATTAAAAACACAATGAAAAGTAGACTAAAAACACAATCGATAACAGCAGATAAAATACACAATGGACATAACGTAAAACACAATGACTATTAAACTAATACACAATGGAAAGTAGACAAAAAACACAATCGATGACAACAGATAAAAGACACAATGAACATAACGTAAAACACAATGAGTATCAAACTAAAAACACAATGAAAAGTAGACTAAAAACACAATTGATGACGACAGATAAAAGACACAATAAGTGAGATCAAATAAAGACACAATGGACAACAAACTAAAACACAATAAGTATCAAACTAAAATCACAATAGAATGTAGACTAAAAACACAATTGACGACGACAGATAAAAGACACAATAAGTGAGATCAAATAAAAGACACAAAGGACAACAAATTAAAACACAATAGACAACAAACTAATACACAATGAACAACAGATTAAAACACAATGGATAGGAGAATAAACACAATGACCAGAACCTATAATACAATATATAGAGTACCCAAATATAACACAATCTTCATTGTGTCATAAATTGTGTTATAAGTTTTGATAAAAACGCAGTGGCCAGTTTTGATAATAACACAATGTATAGAGGTCCTACTAAAAATGTAACGAACAAAACCCAATTAAAAGACACAATGATCTGAACCTTTAACACAATGCAAAAAAAAAAATAAATAAATAAAAATGAAATTTTTTATTTTATTTTTATATAATAATTCCATACTCATATTAAAGATAAAAAACGTTTGTTATTATGGTGAACTTTTAAAAAAAAAAATTGTATAAAAAAGTTATGAACGTTTTATATTGATGGGGGAATTGACATCTGGCTTGTATATGAAGAGAGGGTAAATAAATGTAGGATTACTTTTATATCTTTCAATTATCTTCTTTTCTTTAAAACTAATCTCAACCCTATAAATCTTAAATCAATGGATCAAAATCATTTTTACCCTTCTTATTTATTTTTTTCCTTTATATTTTGTATTTTTTTTTGAACGGCGATTGACTCCAACAGTCGAGAGGATCACACCCACATTGCATGGGTCCCTAGTCCCCCTCGGGCGAGACATCCGAGGTTGACCATAGGCGCTCCACGAGAAAATTTCCAGCCGACAGCCACTTGACTGCCGTTGCAGCCTCCGCATTCAAGAGCCGGAGTAACCGCACTGTAATAGAAAACTCGTGTGCGGCTCAAGACTCGAACCCGGGCTATTACGCACTCAAGGCTCTTATCCATCATTGCCATGACCCCTCAACCAAGGTTGGGTCATTTACCCCCAAATGCAACAGGTGGGGATCGAACCCAGGTCTCCAAAAAAACCCAAAGTTCTTTCCACCACTCCACTACAAGTGGGGATCTGTCTAAAGCTAACCAAAGAAAACCCAAAGTTCTTTATATTTTGTATTTGATCCTGTCTAAAGCTAACCAAAAACGTATAGTGACACGTGTATAACATAAAATAAAATAAGATATCATGTTGATGACTTGACGTAAACACTGGATTTTTATATTACACCATATCATACATAAAGTGAAACATAAATTTGTTTCATTACATTTAAAAAGTCAAAAGCAAACCATATATAACACACACACACACTACCTCAATTCCACCAAAAACCGTCACAAAATATAACATTACATTTAGCGACCATATTAACGATGTTACGGTTGTGTGTGAAGCCATTGGAGAGATGTATAAGTCGCCGGAGCGGTGACGTGTTGCTGTGGCACAACGATTTGAAGCCGCATGCGTCCGGTGACTTCTCGATCGCCGTTGTTCAGGCGAATTCCAACCTTGAGGATCAAAGTCAGGTGTATACGTCACCTTCTGCTACTTATGTTGGTGTTTATGATGGTCATGGTGGCCCTGAAGCTTCTCGATTCGTCAACAATAATCTCTTTCCCTTTATTCATAGTAAGCTTTTCTTTTATGTAGCTTTTTAATGTTGTTGTGTGGTTTTGTTTGGTAAGCTTGTAACTAGGTGTTGTGGATTATGATTTAATAGGATTAGGAATTTTATGTGTAATTTTCAGTTTTATATAGAGTGAATTTCAAATTTTGTCAAATATCTTTATAGTGAATTTCAGTGTCATCTTTCAAATTGACAAGTCTTCTACTTAATGTTTTAAAATCTTGCACGTTATGTCCTGTAGCCCTAACCCAGTTAGATTTTTCTGTTAAATCTGATCATCTGACTTGCACATGAGGGTATTATTGTCATTTCACTTTTCAGGGACTAGATATTAAAATTTTGCATAATAGTCCCTAAAATGGTGAAAAGACAAATATGCCCTCATGTGCAAGTCACATGACCAGATTTAACAGAAAAATCTAACTGAGTTAGGGCTAAAGGACATAATGTGCAAGCTTTTAAAACATTAAGTACAAGACTCGTCAATTTGAAAGATAAAGGACACTCTGAAATTCACTATAAAGATAAAGGACAAAACTTGAAATTCACTTGTTTTATATATATCCACACGTAAATATTTTAAGTAGACGGGTTTTAACTCATACTCGACCCATTTTGTAATTAGGTGTTGTGGATTGTGATTTAGTTAAAAATTGCTAGGCGCGGCCGGTGGGCCCTAACTAGCGATTTACCGGGATTAATCGGATTGGGAATTTTACATGTAATTTTTAGTTTTTTTACATATATATATTTACACACACGTAAATATTTTAAGTAGATAGGTATTAACTCCTCAGCCCATTTTCTTTAAGTATACAGGATTAATTAATCGCCTGAATCTAGGTGGTTTGGTTGGAAACTGGCCATAATTTCCAGCTTTTGGCTGGAATCTGGCTGCGATTGCCGACTACTGAATAATGAATTGATTAACGAAAAATTACTCGGTGACCGGCTGACTAGCGATTAATCGTCGGCTAGTCCCAAGTTTTACAACACTGGCATTTACTATTTTATTGATTAATAGTGGTTAATTCGGTTAAGAAGTTCATTATTGATTATGATTCACTTGTTTATTAATGAATTGAGTGGTTATATGATGATCTATTATGTGTGTTTTTTGTAAATTGAATTTCAGAATCAGCTGTTGTGATTTGTGATTCACTTGTTTATTGATCAGTTGAGTGATTAATTAGTTATATGATACTCTATTGTGGTCTCTGTTAAGGAGTTTGTCATTGATTATGATTCATATTTTTGTTTTTCTTTTTCAGAGTATGCAACAGAACAAGGGGGTATATCTGCAGATGTTATTAAGAAGGCGTTCAATGCTACCGAGGAGAAGTTTTTACAGTTTGTGAAGCATCAAATGCCTATTAGACCGCAAATCACATCGGTTGGGTCGTGCTGTCTTGTTGGTGCTATTTCCGATGGTGAATTACATGTTGCTAACCTTGGAGACTCACGAGTAGTGCTCGGACAGAAAGTTTCTGTTGGAGGAAAGGCTAGAGTGGTCGCAGAGCGACTGTCAAGAGATCATAATGTTTCGTACGAGGAGGTGAGGAAGGAGGTTGAAGCACAGCATCCTGGTGATTCACATGTCGTCGTATATTGTCGTGGAGTTTGGAGAATCAAGGGTATAATTCAGGTATTATGAGTTACTCAATGATTCAGGTGTTGGTCAATGAACTAAATCTAGGTTGTCTGTTTGATGTGAAGCATCAAAGCTAAACAACATTTATCTTGAATTATTATAAGATGGTTGCTTAACTATTGATGAGGAGATATACGATTATGCGCCTCACTCAGTCATTAAAGGCACTAGGCGCATAGGCCTCGCCTGGGGCCTATGCGCAAAGTGCAAAAAAGCCAGGGCCTAAGAAGAAAAAAAAAACGCACAATAAAAAAATAAAAATTATATTATATATTAGAAAAATAATAGTATTCTTCAAATAAAATTAAGAAAAGCTATTATATATCATTTAATATCACCTATCTTGTACCAAAAGTTCTAAAACATTAATGTATTAGTGTAGACTGTAGAAAAGTAGTTTACTTAGATAAAAGTAGAAATCTGGCTGGAATCTTGTTGCAATGGCTTTTAAAAACTATGGCCTCACTCCCCCGTTTGCCATATTTGATTTGGACATACAACTTGTATCAGTTTGCATGTTCCTTTCCCCCCTGCAAAAGTGAACTTGCGAACGTGTCATTTGTAGGTGTCTTGGTCATCCACGTGATTGTACACAAGATATGTTTAAGATTATCAGAGATCCTCGTGTCTCTAATCAACATGTTCTGCCAAAATCATTGTTACATTTTGAAGACTTTATTTTCCTAGAACAAATCATTTATAAAAGTACGCGGACATATGGCTTTCTCTAACTTGTTACACATTTCGGTTTCCAGTTCAACTCTGATCTTCACCTCATTTTTAGACCCTTTTCGCCTCTGCTTTGCGAAAGATAAATATTCTGCAAATCCTGAGTTATATGCAAATGCTTTTTTAAATGTGGCATCTCATTCTCTATCGTTTTTGTCTCTTCCCTTTCGCTTTTCCGAGAAGCATTATGGCACCTTGATCTAAAAGGGATTATGCCCTACATACTTTTTCATCATCTTGTGCAGTTGAAGAACTTAACGGGCAAGAATTTTGTACATGGAGATATCATCTCAACGTGTCACTATTCTAGATATGACATGTTTTTTTCTACCTTATCGTTATGGCTCATAAGTTGTGGGTCATATTGGATGACTTATAATAACATGTCAGTTATCTTTCGCTTCTCAGGTATCAAGATCTATAGGCGATTTCTATTTAAAGAAGCCCGAATTTCACAGGGACCCACGTTTTCTGCAATACGGACACAATGTTCCATTGAAAAAGCCTGTATTGACTGCGGAACCTTCCATCATTTCTAGAAAATTTAGATCACGATATTTGTTTTTGATATTTGCTTCTGATGGGCTTTGGGAGCATTTGAGCGATGAAGCAGCGGTGGATATTGTTTACAGAAATCCAAGAGCGGTAAACATTTTCACTCGTTACAAACACACGCTCACATACGCACTAACGCACTTCTCTTCGTTTTCAGTGTTTGGATAAACGGTTTCATATTATCTGAACCTTCCTGTTGTTTCAGGGAATAGCAAAAAGATTGGTAGGAGCTGCGATTCGTGAGGCTACAAAGAAAAGGGAGTTGAGATACAAGGATGTAATGAAAATAGAAAGGGGCATTAGGCGTCATTTCCATGATGACATATCTGTGATAGTAATCTACCTTGATCGCGAGAAAGCATCAAAACATGCGAATTTAGGATTCACAACCGCACCTGTTGATATTTTTTCTCATAATGAAGATAAAGTTGGTGAAGACCCTCTTCTGTTAAAGAACTAAGAAAGCTACCTGACAGTCCAAATGTTTAAGGATACAGCTGGGCGCTTGCAAGATGAGTCTGTGACATACAGAGAACTTGTGGAAACAGGAGCCAGCAGTGTAAATACTTTAAAAACCAGTTTTTTAACAAGATATTCCTTTGTTTTTTGGTCAATGAATTTGGGTTTTTATATGCATTCTTTTTCTTGTTAATTTTCTTAATATGTTTTGGTGCTTGTATTGTAAGTTGATGAACTCAGACAAATACCTATACATGAATTTGTGTTAAAGACATCAATCTTAACTTGTACAAACTTAAAAACCATATAGCCCAAACACAATATCTAAAGGAGACAAGTTTGATGGCTGTATATAATGGTTGTAAAGGAGTTATAATAAATGGGTTAAACATGGCATAAAGGGTTGGTTTGTGACCTTATTTCAAATGGGTTTAGTTGTTGATCTGTTTAATTAAACGAGTTGAACACGTCATCCTATTCATTAACTTTTTATTTGACGGGTTAGACAGGGTAACCGAAAAGCGGATTGTATTAGGCTTAATATTATTACAATACAATCTAGAAGATAAGGCTTCTAATTGTTCGGCAATCGTTTCATGGCCATTTTTGTTTGAAGTAATTTGAAGATATTCAATATTATTTTTATTCTTTTAGGTGGTAACCGTTTTTACGAATATCTTTAAAACTAAGTAAATTTCTTCTGGATTTACTAGAATATAATGCATTACCAATAATAAGCCGGGTACCCGAAGATAATGTTATGTGTGTTCTACCAGAGCCTTTGATAAGGTTACTGACACCAGATATAGTACCAAGCGGTGTCTCTGCCAAAGACAACTCAGAGAAAAATTTCATATGCTTGAGAATGGTGTTGGTACTGCCGCTATCTACCAGAAATTCATCAACAATTATAGTCTCTATTTATAATTTGGAATGTTCAAATTGTTCACAAGACATCATCCTTTATACACTTTATAAACCCACTTCTTCAAAATCGTTTTTATTTTTACAATATTTATATGGGGTAACATATACATATCATAGGTTCTTATATGTGGAATTTAGAATATACAAAACAGGTTTCCCTATCTACACTTTTCGAACAAAACATTGGGTTTTTTGATATGCACTTGCAGACACCCAATCAAAGAATAGACGTGTTTTTTTTTTCTCACTCGATATACACAAAAATCCCATAAGACACTAAAGCATATAAATAAAAAAACAACTGACCCGGAAACCTTGTTAAAATAAGTATATGCTTTGGCTCAGTTTAACAAGTATATATGTTTCACCTAACATTGGTTATTTGTTACATGTAAATGTTGTTGACTGGACTTACTGGACTCATTGGATATTGGGCTTACTAGCTTCTACTGGGCTGCTGACTAACTACTGGGCTTACTACCGAGTTGGGAATGGGTCTGATATAAACGAGTATTCTCACCTAATACAGATTATTATTCAGTCAAGATCACGTTAAGATATTCTTTACAAGTTCACATCTCTCTCTCCCTCTCTGGAGTGTGACGATTAGGGGTTTCTGTACAGGTTCTGAGTTCATATTGAACCAGATTATAGTGATTCTTATCTAATCATTGTCATATAAAGATTATCGTTGTGGTAATCTTTGAGAGTTATTTTAGAGATGTTAGGCTTATATCTTGAATCGGTTTTTTGTCATATTTTTGGATAAAAAATCATTGTGGTTTGGGTATTCGTTGTAATTCTGTAGATCTCGATCAGATCTCATGTTGTTTTGACATGGTATCAGAGCCTTACGCTCCTGATTCGCCGTCTTCCGCACTTGTATTTGAGCGATTCATTACGGTGGTCGAAGGTTAGCGGATCTTGAAGAACTCGTGTCCATAGGTGAAGGATGCGGGCCCAGTCGTCGGATCATTAACACCGTCAAAGAAGCAAGATTACAGAGTCTCCTTTCATCTGCCGTTTTCTCAATAACCCTGCTGGCGATTGGTTGTGTTTCTTGAAACATGAAGATACCCTAAGATAGGGCGCACCCAAGGTCAGATTGTTTCATACTTTCTTAATAATTTTTGTATCACGAATTACTGTTGTTTAGGCATTGTTTGACCGGGTTAGGGAGACCGGTATTGTATACAGGGAGAGCCACACCCTGTTTTTAATTGTACTGAGTGTGCATATGGTTATGTGATCTTGACTGTTCTATTAGGTGTTAACATTGGCTCTAACTAGGTCTGGGTAAACTAATCGTTGTATGCTCTTGGGTCCGCTCTTCGGTTCATTTGTTGTCTTTAATTTCACATTTGTGGTTATTAGAAACAAAACTATGACTTATTGTTGGTATTGGTTAAAAGAAACCTGAATAAAGTCTATATGTTCGTTTTCTAACTCAATGGGTAGTTTAACCAGATATCGTCTGTGTATGTTTTCATATATTGTTATTGGTTTTCATTTAAAACAAGTTTTCTTGTGGTTTGGATTTGTTAAGTCATTGAAAGATGTGGTTTGAACTTGTTTTTACATGATTAATAAAATTTTCTCAATACCAATATTCTTAAACTTTTGTTTTTAGATTTATGGCCTCTACACAGACTTCACTAAATTTCTGATTTTTATGCACGGAGTCTTAAAACTGATGTATTGAACATAGTTTTGTTCTCAAAAAGGTTCGTATTGTGTTCTATAAAAGGATATATAATAAACCAATAATACATTTAAAAAAAATAATATTGTTTTCTACCGGGTGTTATACATTGATGTATTTGAGATAACAATATTCGGTTCTAGGAAAGTTATAGTTCTTTTATATGTGTAACTGTGATAAGTATTGTTTTTCTTGTAAAGGTCATACTATCTTGAAGATATGTTCTTCGATAGTGTTTGCCTTTATTTCACTGGTCTTGGATTCTTCATGTTTAGAGTCCGACCGTAGTGAGGTTTGTGTAGGATCATTGTGTTGGTGATCTTATTTGGTTCTTATTTGTCTCTTTGAGACTTCATCGCCGATCGTAGTGATGTTAGTTCACTGGTCTAGGTGATGCTTGTTTTTTTCTTCCACACTGGTCTAGGGTCGTTTGTAGATTCTTCGTGTTGTTGAGTCTAGTCCCGTTAGATCGTAGTGTTGTTTCTTGAATGGTGTTATAGCCTTGTGATGTCTCTTATGTAAGAGATGATTTTGTCTGGTATGGAAGTGTGTACTTCTCGTTATTTTCAGACTTGGTTTTTGAATCTTGTGATTCATCTTTTCTAAAAGGTCGTGTTGACTTTTTTTCTTATCAGATATGTTTCTGGTAGTTTTGTTGAATCGTGTGATTCGTTGTTTGTTCACTTGTTGTGAGGCACATCGTAGATCTAGGGTGTATTGGATAGTAAATCTGTTAGATCTGATGTTGTTCTTGTATCAATGAGGGTATTAGATCAGAAATGTTCATCTTCACTGTGTGTTGTCTTAGAAGTCTCTAGAGTAAATCTGAGATCTAGGGTTTATTGTATGTTGAACTCGTTAGATCTTGTAGGTTTTGTCTCATCCGTAGAGGTTTTGTAAAGATCTTTAACGCCGTTTTGTTATGTGGAGTTCGTTTGGTTAGCATCTTCTAGTTCTAGGGTTTCACTCATTTTCTTGCAGTTTTTTTTCCTCATATTGATCTAGGGTTTGAACATATATTGTTTCGTTTACCTGTTAGTTCGAATGATGTGTGAGAATAGATCGTCATGTTGATGATCAAAGTGTGATTCTTGTTGAGTGATTTAGATTTCTTTGATCAGATTTGATCTTGTTTGTTGTTCATATCTTTGTGATTCGTGAAAGATGTGTTGGAAAAATAAACAAAACAATCTTGAGTATATGATATATATAATTTACTGTATCTTGATGGTTTTTTGTTGTATGGTTAGTCGAACCATGTGGTTCAAGTGTTTTTAACCAGTTGTGTTGTCAAGATTGTTCTTGAATATGTTGTACAGTTTTTAATTTTCTGGTTGGTAAGATGTTCTTTTCTAGTTGAAAAAGTTTTCTGTTTTTACTTGACCATGAGTTTTTAGCTGTAAAGTTGTTATCTGATGTAGAATTGTGTGATTCTAGGTTTCATCAGATTTGTGCTTTGAATCGTGTTATTCAAAAGTTTCAGACTTTGTTCTGAGTTGTATAGAGTTTCATAATTCTTGGTTTTTCTTAGGTATGTTAACGATGGTAATATAGAATCTTGTGATTCCTTAATGGTCAGACTGCGAGAGTTCACATTTCTTCTTTAGGGTTCCAAAAGGTTCTTTCAATTATCACTCAGATTCTCTCGTGTGCTAAATTTAGGACTTGATCGTAGTTCTTTGTTTGGAGAACTGATTGTCTAGTAGATTTAGTGAGGTGCTGGTTTGTTTCAAATCATCTTGTGATTGATCTATGAGTGTTTGTTGATAAACTCTTGTTGTTTAAGTTGAGTTTATGTTGAATAAAGTTTTGAATAGTCCAGAAGTTTCTTCGGGGTTTTTGGTGAAAAGTATCTTATTGTTCAATCTGTTTCACTTATTTGTTCAAATTCGTCTATCTCATATGCTAAATCTAGGATTGTTTTTGGTTCTACATGTTGAAGGATCTATTTTCTGTTAGATTGAATGAGATTGTGTATTCAAACAAGATTATCTGTATGTGTTTGAAGGTATACTGGACACTTTTTTGAGTTGAATAAAGTTGTGTTTTGAATAAGATGATCTGGATGTGTTTATTCAATTTCTGGTTAATAAAACATCTTGGTTTTTGCTTTCCCCTTATAAAATATGTAGCCATGTTGAATTTGTGTTCTGAATGGTATTCAGTGGGTTAGTGCTAAAAGTACCCCGGTTGTCTCTAGTGTTTGATTGCCTTTTATGCTTGGTTCCATTGTTTGGTGGTGACTGGTGTGCCAACTGTAAAGCATATTAGGGTTACCGTTTCCTAATGATTCGTGCCCGTCACGAAACTGATTGAAAGCCGTTTGCCCTACCGAATTAAGGGGGATTGGCTGTCTGATTGTAACTACCTGGGGGTTATATTTGCTTTTTTGTGGTCACATGTGAGATTGACAAACTTCTGACCGAAACGTTACTGATTGTTTTGGGGGTCGTCTTGATTAAGACAATGGCTGCTTCTGCAGATACCTTGACATCTGACCAGCATAAAGCGGTAAAATATGATGACTGGACAATCATTTTGCCACGTCGCAAGAATCAGAAACGAAAACTCTTTAAACTTAAAACCGCAATACAACAGCTAGAACAAACACATTGGACTCCTACCGATCTCGAAACGGCCCCAGAAAGAGAACTACAGTTAATGCAGAAGATGCAAATCTGTATTAAAAAACTCAAGAAATCTCGTTTTTTTTAGTGTTTTTCTTGATCAAATTGTTACATCTGAAGCGTCAGACCATTTTCATAAGGTTACAGGATCAGAACACAAACTAAACATGGTGATATACGGTATTGATAGCATTGAATCCTTCGCATCGTTTACAGCTTAGCCTCGCGATTCCCATGAAAAGAAAACTCGATTGGGTTGGAGAAATAGAGGTTTTCGATCCAATCATTTAGTTGACTGAGTCAAAGGTCTTGGAGGCGCTAAAATGCCATGTTCTTTCGGTGAACGAGCAAGGCATGAGAAAAGTTGTGAACCCGATTATGTTTTTCATGCCACATTGTGAAGCCGAGCTATACGACAATCTTCCAAAGACGAACTGGAAACATGACAGTTTGAACAAAATCATATTGTTCGGCAACAGCTTTGAGAAATATCAGCAACATCACTCTGTGGTCCGGGGTTCAATGTTGGATGAGTCGAGGAAGCATTTACTTGCCCGACGACCGTTCACGAAAGAGTTTGAAATTTCTACCGTCTCGGATGATTATCTTCGAGCCTTTCAAGGTTCAAGTTGGCATTTTTTTAGTGTTGGCCCGAATACAAACTTGCAACTATTATGCTAAAATTTAGTATCTTGTTATTGATCTAGTAATTGTTGTTAATACATGTAATTTTTTGTTAATTTTGCATAATACGCTTACTGGAGGTGGGCTACCAAAGGTATGAAGTTGGGCTGCTTCAAAGATGGGCTAATGCTTGGTCTGCTTAACTGAGGTGCAGATACTTGGTTCACGTCTGGGTCAGGACACGGCCCAACGCTTCCATCAAGTGGGCGTGGTTCAAGCCGATTTGTAGTGTTCAGGGAAGTGTTATTTTGAATTTGCATTTGATAATTGATGTTTGGAAGATCTCAGCTTTATCCTTAAGTGTTCAGGGAAAATTTTCATTTAAGTCGATGATTATATGGTTAAAAAAAGGGAAAAAATAGGTTTGAGTATATAGTTTTTTAAAGAACTTTTTGGTTTTATTAAACATGTTTAAATATGTTTGACTGTTAAACTGAGGGGGGGTGTTAAAATAAGTATATGCTTTGGCTCAGTTTAACAAGTATATATGTTTCACCTAACATTGGTTATTTGTTACATGTAAATGTTGTTGACTGGACTTACTGGACTCATTGGATATTGGGCTTACTAGCTTCTACTGGGCTGCTGACTAACTACTGGGCTTACTACCGAGTTGGGAATGGGTCTGATATAAACGAGTATTCTCACCTAATACAGATTATTATTCAGTCAAGATCACGTTAAGATATTCTTTACAAGTTCACATCTCTCTCTCCCTCTCTGGAGTGTGACGATTAGGGGTTTCTGTACAGGTTCTGAGTTCATATTGAACCAGATTATAGTGATTCTTATCTAATCATTGTCATATAAAGATTATCGTTGTGGTAATCTTTGAGAGTTATTTTAGAGATGTTAGGCTTATATCTTGAATCGGTTTTTTGTCATATTTTTGGATAAAAAATCATTGTGGTTTGGGTATTCGTTGTAATTCTGTAGATCTCGATCAGATCTCATGTTGTTTTGACAAACCTTCCCTCCTCCGGCGATTTTGCTAAACCGCCAACAAGAACTTAATGTTTTTCTCCATGAACCGGCGATCACTACCGCCACAAAAACCTTCCTCCGGGGCTTGTATTCAACCGCCAACCGGTCCTTGTTTATCACCGAGGTTACGATCTGTTAGTTCTTCATGCGAAATAGAGACGACTTGCTTGGTGGCACTAACAGCTCGTTACCGGTTCCATCTTGATTTGGGGTGTTACCGGATCCCGTAGATTTTTTCGTCAATCGCATCTTGTCGGATGGAAGATAAAACCTCCATTAATGCTAAAACCTCTACATAGGGAAGATTATAGAATTATTTTCTTACGTAATAAAAATATGCTTCAAAAAGTGTTCTGCACAAGTGTCATCCATCAACCTTTTTTTTGGAAGGTGACTTTCTTTGTACTGGACCAGTGGTCACCGGGTTCATGTCTAAGACAATCCCTCGTCAGCCCGGCGTTTACGGACGCGATGTTCAATCGGGCTCCGGCCGTCGCATAAGCTGACTTCCGCCCGGAAACCATACTGCCCCCACACGAGAGACTCGCTGGAGTAACAGCTGGGTAAAACCGGGTTGCCCTCAGGATCGCACCATGCCTCGGTAGGATACGATCCATCATTGGGACGTAGTGTCATCCATCAACCTATTGCTATATTCTTATTATTATTAGTGTTTATTATTATTACTAGTCTAAGATCTCGCGAGTTTCGCGGGTGGCTTAACACAAACATATAATATCTAATGACATTGAGATAAACTTTGTAATGAAAGAACTTTTCAATATAAACGTATAAAAATGACACTGAAATAAAAAATTATATATAAATGAGTACATGAAAATCACAAATTACTAAATACTTCTTTAGAAACTACATTTGTCGTTTTATTAGTAGGTTTGCCGTCGTTGTCCAAAATTAAAAGTTTACCTCCTTGTCTGGTTTCGTAATAACATTATTAAAACGCTGACTTTAAGCACTAACCTATTACATTACATGGGGTTGTATAAATGAAATCTTTCTTGTAAATATATTGATTTAATAAATTACACTCACAATTGGTTACCTTTTTATGAATATCCAAAACCATGTGAGGAACAACTTTTTCATTATCAAAACCATCTAACAAACAAAAGCAAAAATTACATACAACACACCCTTAAATCTTTCAAATAGGCTGAGTTGGGTTGATCTAATCAGGAAGTCACAACCGTGATCACATTAAGACTTTTTCATCATCAGAACCACAAAATTTTGAAAGCAACCAAATAACAAAATAAATCATTCTATTAAAACAGTTTATAAACAAAATATATTTAAACTTCAATTCCTTTTGACATCTAATCTGACTAAAGCAATTGGAATGGAAGTTTAATCAAATAAGAAAAACAAACATCTGATGAATTCCAAATCTCCAAACAAAGTTTGACGTTTTTCCTCAAACTACAATTGTTCATTTAAAAGACTTTATTCAAAAACTTTGAGTCATGAAGCAAAGCATTACAATAAGTTCAATTAAATCATAAGAGAATAAGGTACCTTAATCACAAAATAACCATCTCAAACCTTCGGCAAAGAAAAGCACCAGCATTTAACGCCACGAAAACAACTAATAAAAACATCCGGCAATCGATCCTAATTAACACAACGTCAGCTACAAAAAAACGCTAAATCGAATGGAATCAAGAGCAGGTACAAATACGAAGTTAATCGACGAAGAAACCTCCACCGCCATGGTTGCCTCTCCCCATAAAATTGCAATATGGTTCATTCACATTTCACAAAGCTTCCCTATCTTTCAATCACATAATCATTAACAAAAAAGAACTAATAATTATTAAACATATTGCAAATAAAATGTCAACATATAGAAAGAATAGAAATAAACCAATAGCAAGAATACCTCATTGAATCTATGATTATTTTATTTCTAAGGTGTTATGATTTCAAGCCTATGAACAACACTTCAGTAAAGTAGTAAGTGTATTAACATATCAATAAATAGTATTGAAAAAAACTCTAAAATTAAGATTTACAGTAGCTCCATTTTCTTAAAAGCTATAGTTAAAACATTGAATCGAGTTAAAAAAAAGTATATGAAAAGTTATTGCCTATCAACAACAATATTCAACTGCAACGCAACAACTGCGCCTTCCTTAAAACTTCAACAGATGCTGCCAACTGAAACAAAGTAATGGTTATGAATGAAGATGAAATGATGTGAGATGGAGTATTGGTAATGATTAACTAAAATCATACATTTGTTTCAACTTAACAGTTACCTTGGTAATGTAGTACTGCAAAGCAACCAACAAAGCTACCTTTATGGGCACAATACTTAGATGTTTTAATATTTCTGTCAAAAGTAAAGTTTATGGGTTTCTATCCGGGATCGTTGTTTAGTCTTTGGTGAATGTAACACTTCAAAACAACCGAAAAAGATGCCATGAAATCAGTTCTAGGAGTAAGGACATATTAGGCAATAGTTTTGGGGGAAGTTTTCTGCTTTCCCTATCAAATTACTCCCTAAGTCTCTACTCCTAAGCTACCAAGAAAGTCAAAAGTCAAAACATTTTATTCAAACAAAAATCCCTGATGTAAGAAAGCGCTACATGTGTAATAAGAGAGATATTCTAAACCGTTTACCGCATCTGCTACATCTTTGGATGTTCTAATGCGTTTAGAGCGTTACTGATTCATTTCTTCCTTGAGGCAACACCATCCATACCAAATTTTCAAATATTTCAAGAATTATAAGGTTTTGTAATAACTTATCAGTTCTAAAATAGCTTTACATGGACTTAGTAAAGATGAAACAGGCTAAAATCGTTGTACAAATTTCATTATATTAGAAAGTCTAGAATGTCAGCCTAGTCTTTTTTTACGCTTTTTTTGTCTCGTCGAGGGCCCAAAATAATTTTAACATCCATGGAGACGGGGTTGGGGCTAACGTTTGACCAAGTTAAACAACTTTTTCAAAACATGAAACCAAGTTATGCGTAGCATAAAAGTCGAGCAAGCCAAATTTGGAACCAAAAAACTAAGTTAAGTAGTAAACCCAACAGCAACAATTCTGCACCAAACAAAAAATTTCAACTCTCCAATTCATTATTCACAACTCAAGAAAGCCTAATATTGGAAGCCCAAAATCAAAATGAAAAGTAAAAGGTGTAATAGTATTGCCATGTGGTAAGTCCTTATTTAAGAGCGCCTCACACTTTTCATAACACCTCGCACTTTTGAAACTGATATTTAAAAACTGAATAGAGTTTACCTTGGTATATTTTGTCATAGTATTCTAGGTGGTAGGTACTTATTTAAGAGCTCTTTGGCAATCTTTGTTGGAAGATCAGAAACCGCTCCGTGAACCTGATAAAACAAATAAATGTAATAAAATATTGCAAAAGTTAAAAAAATTACATAACTCACAAGTATGAATAGTGAATACACACCCTTTCATCTGCAATAATATGTATTTTTCCCAGTTCAAAAGCCGCAGTTGCATAAACATCATCTAAGAATCCCATAACGGTTCTAGCTGACATGAATCCTCTTCATAGAGCAGGATCCCTAATCAATTGTAATGTGGTCCATTCCTGTGATGCAATTATGAGGAAATAAGATCAACACATAGATAAAATATGATATTTTCTCATTTCGAAGTGATAAAAAAGTCGATATCTTACAATAGCATTATTTAATGAATAAAATAAGCAAAAAATCATGCACTGAGAGTTGAGACGATTCACACTAATATCGTTGTTTCCTATGTATGCATTTAGTTAGCCATTATTATGGTATTATTGTATTTACTATACCAAAGTCAAATACAAAATCAATCCATTTACGTTAAACTGAAGATTGTGACATGTAATCAATCCATTTTATTTTCCAAACTTGAATATGAAACCAATCCATTAATATATATTATTATACACTAGGTGCCAGTAGTACTGTACTGATACCATTGCAATGTGTAGGGTAAAATATCAAAGTTATCAACAACAATTTAAACTTAATTTCTTACCAGTCTAACTACAACTTATTCTCACAGCTAAATTTGTTATTCCACAAATTCATGCTACATCTCATCCGCCAGCAGCCTTTGCAAACACCTCATCTAGAAACATTAATATGACTTCCGTAGAAACAAAACTATTCAAATTTAAAGAGAGTTGGATCAAAAACTAAAACCAGATGGAACAGTGGATCAAAGTCATAATTAGATTTAAAATTGGAAGTCAAAATTCAGGTTGTCGAATTATTACTCATTCCATAAGATGAAGTACAATACATAGCATGATTAAACCAAACTTATGAAGACTTTTAGCAGCCCATTTAACAACCCAAAGAAACAACCCATGAGCCGAAAATAATAATACTGAAGGAAGAAGAATGATTTGCATACAAGTTTAAAACATGTAACCTATGTGTGCGATAATCAACTTAAGTTTATTTCGCTTACAAATGTCTAATACTTTGTCAGAATTCAAAAGTAGTTATAATGCATTATTACCCGAAACTGAACAATAGAGGTTGCAAAATAGGGAGGTTGAGCAACGACTAAACACCGAATACTTTATATTTTTCTGCCACAGGTTGAAACAGACCAGACCATGTTTGGTTGACCCCAAAAGCTTAACCATTTTTATAAGCAATCAATAATAATATAACTTATCGAATAACTTGGTTTAGAAAAAGGTCTAAATATTTTTTATTTTATACGTTTGACCCGTTAGAGATACCAGTTGAAATTGCCACCTCTCTAGTAAAATCTTGAAAGTAGAAATCTGACTGCGAATTCAAAGAAAACAGTAAGTTCTTATATCTTGATTAAAAAGCTTCATGCGTAGTCCAAAAGCGACAAAACCAGGTCAACTATACTACGGATACCTGTATTGACCTTGACCAGCAAAATACTCCATCCTATATGGTTATACCCAACCACTGTCGGCCCACCAACACCACTTTCCTTCCCTTACCCAAATCACCACTATTGACAACCACACCGTGACCACCATGTAACCACCACTTGTCATCCGGCTTCCAGCAGTTCTGTCGACGGAAACAACACCCGTCAAACATCACCACTCCAACCATCGTGTAAACCTCTTTTGATCTCCATCATCCAAGCTAGTCAACCCATCAACAACAACCACCCCATTAACCATCGCAGTTCATTCCAACATCCATCACCACTGTTTTCCAACAACCATCACCACTGTGCACTACTGCAGGTCCACCACCTTAAACCTCACCGTAAAACACCATGGCCAATGGCCTGCTTTGCCACCAGCAGTCACCTCCTAACTACTGAATCACCATTATACTTGCTATCAGGAGGTTTATTCATATCCACCGCAAATACATACATAATGCAGGGCCAACTTGATTAGTGATGTTAATTATATGAAATACGTTATCATTTCAGAATTCTATTTAGACAACAACATCAAATATATGTAGAAATTCTTTACATATGTGAAATACTGATTCATGTTGTGAAATAGTGAGCAAATTAGTGAACCAAAGTGGAGTTAGTTAAAACGTACACCACTTGAAGTATAATGACCAAATAATGACCAGCGGAACCTACACCCGCAGCCGTCAGGGTCACAGAGAAACCCTAGACCACCAGCATCAAAGAATAAGAAGAAAACATATTCGTTTACAGCATCAAAGATTAAGAAGAAAACATACCTTGATTTAGGGTTTATGAGAGATACAACGATAGACATGCAGAGATGTATGAAATTGAAATTAGGGTTTTAAGGATTCATTAACATACCACCAATTAACGGATTAAACTTCAACATCAAGATAATAGATAATATAAGAAGCAATTGCTTGACAACACTCACCGATGATTCAGATTTGCAGAATGATGAAAAAAAGATGAATATGGAGGAGAAGACAATTCGGTTTGAATCCTCTAGTTAAACATAGAGAGTATTTAAGCGATAATAATGCAAAGGTATTCGTAATTTTGGAGAAGATTTTCAACTGATTGATGATTGATTGCAGTTTCCATACAAAGAGCATATGAGAGGTTTCAATATTGAATGTTTGGAGAATGTCTAAATTCATTTTGCCGCTCGTGAAAGTGAATAAGAAATGAGAGAAAGGAAAATGGCGCCCAAAGAAATATGCCACATCATCATGGTCAAATGGTCAAACTTATTTTGCTTTAGTATAAGAAATAGATTATTACTAGTTTAAAACCCCTGCGTTGCGGTGCAGGGGGCGTAGGTTGGGGGTTGGACGGACGCAAAACCATGCTAAATAGCAACCGAACGACGATCAAAACTGGGGAAAAAAATAAAAAAATGAATTTCTAATAGCAAGTAACTCACGTGACGTAAAACGTAGATGAAGTTGAATTTGTACCAACACGTATTAGAACCCGAGTGGCCAAATGTGACCACCAAACAACGTGACAAGTAACAACCAAACAAAAAAACATAAAGGACCAAATGTAACAACCAAACATCGTGCTAAGTAGGAAACGAACGACAACCAAATCTGTGAAAACTCGTAAAACAAAAACTAATAAAGATAACTAAACTAAACGAACTTGGTCTAGTGGTAAATTGGTCTGCCCTCCCTAGTGAAGGCGCATATTCGATTCTCGCTTGGGCCATTTTCAAGGGACATCTGGTTGAAAAGACGAATCGGGGCTTTATTCCCGGGTTTTAACCTGACGGGGGGCAATGGTTTACGGATTCCATCCGGTTCCCGCGCATCAGGGGGCACAGTCTCATGGCGGTCGAGGAGTGGACCTTGGACATAGCCCCAAACGGGGCGGATTTACACCTGAGATTCTTTGCCGTTAAAAAAACTAAATTAATTTAACTTTTGTGGTAAAATTAAAATATAAACAAGAAAAAAACAAAGTTTGTAAAAAAAAAGATCCGCGTCTATTTTTCCTGTTTAATAGGTCTGTCGCAACGTGTGATTAATTATTTTTTAATCGGTTTTACACATAGGCTCGTGGTCATGTGAGAAATATTTGTCTTTCATCTAACATGATATATAACTAATGAATCCCCGCCGCATTGCGGCGGGTGATAATTCTAGTTTACTATGAAAAAAAAATTACAAAGACCTTCCAATGTTATGAACTATATAAGATGGTGTTAATATAATTATGTTTATATTTGATTTACGTTGATAAGGTAAATGCTCGTTTAAGAAGTAGAAAAATAATAACAGGTTTTAAATTATAGATCAACTATGCATTTTTTTATAATAAATTAGAATTAGATATTGATTGTTAATTAATTAATAATTTTATTATAAAGATTTATAATAATATTAATGAATTGATAGAGATAATGCCATGTGGCATTATATGGAGTCTTTTATTAGTATTAGATTATTATTATTATTATTATTATTTTTTTTTTTTTTGAAGTACTAATACTAAATAAGTTACCAATACTAAATAACTAATAGTATTATTCTTATTATTTTATTGTAATCAAATATTAAATCAACACTCACATACAACTACTATTATTTTATTATTTTATGCAAATATTATCATTTTATTTATTGTGAAAATTCAATTCTTGATAATAAGAAAATTATCATAATCAAAGTCAATCTATAACTTACAAATCGCATCTACAGATGCACACAACTAATTTCCATAATTATATATGGTTCTCATTGGTTTACCCATTCTGATATTTACATCCATAATTATCTACGGTTCTTATTACACAATACGATATTTTTACTAAGATTTTTAAATTTCTTTTCAATTATATACGATATTTTTACTAAGATTTTTAAATTTCTTTTCAATTATATATAGAGCAGTCTTAATAACAACCCGTACTTTTCACTAAAGAGAACCTGAAGTTCTCATACAACATACATTTTATACACAATTCGGATAAAATGTTGAACTTGTCAAAGCTTGAATTCGTAGCCCTTGAAATCTCGGATAACAACTATCACTCGTGGACTCTTGATGCTAAAACTCATCTAGAAGCAAAAAGTCTAGGAGAGACGATCATTGATGGGAATAAAACCTCCTTTCAAGAAAAAGATAAAGCTATTGCATTCCATCGTCATCATCTTCATGAAGACCTGACGTGGGAATACCTTACTGTCGAGGACCCACTTGAGTTATGGTAAAACATTCAAGAACGATTCGACCACCTGAAGTTGGTCTTACTTTTTAAAACTCGCTACAAATGGGTTCCTTTAAGGCAACGAGATCATAAAACTGTCAATGAGTACAACTCTGCCCTTTTTTCGCATCACCTCTGAGCTTAGATTATGCGGTGAACAAATCACCGAGAAAGTCATGATATAGAAAACTCTCTCAACATTCCGTTCATCAAACATGCTCCTGTCGCAGCAGTACAGGGAACGTAAATTTACAAAATATACTGACCTAATATCATGTTTGTTGGCCGCGGAGCAAAATAACAAGCTCCATCTACAAAATCAGTAAATACGGCCCGTTATTTGATGGTGAACAAAATCAAAACAAGGAATAGAAAAAAAAAACATAGTCGTTAAAAACCCATCAAATAACGGGCTGCATTTACTGATTTTGTAGATGGAGCTTGTTATTTTGCTCTGCGGCCAAAAAACCATGATATTAGGTCAGTATATTTTGTAAATTTACGTTCCGTGTACTACTGCGACAGGGGCATGTTTGATGAATGGAACGTTGAGAGAGTTTTCTATATCTTGACTTTCTCGGTGATTTGTTCACCACATAATCTAAGCTCAGAGGTGATGCCAAAAAGGGGCAGAGTTGTACTCATTAACAGTTTTATGATCTCGTTGCCTTAAAGGAACCCATTTGTAGCGAGTTTTAGAAAGTAAGACCAACTTCAGGTGGTCGAATCGCTCTTGAATGTTTTTCCATAACTCAAGTGGGTCCTCGACAGTAAGGTATTCCCACGTCAGGTCTTCATGAAGATGATGACGATGGAATGCCATAGCTTTAGCTTTTTCTTGAAAGGAGGTTTTATTCCCATCAATGATTGTCTCTCCTAGACTCTTTGCTTCTAGATGAGTTTTAGCATCAAGAGTTCACGAGAGATAGTTGTTACCCGATATTTCAAGGGCTACGAATTCAAGCTTTGATAAGTTTAACATTTTATCCAAATTGTGTATAAAATGTATATTGTATGAGAACCTCAGGTTCTCTTTAGTGAAAACTACGGGTTCTAAACCATAAAGGTAGTTTTTAAGACTGTTCTATATGATCGAAAAGGAATTTAAAAATGTTTGTGAAAATCTTATTGTGTAATGAGAACCGTATATAATTATGGATGTGAATATCAGAATGCGTAAACGAATGAGAACCGTATATAATTATGGGAATTAGTTGTGTGCATCTGTAGATGCGATTTGTAAGTTATAGATTGACTTTGATTATGATAATTTTCTTATCAATAATTAGATTTTCACAATAAAAAAAACTGATAATACTTGCATACAGTTGTATGCAAGTGCTGATTTAATATTTGATTACAATAAATTAATAAGAATAATACTATTAGTTATTTAGTATCGGTAACTTATTTAGTATTAGTAGTTCAAAATAATAATAATAATAATAATAATAATAATAATAATAATAATAATAATAATAATAATAATAATAATAATAATAATAATAATAAAAATATCGCAATAGGTTGATGGATGGTAGTTATGCAAAACCCTTTTGAGACATATTTTTATTATGTAAGAAAATATTTCTATCATCTTCCCTATGTAGATGTTTTAGTATTAACGGGGGGTTTATCTTCCATCCGACAAGATGCTGTGGACGAAAAAATCGGCGGGATCCGGTAACACCACAAATCAAGATGGAACAACTAACGAGCGGTTAGCGTCACCAAGCAAGTCGTCGTTATTTCGCTTGAAGAACTAACAGAACGTAACCTCGGTGATACACAAGGACCGGTTGGCGGTTGAATACAAGCATCGGAGGAAGGTTTTCGTGGTAGCAGTGACCGCCGGTTCATTGAGAAAAAACATCAAGTTCTTGTTGGAGGTTTAGCAAAATCGTCGGAGGAAGGAAGGTTTCTGGGTCAGTTGTTTTTTTATTTATGCTTTAGTGTCTTATGGGATTTTTGTGTATTGGAGCGACAGTAACCGCTGATCGAGTGAGAAAAAAAACATGTTTATTCTTTGATTGGGTGTCTGCAAGTGCAGATAAAAAAACCCAATGTTGTGTTCGAAAAGTCTAGATAGGGAAACCTATTTTGTATATTCTAAATTCCACATATAAAAACCGATGTTATGTATTGCATCTGTATCATACTTTTAAACCACTGATGCTAACCCCATATTGTAAAAATAAAATTGATTTTTAAGAAGTGGGTTTATAAAGCATATAAAGGATAATGTCTTGTGAACAATTTGAACAATCCGAATTATAAACAGAGGGTTTGATGTTTAGTACCCGGATTGATGAACAAGTTATCTGAAAAGTATAAAAGATTTTGATGGATTGGTGATGTGTTCTGCGACATGAAACGATAGATGGGAATTCCTCTTAAAGAGAGCAATACGTGCTGATAACGTGATAGAAACCCAATGGAAATTGTATTAAATTTTTTGGAAGTTGTATATCTATCTTCAATATATATATATATATATATATATAGTGTAAGTATCTATAGAAAACCCACTTTAATTTAGAAAACCCGGGAAACTCTAACCTCCCGATGTTTTTAAAAAAAAAAAAAATATACACATGTTATATACATGTTTTTAAGGTATTTGGGCCAAAAAAATCAAAAAAGCGCCGAGTAGATATTTAAAAAAAAAATAAACAAGTTTTGGTCTAACACGTGTTAACAATATGTCAGATGAATGTAACACGTGTTAGACCAAAACTTGTTTATTTTTTTTAAAAATATCTACTCGGCGTTTTTTTGATTTTTTTGGCCCAAATACCTTAAAAACATGTATATAACATGTGTATATTTAAAAAAAAAAAAAAAACATCGGGAGGTTAGAGTTTCCCGGGTTTTCTAAATTAAAGTGGGTTTTCTATACATCCATGCCCTATATATATATATATATATATATATATATATAGGGCAAGGATAAATCGAAAACCCACTCCAGTTGACTAAACCCTGAAAATCCATTAATCACCATTGATCAAACTTGATGGATGGCTAGGATTAACTTTTGCCCCATCAATTGCTTTTATGTACTTTGTCTTAATTTTTTAATGTATTTAATGTAATGAAGGGTAATACTGGAACAAAGAAAGTGCAGTAAAGTAGTAAAGTTCTGTCATCCATTAATTTATGTTTTCTCTCTCTTGATTAAAGTACTTTTCTTTCATTATTTTATGTTTTCTCTCTCTCTCTCTAATGATTAAAGTTCTATCACCCATTAATTTTGTATGATTTAAACAAATACTGACTTCTAACATAACGAAAAACTAAAAAAAAAGTTGATATCTTAAAAAAACCTTAAATAAGTTACACACTTTAGGAAAAAATAAAAAATAAAAAAGAGTCACGTGATCTAAAAAATGTACAAAAAAAGATATTCAAAGAACCATCAACAAAAGCACATGATCAAACACACATAGAGCAAAAATGTACAAAAATCTCAGTGAAAAAAAAATGTAACACGGATACAGCAAAAATGTACAAAAATCTGAGGCAAAAATAAAATGTAACATGGTAAAAACAAAACCAAAAAATCCATAGCATAGAAAATTCTCATATTCAATAATCCAACAATAATCCAACATATAGATGAAGTTACACCACGTGTAAACATACATTTTCTGTATAATTTCAAAAAATGTAAACAACCAGTAAATAAGAAAAATGTTTTTTTTATCATTTAAAGGATATCCACATACATAAAAGTGTAACTACCAAAAATGTAATGTATTACTGATAAAAAAATACATAAAAAATGCATAGATCTTGGACGTTCGTAACTAAGACGAAAATAATTGTTATGAGAATTGTTACATCAAAAATAAACGTCCTTAACAATAATCCAACATATAGATGAAGTTACACCACGTGTAAACATACATTTTCTGTATAATTTCACAAAATGTAAACAACCAGTAAACAAGAAAAATGTTTTTTTTTACCATTTAAAGGATATCCACATACATAAAAGTGTAACTACCAAAAATGTAATGTATTACTGATAAAAAAATACATGTAATTGCAAAAAAAAAAAAAAAGTTCCATTTGTAACTATCACTTCTACAAATCCAGATCCATTACATATTCGTCGCACAATTATTATTGAACCACAATGTATCCAGATCAGTTGCATAACCTAAACATATAAAAAAACAAAAAAAAAGGAAATTTAGCCTTTGAAGTAAATTTATATTTTTTAGAAATAACAAAAGCCTATAATAAATGTACATGTTAAATAATAATGGATGGCTTGTAAAATGAACAATACTTCCAAATTAATTCAAAATAATGTCTTCAAAACACGACCCCAAATGTCCAAATGAACTTTTAACTTTAATGCCTCAACTTTAGATAATCGAGACTACACACATCACATAACATAGGTACAAGGATCAATTAACTAGAATCAAAATCAAAATTATTAATACAGAAGAAGACAAACATGATCGAAAAAGTTAAAAGTCAAGAAAAGCTAAAACTTCAAACAATCAAAAATTTGTGATGCATATTTTTTTTTACCAGAATCTCACTTTTAAATAGAGTAATAATTTTTTTATCTAGAGAGAAAAAGATCTAAACCCATTTCAAAACAAGAAACAAACAACCCAAAACACAAATTAAAAAGGCCCATATGCCAAATTCAATTAATCAAACCCACATACACAGTACAATCAAGAAAACAACAAATAAATCATCCAAAGTTATCAAGAAATGAAAAGGATTGTACCTGGATCTTTGCCTGGTTCGAACAAAAACCTTCAAAAACGTAAAAAAGTACGTAATTTCACTGGATCTTTGCCAGGTTCGAACAAAAACCTTCAGCCTCTCTTCGAGGTCTGATTCGTCACCACCAAAGTTTAGATCTGAACCTCAAACGAACCCTAAGTGCACCGGCAAAACCACCCCATATCGGCAAATGAGATAGATCTGGTAAACCCCCATATCGACATCTTTAGATTTGTTCAGAATTTCTTTGATCTGAACAAAGTGGTGGTGGGTTTTTTGTTAGAAGAGAGAGATGAATGAAGAGAGAGGTAGTTTTCATTGAGATGAATGAGTTCTTATGTATTTTTAATAAGTGTTGCTCTTATAATTTCTAGAGAGAGAAAAGTTGTCAGCATTCTCTAAAAAGGAAGACTAGTGACATCTTCTGGCCATGTGTAAATTGACGTAAATACCCCTCTCTTCATATTTATGCACATATGATGTGGATGAATTCTAGCCACATATGTGAGTTTTCAGGGTTTAGTCAACTGCAGTGGGTTTTCTCCTTATAATTAGCCTATATATATATATATATATATATATATATATATGGAAAGGATCCACTAAAAAGTGGATTTTGCCTATGTAGCCTAAGAAGGATTGTGATGATGACATGTGACACTCCTAATAATTAGGAAATGACATTTTGGTCCTTATAAATAGGATGGAAAATGACATGTGGCACCCATTTTATTTTTTAAAAATACAACAAAAAAAAATATAGTACAAAAAAATCTAGCACAAAAAATATAGCACAAAAAATATAGCACAAAAAATGTAGTACAAAAAAATATAGCATAAAAAAATCTAGTACAAAAAAATATAGCACGAAAAAATTCAGCAAAAAAATTTAGTACAAAAAAATCCAGCACAAAAAATTGAGGGAACAAAAATTTAAGACAAAAAAAATTTAGCACAAAAAATTTAACACAAAAATATAGTACAAAAATCCAGCACAAAAAAATGTTATACAACATAGAAATACAACACATTTTAGTGGGTTTTTTTTGTCTTCATATTTTATATAGCAATATGGTACTCAAATTAAAGATAAAAAAACGCTCGATTTTACGGTGAAATTTTTATGAAAAAATAATGTCGTATAAAAAAGTTATGAACGTTTAAAAAGTGAGGGTGAAATATGCATGTGCCTTGCATGTGAAGAGAGAAAGTTCATAAATAGGATTTTCTCAATATACCCTTGCACTCCTCATTTCTCCTACACTTTCATCTTAACCATTGATTTGAAAAATGAATGGTTAAGATTCTTTTTTATCCTACTTAGGCAAAATAAACTTTTTATTTGATCTTACCCCTATATATATATAGTGGAGAGTTCAAATGAGAAGAAATTCTTTGTAAGAAGAAAAAAGAAGAAATTTCAACCAATAGTAATGCTTCATTAGACTTCATTTAATATTTGTACTTAATGTAACTATAAGGGTATATTGGTAAACTTACATACATCATTAATTGGTAGTTTCATCTTTAATAACTAACTATATTAAATTTGTAACTTATTTTTAAGATATATATTTGTCTCAAAAAAATAAAAATAAAAATTCATTTATAGTGTAGGATAAATACGAGGCGTATAGGATAAATTACAAGTTGTGTAGGATAAATTTCAATATGTGTAGGATAAATTTCGAAATGTGTAGGATAACTTTTGATGTGTGTAGGCAAATTTTTTTAGTGTGGAGGATGATAGTCTTAATGACTAATTAATTAGTCAAACATAATAATAAATGAGATAAGAAAAAAAACTATTTAATGTTTTACAATTGTACCCTTTTGTTCTTTTTATTCTTAATAAAATTTTCTTCTCAAATGAACCTTCCTATATATATATATATATATATATATATATATATAGGGGAATGATCCACTAAAAAGTGGATTTTGCCTAGTAGCCTAAGAAGGATTGTGATGATGACATGTGACACTCCTAATAAGTAGGAATGAAGGGCATTTTGGTCCTTATAAATAGGAGTGAAAATGACATGTGACACCTCTTTTGTTTTTTAAAATACAACAAAAAAAATCTAGCACAAAAAAACTAGTACAAAAAATCTAACACAAAAAATCTAGTACAAAAAATATAGCATAAAAAATGTAGTACAAAAAAATATAGCAAAAAAAATCTAGTACAAAAAATATAGCACAAAAAAATTCAGCAAAAAAATATAGTACAAAAAAATCCAGCACAAAAAATTGAGGAAAAAAAATTTAAGACAAAAAAATTTAGCACAAAAAATTTAGCACAAAATATAGTACAAAAACTCAGCACAAAAAAATGTTATACAACATAGAAATACAACACATTTAAGTGGGTTTTTTTAGTCTTCATATTTTATATAGCAATATGGTACTCAAATTAAAGATAAAAAGACGCTCGATTTTACGGTGAAATTTTTATGAAAAAATAATGTCGTATAAAAAGTTATGAACGTTTAAAAAATGAGGGTGTAATATGCATGTGCCTTGCATGTGGAGAGAGAAAGTTCATAAATAGTATTTTCCCAAGATACCCTTGCACTCCTCCTTTCTCATACCCTTTCATCTTAACCATTGATTTGAAAAATGAATGGTTAAGATTCCTTCTCATCATACTTAGGGAAAATTAACTTTTTATTTGATCTTACCCCTATATATATATATATATATATGGATACATATAACTGCTAAAACAGTTATGGTGAGAGAGTTTATAGGATATGTATATCTAATTTTATAACAATATTCACCTTTTCAGATTTTTCATTTTACTATATCCTTCCTCATCTTCACCATCATCTATATTCTTGGCAAATGGAATGCAAATCTGCAAGCTAACCTTCGACGACTTTAACACCATGGTTTTCAATCCTGCATTTGCTTTACTTCACCATTGAAATCGAACAGGATCTAATGGGTTATTCAGGGAAAAGAAGCAAGGGTAAAAGGATTAAAACGGATATATTTAAAGTTACAGATCTGATCGCTATGATCGGATGGTTTATTCATGAACTAACAATTGACATTCAATGGGACCGTTCCAATTAAATCTTGATGAAACCGCCCTCGTCCTTTACGGTAACACCTTTAACAGTTCGTGTCTATCTATTTCTGTCATCCCTATGCATAACAAAATTTCTACAGTGGTTTAAATCCTTTTATTCAAATCAATTATTTATCATCATCTGGATAATGTTCGTGAATACATCTTCATACAAATGGAACGAAGCAAGGGCGTAGGATAGTGTGGGCGGCCGACCCCCTGAACTTTTTGCTCAATAGTGCAGAGTATGTAGTTTTCATATAGAAATTTTTGGATATATACGTTTTCGACCCCCCGTTTTATAGAAATTTTTGGGTGTGTACGTTTTCGACCCCCCGGTCGGAAATCTCAAGCTTCGCCACTGGAACGAACGTCTGTTGAAATCATATCCAAACCAAACACTAAATCTCAAAACTGATTCCGCGAAGGACTGTCGGATTACAAATCGGAGGAATAGAGATTGACGTGAACATGATCGTAGGTTTGTTTTATGTTGGCATCGAACGCGTTATAGTTGATTGATTCCGTACGATCGATTGGTAACAGAGGAGGAAGTGAAACATCTGAATTGATGGTGATGTTATGGTTACGGGCGCCTTATGTGGTGGTGGTGAAATTTGCGTTGGAGGGTGCGAGGTTGCTTGTTGTAATCGACGTGAACTTGCAAGTTGGATGTGTAGGAACAAAAAGAAACTGTTTTAAGAAAGAACCATTGCGTCCTTTCCCAAAGTCAAAACCGTGCATCGATTCATTTTAGAGGCATTATGACTTTCTACATGAATAGGCATTAGTGTACACGTGTGTTCAGTTAACGACGCTTATTTTTTCTTTTGTTTTTTTTAAAGCAATGTGATGTTTATAAGGAGGAAGTTTAAGAGACACACCAAAGTTGGTTTTTGTATGTGTAGAAAAGTATAAAATCAACACAAAACAAAGGATATAGTGACAAAACGGCGACATAAAACTTTTATTGAATAAACCAACCCAAAAATCTCCCAGCCAAACCCTAGATATTAATTGTAAGATCTGTAACAACAACAATACAATGATCAACTGATGAAATATCAATTGATCTTAACCAAGAAAAATACAAGATACAACGATCTAAAACAGATCAACAAGATGAGATCAACAGATCTCGTAACAGACTCAACAATCTAGAGAGAGAAAGTAAACTGAGATATGAACCAGGTTGCGCACAGTGAACTCTAATCCCTCTTTTATATTAGCTTCTAAGAGAAGTTACACTTTGCACTTCCAACTTATCATCGCAGTCCTCACAATCATACACATACCACCTTTATCTTTCTTTCTTTTTCATATTAGCCCTCCAGCATTGCACACCCACCCATACTTAAACTAACACACTAACAACATTTATAATTAATAACTATTCTCACATATGAATGATCTTATGTATCATTTAACATCCCCCTTCATTCAGATTCAAATGTGAGAACATATCGACAAGTCCCAATTTTTCACAGAACTCTTGGTGTTGTAAAACACCAAGACCTTTTGTGAAAACATCAGCCAATTGACTTTCTGAGTCAACCTTTTTCGGATTAATAACCCCATTAACAACCTTTTCTCTCAAGAAATGCATGTCAAGTTCAAAATGCTTAGTTCTTTCATGAGACACAGGATTAGCTGCTATAGAAATAGCAACTTGACTGTCACAATTCAAATCAACTGGTAATAAACACTCAATATTTTACTCTTTCAACAAATTTTGTAGCCAAATTAATTCACAAGTTGCAGAAAACATAGCTCTGTATTCAGCTTCTGCTGTTGATCTTGAGACAGTGCTTTATTTCTTGCTTTTCCAAGAAACCATGCAACTTCCAAAGAAAATGCAGAAGCCAGTAACAAACCCTCCTGGTAGACAAACACTTTGCCCAATCAGGATATGCAAATCCATACAATTTTAAATTCTCAGTTTTCTTGAAACATAGTCCTTTACTAGGACTTTGTTTCAAGTATCTGAGTAACCTTAAAGCTAATTGCAAATATATTTCTTTTGGACTATGCATGAACTGACTTAGAAACTGAACTGTATAACTAATATCCGGTCTAGTTAATGACAAATAGATTAACTTTCCAATTAACTTTTGAAAACCTGTAATATATTTTAAAACTTATTGATTTTTATCAACCTTTGAAGTAACAATATAACTCTGTTCTATATGAGTATCAACAGGTTTGCATACTAAAAAAACCAAACTCATTTAACATCTCTAAACAATACTTTCTTTGAGTTAAACAAACACTATCTTTGTTATACAACACTTCAATACCCAAAAAAATACTTTGATACACCCAAATCTTTGATTTTAAAACTATCACTTAAAAGTTTTTGGATTTTATTAATTTCAACTTTAGAACTACCAGTCACAACAATATCATCAACATAGACAAGTAAAGCAACAAAAACAGAATCCTTAGATAAAACAAACAAATAATGGTCACATTTACTTTGAACAAAGCCAATTTCAATTAACACACCACTTAACTTTTCATTCCAATTTCTAGGGGCCTCTTTATGGCCATATAAGGACTTAACTAATTTACATACTTTAGTTTCATCCTTAGAATAATATCCCTGAGGCAATTTCATGTAAACATCCTCAGTTATTGCACTATATAAAAAAGTATTATCAACATCAAGTTTAAACATAGGCCAATTGTTTTGAATAGTGAGAGTTATAATACACCTAACTGTAACCATCTTAACAACAGGTGTGAAGGTTTCTCCAAAATCAAGACATTCTATTTGGTTAAAGTCTTTTGCTACTAACCTGGCTTTAACCTTCCAACTTCACCGTTAGATTTATGTTTAACCCTATAAACCCATTTACAGCCTATTGGTTTTCTACCAGATGGGAGATCTGTTAAGACCCAAGTATTATTCCTAAACAAAGCTTCCATCTCTTTGTTCATAGCCTCAACCCACCTAGGATCACTAACAGCTTCTTTATAACTACTAGGTTCAATAGTTTTATTCAAAGACGTAACAAAACACCAAATATCCATGGATAAACAAGAATAGTTAACAACTTTCTCTATGCCATATTTAGTTTTACTATTCATAACAAAATTCTCAAACCTTTAAGTAAAACAATATTTCTACCTGACCTCCTAAGTGTTGAACTACTTCCCTCAGATGGGTTGGTCTCAACATTTGAAGTTTCTGTGTCCTCTGCCCTGCCAGATTCACCTCCACTACTACTTTCAACCTTAGAATCTATATATTAAGAAGTATCAACATCACTAGTAATGGCAGATGTAGAGGGGATTGGCTGCTGATCATCAAAAGAAGCCTCATGAGATCCAGTATTCCTCTCTTCATCATTGGGAATGACGGAAACAATAGGTGTAGACACTTCAATACTATAAAAAGTTTCAAATGATTTAAATTTTCAAACATTGTTTCTTCTTGGTTATTCAACTGTTTAGATTTTAAAGGAAATACAGTTTCATAAAATTTTACATCTCTAGAATAAAATTCCTTTTTATTATCCAAACTCCACAACTTATAACCCTTTTTACATTAAAATAACCAATTAAAACACATTTCTCAGCATTGAAAGTAAACTTATCAGAATCTTTCAAAATAGAACTGAAACATAGCACCCAAAGTTCCAAATATGTAACAATAAGGGTTTAAAACCAAACATTAACTCGTAAGGATTTTACCTAACAGAACAGACGAAGGTAACCTGTTAATCAAATAACCAGCAGTCAATACACAACCATACCAAAACCTAAGAGGAAGGCCACCCTGAAACATTAAAGCCCTAGCCATATTTAAAAGATGTATATGCTTTCATTCTACAAAACCATTTTGATGTGGTGTGTAGGAACATGTAGTTTGATGTATTATCCCCCTACTTTTATAAAATAAACTCATTTGATTGTTAACAAACTTTGTTCCATTATTGCTTCTAAAAACTGTCACCTTTTTACTAAACTGAGTTAGCATTACCTCATAAAATGTTTGTATATTCTCAAAAACTTCAGTTTTGTTTTTAAACAAATAACACCATACTCCTGGAGTAATCATCAACCACAGTTAAAAAAATATTTAAAACCATCTCTACTAGTTACCTTATAAGGACCCCAAACATCCAACTGAACTAACTCACCAACATGTTTGGTTTTATGAATACTCAAAGGAAAAGGAACTCTAACCTGTTTAGATCTATGATAGATTTCATAGGGATGATTAACAACATTATTAACACCTAAGTCATATTTTAAAACAGTTAGGACTTGGTCAGCAGGTGTCCTAATCTACTACGCCAAAGATTACTGTTATTTAAACTATTAAAACATAGATTAATAGTATTATCACTTTTATTAACAAAATACAATCCATTGTTCTATTTACCAGTCACCAGTACTTTCTTTGATTTCGAATCCTGTAAAAAACATGTATTCTCATTAAACACAACAATAGTTTGATTATCTTTGGACAACTTAAACGCAGACAAAAGATTGGCACAATACACAAGCACAAAAAAAGCACATCACATAGGATCACTCCACCAGCTAGTTTTATATTACCGATCTTAGATACTTTAGAACTAGTTCCATTTGGATGACATACTTTTAGATCAAATTCAGATACATCAATACTATTAAACATGCCTTTGTCAGTTTTAACCATATGTTGATTAGCACCTAAATCAATTATCCACATAATTAGCACTTGAATCAATTATCCAGTTCTAATCAAAACCAATATTATCAGCACTAGAACAACTGACAAAACTACCAATGGTATTATACACACAACTGGACTCACCTCCCATATTAGAACTCTGAGGTTCAGTACCCATTTTCTCACCGACAAGACTTAACAGTTTAGCAATCTGTTCAAAAGAAAAAGGAGACACAGAAGAACCAGAAGATAAATTTGACCTATTATTTGTTGATGCATTTTTCCCAATCTGATTAACCCTTATTTTTAAACCTTGTAGGATACCCTATTAGTTCAAAATATCTGTCAACAGTATGAC
This sequence comes from Helianthus tuberosus, assembly GCA_030545235.1. Taxonomy (NCBI): domain Eukaryota; kingdom Viridiplantae; phylum Streptophyta; class Magnoliopsida; order Asterales; family Asteraceae; genus Helianthus; species Helianthus tuberosus. Next base: position 113,156,447 of record CM060445.1, read on the forward strand.
CAAGCATGTTACAATTAGTACACTTAAGATTTGGATTAGGTCCTCTTAACACTTTCTTTTTTGAGTCATAAGTTTGACTTGACTTAGAAACAAAAGAAACATTTTGACATTTTGAACTACCACTAACACTCCTATAAGACACTTCTCTGGACACAATAGAAAAATCAACTTTGATAAAGGGAAATGGTTTTCTTGTTAACAAGTTAGTTCTTAAAGGCTGATAAACATCATCCAGTCCCATAAGAAACTGCATCAACTTAATCAAAATAGTAAAATCATTATAGTCCTTTGCTGCTTGACATAAACACGAAGGCAGTTGAAGCATAACATCAAACTGCTTCCACATAGTATTTAGTTTATGATAGTATTATGAAACAGAACTTCCATTTTGAGATATACAGTTAATTTTTTATACAAATCATAAACAAAAGAAACATCAATCTTGTCATAAGTTTCTTTTAAATCAAACCAAACCAAACCTCAGAAGCAAGTTTGGAAATCACTTAACCTAGATACAACTCCTCAGAAACAGAATTCAACTACCAAGTTAACACAACAGAGTTACACTATCACACCCCAACCAATGGCGGAATCATCGGGGCGCGGCACTAGGCGAATCAGATTGCTCAAGAGAATCCATAACAACTATATTGCGATAATATTTAATACATTCGTATCCCATACTAACAAATAATACAATCACATAAGTTATCACAAATTTCTTGTCCTCTCGAACAATGCAAATCCGACAACCTAGATTTTTGTTGAGTTTCTAGACTCCCTAGCTTGATTTGATATAGTCTGCAATCTAACCTGCAACATACGTTAAAACATTTGTCAATACAAAAGTATTGGCGAGTATACAGGTTTGATATGTATAGCGTAATAGATAAAAAGTGTAGCGAATTTCCATATGCATAAACGTAACACACGGCATATATACTCACAAAGCTGATACTACCAACTAAGTCCTCGATGCTCGAATATGCGATAAAAACTAGACCCCGTCGGGCGCAATAGTACTATACTAGTCATGGTGGGACGTCGCGAGTATAAGCCCTAGCACATATGCAACTAGCATCACGTATATCTATGCATAACAGTTATTCGCAAGTGATAATTCGATTGATTGAATAATTCGTTTGATAAGTTCGATTTGCTAGAAACGTATGTTACACCCAAATACGATTAAAAAGGGTTCAAGTATACTCACAGTGCGTATTTAGCGGGAATACAGCTTGACAGGGTCGGTTGCGAGTATGTCTGCGTTAATCATTGAAGAATAGAGTAAACGATGTACGGTCAGGCGAGAATAGCATCGAAAAGTTAGTTATCTGGTCAGATGGTGCTCATCCGTTCGGATGGGCTCATCAGATCGAATATGTGTTGACTCGTTCGAATTGTCATCCGATCGAATATGTGTTGACTCGTTCGAATTGTCATCCGATCGAATATGTGTTGACTCGTTCGAATTGTCATCCGATCGAATATGTGCTGACTCGTTCGAATTGTCATCCGATCGAATATGTGCTGACTCGTTCGAATTGTCATCCGATCGAATATGTGTTGACTCGTTCGAATGGCATGTCTGTTTAACGTTCCGGTCAACTGTTTTCGAGTGTTGTAGGAAGAAATACGATGCGGTCTTGTTGGGACGGTGAAATCTCGCATTAACCATTGAAATTCTATCAGTTCCGACCCGTTCTAATGGCCGGGAACCACCCCGTTCCATTAGATCTGGCCGTTCTTGACGGTTTCTCATGGTTAACTCGAAATCACACAGTTCCTTGGTTAAATGCATAGAATTAGGTGAGATTTGTTATCAAAATATGTGGAAATCGCTCAGATCTGGGTCGTTTATGGTGGGATGAGGTCACAACTTGAAGTTCATATGAACTCTTGGTGACATCACCTTAAAACACCTCAAATCAGTAGATTTCACGGTTAGAAATTGAGTTTTGAAAGATAGAATGATGTAGAATTGAGTGTAGATCATAGAAGTACGTGTTTTAGGTTGAAATCTTACCGGAATCGCGAGGAATCGAGAGAAAAGGGTCCTGGAGCGTGCTTGGTCGAGTGGGAGATGTCACATCACTTGAACAGTGGTGTGGCAGGCTATTTATAGGCAAAATGAGGAGAAGGGAGTGACTGGGTCGAATGGCCATCCGTTCGGATGAGGCTGTCCATCCGGATGGCTACTCCGGCGCGGTGAGTTTCTCCGTTTTGATAGTTTTTGGAGTACGTGCTCTCTATAATTAGTTTATATCATTATTATATATATATGTATATCACTAGGGGTCGTATTTACGTATCCATATCCCAAAGTTTCGATAATTAACAATCGGTTTTCGATTCGAGTATGCGATTAGTAGCGACGTTTCACGGCCATCAAGTAGGGTGGTATAGGTCCTTTCTCGATGTCATCGTGATCATTATTGTGTGTTGTGCCACAATGGCTGACGGGGTACCACTCACTCGTATTGTCATCATCGTCACCACGACTGGAGCTATAGCACTCACCCGAGAGTCCTTGTTAGCGTTAGTTGTTTTACGTTCGACACATCACGGCCACTGAAGAGGGTAAAATAGGTCCTCACTCAATGCCTCAGTGAGTGTTAGTGTCTGTGATAATACTGTATTACGAAAATATGCGATTTATCCTTCGAATAGCAAAGTGTGCGATATAGTTACATTATGATCCGAATCTCTGGTGCTAGGCGTAACGAGTATATCGAATAGTAACAACGCACAAAAATGCGGGTTGTTACAGTCTCCCCTGCTTTAGGAAATTTCGTCCCGAAATTAATCCAACAGGTAGACTTTTGAGAGTTGCTCCTACATCAATAGTGATACAGCGAGTGATTTGACTGTGAGTTGACCGGCGAGAGTGCTTCGATTAAGAGAGATCGATTGCGATAGCGAGAAGGCAACGTAAAGGGAAAAGTATTATCCCACGAGTTGGCGTTCCGAAGTACCTCGAGTCATGAAGAAGTCGTTAGCTCGATGTGATTGAAATCTTGAAAGGTTTCTCATGACGTAGAATTAACTGAGTCGATCGTTAACCAACGTTGCAAGAAGCGTTCATTTTTAGATAATCAAAAGGGATCTTGGATGAAAATCTCGAGAGGTCTTCCTTTTAACGTATGGCCAACTGAGTTGGTGTTAACCAACGTTGCAAGGGAGTTTAAGTCGTACACATTCTAAGGAATTTGAAGATGAAAACTGGGGTTACGAAAACTCTCCTAAGGCATGGGTTCAAGCTGAACTTGATGTCGATCCGACGTCTCAAGAAAGTCTTGTTCTCGATATTGCAAAAAGGTTTAAGGAAAAATTGGACTCGTGAAAGCTCCCCTTGGACATGGAGTTAAGCTGGTTCGATGTTACCTCCACATTGTGAGGAATTTCACTTGTCCCATGGTTTTAACAAAAGTTTTATAAAATCAGTTTTAACAGTACAGAAGGTAATTAATCACCGAGCCCCACTTGGCATTTTCCCACGAAAGTTTGTTAATATGTTTAAAACATTTATATATAGGAAGTACCAGCGGCGTATCCACCATGTTTTGCTCATATTACTTATGTTTCATGAGGCGGTGTCAGGTGTGCCGATATGACACGGATAGAATTTGTGCTTACTTGGCCCAATCGATAGGAAGTCGGACCGAGTATAAGGTAGAATCGAACAGGTTAAACCGGCGGGTTGAATTGCGAACGTAGTTGTAGCAGCGTGCGTGAGTGGCCTGATGACACGAAACATTTATGTGTCGTGTCTGGGTAGGCGTTGAGCGATAAGAGAATAGTGCGTTTTCGATTAGATTCCATATTAAACCCACTTGGCACGTTTCCACGAGAGTTTCCTAACATGGTGAAACATCACGTTTGACCAGGTTAGTTTTGCCTCGTGAAGCGATGTCATGTGTATTAATACCACACAGACTGCAATGAACATCAAGCGAGCGATAAGCGGTAGACTATACACGATAAGTGATAAGCGATTAGGTGATTAAGCGATTAACACAACATAACACCAGTAATGACGGCGGCGATAAAGGAATTACGATCATCGTCAGTTGTTGCGTTGCAAGCGATGGAGGTATACGCGACTTATGCGGTTCGATTTGATTGATTAACACCACAAAATTTTAGCTAACATCAGACCCCACATGGCCTGTTTCCACGAAAGGCCGCTGATATGACTAAAACACCTTGCTTTAACCATATGAGCTTCCTCTCGTGAAGCGAGGTCATGTGTGCTAACTTAACACAAATATCACAGATAGCGGTAGGCGCTGGCGATAGACTGACACACAACAAGCGATATAGAGTCACATAATAAGCGATAGAGATTGCGAGATACACATGATGAGCGATTGCGATTAGTCAAGTTTTGTTTCAAATAAGTTTTACGTTACGTTGCGACGCATCCCGGTTATCGAGGAGGGTAGAATAGGTCCTCACCCGACAATATCGTGAGCGTTAATGTGCTTGATGAAATTAGTTGCGACAGACTTACGAACAGTCTTGCGTTGATGCAATTGTCCTGCGAGGCAGACTCTCCAGAGTCCATCGATGAGGCGATTGCATTGCGTTTGCAGACTTACGACAAGTCTTGCGATGATGCAATTTTAGTTGTTACGCCTTGCGATTGAGTGTAGTGTGTTGAAAATAATCACAATAGTATATAGGTCTAATAACGTTCAACTCCACGTGGCACTTTCTTCATGGAACTTTGGTAGTATGATAAAGCACACCTTGCTTGACCCTTACTACTTAGATCCCATGGTTTGGTGTCATACTTCGTCGTAACGCTTATGGCACCTTAGAATTTACTACGATCTCCGTGCACTGACCCAAATAATCCCGTGTGCACCCGTGATTAATCGTTCCTTGCACGTTTATCGTACCTCGTTCTAAGAGTGTAGTGAGGGTAAAACACATTATTTCGTGATATAGTATATAGTATGTGTGTGATTCTAGTCTAAGTGCGACGATGAAAGAGTGAAAGAGAGAACGAAGACGAGAGTTAACGTTACACATAGTGGTAATATCGAGTAATGGAGTAGGTTCAAAACTTAGAAATTGACGTCGAAAATCGTATCTTTACAACTTTATCCTACGCTTGCTAGATGTCTGATGCTGAAGACTTTTGCTGGGGTTGTTGTTGTTGTACTCAACTTCACGGTTCGATGCGGCAGTTGTGGGTGAAGTGACCGTAGCGATTGCAGTTATTGCAATAGCGACAGTCAGCCCCAACTGGATGATGATAGGTACACGAGTAACACTGAGGATGAGCTCCCGTGTAGGCTCGTTTTGGAAACATCGAAACTGTTCGAAGAGGTTTCGGTTGCAGCAGTTCGGTTGTTGATGAGCTCGGGCTTGAAGTCTTTCGTTTGCGGCTGGGTTTGTTGGTGTCTTGCGAAGAGATGTCGTCGTTGGAGGATTCGTCTGAGGACTCACTTGCAGAGTCTTTGGCTGATTTGTCAGAAGATCCGTCGGCATATTTGTCAGAAGAATCGGCAGCAGATTCGTCCGAAGAATCGTTAGTAGATTCGTTGGAAGAATCGTTAGCAGATTCGTTAGAAGAATCGCCAGCAGATTTGTCAGAAGATTCGTCAACATGTTCGCCTGAAGGATTAATGGCGATTGCTTGATGAGCTTGTTTGACAGGATTCCTTGAGAATAACCCTTCCATGAGTCGTTTGTTGTTGATTTCTGCGGCTAAGCGGTAGGTTTCTTCGATAGTAGCAGGTCTTGCAGCTTCGACAAAATCGCCCACACACTCAGGCAAGCCATGAATATACCTCGAAATGGCTTTTTCTGAAGTGTTGACTTGGCTCGGGCAGATTATGCTAAGCTGTTTGAACCTTGCGGTGTAGCCAGCGTTGTCATTTTCGAATTGCTTGATTTCCCAAAATTCGTTTTCTAGCTTCTGGATTTCGTGAGGGGGACAGTACTCTTTCTTCATGAGCTCTTTCAGCTCATCCCAAGAGAGAGCGTAAGCTGCGGAGATCCTACGTTTGTTACGTTCGGCGGTCCACCAGTCGAGTGCTCGTGATTGAAATACTCTGGTGGTGCAAGTAGTACGGAAACTATCGGGACACCCACTTTGACGAAGGGTAACTTCGATAGAATCGAACCACTGGAGTAGTTGAGTCACACCTCCTTCACCCGTGAATTCCATCGGGTCACAGGCTTTGAAGTGTTTGTAGAGAAAAGCAGATTGCGGCGCTTCCGACTTAGAGTCTTCCGAGGCTCGAGAGTTGCTGAGGGAGTGCACGCGAGCGGCAATTCGAGGAATAAGTTTAACCACTTCCTTAGTCACAAGTGATGCAATCCTCTTATCGGCGCTTCGTTTGGCTCTTCTCCAGGCTACTCGTCTCGAGGTAGAGTTGTTGGAAGGCATCTAGACAGGAAGAGACTTGGAGTGAGATTCGTTCATAATGATTTCTGAGTTTTGCGATGCGATTGAGCACATTCAAAACTTGATGCGATAGTATAGTAGTAAAGTGAATCACATAGGTGCCACATAGGAGGCACAAGATTCCTAAGTTCTCACACAATGACTTGTTGTTTATACGTATTTATATGTATTTATATAGTTGTAATTTGTAATCATACACATACAGATCGAGTTAGAATAAATGAGGACGCGTTGAGGTGAGGAAACGAGAGCGAAGGCGATAGTTATGCATTAGTTTTGTTGCGAACATTCGGGTTTCGTTTTAGATTACGATGGCTGTGCGAATTGTGCGTTTATAAAGCAGGTAGTGAAAATCGTTAAATCGAGAAATCGAAAACGCGTAAAGTTTCAACATGTAATTAAGTTCCAGCCAGTTGTAAAATTGGCAGGTCGTATGATAGAGTGCCTTGGGTGTTTAGGCGTCGACTGCCCAAGGTAACCCAACTATACCTGACAAGTTCGTGCGCTCGCGTTGACCTAGAAGACTCCATGCTTCCACTGGGATGCAGCTCAAGGCATTCGTCTTCCTAGTCATCGCGTGGCTCGAGTTATCATGATAGTCGAGTCCTTGGTGAGAGCTTTTGAAAACCAATTTAGAGGGTGGAACGGCTTATTAAGGTACGGGTTTCACCCCTGACTTAACAGCTTTGCTCCTAATTGTGGTTATACTCTTCGAATAAATACGCGAGCTCCACTAGATTCCGAAATAGAGACTTTCGTCGAGATGTGGATGTCACTCCTAACTCGATTAAAGGTTCTCGTGCTAGAAAAATGCGCTGAGTGAGCAATCCTATCGAGAGTTCTTGGTTTTCACACCTGATCTCGACTGGATCACTCGGTTTTGTTATGCGAGTATTTTCGAAAATACGTGTATTATGTCAGCCTTAGGAAAGGCTAAGTAGTATTCCGGCCTTAGGAAAGGCTTCTTCGTGTGAAGTTGTAGTACGCGGTGTTCACACAAAGTTGTAGCTTTTAGCAATTTCGATCGAGAGTATCAAGTAGACCCGATACAAACCCTACTAGTTTGTACGAGTCGGCCTGTTGGTACTTAGACTATAGACTAGGTCAATTTCTAAGACGTCGACCCGGACTAGGTCGAGTCTGGCCTAATTCCCTATAGTTATGGCTCTGATACCAATCTGTCACACCCCAACCGATGGTGGAATCATCGGGGCGCGGCACTAGGCGAATCAAATTGCTCAAGAGAATCCATAACAACTATATTGCGATAATATTTAATACATTCGTTATCCCATACTAACAAATAATACAATCACATAAGTTATCACAGATTTCTTGTCCTCTCGAACAATGCAAATCCGACAACCTAGATTTTTGTTGAGTTTCTAGACTCCCTAGCTTGATTTGATATAGTCTGCGATCTAACCTGCAACATACGTTAAAACATTTGTCAATACAAAAGTATTGGCGAGTATACAGGTTTGATATGTATAGCGTAATAGATAAAAAGTGTAGCGAATTTCCATATGCATAAACGTAACACACGACATATATACTCACAAAGCTGATACTACCAACTAAGTCCTCGATGCTCGTATATGCGATGGCAAACTAGACCCCGTCGGGCGCAATAGTACTATACTAGTCATGGTGGGACGTCGCGAGTATAAGCCCTAGCACATATGCAACTAGCATCACGTATATCTATGCATAACAGTTATTCGCAAGTGATAATTCGATTGATTGAATAATTCGTTTGATAAGTTCGATTTGCTAGAAACGTATGTTACACCCAAATACGATTAAAAAGGGTTCAAGTATACTCACAGTGCGTATTTAGCGGGAATACAGCTTGACAGGGTCGGTTGCGAGTATGTCTGCGTTAATCATTGAAGAATAGAGTAAACGATGTACGGTCAGGCGAGAATAGCATCGAAAAGTTAGTTATCTGGTTGGATGGTGCTCATCCGTTCGGATGGGCTCATCAGATCGAATATGTGTTGACTCGTTCGAATTGTCATCCGATCGAATATGTGTTGACTCGTTCGAATTGTCATCCGATCGAATATGTGTTGACTCGTTCGAATTGTCATCCGATCGAAAAAGTGTTGACTCGTTCGAATTGTCATCCGATCGAAAAAGTGTTGACTCGTTCGAATTGTCATCCGATCGAATATGTGCTGACTTGTTCGAATTGTCATCCGATCGAATATGTGTTGACTCGTTCGAATGGCATGTCTGTTTAACGTTCCGGTCAACTGTTTTCGAGTGTTTTAGGAAGAAATACGATGCGGTCTTGTTGGGACGGTGAAATCTCGCATTAACCATTGAAATTCTATCAGTTCCGACCCGTTCTAACGGCCGGGAACCACCCCGTTCCATTAGATATGGCCGTTCTTGACGGTTTCTCATGGTTAACTCGAAATCGCACAGTTCCTTGGTTAAATGCATAGAATTAGGTGAGATTTGTTATCAAAATATGTGGAAATCGCTCAGATCTGGGTCGTTTATGGTGGGATGAGGTCACAACTTGAAGTTCATATGAACTCTTGGTGACATCACCTTAAAACACCTCAAATCAGTAGATTTCACGGTTAGAAATTGAGTTTTGAAAGATAGAATGATGTAGAATTGGGTGTAGATCATAGAAGTACGTGTTTTAGGTTGAAATCTTACCGGAATCGCGAGGAATCGAGAGAAAAGGGTCCTGGAGCGTGCTTGGTCGAGTGGGAGATGTCACATCACTTGAACAGTGGTGTGGCAGTCTATTTATAGGCAAAATGAGGAGAAGGGAGTGACTGGGTCGAATGGCCATCCGTTCGGATGAGGCTGTCCATCCGGATGGCTACTCCGGCGCGGTGAGTTTCTCCGTTTTGATAGTTTTTGGAGTACGTGCTCTCTATAATTAGTTTATATCATTATTATATATATATGTATATCACTAGGGGTCGTATTTACGTATCCATATCCCAAAGTTTCGATAATTAACAATCGGTTTTTGATTCGAGTATGCGATTAGTAGCGACGTTTCACGGCCATCAAGTAGGGTGGTATAGGTCCTTTCTCGATGTCATCGTGATCATTATTGTGTGTTGTGCCACAATGGCTGACGGGGTACCACTCACTCGTATTGTCATCATCGTCACCACGACTGGAGCTATAGCACTCACCCGAGAGTCCTTGTTAGCGTTAGTTGTTTTACGTTCGACACATCACGGCCACTGAAGAGGGTAAAATAGGTCCTCACTCAATGCCTCAGTGAGTGTTAGTGTCTGTGATAATACTGTATTACGAAAATATGCGATTTATCCTTCGAATAGCAAAGTGTGCGATATAGTTACATTATGATCCGAATCTCTGGTGCTAGGCGTAACGAGTATATCGAATAGTAACAACGCACAAAAATGCGGGTTGTTACATACACCTATCCCATTGACTACTTAATACAACATCATCAGTAGACTTTTCACATTTACCATCTATGATGCCAAATTTATTCTTAGCTTCTAAAGCAAGTTTCATAGCACCAGGCCATACTTTATAATTTTCTGTTCCTTTAAGTTTAATACTAACAATAGTGAGACTGCTTGAATCACTAGGATGTAAATACAAAGGATCCCCAATATCAAGTTTACTAATCAAAGTTTGTGATGTACTACCACCAACATCTCCCATGAAAACAACACAGAAAAACACAAGACAACAAGAATAAAGAAATCACAGTATCAAGAAAAAAATTAACCCTAAAGCAAGTTTGTGTCAGGGGCCAGATTTCAGCTTCATCACTCTAAAGGTGCCTTGAAAACTCTTTACACAGATGCTAAATCCTGAACACTAAATCAACACAAATAATACACAACAATGCACATATAGCAACAAGACTCGATCAATAACCGGTCCACACTACCCTGGTAATAGTAATGCCTAGACACAACAAATGTTGTGCAAAACAAAGAAACAAAAAAGAGATAGGAACGATCTTATAGAGGCATTTAACTCCTTCCTTAGAGTAGATCTAATCTACAACCTTCTAGGGTTACATGATCATATCAGAAAACTATCATGCTCTCAACAATAAGATCTTCAATAATCCAACAAACCCTAAGATAGGGTTTCAGATCTTGAACATGCGCGAATCCCAAGAACACTCCAGTCTTCACCACAGAAGGTTTCCAGATATCAGAAACCCTAATAAACACTCCAGTGATAATACTCAGCGAAAACACAAAGATCAAGAGCTTAATAGCTCTGATACCATGTAGAAAAGTATCAGATCAACACTAAACAAATGATATAGTGACAAAACGACGACGGAAAATTTTTATTGATTAAACCAACCCAAAAATCTCCCAGCTAAACCCTAGATCTTACAATTGTCAGTTGATCTTAACCAAGAACAATACAAGATGCAACGATCTAAAACAGATCAACAAGATGAGATCAATAGATCTCGTAACAGACTCAATAATCTAGAGAGAGAAAGTAAACTGAGATATGAACTAGGGTTGCGCATAACAACAACAACAATAGGATGATCAACTTATGAAATATCGGTTAATCTTAACCACGAACAATACAAGATACAACGATCTAAAACAAATCAACAAGATGAGATCAACAGATCTCGTAACAGACTCAACAATTTAGAGAGAGAAAGTAAACTGAGATATGAACCAGGGTTGTGCTAGGGGTGAGCAAAAGTAGGTTCGACCCGAAAAAAGGAGATAACCAAACGTATTGTACCCAAAACTGACCCTAATATAGTAATTCAGGTATTTAATCGGTTCCTATTATTGTATCAATCGGGTATCGGGGAATTATGAAGAACCGAATTATACATACTTGACCGAAAAACAAATAGTGTAGTAACTATATTGGGCTAAGCCCAGCAACATAAGTTAACCAAAAGTCTTAAACAACAATCTATAACAACCGTATATGAGATTTACATGCACAACTGATAGTTCAATCATTAAACATTGCATCTTTCAAGATTTCATCACTTTTGCAAGATTCATACAAGATTCACATACGTTCTAGTGGTGTAATTTGGTAGATAGAAGTGAAATAGAGATGCAATATTGTAATTTGTTTATTCCATTAAAATGCTTCTTGATGGAATTGAATAAATGCTGCTGAAAATCGACGCTGGAAGATCAAAACACCCTTTACTGTAGTTGGAGATTTCAATTATATTTAGGTTCGGGTAGTGACCCGATACGTAACCAGAACCGAGTGTAAAAGGAACCGAAACCGACCCTTAATGTAGGGTATTATTTCGGGTCATAATTTACAAGATGTTACGTTATCGGGTTGGTTCGGTTCCGCATCGGGTCGGGTATTAACAAATGCTCACCCCTAGGTTGCGCACAGTGAACCCTAATCCCTCTTTTATATAAGCTTCAAAGAGAAGTTACACTTTGCACCTCCAACTTATCAACTTATCATCGTAGTTCTCACAATCATACACATACCACCTTTATCTTTCTCTCTTTTTCATATGAGCCCTCCAACATTGCACACCTCAACATACTTAAACTAACACACTAACAATGTTTATAATAAATAACTATTCTCACATATGAATGATCTTATGTATCATTTTAAAAGTATGTTTATATAATGGTTATAATTATGGGTTAAACACGGTGTAAAGGGTTGGTTTGTCGACCTTACTTATAATGGGTTTACCAGTCGATCTATTTAATTAAACGGGTTAAACAAGTCATCCTATATATCAACTGTTTATTTAAAGGATTAGACGGTGTATTCTTATCGGGTCTGTGTCGCGTCATAAATTACCACCCCTAAAAATATATTACGAGTTCTTAAGGTCAGGTGGCGAGGAAGACTGTTTCCATCGGTATCATTTGAACTCAGGGTATCGAAATGCCTGGTAAAATGTAACACCTCTGAAAATTATATCGAATCATATGGCAACACGTGTCCACTCAACTCTCAAATATGCCAAATTGTTGGACGAGAGGGACCATATATGTAAAATTGTGGAAGATTGGATGTGGATGGATTAAATGTGTCAACATGCCAAATTTTGCCCTCTGAGTGACCTTTACGGACCGCAAGGCATATGCCTTACGGACCGTAAGGAAGATATAAATAATATTTCTGGTAATCCCTTGCGGACTGCATGACCTTTTGTCTTACGGGCCGTAAGGAAATTTGAAACTATGGGTACGCTAGGTCCTTACGGACCGTAAGCCACCACCTCTTACGGTTCGTAAGGGGTGCAGCTGGTAGTTTTGGAAGACTGCATCTTTTTGCTACCTAGTGATCGAATTGCCACACTTTTCCTAGTTGAAACACCTCACTTTGAAACTTGTTAACATATAAGAACACATGCCAACACTTGGCATGATCCTATGATCATTGAACAAGTATAAATAGAGGTGATATTCCACCATTCTAACATGCTCATTCACACTTCATTCTCTCTGATCACTCTTACTGGAGTTTGCTTCTTTTTAGAGGCCTCCTACTGAGTTCTATATTCTCATAAAACATGTAGGATCGTTGTGCGACCTGAATGAGTCGTTCAGAAGAGTTATGGATCCGAATCAAAGGCGGAATCAATGAAACGGACACTCGATTCAATTATAATGTCTCTATTATTGATCTAACAATGATTTTCAACCTGGAGACGATTCGGCAGAGCTTCGCTACTCAGATCCGAAAGTTACAAATGACAAACCAAGTGCCCCTATATATAGTAGTGCTAATTCCGTTTGAAATGACCAAGTGTCATTTCAAGCGAAATTACCTTTAAACACATAAAAATCAGTTTCTAGCAACCGAGCACTGGTTTATCCTATCCTATTACATGACTCGATACAAGACGAAGTCCACAGACATAGTGCACTAACAGACTCCCCCTTGGATGTTGACGAAGTCTTTAGTGTCGAGTCTTTATCATGACACATCTTCAGTCTTGATCAGTCCCTTTGCTCTTTCCAAATTGTCTAACAGTGTAAGCATCCCCAAATCCTTCTACTTTGATCAGCTTCTATATTTGAATGTTGTACCAGAATCTGACTCTGGCTCTAACATTAACAGCTTTTTCAGAAACATTTTTCTCAGGCTCCCCCTCTCGTCAAGCTTCCGTGCTTTAAGGATCGACACCTTGCTTTCTTGGTTACAAGTTCCCCCTTGCTTTGAGCTCGTCTTCAGACTCCCCCTTAGACTCAGCTGTCGGGATTGTAGTTTGGTACAATATCTGCAACACTCATACATTTATAAGTACAAACATTTCAAGTATTCAATTATCTAGGAATTATGACCTGGCTCTCTCATCATATGCTAAAAATATTTTTCAATGAAAGCAATTTCAATTTTTCAAGAATCGTAATCTGGCTTTATTCGACAGATATTAACAATAAAAGAATCCAAATCCCCCACAGTTAATCATCCAAGTCCAAACTAATGACCATGGAGATATCACATACTATTTTGATTTTTGATTTAAAAATTTCAAGTTTCAAATTAATTAACTTGTTTTATTTTCAGAAACACAATCAACATACTTAGATTTTGAAACTCAGCACTCAGACATCGGTTGTCGAAAATAAAGCAGAAATCAAAATCTTTTTGTATTTTTCTGAAACATAAAGCAATAAAGAAATATTTACAAACATATTTTCAGAAACTATTTTTGTTTGAGTTCGTGACAGAGGATCATATCAGTTTATGACAAATCACTAGCACCGTTGAGCTTTAAACACTTTAAGTATTAAACAATTCACTTAGATTGTCGATATACTGATCCACTTAAATTTTCATACAAACTTCAACTGATTCAGGATACGAATTAGGTGTATTAAGAACTTAAGCTCATTCATGTGTCCCACCTCTTGAATATACTCCCGTATCCAGATCCCAATATTCAGTCTTATAGGTGAGTATACCTAGATGATATCTATAAGGGGTTAAATTGCGAAGTCCGTGAGAGCTCAGGTCAGAACTTCCGTTCAGCAAAGAGATGACGGCTTCGACTTTAGGTATGTTCCCTTTAGAGAATCTTTTCTTCAACAGCACATGATTAACATTTTTCAATGTTTCATCATTTTTTATGCTGAGGGCGATGCTATGTTTCAAGCAAGCAGAAAGTATTATACGGGGACTAGGCTATTGCTTCCGCAAAATCAGAAGTCCCGGGATAATACCCCAGATATCACTAAGCATAAAGACCTAGTATCTCAGAAAGAGGGGTCCTTCAAACGAGATTTTAGGGGTTACCTATATATCCAAGTAGTGTTCCCCACGAAATAAGCAAGTTTGAATTTAAGTTTATATCCCGAAAAAGTTTACTAAATGTATAAAAACCTATCGGCATATCATCAGTGAGACTGTTTAACGCTATATAATCATTACATTTCTTTAGCATACTGTAACTGTCTACTGATGTACTATCATTTCCTCTTTTTACACAAAAACTCAATTTTGAATTTTATCATGTTTTTGGCTTTTTCAAATTTTCAAATGTTTTTGGATTTTCTAACAATATTACTCCCCCTAAAATGTAAAACCATTTAAAGAAAATTTGACAAACCGACACAGATAACTTTGTCTCGCCATCCATTTTCTTCTAATGTGTACCAAATTGCACGAAAATCAGTATGTTACCCCATGATTTACAACACATTGATTTTTACAGTTTGAAAACCGTTTTTCAATCTTGTGAAATTAATCATGTTTGTTCCGCCGTGAGGGTTTCGACATATTCAAGCAACATCTTTTTGTAATTTTTGATTTTTGACAAAATTTAAAAACAAACATATTTTTAGATTTTTTAAAATTTTCAATTTTTAGGGTTTTTGAAATATTGTTTATTTATATACAAAAACAAACAAACTCCCTGTTTCAACCAAACCAGGGTTCAACAGCCTTCTCCTCTTCTTCCCGTTGTGCCAGGCTGCTCCGAATTCCATTTTCACAATCTTCAGTTTTCTTGAGCACCTGCACATTCATACTACTTGATTACTTGAACAATTTAGCCCAGGTCTGTTGGACCTTAGGCATTTCAACACAATATGTATCATTCAACTTCGGAAAATCTTTGTCATTTTGTACAAAGACTTTTTCAACTTTGACTTCAACTTTTTCATCATTTACCGAGGTCATTTGTTTCTTAACACTCCATGTTTGACCTTTAGGAGTACCTCGTTTGTAAAAATGTGACTCTTTACGAATATTTTGACTTTGAACCACATTTGGTTTCCAAAACTGTTGGGGTTTTGTCATATCAACTGATGTTTTCCAACTTTGAGTTGTTCTGAATCTGGATGCGTGAGAATTCCAGGTCTGTCTTGAATCAAACCTATTCGAGTTTGATTTCCAAGTTTGGTTCGAAACAAACTTGTTTGTGTTGTATCTCCAAGTTTGTTTTGAATCAAATCTGGTCGACCTTTGTTTCACATTCTCAGATTTTTGTTTCTCCACATTATCAGACTTCTTTTTGTCAACATCCACATATTTTAGATTTGGACACTTGCGAGCAAGATGTCCAATTTGATCACACTTAAAACATGTTCTCTTGGACACATCTTTGACCTGTGGTTGTCGCTTTTTCTTTTGAGCATAGAACTCTTCATTAGACTGACGTCTAAATTGGAGTTCTTTCTCTTCTTCGGAACTTGTTCCATGAAAAAAATTCATCTTTGTCTGATAATTTGGCGTTTCATTTTTATGTCGACTTTATTTCTTCTTATAACCCAACCCAGCCTTCATGTTTTTCTTCTTGTAACCAGGTTTGTTATAAAACGTTTTGTGACCTTTTTCCAGCAAACTTTGGAATTTCGGATTTCTCAATCTCAACCATTTTGAAAACTTTATCAACCTTTTTTGAAATCACATTCTGAATCGGGAATACAACATCTAAGAATAATTTGTCCGATCCAATCATGGTATAAACCAATCCTTTTGAATCATCATTCAAATTTTTCTCAGATTTTGAGATTTTCAGATATCCATCATGAAAATTACCTTCATTTTCATCCTGTGATTCAAATTTACCTGTATCAACTGACTCTTCTTTCAACACACTTTCAACGACCTTACCCACCACCTCTGAATCACTAGAATCATCAGATTTGGAATAGGTTACGTCAATGTTATCTGGCAATCGATCTACCATGTTGAAAGCTTTTTCAACCTTTTCATCATCATAAAATGCAAACTTTTCCGGTGGTGGAACTTGATGAAACTCTGAGCCAATACCTTTCTTGTTTTGCTCAGAATCTTTTCCATCCGGTTTTATGTTGAAAATTCTTTCAAGCACATATGATGACACATGATAACTTTTTAACTTGTTGTTATCCTGTTCTAAATCAGCAATCTGACGCTTTAGCTTAGCAACATCCTCAATGTAAGAGTTAACAACATGTTGCTTTATTTCATAATTTCGCTTAAGCTCATTAGTTGTTTCAGAATAGTAATTCATTCTTGATTGAGCAAATTTCATTTCACTCTTTACTTTTTCATATGACTCTTTTGTAATGTGATAAGCCAATTTTATTGAATCATATTCCTTTTTCATTTCTTGACAAACATTTTCTTTTTGATCACATTCTTCTGTCTTTTTCAAAACATTTTCTTTCAAAACTTCATTTTCTTTTTCTAACTTTTTACATTTTTTCAAAAGTTTTTCTTCATTATCTTTCAAAACTTTTTCATTTTCAAACATTTCTTTGTATTTATTTTTGAAAACCTCTTCGATTTTTGTAAATTCAAGATCTCTTGTTCTGAACTTTTCATCTTTTTAAGTACATGCACTGCATGGTTCCATGCACTTCTTGTACTGTTCAACAGTTTTTGAGATTTCAGAATCAGAATTTACCTCAGTGATTGGCACCTTGGTGTTCTCTGCTGCATCTGTCTGATCAGCATCTTCTTTCTTTTCTTTAACACCAGCTTCATCACCAGCATCAGCAGCTTCCAAATTCTCATTCTTCACTTCAATCGAACTTTCAACCTTCTTCTCAGCTTCTACAACCTGCTTTTCTTCAGTAACAACTTTCTCAACCTCTTCATTCACCTCAACTTTTTCTTCAATCTTTTCTTTCTCAGCAACCTTCACATCTTCCTCTTTAACAACTTCGACTTTAACTTCCTCAGCTACCTTTTTCAATTCTTCAACCATACACTCAACATTCTTCTTCATTTTTTCTTCATCCCTCTTCCTCAAGCTTGAAGTCATAACATCTCTTATGATTTTCCAAGCTTTTTCTCATATGATTTATCTTTAACAGCATTTGAATAATATTCTCCGGCTCGAGGAATTACTAGAAGAACATCATCATAAATTATGTCCTTCTTAGGAACAACAGGTTCACCATATCTGTTGACATAACACTCTTGCTTCTTATCCCATCTTTGGTAGCGGACAACATCTTCATATTCTTCTTGCATTTCATTCATTCTGTTCAAAGCCATGCTTTTTCTCTGTATGTTTTCTCATTCAGAATCTCTTCTCTGGTTTTCTCTTTGATTTCAGCTATAACCTTTTCTTCTTGGTTTTCCTCTTTGATTTCTGCAACAAAAACATAATGTTTGCTGTTTGATGGGTTTCTGTCATGAGCTGTACTTCGATTATCCAAACGATCTTCTTCTGGAAGAATTTGACTCCAATCATATCCTTCATCATCATGGATTACAGCACAAGCTCTTGACTTATCTCTAGATTTATCTTCAATCATTTTCGGCTCTTCTTTGCTTCGGTGGTAGATTGCTTTTCGGTAATAGTCATCATTGAACAGATGTTCATTTCCACCAACCGCAGAATTGTTGCATTCTCTCTTGAAATGACCTTTTTGCTTACATTTGAAACAGGTCACTTTGGACTTGTCAAATCCAAGTTTTGTTTATGCACCGCCTAATGATTGTTTCCCAGTAATCTCCATGTATCTTTGAGCTCTGCGAATGCAACTTGCCAAACACCATTGAATGTCTATAAGTTCCATTTCTTCCAGATCGATCTGGTCGTAGTCTTCTTTGGTCAACTCTGAGTTACCAATTCTACCTGCAACCTAACCTTCATACGATTTCAGAACAGATGCAAGGAAGCTCATTTGCTGCTTAGCTGCATTGATGCTCATAGCAGGAGAATTCTTCAGTTTAAGAGCAATGTTGCACAATATTTCTTCTGATTCTTCAGAACTATCTTTTGAAAAAGATGAATGATAACCCGGATTGTAACTTAATGAGCTTTTTTGTGGTTCTTTTGTCCTCTCACCACTGAATGCTGTCTTTGGTGATTCTCCAACTTTCACCGAAGGTAAATTACCTTTGTAGTAGAGACTGACATTCTGTTGATGTGAAGAGCTGCTCATCTTGTTTTGTTTCTGCAATTCAAGCTCTTCACTTTCTATCTTTTCTAGTAAGACATCAAGAGAAATTGTGTCATATAAAGCATCATTTTTCAATATGAATACAAATGTTTGCCATTGATCAGCTCGTGGTAACGCTTCTATGATCTTATAAATTATTTCTTCTCTAGTTTTAACAATACCAAACCGATCAAGTTCAATTTTTAAATGACCAAATCTCTCTATCATTTGTCTAACTGATTCAACTTTCAAACTATCAAACAAATCAAATTCTTTCTTTAATAATGTAGTTTTATTTTTCTTGATTTGTTTACCCCCCTCAACTTTAACCCTTAAGGCTTCCCAGACAGATTTTGATGTTTCGTCATGTTGCAATAAAGCAAACATGTCATTCCTGATTGAAGATTGAATCAAAGCAATCATTCTCTGTTCTGCTGAGAATTCTGCTTTGTCTTCTTTGGGTAAGTTCTTGAGTGGAAGCTCTTCTCCTTTATCATTGGTCGGCCTCTTATACCCAAACTCCAAACAAAACCAACTTTCATGAGCATAAGCTTTTGCCCAGTTGATGAACCGATCTTTCCACCAAATATAGTCTTCAATAATTTCCAGAGTTGGTGGTTTTGAATGTGTGCCGTAAAATTTATCATGTTTAATGTTCTCATTTATCGCTTTTGTAATGGTTTTTGGTGTGACAGTTGAGATTTCTGAAGACTCGGATGTAAGCGCGTTGTAGAACGTATTGTAGAACTCTTCAGCCATGATGTGAAGTTCTTGAATTACGTGAAATGATCTTGACGCGGAATTTCCACTTTCAAACGGAATATTGATCTTCAAACGAAATCACTTTGGTACGAAATCACTTTGGAACGGAATAACTTGTTCAAACGAAATCACTTGGATGACACTTCAAACGAAATCAGAACTTCAAACGAGATACCCTTTTGAAACGGAAATATCTAATTTCGTGTGAACCTTCTCAAGCGGAATTACACTTTGGAGAGAAATCAGGTGAACTTTTCAAGCGGAATTACCTTTTGGTGCGGAATTACCCTCTTCACACGGAATTAACAAGCTATTTCAAACGGAATTACATGCTAATTTCAAACGAAATTATGATGATGTCAGCATATCGGTCCAATTTTTGTCCAATTAATCCAGTAATAGGTCGAATTATGATCTGAAACTTTCAAGGATTTGTTAAAACACTGTTTCGCATGTAATATGTGAAATTCAATCCATTTTGTCCGTAAAATCTTGTGAATTTTGAAAAAGAAGGTGTAGAAGTCAGAAAACCGATGAAATCAAGCTAAACTCTTCCTCCTGAGCTCTGATACCACTTGTAGGATCGTTGTGCGACCTGAATGAGTCGTTCAGAAGAGTTATGGATCCGAATCAAAGGCGGAATCAATGAAACGGACACTCGATTCAATTATAATGTCTCTATTATTGATCTAACAATGATTTTCAACCTGGAGACGATTCGGCAGAGCTTCGCTACTCAGATCCGAAAGTTACAAATGACAAACTAAGTGCCCCTATATATAGTAGTGCTAATTCCGTTTGAAATGGCCATTGGCTGTTTCAAGCGAAATTACCTTTAAACACATAAAAATAAGTTTCTAGCAACCGAGCACTGGTTTATCCTATCCTATTATATGACTTGATACAAGACGAAGTCCACAGACATAGTGCACTAACAAAACACTTGTAAGTGATATTTCATAGTTCCTTTCTTATTTTAGGCTAAGTTAATAGCCAAAAATCAAGCAAATTAACTTTTCCTTTGACTTTCGGTTATGACCATTACGGTCAAGCCAATGTTCGAATCGATCATGGCTACGTGATCATAATAAGGTAGGTGATAGTACCCTATGAGGGCACCTCCTGAAGATCACGTTAAGTTGGTCAAATGACGGGTCAAAGTTATATTAAAATGAAAGTCAAAACGCAGATTTTGGGAAAATAAGTTAAATGAACTTTTAAATATCTCAACACTAATTTTTTACATTATATCAGTTGGTATACCATATTAGGACATCTTAGATCATGTCCAATCCATCATTTCCTGCTTATAGCTCGGTTCGTAACCGAAGGTCAAGAAGTTTGACTTATACTTTGACTTTCGATTCTGACCCGTTTAGTTAAGTTAGCTACTGATTTGAAGTTGTATTATGATCATATTAATGTATGGAAGAACCCTCTCAGGTTATACCATTTAATCATAATCATTTGTCGGGTCTTATGCAAGTTCTTGTATTATGCCTTAAAAATACCAAAAAATGGCCTTTTGTGCATAAAATGCTTTTGAATTATTATTGAACATATAAATTGAAATACCTACTAATGTGGTAATATATTAAACATGTTTTGGCATAAAAAACTTGACATTGACTCATCCGATCGCCCGATGCCGCCTATGCACGTATGGTTGACTTATATAGCTTATTTTATATAAGTTAGCCGAATTGGGTCAAATTCCTTCAAAATTCACTTCTAATCCGAATATATTATTGTTTGACCCATATTATACAAGTCATAGTACTTGTGAGGGTACAAACCACATTCTATTCGGTCACCGCTTAATCTATCGAACCGTGCCATTTTTAATAATAGTTAACCAGTCCAAGTCATATGACTAAATTAAGACCTGTTAACATTCTAATGGATCATAATTCTATTCATTCCAAACTAAGGGCGCCTAGTAAATTATAAACTTGCTAGTTATTTTGTTTAAACGGTTGTGCTTATAAATATTTTTGGGTTGTAAAGATTTAAGCTTAGATAAATACTCTTAACCTATTTTCCATATACGAGCTTGGGATACGGTAAATTATTACCGCTTGGTCGGGTATGTGATCAATGACCTATATGTCCAAAATCCAAATAAACCGTTTTTAATTCGTATTGCTTGATAACTTAAAAATTGGGGGTTAATGCGACCGTGTCCTGGATATCCACAGCTCATTTAATTGTAAATGACCATGACTAAGCACGGGGTGTAGGCATACACCCGATAGATTCTAATGCTATGATAAAATATTTTTCTTACCCAATATGGGGATTAAAGTGGTGTGTCGATTAATAATACAAGATTTTAGTTCCGGGCCCCATATGTATTGACAAACATGTAATACTGATATAAAGAGACATAGTTTGTCCCAAGTTATTTATGAAAATTGATATACCAAATGGTATATAAAATGATTTCGAAATATTTTCAAAATGTGTCGGTTATTTGTATTTACCAGTGAAAACTGACGTACTTTCAAAAGACTAAGCGTAGGTTTGCAAAGTACGTAATAGGCTGGAAGCTATCCGGTAATTGCTTAGTGGAATTTGTAACTCCATGCAAGAAGCCTAGTAGTCTTTTATGTAATCATTTGTTATTCGATCCGCCTATGGATCTTTTAGTACATTTTTGTCTGTATATTATTTTTGAACTTTGGACATTTTACCTTGTAATATGATTTTATACTCCCAAGACTTCCGCTGTGTTAATTATGAATATCTATATCAATTTGTCACGCATAAAACCCAAGTCCGGGCCCACCGGAAAATTAGGGTGTGACATAAAATTGCATGTGTAATGGAACCTTGAATATTAGTTGTGACTAGGGATTTAAATGAGCCAAGTTTAGCCGGAGCTCGAGCTCAATCAACTTATAAGAGCTCGATCTCGAGCTCGGCTCAGTTCGAACTTTGTTTTCAAAGCTCGAACTTGACTCGTTGGTAGTTTAACTCATGCTCAACTAGCTTATTATCTATTAATTAATACATTAAATAAAAAAATATAAATAATAGTCTCGTTTAAGCTTGCGAGCTCGATAAGTAAAGCTTGGGCTCGAGATCATTTGCTAAACAAACTTATTTTTAGGTTTGGGTTTGGCTCGTAATCAAGTATAAATAAGCTCGGCTCGGCTCATTTACCTTACAACTTTAAATAAGGGGTAAATTTTATTAAACATTAATAAAAACAAATATTACACTAAGGCTCGATAAGGCTCTATGACGCTTACGAGCTTCACATGTCACACTCAAGCTCGAGTTCGATAAATAAACGAGCTTTATTTTAGGCTGAAGCTCGTCTCAGGCTCGATAAGACTCGGCTCGTTTCGAGCTTTTTCTAGAGCAGCTCGCGAGCCACTTGGCTCAAACGGTACCCCTAGTTGTGACATTCTTTTGTTTGAGGTTCTTCAACGTTGTTTTATTGCATTCACTCTTGGTGAAGCTCCTTCAACGTTCTTTTGCTCATTCACTCATTCCGGAAATCTCAACGTTAGAACCTATGGTGTCACTAATGGGTTAAAATTGAATTGGAAGCTGCATCGAATATACTCATACAGAGAAAGTACCTCCGTGTAATGCATGTACATCATTCGAAACAGTTGGTCAAGGAATACATGCAAGCAAAACATAAACAAAATCCTGACATAATCATGGTTGCCCATCACAAAATCTAGTTGGGTATCACTGAATCCCATACCCGCGATTTTTTTTTTGTTCCAATCGCATACCTGAGAGATATCGAGTATACCTGTCTCGTCCCGGATGCTTCGGGGTTCGGGTATACCCGTCGTTCTCGAGTTTTTTTTCCATCCCTATACACATACAATCTGTAGAACTCCAATAATTAAATCATTTTATTTGTTCTTCTTACATATGCAAAGATCAAAACATATAAAAAGCAATAAACACATAACCTCCGGTCTGGTCATGAAAACATTGGGTAGAACTTAAGGAACAATCTTGTAACCTTTCATCTTTTCAATCCAAGAAACAAGGGAAGATTTCGAATTCCTAAACCCGAAAAACCCATGTTCTTTACTCTTATTCATAGTGTCCAACACACCCTCCATTCCAAGCATTGCATCCGCAAACCACCATGCTGCAACCTCTTCCAGTTTGGTAGACACCAATCCCTTCTCGCTCACAATCTCATCCCAAACACCCCCTTTATCCTTCATCATCTCCACCAAGCTCACCCTCTCTCCGCCTTCATCAAACCCACCATTCTCGATCTCGAATTGCTCGGCCAACACCTTCCAAAGGTGCTTCCATTTGAACACGTCTCCATTGCTGATGTTAAACGCTTCATTCTTTGCGTTCGGATCGACCGCGGCCCAGATATGTTGTTCAGCTATCAAGTCGGCATCAGAACAATCGTGGTAACTATCCCAGGCTTGTTTAGTCCCTGGTAGTAAGAACAATATCTTAGCCAGCTAGACTTCATTGTTAGATCATTACCATAGTCAATAAAAATGATTTTAATGTTTTTTTAGTTTTCTTCTTGTTTTTTTTTTTTTTTTTTTTTTTTGAAAATCGATGTTTCTCTTGTTTCTCTCAAAACTCGAACCCTTGACCTTTGGGGAGCTCCGTTTTAACTCCAAAGACTTTGTGGCTTTGCCATTATATTTTCATAAATAGTTGATCAATAATATAAAAATTCTAATTAATATATTCTCTCTAATACCTGGAAACTTCAACGGAACTCCTTCATGTTTGCAGATTGTAGCGTAAACACATAATGCACCGATCAAATTCATCAAACTATACGGCGAAAACCCAAAGATCAACCCCGGTCTATGAATAGACCAAGTTAACCCTTCCTTTCGTCCAACCGATTCGAACAAAATATCCTCCAGGGTATAGTAAAAATTCGGTACATCAAGTTTAGTTTTATCATTTGCGATCTAGAGATCAAAGATCCATTTTGGGGCCAACAATTGGTATCAGAGCATCAGGCTCTAGGAATCGCAAGGCAACGAATCGGCGGGAAGTCATTCGCGATCAGGTTTCATCATTCTAATGTTTCAATTCGCAAGTTCAATTCAGAATTTTTTTAAGAGTTTCGGTTCTAGGGTGATCGGTTGAACCGAAGGGTTGGTTAGGAATCTAGGGTTTGTTGATTCCGGGGTTTAGTGCGAATTAGATTGATTGTTTGTTACGCGTTGGGTAATACGCGGGGGTTAAGAATTAGAGGTTTGTAGAAACCAAGAAAGTAAAAGTTTAGTAAAGGTGAAGATTGTTCGGCAAGAAGTCATGTCAGGAACATCCGGACAAAATCCGATAATAATACAGAAGGAAGGAAATTCTCTTTCCCAGTTTCAGTGTCCGATTCTGAAACCAACAAACTATACGGTTTGGGCTATTCGTATCAAGACGATTCTTGAAGCGAATGGTTTATGGGAAACGATTGAACCGACAGAAAATACGCAAACGGATGTTAAGAAAGATAAGGCAGGGATTGCATATCTGTTCCAAGCAATACCAGAGGATGTTGTATTGCAAGTTGCAAGTTGTAAAACTGCAAAGGAAATTTGGGAAAATCTCAAGACTAGACATGTTGGTGTAGACCGTGTGCAAAAGGCGCGTTTACATACACTCATGTCAGAATTTGAGTTATTGCAAATGAAGGAAGATGACACAATAGACGAGTTCAGTGCAAAGATCAATAGTATTGTTACACGGGCAAGCGAGTACGGAAGGACGTTGAATCAATCCACTCTGGTACGAAAACTTCTAAACGCCGTGCCAAATAGATTTATTCAAATAGTTGCATCGATCGAGCAATACTCCGATCTAGACACAATGACGCTAGAAGAAGCGGTCGGAAGATTAAAAACTTATGAAGAAAGGTTAAAGTTGAAGAAAAAAGAAAGCCCGGTGAACAATCTAGAAGAACTTTTGTATACGGGTCATGGACAACATGTTGGAAATCATGGACGAGGGAGATTTCATTCGTCACGAGGCCGAGGAAGAGGCAATTATCAACATAGGGGTGAAAGGCACACCTCTTACGAGTCGGAAGGAACCGACAAACTACAAAGGGATGATAGCAAGCAAGAAACATCGGCTATGAGAAATAAGTCGAAAATCACTTGCTACAGATGTGAGAAACTTGGGCACTATGCCTATGAATGCCCAACCAAGAAAACCAAAGAAAGTGAGACACTATTGGTCGAAATAGAAGAAGATGATGATGAACCGGCACTTCTGATGTGCCTAGACGCTGAAGAGAAATAGAAACGTGAAACTTGGTCGTGTGATACGATCAAGGGGAAGAACCGTGTGATGCGGAGATGACCTGTGAAAGGTATGATAAAACAGTCCAGTGAGTGGATCAGATCAAAGCGAAGAATCCGTGAGGGAAGCAATCAATGATGAAGAACCCGTTGTGAGAAACAACCGTGAAGAGGATATTTAATCTGTGATAGATCAAGAAGAAGACACACGCAATCCTGTGACTGGGTCAGAAAAAAATGTTGTGTGATACAACCGCAAGAGAAATCTAAGTGAGTTAGATTATCCAAAATCTATGCGAGATGGATGCAAGTCATGTGATATGATAGTGGGCAAGTTAATCAAGACCGGTGAAGTTCGTGTTGAGACAACTACACAAGAAAAGAGGTTCATGTGATACAAATCAAGTACGGTCAAGGCAAGTGTGAAGCAAAGTATTCGTGTGAAGCAAGGTTCGTGAAGAACATGGTTAGTGAGAAGCAAGTACGTGAGAAGCAAAGTTCGAGAATAAAAGATCCATGTGAAATGTTAGATACCGAGGAGACTCGAGATGATAAAGCTACTCGGAGTTCAAGATCTACAACTCAAGGATGTTCAAGATTAGGGGGGTGAATGAAATCACTAATCTCTACACATCCTAAACTACAAGGGTTTTGTGGTAATTAGTATAAAGTATGGCGGTTACATGGCGGTTACAAAGTATGGGGACTGAAGGTGTAAAACTAAAAGATTATAACCGCTTCACTAAAGGAAAAGACATGTCTCCTCAGAGACATGTCTGTTCGCGATCGGCAGCCACAAGAAGGAAAGGGACGTGACTCTTGACTCTAGGGACGCACCTCTTCACAATCATTCGCATCCACAAGATCAAGGGACACACTTATTCGCGAAGAGACGCGTCTATTCACTCGTACCCTTAGAAAACTATAAATAGGGATAGTTAGATTCATTTTGTAGTTGTTCATATCATTCATTACATTCAAAACACTATCATTGTATTCAATTACAAGTTATATGAAAGTTTAGTTTTATCATTTGCGATCTAGAGATCAAAGATCCATTTTGGGGCCAACAAAGTCGAGGTAGATCCTCATGATATGGGGTATCATGAGATGCTTTCCCATATAACTCAAAAGGACCCCAATAATGTTTCTTCCCAGTTTGCAGACAAATGTGTTGCAAACTGGGAGAATTCAGGATCACCGCATCCAAAACATTTTGAAACATTTTACCATTGATTTCACAGTTCTCAGATTCCGTGGCTTGGTTGGCCCACGTGACGTAGAACAGATTTGTAACGTCTTGGAGACACCCGAGCTTGGTTAGGGTTTCATCAGGATCTGAGACGTCACACTGGATGTACTCGATCGGGTGGTCCGCGTTCCATTGGGGCTGCGGGCGGCGGGCTACTCCGTAGACTTTCCATGGCCCGCCCGGTGTGTCGGACAGCGGGAGTATTTCCGCGAGGCTGTTGCCAACGATTCCGGTGACTCCAATGATTAGAGCAACGCTTTGGTACTTGGGTGGTGCATCCTCATCATCTAGTCTTTTCTGGGTAAATTAATAAATTTTTAGTTTCGATTAGCAGAACTGATATAAAAGAAAATTAATAACAACGGCAGGTAAACAGACAACAAACTGCGCCGACAGCAGATAAGTTGAGATAAAGATTGTGGGTTACCTTTGCAGCTCCGATAGCTCCGGCCCACCACCAGCTCATTGTGAATATGGATAAATGATGATTCGATCGGTGGAGTAAGGTTGCAGAAGACAGCCGGAATATTGTGTGTTTGATACAGACTTCAAAAAAATTGGTGACTAGATGTTCATTGTCTTTTTTCGTTTTATTATTTCATCGTGATACCAAGATCTTTTTATTTGTTTTATAGTAATTATTTGTATAATTTCATCGTGATAGCAAGATCTTTTTACTTGTTTTTATAGTAATTATTTGTATAATATAATACACGTGTCCTTAAAATACACGGTGTGTTCGTTATCGTTGGCTAAGAAGTTGTCTACACGTATCCTTATCGGACACGTGCCTCGTTTTTACTTGATGTACAACTAACGGATTTTGTCGCGTAAAGCATTTAGAGTTTTAGACTATGATCGGTATTGATTCATTAGGCTAAAGGGTACGGAGAGCTTCATCCCTAAGGGGATGGGTCGCCATGTAAGAAATGTTTGAAGAGGATGGACCTAGGGAGTGGGGGATCAACCCTTTTATATATATGTATGTGTGTATGTATAGGTGTGTGTGAGTGGGTGAGGCCCGGCTTGGGCGTCGAGCAGGGGACGGCGGCGACGGGGCTGGGTCGGCGACGGGGCTGGGGCTGGGGCTGGAACTTTTGGGGCGGCGGCGGGAGGACGGACATGGGGACAACCCCCATACCCTCCGGTCTTATGTTTGTTTGTTATGAGGCGCGTCACGTACTCATTATAACAACAGCAATGGATAATCTAAAAATTAAAGTCGGCATATTTTCAAAAGGATATCACAACGTGTTTTAATTTGATTGAAAACGTTCATAAAAACGAATAACGGTATTGGTTTGGATTATATCTATACCGGTCGGTATTCATTTGGTTCATCACAGGACCGGTATGTTAGCAGTACCCGCTATAACTCACCATACGAAAAAAATATTCAACTCTAAGTACAACTTCATTTTTAATGAAATTTATATCGGTATGTTGAAAACAAAAACTAAAAACGAAATAGAGAAAAACTAAATTATATAGGTTAAAGTCGTATATTGTTTATAGGATAAGATGTGAATTTAAAATTTTAAAGAAAAACATTGTGCACACCAACCTACATCTTTAATACACAAACGCATGCACTAGATTTTGAATTTTCATACATAGGGGTATAAATGAGCCAAACGAACATAAAAGGGACTTGTTCCTATTCGTTTATCTAACTTTAACATAAGAATATGACTACTTAAAATGGTTGAATTGTGATGTTTATGTTCATTTGTTAAAGGGGAGGAATATGTCCGAGCTCATTTATGTAATTATATTCGTTCATTAGTATTCTAGATTAACAAACAAAAACTAACGTAAATGAACAAATATATATGAGGCTCAGGCTCTCCCTCAGGCTACGTTCCCTACTGCGGCAACGACTCCCCAGCCTCGACAATATCCACTGCCATCACCTGTAATGGTGGCGCCTATATACCAACGATTGAGGGATAAATATATTGCCGTCATTGCTGAATAATCGCATGTCGATGCCTAGAAACCTCCCCAAGATCTTCATCCCCTGCACCGTCCTCTAATCCATCAAACGTGCCTCCAACAACAACGCTAAAGCTAAAACATGCGGATGATAGTGTTGGTTATCAGCCCAAGATTAAACACACAAAGTTTACTAATTCTTGCTTAAATAAAAATGAGAGTACAAGAGAGATGAACTCTACGTACTAGTGCTAATGCTATTCATAATGAAAAACATAAGGGCAGTGGGGGTGGTCCGTGATGGCCACCCATCACGCGTGAAACTTCACCTTGCACACCGCCGCCGCCCCTTGTATAACGCGTTGAATTGATCACGCGTTGAAGTTTGGAAAATTTGAACGTTGGTTGATTCCTTTTTGACCGTTAATTCAACGGTAACTATATTAAAAAAAAACCTTTAAACATTTTATCTATATATATATATATATATATATATATCCATTTTTAACCATTTCACACACACCAAAACATAAACACATTTCACACAACCTACATCTTTCTCAAATGGAGTTCCCTACGGATTCGACGTTTCTGATGTCTAGCGATAGCGATACCGAGTCGTCTTCCGACAATGAGACGCTAAAATATTTTGTGTCGGCGTATAACGAACTTGATAGTAGTTCGTCCCGCCCAAAGAAGAAGATGATAGATAGTGATCGTATACGTGCCAACGAAATCGTGTTAAAAAAATTGCAAGAATCGGCAAGAAAAGATGTTGAGAGGGCTTTTGGTCTTTTAAAGGGTAGATGGGGTATACTACACCGACCGGTTCGTGCGATGAACAAGAAAGCAATACATAACATAGTATATGCATGTATCATATTGCACAATATGCTAATCAAAGAAGACGGACGTGCAATATCTCCGGATTGGGTGCCGGATCCTTCTACACAAGTTCAAGTTCCACAAAATATCCAACAAGAATTGCGTAATGAAGAAACTCACTTTCGGTTGAGATATGATTTAATCGAACTAGTAGGTTCTTTAGGTTTGGAGTTTCATGAGTCGGACGAGGAGTAGAGTTTTTTAGTATTTTTTTTTTAGTTTGTAGCCTAAAATATTTCTAATATGTTAAATTGAACTAGTATGTTTTAATTTTAATGAAATTTATAATTTAGTGTTTTATTGTTAATTTCTAATTTTAAAATAAAAATTTTAAAAATTTGTGAGTGATGGAATTCTATAACTAGTGACCACCGCCACTACAAAATGCTTGTGAGTGATAGAATAGTAGCTGATGACATGGCAGGAGATGATTGGATGCTTGTGAGTGATAGAATTCTATCACTAGTGACCACCCCCACTCCCCTAAACAAACACATGCTAAAATAAACCCATGTTCTCCTGTTATTTTGGAACAAACCCCATGTTAACTTCCAAACGTCCACTTCCAGGAAACTCGGTCAACATGGACTAATTCCATACATGTGACCCTTTAATGATGTTGACCCATGACTCGTTTGCTAATCATTGATCCATTTAAACAAAATCGGTACCCGACTTGACCCGTACTCGACTCGTAACATCAAGATTAACCCAACAGATAGAGGCCCATAGACAGTGTGATGATAATGATGTAAGCCCCCCAAAAAGACAGTCGTGCCACTGCCTAGTATGTGTCGAAGTAGTATGCAAAACACGTAGTGTGTGCACACGACTTGCCTGTGAATAGACAATACATGTAGAACATGTCAGGCATCGTGAACACTCGTCGCTCTTGTTACGTGTAGCGATGGACATGATCGCTGAATAATCGCATGTCGATGCCTATAAACCTCCCCAAGATCTTCATCCCTGCACCGTCCTCTAATCCATCAAACGTGCCTCCAACGGCAACACTAAAGCTAAAACATGCGGATGATAGAGGCCCATAGACAGTATGTGTCGTGCCACTGCCTGTGATAGTATGTGTCGAAGTAGTATGCAAAACACGTAGCGTGTGCACAGGAGAACATGTCAGGCAACATGAACCTCTCATCGCTCTTGCCACGTGTAGCGATGGACATGGCAATGCAACGATGGTTATATTGGTATAGGCCAACCCTTCTTCTCGAAGGCACCGTCACCAATCGTGGGCCACCAAGCCCTTGAATCGTTGTATGGGCCGCTACAAGCGCCGCCGTGTATAACGGTTGTACCATCTTCGACTCTGTGTATAACCCGGATTGTACCAAAAACTAGGGTAGCGACATATCCCATCGCTGCCCAAAAAGGAAAAATGATACCTCCGGAGGTGGCGAGACTGTTGGTAATCGAACATGCGAATCATAGGTTAGAATATAAAGAATTGAGAATCAAAGAACAATAACTTGCTTGTATTGAATGAAAAGTGATTGATTACAATTGACATACATGAACCCTATATATACTATACGAATAGATGCGATTGTAGAGACGTGTCTCTTCACGAACGGTTGCGATTCTTGAACTTGTGGATGAGATTGATGTTGAAGAGGTGTGTCTCTTGATCCTGCCTTGATACTGTTGCACATGAAGGGCTGCGACTCCAGGGATGTGTCGATCCCTTAAGGTGTAGGTTACAATCTTCCAAAGTGTCGCATCTAGTCCTCGTACTTTCTAACTAATATAATTACAACATAAACTAACTAACTACTAATTACAGAATGACCCCTATACCTATATTTAGTTTAAAAACATCAATACTCCCCCGTAAACTAAATATAGTTTAACAAAGGTCTTCAACTTGCTTGACTTGCAGTAGCATTGGTTCCTCTTCCAATGCGAGATTGGCTTCTTGCTGCGTGTCTTTCTCCTTTTCTTTCCACTTGGCGCAATCTTTTGCAAAATGACCAAGTTCTCCACAATCATAACATCTAAACTTGCTTTTTGTCTTGGTTTCTTGGACTCGTCTCTTTTCCACGTCCTCTTCCTCCTTTGAAAGATCCTTGTCCTTGACTTCTAACATGGTTTTGAACACCACGACCCTTTCCATGATGCAAACTTTCAAACTGATTATTTGTAGTTGCCAACATGAGTCCTCCTTGATTATTATCTTCTTGCTTGTCTTGACTTTTGAGACGTTCTTCTAAAGCTATTATTATTCCCACTGCTTCTTCAAATGGCATTTTGTCTATTTCTGAATATTGTTCAATATTTGCCACAATGGGTAGAAACTTCTTTGGAACGGAGATAAGTAATTTCCTTACAAGTTTCTTGTCTTTAATGGTGGTACCAAGAGTTTTAAATTTGGCTTTTTTACCACCCAACTTGCTTGCGAAACTACTTACTGTTTCGTGCTCATCCATCTTTAAAACTTCTAGTTAGCTCCTCAAAGTTTGTAGACGCACTTTCTGAACCATATCTGCTCCGAGATAACGAACTTTGATTGCATCTTATGCTTCCTTTGCTTTTTCGTATTGCGTAACTTGCATCAAAATATCTTCCGGTAGCGTTTGGAAGATAATTGCTTTCGTTGTGTGCGCCTTCTTTTCGTTTATCCCTTCCATTGAAACAACTGTTTCCCAAAGACTATATGCCTTCAAGATTGTTTCCATCATAACTGCCCATTGGGTGTAATTCGTCTCTTTCAATTTTGGACATTGAAAAGACACATTCCCTTGCTCGTGGAGTGACGTTGATCCACTTCCTTCTTTTTCTGTCATGCCTCCTTCCTTTCTCGCCTTGTGTTTCTTGCCTATCTTGCTTGTGATCGGATGATCCCTTTCTTGACCGTGTAGATCAAATTTCTTACTTAGTATTTGCGTCTAGCCAACTTGCTAACCAGATTCTTGCATTTCTGACCGACTTGCTAATCAGACTTTTTGTACCCTAACCCACTTGCTAATCAGGTTCTGACTGACTTGCTGATCAGATTCGTGCTAACTTGCTATTGCGAGTGAGATCAAAACAATCCAACCAACTTGCTAATTGGACTTAATTTTGATCGACCCGTTGTGCTTGCTTTTTCTTTCTTTGAATCGTGATGATTCAACGTGCTACTTGCTATTTTGAACCAACCGGTTCGGAACTTGCTATTTGAACCAGCAATCGGTTTGACTTGCTAGAACCGATACGGGTTGGATTTCTTGTACGTATTGTCTTTGATTCGAAAATTGATTTGCTTTATTTAAAAAAAACATGCTAATGATCCCTTTTTCAACGTACAAAAAACTTGATTTCTTTTTTTTCTTTTGAACATCAGTTCCACCCACAATTATTTTCTAGCCTTTTAATTTCCTTTTTCCTTTAAAAACATGTGCGTTTATCTAGTTTGAATTGATTTCAAACAAACAATATTGTATTATTTATCCCCATGTTCTTTACTCTTCCCAAGGCACCAATAAAACAAATTCTTTTCTTGTAGTTCGATTAAATCAAAAGAAAAAACGCACTTACGAAATCGAACACCATCGCTTGGTTCTTCATTGATAATGATTCTCCGATTCAATCAGCAAACGCAGATAATCGTTTCTTGCTCGTAATCTTGCACTGAGATTTTCCTTCTTGCTTCCTCTTGGATCTATTAACGTGGTGCTCTGATACAAGTGTTGGTAATCGAACATGCGAATCACAGGTTAGAATATAAAGAATTGAGAATCAAAGAACAATAACTTGCTTGTATTGAATGAAAAGTGATTGATTACAATTGACATACATGAACCCTATATATACTATACGAATAGATGCGATTGTAGAGACGCGTCTCTTCACGAACGGTTGCGATTCTTGAACTTATGGATGAGATTGATCTTGAAGAGGTGTGTCTCTTGATTCTACCTTGATACTGTCGCACATGAAGGGCTGTGACTCCAGGGATGTGTCGATCCCTTAAGGTGTAGGTTACAATCTTCCAAAGTGTCGCATCTAGTCCTCGTACTTTCTAACTAATCTAATTACAACATAAACTAACTAACTACTAATTACAGAACAACCCCTATACATATATTTAGTTTAAAAACATCAATAGGGACATCTGTCGCCTCTGGTTGTCCGGCCAAGCGTTGACTAAAGGTAAAGGTTGAGAGAAACTCAACTGTCATCTGTCAGAACGAGGGTTGAGACGCGAGCTCAAACAATCGGCTCCAGGGCGTATTGTGCCCAAGGATATCCCGCACCCTCTAGTCCTCCCCTAAAGTCTATAACATATCCCAGCCGAGCGCCTTTTGTGCACAGATCCTCATATAGCGTAACTTCTGAAATCGTCAGTCTGCGACGCTGCCCAACTAAAACTGTGTGTGTTCATGGTGAGCAAGATACCCCCCCTTCCCGCGACCATCACATCCTAGTCCTCATTTGAACTAGAAGACATGTCTGCAAAAACAAAAAAAAAAGATTGTGTGAAAATCTCGATAAACATGTTAATGTTGTTTTTAAATTCGAATTATAATTAAATAACCTCTTTTTAAATCAAATAACTTTTTTTTAAATAAAATAACTTTTAAACATGTAAATCTCGAGAAACGTGTAAAGCGGATATGTGCATAGATCCTCATATGACGTATCTTCTGAAATCGTCAGTCGGCGACGCTGCCCAACTAAAACTGTGTGTGCTCATGGTGAGCAAGATACACCCCATCCCCGCAATCATCACATCCTCGTCCTCATTTGAACTAGAAGACATGTCTGCAAGAACAAAAAAAATGAATGTGTGTAAATCTCGATAAATATGTTAATGTTGTTTTTAAATTCGAATTATAATCAAATAACCTCTTTTTAAATCAAATAATTTTTTTTAATTAAATAACTTTTAAACATGTAAATCTCAAGAAACGTGTAAAGCGGATATGTTTAAAACGCTTGAAACGTTCAAGTCTCAATAAACGTGTAAAATTTATTTTTTTAATTCGACTTACTATTTAAAACTTAATAACCTTTTGAAGTCGACTTATTATTTAATTCGATAAACTTTTAAACAATCAAGTCTCGATAAATGTGTAAATGTCACCATCTACCGCCACCATCACCACGTACCACCTATCACCATTGTTCGAACCACCACCTTCAAAACTCACCACCATCAAACCACCACCTTCAAAACCCACCACCGTAATCTCCACCATTGTCAAACCACCACCACG
This sequence comes from Helianthus tuberosus, assembly GCA_030545235.1. Taxonomy (NCBI): domain Eukaryota; kingdom Viridiplantae; phylum Streptophyta; class Magnoliopsida; order Asterales; family Asteraceae; genus Helianthus; species Helianthus tuberosus. The sequence goes on from CM060445.1 coordinate 113,191,513, forward strand.
TTCAAACCACCACCGTCAAACCATCACAGTTCAAACCACGACTCTCAAATCCACCACCACCACCAACGTTACAACTCACCTACGCCACGTATAGGTGTGTGATTGGCGGGTTGTTAAATGCGCCTGACAGATTTGAACTCTATACACCACGTATAACGCTATATGTGGTGTATTGTGGGTATCTAAATACAATCATCCTTATATAAAACTTGTAGGAGTAAACTCATGTGTTGTGGTGGGCCGAAATTTGGTCAAAGATATGCATATTAAAGATTCCAAGGGTGTTATAGACGCTCTTGAGTCCAACTTTGTCAATTTGTGGTTATAGTATAGCTTTAAACACATGGTATTACAAAAATTCAAGTGGGAAAATTCAAGGCCGTTTTCTATTACACAGTTATGAAACAACAATAAAATTTTCCTTACGGATTTAATTTTATGGAGAACAAATGTGAAGGAAAAATATAGCATTCTTTTGTATAATGTTTTATAGGGATGGTATACAACTAAAAATGACAGACATGGTTTTGTTATCTCTTGATACTATCTTAGTTGTTATTATTTATACTATCTATGCATTGATATGGTCATAATAACATATATTTGTTTTAGTTAGATTTTGTATTTGATAGGCTACTGATGACGGGGTAGTCGAGTGAAGATACATATTCGAGTCCGGACCTCCCCACAAGGGACGGACCCGATCATTAACACCGAACATTCTTTAAACCTCCATACCACACATGCCGAGACCGGACCTCTGAACAAGTGCGTCTGGACGGATGACGTCATCTCAGTTGACTAGTATAAATACCCATTCAAGTACAAGGACAAGTACGCTTTTCTGAACCTTCATCCCACTTTCTCTCTCTAATTTCTCTCTCTATCAAATACTTATCCTCACGCCGGAGGGTGGTCGCAGAGGGGCCCTCCCATCTCTGCGGTGAGCCTAACGGTTTTCTCTTTTGCAGGTTCAAGTCCTTAATCTCTCCAAGGTCCAAACTCGATTTACAGGCTCCGGCCTTCCTTGAATTTTGGATTTTCAATTGGCGCCATCCGATTTCAAAGCTCACAGTCATTCACTTTGTGAATTTCTTGAGCAACGAAACAACTGATCTATGGTGGCCTCGGGTTCTCTGAATTTGGGATCCATTGCGGCTAGTGTGCAAACTACAGCTCCAGCAATTGTTGCTTCCATGGTTTCAGCTCCTTTGAGCTCGGGGCCAGGAACAACTCTACCATTCATTTTGATGCCAACTTCACAGGCATCAGAGTTCGATGCGGGGTTTCTCTCCAAAAATGCTAGTCTCTTATGACGGCTAAAGGCTCAACAGGCTAGAGATGAACAGATCCTTGGTTTACGAACTAGGCTCTTTCACGATGAAACTCCGGTCTCTTCCGGACCATCTCCAGCAATCATGATACGCACCGAGCCTCAAGTAGAAGTGGTCAATGACCCAGAGCTCACAAAGCCATATCATCCGGTATCTATGACGGCTAAATCTAAATTCAGTGCTCGTATTGTCCATGCCAAACTTCCTCCAAAGCTTAAAATGGCAACCACAGTAAAGAAATATGATGGCACAACAGACCCAGACGATCACATGTTTGATTTCGATGGAGTCGCACGTGTCGAGCAATGGCCGATGCCGGCCTGGTGTTTTATGTTTGCACAAACGTTAACTGGAGCAGCACGAGTGTGGTTCGATGCGTTAAATGAGGGAGAAATAAATGATTTCGAAGAATTCCGGAGGTTATTTCTCCAAAACTTCAGTCAACAGAGGCACTACTCCAAAGAAATAACCGAAGTACACAACATCCGGAGGAAAGACGGAGAGTCTCTGGATAGTTTCATAGACCGTTTCATTCGAGAAAGCATGCAGATCAGCGGGGTGGTCGACCAACTGAGGATCTCCGGCTTCTGTCATGGGGTCCGGAATAACAGTTGGTAGAAAAATTACATGAAAACCTCCCGAAAACAATGGAAGTGCTAAGGGAACGTGCCCGAGCCTTCGCTCGCGGGAAGAATGCTTGCAATCCGGTAGTCGAGGTAGATAAAAAAATGTCCTCATGGAAAAAGAATGGAGGATCCGTGTTTGATAAAGCTTCATCTGGAAATAGGGGACGAACGCACCCTTATAGTAGAAATGACCGATCTCAGCGAGGAAGGAGTTCTGGTTTAAGGTTTTATAATCTGTCGGACCTCTCCAAAACCCCTAGTGAAATCCTCAGTGTTGAAGGGGCAAGCTTCCCCGCACCTCCGAAGCTCCGGAACCCAGGAGACAAGAACTCCAAGAAGTACTGTGACTATCACCGAGCACGAGGCCACAACACGGATGACTATTGGTCCTTAAAGCAAGAGATCGAGAAAGCAGTTCGCTTCGGTAAACTTTCACACCTGGTGAAAGAAGTAACAGAAGACAAACCCTCTGGCACTCCGGTAGATAATCCAAACAATCAGTCTGCCATCTGCATGATAAGAAAGATGAATGATCAAGGCATCAAGCGGACCAATCATCATTTGGCCGCATGGATGCATCAGCCAATCGCCTTTCCACCCATAACTCCGGAAGGAGTCAAGGACGGACCAATCATCGTATCTGCGGTTATTGCAGGTCACAAGGTCCGAACGATTTATGTTGACAGCAGAAGTGCCTCCGAGATCATGTATCAATAATGATTTCAGTAGCTAACCCCACAAACCAAAGCAAAACTGATTCAAGTATCTATGCCGTTGGTAAGTTTCTCCGGAGAAGTAGTTCAACCAATCGGGCAGATCACTCTACTGACCACGTTGGGTACTGGAAGATTGGCTAGAATTGTAAATTTAACATACTTGGTGGTTGGTGCAAGATCAGTACATAATGTCATACTGGGAAGACCAGGAATGTATGCATTCGGTATTATCAGTTCCACCATTCATGGGTCGTTGAAATTTCCCACCGAAGCCAGTGTGGCAACCTTGCACTCCGAGTCTACCATGTGCGTCACCAAAATACGACAAAGCATAGGAAGTAATACACAACCTCCGGCTCTACTTACGGAAGAATGGGCTATCCATCCGGATTTTCCGGAACAAAAGATCGTTATCGGAGCTCAACTTCCGGAACGAACCAAAAGACGGCTGTGGAAATTACTGTCCAGCTCCCTTGATGTGTTCGCTTGGCAAACCTCCTATATGGTTGGAGTCCCTCGCATTTTGGCCGAGCACAAGTTGAAAGTATCGCATGCAGTCAAGCCCGTCGCCCAAAGAAAGAGAAATATGGCACCAGCTCGTCACAGAGCCATTGCTGAAGACGTACGAAAACTTTTAAGTGCCGGAATTATCAGGGAAGTATGGTATCAAACTTGGGTCTCCAATCCGGTAATGGTCACTAAAAAAGATAATACCTGGAGAATGTGCGTCGGTTTCTCCGACCTCAACAACGCATGTCCAAAAGACTGCTACCCCTTCCAGAGATCGACTTAAAAATTGACTCCTTAGCAAGCTTTCACCTCAAATGTTTTTTGGACGCATATAAGGGGTACCATCAGATACAAATGGCTCTGGAAGATGAAGACAACATTCGTAACAAATGAAGGTCTCTATTGCTATACTAAGATACCGTTCGGATTAAAAAATGCTGGGGCTACCTATCAAAGGTTGATGGATAAAGTGTTTAAGGGGAAAATCAGAAGGAACTTAGAAATCTACGTGGATGATCTAGTCATCAAGAGTGCAGCCGAAGATAACATGATCGATGACATACTCGAAACCTTCACCAGGCTTCGCAGTATCAATCTCAAGTTAAATCCCAAAAAATGTTCATTCGGCCTAGAGGAAGGAAAATTTTTAGGGGTATGGATAACTCAGTCCGGTATTCAAGCTCATCCGGATAAGGTCCAAGCCGTAGTTACAATGCAGCCTCCGAAAACAGTAAAAGAAATTAATCTCTAAACGGCAAGCTGGTGGCACTGCACTGTTTCATTTCCAAGGCCGCTGACCTCACCATTCCTTTCATGAATGTCTTAAAAAGGAGCACCGGAAAGGGTCAAATCGAATGGACAACAGAAGCTGATTCCGCCTTTCAAAAGTTAAAAGTTTGTCTTGGGTCTTTACCTACCTTGACCGCGCCAGTAACAGGTGAAATGGTCACCATATATCTCTCCGCCTCTCATTTCGCCATCAGTGCGGTACTCGTGGTGCACCGAAATCAAGCACAAATTCCGGTCTACTACGTAAGTCGCGTCTTAAAAGATTACGAAACCAGATATCCGATGATAGAAAAATTGGCACTCGCTTTGGTACACGCATCAAGGCGCCTCCGAAGGTATTTTTAGGCCTTCAACATAGAAGTGCAAACCAATCTCCAAATCCAGCAGATCCTAAGAAAGCCAGAGGTCTCCGGACGTCTTACCAAGTGGGCTATAGAACTTAGTGCTTTAGACATAACTTACCGAACAAGAGGTCCGGTGAAAGGCCAAGCAGTAGCGGATTTCCTCACTGAAGTGCCCACCGGAGAAAGTGCTAAAGAAAAGCCCGTCCTCCAGAAAGTCTGGAATTTGTATACAGATGGAGCTTCTAGTAAGGAAGGGTCAGGAGCAAGTTTAATTTTGATAGATTCAAAAGGGATAGGGTACACCTACGCTCTGCGCTTTGAATTCAAGACATCAAACAATGAAGCGGAGTACGAGGCGCTCTTAGACGGACTCCAGACTGCAGCAAAAGCCGGTGCTAGCTCCGTCTTGGCTCATGTTGATTCATTATTGGTCGCTAATCAAGTTAACGGAGAGTATGAGGCGCGGGAAGAAAACATGATTCAGTACATGAATCAAGTAAGCAGTCTAACGGCCACGTTCGATTCATGCAAAGTAGTCCACATTCCGAGGAGCAAGAACAAAAAAGTCGATGCTTTGAGCAAATTGGCATCAGTCACATTCTGCCATTTATCCAAAGAAGTTTTAGTCGAAACCTTGCAAGCTCCGGCCATCAGTCAGGGGGAAGCGGTAATGTCGATCACCATTCAGGAAAAGTCATGGATGACACCAATTCTGGATTATCTGGAAAATGGTACACTCCTAGAAGATAAAGCTTAAGCACAAAAGATAAGGGTCAAAGCGCTTCAGTACCAAATTCATGACGGAAAGCTTTACCGAAATACTTTCTTAGGTCCGCTCCTGAGATGTATAACGCTGGAAGAAGCCAGCTATGTTATCAAAGAAATTCATTGGGGAATCTGTGGCATACACTCCGGGCCAAGGATGGTCATAGCCATGGTAATGAACACCGGATAATTATGGCCGGGTATGCACCAAAGCGCCGTTAATGAGTTACAAGCATGTGAAGATTGTCAGCGTCATGCCCCGGTCAGTCATCGAGCGAAAAATAGCCTCGTACCTGTAACCTCGGCCTGGCCTTTTCAAAAATGGGGAATTAACACCGTCTGTCCTTTCCTCGTCTCCACCGGAGGTGTAAGGTTCCTGTTAGTCGCAAGTGATTACTTTACCAAGTGGATCGAAGCTAAACCCCAGCGAACCATCACCGGCGATCAAATACTCCGGTTCGTATGGGAAAACATTGTGTGTCGATATGGAATGCCACTATGCATCGTGAGTGACAACGGAAAGCAATTCTCTGAAAAACCGTTCAAAACCTGGTGTGAAAAAAATGCACATTGAACAGAGCTTCGCTTCGGTTGCTCATCCCCTGGCTAACGGACAGGTTGAAAGAGCCAACCGAAGCATAGTGGAAGGCATCAAGAAACGTTTGGGCAAGGAAGGAGTCTCTTGGGCAGACGAGCTTCCGCATGTCCAATGGGCGCACCAGACGATTCCAAAGACAAGTACAAGGGAAACTCCCTTCAGTTTGACCTACGGCTCGGAGGCAGTCATTCCCGCCGAAGTTGGTATCCCCACTCACTGCATGATGCAAAGTCAAGAGGAGAATGAGCATCAACTCCGTCTAAACCTTGACCTAGCTGAAGAACGAAGAGAGCTTGCAGCCATCAGAGAGGCTAAGTATAAAAAAGAGTTGGAAAAGCATTACAAATCTAAGGTCAAAGAGGTCCGTTTTAAAGAAGGGGACTATGTCATGCGAAGGAACGATGCTAGCTTAGCCAAAGGAACATGGAAGATGGCCCCAAAATGGGAGGGACCCTACATAGTCAAAACATCCGGAAGAAACGGAGCTTATACGCTCGTCAAGATGGATGGAACTCCCGTTCCCCGTACCTAGAATGGGATGCGCCTTAAAAGTTTCTTCCTATGAAGTACTTAGGTCGTGGAAAAGTTTTGAATAAAGTTTGTAACATGGAGTGTATTACCCGCATCTTTCTATTTTTCATGTAATGCGGAGGGTATTGCCCGCACCTTTCTCTATTTTTATTTCCAATGTACTGCGAAGGGTAATGCCCGCACCTCTTTTACGTTTTTACCAAAAGTTTGTAACAACCGGAGGGATATACCCCGGAGTATTTTAAGATAAATAGAACGCACGTACTTTCTATCATTTAAGTTGCAACATAAAAATAGTCATCGGCCGAACTTAGGGATGTAAACCCTAAAAAGTAAGGATGGATTGGCATTTGTCCGTCTTTTTTACTTTCATTAAGAAATTATCCTAAGTATAAAAAAAGATGGATCTGCGTATAAGCAAGAACGTTCTAAAAAATTAAAATACAATCATAAAAAGCATGGACGCATGTAAGCAAAATGATTGCATCAAAATAACCGGACCAAAAAGGTTACTTAAACCATTCATAGGATAATTGTCAAAGTATACAAACGATAAAAACATATCATTACAAGATTTGGAACAAAGTAAGGTGCATATCCCAAGTTACTAGATATGTCCACCTTCAAAAATTCATTATCTAAATTGTACGGAGGTTCATACCCCAAAGAACCGGGCATGTCAACCTCAACCTTTCGCTGAAGATTCCCCGGCAAAGAATAAGGCATCCTTGATCTTCAAAAGCGGCTCATTCACGAGGTTTGGCAAATAATTTACCACCGGAAAGGTCAGGGAATCAAAGCAAGCAATGGCCGTGTTAAGCTTAGCCTCTGCATTCCGGTTGATCAGGGGAACGTCTCCGTAAGGAGTCTTCTTCTTGAGTGCATGAATGTATCCACCCTGAACCCTGGAATTAACACCTATAGTGCTCATGGCGTTATTAACTGCAGCAATGGCCATGGTCATCTCCGGACCTTTGAGAATATTCTTGGCCAGCAGTTGAGGCCCCTCCGTCAGAAGCCATGCCTTGGTCGCCTGCAGGTCCTCCATCTTCTGAGCTAGATCAGGATTCTCTAACTTCAGCTCTTCAATTTCAGCTTTATGATGCTCCTTCATTTTGTCCATCCGAGCCTTTAAGTCGGCTTCTCCTGTTTTGTGGGCATTACGTTATGATAAAGAAGTAAAGAACGGACCTGCCAGCATTCTTTCATAAGCCGGCTGGGCATTAGAAACCGCTTCTTCTATCTTCATCAAAACTTCCTTGTGCTCCTTGTCCTTCTCCTTTGAAGACTCCGTAAAACTTTTCAGTTCAGCGGCAATCTTGTCTCGTTCCTACGAAGCAGATGCAGCCGCAGCCTGGGAAGATTGATTCTGAGTAATCAAAGACTTCACTTTCTCTTGTTGAGCCTGTAAGTCTTGGGAGAGTTGGTTAAGCTTTTTCTCGGTATTCAGAGTATGTTGTATCTTGCCAAAGCGATGGTTTCTCTCTCCAAGTCCTCCTTCACCGATTCTGCTTCAACCCACCTGCGATACAACTTGGTTATGTAGACATTTGACTGAGCTTGATTAAGCAGTACCGCAGCTCCCAGGTCTTTACCCTTCATCCTCCTGCTTCGGGAATGGTCTAGCGGAGTGTTAATGTTAAACAAAAACATCCTTGCAGTTAGCTCATCCATCACCGAATCCTTGTTTCTAATATCCCATTCCGAAACAAACTTATCATCGGCAGTAGCCGGATCAATCTCCATGTCATCCGAAAAAATATCTGCATATCAAAAGAAGGACATCACTTCGGGTCCAAACCAGGATGGGGGAAGAGATGACACTTGGTCTTCCTCATCATCAAGGAAACAGTCCGGACTCAAAGAAGAGTCCAAGATAGTACCTGAAAAAGTCACCGCCTTGGCATCACCCTGGATCTTCCCTTCGTCCTTATTTGTAATCACCAGATTTTCAACTTCCATATTCTCAGTTTCGTTTATCGGGAGATAACCATCGGGGGAGGTAGGAGTCGGAGCTGAGCGAGCCAGAGCAACTTCCTCCCTGGATGATTTCCTGCCAGAAAGATGTTCATTTAAGTTGGTCAGGATGTTATCACTAGAATGGGAAGAGCTCTTCTTAGCTTTCTTTATCAATTTGGGTATAGGAAGGGAGGTAGACGAACGAACTTGAGGAGCATTAGTCTTACGCTTCCGAATAAGCCCTTTAGGCTTAGTAATCAGAGAAACACCCTTACCTTTGATTGAAGCACTCGAGGGATGATATAGCAAGGCTTGGTCCAACTCTCTAACCTCCGGGTCACTATCAACACCTTCACCATCAGGATCGGTCCGAACCTAAGCAACAGACGACCCGGTAGCATCTCCTTTGGACCCCGAGCCAACAGAAACGGTCCTAGCAATAGGAGCCTTAGAAGTGATAGGTTCAGCCCGCGGATGAATTTCCTGAGCGGAAGAAGAAGTCTGCTTCAAAAGGGGCACTTCGCCCTCGACCAACTCATCAAAATTGAAATCTAGGGTATTAAAGTTCGAAACCTTCAATGCATCCCTGAGTGACATCTCGTCCCCTACAGAATTATAGAAAATAAGTTAGAGATAAGAAAGAAAAAGAATAAATGCCGAAGGGATGCAAGAGGCCGGGAAACTTACTTTCACCCTTCTTGCGGATCACTGGCCACTCTCTATCCCCTCGGCCCCAAGAAAAACAGACCCGGCCCAGTAAGAGAAAGTGATCGGGAAGGGGATGAATAGGAGATTGGTTATTAATCAGGGCCTGAGCCAGCTGATGGTCAAAAAGAAAATCCTCACCGTAATCGAAGGACATAGACTGATCCTTAAATCTCCACACCATCTCCACCGGAAGACAGCGATCATCCAGCCAAAAAAAGTTATCCTTCCAATTCTTAAGGCTGGATCTCTCATCTCCGGAGGGACTAGGAATACCCTTCCGATGGGTGAATGTGTACCAATCGCCGGCAGTTATAAACTCATAAAAATATCTAAAAACATTCATGTCCGGTTTCTGGTCCAAGGCCCTGCAGGAAACCTCAATGTGATTTATCCGGCTTAACCCGAACGGGTTCACCTGACAAAGGTGAACCCGGAAAAACCGAAGGACCCTAATCAGAAATTTCGGAAAAATGACCCGATAATTTGAAAAATTACACACTCGGATATACATAGGGAATTTCCCCTGACGAAACAGATATATGGTTTCATCTTTCGAAGGAAAAACCGGATGGAGATCTAGGGGGATTCTATAATCCCTGACAAACTTATCCAACTGACGTTGGGTAAGAATACTAACGATCTTTGAGAGGTTATCTTTTTAGGAGCCATGACCGGACTGTAAAAAGTCTACGCACCTTGTAGAAGAAGAAGGACTGAAGATGAGATGGAAAAGAGGATAACAGCAAGAGGGGAGATCGAGAGGGTAAAAATGAAAGTGAAATGTGAAAAATACCTTATATAGAGGTAATTAAGGTGGTTTAACAACTGGCTAGTCACATCAACCATCACGTCGCGCCGATTACGGTTCCCCGGACGAGAAATGATATCTTGACCGGTCGGTGACTGACGCTCAAACTCGTTTACCTCACCCATGCCATGTCAGCTCCACAAAAACATCGCCACGTCATCTGTCCAAAGAACTTAGCTAAACATTTTATCAAGTCCTCAACCAGCACTTGATAAACTGGAGGACTTGAAGATACATATTCGAGTCCGAACCTCCCCACAAGGGACGGACCGAATCATTAACACCGAACATTCTGTAAACCTCCATACCACACATGCCGAGACCGGACCTCTGAACAAGTGCGTCTGGACGGATGACGTCATCTCAGTTGACTAGTATAAATACCCATTCAAGTACAAGGCTAAGTACGCTTTTCTGAACCTTCATCCCACTTTCTCTCTCTAATTTCTCTCTCTATCAAATACTTATCCTCACGCCGGAGGGTGGTCGCAGAGAGGCCCTCCTATCTCTGCGGCGAGCCTAACGGTTTTCTCTTTTGTCGGTTCAAGTCCTTAATCTCTCCAAGGTCCAAACTCGATTTACTGGCTCTTTCCTTCCTTGAATTTTGGATCTTCACCCAGATCTTGCTAAATGACTAAAACCTACAATAGCTTAAAGGGTTAAATGGTTAAAAGGTTCATAACCCGGAAACTATGGTGAACAGCAAAAAGAACATGTACAGTGATCAGCCACCTCATTGATTACTTGTAAGCTCTCCCACAGCCGCAAAGCAAAGTATGTGCACAGGGAACCCTCTTTTATCCACAGGTCCGAACATTTTAACCCCTAAAAAGGTAAGTTCCTCACTACAAGCCAGATTCACTAGTCAAAGGTTTCTCCTTTGAGAAACCTCTTTCCCTATAAAACGCAGGCCATGACAAACATGCAAGACATTCCAGGATCAGCAGAGCTTATCCTAACTATCTGATTCTTCTTCTCCCTCTCGAGAACTAGCTTCATGCTTATTTCTCTACTTCACTTCAAATAATACAACTTCTCCAACGATTACATTCTGGGCTGGTTTATTATCATCTCAGAATTCAAGAAGAACAACAACAATACTAGTGAACCTCTCTCCACGTCTTGCAAACGTGGGAGGACCCCACGACCGGCATTAGGCAAAGTGGAACCCTTGAACCCTTCTGTCTGACCAGACTAATCACTATCCTTGGTCTTGTATTTGTTGTAGCAACAAGTTGGCGTGCACCGTGGGGCTACGCCGCTTATTTTTCTCAAAAGACCAGTAGTGTAGCTCCATTTCCTCCAAAATCATCATGTCGGAAAGTGAATGTAACACCCGTCTAAATTTCTACTCGAATTTATCAATAATTCATAAGATTTTATATAAAAGATGACCCATTTAAAACACAAGTTCCAAAAGTAAGGTTCTAAGGTAACAAACATTAGTCAACTACCAACTAATTCAAACATTCATGAGATGTTTTGCAATTTAGTTACATCATAAGCATTCTCTAAGCAAAGTTAATTTACGCGGAAGCTTCAAAAGTTCATGTTCGGTTCTTCGAAAACTTGCTTGACCACCGTCCGTCTTTCTTGAATACCTAAAAACTGAAATGTTTACATTAAACATTAGTATCAGAATACTTAGAAATGATCCTTAATCGAAACTACGATCAAAGTGGATTCGATTAGCTATGATTATACAAAAATTACAAAAGAATTCCAGGCTCTACCTTAACTTACGGTTCCTACCGTAAGTTACGGTAGTCACTTTAAAATTCTGGTCCACCGTAACTCAGAAGAAATCCACCGTAAGGCTTTGGCCTCTACCGTAAGTTACGGTGGTACCGTAACTTACGGTAGCCTCTGCAAATGTATGTTTTGACTGATTTGTTGGTTTTGCTCAAACAAATTTCTCGGATCTTTCATTCTAACAAACCAAAATACTAAATTCTTGTAATTTGATATGTCAATTATCAATCGATAAACAAAGACAATCAATCATATTACGAAGCTATACCCATGCTTTATTTGATTATTCGACCCGTTTGGCTCATCTATGGAATCCTCCAATATGATGACTACCAACGAGATTTTATAAATCCTTGACCTATTATTCAGTTTGGCGAACACCATCGCTTTTAAAGTTTACACACCTCTATTCTTCAATACGACTATACATAAATTAACAAGTTTCACTTAATGTAACGGGTCAAGTTACATACCTTCAAAGTAAGCACTTCAAACGCGATTCGCCACCTGCTTGTCCGCTTGACGCTCCTGCGTCCTTTCCTATAGAGTCCATTTATATCATGTTTAGAACTCCCTTTAAACCATATATCGTGTAATACACCGAAACATCAAAATTATGCGTTTCAACTTTGAATTTCAGTTTTAAGCCTTCTTTGAGGCATTTTCACAAACACTATAAAGGCAGAATTTTATATCTTTCATATTCAAGTTCATAGCTTGATATTTAGCTAAACTTAACATCAATAAAGCTTTCATATAGCATTTAAACATCATACTTTTCTGAAATCACTTTCTATGATCAAATTACACTAGAATAATCATTCTAAACCCTAGTGTTCATCATTATCTTGTAAAACCCATAACCCACTTTCAATGTGTTCATGGATTTTCCTGAATTTGGACATGATTTCACATGTAGTTGTCTAGGTTTTACTTCTAGACACTATATCATCCCTAATCTAACTAGATCACAAACATGCATCGTCAAATTTTGAATCTCCCAAATTCACAAGAATTTCTAACAGAGAATTTTCATAGAATTTTACATACCTTACAACCCCCTTGTGATGGGGATCATGAATCTATGCTCGATTTTCGTTTTGGACTGAGTTTGATCCTTCAATTTAGGGATTTTGTGAAACTTAGGGTTTTGGAGAAGCTTGGTCGCCCCCCTTGTTCCTGGTCGATCACCGTACTCAATTTTGAGTAGCTGTTTTAATGAAAATGTTTTTATTAAAATTACTTTCAAGTTTAACACTTTTGGTCCCTCTAGTTTCTTTTACTTTCTTTCTATGTCTTAAACTATTCATAAGTAATAAACTAACTAGGTTAGTGTCATTACCAATTAGATTATTTTACTAATTTATTCACAACTTAATCGCAAATTTAAAAATTTGTATTTTCGGGATGTTACAAGTCCACCCCCCTTAAAAGGGTTTCGTCCCCGAAACCAAAGCACGTACCGAATAACGTAGGGTAGAGACATCGCATCTCTTCTTCGGACTCCCATGTAGTGTCCGAGCCTTTCCTGTGCTCCCACTTGATCTTGACTTGATCGATTTGTTTGTTTCGTAAGTGCTTGACCTTTCGATCTAAAATCTCCACTGGTCTTACCGCATAATTCAAACTATTATCCACTTCGATATCATCGTAATGAATATAAGTTGTCTCATCCGCTAAACATTTCCGAAGGTGTGACATATGAAATGTGCTATGAATTCCGCTTACTTCCTCCGGTAGTTCAAGGCGGTAAGCTACCTTTCCTACCCTTTCTATAATCGCAAACGGCCCGATAAACCTCGGGCTTAATTTTTCTCTTTTTCTAAACCTGACAACACCCTTCCATGGAGATACTTTGAGCATGACTTTGTCACCAACCTGGAATTCGATTGGCCTCTTCCTTTTGTCAGCATACGCCTTTTGTCTATCTTGAGCCGCTTTCAAGTGTGCCCGGACCACATCAATCTTTTCATTAGTGGCTCGTACTATATCTTGGTGGGCAAGTTCACGTGGGCCCACTTCACCCCAACATACCGGGGTTTGGCATTTCCTACCATAGAGCATTTCGTACGGTGCCATCTTAATACTAGCATGGTAGCTATTGTTATACGAAAACTCGACCAAGGGTAGGTAAATATCCCAACTTCCTCCAAAGTCGATTATACACGCCCGTAGCATGTCCTCCAATGTTTGTATTGTTCTTTCGCTCTGTCCATCTGTTTGAGGATGGTACGCAGTGCTAATGAACAATTTGGTTCCCATTTGCTCTTGGAAATCTCGCCAGAAGTTTGAAGTGAACCGGGTATCCCTATCGGACACGATGGATACCGGTACTCCATGACGTGCTATTATCTCATTAGTGTAAACTTCTGACATCTTTTCTGACGTATAAGTCTCACGAATCGGAATGAAGTGAGCACTTTTCGTCAATCTATCCACCACTACCTATATGGCATCGAAACCGCGGTTTGTCATTGGTAGTTTGGTTAATAGGTCCATCGTAATATGTTCCCATTTCCAAACCGGAATTTCCAACGGTTGAAGTTTACCGTATGGTTTTTGGTGCTCCGCCTTGACTTGTAAACATGTCAAGCACTTTTCCACATACTTCACCACATCTCTTTTCATTCCGGGCCACCAATAGTTTTGCTTTAAGTCGTTATACATTTTGGTCGCTCCCGGATGGATAGAATAACGGGACTTATGAGCTTCATCGAGTAGAAGCTTTTTAACTCCACATGTGTTAGGAACCCAAATTCTGTTGAAACGTGTTTTCAAACCGTGGTTGCCTACTTCGAGATCTTTAACTTGGCCAACAATCCTTTCCTTTCTCCAGTTTTTTGTTTTTACTGCTTCATCTTGTGCTTCTCGGATTCGTTCGAGTAAGCCTGAGGTCACAATGAGTTGTAATGATTGTACTCGTATCGGTACATAATCTGCCTTTCTGCTTAGGGCATCTGCCACCACGTTTGCCCTTCCGGGGTGATAGTGTATTTCACAGTCGAAATCTTTCACCGATTCTAACCATCGCCTTTGTCGCATATTTAACTCCTTCTGATTGAAGAAGTATTTCAAGCTCTTGTGATCGGTGAATATGGTGCACTTTACTCCATATAAGTAGTGCCTCTATATTTTTAATGCAAATACCACCGCAGCCAACTCGAGATCATGCGTGGGATATTTCTTCTCGTGTATCTTCAATTGCCTCGAGGCATAAGCTATAACTTTGCCCCGTTGCATCAAAACGCATCCGAGTCCCGATAGTGAAGCATCCGAATAAACCACCAAGTCTTCAACCCCGTCCGGCAAGGTTAGTACCGGAGCTCGAGTTAATTTCTCTTTTAGCGTTTGAAACGCTCTTTCTTGATCGACACCCCAAATGAACTTTTCTTCCTTCCGGGTCAGCTTTGTTAGCGGCAACGCAATCTTGGAGAAATCTTGAATGAATCTCCTATAGTATCCCGCAAGCCCTAAAAAGCTTCTAATTTCTGAAGGGTTCCTCGGGGAATTCCATTTCGACACAGCCTCGATCTTTGACGGATCTACCAATACTCCACCGGCACTTATGATGTGGCCGAGAAATTGCACTTCTCGTAGCCAAAAGGCACACTTAGAGAATTTCGCGTACAACCTCTCTCTTCTAAGTGTCTCTAACACCTCTTATAAGTGGTGTGCATGTTCAGCTTCACCTTTTGAATACACCAAAATATCATCGATAAAGACGATAACTGACTTATCCAACATTGGTTTGCAAACCCGGTTCATGAGGTCGATGAAAGCCGCGGGTGCATTTGTCAGCCCAAATGACATCACGAGGAATTCGTAATGTCCGTATCGCGCGCGGAAAGCCGTCTTCGGCACATCTTCCTCCTTGACCTTTAGTTGGTGATACCCCGATCTAAGGTCAATTTTTGAAAACCAGTTCGCACCTTGTAATTGGTCGAATAAATCATCTATCCTCGGAAGCGGGTATTGGTTCTTTACCGTGAGTTTGTTTAACTCCTGGTAATCGATACACATGTGCATGCTTCCGTCTTTCTTTTTCATGAACAGTACCGGTGCACCCCAAGGAGACACACTCGGCCTTATGAATCCTTTGTCAAGCAGGTCTTGAATTTGGGACATCAACTCTTGTAATTCCGACGGTGCGAGTCGGTACGGTGCTTTTGCTACGGGTTTTGCGCCCGGAATCAATTCGATTTCGAACCCTACTTCCCGTTCAGGCGGTACCCCCGGTAAATCCTCCGGAAACACATCTTCATAGTCTCGTACTACCAGTACATCTTCAATCGGACTCATTTGCGTATATCATGAATGCCTTGCATCATCGCTTCATGAGCTTGTGAGCTTTCAACATTGAGCATACTATGGGGTTGCCTCCTTTTTCGCCATAGATAGTGACGTGTTTCCCACTTAGAGATATTAGCTTTATCTCCTTAGGAAAACACACGACCTTCGCATGGTGCTGAGATAGCCAATCCATCCCAACGACTACTTGGAATTCCCCTATTGACATCGGGATTAGATCTATCAAGTATTCCTCATCGTCTATGTTTAATTTGCAGCTTCGACAAACGTCACAAACTATAAAACTTTTGTTGTCCCCTATTTCTACTTCTAAGGGAACAGATAATTTTGTCAATACAAATGAAGGATGTCGAATAAATCCATGCGAAATGAAGGATTTATTCGCACCCGTATCAAACTATACACGTGCTGGAATTGAGTTAATTGTGAATATACCTGAGACCACATCGGGTTCTATCTTTGCTTCAGCCGCGGTAAGTTGGAAGGACCTAGCCTTCGCTTTGGGAGCTTCTGCTGGAGACTCTTTTGTGTCTCTCTTTCCAACCAACTCGGGACATTCAGACTTTTTGTGGCCGGGTTGATAACATTTGTAACAAACGAAAACTTTTCCGGGACATAGTGATGCAGTGTGCCCCGTCTTCCCATATACCGGACACGGCTTGTCTTTGAAGCGGCACTCACCTTTGTGCCCCTTTCCACATACTTTGCAACTTGGCAACGCGCCTTTTGCCTCCACTTTCTTCCCCGATTCAGCAGTTCTAGCTTTCTTTGTAGGGCTTGGATTCACATCTTGTGCCCTTCGCTCACCCCTTTCAACTTGTTTCTTTAACTCGATTTCCCGCTCCCGGGCGGTGTTGATGATTTATGTGAGAGTTTCATATTTTGAGGGAGTTATAAACTCCCGGTATTCAGCACTCAACATGTTGTAATAGTAGTATATCTTCTGCTCTTCAGTGGTGACTAACTCGTCACAAAATCTCAGCTTATCCATGAAGATGCCCGTGATCTTATCAATTGATTCTCCCTTTTGTCTTAACTGGATAAATTCCTCTTTGATCCTATTGATAACTGCTTTGGGACTATGGTGTTTAAGGAACGGCACCTTAAACTCATCCCAAGTCATGACCCTTGCCGCTTCGGCTCCCATTTCCTTCTTTTTATTGTCCCACCAATCTTTGGCTTGACTCCTCAATTGACCCGTTCCGTAAGCAACAAAGTCACCTACGTCACAGTGGGTTCGTTCAAACACTCCTTCGACGTCACTTATCCACCTTTGGCAGATTATCGGGTTAACTTCCCCGTTATAGATTGGCGGTTTGCACACCATAAATTCTTTATATGAGCACCCTTTACGTTCTCCCGTTTTATCTTTCATAAGGTTGACACTATCCTCCAACCTTTTAACTCGCTCTTCGACGAGCGATAACACCGTGCTTTAAATTTTGTCTATAAACCCGGATAGACTACCTTCGATTGCCTTCCCTACTTCTTCGGCAATTATCTCTTTCATTTGTTCGGTGCTTGTTTGCACCGGATTGTCATCGTTTCCATCAGACATCTTGAAACTGAAATGTTTACATTTAAACGTTAAACATTTCATTTATAGCATTGCTTCATTTGTTTCGGTTTAGCCAAGTTCCTAAGTTGCTTTAACCGTTCACATTTAATGCACTTTCCGGGTTTGAGTGTGTTAACACGCTCTTCCCATGCATCTCAATTCATTTCTCATTTCTTACATAAGACATAATTTATTAACATAATAAGTTAATTCTTACCGGACGATCGATCAAGCTTGAACCGAACACTTTATTGATAACCTTAAGCTCTGATTACGAACAACACCCGTCTAAATTTCTACTCGAATTTATCAATAATTCATAAGATTTTATATAAAAGATGACCCATTTAAAACACAAGTTCCAAAAGTAAGGTTCTAAGGTAACAAACATTAGTCAAATACCAACTAATTCAAACATTCATGAGATGTTTTGCAATTTAGTTACATCATAAGCATTGTCTAAGCAAAGTTAATTTACGCGGAAGCTTCAAAAGTTCATGTTCGGTTCTTCGAAAACTTGCTTGACCGCCGTCCGTCTTTCTTGAATACCTAAAAACTGAAATGTTTACATTAAACATTAGTATCAGAATACTTAGAAATGATCCTTAATCGAAACTATGATCAAAGTGGATTCGATTAGCTATGATTATACAAAAATTACAAAAGAATTCCAGGCTCTACCGTAACTTACAGTTCCTACCGTAAGTTACGGTAGTCACTTTACAATTCTGGTCCACCGTAACTCAGAAGAAATCCACCGTAAGGCTTTGGCCTCTACCGTAAGTTACGGTGGTACCGTAACTTACGGTAGCCTCTGCAAATGTATGTTTTGACTGATTTGTTGGTTTTGCCCAAACAAATTTCTCGGATCTTTCATTCTAACAAACCAAAATACTAAATTCTTGTAATTTGATATGTCAATTATCAATCGATAAACAAAGACAATCAATCATATTACGAAGCAATACCCATGCTTTATTTGATTATTCGACCCGTTTGGCTCATCTATGGAATCCTCCGATATGATGACTACCTGTTGGTGCACTGAATGTCTATTGACTATGTCTTATCAAGTCTTATGTCTAGATAGAATGAATGAACACACAATAGGTTAGAAATAGGTTTTACATGTTATATGGGGTGTTTCGCTTGAAGGTGATACATGTGCAGTTCAAGCGAAACCCATCCATATCATGCAGGTTCGCTTGAAACTGACCTGTTCAAGCGAAACCTATTCACTTGTCATGTTCAAGCGAAACCTAGGGCCTATATATAGGTGTGTGTGTCATTTGAAGCGAGACATGTATGGTGTTTGTGTGTGAGTCGAGGTGCTGCCGAAATTTTGTTAGAAATTTATTGTAAAGACTCAGAATTGATTAATAGAGGAAGAATTGAAAGGAATAAAGCTGTTATGACTTAGTTTACTCTGTTTCCGCCTTTGTAAACCAAGATGAACTGCTTTAACTGACTTTTAGGGTCACGGAACCGATCCAACACTACCAACGAGATTTTATAAATCCTTGACCTATTATTCAGTTTGGCGAACACCATCGCTTTTAAAGTTTACACACCTCTATTCTTCAATACGACTATACATAAATTAACAAGTTTCACTTAACGTAACGGGTCAAGTTACATACCTTCAAAGTAAGCCCTTCAAACGCGATTCGCCACCTGCTTGTCCACTTGACGCTCCTGCGTCCTTTCCTATAGAGTCCATTTATATCATGTTTAGAACTCCCTTTAAACCATATATCGTGTAATACACCGAAACATCAAAATTATGCGTTTCAACTTTGAATTTCAGTTTTAAGCCTTCTTTGAGGCATTTTCACAAACACTATAAAGGCAGAATTTTATATCTTTCATATTCAAGTTCATAGCTTGCTATTTAGCTAAACTTAACATCAATAAAGCTTTCATATAACATTTAAACATCATACTTTTTCTGAAATCACTTTCTATGATCAAATTACACTAGAATAATCATTCTAAACCCTAGTGTTCATCATTATCTTGTAAAACACATAACCCACCTTCAATGTGTTCATGGAATTTCCTGAATTTGGACATGATTTCACATGTAGTTGTCTAGGTTTTACTTCTAGACACTATACCATCCCTAATCTAACTAGATCACAAACATACATCATCAAATTTTGAATCTCCCAAATTCACAAGAATTTCAAACAGAGAATTTTCATAGAATTTTACATACCTTACAACCCCCTTATGATGGGGATCATGAATCTATGCTCGATTTTCGTTTTGGACTGAGTTTGATCCTTCAATTTAGGGATTTTGTGAAACTTAGGGTTTTGGAGAAGCTTGGTCGCCCCCCTTGTTCCTGGTCGATCACCGTACTCAATTTTGAGTAGGTGTTTTAATGAAAATGTTTTTATTAAAATTACTTTCAAGTATAACACTTTTGGTCCCTCTAGTTTCTTTTACTTTCTTTCTATGTCTTAAACTATTCATAAGTAATAAACTAACTAGGTTAGTGTCATTACCAATTAGATTATTTTACTAATTTATTCACAACTTAATTGCAAATTTAAAAATTTGTATTTTGGGGATGTTACAGTGAATCTCCCAGTGAAGTTAATCAAGTGTCATGAACTCCGACCAGGGGTTCTTCTCCTCAAGTCGGTGTCATGAACACTCCGGAACGTGTCGATTTGACACCGGAGGGAGTAGCTCGACATTTCTCACAACTAAGATCTTTTCTCAACCAACACATGATCCAAGAAAGAGAAAAAGGAGTGAGAATAAGGCTAGATTATGACGAGCCTGAACCCTCACTATCACCCGGTCCACCACCTCCTCCTTTCACCAGCTCACGACCAAGTACTTCTCAGTTTGAAGTTGGTCCAAGTATGACAAGCCAACCATTCAACCCTACCCCTCATGCTTTTGGGAGGCTAAGTCCAACGACTTTCCCATTATTTACTTCACAACCAGCTGTAACGTGCACTCCCCTCAGACACGAAACCACTCTTGAACAACTATGGCAGTCACCGGCTTCAAGTGTTCCCCCTCCTGTTGCCACTACGTGGGAACAAGCCTTGGCAGTCTTGCCTTTGGCACGAAGTGCAGCCATGATCACTCCCATGGAAGCAAACCTCACAGCTACCGCTGAAAGCCTTCAAGGCTTTAACTTAATTGTAACAACCCGCGTCCTTGAAGTCAAAGTACAAGTCAAAATCAAAGGAAGAAAATATTGCTAAATGGGATCTGTCACTCCGTGCTTAATTATTGATTGTACTCTTTGACTTTTAATCGATACTTTAATTGATGATACTTTAGTTGTATTATGTGGAGTAAATGCTAAATAAACGCGGTTTAATCGCTAATCTACTTAACGCTATCACATCGCAACCTGAATCGCATGTTCTGGATATTGTTTTACGTGTGTGCGTGTTATTATGTGTTACTTGTGGATGTTTACTTATATGTTTGTGGTGATTAATCGAAAACGCAATCGCAACTCTATCGCAACGCAATCTCATCGCTAACTGGAAACGCAAGTTTAATTATAATGTTGCAGGTTAGTTAGGTTATTTGTGTAACTATTATTTAAAACTATCGCATCACATAATCGGTACTCGCTTAAAAGCATCGCAAAGCTCAACACACAAAACGAAAAGTCGGAAACCAACTCGCGAAACCCATCCGACCGAAGGACTATTCGATCGAATGGTCATCCGTCCGGATGACCATCCGATCGGATGGCCATCCGATCGGACTGCCCTCCGACCCATCACTTGTGCACCGCCTTTCTCATCCTTTCACCTATAAATAGCACCTGTCACATCACTGTTCATGTGATGTGACAGCTCTCGTTCGACCAGCACGCTTTTGGCTCTATTTCTCTCGATTCCTCGCGATTCTTGTAAGTTTCTACCTTAAATCTTGTACTTTCTCAATCAGCATACACTTTCTCATCATTTTCATCTTCAAATCTTAACTTTTCACCATGAAATCGGCTGATTTGGGCTGTTCTAGGATGATGTCATCATTGGTTCTCATGAACTTCAAAGTGTGACCTCATTCCGCCAAGAACAACTCAGATCTAAGAGATTTCAACATGTTTAAACACTGATTTCACCTAAATTCAAACATTCTCAAACCGATTTAAACTTCTTTCAACTCTTTTACACTCATGCACTCAAAATCGTTTAGAATCTGGACTCGTTCGGACTCTCTACTCATTTTCTAGTGGAGAGCCGACCTGAGAATGGAATCCTACCGGTGAGACGACCGATTCACGGGTTGAATATGATGTTCCGTCAAGAACAGTTAACTGATCGGACGGGGTGATTCTTATCCGATCGGATGGCTTAGACTTGGTGGGTTTCCGTTGTTTGACACTGTCACACCCCGGATTTCCACGTGTCACCGGTGGGCCCGGTAGGGGAGTATCGTGACGTGGTTGGCAACATAATAGTCAAACAACACAATATTTAAATGCACAGCGGAAGCAAAGTATAGATTTAATTCAACCAACGATATTGTAATATTAAGTATCACAAATAGTCGAATATAAATCCACAGGTAGATCAAGTTTAAAAAGGAAACAAATGTTCAACAGTTATGACATCCAAGCTGGCGAGACTTAATGTGGATGCTAGGAGACAAGCCAGCCTATTTCGCGTAGTACCTGCACTTAACCTTTTAAGAAAATACGTCAGTTTACACTGGTAAATACAATCAACCGACTCATTTTGAAAAGAGTTTAAGAAAATGCATTTAAGGCACAAGGCACAAATAATATTTTATAACTTGGGATAATTATGTAAATATATAATACTTGTAAACGAATTACATGTTTCTTATGCGTTCAGTAGTCCGGTCCTTAAACTGGATTAAAGATCAATAAACACACCACTTTATATAATGAGACACTGACAGGTGTACGCCTACACCTGAGTGCTAAGGTCGTGGCCATCTCGTAAGATGATGCCAGGGATATCCGGGACATGGTCATTAACCCCCCAAAGGCTTTAAGCAACAAAACATTTCAAAACAGAGCATATCAATAATTTAACCTCTATTCGATTAAGATTCAATGCTGGACCAAGCGGTATTTTATATACCGTACCCCAAGCCCGTATAGGGAAAATAAGTTAAAAGTATTTACCTGAGTAAGTATAGTTCAGAAATCAGCGAGTGCAAATATCTTTTACTGGTTCTCCTATTCTGGAACGAAGGTTTATAATAACCTATTAGAATCCTAACGGGTCATTAGTTAAGCTTACGCTTAGACCGGTTAGTTTTAAAGATACGGTTCGTACGCACGATTAAGCGAAGACCGGATAGAATGTGATTTAGACCCGACAAGTTTGAAGACTTGTTTAATATGGGTATATGATACACATTCTGGATTTTGAGAATAAACCGATAAGGTTTGACCCGTTTCGGCTAATTTATGTAAACTAGTTACATAAACCGAACCGAATACGCGTGAAGCGTAACGGGTATCCGTAATAGTCCTAAACAGGTTCCCTAAGTTAATACACCTTAAATAAGTTGTGATATCAGTAGGATATCACCCATGATGCCCAAAACGAGTTTAATCTCTTAATAAGCCCCGTAGGGGTATTTTGGTCATTTTAAAGATTATAAAAGGATTAAATTAGGTTTCTATGAACCGGGTCTGGTTACATCAGTAAAATAGCTTATTTTAACAGGTTATAACATTTGGTTATAAGTCTTATATGTTAAAATAGTTTTAAACCCAAACTATGCGTATAATACGCGTATAAAGCCATTTTAAGCGACGTACGGTTTAAAATATGATTCTGAGTTTCCAGGTCAGTTTAATAGGCTCAAAATACTATAATTATTATTTAAAATCAGTAGCAATTGGATTGGCGCCATTTGGATTTGTAAAACTCGTTTTATGGCCTAAAAGGGTAAATTCGGTATTAACCGAATTAAGGCGCTAATCCAAGCTTATGATCAATCTAAAAATAATTAAAAATCTTTAAAAATCCTAAAATATTATTTAACATCAGTGAGTAAAAGATTTGGTGTCAAAACTGAGTTTAGATAGGCTTTACGCTAATGGCGCCGTTTAATTAATAAACATGTTTATAATTACGCCATTAAGCATAACTCCTAATCTAGACTTCCGATTTATGTGAAATTTTCGGGACATGCATAATAATCAATAACTAAGATTATGGCATTTCCACTTTTCCCAAAATCTCGTTTTATGGTCATAAGGGCATTACGGTCAATATTTAGGCGATTAACGGAAACATCGGATGATTAGGGATTCGAGTGGTATAAACGCAGAGGCTTATACACACATGTAACTAGGTCCTAATGGAACCTTAAGGCATGTCTAAACCTATAAGAATCGGGTCAGAACTGAGGTCAAAGCAAAAGTCAAACTTTTGCGTATCTCGGCTCCGAATCGGTTCTAGACATAAAGTTGTCGAATCAAACAAGCGTATACAAGTTTTTATACTTATTTTCAGTTGGTAAGAATGATAAAATAGGCTATACGCCATTTACATCGCTAATCATGCATTAAACCAAACATAACAATTCTGTTGACTTTTTCGGAAGAGGTTTGACTCGATAAACGACCTAGTTAGGATCCGAATTAGTTAGTGCCCTTTTAGGGGTTTATCAACTATATAAATACCAACTTATAACAACCTTTGATTCGACAAATCTCTGGACCATTTATTTATTATCGAAAAGTCAAACCGTAGTTACGACGGTTTGATTTCTAGGCCATAATCTAAGTATGAATGAATTAGGAAAGATCAAGGGTACTTACACAAGTATTATGGATGATATGGATTGCTTGTAGGCTGCTTGAAAGACTTGGAAATGCTCAGAAGTGATGAACTAACATTGTTGCATAATGTGGACTTTTTAAACAACTTCAAACACCCTTAGATGATCAACACATAAGTCTAGGGGTGTTGCATTATCATCCACAAGTGCTCTATAGGCTAGAAACCATCCTAGGCAGCCCAAGGTTTCAAGAAACTAACATATAAGTCGGTTACACAACAACAGGCAGCTGTCTGTTGGTTTTTCGCAACTGGGCACCCCCATACGCATCGTAGGTGTTTAAGCCCTACGATGCGCAGAGCATCATACGATGCGCAGCAACATCCAGCCTACGATGCGCAAGCCTACAATCAGCCATCTAAAATTTGCAATTTAGTCCCTGGTCCCCCGTAACATCGCTTTCACATCCCAATCTTGCATATGAAGCTTTGTTATTTAATATATGGGGCTTTAAGACTTATACCCACTTTGTTAAGTCATCGGGTAACTTCGTGATCACCCGAAAAGCCCTAAATTTCCACGTTGACGATTCTAACCCTTGCACACGAATTTTATCACAACTTGCTCATACGATTACGAAACTTGGTGAAATTTTTATGGTACAATCTAGTGAGCATAATTAATCGTTACAAAGCTTCGGGTTTGTCAAAAGGTCACTCAGAGGTATAATTTAAACATGTTGGCACATTTAACCCCTGTAGTTTGTAATCTCTCACCTTCTTTCACAATTCGCCTCGTATGATCCATGATCTATTCGTTTTAGGTTATAAACATCATGTAGGGTTATTGCAAAGTGTAATTATTCATGGTTGACACTTTGAACCCTTCTATTTACACAGTTTCACTGTTTGTCAACTTTGGTCCTCCAAGAGCAATCTTTCACACGTTCAAACATTATGACACGTGTCAAGACCTTATAGGACGTAAATTTTTCGAGGTGTTACATCCTCACCCCCTTAAAATAAATCTCGACCCGAGATTTACTGAAACAAGTAAGGGTACTTTTCTTTCATCGTGGATTCAACTTCCCACGTGAATTCGGGACCTCTTCGGGCATCCCATTTGACCTTTACAAAAGGTATATGCTTCCTTCGAAGCTTCCTCACCTGTCGATCTTCGATTGACAAAGGTTTTTCCACAAATTTCAAGCTCTCATCAATATGCACATCTGTATAGGGTATAATCACTGATTCGTCAGCGGAGTCAGCGAAACACTTCTTTAGATTGCAGATGTGGAACACATTGTGTATACTACTGAGCTCTTCAGGTAAGTTTAACTTGTAGGCAACTGACCCGATACGTTCGATAACCTCGAAAGGTCCTATGTATCTCGGGCTTAGCTTACCTTTCTTACCAAATCGCATCACTCCCTTCCAGGGTGACACTTTAAGTAGGACTTTGTCACCTACTTCGAAGTGAAAATCCTTACGATTTGGATCAGCATAAATCTTCTGCCTATTCCGGGCAGCTTGGAGATTGTTTCGAATCTGGACAATCTTGTCCGTCGTTTCAAACACGATCTCTGGTCCCGATAACTGGACTTCTCCAACCTCCGCCCAACAAACAGGCGATCTACACTTTCTACCGTATAATGCCTCAAAAGGCGCAGCCTTGATGCTGGTATGGTAGCTATTGTTGTAGGAGAATTCGATCAATGGCAGGTTCTTATCCCAGCTACCTCCCAAATCGATCGCACATGCACGTAGCATGTCTTCTAACGTTTGGATAGTACGCTCACTCTGACCGTCTGTCTGTGGATGGTAAGCCGTACTAAAGTTCAAACGTGTGCCCAAAGATTGTTGGAAGCTTTTCCAAAAGTGCGACGTGTACCTAGTATCTCGGTCAGAGATAATAGCTACAGGTATGCCATGTAAGGCTACAATCTTATCAACGTACAGTTGGGCTAACATATCGGAGCTGTAGGTCTCCTTAATAGGTAGGAAATGTGCTGACTTAGTCAGTCGGTCAACTATCACCCAGATGGTGTCATTTCCTTTCCTTGTCTTGGGTAACTTGGTGATAAAATCCATAGTTACCATTTCCCACTTCCAAGTAGGAAGTTCAGGTTGTTGTAACAAACCTGACGGTTTTTGATGTTCTGCCTTGACTTGCGCACACGTCAAGCATTTAGCTACATAGGTAGCTACAGACTTCTTCAAGCCTATCCACCAATAATTTGCTCTAAGATCATGGTACATTTTATCAGCTCCAGGATGAACAGAATATTTAGAGCTATGGGCTTCCTGGAGGATAACATCTCGAAGTCCTCCATAAATTGGAACCCATATTCTTCCATTCAATCTAATAATTCCATCCTTACTAAGAGATAACTGCTCCTCAGTTACTCCTAGCTTTTCGTTAAGATAGTTAGCTTCCAACACAGCTTCTTTCTGTGCAGCTAACAACCTTTCTATTAAGCTGTTCTTTAATTCCATGCTCTTGGCATTGATTCGGATGGGTTTCACCCTTTCTTTCCGACTCAAGGCATCGGCGACTACATTCGCCTTGCCGGGATGGTATCTTATTTCACAATCGTAATCATTAAGAGTTTCCATCCAACGACGTTGCCTCATGTTCAAGTCCTTCTGGTTGAACAGATGTTGAAGGCTTTTGTGATCAGAATAGATCACACATTTGATTCCATATAAGTAGTGCCTCCACAGTTTTAGTGCGAATACAACGGCACCCAACTCCAAATCGTGGGTGGTGTAATTCTTTTCGTGCACTTTTAACTGGCGTGAAGCATAGGCAATGACTTTGCCTTTTTGCATAAGCACACATCCCATCCCGGTGTGTGATGCATCACAATAAACTACAAACTCCTCTAATCCCTCAGGCAATGTCAGTACTGGAGCATTGCTCAGCTTCTGTTTCAGAATATCGAAGGATTCCTGCTGCTTAGGACCCCAGTCAAACTTAATCTTCTTACGTGTCAGCGAAGTCAGGGGTGCAGCAATCCTTGAGAAGTTTTCTATGAATCGCCTATAGTATCCTGCCAAACCTAGGAAGCTACGAATTTCTGTAGGCGTCTTTGGCTCATGCCAATTCATGACAGCTTCAACTTTAGCGGGATCTACTTGAATGCCCTGCTCACTAACGACATGTCCAAGAAATTGGACTGCTCGAAGCCAGAATTCACACTTTGAGAACTTGGCATAGAGCTTCTCTTTATGAAGTAGTTCCAAAATACAGTGAAGATGCTTCTCGTGGTCAGCTTGGTTCTTTGAGTATATGAGGATATCATCGATGAAAACGATGACAAATTTATCCATGTAAGGCTTACAGACGCGATTCATGAGATCCATGAATGCGGCTGGTGCATTTGTGAGCCCAAAAGGCATCACTAGGAACTCGTAGTGACCATAACGAGTCCTAAATGCTGTCTTGTGCACATCTTCATCTCTAACCTTCAATTGATGGTAGCCTGACCTCAAGTCAATCTTTGAGAAGAAACTTGCCCCTTGAAGTTGATCGAACAGATCGTCGATTCTGGGCAAAGGATACCTATTCTTGATAGTAACCTTATTAAGCTCGCGGTAGTCGATGCACAGACGCATCGATCCATCCTTCTTCTTGACAAACAACACTGGTGCTCCCCAAGGAGACGAGCTAGGTTTTATGAAACCTTTGGCTAGAAGATCATCTAGCTGCGTCCTTAGTTCCTTCATCTCCGTTGGTGCCAACCTATAAGGCGCCCTTGCAACTGGTGCTGATCCAGGAATAATGTCAATCCTGAATTCCACTTGCCTATCTGGTGGCAAACCAGGTAGTTCTTCAGGAAATACTTCGGGGTATTCAGAAATGACTGGGATATCTCCAATCTTGGGTTTCGGTTCATCAATAATCACCTGTGCCATGTAGATGACACAGCCCTTCTTTAAACACTTTGAGTCTTTGAGTATTGACATCTTCTCGGGCAGCCCATACTGGGTATCTCCCTGGATAGTAAGTGATTCACCAGACGAAGTCTTGATCCTCACTTGCTTCTTATTGCAAATAATCTGGGCCTGGTTATGCGATAACCAGTCCATACCCAATACTATGTCGAAACCGGCTAGTTTTAAAGGAAGTAGAGACAAAGGAAAAGAGTGATTCCTAATGGATATGAAACATCCATCTAATAAGGTTGAAGCGGTTTCTATTGTGCCATCGGCTAGTTCCACCTCATACTTCACACTTAAGATTCTAACAGGTAGTTTTAACAATTCACAAAACTTACTATCTACAAACGACTTATCAGCGCCTGAATCAAATAACACTCTCGCGTAAACATCATTTACGAGAAAGGTACCTGTTATCACGTTGTCGTCCTTGACGGCTTCCTTTGCATCCATTCTGAAGACCCTTGCATTGGTCTTCCTAGCCTCTTCCGGCTTCTTGGCATATTTTGGGCAATTGCTCTTGATGTGCCCTTTTTCATTGCAACCATAGCAAGTTGCATCCTTTATTTTCTTGCAATCCACGGTTTTGTGTTCCCTGGATTTGCATAAACCACAAGCAAAAGGCTTCGATTGTGATTGAGAATTGGATTCAAACCTGCACTTGCCAAAGTGCTGCCTCTTGCAGATTTTACATTTGGGTTTTTCACCCGACTGCTGGCCATCCTTTCTAAAACCTGACCCCTTCTTCTGGTCATTGTTTCCTTTCTGTTTCTTATCCGCACGACGTGAGTTGTCATCCTCACGCTTCCTCTTTTCGGTGTCACTTTTCCTCTGTGACCTTTGCCTAACAGCATCCAAGGTAAGGGACAATGAAATGTCCGTTACTGACCGAAAAGTAGTTGGTCTCGAGGCTTTCACATTCGCCTTAATCTCCGGTTCCAACCCTCCAATGAAACGAGCTATACGTTTAGGCTCCGGAGTTACCAAGTAGGGAACTAACCTCGACAAAGTGTTGAAACTGGTTAGGTAGGCCTGACAGTCAAGGTTCTTCATGACCAGCGCCAGGAAGTCAGATTCAATTCTCTCAACCTCATGTTGAGGGCAGAAATTTTCTTTGATTTGTGCCATGAACTGCTCCCAGGTCATGTTGTATAACGGAACCTTTCCTGTAGCCTGGATCAATGATCTCCACCAGGCTAGGGCTTCTCCTTTGAACGACTGTGAGACAAACTTCACAATATCCCTTTCATGGCAACCACTAATATCCACCACAGTATCCATTTCATCCATCCACGTCATGCAATCCACAGCTCCTTTTTCCCCATTGAAGTCTCTGGGTTTGCACGACACAAAGTATTTATAGGTGCACCCCCTATTACGGGGTCCTTGATCCTGAATGACCCTCCGGGATGGAATACTCCTTCGGTTTGACGAGTGGTGAGAATTACTGTTGTGGGCAGTGTGGGTCCTGGAAGGTGTTCTAGTGTGTGATGCAGAATGGGTCCTCGTATGGGTACCACTTGATCCATGGTTTTGTCTATCCATAGCTCTATTAACCGAATTGTCTATCATAGCTTGCAATTCTGCACCTGCTACGTTCCCAGGGGCATTATCAGGCACTATTCCTGGGTGACTGTTGACCTCGTTTGAGTCTGCCATGTATTTTGAACTGTAACATGTTGACAATAATTTATTGGTGAGTTTATTATAGAATTGCCTTTCATGGCAATTTTTATTAACCGCGGTAAACATAGACCATATATGGTTAATTTATTTCTCACATTTATTTAGGATTTTTAAAATAATTTATCCTAATTATAAAACAATAACAGTTTTATTAGCACATAAGGCCTAGTCACAGGGACAATTTAAATTATAAGCTATGAATTCAGAGAATCAAGGCTTTTTAAGGTTTGAACCAAGTTCATTACCTTTTTCAGACAGGGTCACAGACTATTACTGTCTTTTGTCTCATATGAAAATGAGAAGGGCCCGTAGGCATTATATTACCACGTATGGTTAAAATATGATCATCTTAATTGATGATGTAAACCTAGGATTCAGAGATCATTAAACTAGGTTAGGAATCTTTTAAAGAATTCCTTTATAATATGACGTATGTGATTTTAACGAATCACTTCTGTCAGGAGTGTTAACATGTTTTAAGATGTTAACAGGAAATTGAATCTTTTAGACAGGTCTTACCATTTTGGCCCGGTCTTATATTTGACACGTGGCTAGGTTTCACACTTCTAAGATCCTTAATTAATTTCATAGGCAGATTAATTTAAAAGGAATGATTTTAATTTATTTCATTTTATACATTATATATGCACATATGGCAATTATGAAATTTATAAAACAAACATTCCATTAATCTATTATACTATTACACACAGCCCTAAACGGGTCTTTTACTAATAACAAACTTACCCACGCAGGGGTTTTTAAACGAGTACATGCCCACGCAGGGGTCTTACAGAAAGATGTGCCCACGCAGGGGTTAAATTAGAAACAAGTCCTCGTATGGGACTAAGTACAAAAGGTAGATGTCCACGCAGGGACTACATACTCATACAAATAATAAATGTCCACGTAGGGACTTGATTTAAATGAGGAAGTACAATAATACATATATGGGGATTTAACGATCCCGTTTCTTCTTCTTCCCCTTAAGCAAGCTTGCCAACCCACTCATAAATCCCTCATTCTTCTTACGTTCCTTCTGGAAGTCTTGCTCCACTTTGGCCAGTCTTCGGCGGAGTTCCTCCTGCTCATGGAGAGGAGCCCCTGGTGGCTGGTAATGTGGTGGCGGCTGAACAGGTGCTTGATACCCCTGAGTTGGGTATCCCATTCCCCAAGGAGGTCCGTATGGTCCTTCAGGATTATTATGGGCTTGGTAGCTTGCTGCTACGTTGTAAGGGTCATCAGCATAGTTATAGCCATGGTATGCTGGTGGTCCATATGGGTTGTAAGTTGCCGGAGCAGTATACGCAGGGATTGGGTGGCCAAAACCCGGTGGTGACGGTACTATAGGTGCTGAATTCACCTCCGAAACTGGGACAGAAGATCCACCCATCTGTGGGCCTTCATGAGTTGGCGGGTAATGGCTACCGCTAGAGTGTTGAGGAGTGTTGATATGAACTCCCACTGGTCGTACTGACATCCGCGGGCCAGTCCTCCTACGTCTTGGAGGTGCTGGAGGCTCTAAATGAACTGGTGGCGGTGGAGGCGGTGGCGTGACTGCCACAAACCCGTGTCCTCCAGAGGAATCTTGATGAGGCTGCTGTTGCGGATGAGATGCTGAATGAGACGGTGTATGGTGAGACGGTGTATGGTGAGATGGTGTATGGTGAGATGGTGTATTGTACCACTCACACCGTTCAAACCGTGCCATGTGGCTATCCGGACCCTGGTATGGTGTCCCGTGATATGACGATCCGTCAGAGATCACGAAAGGATGGTTAAATGATCCGGTTGAAGCCTCGACGGGATCTGTGTCCTCGTCCATATCCTGATCACCCGAAAAGTGATCTTCCGGTCCAAGTGGGTTAAAGCCCACTTGCTCTGGCAGGTACTCTGCCGGGTTAAACTGACCCTGAAAAACTGGAGTAGGGTCGCCAAAGTAACGTTGCGGGTTGTGGGGTTCATTCTCTGACTGTGGCCCATAAGAGTCATGATATGGAGGTGTTGAGGAATGCGAAAAAGATCGCCTGGCATCGTCTTCGTAGGTCCTCCATAGTTCCCGCGTTTCGTCGTTCCTTGTAGAAGTAGTTCGTCGAAACGAAGGTCCTGCCTCATGATCGTTAGGGGCACTAGCTGGCTCCTTTCCTCGATCACCTCGTCTAAATCTTGGCGGCATTATTGTACCTGTTAAAATACACAAGATAATAACAAGGAAAAATAAAGGACAAAAATTTAATTAAATAAAAATTTGAACAATTTGGATTATTCCTAAGTTCTTTGTCTAGACTCGAAGATTTAGGAATGTGCAATTGTGTAACTGAGATTAAACACAAAAGGTTAGTGTTTAATTCACTCAGAGTTGGCTCTGATACCAACCTGTCACACCCCGGATTTCCACGTGTCACCGGTGGGCCCGGTAGGGGAGTATCGTGACGTGGTTGGCAACATAATAGTCAAACAACACAATATTTAAATGGACAGCGGAAGCAAAGTATAGATTTAATTCAACCAACGATATTGTAATATTAAGTATCACAAATAGTCGAATATAAATCCACAGGTAGATCAAGTTTAAAAAGGAAACAAATGTTCAACAGTTATGACATCCAAGCTGGCGAGACTTAATGTGGATGCTAGGAGACAAGCCAGCCTATTTCGCGTAGTACCTGCACTTAACCTTTTAAGAAAATACGTCAGTTTACACTGGTAAATACAATCAACCGACTCATTTTGAAAAGAGTTTAAGAAAATGCATTTAAGGCACAAGGCACAAATAATATTTTATAACTTGGGATAATTATGTAAATATATAATACTTGTAAACGAATTACATGTTTCTTATGCGTTCAGTAGTCCGGTCCTTAAACTGGATTAAAGATCAATAAACACACCACTTTATATAATGAGACACTGACAGGTGTACGCCTACACCTGAGTGCTAAGGTCGTGGCCATCTCGTAAGATGATGCCAGGGATATCCGGGACATGGTCATTAACCCCCCAAAGGCTTTAAGCAACAAAACATTTCAAAACAGAGCATATCAATAATTTAACCTCTATTCGATTAAGATTCAATGCTGGACCAAGCGGTATTTTATATACCGTACCCCAAGCCCGTATAGGGAAAATAAGTTAAAAGTATTTACCTGAGTAAGTATAGTTCAGAAATCAGCGAGTGCAAATATCTTTTACTGGTTCTCCTATTCTGGAACGAAGGTTTATAATAACCTATTAGAATCCTAACGGGTCATTAGTTAAGCTTACGCTTAGACCGGTTAGTTTTAAAGATACGGTTCGTACGCACGATTAAGCGAAGACCGGATAGAATGTGATTTAGACCCGACAAGTTTGAAGACTTGTTTAATATGGGTATATGATACACATTCTGGATTTTGAGAATAAACCGATAAGGTTTGACCCGTTTCGGCTAATTTATGTAAACTAGTTACATAAACCGAACCGAATACGCGTGAAGCGTAACGGGTATCCGTAATAGTCCTAAACAGGTTCCCTAAGTTAATACACCTTAAATAAGTTGTGATATCAGTAGGATATCACCCATGATGCCCAAAACGAGTTTAATCTCTTAATAAGCCCCGTAGGGGTATTTTGGTCATTTTAAAGATTATAAAAGGATTAAATTAGGTTTCTATGAACCGGGTCTGGTTACATCAGTAAAATAGCTTATTTTAACAGGTTATAACATTTGGTTATAAGTCTTATATGTTAAAATAGTTTTAAACCCAAACTATGCGTATAATACGCGTATAAAGCCATTTTAAGCGACGTACGGTTTAAAATACGATTCTGAGTTTCCAGGTCAGTTTAATAGGCTCAAAATACTATAATTATTATTTAAAATCAGTAGCAATTGGATTGGCGCCATTTGGATTTGTAAAACTCGTTTTATGGCCTAAAAGGGTAAATTCGGTATTAACCGAATTAAGGCGCTAATCCAAGCTTATGATCAATCTAAAAATAATTAAAAATCTTTAAAAATCCTAAAATATTATTTAACATCAGTGAGTAAAAGATTTGGTGTCAAAACTGAGTTTAGATAGGCTTTACGCTAATGGCGCCGTTTAATTAATAAACATGTTTATAATTACGCCATTAAGCATAACTCCTAATCTAGACTTCCGATTTATGTGAAATTTTCGGGACATGCATAATAATCAATAACTAAGATTATGGCATTTCCACTTTTCCCAAAATCTCGTTTTATGGTCATAAGGGCATTACGGTCAATATTTAGGCGATTAACGGAAACATCGGATGATTAGGGATTCGAGTGGTATAAACGCAGAGGCTTATACACACATGTAACTAGGTCCTAATGGAACCTTAAGGCATGTCTAAACCTATAAGAATCGGGTCAGAACTGAGGTCAAAGCAAAAGTCAAACTTTTGCGTATCTCGGCTCCGAATCGGTTCTAGACATAAAGTTGTCGAATCAAACAAGCGTATACAAGTTTTTATACTTATTTTCAGTTGGTAAGAATGATAAAATAGGCTATACGCCATTTACATCGCTAATCATGCATTAAACCAAACATAACAATTCTGTTGACTTTTTCGGAAGAGGTTTGACTCGATAAACGACCTAGTTAGGATCCGAATTAGTTAGTGCCCTTTTAGGGGTTTATCAACTATATAAATACCAACTTATAACAACCTTTGATTCGACAAATCTCTGGACCATTTATTTATTATCGAAAAGTCAAACCGTAGTTACGACGGTTTGATTTCTAGGCCATAATCTAAGTATGAATGAATTAGGAAAGATCAAGGGTACTTACACAAGTATTATGGATGATATGGATTGCTTGTAGGCTGCTTGAAAGACTTGGAAATGCTCAGAAGTGATGAACTAACATTGTTGCATAATGTGGACTTTTTAAACAACTTCAAACACCCTTAGATGATCAACACATAAGTCTAGGGGTGTTGCATTATCATCCACAAGTGCTCTATAGGCTAGAAACCATCCTAGGCAGCCCAAGGTTTCAAGAAACTAACATATAAGTCGGTTACACAACAACAGGCAGCTGTCTGTTGGTTTTTCGCAACTGGGCACCCCCATACGCATCGTAGGTGTTTAAGCCCTACGATGCGCAGAGCATCATACGATGCGCAGCAACATCCAGCCTACGATGCGCAAGCCTACAATCAGCCATCTAAAATTTGCAATTTAGTCCCTGGTCCCCCGTAACATCGCTTTCACATCCCAATCTTGCATATGAAGCTTTGTTATTTAATATATGGGGCTTTAAGACTTATACCCACTTTGTTAAGTCATCGGGTAACTTCGTGATCACCCGAAAAGCCCTAAATTTCCACGTTGACGATTCTAACCCTTGCACACGAATTTTATCACAACTTGCTCATACGATTACGAAACTTGGTGAAATTTTTATGGTACAATCTAGTGAGCATAATTAATCGTTACAAAGCTTCGGGTTTGTCAAAAGGTCACTCAGAGGTATAATTTAAACATGTTGGCACATTTAACCCCTGTAGTTTGTAATCTCTCACCTTCTTTCACAATTCGCCTCGTATGATCCATGATCTATTCGTTTTAGGTTATAAACATCATGTAGGGTTATTGCAAAGTGTAATTATTCATGGTTGACACTTTGAACCCTTCTATTTACACAGTTTCACTGTTTGTCAACTTTGGTCCTCCAAGAGCAATCTTTCACACGTTCAAACATTATGACACGTGTCAAGACCTTATAGGACGTAAATTTTTCGAGGTGTTACAGACACGATCTCATACCGTCTCAGTCAAACCGCAAACTTTTCAGACTTAACAAAATTTTGCAAGTTTCAAACGATCAGGTCACTGAACGGACTGCCGTCCGATCGGATTGCCATCCGATCGAACGACAATCCGATCGGATGACTTGTGGTCTCAAATACTTAAACATTTTACAAATTTTCAATAAATGTTAGTATCCAAACGAATGGTCATCCAATCGGACGACGATCCGATCGAATGACCATCCTTTTCAGACTTAACAAAATTTTGCAAGTTTCAAACGATCAGGTCACTGAACGGACTGCCGTCCGATCGGATTGCCGTACGATCGGATTGCCATCCGATCGAACGACAATCCGATCGGATGACTTGTGGTCTCAAATACTTAAACATTTTACAAATTTTCAATACATGTTAGTATCCAAATGAATGGTCATCCAATCGGATGACTATCCGATCGAATGACCATCCTACTGTGAACTTGGATCTTTGAAATGTCTCGCTGAACGGGTCGCCATCCGAGCGAACGACCATCCGACCGGACGACTGTTCGACCAGATGACCTGAAAGATAGAGATACTTCTCGGTTTTCAAAATGCTACAACGAAAACTTCAAACTCACCTCATACATAAACACATCCATCCCAAACGAATGACAATCAAACCGAATGGCCATCCGACCGGATGACCATCCGTTCGGATTGTCATCCGATCGGATAACCCTTCGTCACTTAACTCAGCGAAACGCTGTTCAATGCACTGTTCATCGCTTACGCTATCGTTCTGTAATCAGGTTAACTTTCCAGCGCTCACTTCAATCAAAGACTTGGTTTACTTGTTAAACACGATCTGTGAGTATACTCGAACCCTTTTTGCTTTACCCCCTTTTGGGTGTTACATACGTTATCTATTTCAAATCACAACCGACACACAACGCAACACTTTTATATGCTGACCATTATTGCATGTTATACGTGTTACTCGATGAATGCTTGTATGTTATGTTTACACAATGATTGTTTCCTAACACCTTAGCAACGATAGTACTATAGTTTGGACTCAACACATGTCGTGCACAGGGGTTGTTAAGGGTTTTACTTCACATGTCACAGTGGTATGGGACGTATTTTATTTTTCTTTGAGAACAATTCGTCTGTAATAACTATGTTTACTTGATATGTTACGGTATGGGACGTAATGCTTAAATATTTGGTAATTATTAGTTGTTATGGAATCTCTTGAACAATCTGTTTCGCTCAGTGCCTCACCCTGATGTTTCCGCTATCGGTTGGGGTGTGACAGATTGGTATCAGAGCCATAACTATAGGGAATTAGGCAAGACTCGACCTAGTTCGGGTCGATGTCTTAGAAACGACCTAGTCTATTACCAACAGACCACCTTGTGCAAACCCGGTAGGGGTTCCGCGAGAGCCTATTTTTTGTTATTCGATTAACTCGTGAACATACTACACTCCATCGACCTTTCCTAAGGTCGAGCACTATCACTCTACCTTTACTTATGCTGGCAACACACACAATTCTAACAAAATAAGAGGGAGATTTGTGTCGAGATTAGGTGTGAAAACCGCAAACTCTAGATTTATCGCTCAATCGACGCACGATTTTTACTATAAAAACGAGAATTTGCGTTGAACCAGGAGTGAAATCCATACTTCAACGCAGTTCTCCCCTCTCTATCCTGTGATTCTATCCCACCAACAGGAATAAAGTTGCTAATTTAGGGGTGAAACCCGAACCTTGATGACTTGCTCCGTTCTTATTTTTGTTTTACAAAACTCTCACCAAAGTCTCGATGGATTCTAGCGACTCGAGTTGCGTAAATAACCGAAAGGATGCGTGACGTTTACCGTGTGATGGTGATAGAGCACAGTCTACTAGGCCAAAACGTTCACTCGAAGTCCTTGAGAATAGTCTAATCACTTTGGGTAGTCGACGTCTATCATCCGAGACAATCTCTTTTTGATTTTATGTGTTTCGATTCTGGATTCGCCACCGTTAACTCTGTGATCTATCAATTTTATGTGTTTTATGTGGTTTTACATGTTTATGTGTATCGATTTTGGTGATTTATACGCTTTTCGATTTGAACAACACGCACCACTCGCACTGCACATCTATCTCAAAACGTTAACAAATCGCATGCTATGTTACTCGCTTACGCTATAGTACTCGCTGTGTTACTCGATAATCGCAATCGTTACTCTCGAACGCTTTACGCGGCTGTGAAAGATAGGTGAATACGTGCAAAATATAGTGGAAGGTGTGCTTACGTGAATTACGTGTTTCTGTGTCTACGTGGACTACGTTCTTATGTGCTTACGTGCTTGTGTGGATTTCGTGCCTATGTGTAGACGTGTTACCGAGCTTTATCTAGTAGTAGTATGTTGTGAGGTGATATTCGAATATATAATGTCTGAGCCCTGTGATGATGTCTGTTGCAGACAATGTCGTCATTCGGATCACACACTTCCCGAGCCGCCCGCCGAAACCATGAGGACAAACGCATCGCTGCTCTAGTCGCAAAGCAGATGGCTAAGGTCATTCCGTAAATTGTCAGCGAGCTTAATGAAAATGCCAGCAAGTCCTCTGAGGAATCAAGGACTGACTTGCCTAAGGGTACTTTCAGCTTCAAGCAGTTTAAGGCCTGTGGCCCAAAAGACTTCACAGGCGAAGACAGACCAAGCGCTATGTTTCAATGGTTCGACTCAATTGAAGTCATGCTACGCCAGAGCGGATGTCCCGATCACCTACGTACTGTTAACGCAACTGGCATTTTCCAATCCAGGGCTCTGGATTGGTGGACTGCCGAAAGGAACAAACGTGGGAACGATGCTGCTTACGGGCTTACTTGGGATGAGTTGAAAGAACTCATGATGAAGGAATTCTGCCCACCCCACGAGCTCCAGAAGCTGAAGAACAAGTTGTGGAACATCAAGCAGGATGGTGGCGATAACGCCGGTCTAACAGCCCGCTTCAAACAGCTGAGTAGGGCTGTAAACGAACCGAATGAACACGAACAAGGCCTTGTTCGTGTTCGTTCGTTAAGGAAATAAATGTGTTCACGAACGGTTCATGAACACTTACCGAACGAGGTTTTATGTTCGTGTTCATTCATTAAGGAAATGAGCGTGTCCGCGAACGGTTCACGAACACAAACGAACACAAATAAATTTGGCGAACGCGACGAAGGATAAAGATAGATGACCCAGAGAGTAGCACTCGAACTTGAATCCCTTATTTTGGAACGGAGGTCGATCGTATTCGCCGATGTAAATAATGAGAAATGAAAGGGAAATGATGCATAAACAAGGTGAAAGTGGGTTTCCTAGTTTAATTGTTAGGGTAATAAAATAAATAAAAGTTTAATAATATAAAAAGTACAAATAAAATATGAGAAAGTACAAAGATCTTCAATTAAAACACAAACACACTAACATAAACGAACGCAAATCAACAAATGTTCACGAACACCTTACCGAACGTTCACGAACACAATCGAATGAACGAGACCTCTGTTCATGTTTGTTCATTTAACTAATCAAACGAAATTTCTTGTTCATGTTCGTTCGTTTATTAAACGAACGAACATAAGAGAACTTCCCGCCGAACGGTTCACGAACTGTTCGCTGAACGTTCGGTTCGTTTACAGCCCTACAGCTGAGTATCATTTGTCCAACCCAGGTGGCAACACCTGATATGACGATCAAGAAGTATATCTGTGCTTTACTGGATTGTGTTGCTGACTTCGTGCAAGCCGCGAAGACAACACCAATCGAAGAGATATACCTACTTGCTGCCGAGATTAATGACAAGCGAGTTCTCGCTGGGTATTTCAAGAATACCACCAAGCTACCGCTTCTCCTACCACTGAAACCGCCGCACCGCAAGCTTCCAAGTCTTCCCGCCGCAATAGAAAGAACAACAGTAGCAAGAATTGTGCAGTAACCGTCGCTCCACTCCAAGTTGTCCCTACTCAACCGCAACCGCAACCTCAGAACCGCCAAGTAGCGGCACCAGTAACCAATGCACCGCCGGCCAAGCGTGCTCATACTGGTCCACATTGGGTCTGCCCTACCTGCACCTATCATCATCGTGTTGGGATTGCATGCAGATTT
The DNA here is from genome assembly GCA_030545235.1 of Helianthus tuberosus. Lineage (NCBI taxonomy): Eukaryota > Viridiplantae > Streptophyta > Magnoliopsida > Asterales > Asteraceae > Helianthus > Helianthus tuberosus. Next base: position 113,231,096 of record CM060445.1, read on the forward strand.
TGTGTCCACTGCAATCTGTACGGCCACTTTATTGCTAATTGCCGTACTGGTCCCCGCCAAGCTCCAGCTCAAGCTCAAGGTCAATCTCTTGCACCACCAGCTCTCCTTCCTGCTCCCCAGGACCAACAAGCAGCTCCAGCCCCCGTAGTTCACGCAAGAGCATGCTTTGCATGTGGTGATCCCAACCACTTTGCAAACGTCTGCCCCAACATAGTGGTGAAGCAAGAGCCACAACAGCAGCCGCAACAACATCAACAACAGTAGCCTCAGCAGCAGCAACAGCCAGCAGCCTGCGGACGTGCATTCAGCATCAACGCCCGCCAGGCTCAAGTAGATAACAACGTTGTTAATGCTACGTTCCTCGTCAATGATATATATGCTTCATGTGTATTTGATACTGGAGCCGATAACTATTTTGTGTCGTTAGAATTCGAAAAGCTCCTTAATTGTAAGCGCACCCATCTCCCTACGACGTTCGACGTTGAAGTTGCCACCGGAAGAACCATCACTGTTCGTTCCGTTCTCCGTGATTGCAAGCTTGAACTCAACAATTACGTCTTTCCTATCGATCTTATCCCGATGCAGCTTGGTAGTTTTGATATCATAGTAGGCATGGATTTTCTCTTCGAAAATCGTGCTGAAGTCGTTTGCTTTGATAAAATGATTCGTTTCTCGCTCGCTAATGTTAGTGCATATGTCTATTGACTTCGTCATGTATCAAGTCTTGGAAATCAGATAGGATAAACCAGTGCTTGTTAGGCTAGAAATCAGGTTTGTGTGTGTGATAGCTATTTCGCACGAAATGGCCAAAGGTCATTTCGTATGAAATACCCTAGTCTATATATAGGGGAGCATGGTTTGTCATTTGTAACTTTTGGAAATCGGTAGCGAAGCTCTGCCAGATTGTCTCCAGGTGCTGTAAGACTATTATATCAATACAAGAGACATTATAAGTGAATCAAGCTGTATACAAGTCCGTTTCTCTGAATTCAGCCTTTGATTCTGATCCAAACTCTTCTGAATAACTCATTCAGGTCACACAATGATCCTACAGCTAATGGTGATCAACTTTGTGTTTATGGTGAAGTTGCATCGAAGAATCTCAAGCTCATGTCGTGTATCCAAGCGAGCAAGTATCTCTACAAGGAATACAAAGCTTTCTTGGCACACATCGTAGTAGCAGAGGAAACGGAAAAGAAGGAAATGGATAAGGTGCCTGTGGTTCGTGATTTTCCTAAAGTCTGACAAAGGCTTCATTCGCCCTAGCACCTCTCCTTGGGGCGCACATGTTCTTTTCATCAAAAAGAAGGACGGGTCATTCCAGATGTGCATCGATTATAGGGAATTGAATAAGCTGACTATCAAGAATCGCTATCCCCTGCCCCGAATTGATGATTTGTTTGATCAATTACAAGGTGCTACATGCTTCTTGAAGATTGATTTACGCTCAGGCTATCACTAGTTACGAATCCAGGAGGAAGATATATCGAAAACCGCTTTCCGCACCCGATACGGCCATTATGAATTCATCGTAATGCCCTTTGGTTTAACCAATGCACCCGTGGTTTTCATGGATTTGATGAATCGCTTGTGTAAACCATTTCTTGACAGTTTCGTCATTGTATTCATCGACGACATCCTTATCTATTCGAAATCGAAAGCCGAACACGCGTGGTATCTACGTTTGGTTCTCGAATTACTCTAAGGGAATCGACTCTATGCCAACTTCTCCAAGTGTGAATTCTGGCTAGAGGAGGCTCAATTCCTCAGTCACATCGTAAATAGTCAAGGTATACACATTGACCCCGCGAAGATCGAAGTTGTTAAGAGGTGGGTTACTCCAAAATCACCATCTGAAGTTAGTTCATTCCTCGGATTGGCGGGCTATTACCGTCGATTCATCGCAGACTTTTCTAAAATCGTCGTTCCACTTACTTCCTTGACGCATAAAGACAAGAATTTTGTTTGGGGAAATGAACAAGAGACTGCCTTTCAAACTCTGAAGTATATGCTCTGCAATGCTCCTATCCTCGCTCTACCCGATGGAAACGATGACTTCGTTGTCTACTGCGATGCCTCTAACCTTGGTCTCGGTTGTGTTCTCATGCAACGGGACAAGGTTATCGCGTACTCCTCTCATCAGCTCAAGATCCACGAGAAGATCTATACAACCCACAATCTCGAGCTTGGTGCAGTTTTTTTTGCATTAAAGATTTGGCGACACTACCTTAACGGTACCATGTGTATGGTCTTCACCGACCATAAGAGCTTGCAACATATCTTGAATCAAAAGGAACTGAATATGCTTAAACGTCGATGGGTAGAACTTCTCAACGATTACGATTGTGAGATTCGTTACCACCCTGGCAAAGCGAATGTCGTTGCCGATGCCCTAAGTCGACGAAGCTATTTGCATAGCGTTCGTAACACTCACGCCCAGCACGACCTTGAAGCCTTGATTCGTGACGCTCAGCACGCCTGCTTCATTGAGAATACCTTGCGAGAGGAAATGAAGAAGTGTGGTGCTGAATCGCACTTTGTCACCAAATCGAACGGTATCTATTACTATCTAGATCGCATCTGGATTCCAAGTCGCAATAACCCTCGAGATATATTGTTGATGGAAGCGCACAAATCTCGATATTCCATTCATCCTGGTGCCAACAAGATGTACCATGACCTTCATCTACAATACTGGTTGCCTGGAATGAAGAAATATATCATTATCTATGTTTCGAAGTGCCTAACTTGTTCGAAAGTCAAGGCTGAGCAACAAAGACCCTCTGGCTTACTCGTGCAACCCGAGATCTCTATGTGGAAATGGGAGAGTATAGCTATGGACTTCATAACGAAACTTCCGCGCACGCCATCGGGTCACGATAGCATCTGGGTTATCGTTGACCGACTTACTAAATCTGCCCATTTCTGCCGATACGAGAAGACTTTAAGGTAGAACGAATGGCACGGATTTACACTGACGAAATAATCTGTCGACACGGGACGCCTCGTGATATCATCTCTGACCGCGATGGTCGATTTACCTCACGTCTTTGGGAAACTTTTCAATCTGCTCTTGGTACTACTCTCAATCTAAGTACCGCTTTCCATCCCCAAACCGACGGTGAGACTGAAAAACGATTCGTACCCTTGAAGACATGCTTCGCTCGTGTGTCATAGATTTCGGTGGTAATTGGGACGCGCACTTTCCTTTGGTCGAATTCTCGTACAATAACAGTTATCATTCTAGCATTCAAATGGCACCATTTGAGGCACTATACGGAAGAAAATGTCGATCGCTGATTGTGTGGCATGAGATCGGAGATGCGTAAACAACCAGTCCTGAGCTGCTGCAAGAAACGACTGACAAAATGCTCCAAATTCGAGACAATCTGCTGAAAGCTCGGATTCTTCAGAAAAGTTACGCCGATAGACGCCGCAAGCCCCTTGAATTTGACGTTGGTGATCACGTACTCCTAAAGGTGTCACCTTGGAAGGGTGTGATCAGATTCGGCAAGAAAGGAAAGCTCGCGCATCGATATGTTGGACCCTTTAAAATTCTGGAAATAATTGGCAAGGTGGCCTACAAACTCAAACTACCGGAGGAACTTAGCAACGTCCACCCGACTTTCCATGTATCGAACCCCAGAAAGTGCCTAGCAGAGCAGAATTTACAAGTACCGCTTGAGGATCTACAAGTGGACGAAACATTACACTTCATGGAAAAGCCTGTCAAGATCATGGATCAAGAAACCAAGAAGCTCAGACGCTCACGCATTCCCATTGTGAAGGTTCGCTGGGAAGGCAAACACAGCAAAGAGTTCACCTGGGAACTCGAAAGTGACATGAAGGCTAAGTATTCACAGCTATTCGTTACGCCTGTGGCCTAATTTCGGGACGAAATTCCCTAAAGTAGGGGAGGCTGTAACAACCCACGTCTTTGAAGTCAAAGTACAAGTCAAAGTCAAACTCAAAGGAAGAAAAGATTACTAAATGCGATCTGTCACTCCTTGCTTGATTATTGTTTGTACTCTTTGTCTTTTAATCGATACTTTAATTGATGATACTTTAGTTGTATTATGTGGAGTAAATGCTAAGTATTCGCAGTTTAATCGCTATCTACTTAACGCTATCACATCGCTATCGCATCGCAACCTGAATCGCATGTTCTGGATATTGTTTTACGTGTGTGTGTTTTTATGTGTCACTTGTGCATCTTTACTTATATGTTTGTGGTTATTAATCGAAAACGCAATCGCAACTCTATCACAATGCAATCTCATCGCGAACTAGAAACGCAAGTTTAATTATAATGTTGTAGGTTAGTTAGTGTGTAACTATTATTTAAAACTATCGCATCGCATAATCGGCACTTGCTTAAACGCATCGCAACGCTCAACAAACGAAATGAAAAGTCGGAAACCAACTCGCGAAACCCATCCGATTGGACTGCCCTCCGATCCGTCACTTGTGCACCGCCTTTCTCATCCTTTCACCTATAAATAGCACCTATCACATCAATGTTCATGTGATGTGACAACTCTCGTTCGACCAGCACGCTTTTGGCTCTATTTCTCTCAATTCCTCGCTATTCTTGTAATTTCCTACCTTAAATCTTGTACTTTCTCAATCAGCACAGACTTTCTCATCATTTTTATCATTAAATCTTAACTTTTCACCATGAAATCGGCTGATTTGGGCTGTTCTAGGATGATGTTATCATGGGTTCTCATGAACTTCAAAGTGTGACCTCATTCCACCAAGAACAACTCTGATCTAAGAGATTTCAACATGTTTAAACACTGATTTCACCTAAATCAAAACATTTTCAAACCGATTTAAACTTCTTTCAACACTTTTACACTCATGCACTCAAAACCGTTTAGAATCTGGACTCGTTCGAACTCTCTAGTCATTCTCTAGTGGAGAGCCGACCTGAGAATGGAATCCTACCGGTGAGCGACCGATTCACGGGTTGAATATGAAGTTCTGTCGAGAAGAGTTAACATATGGAACGAGGTGATTCCCATTCGATCGGATGACTTAGACTTGGTGAGGTTTCCATTGTTTGACACGGTGTCATACCGTCTCAGTCGAACCGCAAACTTTTCAGACTTAACAAAATTTTGCAAGTTTCAAATGATCAGGTCGCTGAACGGACTTCCGTCCGATCGGATTGCCATCCAATCGAACGACACTCTGATCGGATGATTTGTGGTCTCAAATACTTAAACATTTTACAAATTTTCAATACATGTCAGTATCCAAACGAATGGTCATCCGATCGGACGACCATCCGATCGAATGACGATCCTACTATGAACTTGGATCTTTGAAATGTCTCGCTGAACGGATCGCCATCCGAGTGAACGGCCATCCGATCAGACGACCGTTCGACCGGACGACCTGAAAGATAGAGACACTTCTTTGTTTTCAAAATGCTACAACGAAAACTTCAAAGTCACATCATACACAAACCCATCCATCCCAAACGAATGACAATCCGACCGAATGGCCATCCGACCGGATGACCCTTCATCACTTAACTCACCGACACGCTATTCAACGCATTGTTCATCGCTTACGCTATCGTTCTATAATCAGGCTAACTTTCCAGCGCTCCCTTCAATCCAAGACTGTGTTTACTTATTAAACACGATCTGTGAGTATACTCGAACCCTTTTTGCTTTACGCAATTTTGGGTGTTACATACGTTATCTATTTCAAATCATAATCGACACACAACCTAACACTTTTATACGCTGATCGTTATTGCATGTTATACGTGTTACTCGATGAATGCTTGTATGTTATGTTTACACAGTGATTGTTGCCTGACACCTTAGCAACGATAGTACTATAGTTTGGACTCAGCACCTGTCGTGGACAGGGGTTGTTAAGGATTTTACTTCACGTGTCACAGTGGTGATATGTGTTGCGCATTCTACAACTCGCATTCATGTCTGTGCATATTTCATTGTCGATAACCTGCTAGCTTCACTTTTCAACATGTTACATGCTGGTTATGCGTGAACTGATTTTCGCTATCTATTATACTATTAAACTTGTATGCTCACCTTTACACTATGTGTATTGACCTCTATTTTAACGTATGTGACATGTGTTTAGGATGCTGAGATATGCTTGCTATATGGAATCGAGCTTAGAAGAGTCTAGAAACAAACGATTAATATTTTGAGTTGTCGGACCAGTATTTTATTTGTCTTTGAGATCAATTCATCTGTAATAACTATGTTTACTTGATATGTTATGGTTTGGGACGTAATGCTTAAATATTTGGTAATTATTAGTTGTTATGGAATCTCTTGGACAATCTGTTTCGCTGAGTGCCTCACCCCGATGTTTCCGCCATCGGTTGGGGTGTGACATTAATGCCACAGATGATGGCCCAAATGATGGCACACTTCCTTGGTCCCAACTCATCAATCAAGTGCTAAGTACCCACCAAGGAACAACGAGTCATAACATAAGAGTAGAGGAAGACCTTGCAAAACCTTATAAGCCTAGCAACCTTTCCTATTTTTCCCAATAAATCACTGATTATGACTTACAAACAAAGATCAAGATGCCATCTCACATAAAAACATATGACGAAACCGAGGATCCAGAAGATCACCTCTAGATTTTTACCGGTGCCGCTGGATTCGAAAAATGGTCTAACGCTGAATGCTGCCTCATGTTCATGCAACCCTTGTCGGGTCAGCCAGGATATGGTTCAACGACCTACCTGCCAGAAGCATTCGAAGCTTCGATGACCTAAGCAAAGGATTCTTAGCCAACTTTTCACAGCAAAGGAGGTACGTTAAGGATGCCACGGTGATTTTCCAAATAAAGCAGAAAGATGATGAAAGCCTCCGAGAGTTCATCGAAAGGTACAAGAAAGAAGGGTTAACATACGTGGGGGCTGACGAAAAAATGAGGGTGGCAGGCTTCATGAACGCTATTACCTCCAAATATCTCACAAGGGACTTCAACAAGTTCCTACCCAAAACCCTTGAAGAAGCTCTCGAAAGGGCTGAAGCCCACATTCGAGGGGAGGAAGCCGTTGACATCAAGGAGTAAAGGAAAAGGGGATCTAGTTGGTGAGGCAACAACCCCACTAGAAAGAAAGGGAATTTTAATTCTTATGATAGACGTTCCAAAAGCTCAAAGCAACGAAGGCCTGAAGGACGGAACCCTCCAAGCAGGGAAAAGACCGTAAACTTCACAGCTCTAACAAAAACCCCTTAAGAAATCCTTGCCACTGAAGAAGTAAAACAAAGCTTCCGACCTCCTCGACCTTTACCAAAAAGAAAAAGAAACGAAAACTCCACTCAATATTATGAGTTCCATGAAGAAAAGGGCCACCATACCAACGATTGGTTTAAACTCAAGAAGAGAATTGAGGAAGCCGTCAAGTCCGGAGAACTAGCCCATTTGGTAAAACGGGTAAGGGACAAGATAGCTGAAGGAAAAAGCAAAGAGGTAAACATGGTGGAGTTCGATGAAAAAGCTTCCCACAAACGGCCACGCTTGGAGGCTTGGGAGCTGCAATGTGTCTGCTTCCCACCACCAGAAGTGGACCTACTCTCGAACCCTTTGGTGGTTGAAGCAAGTGTGGGAACGATAAAAACAAGCAAAGCTTACATTGACATAGGGGTAGCTACCGACATTATGTTTGAGAAATTCTTCAATCATTTAAGCAACGAAGAACGTTCGAATCTTCAACCATCCGGGACCTCTATAAAAGGTATCGCCGATATACCCCTCAAGCATTTGGGCCAACTAACCCTTGATGTCTGTTTTAGTGAAGGCAAGATGGAAAGAACCAAACCACTCACTTTTGTGGTTATCAACATTCCCTCCAACTATGATGTTATCGTAGGAAGGCCATGTTGGAACCTGAAGGTTTATACATAGAGGAATACATAGTTAAAGGGTTGATTTTGTATATGTTTAGTTTATGTTTGGGTCTTTATGTATGGGTTGGGTCAGACTAGTTGGTTTCGGTTGGGCCTAGGGTATTTTACCCATAGTGTTTTGTATTTAAGAAAACCTCAACTTTAGAATTGAGGTTGATCAGTTTGTGGAAAGCTAGAGGCCAGCCGAGATCTTTTAGAGTTCTTGTATCAGTCATCGTTAATCGTTAAATGCAAGATTAACTGGTTTGTTTTATTTATATTGCTTTGGTTTTGTCAATCTGTTCCTGAATCCGTTGTGTTTGGTTTCCGCACTTACACAAGTTCTTGTTTGATATCATTGCAAGATCCTCAAGGGTTTTACAATTGGTATCAGAGCCAAGAAACCAATTCTTGGTTCGGTTTTGATATCATTCGGATTCAAGAAAGTCTTATTTTACTGATCCTGTTTCGTTAGTGTTTGTTTTTGCAGTGAAAACAGTTTTGATTGTGTTTTCTGTCTACGGATCATACAGTCTTCAAAATGTTCATAGAAATTATTGATAAATCTTGCTGATTTGGTTCGTGTATTTTCAGTGAATTGTTTGCTGATTTCTCGGAAGTTTGTTGAGGATTAAAATTCAAAGATTTCAAAAATCTTTGAATTTTGGAAGCTGCTGATAATAAGGGATTTCTGCTGTTTTTATCAGATTGTTTGTTTTGCAGGGTCTCAACTCGTAATTAGCAGTCTCGACTTGTCTTGTTGCTGATCTCGACTCGCAACCAATTGAGGTCTCGAGTAGTCAACATTCGGTCTCGACTCGCAACCAACTGAGGTCTCGAGTTGTCATCATCACGATCTCGACTCGCAACCATCTGTAGTCTCGAGTCATTTTCACTATAGTCTCGACTCGCAACCGCTGTCTCTACTCGCAATCTCTTGTCTCGACTCGCATAGACAACCTGCAACGTGATTTGGACTTTGACTTTTGGACTTAAAATTAATTAATTAATCAACTATTAATTAATCATGTTTGCAAATAATGTTGACCTAGCTGCCCTTAACAAACAGCAAGAACTGGATTCAAAAGTTGGGACCACTACACGCATTCCAAGGTTGACTGATGCTAATGACTTTCCTGAGTGGAAGTGGCGTTTTGAGCTACATGTGAAGGTCAAGGATTCTAAAATTTGGCGAAGTATTCTGAGAGGTCCAAGGGAAATCATGATGGATAGTTCCACTGAACCTGGTGTAAAAGTAAAGAAACCCCTTAACCAGTATACTGAAGAAGATTTCACAATAGTTGAAGAAGATGAAAAGGCACTTTCCTATCTGACCATGGGATTGGGTCTAGACATTGCTATCGGTTTTTGTACTTGCAAATCAGCCAAAGAACTGTGGGAATCTCTTATCGATGTTTATGAAGGGAATGAGGACATAAAGGAGAGTCGAAGAAATTTGCTGAGACAAAATTTCAACAATTTCAATCATATCTATGGAGAAACTATTGACAATCAACTTCAAAGGTTTGTTAAGCTGGTTACTCAAATGCAGATGGAAGAAATCCATACATCAAATGCTTCAACAAATAGACAGCTTCTGAATGCGTTGCCAAAAAGCTGGGATCATCATGTTGCTATGATCAAGAAAACCAAAGATCTTGCTAGGTGCAGTTTGTATGAGATGATTTCTCATATAAAGGCTTGTGAACTGGATGATAAACAAATGGAAACTAACTATAAGAACAGCATGCTAGCTGTCGGATTCTCCATTGCTCCCGCATCATCAAACAATAACAATGCAGCTCTTTTGTCTCAAGGAGGGTTTCAAATGTTTAGCAACACGGCATCTGCTAAAGCTGCTCCTACTCCGGCAAATGCTTATTACTCTGGGTCTCCTGCTCCTTCACGCACTACTGCTGCTGCTGCATCATCAAATTCGCCTAATGCTGCTCCTACTTCTGCCGTGAAAAATGAGATGATTGCTTTCTTTACACAACAGTCTAAAGAAACTCTGGATATCGCAGCCTCTGTTATAAATTGTTTGAATGCATTTGTTGCAGGAAAAATTGATCCTCCTAAATGGTCTGGAGATGATTTACAGCAAATTCATCCTGATGATGTTGAAGAAATGGACATTACATGGCAGATGGCTATGGCGGCTTTCAGGGCAAGGAGGTTTATGAAAAGAACTGGTAAAAACAGATGGGGTGCTTCGTTTAATGAAGCTTCTAAAGTGCCATTCAATCTGCGCTGCTACAACTGTCATGAGGAAGGACATTATGCACGAAACTGCACCAAGCCACCGATTAGTAGGGAACAGACTCCAGTCAAACCTGCTATACCTAATCCAGAGAGAGCTCTTGTGACCACATCAAGTATAACTGCTGATGCTGCTGCTGGTGGAAGTCCTCAAGCTTTGGGATTAGCTCAAGCCTTGGTGGTTCAGCCTGATATCAACTTTGATTGGAATTCAAAAATTGAGCAACTGAACATCTCAGTTCCAGAAGATCAAACTGCTTCAAACAACATTGCTTTCATGACCTCAAATGATCAAGTTTCTGCACCAGAGGAGGAGACTTCAGATGAAAACTTTGCTCTCATGACCCAGATTCTTTCAGCTCCAGTCAAAGGTCTCACCAAAGAAGAGGTACTTTCTGTTTTCTGTACTCCTGAGTGTAGAGAAAGAGTTGAAGCTTATAGAATACACAACGCTGAGCTAATTCAAGATTATCAAGATATAAAAAATAAACACTTTACTTTATCGAAAAACGAAAAACTTTATAAAGAAAAGATTGAGGCTCAGCGAAAAGACATCATCAAACTCAAAGATGATGTAAGTGTAAAAACAGCCCATTTTTTAGAAGCTCAGGAGAAAGTATGCATTTTAACTAAGGAATTGGAAGATATCAGAGATAGATATCAAATAAATGAACTTAATATTAAGAAATACGATTCTTCCTGCAAACTAGTTAAAAACTTGTGTGATCAACAGCTCGCATACCAGAAAAAGAAAGGGTGTGGTTTGGGTTTTAATCAGGCTCCTCCTCCTTATAATGACAATTATACTTATTTACCTATGACTGAGGAGGAGATGATGAATGAAAGTCAAATGACTTATGGTCCCAAAAACAATAAGTCATCATTTAATGGCAAACCAGTTGAGAAGCAGAAATCTACTCAAATAAATTTTGTTTCTAAAGGCTCAATTGATCCTAACACTTCGTCTTCATGTGCAGATAAAGTATCTGAAGTAAAGTGTGGAGATGTTCTTGGGAGTGAACCAGTTGTTCATTCTAATATTTCTGAAAATTATTTTGAACAAACTGAATCTGATATTGCTTTTAGTAGGTCTTTGTTTGCGTCATTTTGTGCTTATGTTTGGTCTAGTGAGCCTGATGTTTTGGGCAAAACTGATGATGTTGGTGTTGAAACTTTGAACAATAAGTCTGGTGATGAATTTTCTTCAGTTAATGATTGTGAATGTGATGTTACTAACCCCTTGGTTGATGACAGTGTTACAGGTGAGGTCCCTCAGGACACATTCAGTTAAACCACTGAAACTTCTTCACAAGAAAATCAAGAGTATCATGATTCTTCTTCTGAATCTTTCTCAGTGGGCGTCCCTAATGTTGAATCTAGTGGGACCCCATTGGAAACTGTAGTTGAAAACAAACCTAAATCAGATTTACATGATACATATGTTGATGAAACACATGTTGATGAGTCTTCCACGTGTCTTAAAACTGAAACTAAAACTGAGTTTAGTAAAGATGAAAAGGGGTTTGATATAAATAAACAGTCATCAGTAAATGTTTTTGAACATACAACAGAAACTGGAACATCAGTTTTTCAAACAAACGATGATCACATTAAAAGAGAGGTATCAAATTGTTCATCAACATCACTTAATTGTGTCGATTCTAATCAACAGACACCAAAATGCTCAAAACAGACACATGCAAAACATACTAGAAAGGCCAAAATGTCCCATCATTCAAAAACAAGCAAAGATTCGTCTACAAAGTATCAAAGTTTTCACACAATGAAACGACAAACTTGTTTTAATTATGGAACTGCTGGACACATTGCCAGAAACTGTGTTCAACTCCCAAGCACACAATCTAAGAAGAAGATTATCCAGAATCAGAAGGTCAGGTCTAATCGATATCGTTGTTTTGAGTCAGTGACGACTGAAAAGTCTAAGACAATGAAAAACAACTATCGCAAGACTAAACCTTCTGATCAAGATTGGAATGCAGCCAAATGGAAAAATCAAAATCAAAAGAACAGTTTTCAAAGAAATCAACATAATGGTTTTGGTAACTATAATTTTAAATGGTCAACTACATTTTGGAAACCCAAAATTAGTGCTGAAAAATCTAATACATCTCGACAAGAGTCTTTCATGAAAAATTCTACAAGGTTTTTGAACAAAGATAATTTGATTTGGCAAAGAGTGACATACATTGATGCACAAGGGAAACCCAGATCCACCATGGGCTGGGTTCCTAGGTCTAACTAATCCCGCTAATTGTGCAGGAACAGCTGTGGAGGACTACCGTGCGACTTTGGTACATGGATAGTGGTTGTTCCAGGCACATGACGGGAGACTTATCCCAACTGATAAATGTGAAAGAATTTAATGGTGGATATGTCTCATTTACGGGAGGAGAATCTAGAAGGATCACCTTGAAAGGAACAGTAAGAAACGGCGTTTTAAGCTTCGAGAATGTTAATTATGCTCCTGAACTGAAACACAATCTGTTGAGCATCTCTCCGATCTGTGATCGAGGAAATTCAGTTCACTTTACAAAGAAAGGATGTTATGTGCTTAAACCAGGGATTGTCATTCCTGAAGATTGGTTTTTAATGTCAGCAGAGAGACGAGGAAACGCTTATGTCATTGATATGAACAAGAAACCATGTGAAGAAGTTACTTGCCTATTCTCAAAGATTTCAGAACATGATGGTCTACTGTGGCATCGTCGCCTTGGGCATGTGAACATGAAGAATATGAATCGACTTGCTAAAGGTCAACTAGTCCGTGATCTTCCAATCAAAGATTTTATGTTGGTGGAAAAATGTGTTGCTTGTGCAAAAGGAAAAGCGCATCGAAAACCTCATAAGTCGAAACCTGCACCCTCAACGAAAGCTATGCTCGAATTACTTCACATGGATCTTTTTGGTCCAGTAAATGTGTTGAGCATTGGCAAGAAAGCTTATTGTCTCGTAATAGTTGATGATTATTCGCGTTACACCTGGGTGTATTTTCTCAGCCACAAGAACGAAACTGCAGTCTTAGTGAAACAATTCGTTACTCTGGCAGAAAATCAAGCTAGTACAAAAGTGATGGTTATTCGATCTGACAATGGGACAGAATTCAAGAACGTAACTTTGGATACATTCTGCACAGAAAAGGGAATTGATCGTCAGTATAGTGCACCACGAACTCCTCAACAGAATGGAGTAGCTGAAAGAAGAAATCGTACTCTTATCGAGGCTGCACGAACTATGCTGGCTGACTCGAAGCTTCCTAGTTTCTTTTGGGCTGAGGCAGTTAGCACGGCTTGTTACGTCCAGAATCATGCTTTAGTAAACAAACGTCATATTAAAACTCCTTATGAGATTCTGGAAGGACGTAAACCTTCGGTTTCACACTTTCGTATCTTTGGATGTCCATGTGTATTATTACTTATGGACTCTAATGGAAAGTTTGAAGTCAAAGGGGACGAATGTTTCTTTGTTGGATATGTAAAAGGCTCTGCCTATAGAGTATACAACAAAGTAACTAAAAAGGTCATCGAGTCGTGCAACATTGAATGGCTAGAAGAAAATGCTACTGATGCTATAGTTGGACCAGATTGGTTATATGATTATGCTGAATTGTTTAAATCATTTAACATTTTGTCAAGTGTTTCTTCAGATGCAGGTGTGTCTACGCCAAAACAACCACTGTCTTTTGGTGATACAGAAGAAGAAGAAGAAGAACAGGCAGAAGGGAGCTTCAGACATCATACCATTGACCCGCCAGGAATGGTTTTTACACAGCATCCTTTGCCTCAACAAATGTCCCATCGATCTTCTTAAGGTGCACAATCTAGTGAAATTTCAATGAATGCAACTGGATCAGAACTGTTTGCTGATCCTATTCCTGAAGAGTGTACTGTTACCACTCCCGTGAGTCACAGTCCGCTAGCACCTAATGAGGGGGAGTCAAGCAACATACACACATCTCTAGACGAGACGATACCTGAATTTGCCATTCCAACAAGTGTTCAAAGAAATCATCCTATTGAGAATGTGATAAGTCCTGTGAATGCAGGATTTCAGACCAGAAGCCAATCAGGAACCATTAATTTGTGCTTATATTCTAGCTACATTTCTCAAATTGAACCTAAAACCATTGATGTAGCGTTGCAGGAACCAGGCTGGGTTGATGCTATGCACGAAGAGTTAAACTAGTTCGAGAAGCTAGGAGTATGGAAACTTGTGGAGTTGCCAAAAGGAAAACGCAAGCTTGGAACTCACTGGGTTTTCAGAAACAAGCAAGATTCTGAAGGAGTTATTGTTCGAAATAAAGCACGATTAGTGGTCCAAGGATTCAGACAGATAGAAGGACTGGATTATGATGAAGTCTACGCCCCTGTTGCTCGACTTGAAGCAATCCGGATTTTCTTAGCATACGCATCCTTCATGGGGTTCACTGTTTACCAGATGGATGTCAAAACGGCATTTTTGTACGGAGAAGTGAAGGAAGAAATTTTTGTTGAGCAACCGTCGGGTTTTATTCATCCAGACCATCCAGAATATGCCTACAAGCTTGACAAGGCATTATATGGGTTGCATCAAGCACCTAGGGCTTGGTATGCAACTCTGACATAACATCTTCTGGCGCATGGGTACACACGAGGCACAATAGATCAGACTTTGTTTATCAAAAGAGTGGGCAAGGATCTAATATTGGTTCAAATCTATGTTGATGATATTATTTTTGGATCAACAAGTGATGCTCTTTGCAAGGAATTTGAGGAAGTTATGAAAAAGAAGTTCGAAATGAGTGCGCTCGGTGAAATGACATTGTGTTTGGGTTTACAAGTTAAACAAGATTCCCGGGGCATTCTAATTCATCAGGGGAAATATGTGGATGATGTGCTTAAGAAATTTAAATTCACAGACGCTAAACCGGCCGAAACTCCAATGGCAGAAAGACCATTGCTGACTGAAGATGCAGAAGGATCCTCTGTTGATCAACGCCTTTATAGGTCTATGATCGGATAGTTGATGTATCTGACAGCAAGTCGTCCAGACATCATGTTTGTTGTTTGTAATTGCGCGCGATATCAGGCTAATCCTAAAACTTCTCATCTTTCTGCTGTTAAACGAATCTTTCGGTACCTTAAAGGCCGACCCCGGTTTGGTCTGTGGTATCCGAGGGATTCGAATTTTAACTTGTTTGCGTTTTCTGACAGTAATTTTGGAGGCACTGACAAAGACAGGAAATCCACCTCTGCTGGATGTCAATTTTTGGGTGACCGACTCATTTCTTGGCAATGCAAGAAGCAGCAAACGGTAGCTATTTCCACAGCTGAAGCAGAATATGTTGCAGCTTCGGCGTCTTATTCACAAGTAGTGTGGATGCAGCATCAATTGCAAGACTACGGTTTGACTTATCTTAAAACTACCATATATTGTGATAATGATGCTGCTATACAAATTGTGAAAAATCCTGTCTTCCACTCAAAAACCAAGCACATTGATATTAAAGTTCATTTTATACGAGACTGCTTTGATAGAGGTCTTATCAAACTGGAGCAAATCGACACAGACGCAAATGCTGCCGATTTGTTCACAAAACCTGTCAGCAGTTCGAAATTTCAAGTGCTTGTGGATTTTCTGAAAATGATCCGCTTTACTGACTGAGCATGTTTTTTTTTGTTTTATTTCGTAGGTAAATTTGTTCATAAAGTTTTCTATTCTTAGGTAGTTTTTATTTATGCTCAAATTTAGGGGGAGAAAATTATGAAAAATACAAAAACATTAAAAAATTGAAAAATACAAAAAGAGGCATTGCATGACTGGGAAATGAAATGAATTTTCACATTATGGTCGAGGGCTGACTCATGTAAGACCAGTATCGAAATAGTTTGACTCTAGTATGATGTGTTGGTAGGCTCTATTCTTAAGACTGAAAACATTGGCTGGTTCTGTTCAGAACTTAAATAGTACATGACCCCAGGAAAGAAAGTTACTTGGAATTAACTCATTTCTATTTGAATGTCTGTATGTTGTCCCGATACACACAATTTTGATCTGACTCTGAAATCTTATCTGAAAAAGTCGTGTACCTCCTCTGCTGCATCCAGATACATGCTGACCTGGAGGTGCTAGGCAACGTCAGCTTCTGCTGCATCCAGATACATGCTGACCTAGTTGTACGTTGTCGCTCTATAGATCAATTAAACACCCGAAAGAGGCCCTCAAGTGCCCAAAAGAAACCCAAGAAACCTATATCAAACTAAGGAAAACTCATTTGATCTGTATATTATACCATCTCTGCTTAAGATCTATTCTGTTCTCTTCTCAATCTATTCCCAGTTAAAATTTCAGAGATTTGGATTGGACTTGTGAAATATGAGGTAGGGAAGCTACTTGCATGATAGAGTGTGCTGTTTATATTTCCGGGATTTGATTAGTATTTATTTGGGTGTTCATTGTTAAGAAATCAAAACATGATAAAATTTGTTACAGGCAGTTAAATGGAAAAGGTCTAGGGAGATGAGTTTAGAAGGACAAATATACTGGAAATCGTCTAGATCATTCAGTAGTAGATCAGTGTTGATAAGTGTGGTCAAGCCCAAAACCTCGTGATTTTATCCCTGAGCAATTATGTTATTTCCTATTTTTTTTTGTAAATAATAGTTTATATTATTTATTTTTGTTTTAGGTTTTTGCATTCGTAAAACGTGCTCAGAAAGTTAATTGGGTTATTAAAATAATAACTGGTTTTCTAAAGGATTTGTTTTAATTAAAATTAAATTAGAATCAAAGAAATCCGTTTAATTAAATATGAGATGGATTCAGCCAAAAATTCTGGTCTCGGCCCAAAGTCAAAAGGCCCAGTCCATGTAAAGGGATGGGGTATATAAGACAGGTCTCGAGTCGAGACCTCATTTCTCACTCGAGACCGACTGTGATTCCTCTCATTTTCTCTCTCAAATTCCGGCAAGTTATCACTGTTCCGACGACGTCTATTGTTTCCAACACGTTTTTCTGGTCTCGACTCAGCAAGATTTGAAGGTATTTGATGATTTTTGTTGAAGTTCTGCAGGTGATTTGAAGATCTGATGATGAATTTGAAGATTTGAAGATAAATATGAACCCTAGTCTTGAACATATTTTGGTCTTCAAAGAAATTAAAATTGTTTTTGGGATTTTGATCCAAAAAGCTGGGCAGATGAAGTTGTTTGTGTGGTCTCGACTCAGATAACACATAAGGACTCGAGACTGGTGGTTGCGAGTCGCAATCTTATAGTCTCGACTCGAGACCCCATGGTCTCGACTCGAGATCTCGTGGTCTCGACTCATGGTCTTGACTCACAGTCTCGAGTCAGAATTTTATAATCTGAATTATAGTGGTTTTGTCCTGTTTTGATTGTTGACTTTGTAATTTGAAAGTCTCATGTTTGATTCAAATATGTAACTGTTCATGTTTACAATGTATGTTTGCTTTATGCAGAATATGGATTTGAAATTCATTCCTACACACAATCAAGCAGGGTACTTGGCACCACCTCCGGAGAAACACAAGAAGATGTACACTTCATTGATCAAGGGTCTCAACAGTTGTCGAATTGTTCACGCATTACGAGAAAATCCTGTAGTTTACGAAAATCTTATTCAAGAGTTTTGGAAAAGTTCAAGGATTGAAGTTATTGAAGGAAAAGGAGTTATTTTTGCTGACATTCAAAAGAAGGCTGTCACTGTGACTGAGCAGATGATTCGAGAAGTATTACAGTTCAATGACCAAGAAACAGACTCCATTGAGCTTCCAGCTGGAACTGTGGAAGCAATATTACCTCGATTGAGTTATGAAGGGAAGTATCCGCCTTTGGTAAAGAAGTTTGTGCATCCTTATTGGCGTCTTTTGGTGCACATGTTTTTTCTGTGCATGACAGAAAACAGAGGAGGCACAGATCAATTGAATATTACTCAGTCTGCTGCTCTTGCTTGTGTGATAACAAATAAACCCTTCAATTATTCAAAATATGTTTTTGAAGCCATGAAGAGAAATGTGTTTGGAGTTAGAAAGGACAAGTTTCTTATGTATCCAAGGTTTGTTCAAATGATTCTTAATGCTCGTTATCCAGAGTTAGAGAGATCTGGAAATACCTTGGAGCTAAAACCTGTGGGTCCTTCTTGTTTTGGTGCTCTCACTTCTAAGAAGGGTACTGAAAAGAGATTTGAAGGTTTACTTCCTTTGGAGAAATTTGGTCAGTTTGCAGAGACGGAAGATGTGGCTACTGATCCAGTGATAGTGCAACCTGTTCCAGTAAATGCTATGGTTGCTGAAGAGCATGATGTTCAAGGAAATACAGAAGATGAGCCTGAGACAAAGATTTTAACGATCAACTCTGACGATGAAGGTATAGAGATTATGTGTGATTCAGGAGATGATGAAGAGCTTCCTCCTGAATCTGAAGCTGATGTTGCTGTTTCTACTGTTCCACCTGTGATTACTGCTGAGAGTTTGGCTTTGTTATTAAAGTCTGTGACTGATAAGATAGGAAATCCTCCTTCTAATCTTGCAGTGTCTAATGAAGAGCCTAGTGAGAACCCAAAGGATCCTGATTCATTGCCTTTGAAGCGGAAAAGGAGGGATCCTCGACTCAGAATGTATGTTGAACAAAACAAAGATCAATCCATGAATGCTGCTGAAGATGATGATGGCTTATATGACTTTGATTTTGAGAAAAGTGTCACCGAAACCTCCACCACTACTGAAGATGTTTTTGATTTTAATGCTGATACTCAAAGAGATGTTTTAGAGACCACCACTGCTGATGTTCAAGCTACGAATGTTGTTTCTGAGTCTGTAAGTGGGTCAATACCGCTTGGTATCTCTGAATCTGCAGGTCCTTCTAGAGTCATTCATGACGTGCCTGGCAGTTCAAGTGGTAAGAGACCTGAAGAGCCGTTGAGGATGTCGTTTGATGATGACTCAAGTGATGATGACGAGTTCATAAGTATGAGAGAAATGAAGAAACGACTAATTGTGATTGAGCAAGATTCAATTCATAAAGACGCCAAGATTATCCAACTTGAAGATACTATAGTACAAAAGAATCAACAAATTGAACAGCTTCAAGGAGATGTTAGTTTGCTGTTTAATATGGTTGATGATTTACGTGGAAAGCTGGAGAAGAAGTTTGGACAAGAGTTTTCTGATCCGACTGACGTTGAAAACAGAAGAAAAGCCTTTGATAAGGATGATGCTGAGAGAAGTGCTGCTATGGAACAATACTTCAAAAGAGTTACTGATCCAGTGGCAGACAAAGAAAAGGCCGAAAGAATTAAAAAGAAAAGGGAGTTTGTAATTCTGAAGAACAAGAATCTAAATCCAGATGATGATGATGCTCAAGCAACTCATCATTTAATGGATGTTGGTGAAACTCTCTATGATAAAGTTGTAAATAGATCTGGTGTGGTTAGCTGGGGATTTGATCATGATCGCCGAAGATGGTGGATAAAGAGGAAAGTTGGACCTGTAGAGTGGTACAAAAATCTAGCTCAGTTTCAGACTTTCACAAAGGTTGATTTGATAAACTTGTCTAAGTCACCTTATGTGGATGATAAACCTGGAGGTCGTGGATATTTGTTTTTTGAAAGATTGCAGAGGGAAGTTCTTCGTAATTTTCCTTCGATGCACACTGCAGAGTCCATTGTTAAACCAGCTAAAGGCGTTAGGGATCCATATACTAATAAGCGAATGAAGATTGTGCACTGGCCAGCAACTGACAAAGAAAGGACGATTCCTTTGGTGAAAAAGATTCCAAAAGGTGCTCTGAAGACCTTACATTTTTGGGCTTATGATGAGCGTCTGGGGCAGGCAGTGATTGTTTGTGATGATGATGTAAGTTTTCGCTTGGTGGATCAAATTGATTTGTTGAATCTTGCTTACGAAGACTTGGAAGTATTAGCTCGTAACCAGATTAGAGCTACTGAAAAATACGAAGAAATAGCAAAGGGTTGGACTACTGCTGTTGCTTCTGTTTTGCACATCAATCGAAAGGGTTTTGGTGGTTACAAAGATAGTGTGAGTGGTGATCGTGACGGTCGAAGTTAGAAGAACCTCCATGCATAAACCTAGGGGGAGATTGTTGGAACCTGAAGGTTTATACATAGAGGATTACATAGTTAAAGGGTTGATTTTGTATATGTTTAGTTTATGTTTGGGTCATTATGTATGGGTTGGGTCAGACTAGTTGGTTTCGGTTGGGCCTAGGGTATTTTACCCATAATGTTTTGTATTTAAGAAAACCTCAACTTTAGAATTGAGGTGGATCAGTTTGTGGAAAGCTAGAGGCCAGCCGAGATCTTTTAGAGTTCTTGTATCAGTCATCGTTAATCGTTGAATGCAAGATTAACTGGTTTGTTTTATTTATATTGCTTCGGTTTTGTCAATCTGTTCCTGAATCCGCTTGTCTTTGGTTTCCGCACTTACACAAGTTCTTGTTTGATATCATTGCAAGATCCTCAAGGGTTTTACAGGCCAGGGCAATGTGCATTCGGTATGGCTGTTTCAGTTGGTCGAGGCACCGTAAAGTTCCCCACCGAGAGAGGGATTGCAACCCTCCAACCTACCTAGGAGGCCTACATGGTTGAAGGGGAAAGCTCAAAAAATGAAGATGACGAACAAGGGTTGATCATAAACCCCAAATATCCTGAACAAAGGATAAGGGTTAATACAAGCCATTCTAAAGAAACCCTCTCATACCTTGAGAAGCTGCTGATACACTATAGTGATGTCTTCGCTTGGTGTCCGGAAGACATGATGGGTATCCCTCGAAGCATTGCCGAACATGAGCTAAAAATACCACCCTATGTCAAGCCTGTCGTCCAAAAGAAGCGAAGCCTAGCTCCCGAAAGGAGCCTGGCAGCATGCCAAGAAGTTGAAAAACTTGTTCTAGCTGGGATCCTTCGGGAGGTCAAGTATCAATCCTGGGTTGCCAACCCGGTTATGGTTCGAAAACTCGACAAGTCTTGGAGAATGTGCATTGATTTCAAAGACTTGAACAAGGCGTGCCCGAAAGATTGTTATCCCTTGCCGGAGATAGATCTCAAGGTTGAATCTCTCACTGGTTACCCTTTTAAGTGTTTCCTCGATGCTTATAATGGTTACCATCAAATTCAAATGAAAAAAGAATATGAGGAAAAGACGGCTTTCCATACCGACAAAGGTATCTTTTGCTACCAAAAGATGCCTTTTGGCCTGAAAAATGCGGGTTCAATGTCACACCCCAACCGATGGCGGAAACATCGGAGTGAGACGAAGAAAGATTGCTCATCACACATAACGCTAATTGTGACAATAGAATTAAAGATAAATTGATTTCTTTCATAAGTAAATGTTACAATACATGAAATTTGAAATACAACATGTTAAATACAAGAAAAACAAAACGACAACAAATATGACATTTATACGATGTATTTGACCTAAACGTCTATATGTGTATCTAGGCATCAATGCTACTTCATTTCATAGCATCATCATCCTCAACCTGTAACATGTTTAAAATAAAGTTCAATGCAAAAGCAAAGGCGAGTATACAAGTTTGGTACGTACATAACAAGAGATAAGTTTTAAACAATTCCTCATAGCAAGCATGTGATTCAAGATAAACAATAAATTTGGCATGTGTCTAACATATCAACCCAAAAGAGACGCAATATGCTCATGACATAACCACAAGTCTACGGGCGGGTCGCCAATCCTATAACGCTACATATGTAACGGTTAGGCTCGTACGAAGTTAATGATAAGTTCAACACATAAGTTTCACCCAAGTTTAAAGTATCAAGCAATCACGTATATAAGCATGTTATAGGAATGTTCATGTGTTTACGCAAAAGGCCCTCTTCATAGCACATGTCATCATTTCGTTGCTATGAAAAGTCCATAAGTTTATAGTTCATGTGTAAGTTTTTGATAAGTAAACATGTTACACCCCAAAAGTGGTAAAAGTAAAAAGGGGAATACGAGTATACTCACAAAGTTTGCATAGGCTTTCCGATTATCCAATTATTGACGAGTTGATGAGGTTAAAAGATTAAATGTGTAAGGGTTAAAGTTCAAGTATGCTTAGAGTCGAGATTCGGTATTTAAAACAACATAAAAATAAGATATGAGAATAACATGTAAAAATAATCATCTTCAACACATAACACTTGTATGACATTTGGTAACCACAAGGGTTATGATAATGTTTTCATGAGTTGAACACCCATAAGAATCACAACAAGGTTTAGGTCTTAGATGATGTTCTACTACTTTAACATATAAACACAAGTTCAACATTAAAGGTTCGAATGAGTGTATATATATATATTTAGGCTAAGTATTACATATTATTTAGTCCAATAATTCAAGTAGGAGGTAGAAGATTAGGATCTTCATTTAGGCACCTCGAGTTATCATAGATGTCATGTATGGGGTAGGAAGAACATGCTTCCATTTAGGAACCCCTTGAATGTTCACCACTTCACTTGATGTAAAAACAACCAAGGAGGGTCACGAACTAGGATTAACACAATAATATAAACAACCTAACTAAAGAGAAATCATCAAATCATGTGAGGATTGTATGTAGGACAACCCAAGTTGTTCCATAATCACTCATTCATCAAGATCTAAGCTTGACATGATTTGTGGGTTAAATACCCTAACAAAACAGAAAGTATTTGAGGTTTTAACCTCTGATTTATAGTGTCTCAACCTTGTTTTTAAGCTTAACCAACCATAAGAGAGGTTGTAAGCATTAGGACATAGGTGTGAGATGTGTTAGACACAAGTTGGATGAGTTTAAACAACTTTTGAAGAACTTGAAACAAAACAGAAAGTTTATGGACAATTTCGGAGCAATTCCAGGTCTGATTTCTCCCAGGAGAAGTCAAGGAATCAAACTCCATGATTATCCAAGCAAGTAGGAAGAAGAATCAAGTAATTTCGTTGAGAAATGAGCAAGTTATGATCACTTTTGTAAAGGTGTATGAATCTGCCCGAATCTCTGAAATTTGCAAGAACTTGAGAGTGTTTGAGAGAGATTTGAGGGTTGTGAAAGTGTAGAAATGCTTGGAGAGGAGTTGTATTTATAGTGGAAGAGGTTAGAGGTGATTGGAGGTGATTAGAGGTGGATTAGAGGTGATTGGGTGAGTTTAGATGTTGGGATTTTGTGCCAATTCGCGTCAAAATGCAGCTGAAAGTGTTTTCTGTGAATCTGATGCCCATGCGGGCCGCGTAAGGGATCAAGGTAAGTCCACGCGGGCCGCCCGGACTTACTGATTCGGAAACAAGTTTCAAAATGTTACAATTTGGCCCCTAGAGTTGTTTATTTGATGCTTTTAGGTCTTTTAAGGACTATAAATGCCACAAAAACATAGTTTAAGATAAATTTAGGTTTGAGGAGTATAAACCAAGTATAATTAAGCGTATAAGCATCAAAATCAAGTGTCGTTTACGTTCAAACACGTTGTATGCGTAAGTTTCATGTATTTACAAGTTTAGCACATTGTTTCCAAGAATTACGAATAAGTACCAATTGTTTCACGAAATTGAATGTATGAGCCTATATAGAGTATATGTATCATGTAATTAACAAAATACGAGTTTATTCATAATCCAAGTCTCGGATTTTACATCGCTTTTAATGAAAGAACGATTACAAGACTACGAAGTTTCCAAAAATAGTTTTACAAACGATGGTTTCTAAATATAGAAAGTATGAAAACGCGGGGCGTTACATTCAACTTATCAACGCCTGGTTAACAAAGCATTTGCTAGTCAAATTGGCAAAAACATGGAAGCATATGTCGAAGACTTGGTGATCAAAAGCAAAACAGAATATCAAATGCTTGACGACATACAAGAAACCTTCCAAAACTTAAGAAAAATTAACATGAAACTCAACCCTGTGAAGTGCTCGTTTGGGTTTGAAGAAGGCAAGTTTCTAGGGCACATTGTGGGGAAATAAAACATAAAAGCCAACCCCAACAAGGTCAAAGCCGTTCTTGAAACCAAATCTCCACAAAGCAAAAAAGAAGTGGAGAGTCTGAATGGAAAGATTGCAGCCTTGAAGCGTTTCACCTCAAAGCTAGCTGAAAAGTCCCTACCTTTTTTCAAAACACTTAAAGAGTGTACCAACAAAAAAGATTTCAAGTGGACTGAGGAAGCAGAAGAAGCAGCACTTAGCTTTACTCCCGGACATTGCGACTCCGGAAACGGGAGAACTGATCTCTGTCTACCTCTCGGTTGCTGGAGAAGCAATAAGTGAGGTCTTAACCATCGAATGAAACAATGTTCAGGTACCCGTCTACTTTTTCAGTAAAACTTTAAAACTAGCAGAGATCAAGTATCCCCCTTTGGAAAAACTTGCTATAGCCCTAGTCCAAACGGCTAGAAGGCTTCGAAGGTACTTTCAAGCACACCCAATACAAGTGGTCACCGACCAACCTATCAAAAGTGTGCTTGAAAAACCAGAAAATTCAAGACGATTAGCCAAATGGGTTGTGGAACTAGGTGAACAGAAAATCACCTATCTTCCAAGAAAATCTGTCAAAGCCCAAGTCTTGGCTGACTTTATTATAGAAGTCCCAAAGCAAGTCACCACGGAAGTTAATACAACTACCGCTGAACCTTCTGACCCTGAAGCCTGGAAGCTTTTTACCGATGGGGCTTCAAGCGTTGAAGGGTCAGGAGTTGGGCTCATTTTAATCAACCCTGAAGGGTTAGAATTTACATATGCTCTTCAACTTGAATTTCAGACCACTAACAATGAAGCTGAATACGAAGCACTGATAGCTGGTTTGAAGATAGCCAAAGAAATGAAGGTTCAAAAGCTTCAAGTCTTCCCAGACTCACTGTTTGTTTCAAGTCAAGTCAACGACAACTATGTAGCAAAAGAGACCAACATGAAGAAATATCTAGAAAAGTCTAAAGAATTGATGAGCACATTCCAAACATGCACCATCAAACAAGTCCCAATATCTCAAAACAAGAGAGCCGATGCCTTAAGCAAACTTGCCTCTCTCACATTTGCTCATCTTACCAAGAAGGTATTGGTTGAAGTGTTGAAAACTCCCTCAATTCAAGAGCTAGAGGTTCAAGATGTGATCAATGAAGAAGGCCCCAATTGGATGACTCCTATTGAAAAATTCCTTAAAAAGGGTGAGTTACCCGTTGACCAGACGGAGGCTGAAAGGGTTCGAGTCAAGTCTAGGCAGTATGTGTTGCAAGGGGATGTCCTTTACAAGAAAGGTTACCTTGCACCACTACTAAGATGTGTTGGCCCGGAACAAAGCCAATATCTGATCAAAGAGGTTCACGAGGGGATATGTGGTGCTCATTTCGGACCAAGATCGGTGGTTGCAAAACTGATGAATCGCGGGTACTTTTGGCCTTCCATGCATCGAGACACTACCGAGCAGTTAAGAAAATGTGAAGCTGTCAGATACACGTACCAGTGCCCAAAAGCCCCAAGCATGATCTCGTTCCCATCTCTTCGGCCTGGCCATTCCACAAATGGGGAATGGATATTGTTGGACCATTCCCACCGGCCAAGGGTGGGGTAAAATTCTTATTGGTGGCTGTAGACTACTTTACCAAGTGGCCTGAAGTCAAACCACTTGCAAAAATATCGGGCAAACAAGTCATTGACTTCGTGTAGGAAAACATCATTTGTCACTTCGGGCTGCCGGGAGTATTGGTCACGGATAATGGGAAACAATTTGCTGAGAAGCCTTTTAGCACCTGGTGCAAGGAATTCAGAATAACTCAAGTGTTCAGCTCAGTTGCATACCCACAATCCAATGGCCAAGTTGAAAGAACAAACCAAAGCATCGTTGAAGGAATCAAGACTCTATTGGGGAGACATGAAAACAATTGGCTCGAAGAATTACCAAACGTTCTATGGGCAATACGAACAACGGAAAAAACAAGCCATAAAAGAACACCTTATAGCTTGGTGTTCGGATCAGAAGCTGTGATCCTAGCTGAAATAGGAGTTGTAACTCAAAGAACACTCAACATGGACCTCGAAGCAAACAACAAAGAGACCATGTTGAATTTGCAACTCCTCGAAGAAATCCGTGATCAAGTCGCTATACAAGAAGCCAAGTATAATAAAAAAATGGAAGCTTATTACAACATGAGGGTAAAGCACAAACGTTTCAAGCCAGGGGATCTCGTACTTCGAAACAATAAGGCCAGCAAGAAAGAAAACCAAGGAAAACTTGGCCCAAAGTGGGAAGGGCCATACACAATCCTTGAAGCCTACAAAGGTGGATCCTACAAACTGGTAGACGCAGAGGGCAAAAAGCTTCCCCGTCATTGGAACGGTAAAACCCTTAAAAGGTTCCATGTTCGACAAATAGATTGTTTGAAATGTATTACAAGAGTTGTTCTATTCCCCTTTTATAACCAGTTGAATCTCTTAAATGAATGATGAAGCTTTTTATCAAATTTTTCTTTCTATCCTACTATCAGGTTGAGAACCTAGAGAAAAACTCCATGGCAAGGGCCATGTGAGGGGATGAGCTCCCAGGCCACATCGCTGAATAGGTTCAAGGGTTGAATGGACCTATATAAGGGGTGAGTTCCTATATCAATACAACTCCATGAGACTTAGAAAATTTTCAAATAAACTTGTCTCATAGACGGGTTTGAATAGCCTACACCAAATGTTCTACAAACCTTAAAAGACGGTTTACAAAAAAAAATTTAAGTAAAAAGGATAGACAAGATATGCCCTTTTATCTAGTGAAGCTAAAGTGACTGCAGCACTAAAACTTCTTAAGGAATATTAGATAAAGAGATGCATAAAACAGACAAGACAAATTATCATCAACACATGAACAACGAAATTACGAAACATTAAACATGCATAAACATAAAGGCCTTAGGGGCCATGCAACCTAAACATTGTTCCAAATAGCCATCAAGGCTAACCAACAAAGGAAACTATAAGGGTTTCCATCAAACCTACAAATTGTTCAAATAGCCACCAGGGCTAACAACCATCAACAAAAACCTTAAGGGTTTCTGCAAAACCTAAATTGTTCAAAAGACATAATAACATAGCATTGTTTAAAGTGCTAAGATAGCTACGAATGGAATTCAGAAAGTTTAAATTGCATCACTAGCACTAGAAGGTTTCGACACCCCAGCTCCATCATCCTTTGACTTCTTTGCCTTTTTCTTCTTTCGACCCTCACCAGTCGCTTCAGAGGCTTCAAGGCTTCCTTCCTTTGAGGCTTCACCACCAGCAGACATGGTTTCTTCACAACTCCCGAGCATGACCGTTTTTTAGACAAGGACTCCAGCACCTTCTTGCAAACAACCTCATGCAAACCTCGAGGTTTTAAACCCTGTAACACAGAAAGTGGCTTGTCAAAACACTTGGAAACCTGACCCACAAAAGGCCAAGTCATATGCTCCATATCCCGAACAGAATCCTGAAAGTCTTTAAGAGCCTGTGGTTGGAAGAGGGGAGATTTGTCTTGTGGTTCACCAGCCTCACAAGCTTTGTACCCGGAAACAAGGCCTTGATACCTTCCATGAGCCAGCAGTTTAGTATACACGGCACCCAAAACTTGGCTGAACTCAGAAGAATGAAGAAGGAAGGTAACCACTTGTTGAAAACCATGTTCAACCAACCACCTATTATTGTTAACCAGTCGAACCTCGGAAGCCTTCAACCTCTCCTGCTCCTCCAAAGAGGCTTTCTCTCTAGCTTTCAGAACTTCAAACCCTCAACCTCCACCTCATGCCTTGAGGTAACCTCGTGCATCTTCTTCACCCAAGCCTCTTCCTTTTTGGCAAAACCGTCAATCTCTTTCTTCATGGAAGCGATGGAAGTCTTCATTCTATCCTTCTTCTTCTTCATGCATTCTTCATATTCCTACATCCCCTTACGAAAACGGGATACACCCTCAGCCAACAAGGCAGAAAGGTTGCAAGAACTCAATATCATTGTTGAAATCATAGTATCACCCTCCATTTCAGCAATGGAATCCCTAACGGATGGAGGAGCAAAGTTCGCTAATACATCTGCATAAACGACAAGATCCTTGAAACTGTCCCCAACTTTCACACCCCAGTTAGGAACATAAATTTCATCCGCACTGGACTCTTCTAAACCTTCAACACTTTTGCCTGAGGAACCCTGGATAGCCGGCACTGCAACCTTTTTTACCTACTTCTCCTTCTTTCCAGCAACTACAAACTCTTTCTCCTTCTCTTTCTCTACACCACCTTCAGAACCCTGCTCAACGGACATCTCAATGTCATCACTGATATCAATGGCCTCTGAACCAGAGGGCTGATCAGCACCTTTTAGCAAATGGCGGTTCGACCGACGCGTAGAAAACTTGGGAGCAGGGACCTTGGTGAAACCCTTGACATTTGGAACGCTTACATAACCAGAACCTTTGAACCTTTGCTTAGAACCTCTAGCAACTGCATCCTCACCCTGTGCAGCCTCAGCATCCGTGAAGAAAACGCCTGATGTGTCATCACTTTTAACAAAGTCTAACGCAGACATAACTGCAAAAATCAACGAAAAACCAACAATAAGCAAATAATCAGAAAAAACATAAAAAAGGAAAAACAAACAAAAGTGCATACCCTGACCGTCCCTCATAAGTAAGGGATCCCAGTTTGATTTATCCCATAATTTACTGATACCCAATAACACCAGTAAATGCTCAGGGAACGGTCGAACCCTCGAGGGACACTTCCGGATTGCATCAAGAAAACAACTATTCAGTTCAGATTCAGAAGGTTCAGGCTCGTTGAGAACAGCCTCTGGTTGTCTCCAAACCATCTTAAAGGGAACAATCGAGTCGGAGACCCAGAAAAAACGATCTTTCCAGGAACCGAGAGTGGTAACCATGGAAGAAACTAGGCAGGTATCAATTTTAGTAGTCTCAAATGTAAACCAGTCACCATTATTCGCCAAACGGAATAATCGACGGAATGACAAAAGAGACATATCAAACCCTAGGGACCGGCACAAAAACTCATAATGTAAAATCCTAGCCAATCCCTGAGGATGGATTTGGCCAAAAGTCACACGATAATACTCTAACACATTCAACACAAAGTTAGAAAACGGATGACGAAGGTTCGAAAACTCAAAATGTCGACAGTACATAGCAATCGAACCGGAAGGACACTGATCGATGGATTTATCGCAACCCGGTGCAACAGGTTTAAACTTAAACCTATACCCCACTCTAAACAAAAAGCTTCTACATCTTCTTGGGTGAGAGAAGAAAAAGTGACCGATAAATCTTTCTTTGCACCCATAAGAAACGATTAAAAGCAAAAGAAAGAAATGAACACTAACCTGGATGAAGGAGAATGATTTAGTGAAAACTTGGAAGAGAAAAGAAATAAGTTTTGTAAATGGTAAAGTAAAAAGGAAAATAAATGAGGAGGGAACGGTTATTATGGCAACACAAGGCTCAATGAAACTGCCCCCTGAATAACCGTTCAGTCAATCAAATCAACTGTCATATCAAAATTTAAAACCAGAATTTAAACCGCCAATGAACCTTTCAAGCCTTGAAGCCTCGAAGCAATAAAAAACGTTTAAATGTCAGAAGCATTTGAGCTTCCACCCCAAAAGCCTCTTACTTGGGGGGCTGATGACGGGGGTAGCCCAGATCTCGCAAAATGACTAAAACGTGTAATAGCTTAAAGGGTTAAATGGTTAAAAGGTTCATAACCCAGAAATTATGGTGAACAGCAAAAAGAATATGTACAGTGATCAGTCACCTCACTGATTACTTGTAAACTCTCCCACAGCCGCAAAAGAAAGTATGTGCACAGGGAACTCTCTTTTATCCACAGGTCCGAACCCTTCAACCCCTAAAAGGGTAAGTCCCTCTTTCCATATAAAACACAGGCCATGACAAACATGCAAGACATTCCAGGATCAGCAGAGCTTATCCTAACTCTCTGATTCTTCTTCTCCCTCTCGAGAACTAGCTTCATGCTTGTTTCTCTTATTCACTTCAAATAATACAACTTCTCCAACGATTACATTCTGAGCTAGTTTCTTATCATCTCAGAATTAAAGGAGAACAACAACAATACTAGTGAACCTCTCTCCACGTCTTGCAAACGTGGGGGGACCCCACGACCTGCGTTAGGCAAAGTGGAACCCTTAAACCCTTCTGCCTGACCAGACTAATCACTATTCTTAGTCTTGTATTTGTTGTAGCAACAACTACGAAGAAAACAGTTTAGAACGATTGAATAATAATTTACAGATATATAACCGAGTTTGTATTTATTGATTATAGCTAATGTTAAAATGGTTCATGCAAAAAAAAAAAAAAACATCCATTTAATATTTGTTTGAAAGATTATCATTAGTTGTTTTCACAGCTTAATTGATAAATAAAAAATCTCTTGTGTTGGATGGATTTAAACAGAACGTGGGCTTGTAGTATGGAATTGAAGTACCAATGGGGTGGTGGTCCATTGGTAAAGGCAAAGCCTTTAAAACACCAAGGTTGGGAAGGGGGAGGTCTTGGGTTCAAGTCCTACAGTCGACAGGGGATTAAAGAAATTAGCCGTTAAAAAAAAAGTATGGAATTGAAGTGGAACGAGCCACATTTAATAGTCCTAAGTTGTGGATAATTTGGGCTGAAAAAAAAAACCCGAGAAAGTAAGCCTGCATGGCCTAAGGGAAAAATAGGGTGTTACTTTCTACACCCCTATTTACTTTTTTCACCCCTCTCCTCTCACATACTTATAGGTGGGGCCTGTGTGGGACTGACAGTTTTCCTCTCACAAGAGGGGTATAATCAGAAAGGGGGGGTGCGTATAGAATGAGCCGAAAAATAATGGTCATGAATTGGATTATAAGGAGGCAGCCGTCTTTTGGCTACTTGGTGTAACACAGATTACGAGGTCAAGAAAAAAAAAAGAAAGGAAAACAGGTATGATCGTGTGGCATTTAGCCTGAGAACTCTAGCCCTTTTAGCCTTTCCAACACCCTTGCATCATTAAATAAAGGGTGATACTATTTACACCCCCTCCTCTTTACTAATTACACCCCTCTATCAAAAACATTACATCCATCAATCATTTACTTTTTGTTTTTAGTCTTTTTTGTCTTTTTGTTGTCTTTTTTTATTGTCTTTTTTGTCTTTTTGTTGTTATTATTATTATTATTTACTATTAGTAATGAATTATTATTATTATTATTATTATTATTATTATTAAGCTTATTACTTAAGCCTTAAACTTTTTTTTTTTTACCTTTTTAGTTTTTTTATGCTAGATATCTTTTTATTTTTTTACCTTTTTAGGTAAAAAAGGAGAGCATCCAATTGCCGGCACAAACAATGAGTTAGGCCTTTTTTTTAATGAAGTTAATCTTTCAAAAAACAATTACAATTCCTAGATTTTTTTTTTAAATAAATATACTATCACTTTGTGATTCACCATTTATCACCAAGATCTCACATTAACTACCACTTACATAATTAATTACTACACAAACAAAGGAAAGAAAATTCTAGAAAGCATATGGTAATTTTATAGTAGCATAATATAATAATGAAAATGATGGCAACGAAACTAATTCAAAGAAACAATCATGCGCAGGTCATATTATTGGTGCAAGTAATTTGTTGTCTTTAGGTCATATTATTGGTGCATTTCCACCAAAACTAATTCAAAGAATTGCAAAGAGTTGCATAATTTTTGTAACTACTCAAGCTTATCGGTGCATTCACTTCAGTTTCATAATTCTCATATTATCTGTGCATTCACTTCAGTTTCTTTAAGACATACTCGAGAAAGCTATTCAAAGAGCTGCATAAATTTACTTGTTCAAAGAGTGATCTACTTATGCTTCATCATAGCATTCAGAAAAGTTAAAGAGATGTCTGGATTTTCAACAGATCAGGTATAGTTTTTAATTCCCATGTTTCAAGTTTCAACTCGAGAAAACTATTCAAGTTTCAACCTACCAATGTTGAAGCTATTACATGGCTCTGTTTCTCATGAAGCACTTGATATAATAATAGCAGAGCGTCATTTAAAGCGTTCACATTGTCGTTGTCAAGTTCGTAAGTGTTATGGATTACCATGTGCTTGTGAAATCTCAAAGTATAAGAAAGCAGGTCAGCGTATTAAACTAAGATTCGGTTGATGTGCTTGGTAATATTTAAAAGCTGACAACTTATGCTTTAATGCAAGTCAATCTATTCCTTTAGATTCGGTCGATGAATTTTGGAGGAAACTCGAGTTACCAGTATATTGTGAGAATATTACTTGTGACGTCGAGTTGGAAAGTTTTAAAAAAGCCTTCGATAATCGATCCAAGCCTGGAAAGAAAAGTTTACTACAAAAGTTAAAAGCATTAACCAATCCAAGTATACCTTTTGTTGAAGAACCTGATGTTAAAAAAAAATACTCGTGGACGACCAACTACAAAATCCAAACAACAAAAAATACCGAACCCTGCAATTGCTAAACCGCCCCTTCAACGAAGCTACTCTCAGAAGCCTCCAAGGCACAGTCCATTTGGGAACTCCCAAGATCATGATTACACTCAAGAGCCTGCAAGGCACGGTCCATTTACGAACTACAATAGAAACTCTATAAAATAATACACTTGGGACCACCAAAATTTATTAATTAAAAGAGTTATTAATTAATCGATAAATTAATAATTAATAATTTATATATTAATTAATATTTTATTAATTTATAGTAGAATACTTAGTTTACAAACACCTTTCAAGCTTCCACTTAATTATTGTATACAATGCATGTATATCAAATGAACGGCCCAATTTGAAAGAAACCTTCAATCTCCCACCTTATTATGCTTCTTGTGTTCAATTTCAGCATGGACTATGGATGTTCGTGCAAATACATGTATTAGATGCAATGAATCTTGCAATTTCAGCATGGACTATGGATGTTCGTGCAAATACAATTGCGAACTGCTTTCGTCATTGTAAATTTCGATCAACAGATAACATGACTTTTGAGAACTCGGATGAAGGTGGTGAAAGCACTCAAGAACTCCAGAATTTGATCAAAGAGTTGGGTTATCGCAATGCAATGGATGTCGAAGATGTTCTGACTCACCCAGAAGAAAATGTAGTTGCACAGTTGTTGACTGATGAAGAAATTATTGAAAGCGTTATTGGAATTAATAAAGATGATATCGATGAAGAAGATGATGAAAGTTCTACAATGGAGCGCCCTTCGCGAAACGAAGCTATTAAAGCGGCAATCACATTGAACAATTTCTTGTTGAGCTATGAGAAAACAACACCAGAAGTTCTTATCATGCTAAGGAAAATGAGAGACGAGATTCAAGGGGAAATTGATTTCAACAAAAAACAAAAGACAATTGAGTCATTTTTCAAGAAACCTTCATAAATCATTCATGTAATATGCTATATATAAGGAATTATTAATTTATATTTTATATGGGGTCTAAAGAAATTATCAAAAATGTATTATCTTATAATTTTCGCGAATTATTAATTTAGCACCCTATCCCCGAGTCGGGACCGGCAAAAAATATTATCTTAGAGAGTTTATTAAATAATCGAGTATTAATTTATCGAGTTTCTACTGTATCAAGAGCAGGATTACACTCAAGAACCTGCAAGGCATAGTTCATTTGTGAACTCCCAAGATCATGATTACACTCAAGAGCCTTGGAGACATAGTTCATTCGGGTATCTAGAGGCTGCTACAGAAAGTTCATTAAGGGACCATAATGATTATGTTGGTTACATTAGTCCAGACGTGAACTATCAAGTGCCTGGTGAAACAAGTCCGTTCATAAATCAAGATATTTACGGAAAAAAAACCATTCAAGGACTATGATGATAATATGGGCTACTACGCCAGTCCATTTGTAAACTGCCAAGTTCCTGGTGAACCAAGTTCGTTCATGACACAAGATTTTGCCAACCTTTTAAACACACCGGGATATGATTTCATGGGGTTGAACCAAGATATTTTCGGACAAAGTTCTTTCGCCAACTCTACAACTGCGCCAGGCTATGACTTCATGGGGTTGAACGAAGATCAAGCATCACAGGTGATACACAACTATATTCATCTAATTCCAAAAATCTTCCATGCATATGTTACACGCATACATAACATGTTAGGTGATGGAAATTGTGGGTTTCGGGCGACAGCTTCTGCTCTCGGGAACGGTGAAGATGAGTGGTTATTTATCCGGAGGTCACTGATAGAAGAGCTACTCGAGTTTAGAAATAAGTACACTAAGGCTTTCTTAGGCTCATTTGAAGATGTGTTAACGTCCTTGGATTGGTCAGGATCGGGGGTTGCACCAGAAAAACACTGGATGATTATGCCAGAGACAGGATTCTTGATTGCGAATAAATTTAATGTAATCGTTCATTTTTTATCTCAAGAAAAAAGAAACAGTTCGACTTGTTTTTCGCTTTGGAGAGGCCCTCACCGGTTCCCAGAAAAAAAAATAATTACAATTGCACACGTGAATGGTAACCATTTTATAATGGTAGAATTGCAAGGAGAGCATCCAATTGCCGGCACAACCAACCTACGGAAATTATCGAGAGAAAATGATGCAGCTGGCTGGGAGAATATATTTGAATCACGTCAAAATATGTATAATTCTTGGATAGCCCAACCTGCTACATTTGGGGGGTGTATAGATTAAACCTCGGTATGTAAATTATTAAATTATAATAATTTTGTAAAAAAGTACTTATTTTTATATAGCTTTTGTTACAGCTATAAATATGATTTGATAAATTATAACAATAAAAACTAATAATAAATAATATATCATTACTAATAATAATAATAATAATAGTAGTAGTAGTAGTAGTAATAATGATAATAATAATAATACTAACTAAATAAATAATAAAACAAATAATAAATAACTAATAATTAAATAAAAGAATAAAAAAAAAGACAACAAAAAGAAAAAAAAGACTAAAAACAAAAGCAAGTGATTGATGGATGTGATGTTTTTATAGGGGGGAGTGTAATTAGTAAAAGGGGGGGTGTAAATAGAATGAGCCTTGTTTTATTTTTGTAGAGAAAAGAGACGGAGGCTAAGGTTTGGTTGCAAATGAGTGGGAGTGGAGAAAGAGATGTTATATAGCTAGGGTTTGGGTAAGTGGGTTGGGCTTAAACTAAATGTACGAACCCGTTGATATCACGAGTCTGCTAAAAATGTCGACCATACTCTAAACAAAATCACCGAGTAGTTATATATGAATTTTGTTTTAAACATAGATTTGGAATATATATATCTATTAAAATATATATTTGACATCGATACTGCTCGACCGAAGGCGTCAGTTAAACGTGTTTCACTCGCCACAAGTTTATATCATCTTAACTAATAATAAATAAAAAAATATTTTAAGATATGTAACCCTTTACGATCATTAGGGTCAAAAGTAAGAGTTGTTACATTCTCCCCATGTTACAGAAATTTCGTCCTCGAAATTTAGGCTAAGATATACTATTTGCTCCAGTTGTGGGTTCATCAATAACACGTTGTTACGCGTAATATACACGGTTTCACGTAAATTTAAAGAATGAACATGTAACTCACATAACACATAAAGTCACATAGCATATAAATTCACCTTATTTATATTTATTTATTTGTTCAGGAGTACTATTCCGATTATTTACCAACGTTCGGGCACAACCCATGTGTGATTCCGTAATTCCTGAATTACCGTTACGTGAGTGCTTGTGAATGAGTGTTTGAGATAACGGAGTTAACCAAAAAATGCTGGGTGTCACATCATCCCCTTGTTGAAAGAAATTTTCGTCCCGAAAATTTAGATTATGATATTCTTAGGACCATGGATGAAAGTTCATTGCTAAAGAGAGCGTATAACATATGACGGTACAACGAGATGAGATCAAATCAGATTACATGATTGAGATGACATTTAATGACAAATGAGATTCATTTGTTCATCCGAACAAGTTATGAGAGATTATATATATATATATATATATATATATGGAATAGTCAATTGTCGAAGTATGCAAGAGTAGGTGCACATAAGTGCGACTATTTAAAGTTATAGGAAGTCGCTTACAATGTAAGTATATACGTAAGTAAAGAATAAACGCAATTTCAAGATGGTATCATGGTATTGAAGTTTGGTTGTCCAGTTTCCTTTTCACGAATAAGATGGAATAGCACCTCGCCTAGAAACCAGGTATAGCTATTGTCAGGGAGGTGACACCGATGTTAAGAATTTAGTAGTTGAAGCCACTATGGCTTGAAGAGGTCGTGATGTATTGAAGTGAATTCTTGCTTAGGGATTTCGAATGCAGGTTAAGTTAGGGTATCAAGGAAAACACTGATACATGCCAATTCGTATTTTGTCTTAAGTAGAAATATACGTTGAATTAATGGAAGGTCGATGATAATTAATGTTGTAACAAGTTACGTTAAGCACATGCGACACTCACAAGAGTTGGAACACCAATGTGTCATACATCGGTATGTCATTGACTAACGACTTTAACATGTATGGCCGGGGGGGTTGTTGCAAAAAATATAGTTTAGGTGAACTCAACACGTTTGAATTTGAGTGACTTTTAGAAGGCAGTAATTTGTTATCGTAGAGTGATCTAAATATTAAGTAGCCAACACTTCACAATCCAATTGTATCTAATGTATATTTTGAGGTTACCCGAATGGACACGAATGCCATACGTTATAAACGAAGAGTCAACGAAATAAACCGAACTGGAATTGTGTTAAGGTAGTTTGTTAAAAGCTAAATTACTCAAATTCTAGGATTACGTGCATTGGGTGCACCACCGAGAATTTACTTAAAGTTTCTGATGTAAAAGTAATTAAAGTGAGTGTAAGAGATATTCGTTTCTTTGTGATGTTGCTACCGCATATCAGAAATGGTGCATTCACCACTACCGGAAAACAGTGATAATGTCATCGTACGTAAGGGTTTAAGAGAGGAATAATAATTATAATAATTGTTTGGAACAGGTGATTCAGGTAAATTTATCAAGAGACTGGGTGAAAACTCAAGTCAGGCATTATGCCCTTTATTTCAGAATGTTAGTGTCTTGATGCGTTCATACGGAGGGAAGGGAGAATTTCAGTTGATATTGATAATGATATTTTGGTTGTAGTTGGTTGTAGTAGATGGCCAGCTTTCGGTCAAAGAGGAATAAGTGTGGAATAAAGGGGTCGATGGAGCTATACATAAGTATAGTGCTTTCACACTGAAAGGAAGGTTGACCTCGGCATACCTCACTGAAGTAGAAAGTTTATTTTATGCTCCTACACTTGATAAACTTAAGTATTGCTTGTGGCTCCTCATGTAACGTTCGTAGAGAGTGATTTTAGCCAGATGAGGATTTGTGTATAACGGGGTTAGACAAGTACTATGATATTCATCCTAGAATAACAAAATAAGATATGAACAACATACCAAAACGTTGTTGACATTGATGTGTTACCACTTAATGTAAAATATATACTTGTTTTAGAATCACTAGTAAAAAAAATTATCTGATGATGAGGATGTAGTTGATCGTACGCAAGTGATATAAATAAAAAAAAACAAAGTGACGTTACCCTTGGATGGAAGCGTTAGTTTAAAGGTGTTGACGTAAGAAAATTTATTTAGAGAAAAAGGAAAAAAATGGTGGCTAGTCGAGTTTCTAGTGTTCAGGTTCAATCGGCATTTCCATAGCCGTCGGGGTTGCCCATATGCCAATAAGAATATATTCACGAAGATTCATGTATGTAGCTGAGTGTGTAATAAGTCGAGCCTGTATGCAAGCAAGTTTGAAAGCTTGAACTAAACGTGTGCATGAATTAGGAGTATCACTTGCGTCGCCAAGAGGTTCCATTACAAGGACGCGAAAATAGGTTC
Organism: Helianthus tuberosus; assembly: GCA_030545235.1. Lineage (NCBI taxonomy): Eukaryota > Viridiplantae > Streptophyta > Magnoliopsida > Asterales > Asteraceae > Helianthus > Helianthus tuberosus. Next base: position 113,269,198 of record CM060445.1, read on the forward strand.
AAAATAGTATGGTCCTAATAACAATACATCACCATCTCCAGTGTTCGAGAAGTTATCGCCAAGGATCAAAAGACGAGTTTATCGAGTTCCTTTATATTATAGCAAAATTTTATGGGAGTTTATGCATAGAAAATCAAAGATGCAGGGTGATTATGACAATGGAATGAGATATTTCACCTACATCGACAACAGTAACTAATTACCATAATCGACCTGTGAATAAGCTAGGGAATTGGCTCACTTGCGAAGTAACGACATTAGCAATATAGGAAGTAAAATTATTATGTAGGTCATCGCCTTTGTATGGGTGTTGACTAGCTGGTATCTCTGTCTTTAAGTGTTCTTGAGATGATGGAACCGTTTTGGGGAAATCCACTTGCAAAGTTGAATATGTTGGGATGTAACTCCTCTTAGAATGAGAATTAGCCACATGACAAGGTAATGGGGTCAAAGGAAAATTTTACAGGTAAGCGTAAGGGATAAAGTGTTAGCATAGGAGAGATTCTTCATGTTCTGCTTATATACTGATGTTGGAGGACTTACACTAAGATTCTGGTAGGGTTTCAATTAAAGTAACGGTTCCGGTGAGAATCTCAGATTCATTAAGACTTTTTTTTGTAAATAAAATAAAATAAAATGAGGGATTCCATTGATGATAGCTCAATGTGCCCTAGAACATCTTAAATCTAATAGTTGCGTCCATCAACTACTTAACAGATTTAACGGTTTCTGTTAGTCGCTGAGTGGGTTACAGGAACTTCTACTGACAATGGAAGTTTTGAACACGAAATTCATAGGTTAGGACAATTACCCACACACAAGGTTTCACAAGAATTCACATGCATCGCAAATTACTATTACGTGTGCACCCGTAATGATAAGTTTATTTGCATGTTCCCCCGAGTTCCACCTATCTTGTGTCGAAATGTTCCTCAGATTAAACTGTCGAGTATGGAGTGTTGTCAAAATAATAGGGTCATTAAAAACTTAGTTGATCATCCAAATGTTGATCTATTAGGAGTTATAATAAAAAGAGTAGTCTAAAATCGATTGATCTGAGGATTCACTCAAGTTGAAACAGGCCATGAGAATCCATTCCAACGGATTATAGATTTAAAAGTGGACATGAACAAACATGCACATGAGTTGTGACTTCGAGAGATGAAACTGGTTCATTGACATATGTTATTGGAGGAAGCAAATTAGTAGTTAAGTCGTCCGAGTTAGAAGAGAGTTCAAGCATGCAATGAGCAAGGTGCTCGACTTCATGGTCAATCCATCTCCCAAAGGATATCAAGTTATCAACCATAGATGTGAATCAGGGTTCGAAAAAAAAATTATGACATTTTCGTGCCAATGGATTTATGCAATAATGGTGCAAGGGTTTGCCTCAATGCGTTGCACCTCTCACGAGGTCCACTGGCTCAGGCTTGATGTTGAGTAAAGATTATGAGGTCGGGGTATTGTCGTTGGTAGGTGGATAAGGGACTCGTTTTCGTCGAACCCAACTCCCAAGAGTAATGTGTCAATGTTGGAGGTCGTCCCAAACAGGGATATGAGAAAGCTCACCGTACCCGATAGTACCGTCGGTAGGCTCAAACTGGTGTTTTGTTCAGCTTTGTGGTGTAGGAAGAGGTGCAGATGATTGTGATGTGAGAAGCTCCTCTAGAGGCTCCGTCTCATGGCCTTCAGACAGGAGTAGATACTTGTTGTTAGTGATCCCATGGATGTCGCCACTAGGGATGAAGATACAAGGAGATTAGCATGTTCCTCGTCAGTCGAGAGTGAAGTGGATGATGACGACATGCCCACAATTTTCAATGTAGGTTTGGATACCATATAGGTATGGGTATCATGTAGGAGTGTCTATGTATGTAAGGTATGAGTGTATGCGTTGGTGTATGACTAATGCAGTGTCTAAGGCTATAGACTAAGTCTACTTTCTAATGCAAACCTAGTTCACTATATTGGCGCTGATACCAATCTGTCACACCCACAAATTCCACATGCGGAGTTCTACCACGAGGCACGTGACAAACCAGGATCACAGACCACTACAAGAGTTTAAAAAAAATTTCCCTGTTTTCTTATTTATGAGAAAATACTGTTTATACAATTTAGTTGCGGAAGCGTAAATCATTACAAAACCAAAATAGCTAATGTAATTTAAAGTTGAGTTTGTTTTTTTGATAAAATCAATGCGACTCCAATGCATCCTAGTCCTGTCGTGTGCTACCTTAGCAACCTGAGAAAGACATGCAAGAACAAGTGTCAACATATATTGATGAGTGAGTTCACAGGTTTTTGGGTACAATTATAAAGTAGGTTATTTCTCAAGAGTTTTCCACTGTTTCAAACCCGAAACAGTAAGTTGCAGTGTTTAGCAGTTACTTGTTATATTTGTAGGTAGCTAACCTAAGTCATGTCAACAAAGTGTTCAATCCGAAGCTGACGTTGCTGCCCCTGTTGTGCCAGGTCTATCACCAACCATGGCTAAGTGTTAGGCAAATTCTACACCCGTGACCATCAACGTTCGGTCCAACTGGCACGACCAGCACGAGTGGGGCTTGTCGGGCCCAGTAGTACTACTAAAAATTTCCTCGCTATAACCCAATACTAACGGCATCGTAAGTCTTAAGGGGACTGACATGTGATATAATGCTTCTTTGTGACCATAACTAATATAACAAAAACTCTAACAGTTGTGAGGTTACCTTACCATAACATTATGACATTAGTTTACCGTAATGTAGTGCATGCTTTCTCCCCCGGTGTTTTAAAAACATTTTAAAGAGTAGGGGCCGTACCTTAGGGTGCGTGTTATATCCATGAGTATTGTGTTACCGACACGAACCGGTATAGCATGTAAATATCCACCAAGACATTCCCTAATAATAGTAGCACATCATAAATAACTAATACTAGAGTAAAGTTGTTTCACGTGTGACCGAGCTCTATCATATCCTAAACCCATGACCTGATGGCATACTCGTTACTACGAGTAAGTTAAGATACCCTCATAGGCGGGTACACAAATATACATATATTTATCCGAGCTACACATATATAATTTAAGTGTATGAATACACACACTATAATATTTCAAATAATTATATAAGTTCTATATAATTATTATCATGTTCCTTTTCACAGATGTAATATCCAATTAAAAACCAAAAGTCATATTTATTTATATAATTGCTCCAGTTAAATCAAATTAAACGTCAACACTTATTCAATACTTACCTCTACGAGTTTATTACATATATTATATTTTTACGAAAATCGGGCAGAGTTTCCTATGTAACCTTTAGTTTCCTAATAAACCTTTAGTTTGTATCTAAGTCACAAATAAAATTTTCAAAAGAAAACCGATATTTTACGCCTTTAGCCACTTCAAATAAAACTACCCTACCCCTAGCCAAAACCTACCCTTAAAAGTCTTCTTGATATTTACAAAGATTATGTCAAAAAGGAGGAGGTTTGATTAGTTGTCAAGCATATGGTAGGGGTAAGTTCCATACCAGGATCGAGCATTTCACTTATACATCTTCGGCCGAGTGTTGAGCGATCACTGGTGAGGTGTGTGAATTTGTATATAGCTTAATGAAATTTTAAATGACATGTTATGCCCAAATATATGTATTTTTCTTAAAAAGAGTTCTAAATAAATCATGTCGAATGGGATTGTAAATAAAGTAAAAACAAGAATAAATAAAACTTGGATTCCTGACATTCTACAATAAGACTCAAAAACTTCTTCTCTACTAATTTCATTTGGGTGTGTAAGCAATATTAAAGAGTTTTGCTTGAGAACAAGCAAAGATTCAAGTGTGGGGGTATTTGATATGCACCAAATGCAACATATAAATTATATCAAATAAGGTATAAAATCAACCATTTTTAGTACTAATTTTGGAAAAGTGCGTTTCTTTATATACGTTTGATTTTCAGGATTAAAAGAGCTTAAATGTACAAAAGGAAAAAATTAACGGCAAAAACCAGCATATATGCAAAAGAATGGAAGTTGATACATCATACCGACCCTCCGAGCTTCACCCCAAGACTAAAAACAACGAATCAGAAGACAAGACAAGCACGGGGCCGAAGCCGACAAGAAACACGGGGCCGTGTCCCATGGAAACCGACCGTGGTCAACTCCCATATTTGCAAATCTTGGATAGTACAGTAAGTACAACGGCCACGGGGCCGTGCCGTTGACACACGGGGCCGTGCAAGCATACGGACTGACACAACTCATTAAATGAAGACAGAGAAGAAGGAGGCACGTGGCCTTGTAAACCGTGTGTTTCCAACTATAAATAGGGTTGCTTGGTTCAATTGCAATCCATCACTTGGCAAACCACTTCTCTCACACCTGCCACCACTCCACCACCACAATACCACCATCATCCACCACTTTCATCCGTCATCCATCTTTAGAGTGTGTAGTAGTCTCGGGATCCAAGATTGATTGTAAGAGTTTTTTTCAAACAAAGGCCATGCTTGGCTAATCTCTTACATCATTTGGTGAAGACAAGTCATTTATGTATTACTTTTGATTTCCAAGCTTTGGTTAACTTTTTAGTTGGGTTTGTATTAATGACTTTAATATCTAGTTTTTGATATTGAAATTGAACTTTATTCTATCATCTCTTCATGTTTTGTTGATTCAATCATTCACGTCTTTATGGTCTATATAAAGGGCGTTAACTGCCTGGAAGGGGGTTAGAAGTGTGGTTTAGGTAAAGTTCTTGCCTCGTTGAGTGTATAGATCCTGCGAGGACTTGATTCAAGCTTATTAGGACTTCCTTTGAGGCAGATAGCATAAAATCAGGGAAGTAAGAACGACTAGAATCCCTTATAAATAAACCACTATTAAAACTTTAAACCGTCCTTGCGGGACTGTATCCCTGCTGACTCAGACCAATATAGCCGAGGGTAGCACTGCCTCCAAAAGAGGGCCATGCCACATTTTGCATTAATAACTTAGTTAATTATCTTTCAATATTCCAGCCTTGCGGGACTATATCCCTACTGACTCAGACTAATATGGATGCGGGTAGCATTGCCTCCAAAAAGAGGGACATGCCACTATAACTAAGATAATCTCTTAAATAACCCAAAATGAAGAAATCATCAAAGGATTCACAAAAGATGAGTCGGGTCAAGTGATTCTATATTGTCTATTTGTTTCTTTTATTTATTTAGTTTCTTTCATTATTTCACTTTTTATAAATCTTTTCTCAAAATTCAGTTAGATTAGATGTTGACGATATTTCGGTATTAAAAGCTCTTGTGTCCTTCGACGACCTCGGTATCTTACCATCACTATGCTACGCCAACGATGGGTGCACTTGCCCTAAGCGTGTTGTAGAGAGTGATAGTGATTATATCGTGTTTTATAAATTTAAAGCTTGATAAACGAGTAAAAGGTACTTAGAAATATATGGAAAATATACACACCCTCGCTCACGTGATTAGTCAATTTGTTACCGCTCCTACTTCTGTTCATTGGGGAGTTGTTCTCCATATTCCGATATATCTTCGTGGAACTCAATTTCAGAGTCTCCTGTTTCCTTCGACATCTTCTCTAGAGCTGTGTGCCTATAGTTATGCTAATTAAGATACCGCTCCTAATGATCGTAAATACATGTCACGCCCTGATTTCCTGGTGGTTCTGGACTTGGGATACGTGATGAGATTGATATCAAATACACAAATAGCACATCGGAAGTCTTTGGAATTAAAATACTATTACAAATTATAATGTCCGAATGTTCAATTAATTATACAGACGGAAGTATTCAAAAGATCCACATGCGGATCAAAAATAACAAATTGATTACATATGCAAACTACTAGGCTTCAAATGCAAGGAGTTGCAAATTCCTCTTAAGTATTTACCTGGCACTTCCAGCCTATTTCGTAACCTTGCAACCTGCGCTTAGTCTTTTGAAGATACGTCAGTTTACACTGGTAAATACAAATAACCGACACATTTTGAAAATATTTCAAAATCATTTTCATGTACACAATGGTACATATATTTTCATAAATAACTTGGGATAAACTATTTCTCATGTTATCAGTTTTACATGCTTGTCAATATATGGGGCCCGAAAACTATGTCGAGATCATGATTAGCCGACACACCACTTTAATACCCTTTTTGGGTAAACCCGTATTGGGTTATAAAAATTATTTTAATGTAGCATTAGCATCTGTCAGGTGTATGCCTACACCCCATGCTTAGGTCATGGCCACTTGCAATTAAATGAGCCGAGGATATCCAGGACACCGTCGTATAACCCCCAATGTTTAAGTTCAAGCGATACGAATTAAAACGGATTATTTGGATTCCTTACACATAGGTCATTGATCCCATACCCGACCATGCGGTAATAATATACCGTATCCCAAGCCCGTAAAGGGAAAATAGGTTAAGAGTATTTACCAGTATCTTTCAATTCAAGATATAATAATAAGCACAACCGATATAACAATAACTTAGCACAGTTGCAATCTACTGGACGCCCTAGTCTGGAATGAATGGTATAATAACTAATTAAAATGTTAACGGGTCTTATTCAAGTCATAGACTTGGACCGGTTAACTTAAAATAATGAAAACGACACAGTACACTAGATTAAGCGGTGACCGGATAAAATGTAGTTTAAAACCTCACAAGTACTAAGACTTGTATAATATGGGCAAACATGATTACATTCTGGAATATTAATGAAATTGAAAGAATTTGACCCAATTCAATTAACTTACGTAAACTATGTAACATAAGCTAACCGTACGCACAAAGCGGTATCGGGTGATCGGATGAGCCATAAACAAGTACAATATGCCAAAACATGTTAATTATGTTACCACATAAGTAGGTTATTCATTTTATATGTTCATCATAGTTTAAAACCCATTTATGCATAAAAGGGCATAATAGGTATTTTTATGGCATAAATTAAGAACTTGCATAAAAACTCGACAACTGATCATGACCAAGTAGTATAACCACATACGGTTATCCTACAAGTAATTATGGTCATAATGAAACTTAGAATTAGCAGCTAAAGTTGCTAATTCGGGTCGGAATCGAAAGTCAAAGCAGAAGTCAAACTGCTTGACTTTCGGTTGCGAACCGTCATGTAAACTGGAAATGACGGGCTGAACATGCTTAGACATGTTATAATATTAGTTACCAACTGATTTAGTGTCAAAAAGATGTGTTAAAACGTTTACAAGTTCATTTTATAAGTTTTCCGAAAATATGCCTTTTGACTTTTTATTGAACATAACTTTGACCCGTCATTTAACCAATTTAACGTGATTTCCAGGAGGTGCCCTTTTGAGGGATTAACACCTACCTTATTATGATCACGTGGCCATATTCGATTCGAACAATGGTTGGACCTTAATAGTGTAAACCGAAAGTCAAAACAAAAGTCAATTGCTTGACTTTCGGCTAAATTCTAGCCTATAAAATGAAATGAGCAGAGTAGGAACACTTACTTGTGATCCTAGAGAATGTTTAGAACTCAGAGGAAGCTCCCTTTATGACCAGGAACCTCCAAGAAGCAGATTTGAGAGAAAAATGAGGAATGAGCAAAGAAATGGGTTGATCAAGGGTCCTATTTATACTTGGAGATGGGTTACAAGATCAATCCAGGTGTTATGAACTGATCTAGGATCATTCCAGGTGTCCCTGGACATGTTATGAACTGAGGAAGGGTGGCACATTATGAGAGAGGTGACAACTTGGCAGAGTTTCTTGGCTTCCAAACAAAAATCTGCCCAGATATGATCTTTACGGACCGTATGAGCTTCTGGCTTACGGTCCGTAAGCTTAATTAAGCGCCCCTGGTATTGAATTACATACGAACCGTAAGGTATAAAGCCTTGCGGTCCGTATCCGCTATTAGAATTAATAAATTTACCTGCTTACGGTCCGTAAGCATATAAGGTTTACGGTCCGTAAGCGTCACTCAGAGGCCATAAAAATGGCATGTTGACACATATGGTCCCTCCACAAAATTCTTCCATTATTTTGCACATTTTAGTCCCTCTCGCCAAACTACGTGGCATAACATGAGAGTTTATCGGACACGTGTCATTATAATATTCGACACAAATTTCTGAGGTGTTACAATCCACCATTGGTTTCTGTATTTTCCTTGGAGATTCGTTAGACTCATGGAAATGTTAAAAACAAGATGTTTTTTTTCTAGATCTTTTACTAAGGCTAAGTATCTGGCTTTGGTTGTGTCTACATCTGAGACTGTTTTGTTGCATTGGCTTTTTGTAGATATAGGAGTTATCGTTTCTCAGCCTACTCTACGTTGTGATAACAAAAATGCTATGCAAATTGCGAAAAAATCCGTATTTCATGAGCGGACAAAGCATATTGAGATTGATTGTCACTTCACTTGTCATCATTTACAACTCGGGACCATCTCACTTCCATTTGTTCCATCAACCTTGCAGATTGCTGATATTTTTACGAAGGCTCAGAAAGCGTCTCGGTTTCGTTTCTTGTGTGTCAAATTCTCAATGCTTGTTATTGTTGTATTGTGAGTTTGAGGGTTGATTTTAGCATAATAAAGTATGGGCTCATTAGTAGAGTCGGTCCTAGGATTCAAGTGACCTATACGAGCTGCACAAAAAAGGCCCTTAGGCCTAGTGGAGAAGCCATAAATTTTGGTTTTTATCGGGCCAGGTCACTGAGTTTTACTGCTAGTCACGAAAGTGGTTTGGGTTTTTTAGGATATTTTAGTTTGGTTTTAATCATTTTGAAGATAATTTCATCAATATATTTTCAGTTTTGATTATGAATTTATTGTATTAGCTTAGTTCTTTTCATAGCAATTTGGTCTAAACAAGTATGACCAACCTCTATATTCGAAACAACATTTATCAAGCATATATGAGTTAACAAAGAAAGAAAACAAAAGAAACAAACATCAAACAAGTCACGAGGGTGTTGGAAGAAATTAAGACGCTTAGCTTTCTTTAGATAAAAAGCAGGTCGCGTAGAACAAGTCTGATGTGGGAAGATTGGAAACGTTATGGTGTTGGTTGTTTTTTTGTAAAGTTTGGTTTAGCTTTTGTTCTCTTTGTGAGTGTCGTGTTAGGGTTGTATGTGCTAGCTTCTTGCTAGTTGTTTTAATATAATAATTTGATTTTGTTGGCTATTAAAAAAAGGCGAGGAGAAAAAAAATGGGCCTGGTTAATTTTCAAGTTCCAAAGGAGGAGCCTTGCATGCTTGAATGAGAATATGAACTTTTTCCTTTTTTTCTTAAAACGTAGAACTATAGATAAAAAATCATATATTAAGAAAGACTCGAACTAACGTCTTTTACAAGAAAAGTGAAATGCGAAAACACAATACCAAACATCGAATTTGATTAACTAATAAGTGTCAAACTTTAAAAAGATTAGTGCCAACCAATCATTTAGTTTAGACCGAATCGTCGCCTTTAGGGCCCTCGGGAAAAACGGGCCTCGGTCGGAAGTGCCGCTCTCTCATCCCTAGGGCCAGCCTAGTTCATTAATATTGATTTAATCTTTTAACCCATTTAGCTAGTTAACCTAGATTGCTTTCCTATATATTGTCTTTTGTTTGTTTGTTTATGTAACACTTTTTCGACTCTCTAATAGTAAGCCCAAGCCGGATTCTCTACACATGTTTAACAATTAACATACACAAGTATCCGGTTCAACAAACATATCCAAGTAGAGTTCAACCATTTAAAAGGGTGAATTAAACATTTCAAGTTATGATTGACATGTAGATAAACTCATTAAAGCGATCACTATAATAATCAACCGTCTCACCAAATGTTTTTTACCCTTTTATCATTTTGCCTTTTAATAAAAAAGGTCAGCATAACAAAAGGTGAAAGGTTTTATTAAGTTGTTAGGTGTCTAAAGCTATGATATGTACTTTTGGGTAGGCCAAGGGGAAAACTATTTAACTTTCATCATACAAAAAGTGTTAGTTTCCTTTGTAAGCAACCATCTCCTTAATCAACCAACAATATTATGAATAATTATGATAAAGGCTTTTAAATATATGAATGTTTATTTCACATCTATAGATTGTGAATATTTCACAATAGATTAAATATAATACAGACAAGGAAATGGATATGGTGGAAACTAGTATACATAAATATTACCGCGCATTGGATTTAAATAATTCAATTTGACTGTTTTTTTTTTTTTTATCAATAATCTAACTAGTATAATAAAAGAAACCAACTTTTAGACACTTATCATTCATTGAAGGTATCCTCAAATTTATATTTATCTTATATTAACTAAATAAATAATAAATTAAAATTAAATCTTATCATCCTTTAATAAAATATTATTCTCAAATCTAAATTGTTAATTTAATATATTTTTTAAACAAATACCTCTCTTTCCTACTTGTCTTATATTAAATATATAAATAATAAATTAATATTAAATGTTATCATAATTTATTAAAAATATAACTTTTTTTATTATTTGGTATACACATTTATATTTATTCAACTCGTGTAAAATGCGGGGTTTTGAAAAATATAACTTTTTTTATTATTTACTATACAAAGTTACATTTATATAACCCGTGAAATACACGAAGATTTTAAAGATATAACTTTTTATCATTTGCTATGTAAAATTAGATTTATTCAACACGTGTAATACACGGGGTTTTTAAGGATATAATTTTTTTATTTTTTGGTAGATTTTTCAACCCGACTATATACGGGATTTTTAAAGATACGACGTTTTTAGTATTTAATATACAAAATTACATTTATTTAATATGTGTAATACACATGGTTTTTAAAGATATGACTCTTTTCTAGATCTATTTAACACGTGTAATATATGAGGTTTTTAAGGATGTAATTTTTTTATTATTTGGTAGATTTATTCAACCCGATTATACACGAGTTTTTTAAAGATACGATGTTTTTAGTATTTAGTATACAAAATTACATTTATTTAATCTATGTAATACACATGGTTTTTAAAGATACGGTGTTTTTAGTATTTAGTATACAAAATTACATTTATTTAAACGATACAATACACATGGTTTTTAAAGAAATAACTTTTTTTTATTATTTGATATATAAAATTACATTTATTTAACCCGTACAATATGTGAGGTTCATAAAGGCATAACTTTTTATTATTTAATATATAAAATTATATTTATTCAACCCGTGTAATACACAGGGTTCTAACCTAGTAATATTCTCAACTGAATTTATTCTTGATAGTGCTCCAATATTTTTTTATTTTGTTTGTATATAGTCCATCATTAAAAATAACTTAATAAAGTTAAGTTTTTTTCCGAATTAAAAACCAATGTTTTTGGGATTTGGATCAGAACGAGGACACGGGTTGATTGATGTAAAACTTATCTCGAAACGGTGCTCCAAACAACTTGATTTTAGTTCATTGGAAGTTTAAACACCCGAATTGAAGCACCATTTTCGTCGTTTGGAGTACTGTTTCGAGTTAAGTTTTACATTAATCGACTCGTATCCACGTTCTGATCAAAAACCCTAAAACATCGGTTTGTAATTTGGAAAAAAACCTTTAACTCCGTTATTTTTTTTTAACGGCGGATCATTATACAAACAAAACAAAAAAAGCGAGACCATTGTCAGGAATAAACTAAGTTTGGATTATCATTGGTCAAAACAAAGATCAGATTATTTAAATTCAATTTGCCTAAAATTAATAAAGACATATTACATAAAAAGAGGTATGGTTTACACGTGCTATAAACACATTATACTAGGGATGAGCTCGGTACCGACCGTTACCGAACCGGTACTGGAATCGAAAGTACCGGCACCGAAAATCCCCAAAAGTAGGTACCGCTACCGAATATACCCGGTACGGTTCGTACTGGTACCGGTATTTGAGGGTAAAAACCGGTACCGAAAATGTCAAAAGTCGGTACCAAAAATGTCAAAAGTCGGTACCGAAAATGAACCCGGTTCAGTAAATTTGGTACCGGTACCGGTTCGATACCGGTACCGGGTACCATTTGCTCATCCCTACATTATTACTATAACTTAAAGGACAAAGTCGGTGAACTTTACACCGGCTTCCCCTAAGGTTTCATCAAAATGCCTTTAAGGTTTCATCAAAATGCAGAATAGCCCTTGCCTTATTACATCCATCATACTATCTCTTACTTTTTAAAACTATAATTTTAACCCATATACTATTAATCCATTTTACAACCCTCTCAAAAGTATGCGACATTTACAATAACGGTCCCTCCTTTTTCCACCCACCATACAACTCAACTTTTGAAAATTGTTGTTTTAACCCCTACACTGTTACTTTATTTTACAACCCCTTAACTTTTGAAAATTGCAATTTTTATCTAACCAAAACTAATCTTTAAATTTTTAAGTAAGTTTTTTTAGCTAATTTTCTTTTTAAAATATTAATAATTTGTCGTTGTGTTTAAGAACTTTGTGAAAATATCATTTAAACCAACCCGAGTTTCTAAAGCTCCGACTTTACCCATTTCGTTCCTTTACCTAAAAAACTATTTTTACGTGCGTATTTTTATTTATGTGGCGGTATAAATTTGAGTTTTTCTACGTTTCTACATAAACTTCTTTTAAGCAAGTCATGTCAAATATAATACGTTTTTGTGCTTATTTTATGTACGTTTTTAGTTAGTCTACGTTTCATTGTAAATTTTATTCTAACATGAGGTCATATATAATACGTTCTCATTCGACAGTATAAATTTGAGTTACTCTACGTTTCGACCCTGCCGCAACGTGCTAGGGGTAAAACTTCAACCCTTGATGTGCATATGTTTTTTGAGTACACGTGTCAGTTTTCCCTTTATACACGTTTTAAGCTTTGTTTTGTACGTTTCCTATGTATGAGTCGGATCACATATGAATACGTTATGATTGTAATGTATAAATTTGATTACTTTACATTGGATCCAACCCCAAATGCTATTGAGTTAAATCAGATATGTTAAAGCACATGTTTTCAAATTGTGTACGCATCACATAACACTTGAATTAATCCATTCAATATTTGCACTGTGTCTGCGCCGCAACGCGCGCGGGTCTAGTTACTAGTTCCTTTGAAAAAATAAACATTTTGTGTTTCTACGTTTGTCTCAGAGGATATAACAGGTAGAGTAGTAGTTGTAATATTGTAGTTGAATTCGCTAGCCTAAAATCGTACACCTAGAAATCATATAGTTTCCTTTGTGTTTATGTGTATCTTTTTGTGTCTCAACGAAGGTTGAAAAGTTGACTTAGTTAAATTATAAAGGAATTCAAAATGCAATTTTAATGGCTCAACAGAGAGCTACAAACTAATTAAAACATTTCTCTCGTTTGTAACAAACTAATTGTTGTAGTCTGTACTACAATGGTTCAAACCAAGTAGTCAGCGTAGCACATCGCAAGTGAGTATAACCTATTAGTGAGCGCAACTCGGTGTTAGTTTAGATCAGCGTTGGTCAATATTACATACTCGTTATTGTTGTCAGGCTGGAGGGTGTAGGGGTCGTCCCCAGCCCGTCCTGCTTCGTCGGCGTCGTGTCCCCCCCCCCACCGGTGTCGTCCAAATCGTCGGACATTAGACGATTGAGACGAGCTTCCCCCTCTCTCACACACCTATACATACCATATATATACATATATATTTTAGGCTCATCCCCCATTTCCTTACCTCCATCCTCTTTGCCCCATCCTCACACCCGATCTACGTGGCGCTTATGTGACGGATCATCCTCCAAGGATGGGCCATCACCATACCGCATAGCCTCATGCACATGTTCGGAGAAAAGTCTAGTTACGCATGCCCTAGAGTTTTGGTCCAACATTGGTGTGCGCAAATTGTTGTCATGCACAAGTTAGAATTTTCCATGTTATTTGGATCAAATATACAACCCCCTAGGGATGTTTATGAGCCGATCCGATCCTATCAGGGGTCTGCTCATGCTCGGTTTGAATTACAACCGATCCGATCCGGTCGGATTGAATTTGAATCGATCAGATCGTTTTCGCTCGGTTTTTATCAAATCCTAACTAAAATCGAGCGGATCATTTTCGCTCGGTTTCGCTCGATTGAATTATAAGGCTGCGTTCAACAAAAATAAATTCTAACTTAATTAAACCATGTCTAACACTTTACTAACAAAAGCAATACATAACTAAAATCATGATTCTAAAAATGTTCTTAACAATATTAAGAATCACAAAATAAAGTGCGAAATACAAATTGTCATTTATTTCAAAAGCCATAAACTTCTTCTTTAAGCTTGATCATCTCCATCCACAAAATTCAACTTCAAATCAACATATAACCTATAAGTTGGGCTAGTATATATTTTGGGCTTTTAATCTTTAAAATCTATAATATATATATATAGGAGAAGGATCCGTAAGGAACCACCCTTTATTGTGATAACCGCGAGAAACAATGTGAACACAACAAAAAAAATACCTAAAAACATCTAAAAAACACCCAATTTTTTTATTTTTACTATTTTTTTTTAGAAAAATCGCTATATTTCGTTTGCAAGGTGTGTTGAAGTAAAGCATAAGTAATGAGGTTATCAAACATATTGACTCCTTAATATAAACCCTTCGAGTCTGTTCATGCGCGTATATGGGATAGGGGTGTGCACGGTTCGATTTGGTTCGGTTTTTGGGCAAAATCAAAACCGAAACCGAAATGTCGGTTTTCAGTTTTTCAAAACCGTTCGGTTTCGGTTTTTTACGGTTTCGGTTTTTTCGGTTTTTTCACCGGTTCGGTTCGGTTTTTCGGTTATTTCGGTTTTTGAAACAAAAGTAAGTAAGATTCAAAAATAAAAAAGTATAATTCAAAATTTAAGAATCTTTCTTAAATAGTTACATTTAAGTTATTATATTTAATCTTTTTAACTAAAAACGTTTACATAAACCTAACCTTTTAATCTATTTTTATATTTCTTCAAAGTTTTTATTAGGATTTTTACTTTTATAATACTTTGAAGATTGTTTTATTTTTATATTAAATTTTGTTATTTGTTAAAGGCAATAAATAAATCATCTCAATTATAAATAAACATCTTAATGTTTTTATTATAAGTACTTAAGATTCAAGAATAAAATTAATATTTTCTAATAGTATGGGTTAAACACTTAAACTTAAACATAAAAATATATGTTTTTTTTTCGTTTTGGTTCGGTTCGGTTTATTTCGGTTATTGAAAATGGTTATCTGAAAACCGAACCAAATTTTCGGTTATTAAAAATCTGAAAACCGAACCGTTGGTTTTTGTTTTGGTTCGGTTTTTTCGGTTCGGTTTTGTCGGTTATTTCGGTTACGGTTCGGTTATTTCGGTTTTCTGCTCACCCCTAATATGGGATAAGTTCACACCTAATTCAACATGACACTTTCAATTAAAACATATTATTAACCATTAATATCTCAGGGTGGAGATACAATAGGAAGTTTATTTGGCTAGGAAGTGATCTTAACCATCCATTTAGTTAATCAAGGGCTAAGATTAAATCAGGGAAATTGAAGGAAAGAAAAGAGGCGCGTGAGTTTGTTTAGGGGCATTCTAGTCAATCCAAGCCATTAGTTTCTCTTTCCTCCAATTCCCCCCCATTTTTTAAACGTTAATAACTCTTTCAAACGACATTATTTTTTATAAAAAATGCACAAAAAAAACAAGCGTTTTTTATCTTTAAAACGAGTATACTATTGCTATATTTTCAAAAAAAAAAAATTAAAAACCTAGTTGCGTAAAACGCAATAGAAAAACCCCCAGTTACGTAAAACGCAATGAAAAAAAAACCTAAAAATGACATTTTTCTAAAACGCAATGCACAAAAAACACAAAGAAATGACTTATTTGTAAAACGCAATGGCCATAAAACACAAAGAAATGTCTTATTTTTAAAACGCAATAGCCTAAAAACTCAAAAGAAAATGTACTTTTTAAAACACAATGGACTAAAAACACATAAAAATGTGTTTTACCTAAAACGCAATGCACAAAAAACACAAAGAAATGTCTTATTTGTAAAACGCAATCGCCAGAAAAACTTAAAATGTCTGTTTTTTAAAACGCAATGGACTGAAAACACATAAAAAAAAGTGTTTTACCTAAAACGCAATGCATAAAAAACACAAAGAAATGTCTTATTTGTAAAACGCAATGGCCAGAAATCACTTAAAAATTACTCATTCTAAAACGCAATTGCCTAAAAAACAAAAGAAAGTGTTCTCTGTAAAACGCAATGGACTGAAAACACCTAAAAAGTGTTTTACCTAAAACGCATTTTTATTACGCAATGGCTGCCGCCCCTGGGACCCCGCTACCAGGGGCGCTGCCCCCGGACCCCCGCCAAGATCGTAAAAAATAGTGACTAAATAAAAAACTCATATCGTAAAAATGAAATTAAAGAATTTCTTACATGGATCGAAGTGATTTCTTCAACAATTGACAATTTTTGAATGATTGAAACACTTATCAGCGCTCGAATCGAACGGATCGAGTGATTATCTTCAAAATCACAGGAAAAAACGAGATTTTGTATGAAATTAAACTGGGTTTTCTTCAAAAAAGCTGAAGAACACGTTGATCGAGTGTTTGAATCATTGATTGGTGATGAAAATCGCACTATAATGTAGTGATTATTGAGATAGAAAGTGAAGAAATTGTTGAAGAAGGTAGGTTTGAAAATGGTGGGTTTTGAAGTTACTGGGTTTTGAAAAGGAAGAAGAAAGGGTTGGATTGACTAAAATACCCTTTTTCTTTATTTTAAATGTTGTCACTGAAATATGAAAAAACGTTTACACTTCTTAAATACCAACAATACCGTTGATGTTACTTTCGATGGTCCAATAGGCTCTTGTGACTTTGAGAATGTTCCTCGTTACATACATGCATGGAGTATGAGATGGTGAACAGTTTGAGCAATCAGTCAGGTCCCAACAGCTGTCTTATGCTCCACCTTCACATGCTTTACACCACATTGTTTGTCCTTTTAACAATAATTTGAGATTAGCTTCCAAGTTATTCAATCTGCATCGATTGGTATATTTGAGTTCAAGAAAAGTTTAATAAAAAATAAAGCGGATTTTTCGTATCATATGTCTCATTTAAGACTTTAATTTTTCAAATCACAACTTCATGTCTAATAATGCAAATAAATTACGTGGTCCTAGAAATCTAAAACATTTACTATAGTAGCTTTGTCAATTAAAAAAATGTTGATAAATGTAATGTTTCCCGTGCACTTAAAAAAAGCATCAGATTATGGAATCAAAAATACTCTATTACTGAGTTAACAAGACAAATGAACACAAAATAACATACTTATATAATGTTAAATGCTATTAGAACATAACAGTCTCATGGATCTTATCAATCAACACATCATATAGTATTATGAGCACAAAACATCTTAGGAGAGTACAAGGGCTGTAAGTGTGCATGTACCACATGTGGAATAGGGAAGTGGGGATTCATATTGACCATCCGTCAAAACAAAAACAGAGGTCTATGGCATTAGCACTGCTTAAAAATAATGCTATACGTATACTCTAAGACCATATGTTATGGTATGTTATGGTACGTAATATATGTTATGCTAAGGGTTGATAGTAAAAGTCCCGCCACGTAAGCGAAAGGGAGAGGTTGTCCCCTTCTCACTATCACAAGATATTTAATGATGTGATGATGCTCACACTCACCAAATTGTTGTGCTCACAATCGTGACTCGAATAAAAACAAGCTTCATGATCACACCAACGGAGCTGTGGTCGAGGTGCCTAGATCGCCACTCTCCCCTTAATAATACAAATATAACTCATGGTCTAATTACATACATGGAGATATTGTGCTAGGATTGCACTGCAATGCGTGGTGCCATGCAAATGAATAAAACTTGTGTTGAATTGTTAAGAATGATTATGTATTTACTAGTGAATAAATTGGTCCTCATATAAATTTACTGTTATATATAATGTAAAAATCTAAAGGAGTGGCGATATGTGTAAAATCTAACATATATTTCATATCATGTGAAGCATGTTTTACCGTTTCATTGTATTAGTTTTGGAAACAATTAAAGTTTCATTGTAATAGTTTTGGAAACAAGTCGTTTATTTGTTTATTTTTTTATTTTCAGAGTTAAAAATGCATAAACCGACAAAAGGAGCAAATTCGTGGTGAAAAAACAAGACTTTTACTAAAAAAAAGTCACACACCCCTATGTTTCATCCCCTCAGAAGATGACAAAAGATAACTTTTGACACGGGGTCGTGCATCCTTGGCATGCCCACCATGACTGTAAGACCATATAATTGAGTATGTTTACGCTTATCTTTATCAAACACAAGTATAAGCTATTGGGCTTAGTTTTCTAGTGGGTTAGATAGTATTGGAACAAGCCATGTGGGCTAATTAACGGTTTTGGGCTGGTTTAGTCAATAGTGTGCATGTGGGCTTGGCCTAGTTTGTATTTAGGTCACCATATGTAAGTATAAATAGGGTAAGCTTAGGTCATTAGGGGTTGCTGTTAGTATTACTGTTCTTCTTAGCATTTTCGAGTTGTGTGATAGTTGTACCAGACAAGTCTCTACACTCGTGTGCAACGTTGTTGATTGTTTAGGAAACATTGTAATTGTGTGCCAGACGATTCTCTTAAATCGTGTGCACTTGTTAACATTGGTGAATAGGTAAAAGATAGATACTTGGCTCTTTTTGTTGTTTTAGGGTTACATGAAGAATACAACAACCTAAAATCCACCATACGTGCACGCACTGACACTTATACACTGATTGAGCTATACAGTCTTCTTAGTGATCATGTCCACATGATAACAAAGCTACCAAAAAATTCTAAATAGCCATTATCATTATGACTATTGGAAACTCTTTAGCTGGTTCCATCCCTACCCCTACTTAGCCACCACAATAATTGTTGTCGGTTGGCTCTACAACAACTGGCATCTCAACTAGGCTATCAACTCATGCAAATACCATTTGCGCCTCTTGAATTCTATGGTGCTCGTCCTCCCTACAATTGAGGTAACAATAATCGAGGATATCGGGGATCCTATCGTGGCAACACCAGCAAGAATAGAGGCCATAGTCGTAGAGATGACCAACGCCAACTTGCTTAGGCATCTACTCAGAACATGGTGTATGGTACTTATTACCGTTGTGATAAAGGTCACTTTCATTCTAATGTCCCAAATCATGATCCATTAAGTTACTGTGCTCGTCCAATGACCAATACTGTTGACACTCATACTATAGCTAGGACAACATGTTAGCTGATAAACGAGCTAACAACCATGTGACACCGTATTTTGCGAGTCTTGACAGTTCAGAGACCTACTGTGTTAATTATTTCCATCATGGTTGTAATAGTAAAGGTCTTTCTATACTTCACATTAGTTCTAAGAAAGTTTTATCTCCGACCAAATACTTTTCTATTTCTGACATTAACTCTTCATGTCCCAACAATTTTGTATTTGTTCAAAAGTTTGCTTATGTAACAATGTTTTCTTGTAATTCCATTCTTCCTTTTTCTATTGTGAAGAATAAGTCTACATGCACTAACTTCCTCAGGGCCCTAGTGAACATGGTTTCTACTCACATCACCTTCCAAAGTTCCAGTATCTTCATAAGATTGCTATCACTGTGTCACACCCCGATATTTCCACGTATTACCGGTGGGCCCGGTGGGGAGTATCGTGACGTAGTTGATATCATCATAGTCAAATAATCACAGTTCAATGCACAGCGGAAGTCTAAAAGTAATAATTATACAAACCGATTGAAAGTAACATAAAATATTACACAACGGATTGTAAAAGGATCCACAGGCGGATCTCAGATAAAAAGAAATATTGTTCAACAAATTTAAGCATTAAAAGCTTGCAAGACTCTTTATTTGATACTAGGAGTAGCCAGCCCATTTCGCTTAGTACATGCACTTAACCTTTTTTGGAAAATACGTCAGTTTACACTGGTAAATACAATTAATCGACACTTTTGAAAATATTTAAGAAAATTGATTTAATGCACAAGGCACAAATATTCTTTTATAACCTGGGACAATTATTAAAAATAATCTTGTAAAAGATTTATATGTTTGTCACACATTCAGGATCCGGGATAGAAGCCGGAACAAGATTAATAGACACACCACATAATATAAACCCACGATGAGTTATCCTCAACAAGCGGGTATATCTTTTTACATACGCACTAGCAGGTGTATGCCTACACCCTGTGCTTAAGTCGTGGCCATTTCAATGAATGAGCCGAGGATATCCAGGACATGGTCATTAACCCCCCCCAAAGGCTTAAAACAAACAAAATAGCTTAAACGGGTTATCTCAATGATTTAACCATTATTGGATTAAAGATTCAATACCCGACCAAGTGGTATTATTAAATACCGTATCACAAGCCCGTATAACGGAAAAATAAGTTAAAAGTATTTACCTGAGCAAAAATATAATTTTTATCCCAGCCGTATATCAATTAGCAAGTACAGATAGCTTTTACCGGGCTCCTAATCTGGAACGAAGGTTTTTAATAACCTGTTAGATTCCTAACGGGTCTTATTTAAGCTATAATTTAGACCGGTTAGTTTTAAAGAAAGGTATACGGTTCAAAACGCAAGATTAAACGAAGACCGAATTAGAATGTGATTTAGACCCAACAAGTATAAGGACTTGTATAAAATGAGTAAACTAAGTACATTATGGATTTTGAAGTAAAAATGATAAGGTTTGACCCGTTTCGGTTAATTTATGTAAACTAGTTACATAAACCGTACCGAGCGCGAATACGCATAACGGGTAACCAAATGAGTCGTATACAGGTTTTACAAGTTAATATGCTTAAAATATGTTATGATATCAGTAGGATACCTTCCATTATGCCCAAAACGAATTTAAAACCAAATTAAGCCCCGAAAGGGTATTTTGGTCATTTTAAAGTTTATAAAAGAGGTTAAATAGTAATCTGAGTTTATGGTCTAAAATAAATAGTAAAAATGGGTTATATCAGTAAGATATCATACATATGTGAAATTTATCTTTTATGACCAAACTATGCACCGAAGGGGCATTTTGGTCATTTCACATATGCTTTAAGGGTCTAATTTGGAAATCTGAGTTTAAAACTTTCACTTACAGTTAAAGTATAAAAATTTATTCATAACATCAGTAGATATCAAGTCTTAGGTACTAAATATGGTTTTAAACCACACTATGCGTCTAAATCGCATAAAAGTCGGTATTTAACGGTATTCGAGTTGATTAAGAAAATATGAGATTTTGATCAGCCTCTACTGTTTAAAATAATTTATTTGATGTATAAAATCTGTAGAAAAAGGTTTGACATGTAAAGGATGTGCAAAACTCATTTTATTAGCAAAAAGGGCATAACCGTCAATTACCGAGTCTATGCAAGAACCATATGTTATGATCAGTTTAAAATTTTACAAAAATCCCTAAATATTATATTTTAACAGTATGTGGCTGGTGGCAAAAATTGGGTTTAAAGAGGTTTTATGTCAAAAATGTCGTTTAATTAATAAAAAGCTTTCATTTTACGATATCGTGCATAACTTCTATTTTAGACCATAATCTGATGTCAAACTTTTAGGACATACTTAAATATCAGTAATAAAGGTTTTTGTCCTCTCACATTTTCAAAAATCTAATTTTAATATCAAACGGGCTTAATGGTCAACTTTTAAGCATTTAACGGAAACGTGCAATGAACTAGGATTTCTATGAAACCAAGGTGTACAACCTCAGAGGGTTATACTAACCTATAATATGGTCCTAAAGGAACCCTAAGGCATATCTAAACTAAGCTAAATCGGGTCAGAACTGAAAGTCAAAGCAAAAGTCTACTTTTGCGACTTTCGGTTCCGAACCGAGCCTAAACTCAGAATTGTCGGGTTGAACATGCCTATACATGTTTTTATATTATTTACCAAGTTATTTTAATGTTAAAACATGTTCCATAACCCCTGCATTGTTAGTTATGAATTTTATTTGTAAAAATTGATTATGTTGACTTTTTATTAATAAGTTTGACCCGACAATTGACCAAGTAAAAGTGATAATCATTAGGTGCCCTTTTAAGGGTTTATTACCTACATAATTACCAACTCATAGACACTCTCAATTCGAATAATGGCTGGACCGTTTGTGATTAATCACAAAGTCAAAGTTTAATTACGATAATTTTGACTTTCGATCATTAAACTAATAAAACTTAAACTAAGGAAGCTAAAAATGCTTACAAGAATACTTAGCACGAAATAGGAATAGAGGAAAGCTTCCTAGAGCTCCAAGGGACTCCAGAGAATGAGTTGTGAAGTGATTTTCAAATGTGCAAATGAACAAGTGCAAACAAAGGGCCTTTATATAGCAATTTTCACTTCATATGATCACTCCACATGTCCCTACATTAATCCCAGATGTTACCAGGTGTCCCTAGTGCATGAAAAATCATTTTCTCAGGCCCTGGTATCGAATACAAGCATGCAAAGGCGGTGGAACTGACTGAACTTGCAGCCGTTCATGTTTTCTGCATCTTGCCCTTCCACGCGGGCCGCGTAAGACTTATAAGAAGTCTACGCGGGCCGCGACAATGGTAAAATCCAGTAAACACTTTTCAAGCTTTGCAACTTCAGTCCCTGGTCCAAAATAAGTTTATTTAACTTCTATTTATTGCATTTAGGACCCTCATGGTTAACTATTAAGGACCTTGGGTCATCATTTAACTCCGTTAAGCTCCCGGTTAGTCGTACGTACCCCCGATAAGTCTTGTTTTCATCGAAAATCCACAAAATTAATATCCAATATTCTTGAGAACAAAATATACAAACATTTCAATGCTTTTGAGATCGTTAAAAGGTCACTCAGAGGTAACTTTTAACATGTTGACACTTTTGATCCTCTTACTTACATATTTACATTGTTTGAAAATTTATAGTCCCTCCAGATCAATCCATTACACATTTAAAGTCCATGACACGTGTCTTTATTATATTGGTCATGATTGTTCAAGGTGTTACATCCTCACCCCCTTAAAAGAAATCTCGACCTCGAGATTTACTGAAATAAATGAGGGTACTTCTGTTTCATTGTGGATTCAACCTCCCACGTGTACTCTGGGCCTCTTCGGGCATCCCATTTTACCTTTACAATCGGCACATGCTTCTTTCGAAGCTTCTTAACCTGTCGATCCTCGATCGACAAAGGTTTCTCAACGAACTTCAAGCTCTCATCTATCTGCACATCCTTATGCGACATTGCTAGCGACTCATCAGCTAGACATTTCTTTAAGTTGCAGATGTGGAATACATTATGTATTCCACTAAGCTCTTCCGGAAGATTTAGCTTATAAGCTACAGATCCGACACATTCGATGATCTCGAATGGTCCTATGTATCTAGGGCTTAGCTTGCCCTTTTTGCCAAAAACGCATCACCCCTTTCCAGGGTGACACCTTGAGTAACACCTTATCTCCTACCTCGAATTTCAGAGGTTTGCGTCTTTTATCCGCATAACTTTTCTGTCTATCCCTGGCAGCTTTGAGACGATCGCGGATCTGAACAATCTTATCCGTCATCTCCAGGACTATATCAGGTCCTGATAGTTGGACATCTCCAACTTCCGCCCAACAAATTGGCGTCCTACACTTTCTTCCGTAGAAAGCTTCGAAAGGTGTTGCTTGAATACTCGAATGATAGCTATTATTGTACGAAAATTCAATCAATGGAAGATGATCATCCCAACTTCCTCCTAAATCAATAACACAAGCTCGTAGCATATCCTCAAGCGTTTGTATCGTACGCTCACTTTGCCCATCCGTTTGAGGATGATATGCAGTGCTGAAATTTAATCGGGTGCCTAAGGATTGCTGAAAGCTTTTCCAAAAATGCGATGTGTATCTTGTATCCCTACCAGAGATAATAGACACTGGCACTCCGTGAAGAGATACAATCTTATCCACGTACAGCTGAGCTAGCTTGTCGGAGCTGTGAGTTTCTTTAGTTGGTAAGAAGTGGGCTGACTTGGTCATTCTATCTACTATAACCCAAATAGTATCATTCCCATGCTTTGTCCTTGGTAACTTAGTGATAAAATCCATAGTTACCATTTCCCATTTCCATGTGGGGAGTTCAGGCTATTGTAACAAACCTGATGGCCTTTGATGTTCTGCTTTAACTTGAGCGCATGTCAAACATTTAGCCACATAGGTGGCTATAGATTTCTTCAAACCTATCCACCAATAATTTGCCTTTAAATCCTGGTACATCTTATCACTGCCAGGATGAACAGAATATTTGGAACTATGGGCTTCTTGAAGAATCACCTCCCTAAGTCCTCCATAGATTGGAACCCATATTCGTCCATTCAATCTTAGGATTCCATCCTTGCCATAAGATAATTGTTCAGCAGTTATGACCAACTTCTCATTCGGATAATTAGCTTCTAATACAGCTTCTTTTTTAGCGGCTAACAATCTTTCATTCAAACTGTTCTTCAATTCAATGCTTTTGGCATTGATTCTAATAGGCTTAATCCTTTCTTTTATGCTCAAGGCATCGGCGACTACATTCGCCTTGCCTGGATGATATCGGATTTCACAATCGTAATCATTCAGCGTTTCCATCCATCGACGCTGTCTCATGTTAAGATCCTTCTGGTTAAACAGATGCTGAAGGCTCTTATGATCAGAATAGATCACACACTTAGTCCCACAAAGGTAATGCCTCCAAAGCTTCAGTGCAAATAAAACGGCACCCAACTCCAAATCGTGGGTGGTGTAATTATTTCCGTGCACTTTTAATTGTCGGGAAGCATATGCAATAACTTTGCCTTTCTGCATAAGCACACATCCCATACTTGTGTGCGATGCGTCGGAAT
This sequence comes from Helianthus tuberosus, assembly GCA_030545235.1. NCBI lineage: Eukaryota > Viridiplantae > Streptophyta > Magnoliopsida > Asterales > Asteraceae > Helianthus > Helianthus tuberosus. The sequence goes on from CM060445.1 coordinate 113,294,179, forward strand.
AAACTACAAATTCTTCAATACGTTCTGGCAATGTCAAAACAAGTGCTTTGCTTAACTTCTGTTTAAGAATATCGAAGGACTCTTGCTGTTTTGGACCCCAGACAAACTTGACATTCTTGCGAGTTAACGATGTTAAGGGTGCAACAATCCTTGAAAAGTTCTCAATGAAACGTCGATAGTAACCTACTAGACCCAAGAAGCTGCGTATCTCTGTAGGAGTCTTAGGCTCTTGCCAATTCATGATCGCTTCAATCTTAGCGGGATCCACCTGGATACCACGCTCGCTCACCACATGTCTAAGAAATTGGACTTCACGAAGCCAAAACTCACATTTAGAAAACTTGGCGTAGAGCTTTTCTTGCTGTAGAAGTTTAAGGATACACCGAAGATGTCTTTCATGATCGGCTTGACTCTTCAAGTAAATAAGAATGTCATCAATGAAGACAATGATAAACTTGTCCAAGTATGGCTTGCAAACGCGACTCAAGAGATCCATGAATGCTGCAGGTGCATTGGTGAGTCCGAAAGGCATCACTAAGAACTCATAGTGTCCATATCGAGTTCTGAATGCAGTCTAATGCACATCTTCATTTCTGACCTTCAGTTTATGGTAACCCGACCTTAAATCAATCTTGGAGAAATAACTTACTCCTTGAAGCTGATCGAATAAATCATCGATTTTGGGTAGCAGATATCTGTTCTTGATAGTTACCTTGTTCAGCTCGTGATAATCAATGCATAAACGCATTGATCCATCTTTCTTCTTCACAAAGAGGATCGGTGCTCCCCAAGGGTACGAGCTAGGTCGAATAAAACCCTTTGCCAATAAATCATCCAACTGAGTCCTTAATTCTTTCATCTCAGTTGGTGCCAACCGAAAGGTGCTCTTGCAATTGGCGAAGCTCCAGGAATGATATTGATTCTGAACTCCACTTGCCTATCTGGGGGTAAACCAGGTAGTTCTTCAGGGAATACTTCTAGATATTCAGAAATAACAGGGATGTCTTCAATCTTGGGCTTTGGTTCATCAATGGTAACTTGTGTTATATAAGTGACACAACCTTTCTTCATACACCTCGACGCCTTAAGCAAGGACACTTGCTTAGGTAACCCGTACTGAGTATCTCCTTGTATTGTAAGTAGCTCACCATGGGGATTCTTGATCACCACTTGCTTCTTATCATAAACGATTTGGGCTTGGTTATGAGATAACCAATCCATGCCTATCACTATGTCAAATCCTGCTAATTTCAAGGGAAGCAAGGAAAGCAGAAAAGAGTGATTCCTAATGGATATAAAACATCCATCTAGAACTGTTGAAGCAGTTTCTATGGTACCATCGGCCAATTCTACTTCATATTTTATGCTTAGGGTTTTAATAGGCAGATTTAACAATTTACAAAATTTATTGTCTACAAACGACTTATCTGCACCCGAATCAAACAATACCCTTGCATAAACATCATTGATAAGAAAGGTACCTGTTATCACATTGTCGTTCTGATCTGCTTCTTGAGCATTTATTTGAAAGACCCGAGCATTGGTCTTTTTACCCTCTTCAGGTTTCTTTGCATACTTTGGGCAGTTAGACTTGATATGCCCCTTCTCGTTACAGTTGTAACAAGTCGAATCCTTTATCTTCTTGCAATCCAACGTTTTATGCTCACTTAATTTGCAGATCCCACAAGCTCTGGGCTGCGATTAGGATTGTGATTCGAACCTGCATTTCCCTAGATGGCGCTTCCGACAGGTTTTACACTTGGGTTTCTCACCCGACTGCTGATTATCCTTTTTAAATCTGGAACTCTTCTTATGATCTGAGTTCCCTTTATGTTTCTTATCAGAACGTCGTGAGTTCTCCTCCTCACGTTTCCTCTTCCCTTCATCGGAATTCTTAAGCGATCTCTGCCTGACCGCATCGAGAGTAAGAGATAACGACAAATCAGCAACTGACCTGAATGTGGTGGGTCTAGATGCTTTCACACTTGCTTTAATTTCTGGAGCTAGACCTCCAATAAAACGAGCTATACGTTTCGGTTCCGGTGTGACCAAGTAAGGAACCAATCAAGACATGGTGTTGAAACTGGTAAGGTATGCCTGACAATCCAAGTTCTTCATGACCAAGGTCAAGAAGTCAGTTTCAATCCTTTCCACCTCATGCTGAGGACATAAATTATCTTTGATCAACGCAACAACTGATCCCAAGACATGTTGTAAAGTGGGATCTTTCCTGTAGCTTGGATTAGGGACCTCCACCAAGCTAAAGCTTCGCCCTTAAAATATTGTGAAACAAACTTCATAATGTCTTGTTTGGCACAACCACTAATATCAACCACTAAAAATGATAAGGTTTGACCCGTTTCGGTAAATTTATGCAAACTAGTTACATAAACCGTACCGAGCATGAATACGCATAACGGGTAACCAAATGAGTCATATACAGGTTTCATAAGTTAATATGCTTAAAATATGTTATGATATCAGTAGGATACCTTCCATTATGCCCAAAACGAATTTAAAAGCAAATTAAGCCCCAAAGGGTATTTTGGTCATTTTAAAGTTTATAAAAGAGGTTAAATAGTAATATGAGTTTATGGCCTAAAATAATCAGTAAAAATACTTATTTTAATGGGTTATATCAGTAAGATATCATACATATGTGAAATTTATCTTTTCTGATCAAACTACGCACCGAAGGGGCATTTTGGTCATTTCACATATGCTTTAAGGATCTAATTTGGAAATCTGAGTTTAAAACTTTCACTTATTGTAAAAGTATAAAAATTTATTCATAACATCAGTAGGTATCAAGTCTCAGGTGCTAAATATGGTTTTAAACCACACTATGCGTCTAAATTGCATAAAAGTCGGTATTTGACGGTATTCGGGTTGATTAAGAAAATATGAGATTTTGATCAGCCTCTACTGTTTAAAATAATTTATTTGATGTATAAAATCAGTAGAAAAAGGTTTGACATGTAAAGGTGTAACACCCCAAATTCTCGTATGACCTAAAAGTATAATGTGTAGTGATGATTTAATAAGTTAAAATGGAAAATATATTGAATTATGTCAAAAAAATAAAAGTTAGTAAAAGAAAAATGGTTAAGTTAAAAGGTAAACTACTAAAGTGAATAGGGATTAAAAGAGGAGGGACTAGATGTGTAAATATTGTTATAAAACATGATAAAAAAAAAAAAGAAACCAATTTAGTGAATCCCTCTCAAAAACCCTAAATCACTAAAATTCCATCAATTGAAAGCCAATTTAGTGAAGAATCGAATGCATGAGCTAAGAATTCTGATTGTCTAAGTACTCTTGATCTTAAGTAAGTGAAATTTCTTGATTTGATGTTGTTTGATTATGTGGGTTTAGTGTAATTCGTGAACGTAATGCAAAAATTAGTATGATTAATGGTTGCTATGAATGTCTAGACATCAATAGATGCTAAATTTCGAATATGATCATGATTAGGGCAAAACCCACTTGCATGTCAAGTAATGGTTAGCAATTGTGAAGTTCTACATGTTAATTTGATTGTTGTTGATGAAATTGTGATGAATAATTGATTTGGAACCATATGTTTATGGTCAAAATAGTAAACTATGGATTAGGGTAATGATTATTATTATGAAAGATTATGATTAACCATTGATGAGATAGGATGGACATATTATAACTACTTGTACATCATGCCTTGTAGATAGTATGCACACCATGTGTTTGATGAAATGTCTAAATGAATTTAGATATGATTTTGGATGAAAATTCGCTAAATTGATGAGATGTAATCATGGTGGGAATGTATGTGAATTATAAATGTCGTATTGGATATTAAGGAATGTGAAAGTAATGGGAGCTAAGTGAATAAAGTTATGATGTTCAGGAAATAAGAAGGAAGAAGGAGCAAGTCACTCCAAAGCACAAGGAGCTCAGGATCACGGTAAGTTCATACGAACTTAAATTATCCTTTTATTTTGTTCAACGGATGAAGGTTTAGTTTTTAATCCTAAATGTTGAGTTGTGTGTTGTTATTGGATCAAATGACGATATGTTATATGTTAGAAAACGGACAAGCGACACAATAGTGTCGGATGTATAATGACCACTCAAGTGGGATAAAATTTTATGAAAAGTAGGATTATGAGATGGTAAGTAACGACTTGTTGTAAACGGGTTATAATGATATGTTATGCTAAGCATGTATGATAAAGGATTACCCGTTGTAAATGGGTAAATTAGGACAAGCACGACAATTATTGTGGACGTTTGATTATTGGCTCATTACAAATGGGTCGAATGATATGGATGTATGAATGTACCGAGATGTTGGTATAAAAGAAAGTTCATGGAAAGAATGTTTAATGAAAAGAATGTTGTAAACAATATTTGTTAATGATTGGTATATTGTTAATGGGTCGATTAAAAGTATGTAGGGTGTGTTATGGATTTTGTTTGAGCTTTGTGAATTTACTAATGTTTGATGTTGTGCATGATAGGTAAATCTCATGTTTGAAGTTGGCTAGCTCGGACGAACACACTAAATAGCCCTTTTTGCGCTTTTGGACTATGTTATCTTTTACTAATGGGTTGAAATCATTTTGTTAATGTAAATGTTAACCGTATGTCTAGAATAGTAGTAAGTGTTTTAAGAACGTTTGAATCCTTTGGGTTGATTTTGAACTTTATTGTAAAAACAGGGAAACGTAAACGTTACGAATGGGTCATGCCCAATTTTTGTTAAAAAATTTTGTATGTTTGATCATTAAATAAAGTGGATGCCACAAGTTGGTATCAGAGCCGAGGTTTGAGGGATTCAAGCATTTGGGTCAAATGTTTGAACTCAAACCAAAAGCTCGTATGAAGGTGTGTTCGTTCCGAAGCGCTACGCAAGTAAGTAAATTATAAAATTTATTGTATTGTAGTTAGAAATAGAATGGGATTTATAGGTTATTTGCCATCAAACCTAGTCTTACGACTAACGGATATGCTAAACGGGTCCGCAATTAAATTACGGACGCGTAGGAAAAAAATCGGGTAAAACGGACTACTAGAACTTGAGATATGATGTTTTTAAGAGTTAAGTTTGAGAATTTATGGAGCTGGGCATCAACAACAGCAAAACAACGAACATTCTGTCAAAATTCATTGCTCGCGTCACGCCACCCTCGTGATCTAAGTTCGTCGCGTAGCGCGACTTTGCTGGCGTCGCGCGACGGAAGGGCAGGCAGACCCTCGCGCCACGCGAGCACCCATATGCTTCCGAATTTTTTTGTTTTGATGATTTTAAGTACGGGACTCGTTCCAATTGATTTTAAAGACCTTATGAACAATATTTAAAGGAAATATGATAATCAAATGATGAAAGAAAGGTACATGTGAATGATGAGAAGGAAATTTGTTATGATTAAAGAATTCGGTCGAAATGATACGATACGATCGTCAATGACGATAAAGCATGAAGTATGAATGATGAATGGAATGTGTCATGATAAAATGATGTTAAAACATGATGATGGGAAGTAGGAAATGAAATCTAATGAATGTAATGAATGTTTTATGTAGATGGCTGATACGGTGAATGTAAATGATGACGATGAAGCACGCCGAAATGAAATGAGAACAATGATTGTGGAAGAAGTTGAGAAAGCGATTGGAGCTAGTATTTCCCGACTAGCTCAAGAGGTGGAAGGTCAAGTATTGGGAGTAGTCGATACTCTAGTAACGACCAAGGTGGAAGAACTAAAGGAGATGATTAGTGAACTACAAACAAAGAAAAGTACTCAAAGGTGTACGTACAAGGAATTCATGGCATGTAACCCTTTGCCGTACAAAGGGAAAATTGACCCGATAGCTTGTCAAAGATGGATTTCAAGCACCGAGGAAGTGTTTGTAAGAAGTAGATGTGAAGTACAGGATCAAGTGATGTTTGCTACGGGCCTCCTACAACTCCAAGCAAAGGATTGGTGGGACGCACATTCGAAGGAATTGGGGGATGACAAAGTACAAAGGTTAACATGGCAAGAGTTCAAGGAGCCATTTCTGAAATATCATAGCCCATAATCCGCACTTGATAAGATTCAAGAAGACTTCTTACGTCTTCGACAAAAGGATGAAACGATTGATGAAATAACGAATAAGTTCCTCGAGAAGGTGAAATTTTGTGGGGAGATAGTGGGGACTAAGAGGTTGAAAATCATACGTTATCATGCTATGTTAAAGGCTGAATATCAGGAATTCGTAAATCCCTCCAAGTGTGCAACATTGAATGAATTAATCGACTGGGTAAGAGATAGGGAGATTGAGTTAAGAAGGCAGGTTGAACAGGGAGAGAAAAGGGTGGCGGAGAAGCCTACCAACACAACCCCTTCGAAAAAGGCAAAATATCAAGATCAAAACAGGAAAGGGAAGACAAGTAGTGGGATTCCGACTTGCAAGACGTGTGGGAAACACCACTCGGGTGAATGTTTGGATAGAAAGGGTGCTACAAGTGTGGACAAGAGGGACATCCCTACTACAGATGTCCAGACAATCAGAAAACGTGTTACAATTGTCATCAAGCGGGACACATGAAATCTGAATGTCCAAAGCTCCAACAAACGCCTAGGAAGGAAGGAAAGAAAGAGGGGCCGTCAAGGGCTCGTGGAAGGATGTTTCAGATAACGTCTGAAGAAGCAAAGTCTCACCCATAAATAGTTTCAGGTATATTCCTAGTAAATTCAATACCTGTAAATGTTTTATTTGATTCCGGGGCTAGTAGGTCATTTTTTTCGAATGAACTTTTATGTCATCCTTCCTTTAAGCTTGAAAATATGTTAGTACCTTTAGAAGTGGAAGTAGCAGATATCAAAAGTTACCTATTGCATGATGTATGTAGAAACTGTAAGATCTTGATTGAAGATGTGGAATTTAGCATAGACCTTGTTCCAATGTGTATGGGGGAATTTAAAGTAGTTGTGGGAATGGATTGGCTGGCCCAAAATCATGCTGAAATACAATGTGAAAAGAAAGTCATCCAAGTAGCAACCTCGGAGGGAAAGCGGGTAAGTATTCAAGGGGATAGGGTCGATGAGTCGAAACTTTGTTCTATTATCGAAGCCGTCAAGTATGTAAAGAACGGGGGAAAAGCGTATCTGTCTTACGTGATCGATACCAATTAAGTCGTACCGAAGCTGGAAAATGTAAAAGTAGTGAATGAATATCCGGATGTATTTCCGGAGGATTTACCGGGGCTTCCGCCCGAATGTGAAGTGGAGTTTAAGATAGAGCTTACCCTGAGAGCCACACCGGTAGCTAAAGCTCCTTATCGGTTGGCCCCAACCGAAATGAAAGAATTGATGACCCAACTTCAAGAACTGCTCGACAAAGATTTTATTCGACCAAGTGTTTCGCCATGGGGAGCACCCGTATTATTCGTAAGGAAGAAAGATGGTTCGATGCGAATGTGCATCGACTATCGGGAGTTAAACAAGTTAACGGTGAAGAATCGTTACCCCTTACCCAGAATTGACGATTTATTTGACCAACTTCAAGGGGCGAGCTGGTTTTCAAAGATTGATATGCGATTAGGATACCACCAACTGCGGGTACGAGAAGAGGATGTGCCGAAAACTGCATTTCGAACGCGGTATGGACATTACGAGTTCTTAGTAATGTCCTTCGGCTTAACAAACGCGCCAGCTGCATTCATGGATCTAATGAATCGGGTGTGCCGGACTATTCTTGATAAGTATGTAATCGTTTTTATCGATGATATACTAGTGTACTCCCGAAGTGAGGCAGAGCATGCTTCACACTTACGTGATGTGCTGGAGACGCTCCGCAAGGAAAGGTTATATGCAAAGTTCTCAAAATGCGCCTTTTGGCTGAGAGAAGTACAATTTTTGGGTCATGTAATCAATGCGGACGGCGTCCATGTGGACCCGTCCAAGGTAAAGGCACTGATGAATTGGGTACCCCCGAAGAATCCAAGCGAGATAAGAAGCTTTTTGGGCTTGGCTGGTTATTACAGGAGATTTATCCAGGATTTCTCCAAAATTGCCTCGCCCATGACAAAGTTAACAAAGAAAAGTGAGAAGTTTTTATGGGGTGAAGAACAAGAAAAAGCATTTCAGGCGCTGAAAGAAAAACTCTCAAGTTCTCCTGTATTGACATTACCGGATGGAACGGATGATTTGGTGGTATATACTGATGCCTCCCATCAGGGTCTTGGGTGTGTACTAATGCAAAGGGGTAAAGTCGTTGCCTATGCTTCAAGACAACTCAAGCAACATGAAAATAATTACCCAACCCACGATCTAGAATTGGCGGCGGTCGTGTTCGCTTTGAAGATATGGAGACATTACCTATACGGGGTGAAGTGTACAATCTTCTCGGATCACAAGAGCCTCAAATATTTTTTCGAACAAAAATATCTTAATATGAGGCAACGAAGATGGTTGGAACTTATCAAGGATTACAATTATGATATCCACTATCATCCCAGGAAGGCTAACGTAGTGGCGGATGCTCTAAGTCGAAAGGAGTACCCGCCCTCGATTCGGGTAAGATCAATGAAAACGGTAGTCACTTCCAAACTCCTTGAAGAAATACGAGAGGCTCAAATTAAGTCCCTGGATGCCGAGGACTCAAAGAAAGAAAGGACGAAAGGATTTATCCACGGGTTGAATGAGAATGAGAATGTGAATGGTATGAAAACGAGGTATGGTTGAATCTGGATACCACGTGAATGTGATGTGAAAGAATTACTTTTGAATGAGGCACACAAGTCACGATACTCCGTTCATCCAGGAGCTACAAAAATGTATCGAGACTTGAGGATGAATTATTGGTGGCCGGGAATGAAAAGAGTCATTGTCAAGTATGTGGCTAAGTGTTTAACATGTTCCCAAGTAAAGGCCGAACACCAAAGACTTTATGGGAAATTGCAATCGTTGGAGATACCGGTATGGAAGTGGGAGCATGTAACGATGGATTTGGTGACTAAGCTTCCCAATACAATATGGGTGGTCGTTGATCGACTGACCAAAAGTGCACATTTTTTACCCATTCGGGAAACTTATAATTCAGAAAAGATGGCGGAAGTTTATATGAACGAGATTATATCCCGACATGGGGTTCCAGTGTCTATAGTATCCGACCGGGACACCCGGTTCACATCCCGTTACTGGAGGAAGTTTCATGAAGAATTGGGGACCTGGTTACATATCAGCACCGCTTACCATCCTCAAACCGATGGTCAATCGGAACGAACTATACAAACAATAGTTGATATGTTGAGGGCGTGTGTCATGGATTTTGGGGGAAGATGGGATGATCATCTACCCTTGGTAGAATTTTCATATAACAATAGTTATCATAACAGCATAAAAATGGCCCCCTATGAAATGCTCTATGGAAGGAAATGTAGAACCCCGGTTTGCTGGGGGGAAGTGGGTCAGCGCGAACTCACGTCAAAGGATCTAGTAGCCGAACCGAATGAAAAGATTGATATGGTTAGATCAAGAATTAAGGCAGTGCAAGATAGGCAAAAGTCTTATGCAGATCGACGAAGGCGACCAATTGAGTTTCAAGTAGGTGATCATGTGTTACTAAAAGTCTCTCCATGGAAAGGGATAATTCGTTTTCGTAAAAGCAGGAAGCTAGGTCCTCGATACATCGGACCATTCAAGATACTCGCTCGGGTGGGGGCGGTGGCGTATCAGTTAGAATTACCACCCGTGTTGGATGGGATTCATAACACCTTTCATGTGTCTCAATTGCGAAAGTGCCTCGCGGATGAGACCGCATACGTACCTTTGGATGATATTGAAGTGGATGAGAAATTAAATTATGTTGAAAAGCCCGTCGCAATAAAGGATTTTAAAGTAAAGCAACTCCGCAACAAATCCGTTCTGCAAGTGTTGGTGCAATGGCAACATCGAAAAGGATCAGATATCACGTGGGAAGCGGAGGAGGAAATGCGAGAACATTACCCAGAATTATTTGGTACGTATTCAGGTTTTGGGGACGAAACCTTCTTTAAGGGGGGTGGACTTGTAACATCCCAAATTCTTGTATGACCTAAAAGTATAATGTGTAGTGATGATTTAATAAGTTAAAATGGAAAATATATATAATTATGTCAAAAAAATAAAAGTTAGTAAAAGAAAAATGGTTAAGTTAAAAGGTAAACTACTAAAGTGAATAGAGATTAAAAGATGAGGGACTAGATGTGTAAATATTGTTATAAAACATGATAAAAAAAAGAAACCAGACTTAGTCTGGTGTGTGCGATCGTGAGAAGCCAGGGGGGACTCCTTCCCTCTCAAAAACCCTAAATCACTAAAATTCCATCAATTGAAAGCCAATTTAGTGAAGAATCGAATGCATGAGCTAAGAATTCTGATTGTCTAAGTACTCTTGATCTTAAGTAAGTGAAATTTCTTGATTTGATGTTGTTTGATTATGTGGGTTTAGTGTAATTCGTGAACGTAATGCAAAAATTAGTATGATTAATGGTTGCTATGAATGTCTAGACATCAATAGATGCTAAATTTCGAATATGATCATGATTAGGGCAAAACCCACTTGCATGTCAAGTAATGGTTAGCAATTGTGAAGTTCTACATGTTAATTTGATTGTTGTTGATGAAATTGTGATGAATAATTGATTTGGAACCATATGTTTATGGTCAAAATAGTAAACTATGGATTAGGGTAATGATTATTATTATGAAAGATTATGATTAACCATTGATGAGATAGGATGGACATTTTATAACTACTTGTACATCATGCCTTGTAGATAGTATGCACACCATGTGTTTGATGAAATGTCTAAATGAATTTAGATATGATTTTGGATGAAAATTCGCTAAATTGATGAGATGTAATCATGGTGGGAATGTATGTGAATTATAAATATTGTATTGGATAATAAGGAATGTGAAAGTAATGGGAGCTAAGTGAATAAAGTTATGATGTTCAGGAAATAAGAAGGAAGAAGGAGTAAGTCACTCCAAAGCACAAGGAGCTCAGGATCACGGTAAGTTCATACGAACTTAAATTCTCCTTTTATGTTGTTCAACGGATGAAGGTTTATTTTTAATCCTAAATGTTGAGTTGTGTGTTGTTATTGGATCAAATGACGTTATTTTATATGTTAGAAAACGGACAAGCGACACAATAGTGTCGGATGTATAATGACCACTCAAGTGGGATAAAATTTTATGAAAAGTAGGATTATGAGATGGTAAGTAACGACTTGTTGTAAACGGGTTATAATGATATGTTATGCTAAGCATGTATGATAAAGGATTACCCGTTGTAAATGGGTAAATTAGGACAAGAACGACAATTATTGTGGACGTTTGATTATTGGCTCATTACGAATGGGTCGAATGATATGGATGTATGAATGTACCGAGATGTTGGTATAAAAGAAAGTTAATGGAAAGAATGTTTAATGAAAAGAATGTTGTAAACAATATTTGTTAATGACTGGTATATTGTTAATGGGTCGATTAAAAGTATGTAGGGTGTGTTATGGATTTTGTTTGAGCTTTGTGAATTTACTAATGTTTGATGTTGTGCATGATAGGTAAATCTCATGTTTGAAGTTGGCGAGCTCGGACGAACATACTAAATAGCCCTTTTTGCGCTTCCGGACTATGTTATCTTTTACTAATGGGTCGAAAATAATTTTGTTAATGTAAATGTTAACCGTATGTCTAGAATAGTAGTAAGTGTTTTAAGAACGTTTGAATCCTTTGGGTTGACTTTGAACTTTATTGTAAAAACAAGGAAACTTAAACGTTACGAATGGGTCATGCCCAATTTTTGTTAAAAGTTTTTGTATGTTTGATCGTTAAATAAAGTGGATGCCACAAAAGGATGTGCAAAACTCATTTTATTAGCAAAAAGGGCATAACCGTCAATTACCGAGTCTATGCAAGAACCCTATGTTATGAGCAGTTTAAAATGTAACAAAAAATTCCAAAAATCCCTAAATATTATATCTTAACAGTAGGTGGCAAGTTTGGTGGCAAAAATTGGGATTAAATAGGTTTTATGCCAAAAATGCCGTTTAATTAATAAAAAGCTTTCATTTTACGATATCGCGCATAACTTCTATTTTAGACCATAATCTGATGTCAAACTTTTAGGACATACTTAAATATCAGTAATAAAGGTTTTTGTCCGCTCACATTTTCAAAAATCTCGTTTTAATATCAAAAGGGCATAATGGTCAACTTTTAAGCATTTAACGGAAACATGCAATGAACTAGGATTTCTATGGAACCAAGGTGTATAACCTCAGAGGGTTATACTAACCTATAATATGGTCCTAAAGGAACCCTAAGGCATATCTAAACTAAGCTAAATCAGGTCAGAACTGAAAGTCAAAGCAGAAGTCTACTTTTGCGACTTTCGGTTCCGAACCGAGCCTAAACTCAGAATTGTCGGGTTGAACATGCCTAGACATGTCCTTATATTATTTACCAAGTTATTTTAATTTCAAAACATGTTCCATAACCCCTGCATCTAGTTATGAATTTTATTTGTAAAAATTGATTCTGTTGACTTTTTATTAATAAGTTTGACCCGACAATTGACCAAGTAAAAGTGATAATCAGTAGGTGCCCTTTTAAGGGTTTATTACCTACATAATTACCAACTCATAGCCACTTTCAATTCGAATAATGGCTGGACCATTTGTGATTAATCACAAAGTCAAAGCTTAATTACGACAACTTTGACTTTCGGACATTAAACTAATAAAACTTGAACTAAGGAAGCTAAAAATGCTTACAAGAATACTTAGCACGAAATAGGAATAGTGGAAAGCTTCCAGAGCTCCAAAGGACTCCAGAGAATGAGTTGTGAAGTGATTTTCAAATGTGCAAATGAACAAGTGCAAACAAAGGGCCTTTATATAGCAATTTTCACATCATATGATCACTTCACATGTCCCTACATTGATCCCAGATGTTACCAGGTGTCGCTAGTGGATGAAAAACCATTTGCTCAGGCCCTGGTATCGAATACAAGCATGCAAAGGCAGTGGAACTAACTGAACCTGCAGCTGTGCATGTTTTCTGCATCTGGCACTTCCACGCGGGCCGCGTAAGATTTATAAGAAGTCTACGCAGGCCGCAACAATGGTAAAATTTGGTAAACACTTTGCAAGCTTTGCAATTTCAGTCCCTGGTCCAAAATAAGTTTATTTAACTTCTATTTATTGCATTTAGGACCCCATGGTTAACTTTTAAGGACCTTGGGTCATCATTTAACTCCGTTAAGCTCCCGGTTAGTCGTACGATCCCCCCGATAAGTCTTGTTTTCATCGAAACTCCACAAAATTAATATCCAATATTCTTGAGAACAAAATATACAAACATTTCAATGCTTTTGGGATCGTTAAAAGGTCACTCAGAGGTAACTTTTAACATGTTAACACTTTTGATCCTCTTACTTACATATTTACATTGTTTGAAAATTTTTAGTCCCTCCAGATCAATCCATTACACGTTTAAAGTCCATGACACGTGTCTTTATTATATTGGTCGTGATTTTTCGAGGTGTTACACACTGGCACAAGGACTTTGTCCACATCAGCATCTTTTATATTATATGTTACCCACTTGCTTGCTTCATGTTATTACAAACTCAAGTGTTAATCTATCTTTAGTTAGGATCATGCACCTTTATTATCTTTGGTTAGACATCGTTATTTCAGGTTTTGTGTTGATTGCTTCTCTCATTACATGTCGATTTTTCTTTTTACCCAAAATTTGATGTTTGTCCTACTTTCAGACCTTTGTCACCATGGTTGAACATAACTTTAATGCAAAAAATTAAAAATAATGAAACTAATTAGGATGGTTAGTTTTGACCTTTTTTTCCCGGTTCTTCACCTTATTTGGCATTAATCACACATTATCTTGCCAACATATCAGTGAGTGAAAAGGTATTGTTGAAAGTTGCCATCGACATGTCACTGAAACTGGTCTTTCACTTATAGCTTAGTCTTCCCTCCATCCATTCTTTTGGTATTTGGTCTTTGAAAAAGTTTTTTTTCCTTATTAATCAAACTTCTATCCAGAACATGTTCCAGCATATAAGTGTTTGAATTCCTTCCCTATTACTCCTTCCTCCAAGTATTTGGTAACCAATGTTGCCCCTATCTTTGAGAATATAATCTTCACAAAATGAATTTTCATACCACGTCATGCATTTTCATAGTGTACAGTCCTTTCCGTCGTGGTTATTGGTGCCTTGATCCAACAACGGGTTACCTCTATGTTGCCAATCATTTCCATTTCAATGAGGACACATTCTATTTTCGAATACTTCCAAACTACCTTTAAAATTCCTCCAACTTGTACATACTCTTTGTTCTCTGATTCTTTTCTCCTAATTAAGCCATCAATTATACCCACTCCAACTACCGCAACACCACCATCACACAATTTGTCACCCCAACCACAAACACCCACTTCGTCAATTACATCGAACAACTCCTCACATTATCCACTTTCTTCTACTCGCATACCTTCGCATTAACAATTCTATCCACAAACTAGCACACATCCTCCCAACCTAAACCAAAATTCTAAACCATGTGTTCCTTACAGTCCTTGTGCTAATCACACCAGTATCACACCCCAACCGATGCCGGAAACATCGGAGTGAGACGAAACATGATTACTCGAGACATCATAATTTACTAATTGTGACAATAATTAAGTAATTTGAATTTCATTCATAATAAAATGGAAAGTACATTGTCTTGGAAAGGAAAGTATAACATATTGCAAATATCATAACGGCAACAAACAAAACATAAATTAAAGTTTAGGTGTGTTTCTAGTCCACTCTAAATATCGTTCTTCAATCGTCATCAACTAGTTTCCTACAACATGTATTAAAATAAAATCAACAAAAGTTGGTGAGTATACAAGTTTGATTACATAGCATAATCGTGTCTAAAAGTTATCTCATATCCAACATGGTAATTTGCATACATCGTTTGTTTACATACTAGCATGTGTTAACTATAAGTCAAACCAAAGTATACCACAATCGTGCATATCCTTGTCTCCAAAACGGCATGACCGTAAAATAGTTTACTTAACAATACCACAAGAATACGGCGGTGCGTTAATCCAATAGCGCTATAATTGTTAAGGTAGGCTTGCAAAGTTAATGAGCTTATAGTACACAAGAATGAGCATAGCATGTATAAATAAGAGTATTACAAGTATCATGTTTTAATAACTAGAGTGATTATATGAACATGTTTAATCGTGAATACGTGATTTGTAATATAGTAAACATGTTGCACCAAAGTGTGTTAAAGAGGAAAAAGGGTTCGAGTATACTCATAGTTTGCGTAGTAAATCCCACGTACGTGAGTTGATGCGTTTAAGTGTTTGGAGAACCACCGAGTTATCCTACAAGGATAAACGAGGCGTCGACAGAGTTTGGAATCTGAAATGCAAAATAGAAGATGGTTACTTAGTAGGAAAATACATAGAAATTATCTTGACAAAACACATAAGTTTGGAAACCATAACTAAGTGTTTTTCATAGGCACAAGTTCACCTATTGGAAGTCCAGCCTTGAGGAGTTTAATCCAAGATATTATAACGATAATCCCGTTGACATCAAACCATGAATTGGTTAGTGTCTTAGGGTCGGTTAGTTTATAGATATATATGCATATATATTTATAGTTGTTAGTAGTCCAAGTCATATATTGTCATGCATGTAGGTAGGATGAATTTCATCCAATTGTCATGCATGTAGGTAGGATTAATTTCATCCAATTAACCTCATTGTATGGATTCACCAATGCACAAATCATCACAAGGATGATTCGGATGGTCATGAACATAAGAACATAGTTAGATATTCATCCATATCATCAAGTAACCAAGTGAAACTGAAACTAGACTAGTGCATACCAATCATGGCAAATGTATGGAGACTTGGTGGAGTTTGGACACTTTGTTACTAGTAAGTGTACTTGTTGACTTAGGTTAGTTAGATTAAAGGTGTTTGCTTCTCAATCTCTCTGAAATGAAGCCCCAACTCAAGTCCATCAACATACAAATTAGTTGGGAACAAGGTTGAGTTCATGTTCATAAGCAAATATTACATAAGATAAAAGTTTCATAAAAACATATTTTAATCCAACTTTGGACCTCAAATATGGTGTTGTTCCAACTTAGTTTACCATGGTAAACTTCTGGAAACATTCCTAGAGGTTATCCAAGTGGAATGAAAGAAGAAAACAAGAAGAAATGGTGAAGAAAATGAGTTGAAAGCTCACTTGAACACTCAGAATTTTCTGCCTAAACTTGAGAATTCTTGGTATTTGGGTATCTTTGAAAGTGATTTGGAGTTGTGGAAAGTGAGAATATATTAGAGGAGGCTTGGTTTTATAGGGGAAAATTAGGGTTTGAGTTTTAAAGAGGTTAGGAGGTGATTGGAGGAGAATGGAGATGGAAAAGGGTGAAACCCGATTGGGTTAAACTTTCTTCTGCGGATTGATACTGGTCACGCCACGCGACTAGTCCTTTCTTCACCATCGCATGGCACAACGAGGGATGTTTTCCCATACTTTGGTTTTTGTTCAATTTTGGCCCTTGTATTTTGTAATTAGATCATTTTTTGTCGTTTTCTTGTATTTTAGCTCGTTTTCAAGTATAGAATGTGTTTGTAAACATGTGATGAGTATCGTGTATGTATGATTGATAATTCAAGCGTATAATAAGTCTTGATTTCGCATGTAAATGTGCTTTCGATAATTATTTGAGTATAACACAAGTATAACATGTATTAGTATAAAAATGAATTTCCATTATGATCAAATTCTCAGATTACAAGATTGGAAATGAAATACGCATATGATACGAATACAAGTTTCTAAAAATAGAATGTGGATACAACTTTCTTAATAAGGAAAGTACATAAATGTGAAGCGTTACAACCACCACTTCTTTTGTTTCACCTCCTGAGCACACATATTTTACCATTGCAAATAAACATCCTGAGTGGCGTCAAGCTATGGTTGATGAATTTCAAACACTTGTTAAAAATGTCACTTGGTCTTAGTTTCTTATATCCCACAAACTAATGTTAGTGATTGCAAGTGGGTTTACAGGTTAAGGAAGGATCAATACGGTAACATTACTTACTACAAGGCTCGCCTAGTGGAAAACGACTTTCGTCAACAACCAGGGGTGACTTATAATGAAACTTTTGTCCCTGTTATCAAGTCAACCACCTTTCGAGTGGTCCTTTCTCTTGTTTGTTATGAAGCAATGACCATTTCGTAAACTTGATGTTCATAATGCCTTTTTATATGATTATCTTACAATAACTATCCACCTCAATCGGCTACAAGGCTTCATTGATCTCAAACATCTAGATCACGTCTACCTCCTCACCAAGTACTTATACAGCCTGAAACACATTGGGCTTTACTAGCTCAAAGATTCATCCTTCCTTGTTTACTTACAAGTTCAAGAATACACAACATTATAATATATGTTCATGACATCCTTTGTCACTGGTAATAACCACAGTGTGGTCAATAATGCTATATAAAAACTTGGACATTATTTTGCACTCAATGATCTGGGCAACCTTGATTACTTTCTTAGTGTACAAATTGATCCCTAAGGATAGAATGTCCTCTTCTTAAAATACAAATATATCTCTAAGGTTCTCTAGCATGCTGGTCACTGACCAGTCTCCGCTCCCATGTGCACCTTGCAAAGTTTATCCATTGGAAACAACTCTCTTTTTTCTAAGACAATCAAGTATCACCAACTTGTTATAGCCCTTCAATGTGTCACACTATCCAGACTAAACATCACATTTGTTGTTAACAAAGTTTGTCCATACATGCATGCTCCATACGAAAACCACTAATTTGCAATCAAGCGCATCCTCTGGTACTTAATGGGGACTGTTGATCATGAACTATTGATCCGTCATAATTCTGGTTCCCACCTTAAGGCATCACTGATGTGCAATGTGAAGGACTATTATCTAATAATCCCTTCTCCGATGTTGATTGGGTTGGTTGTGCCGATGACTGTCGGTCCACAGGGGGAGTTGCTATTTACATGGGCTCTAGCCTCATCTCCGAAACCACACGGAAACAATAAAAAGTTTCTAGGTCATATAAAAAGTTAGAATACAAAGCTCTGGTTAACACTATTGTTGAGTTGACCTGGTTGCAAGCTCTTCTAAGGGAACTCATAATAGATACAAAATCTACTACCATTCTTTGGTGCAATAATCTTGGCGCAACCTATCTTGTGGCTAATCTCGTTTTCAATGCTAGAACAAAGCATTCTAAAGTTAACCTCCACTTTGTTAGAGAAAAAGTTTCATAAAGAGAACTTCATGTGTTGTTCATATCTACAGAGGATGAAATTGCCGACATCTTAACAAGCCCGATGTTAACACAAAGATGTACGTTTTTACGTTTCAAACTAGATGTGACTCCCCATCCTTCAATGAAATATTAAGCCACATTTGTAAATAGAAAATAAACGAGGGTAGAACACCCATCTAATGTATTAGGTATAAAAAGCCTCTTTTTGCACCCTAATGATAAACAATCATTACACAGTTTATTCTATTAAAATTACAGGTTCTATCTATAAAATGTCTTGCGGCCTAATGATAAACAATCACTCACAATTTATTTATTCTCTTAAAATTACAGGTTCTATCTATAAAATGCTAGCATTATAGAAACTTCACAGTTGTTTTACAAAAATGCTTAAAGCTTTATTTCTTTATATTTAAAAAATTAAATTAAATTCTTAAGCATTTGTTAGTGAACTTTTAGTTTACAAAGCTTAACTTGATTTTATAAAACTTAATTTTGTTTTTGTTATTTTGTTTAAAAAATTAAAACACTTTGTGTATTATATACGTACACACATTTGTTGATTTTGTGCCTCATATCTTAATATTGAGTTTTTAAGATTGAAACACATTAATATATATATATATATATATATATATATATATATATATATATATATTGGGTACAAAGTCTCTTTTTCTTACAAAGTATAAAAAGTCATAAAACACCATAATGTCAACCATAAAACACATTCAAAACACACAAATAACAAAGTGTAGACTACTAAAACGCCATATTTGTGGGTTTTGTCTTGTGTTTTGGATGATAAGGCTTTGATTATCGAATGACTAACATTATTGTGTTTTATGTTGATTATCATGTTGTGTTTTATATTCATAGTTCTACGATGGTGTGTTTGAAGTTTTTATGGACTGTTAAGGTTTGAATATTGTGTTTTAGCGATCCCCACTCTGTTATTGTGGGTTTTAAGTGTGTTTTATGGTTGAAAGTATGGTGTTTTATGACTTTGTACACTTTGTAGAATAAATGGACCTTGTAGCCGAACCCTACCCTATATATATATATGGCCAGGATTTAGAGAAAACGGCGGAAAGTGCGAGAACGATGAGAACGCTTATGAATCATCCGATCAAAACAATCTATGGACTAGATTGGCGTGGTGGCGTTTTCGTAAATAACATCAATTTTATTACGTGGACGCGCTTCATTAAGGGTAAAAAAGTCTTTTGACTTCTCCACACAAAACGTCATCTCATGAAATAAAACGCCATACAAATAGCACACACCATTCTAACCTAAAAATGCCATTAGATATAAAACGCCAAACTTAATTATAATAAAATCCCGCCAAAAAAATTCTATATATACAACATCTCAGACCTTCAATTAAAAAAACACACAAAACCCCAAACGCCATATTTAATATATATCATTCGTCTTAGAAACGCCAAAAAACCCAAACATCAAATATCCTCTAAACCAAAATGTTTATTTGAAATTCAGTTTGGTTGTCTGTAAGGTTTCACTCAATGTAATGGACAAAAATTCTTAAGTGAGGATATTGTCCATTTCATTGAGTAAAATCTTATTGACTTTACCCTCAACTTCCATCCAATTTATAACACCAAAACATACAAAACATTATTGAGGTTTGTTGTCAATAATGCTTAGCTGTGTGGGGTGGACAACATTGTCAGACATCTTTCTTAACTGGTGATTAACAATGTTGTCCATCTCATACAGCAAAACATTATTGATTTTAGCATGATCAAATTTTGAGGTTTAAGGTGCTTTTATTTAGTGGCGTTATTTTTATCGGTAAAACGCCAAAAGTTAAAAAATCAAACATCGTTCCTTGGAAATTCAAGATTGTTAGCTGAAGTGTGTAACTCAATATCATTTTGCTGCATGAGATGGACAAATCTTCAAGAAAAAGAGGCTGGTGTCACACTTTATTCTTCCAAACGGCGATAAAAAAACCACTTCAAAAACAAAAAGACAAAATGAATCATACGAAAGTCGAAACAGCCAGTTAAGATGATTCAAAAAAGAAGAAAGAGACTGGTAACAATGAAGATTTGGAAGATCGATTGTTTATATTTTTTTAAATTTTCTTTTTCAGTTGATTGTTATATAATAACAACGCCATATATAATAAAAACGCCAGACAGCCAAATGCTTGTTAAAATGCCATCATGCCATAAAACGCCCCAAAAACTCCCAAACTATAATAAAATTACTTTGGACAAGTATTAAAAAAAACCCAAAATAAAAAAAAATAAAAACCAAACTTGAAAATGTAACTAGAAACAGTAACTACAAAACAGTAAAACTGAAGAGACTAAAAATTTATTATATTAGAATCTAAAACGCCAAACTTCAAGAAGGGACGTGTTACAAACTTCAAAGATAAAGCTTATCAAAAACAAAAATTACAAGCAGTAACTGAAACGACGAATACTTTATTATAATAATGCACCGCCTAACCTACGCCGCCAAAAGAAATCCTATAAAATAATACCTCTCAGCAACTTCCATTTGATCAAACCAAAAAAAAAACAAACGCCAATACTACTAAATACCACTCACTGTAAAATGCAAAAAAATTAAAAAAAAATAAGAGATGGCTAATATGCTTTCTTGGATATTCAGTATTCTTCTTCGTGAAGTTTCACTGAATGGATTGTTACGTGAGCGGAGTAACTCAGTAAGATTTTGCTGCATGAGATGGACAAATCTTCAAGAAAAAGATACTGATAACAGTCATATGTCATTTTGTCTTCTTTGTTCTTGAAGAAGGCTTGGATGAGGAGAAGAGATAGTGGGATGATTATAACGATGAAGATCAAGTTGAAGAACAAAGCGAAAAACCCACCCACACGTCATAGATCTATGTTCCCAAACGTCCACAAAAGCCACTTCAACAGACGAGCAGACAAAATAATCAAACCGATGGTTTTGTTAAGTTTTAGATAAAACGCATATATTTGGTGACAGTTCTTGTAGTATTAAAGAAGAGAGAGGCTGATGACAATGAAGATTGTGAAAAGAGATCCGATTAGGATTTTTAATTTATTTTTTTCGCTTCTATTTTTTTTTCACTGTGGTTGTAATATAATTTTCCAATTGTAAAATGTCAAGATACCACAAACGCCAAAATGTATATAAAAATAATAGAAAAATGGGGCATCTTGTTTAAAACGCCTTGAAAAACGCTATTCAGAGAGATATTCTGACACCTTGGGGTCCTAATGGCATACGATTTGAAAAACGCCATAAATGCCAAAATGTTAATACAATGAAACCGTTAAAACGCCATATAATTATTGAATTTGGTTAACGCCAAAAAATCTTAAACCTCATAAATAAATCAATATTGTGAAAAGCGGAATTGGAAAAGCGGAAGTTAAAATGACAAAAAAGCCCATACGCCCTAATTATATCGCGCGCCACGTGTTAGGCCAGCATGCGTTCTCACTGTTCTCACACTTTTGAGCATTTTCTCCTGACCCCGTTTCTATATATATATATATAGGATTAGGTTCAAGAGTGAACACTAGTGTAGCTTGCGAACTGAGTGAACTAATCCTAGCCATACACCTGTGTAGATCAATGGTCAGGATTTGATGTTGAAATACACTAGTGTATTTTACGATTTGAGGATGAGATCCTGGCCATACACGTGTGTAGATCAATGGCCAGGATTTGTTCACTCAGTTCGCAAATACACTGGTGTTCACTCTAGAACCCTACCCTATATATATATATATATAACTCCATATTTTTTTGTGCCTATTAAGATTAACCCCTAATCGGCACCTTTTTTTAACAACAAAGTTTGCTCCTACTCTGTTACATCATTAATCATAAATTATTTCCGTTTGTCTGGGACTTCTCTTCTATGAGGTATATATCTCTACAAAGTGGGCTAGCCAACCGTAATATTTTTCACACCTCCCTGTTAACTCTGAAATTTCCTCCGACCGCCGGTGGCTCGACGAAGAGGTGTTGCTGGTTTTAGTGTGCGAGGTCGCGAATTCTTGGCTTGAACTCTCACCCTAACATCATCTAGTACTGATTCCATTCGCTTCCCAGGGTCGGATTTCGTTTTCGTTTCCGTTCTCTTCTTGTTCTTTCTGGTGAGTTGTCTTGTCGTCGGTGGCTCGAAGATTGGAGGCTGATCGGAATAGTGTCATAGGATTAACGTGTTTCCCATATTGCTTGTGGATCTAAACTATCCTATTTCTCTATTTGGATTCATCTTTCCATCCATTCGCTTTCCGGGAAGGACAATCTCTGTCATGGATGGACCTTGGTTAGATCCCCACCTTTTGAGGAAGAAAGGCAAAGATAAGAGTCGCAGTTCTATCCCAAAAGAAAATATTACGAAGTTTTACATCTCCAACTTGCCTGATGGATGTAGGCCCTGGGATGTAGCTGATTTTGTGAGACATTTGGGTGAGGTGGCTGGTATGTATATTGCCAGAAAAAAGACAAAGTAGGCAGGAAATTCGGTTTCTTGAGTCTCAGGAATGTCTATGATGTTAAAGTTGTGGAACGGGAGCTGAACAACTTGAAGATGGGGGGTAATCAACTCCGTGTCAACGTCGCTAAATTCGCTGAAGAAAACGTTGACTGGTGGGATGTGGAAGTTCAAAACAAAAAGGAAGGATCCTTTATCCCGGACCATTATTCGAGGAACAAAGGTGCTGGTGGCAACAATTCTGATATTGGCAAGAATGAAGGTTGGTTAAGAGAAGGTATATCTTTCAAAGATATGGTGAATAAAGGCAATAATGGGATTGGGATTGAAACTAAGATCAAGGAGGTGGAGGTACATAGTGAAACGTCGGTTTTTTTCGATCTCCAAGGTAGAGCTGTAGTCGGCAGAGCTATTGATTTATTATCTTTAAGGAATATGTTTTCTTTTATTAAGGAGGATGGGTACTCCGAGTTCAAGATCCAATACTTCGGGGGTCTTAGCCTTCTGATTTCGTTCGATGATGATATTGAAGCTGCGGAGTTTTTACTGGATGTGAATAGCTGGAACAAATGGTTTTCATCGCTAGATATGTGGGCTGGCCAAACGATGCAATATGAGAGGGTAGCATGGCTCAAGTTTCACGGCATGCCTCTCCACCTTGCCGAAAATAAAGTGTTCGACGATGCTGCCAGATTATTCGGGAAGGTTATTCATGGGTCCCAGATTTCCTTGTCGGATAAAGATTTATCAGTCAATTACGTGGACATTCTTGTCAATCACGGAAAAAGAATTGAGGATTCTATTGTTTTAAAATGGAAGAACAAAAGATACAAGGTGTGGATTACAGAGGAGAGGGACGAGTGGGCACCGGATTGTTTATCGGAGGAACCTTCGTCGGAAATGGCGGCCGATGTAGGTGACTCTCGGGGATCTCAGAATTCGGATATCGAAAAGACGGACGATGTCATTGGGGAAGTGGTAAAGTCTCAGGATGAGCTGGATGGAAAGGGGAATACCGAAGAGAATGTTCTTGATAATGACAGGGAGAAGTCAAAAGGTGTTTCAAGTCCCCAAGGATCTCATGGCACTTTTAATGTTTTTTCATCGATGGCTGGGGATTTAAATATTAAAAGGAAAAAGCCTTTTAATATCTCTAGAGACAAACATAAAGTTGTTCCGAATGGGTTAAGCCCAGAAGTTTTAATTAGGCCCAATAAAAGGTCTCGGGTTGAATTGGAGGATAATTTCGTTAATTTTGGTAATTTGGGCCGGCCTGTTAAAGACAAATCTTTGGGGGACTCAGGAACGGACCGTGATGTAGAAATCTCATCTGACCCAAAGTTTGACCTGAACTTAAATGGGACACCTTGTGACGACGGAATTGGTAATAAAGGTATATTCAGTATGAACATTCCGGATAATCTCCCCAGTGGTGAAGAGGCTTCAACGGTTAAGGATCTCAATGGAGATGAGCTAATTAAGGAGATTGAAGCTACGGTGTATTTAGGAAGCAAGATCGGAGTGGATCTGAGGAACCATTGTGATTTAGTAGAGAAGTCGATTGGGAAAGAAGGTAACAATGTTGTTTTATCATGAATCTGTTATCTATTAACGCTTGCGGTATTGGGGGGGTCGGTAAAGCCGACTGGATTAAAGGTCTTAAACAAGAACATGGCATCGATTTTTTGCTGATTCAGGAAACAAAAAAAGAGGATATTTCTAAAGGTAGTATTTCTAATTTTTGGGGAAATAAGGAATTTGATATGGAATTTGTCAGTTCGGTAGGCTTGTCAGGAGGCCTGATGAGTATGTGGGATCCGACCCTGTTCGAAGCTTCTTCGTTTGTTAAGAAAATCAATTTTTTGATTGTGTCGGGTAAAATCAAGGGGAGTGGGCTGATTCTGAACGTTGTTAATGTTTATGCCCCCCAATCGGTTTCAGCAAAGAAGGATGTCTGGACCGAGCTTTCGGTGTTTTTGGAAGATCTCCCAGGTATGTGGGTCATGGGTGGTGACTTCAATGCGGCCAGGGACCCTAGCGAGAGGAGGAATTCAAGATTTAATATTGCTTGTGCAGCAAACTTTAACAATTTTATTTTTAACTCGGGCCTTCATGAATTTGATATGAAATGCAGTAGGTTCACTTGTGTTAGAGGTAACGGAAGAAAATTAAGCAAAATCGACAGATTTCTGGTGTGTTCTGACTTTTTCGATCGATGGCCGGATGCTACTTTCAAGGCCCTTCCAGTTAGTTTCTCGGATCATGGCCCTATTTTACTCATCACCCAAATGAAGAATTCCGGAGCAAAACCTTTTAGAGTTTTCAATTCCTAGCTGAAAAAAGAAGGTTATAAGGAAGCGGTGGAGAAATCTTTGGAGGGTCTTAATATTTCGGGGCCGCCTGACTTGGTTTTAATTCAAAAATTTGCAGCTGTTAGAAAAGGAATAAAGGTTTGGAGAGACGAGATGAAAAAGAAAGAAGGGGAGATTGCAAATAGATCGTTGGAAGAAATGGAAGATCTAGAGAAATGTATGGAGGTTAGAGAATTAACAGAGGAGGAAGAATGGTCCTTTTTAGAAAACAAAAAAGTGTTACTTGAATTTGAAAGAAATAAAGCGTCCGATATGAAACAACGTACGAGGTTAAAGTGGGCTCTTGACGGAGATGAAAATTCTAGTTTTTTTCATGCCCTTGTCAATGCTCGAAAAGTGGTTAATGGTATCCCGGGTCTTATCTTGGGTTCGGAATGGATCGATAAGCCTTCGTTGGTCAACCTTGAAGTCATGAAATTTTTCAGATCCAGATTTACGGAAGAGGTTTCTAATAGGCCGGTTTTGGATTGTCAAGGTGTGAAGCAATTATCCGAGTCAGATAAACTTAGTCTTATCAGACCATTTACTCTGTTGGAAGTAAAGGAGGCTCTAAAAGATTGTGGAGATGATAAAGCTCCGGGTCCGGACGGGTTAAACTTCAAATTCATAAAAGTCTTTTGGCACCTCTTTGAGTTGGATTTTATGAAAATTTTCGATCATTTCTTTGAGGACGGAAAGTATAGTATAGGATGCAATTCATCCTTTATCACGCTTATCCCGAAGATTAAAGACCCGGTGGATTTAAAAAATTATAGGCCCATTAATCTTATTGGAGCGATCTCTAAGTTAATCTCCATGGTGCTGGCTAACAGATTAAAGAAGGTTATTGGCTCGGTGATTTCTGAATCTCAATCGGCTTTTTTGAAAGGTAATTTTATCTTAGACGGTCCTTTGATTATTAATGAGTTATTCAACTGGGGTAAAAAGCTTAAGAAAAAACTATTTTTTTCTAAAGATCGACTTTGAAAAGGCCTATGATAACATGAATTGGAAGTTTTTATTAGCTATTATGTCTCATATGGGCTTTCCGGATAGATGGTGTAATTGGATTAAAGGATGTTTGGAGTCTACGAGGTCTTCTATTTTAGTGAATGGGTCTCCCACGTTTGAGTTTAGTTGCTCAAAAGGGATTAGACAAGGGGATCCGATTTCTCCCTTCCTTTTTATATTAGTTATGGAGGCATTATCGTTCATGATCGATAGGGCGAAAAGCGAAGGAATTGTGACCGGCATTCAAACTCCTCATAATGGGCCAAATGTGTCTCATTTGTTTTATGCGGACGATGCTTTAATTTTAGAAGATTGGTTGGAATCAAATATTAATTGTGTGGTTCGAATCCTAAGGATTTTTCATTTATGCTCCGGATTAAAAATTAATATTTTTAAATCTAATTTTTACGGGATTGAAGTCAATAACGGGGAGTTAAACACGATGGCGAAAATTATCGGTTGTCAAGCGGAGTCTTTCCCATTTAGATACCTTGGCCTAACGGTCGGAGCTAACATGAATCGAGTTGCCAATTGGAGACCCATTTATGATATCATCGATGCAAGGCTTGCTAAGTGGAAAGCGACGATGCTCTCGATGGGGGGAAGAATTACGTTGATCAAATCAGTTCTTAAGAGTTTACCGAATTACTTTTTCTCGTTATATAAAGCCCCGGTTCAGGTGATTAAAGATATTGAATCAAAAATTAGAAACTTCTTATGGGGTGGAGATAATGAGTCGAAGAAGATCCATTGGGCGGCTTCGGACCGGGTGGCTGGCCCAATTGATAAAGGTGGATTGGGGCTTTCCAAACTTAACTATATTAACATATCCTTATTGATTAAGTGGGGATGGCGTTTTAAATCGAAAAAGGAAAATCTCTGGGTGAGAGTGATTGAAGCGGTTCACAAATCGAACTCGAACCCGGATAGTTTTCCGATCAGAAAATCTTTGGGGGGCGTTTGGTTCAACATCGTCAATTTATTGGATAATTTTCTTTTAGATAATAAGTCGATCAAGGATCTTTTTAAAGGTGAATTGGGCAATGGGGAGTCAATAAAGTTCTGGCTTGACTCGTGGCTGCCAGATGGTCCGCTGAAACATCGGTTCCCTTCCTTATTTGAGCTGGAAACTAAGAATGAATGCAGAGTTATAGAGAGGATCAACAATTCTGGAAACTCGAGATTTAGGTGGCAATGGAGAAGGGTTATCACGGCTGGTCAAGAGGTGGAAGAACTGATCGGGCTATGTAGTTTACTCTTGAATGTGTCTTTAATAGATGTTCCGGATAAATGGGTTTGGGATGGTTTGGCTGATCGTCTTTTCAGCGTGAGTTCGATTAAGGCTCTTTTCTCAAACAATTTTAATCCCCAGTGGAATTACGTCCCAAGTCTGTGTAGATGGCTCCCTCGTAAATGCATCTTTTTCATATGGAGGCTTAGAGTTAATAAACTGGCCACTATGGATGCTCTTAAGACTAGAAACATTGATAGGGGAGATCAAACATGCGTGCTCTGTGGAGAATGTGATGAAACGGCCGAACACCTATTTTCTTCGTGCAGCTTTTCCTCGATGGTTTGGTCTTTAATCTCTTTGTGGTGCAAAATCCCGTGTATCTGGGCGTTTTCGGTAAAGGATTTATTGGAATCACATGAATTTGCTGGTATTAGTGGGAGAAAGAAAGATATAATTCAAGGTGTTATTAGGATTGGGTGTTGGGTTATTTGGAAAACAAGGAACGAGGCGAGATTCAACAATAAGCCGGTTAAAATGGAGGAAATTATCCGCGAGATCAAGTCGTTTGCCTTTTTTTGGTTTAATGCGAGATCTAAGGATATTGAGATCAAATGGATAGATTGGTGTAACTTTTTTAATATGTAATTTGTTTTGTTTTGTTTGTTTTGGGCCGCCCTTCCTCGGGGTTTTGGTGTTTGGTTTATGAAGTTCTCCTTTCAAAAAAAAAAAAAAAACAAAGTGGGCTAGCCTCACATTGGCCCCTAATCGGAACCTAAATAATTTTTGTTTGAAAGAAGCAAAGGGGTGCACAAGTTTGCACATTTTGATAATGTTGACAGGGACTAGAAAGTTATAAAAAGGTTAATTTTGGGAGAAAGCAAGTGATCTTGCCAGATGGTCCGCTGAAACATCGGTTCCCTTCCTTATTTGAGCTGGAAACTAAGAAAGAATGCAGAGTTATAGAGAGGATCAACAATTCTAGAAACTCGAGATTTAGGTGGCAATGGAGAAGGGTTATCACGGCTGGTCAAGAGGTGGAAGAACTGATCGGGCTATGTAGTTTACTCTTGAATGTGTCTTTAATAGATGTTCCGGATAAATGGGTTTGGAATGGTTCGGCTGATCGTCTTTTCAGCTTGAGTTCGATTAAGGCTCTTTTCTCAAACAATTTTAATCCCCAGTGGAATTACGTCCCAAGTCTGTGTAGATGGCTCCCTCGTAAATGCAACGTTTTCATATGGAGGCTTGGAGTTAATAAACTGGCCACTATGGATGCTCTTAAGACTAGAAACATTGATAGGGGAGATCAAACATGCGTGCTCTGTGGAGAATGTGATGAAACGGCCGAACACCTATTTTCTTCGTGCAGCTTTTCCTCGACGGTTTGGTCTTTAATCTCTTTGTGGTGCAAAATCCCGTGTATCTGGGCGTTTTCGGTAAAGGATTTATTGGAATCACATGAATTTGCTGGTATTAGTGGGAGAAAGAAAGATATAATTCAAGGTGTTATTAGGATTGGGTATTGGGTTATTTGGAAAACAAGGAACGAGGCGAGATTCAACAATAAGCCGGTTAAAATGGAGGAAATTATCCGCGAGATCAAATCGTTTGGCTTTTTTTGGTTTAATGCGAGATCTAAGGATATTGAGATCAAATGGATAGATTGGTGTAACTTTGTTAATATGTAATTTGTTTTGTTTTGGGCCGCCCTTCCTCGGGGTTTTGGCGTTTGGTTTATGAAGTTCTCCTTTCAAAAAAAAAAAAAAACAAAGTGGGCTAGCCGCACATTGGCCCCTAATCGGAACCTAATTAATTTTTGTTTGAAAGAAGCAAAGGGGTGCACAAGTTTGCACATTTTGATAATGTTGACAGGGACTAGAAAGTTATAAAAAGGTTAATTTTGGGAGAAAGCAAGTGATCTTGAAAGCAAAGTTTATAGGATGTCTATTTACTCAAATAGATTCTGCGTATTCTCATTTGTTCTCTGATTTGTGTTCCATAAAACATTTTTCTTACAAGAAGCTTGAATATTTATAAGATATTTTTACCAAGAAAACATTATCAGATTTGTTATTTTAATTGTAATAATATTTCAAGTGAGAGAGTCCAAACTTTACCAAACGAACGTTGGAACAAATCAAGATTGTTTGGTAGTGATAGTCGGGCCATGCCTACCATCTTTCTTTGCTTTAATGATATTGCTTCCATAAATTACGCTTATATTGGTTGTTATCTATTTTCTTTCACAGCTCATAATATAAAATATCTTTATAACTTTTATATCTTCATAGATTTATATAATTAGTAAATGATACTGAAATTTATAACCAAGTCAAATAGTCAATGCCCTTTATGTTGTTTCATATCTATAGATAACAAGTTTAACTTATAAACTTATTATATACTACAATGCTTTTTTTTACCGTCTAACTTGCTTACTTTTTCAATTTAGCTTTTAAATCTACGTTTTTCTTAACTAGTGATGGTTTTTCATCACTTACAACACCCAATCATTGTCCGCCGCGTTATTGAGCTTAATTCCATCAACAGTGATGGATTTTACTAGGGGTGTCCATCACTCCAAAGATACCAACGAAGAAGATGGTTATGTCTGAGATTTGTGAACTTTCAACGCGTGATCATGGCAACGCGTTATAAAGTCCACGCGTGGAAACATGGAGCGGCGGTGGTGTATAACGGGCAATCACAATTCACAAGTGATGGGATTTTTGTAACGCGGCGCCCCGTGCACTCTAAGATTTGAATCGTCAATCTTAATGAATAGCTACGCATTTTAATTAATATAATTACATCTTTCATCACACCTTAATACCGTTCTAAGCCTGTAATGCACTCATCTCCTTTCCTACAAAGATTGTGAAAGTAAAGGATGACATAATTTAGCATTGACACTAGTCCCCTATATAACAACCTAAGCCACCCCTCTCTATCACACACACTTTCTTTATTTCATTGTTACAAGTTTAAGGTTTAGTCTTAAAGTTTACAAATCATGGATCGAAAGGTCGCCCTCCTCACGGCCCTCATCTGCATTGTCTTTGCTTCTGTCGGCGGTCAGTCACCGTCCTCGTCCCCCACCGCCACCCCTACTCCACCTACTACCACCACTCCACCACCCACTCCCACCCCTCCTGCCACTTCCCCACCCCCAACTGTTTCATCTCCACCACCAGTCTCCTCTCCTCCACCAGTCAGCTCACCACCACCCGTAGCAACCCCTCCACCCGTAGCAACCCCTCCACCAGTAGCAACACCACCACCAGCATCCCCTCCCCCGGTGGCAACCCCACCACCAGCATCCCCTCCACCAGTGGCTACCCCACCACCAGCAACACCTCCACCAGTTGCAACACCACCACCAGCCACACCTCCACCTGTTGCAACACCACCACCAGCTGTCCCACCACCAGCACCTGTTCCAGTCTCTTCTCCAGCCGTCACTCCATCGGTGGCTCCATCTCCGTTAACTTTGGGCCCACCATTACCTCCCACAGGGTCACCAACTCCGTCAGTCACCACCCCTAGTGTATCTCCGGCACCATCAACTGCTACTGATGTGGTACTTTACTTTCACCTTACACTACAACTTTAGATTATTTCTATAGCATTGTTAACGTTAAACAGTTCAACTAGTTTATAAAGTTGCTGGTAGATCATTAATTAATTACCGGATCTGGTCGGTTAAAAATTCACGTAAGAAGCAAACTAGGAACCAACTTTTAACCTAAACAGAATGATAGTAGTCACGTGATTTTAATGTTGCTGATCCGTCGAGATAAGTAATAAACTTTGGTAATAATATATATGGCTTGTCGTTGTCCGTCAGTGGCGGATGCAGAATTTTATTCTAATCGGTTTCTTTTGATAAATTATTTTTAATTCTCACTATTTTTTTTTTCTAAATTCTACAAAGTTCTCACTAATTTTTTCGGTTTTTTCCAAACGCACTGGGTTCGTAGGAACCCACAAATTAGGCTGGATCCGCCCCTGGTAGTCGTGGTTTTCTTTTAGTTTTGTTTATATTTGATGACTAGCAATATATACATTTAGCATTGATATTGTATTGTATTGTAGAATGGTGTTGAGAAGATTGGATCGGTAGTTGGATCAATGTGGTTGGTTTCTGGATCGGCTCTTGCTTCCTTGCTGCTACTCTAGAGATCCGGGACAGGATATCTTTCATTGTATTCTAAAGTGAATTTAGTTGGATTCTTTTGTGTTGGTGTTTGGAGAGAATTTTTATTATTGTGTTACTTATTATTATTAATATTATTATTATTGTTTTTTCATTGTTATTATCATGATATTGTCTAGCGATCATGACAAAACAAGCCGAACCTAGCAAAAAAAAAAAAAAAAAACTAAAACATTCAGGATACCCGGGTATGAAACCGGATTTTGGATTAGTTCAAGAAATATTATGGGTTTGAGATGTGTACGGTTTAAGATGACACCCATATGATTACCCGACCTCGTTTAACTCATCAAAATCGAATACATTAAATATAAAAACTTTAAATGTAAACAGACAGTGTGTTGGCGATTATATAAACTTTAAGTTACTGATGAGGAGCGGGCTTAAGAATTAGTTGATTCTTACATGGACCAGCTTGATATGGGAAAACATGGTAGAAAAGACTTAAACTTTAAACGAGCGTAACTTGGGCTACGGTTAGAGTTACAGGGCCCAGGACCAGCGGACGAAAGACTAGAATTCCATGATTTAAGGCTCCGATTTCGTCAACGAAGATTTCCCCCAATTTTATCAATTTTCAGTACTTCCCTTTTTTAAATCTCTGATTAGCACGATTTACACCCATATTTATGGTGTTAATTTCTGTTTATTTTTGTCTTATTGTAATTTCGAAAATTTGGTGTCAAATTTAGAAAAACCTTGTAAAAGGGAGCCTATTGTAACAGTTTCATTCATTCAGAAATATATCTATTTTCTCCAAGAATTATTCTTGTGTTTTTAGTTTGCACTCTGTGTCAATTGGTATTAGAGCCTGTTAGAATCATGATGGCTGGTGACGAAAGAGTTCAACAACCAAACAACAATCGTGGGAGGGGTGGTGTTGAAGGGCTGTGGAGAGTAGTGGTTGATCTCACTGCTAAGTTCAATAGAACACTTATAGCAATTGAAGAACTGCGTACCACGATCACATGATCCGTAATTGTCCTGAAAATCGTTAGGATGGTAACCACGTCAAGAATCAGCGGTGCCCTAACAAGGGTGATGCTGGTGGTGACAGGAACTACCTTCCTCGCGTTAACAAAAGAGCTTCGGTTGATTAGTATGAGTCGTCTAAAGACAAGAAGGAACAATTGCTTACCGGAGGAACGATGGTCGACAGAACAATCATTATGATGCCCGCCACAATTGTTACGATGGGGGTGAACGATGAAACAAGGGATATCACGTCAAGGAATACATTCCCAGTTTTCATAGAAACCTTTACTTAGAGGCTATTCTTGATTGGTTGTACGAGGTTGATAAGTTCTTTAACATTATGGATGTCCCGGAAGAACAACAAGTGAAGATTGTTA
The DNA here is from genome assembly GCA_030545235.1 of Helianthus tuberosus. Lineage (NCBI taxonomy): Eukaryota > Viridiplantae > Streptophyta > Magnoliopsida > Asterales > Asteraceae > Helianthus > Helianthus tuberosus. The sequence goes on from CM060445.1 coordinate 113,327,223, forward strand.
CCTACAAGCTATGTGGTGGAGCTGGTGCTTGGTGGGAAAACGAGCAGGAGATCCGTAGGCGTCAAGGAAGGAGATTCGTTTTTCAAAATGTTCTTGAATGAAGAGGATGGTCAAATGCAGGTTTTTACCCCCCAGACTATGAACAATTTTTATACCAACAATACCATAGTTGTATGCAGGTTACCCGAACAATCAGTGACTATACAAATGAGTTCTTACGTCTTCAGGCAAGATGTAACCTGAATTAGTCAGAAGAACAAACGGCGGCTAGGTATATGAGTGGGGTAAACTATGCCATCCAGGACCGAATAGGCCTACAAACTATTTGGTCTGTTGATCAGGGTCATAACTTGGCCTTGAAGGCGGAACGTCTGAAGTCTCGGCCCAACAATTTCACTAATCGGCGGGCTACATCAGAACCAATTTATTGTAGCACTCACGTGACTAGGACCAATCAAATCCCAGCTAATAACGCGAGTCGAGCCACTTCCAGCCAGAAGACCCCTGAAGGAGGAACGAGTAGCGAGGCTACAAAAGCCAGTACGGGACCTTCTGTCTGCCATAACCCTAACCGTATGCCAAGACATATAGAAATAAGTGTTACAGGTCATGTGGAGAACCAGGCTATCGGTTAACGAGTGCACGAAGAGGCGCCAGACTCTTTTGGCAAACTTTGATGAAGGGGAAAATTATGAGGTGAATAATGGTAACGAGGTAGATGAATACACAGATGTGGAAGGAGATCCCATTACATTTATGGACAGGAGGATTCTTTGCACTCCTAGACTACTAGAAAACTCACAAAGAAACAAGATCTTCTTCTCTAAGTGCTCCGTCAACAAGAAGGTATGTTCCCTTATTATTGACAGTGGTAGTTGTGAAAACCTGGTTTCAAAGGCCCTCTTGTCAACGGATTGAAACTATCAACTGAGCCCCATCCAAGGCCCTACCAGATCGGTTGGATCAAGAAGGGTCTAGCGATTAAAGTCATAGAGATCTGTAAGCTTCCTATCTCTATTGGGAAGACCTACAGTCATGAGGTTGTTTGTAATGTGGTTGACATAGATGTATCCCATGTCCTGTTGGCACGACCATGGCAGCAGGACGTGGATGCAACACATAGAGACAAGAATAATTAGGGCTGTGCAACGGTTCAGAACCGGACCGAACCGAACCGAACCGGAACCGAACCAGAACCGTTAATTGCTAAATTTAAGAACCGGAACCGAACCATATTATAATGGTACCAGTTCGGTTCCGAACCGGTTAAATGGTTCTCGTGTAAACGGTTCTCGCGGGAACCAGTTGACAATTAAATCGTAAAATTAACAATTCAATAAAAACGAATCAAACCATTTAAAACATTAACTAAGAGTTGCAACATTCAAAGTTCAAACCAACCAAAATAAAAGTAACAAAGCAACAATAAAAAATTTCAAGCCATAAAACAAACTCTAAATAAAACTATTACAACCATCGTGTTAACAATTGAAACAAACATCTTCAAACTTCATTCGATTTTCATCCTCTCAATCTTCTCATAAACATCTAAATGAAACCAAGTGTTAGCAATTAAAAAAAATAAACGAATAATGCATCTACTGTATTTGGTTCGCGTGAATAGATTGATCAGTAATGCATCTACTGTATTTACCAAGCGATACACTATTTATATACACATTTATAATTTGATCAATATTGATTTGATTATTTTTGTTCAATTTTTATTTTCATATACAGAAAACTATATGTATCAGAAAGCAAACATCTAGAAAGAAAATATATGCAATCATAAAAAAAGGTTATGGAGAATAACGTACCTATATTTGCAGGGTGTTGATGGAGATGAACTTGTATGATAGCAATTAGGGTTAGGGTTGGGGTTGAGAGATGGATAAGAATTAGAAGATGAAAGATGAGATTGTGGAATGAATATAAGAGGAGGGAATAAGAATTAGGATGGTCGTATGATGTTGAAAAGCCCATTAATAAAATAGGGCTTTAAATATTTATAATCCCAACTGGTTCTAGTGGTTCTTTAACCGGAACCATGGTTTTAACTGGAACCGAACCGGGAACCGTTTTTACCCAAATTTAAGAACCGTAACCGAACCCTATACACAAAAATACGGTTTGGATCTAGCGGTTCCGGTTCAGTTCCCCGGTTCTGACGGTTCTGAACCGTATACTGCTCAGCCCTAAGAATAATTTTTTGGGTTATTTGGGCCAAGTATTTGGGCATTAGTAATTACTTTTAATATTTACTTTGGGCATTTGGACTACTTTAATTGGGTAACAGAGGTTTTATTAGAGGTGCACAAAAAAACTGTACCCGGTAAAAAAACTCGGAATCGGTTTTTTTAACATCGGGTATTCTATACCCGAAACCGAAATCGACCATACCCATAGGGTATAGATAGAGCATACATTTTGAACTCAATACCTGAAATCGGAACTGGAACCGATCATACCTGATTAATACCCAAAACCAGACAAGAACCGGAACTGAAACCTATTATACCCGGCTATACCCGTTACATGATTCTAATATCTATGTTAGTGCCTTTATTTTAATTTTTTTCCATTATACAATGCATATTCAATAATAATAAACAAAAAGACGAGAAAATAAGGTAATAAAAACGCAATAGAATATTAAAAAAACTGAAGGTAGGGTACTAAAACCTCAGAAATAGGGTATAGGAAAACCCGAAAATATGGTATTTTAATACCCGATTTCTTAAAAACCAGAACCGAACCCTACTTGGAACCGGGCACATAGAGTATGGTTGTTTGATCAACCGAACCGCTTATAGCAATAACCGGTTCAAACCCTTAAAACGAGAAACCGAAACCTGTTCCATAACCAGAACCGGTTATAAAAAATACACGGTTTGTGCACCTCTAGTTTTTATTACCTTTTGTCGAGTAGTTTAAAAATCATCTACTTGGTTTCACCCCCTTTCACACCTTATTAAAATAATATCAAATTCTAAAAAGAGAAAAAAAAAAGGAATGGTTGATGGGCATGGCCCCCACCAACACCCTTCCTCTCCACACCGTTTCCCCCACCACTCCACGCCACGCCACGCCCCCACCCCGCCCCTTCCGGCGGTGTGCCCCGCTCTTCCATGCCAAGCCCCTTGCCACATGACAGGGGGCATCATTCCATACTGTTTAGCCTTAGTATTAGATAATATACCCACCCAATCATAACTAGTCACCGGAACCCAATACACATTTCACAGAAACCCCAATAAAGCCTCACAACACCCCTTTGGTGGCGTGAAATGTGAAAAAAAAAGTGTCTACTTGGCAATACTTTTTCTCAATATAGTCCTTACATAACACATAGTCTAAGCATATTATGAAATAAAAAAAAAGTTAAAACGACCATAAATTTTCCAACTTATAAAAATTTTAAATAACATATATATGATATAACAGAGGGCATATAAAGCAGCTAAAAGCTACAAATAAACCCATCAACAGTAATACAAATTATAAAAGAAACACATATTCAACTAGTTTTGGCCACACTAACCATCAAAGCTCACTCAATATCAATTGAGCACCAAACTGCGGTTGCATGGCGAGAATGACATGTGGAGCATGCGAGTATGACGGTGAAAGCTCGAAGGAGAAGCGTCTTAGAATCATAGCGAGTGCGAGTTTTGCTTCCAACATAGCGAAATTTTGTCCAATGCATATACGAGGGCCCCCTCCAAACGGGAAAAATGATGCTTGTTCCTTTGTTGCATTTGACATGCCTTCAGCAAATCTTTCCGGGTTGAACTCGTTCACATCATCACCCCATATTTCAGCGTTGTAATGTAAAAGCATCAGATGCAACATAAGGTGTGACCCGGATGCTAATGTAAAGTTTCCTACTTTAGTGTTGGGAAAATTAGTGAATGGATATTTAGTTAATTTATAATTTAGTGAAATTATAATTACTAATTAAACTCTTTCATATGGTGAAACTCTTGAGTAGAGTTTTATATCACTTGATTAGCTTTTATTAGGGTTTTTATGGCTCTAATTAAATCACTAATTAAGTGAAACTTTTATTAGAGTTTTATGTCTCTAATAAAATCACCACTTAAGAGAAACTCTTCATAACACACAACTCTTGTAAAAAATGGTAGGCTATGTGACTCATTGGAATTATGAGAAAACTACAAGAGAAAGATAATATGTATGAAGAATTCTTGGAGAAGTGGTGAAGACTTGAACATCCATATGTTGGGAATTATAGAGAGATAAGTTTTCTCTACTCGATTCCATCACTTTCATATCATTATTTTTCCACAAGTTCAAACACTATAATTCTATTTGGTGTAACCTCGGGCGTGTGGCCATTTCCGGCAGTACATACTGCTTCGGCTGTTGTACCCTGGGAGACAGACGCGTCGTCTTTAGTAGAGGCGCAGAATCTGTTTTAAGGGAAGCGTGTTGAACACGTGCCTCAACCAAAATCGTCAACGTTTTAGTGTTCTCTTTGTTGCAGTCAAGGAGTATTTTTCAAGACTCAAGATGATGAATACTCGAGTCTAGGATGCTATCAAGTGCCCGTGAAGGACCCACCAGAGATGCGGCTTGAATCAAGATTGGTATATATAATTATATTATATATTCTTTTTATTTAGTTATTGCAACCGATATTATACTATGATATTTCCTACGAATAACGAGAGTCTTGTTATTATATATTTTGTAATTATATTTTACAAAAGGTGAACCTAGTTCCTACAAACTTAAAACAGATTTCATGAGATTGTTGGTACAATCTTAAAAACCTTATTTATAAGGATTTTAGGTTTACGAAAGGATTTATAATAGAATTAAAAAAAAAATATTGTTAGAGGTTATGATCTTATAAATATTTTTTTTTGGAAATATGTATGTAGTACAACTTGTTGTGTTTGGATTTTTTGAGATTGAGATACAATCTTAAATCCTATACCGTGGTACAAAACGAATAGTTTTGGTTCCAACATTTGGTTTTAAAACGATTTTGGGAATCGTTAATTTTTCTAACTTTTGTGTTAGATCGGGTTTATTAGTGTAAACCATACGTTTTTTGTAAACGTTAAATTCTCTAACATGTGTGTTAGACCGGAATTATTGGTGTAAACCATACGTTTTTTGTAAACGTTAAATTCTCTTAAGTAGAGTTTTTTATGTCTTTAAATAAGAGTTTTATGTTACTTGATTAGAGTTTTATGTATCTAATTAAGTCTCTATTTAAAGTAGATTTTTCATCCACCCATGGATTGATATGAACAAATAAGTCTTATAATGATTTTTGTAATCATTTGTCTTCTAACATGTGTGTTAGAAACGTTCATGAAACGCGTTAGTTTGGAAGCAATTTTTAATTGTTTAGTTTCTAACGTGTGTATTAGAAATGACTTATTTATTTGAACCATATATGTGCTTTTAGCAAGTCAAATTAACATTTTGTGAAAATGTTAATATTTCTAACGTGCGCGTTAGAATTTCTTTCATTTTAACATGATTGTTAAAAATGGTTAAAATACAAATGCTTTGAAATGTTTTATGTAAACATTTTATATAAGTAATTTGTTGTAGCATTAATTTTAATGCTTTGTATGAAGTGTATTGTCGTCTACACAAACGGCAGACGAGTTCAAAGACATCGAGATCTACTCAGAGCTAGTGGGCTAAGTGCATTTCATGAGCGAAGGTTCAAAGGGTAACACCTACCTATCGTATGCAAAACTCAACGGTCGAGGTTCCATTGGAAATTTTATGTGTTTTGAACAATCTCCATTCATGTGGGGGATTGTTGGGAAAATTAGTGAATGGATATTTAGTTAATTTATAATTTAGTGAAATTATAATTACTAATTAAACTCCTTCATATGGTGAAACTCTTGAATAGAGTTTTATATCACTTGATTAGCTTTTATTAGAGTTTTTATGGCTCTAATTAAATCACTAATTAAGTGAAACTTTTATTAGAGTTTTTTGTCTCTAATAAAATCACCACTTAAGAGAAACTCTTCATAACACACAACTCTTGTAAAAAATGGTAGGCTATGTTACTCATTGGAATTATGAGAAAACTACAAGAGAAAGATAATATGTATGAAGAATTCTTGGAGAAGTGGTGAAAACTTGAACATCCATATGTTGGGAATTATAGAGAGATAAGTTTTCTCTACTCGATTCCATCACTTTCATATCATTATTTTTCCACAAGTTCAAACACTATAATTCTATTCGTTGTAACCTCGGGCGTGTGGCCATTTCCGGCAGTACATACTGCTTCGGCTGTTGTACCCTGGGAGACAGACGCGTCGTCTTTAGTAGAGGCGCGAAATCTGTTTTAAGGGAAGCGTGTTGAACACGTGCCTCAACCAAAATCGTCAACGTTTTAGTGTTCTCTTTGTTGCAGTCAAGGAGTATTTTTCAAGACTCAAGATGATGAATACTCGAGTCTAGGATGCTATCAAGTGCCCGTGAAGGACCCACCAGAGATGCGGCTTGAATCAAGATTGGTATATATAATTATATTATATATTCTTTTTATTTAGTTATTGCAACCGATATTATACTATGATATTTCCTACGAATAACGAGAGTCTTGTTATTATATATTTTGTAATTATATTTTACAAAAGGTGAACCTAGTTCCTACAAACTTAAAACAGATTTCATGAGATTGTTGGTACAATCTTAAAAACCTTATTTATAAGGATTTTAGGTTTACGAAAGGATTTATAATAGAATTAAAAAAAAAATATTGTTAGAGGTTATGATCTTATAAATATTTTTTTTTGGAAATATGTATGTAGTACAACTTGTTGTGTTTGGATTTTTTGAGATTGAGATACAATCTTAAATCCTATACCGTGGTACAAAACGAATAGTTTTGGTTCCAACATTTGGTTTTAAAACGATTTTGGGAATCGTTAATTTTTCTAACTTTTGTGTTAGATCGGGTTTATTAGTGTAAACCATACGTTTTTTGTAAACGTTAAATTCTCTAACATGTGTGTTAGACCGGAATTATTGGTGTAAACCATACGTTTTTTGTAAACGTTAAATTCTCTTAAGTAGAGTTTTTTATGTCTTTAAATAAGAGTTTTATGTTACTTGATTAGAGTTTTATGTATCTAATTAAGTCTCTATTTAAAGTAGATTTTTCATCCACCCATGGATTGATATGAACAAATAAGTCTTATAATGATTTTTGTAATCATTTGTCTTCTAACATGTGTGTTAGAAACGTTCATGAAACGCGTTAGTTTGGAAGCAATTTTTAATTGTTTAGTTTTTAACGTGTGTATTAGAAATGACTTATTTATTTGAACCATATATGTGCTTTTAGCAAGTCAAATTAACATTTTGTGAAAATGTTAATATTTCTAACGTGCGCGTTAGAATTTCTTTCATTTTAACATGATTGTTAAAAATGGTTAAAATACAAATGCTTTGAAATGTTTTATGTAAACATTTTATATAAGTAATTTGTTGTAGCATTAATTTTAATGCTTTGTATGATTTAGAAATAAAATGTCATACATTGAAGTTGATGTTTGATTGGCTTTAAAAAATTAAATCACAATAAAGTGATAGTGTAGTTGTGTGGGATTCATCACCAACTTTAATTTGTGATTTCTAAATCAATTTGAGTGAAATTTTAATTACTAATTAAACTCTTCATATGTGAAACTCTTGAGTAGAGTTTTAATGGTGACATTTGATGAGTTTTATTAGAGTTTAAATATATAATTATTGAGACTCTTAACTCTTCATATGTGAAACTCTTGAGTAGAGTTTTAATGATGGCATTTGATGAGTTTTATTAGAGTTTAAGTCTATAATTATTGAGACTTCTAACTCTTCATATGGTGAAACTTTTGAGTAGAGTTTTAATGATAACATTTGATGAGTTTTATTAGAGTTTAAGTCTATAATTATTGAGACTCTTAACTCTTCATATGGTGAAACTCTTGAGTAGAGTTTTAGTGATGACATTTGATGCTTTAATTTGGTCATGTTATATATATATATATATATATATATATATATATATAATGACTTAAAGTTTTCTAACATGTGTGTTAGAAAATGTGTATCACGAATACGAGGTTAGAGATTGTTCATAATGGACAAAAATGTCTTATGTAAACATTTAATTGCCTATGTGTGCATTAAAACTGATGAGAAACAGTTTATTTTATAAACTATATCTTTGGAAAACGTTTTATGTAAACGTTCGATTCTATAATGTGCTTGTTATAACATTTTTTTCCAGCATGTGTGTTAAAAAAATGTTATTTGGTGAAAACAACTTGGTGTTGTTGTGAACAAATTTAATTGTTCAAGTTTACTACTTAAATGTAGCATTTGTAACAACTTGGTGTTGTTTTGAGCATAATTGTCCAAGTTAAAAGTTTCAAGATGAAATGGGAAACTTGTACTTACAAGTGCATGGAGTCTTATTGAGGGAGTACCTCAAGACACGCCATGAGACAATATTGTTGAGAAGATTTCGGTCAGATTATAAAGTATTGAAGATAAAAGCACTTTGCTATTTGATGTCTACATATTGTCTATGCTTCCGTTTAAATTTCAAAAGTGATTGACACTTATGATTTAGTTTCCAATGTATTTTATTGTTTTGTGTTCAGATAACACATGCATGTTTTTACAAAGAAATAAATCACTAATGGTTGTGACGTATAAATTATTTTTGTGGAAAATAATTATAACGTCGGTTATACATTGTTTAAAAGAATATGGTTTTAAACGGATAGTACATGAAAATACTTGGACATAAACAACTTGAGAGTTGTTACATTGGCTAAAAGTCAAAGACGAAACATCAAATGTATAACCACATCATGAATGAGTAATGAAAGAACGTAGTGAATGTATTGAGATGAAATACACTAATGACATTCATGTCGCATACTTCATTAGAAGTCATTGAAAAATTCACAAGTGTGAATTCTAACATATGAAAGTAAAAGTACTATATGTTATTGTATACCTTTAATAAATCTTGCGAGATTTATAAGTAGATGCGTCTACCACTTGATTATTGTTAGCTCTATATGGAGATTTTACCTTCATTTGGGAGAGCATCCTAAATATACATGTCTCCTAATGAATAACAATAGACGTGTGCAAATCACTTATGGCAAAATTATGAATGCCATGTTGTTGAGTGTCAATCTTGTTGACTCTATCTCACACATAATAGTGATTGTAGATGAGAAACATTCATCTTGTTGGTGATGAATGTGTTCACCAAGTGACTTGGATTAAAGCTAATGTTTAAGTACTTATGAGTCAATGGTAGATCGTTGGAGATCAAAGGTAAACAAGTTATATTCCTTAAATGAAAGATGAAATTTAGCTTTGTGCTATATACAATAATTTGTGAGACCTTCCTAAATATTGATGTTTTAGGATTATGAATAAGTCTCATTATTTTGTCTTAACAAGGGATGAATGTTGCAAAGTGATATTATGATATCCTTAGGGCTGTGAAGAATCAGAATGATGCATCTTCTGTTCACAAGCTAAAGTATTGTAGTCTAAAGCATGCTAGACTAGTACTTGGTTAATTATGGGTCTTGACGAAGACTAATTAACTCTAAACATTCAAATGTATATGAACACAAAAAGAATCTGTGTATGGACAAAGTTGAGAGAGAATTTTCATTCATTATAAGGAAATGACATGTAACTTTTAAAAGTTTATTTGAAAAGCTAATGAGGAGAACTCATTTTCTAAGCTTATTCTAGATGTTAAATTAGAATTATTCTAAGTTGGTGACAAACTTATGACAATGGCATGTGTTGCTTTGGTCAGCTCGGAAGCTTGTGTAAGCTAATGCAATATGAGTTGAATTCACTGATACAATAAGGTTGGTCTTGTTCAATCATATGTGTATAAATGTCGCCATAAATGGTGTTACGAAAATGTTGATCAAATGACAAGAAATGTGGGGGAGGAACCATTTAAGAAACAACCCTATAAGGGTATGTAGAAATGGTTCTCATTAACACATCTAAATGTTATCCAATAACACTTAAATGTGGGGGGTGTCTTGCATTTGTTTTTAGCAATAAGGATTTTGTAATCCAATCTAACATTGCAAATAGACGACTAAGTGGAGGACACAAAGGTCGTAGTGCATAATGGAGATGTGTTTGCCTTAAATGATACACGTATCTTACAAAGACATATGTTATAACCAGATTCAGATGGCCACTGAGGTTATAGTCTTAGAAGTTGACAATAGGCAAAATTAACTTACGAGTTAAGAACACATCATGACAACTGATCCCAAATACGCAAAGTTATTTGCTAATGTTATGGATCCAACAACCTGAGGGTTTATTAGAGATCAACTTGTGGAATGAGACTGAAGCCCTTGAAAAATGAAGTTCATATGATGGAAACCTAACTCAGTAGACTGGAGATCCCAAGAATTGAGTTCAATAGGAAAACCTAATTGTATGAATAAGCGAGGTCACTGTGGGGGAATAACCCTACGCATTTAATAAGGTAGTTTATTATAAAGATTAATAAACTTCCTAGTCCATTCCTAAAAGTGACAAGTATGAGGCTAAGCATAATATGTGGTAAATGATTTGGATAGATCACGATAACCACAATGTTTTTAATGATCTAAGGAGAATCACCTATGTTAGAGAGAAGTGGGGTCGCTTCGAATGGAATTGAGGGCACAATTCCTAGAGCTCTCGCAAACCCAGGAAAGTGTTCCACGGCCATTATTGGACACGACTATGAGGAGATGACCCGGCTAGGGAGAGTCTTGTGTGAAGTGTATTGTCGTCTACACAAACGGCAGACGAGTTCAAAGACATTGAGATCTACTCAGAGCTAGTGGGCTAAGTGCATTTCATGAGCGAAGGTTCAAAGGGTAACACCTACCTATCGTATGCAAAACTCAACTGTCGAGGTTCCATTGGAAATTTTATGTGTTTTGAACAATCTCCATTCATGTGGGGGATTGTTCGGAAAATTAGTGAATGGATATTTAGTTAATTTATAATTTAGTGAAATTATAATTACTAATTAAACTCCTTCATATGGTGAAACTCTTGAATAGAGTTTTATATCACTTGATTAGCTTTTATTAGAGTTTTTATGGCTCTAATTAAATCACTAATTAAGTGAAACTTTTATTAGAGTTTTTTGTCTCTAATAAAATCACCACTTAAGAGAAACTCTTCATAACACACAACTCTTGTAAAAAATGGTAGGCTATGTTACTCATTGGAATTATGAGAAAACTACAAGAGAAAGATAATATGTATGAAGAATTCTTGGAGAAGTGGTGAAGACTTGAACATCCATATGTTGGGAATTATAGAGAGATAAGTTTTCTCTACTCGATTCCATCACTTTCATATCATTATTTTTCCACAAGTTCAAACACTATAATTCTATTCGGTGTAACCTCGGGCGTGTGGCCATTTCCGGCAGTACATACTGCTTCGGCTGTTGTACCCTGGGAGACAGACGCGTCGTCTTTAGTAGAGGCGCGAAATCTGTTTTAAGGGAAGCGTGTTGAACACGTGCCTCAACCAAAATCGTCAACGTTTTAGTGTTCTCTTTGTTGCAGTTAAGGAGTATTTTTCAAGACTCAAGATGATGAATACTCGAGTCTATGATGCTATCAAGTGCGCATGAAGGACCCACCAGAGATGCGGCTTGAATGAAGATTGGTATATATAATTATATTATATATTCTCTTTATTTAGTTATTGCAACCGATATTGTACTATGATATTTCCTACGAATAACGAGAGTCTTGTTATTATATATTTTGTAATTATATTTTACAAAAGGTGAACCTAGTTCCTACATTTAGTTTCTTCATGAATCATCCGCCGCATGCCTACGCCAGGCGGGTAGAACCTAAGTACCTCGTTCAAGATCATATTAATCTGCAAGATTCAGATTGGTATAAAAGTAAGCTTACTTATGTGCTTGTTATTGGTTAGATAATTAATAGACACCACTTTGTAAAGGACAAAAATCGTTGAATCTAAATATAGATACTCATATGTTCATATCTACGGTGTCAAGTATCGACAAAAGATGACCGAAGAACCTTACAGTTTTTAAACGATTTAATCCGTCGATATCTGGTTTTCTATCTCCAAACATCTCTAAAACTTCGGCTCTAGCGCGATCTTGCCAATTTGTGTGCTGACACAATAAAATCATCGTCCAAGTAAGCAAATTTGCAGTAGTTTCTTGTCCTGCAAAGTAAAAGAGTTTGCACTCTTCAATGACTTCATCAATGCTAAGTCCAAATTTGTTATTCCCTTGTTGCTTGATTTCTTTGTTGTTTGAATCCAACAATAAGCCCAACAAATCTTCTTTAGTGTTGTCTATGGTTTCCTTTAATCGTTTATTAATAATTTTCTTTACCGTGCTCTTCACTTCTCGGTCAATCTCCCTCATTCGATCTTTTTGTAGGCAAAAATCTGTAAAATCAAACATACGTGAAATCAAATACTATTAGCAATTACGACCCATTCTTCAACAAATTTGTTGATTTAGGTTGAAGATATAAGTTACTTATCAGGTAAGGTCATTTAGGTCTACTAAAATTATCCAACGAGTCAATTTGGGCAACCACCATCACGTGTAGCCACTATAATATAGTGGGTGAACCCTTCTTAACACTTTTTCTTTCTCAAACCACCATTTTAAGGCGTTCCCATTTTGGTCAGAGCCCGTTTTGACTTAACCAAATTTATACTTGTTAAAAACGACCCGGTTCAATTTGGCCCCAACCCGTCCCGCCCATTTTGTCGTGTCCAACTATTACTTTTAAACGAGTTTTTTTTATTGGAAAGAAAATGGTGTAACATAGCAAATACGATTAATGAAAAAAATTCGTTTCCGAGATCCTGGAATATAAATTGATTGCATGGCTTTTATAACTAGCGTTGCTTGCTCGACTTGAAGTTCAAATATCTTTCTTCCTTCCTCATAGCTGCTACCAAAGGCTGTGCGCGAAATAACATCACTGGTCATTGTTTGGAGATGAGGATAAACATCAACTTCACAAGATCCTCCTTTTGTTATCCCTTCCCATTTGTTGATCATCTCACTACAACTAATGTAAAAGGCTGGTAACATATGCTACAACAAGAAGCATTGAAATTAAATGTCGGTTTTGATCAATCTATCAATTACTTTAAATAAACAGAAACAACGCGCAGATGGAACCTTTATTTTCTCAACATGGAATGCAGGGTTGATGATCTTTCTATGTTTGACCCATTGATCTCCATTAGCATCTACAAGTCCTTTTCCAAGCAAACTTGCTAATGGATTCCCAAATTTTGGCTTTTGAAATTTATTATAATCAGCCGATATTTGTCGTATTAATTGAGGCTCTGTGACATGCACCATAGGTTTTTAATAGTATCTTGTATATTTAGGCAATTGATTTACTCATTATTGTACAGATTATAGGAGATCTAGTTTGTAATTATTTTGTATTATAAATTATCATCAGATCAATGAGAAGGATCAAGTTTTGAGAAAATCTCTTACATGGTATCAGAGCACTATAACTTTGCTTTAATTGAGCCCCATCCAAGTGAAGAATATGCTACCTAAATGAAAATTATAGCAATAAAGATTATATATATACACACTTGCATTTAAAACTTTGCTTTATCTACTCATTCTTTTATGCTTATGTTCATGTATGTGTATAAATGTATAATGATATGTTCTGAGATATAAGAAGACAGATATACTCAACAACATCTAACTTATAATTTGCAAAACATACTTTGATACAACCATTATTTGTTGTTGAGACTAATTATATATGCTTGTGGTCGGCTAAGTTTCCAATCGGCTGTAGAGAATGTAGAAACAAATTATATTATGGCCCAATTGGAGACTTTCGATTTTATAAATACTTAATTTAGAGGCGTAAAGTCGCAAGCTCGACTAAGCTTGAGCTCGACTCATTTAACTTAAGAGCTTAAGAGCTTGAATTCGACTCATTTCAAGTTCTATATTTAAAGCTCAACTCATTTGCTTTTAGAGTTTGAATTCGAGTCATTTCAAGTTCTATATTTAAATCTCAACTGCTTGAACTTGACTCATTTAATTTAAGAGCTTGAATTCCAATTATTTGAAGTTGTATATCCAAAGCTTGACTATTTTACAAGCTGAATCTCGGCACGTAACTCAACTTATTGTAGTGAATATAATTCCTTTTACTTTTACTATTTTATCTTTTTTTAGAACCATAACTCACACACTGTATAATTCTACTACTAAACTACATTTTTTTCTCTTCCACGAAAGCTCATGGCTTTAGAATCACTCGAAACTTCACGAAAAAGCTCGATCGAAAAAAACTTGTTTTGTTTTCAAGCCGAGCTCAAGCCAGGGTTGGTCAGCTCGTGACTCAGCTCGATGGCTCGACTCGATGGCTCGAATCGATGGCTAGTATGTATGTGTGTTGTGTATATATATTTATCTTTTAGATATGTGTGTAATATTTTTTGTTTTTGTTATTTATGTTATTAATTAAAGTTTGTAAAAAGTTAGATAATTTTATTAAAAATAACTAACGTGCTGGCTCGAAGTTTCTACGAGGCAAGCTCGGCTTTTCTGCTCTAAAAAATAATCAAGCCGAGCTGGCTCGTTAAAGTTCGAGCTCCAGCCTGGCTTGGCTCGATCACAGCCCTAAACTAAGGGGATTAAACCGTGGTCTCACTTAGATAAACAAAGCTTTCAAACATCTTAGTTAGTTAGTATGATGTTAGAAAAAAGCAGGTATTACTTAAAGCTAAAATTCTCTCTCTTTTTCTCCGGACGCCGGTACAGCTCGACGAAGGGAAGTAGTGTGGATTAGTGTGTTAGGTCGCCGGTCTCTTTCGTCTTGACCTATATCCCTAATTTGTCCTATCGTTCCTTCCATTCGCTTATCGGGGTTCGGTTTCTTTCTTGGTGGGTTTCGTCTCTGCTGGTTATCGCCCCTCTCCGGATCTTCTACTCAATTGTATAGTAGGTCTGATATCGGTCGCGACTGTCGTGCACAATTTAGCTAGACTGGTTCGAATCCTATTATCCTCTCATTGTGTTGATTCTGAGGTTGGGGTGTCTTCTTGGGTTCATCGTTCAATATGGGTGGCGGTCACCAGGAGGTTACGAAGTTTTTCGTGACCAACTTGCCTGAAGGTTGTTATGTGCGGGATTTAAGACATGGTCTTGAGGGGCTTGGGACTATCTCTGGGTCTTATGTAGAAAAAAAGAGGGATAAACTTGGGAACATATTCGGTTTCGTCAGTTTTGTTGATGTTAAAGATAGAGTTGAGTTGGAGAAATCTCTTAGGGGGGTCAAGTTGGGGGATGCTAAGTTAAAGATCAACATTGCAAAGTTTGCTTTGGAAAATTCTGGATTCTCTGTTCAGCAGGAGGGCAACGCGGGGATTCAGTTTGCTTCGAGTCAGGGGGTCAGAAGCAATATGTTCAATCTTAGGGATGTGAGATCCTACAGTGAGGTTCTGGGTAAGTCTAAGATCTCCGAGGTGGCTGATGTGGGTTACAAGGGCCCTAAGGAGACTTATAATGTTGCTTCCAGTAAAGTTCTCGTAGTCTCGGACAGAATGGAAGCCTTCAAGGATCTCTTCGGGGTGGCGGTGGTGGGTCGTACGGTGGACTTGGATACATTGGTAGATCTAGACAAGCTTCTCCGGATTGCCAAGGTTTCATATAAGAGGATCCAATACCTTGGGGGGTTGTCTATTCTAATTTCTTTTTGTGATGTTGCTTCGACGGTTAGGTTTCTGGAGTCGCGTAAGATTTGGAATCCTTGGTTTTCCAAGTTGGAAGAGTGGAGGGGTCAGTCCCTTCCTTTGGAAAGGATGGCTTGGCTGAAGGTGCATGGATTCCCCTTCACTTATTGGACGAGTCGGTCTTCATGCAAATCGGGGAGGTGTTCGGAAAGGTCCTCCATTACCCGAAGGGATTAGAAGACGAGCTTAACCAGTCTTTGGTTACAGTGGGTGTGTTAGCTGGGGAAGCCGGTAGGATCAGAGAGGGGGTGTCATTAAATTGGAAAGGTAGGAGCTACAGAGTCTGGGTGGAGGAGGAGCAGGATGCTTGGTATCCAGATTGTTTGAGCAGCGTCGATGGTGTTTCTCCGGCGAACAAGTCTGTTTCTCCGATGATGTCTTCTCCGATGATGTCTTCTCCGATAGGTAACGTTGGTATCGAGGAGTCTCAGCTGGTAGGCGGGAATGGGGAAACGGAGGAGTCTTCAGGGTTGGGAGATGTTCCGTCTCACGTGGATATTGGTAACGTACAAGAGGAGAGAGAAAAAGGCGGCTCTGGAACTGTTTTGGAAGATTCGGGGAATTTGGAAGGTCAACAGCCTAAAGTTATCTCAGTGGGTCCCGTTGCCACTGAAATGGGTGATGGGCCTCCCTCGAATCCGTTTTTGGTGGGCCTCGGAGTTAAAAGTGGTAAGGCTGCAGTGGACTCAATATTTAGGAAAGCTCGTTCTCAGCCCAACTTGAGGAAAGCCCGTTCCCAGCCAAGTAAAGATTTTTCCCCAGTGGATTCTAGGCCGAAAAAAAGATCAAGACCGGACTTGGAAGTTCATGAACCGGGTTTTGGGTTTATAGGGTTCACTTCTAAGGTTCCAGCAGAGGACGGGAGGAGCGGCTCGGAGGTAAGTAGTATGGGTGGGGTGTTCGATCTCAATAAGAAGGCTTCGTCGGTTGCGTCCACCTCTGGTAGGATGGAGGAGCCCTGCCGACTGTATGATAAAGGGGAAGATCAGGGGGAATCGGGAGGTAATTTAGAGTCCCTTCTGGAGAAGGAGGTTAACAGTACCATTAATGTTGGGGCTCAACTGGGTGTGGAGTTGCTTAATCACACAGAGTTGGTCAGAAAGGCGATCAGGTCCACAGGTATTACCGAAGTGACTAAATGAATTTCTTATCTGTCAATTTAAGAGGGATTGGGGGGGCTATTAAGCCCAATTGGATCAGGTCTATTAGGAAGGATCACGGTATCAATTTTGTGATGGTTCAGGAATCTAAGCAAAGTAATATTTCTCGTGCTGTGTTGTCTAAGTTTTGGGGTTCTGGGAGTTTCGGCTGGGAGGTGGTTGATGCCTCTGGGCAGTCGGGTAGGCTCGTATGTATATGGGATGATTCTTTGTTTACTCTGGAGGTCTGCAATAAGAACAGGAACTATCTCCATTTAAGGGGAAGATTGTCCGGTAGTAACTCTTTCATCAACGTTCTCAATGTCTATGCGCCTCAGGGTGTCTCAGCGAAGAAAGCGATTTGGGATCTTTTGGCTTCTCTTGTCGGAAGCTATGATAGGTGATGTGCACAAAATACAACATATAAATTACATCAATTGTGGCATAAAACTAACCCTTTTTTGGTACTAATGTTGGAAAAAGTGTGTTTTTGTCTTCCTTTTGTATTTTCAGGATTAAATGAGCTCAAATTAACAAAAGAAGCAAAAAGGCAGCTAAATCTAACATAAATACAAGAAAAGGAACAAACGTGGCATGCCCGACCTCCCCGACAGCATCTTCCCAAGCAAAACAAGAGAACAGAAGGCTGAACACGCCCCGTGCTCAGTGAACACGGGGGCGTGCCCAAGTGCCAGCATAAAAGACAAAGCTATAGAAGCTTCTATCGCCCACCAAGGGGTCGTGCTCAGCGGACACGGGGCCATGGTCAACTATAAGATTCGCAGAATCCAGGCAAATCTTGATAGTACAGATATGCTTCTGCACACGGGGGCGTGCCCAGCGGATACGGGGGAGTGGTCAACTAATGCAGACAAACTGCAATTAATGAAGACAGAGAAGAGGATGGACACGAGGCCATGCCCAATGGACACGGGGCCGTGCCCGAGCTACTGTTCAGGCTATAAATAGGGGTGTTTGGCTCATTTGCAAACCATCCCTTAGCACACCCCCTCTCTAACACTTCACCCACCACCCACCACCATCACAACACCATCATCATCCATTGTCCATCATAGAGTGTGTGAGTCGTCTCGGGATCCAAGATTGATCGTAAGAGTTCTTGACAATCAAAGGCCATGTTTGTCTAAGTCTCTTACATCACTTGGTGAAGACAAGTGTCTAGTATCCTTGCTGACTCAAACTACTGGGTTGAGGGTAACGTCACCTTCAAAAGAGGGGCCTACTACAATAACTAAGATAATCTCTTAAAAAGTGCAAAAGTGTGGAAATAATCAAAGGTTACACTAAACACGAGTCGGAGCCAAGTGATTCATCTTGTCTATCTGTTTTTACTTTTATTTTTCAGCATTTTAGTTAGTTTTTATTTTTCTAGTTTAAAACCTTTTTCTAAACTTTTGATTTGATTAGACGTTGAGGATAAACCGGTACTAAAAGCTCTTGTGTCCTTGGACGACCTCGGTATCTTGCCAACACTATACTACGCTCACGATTGGTGCACTTGCCCATATGTGTGTTTGGTGTTAGTAAAATATCGTGTTTTATAAATTTAAAACTTGACTAACGTGTAAAAAGGGCTTAAAATATACTTAAATCCATATCAAACTTTACGCACATCAAGTTTTTGGCGCCGCTGCCGGGGACACAAGAATTTTAAGAAATCTTAAAATCGACGGCCTAATCAGTTTTTCAAAATCTTTTCAAAACGCGCGCACATTTTTCGGCATTTTAGTTTAGTTTTGCATTTACAGTAGGTTGAACACGGGCCGTGCTCGCTGAACACGGGGCCGTGCTGCATATTTTTCATAAAACACCCAGATACAGTAGCTTGAACACGGGGTCGTGCTCCCTGAACACGCCCCCGTGCTCAACGAAATCAGTAACTTTAATTAAAACGCCCAGATACAGATTCTGTACACGGGGCCGTGTCCAGCCTCTGTTTCCGTTTTTATTTTTGTTTTCTGATCTCGAGACTTGGTTGTGGTCTGCTGAGTGATTCTTATGGATCAATACTCAGGAGGTTACAACTACACCTATGAGGAGGATAATTATAGGAGTAGCTATTGCACTAATTGTGGTGACCCGCACTCGGTTCAATATTGTAACTTATATCAACCGTCCACTTCATACACATACTATGAGGAGCCCAGGTACGAGCCATCAACTTCATACACATCCTATGAAGACCAAAGGTATGAACCTCCTCCCTCATACTCATATTTTGATGAACCAAGGTATGAGCCTTCTTACTCATACTTTGAGGAACCAAGATATGAGCCACCACCTTCATATGCTTATTATGAGAAACCATGGCGTGAACAACCCACCTCATATGAGTATTATGAAGAACAAAATTACGACCCTTATCCATCATATACTTACAATGAAGAACAGTGGTGCGAACCATCTACTTCATATGGGTATTATGAGGAACAAAGGATCGAACAACCGGATTCAAGCTTTGAAAATCCCGATCCTTTTTTCTATAACCGAAGTGACCGATAGGATATTAGAACACCTTAAAGTTATCGAGCGCTATATAAAAGAATCTCGCGCAAGGGAAGAGGAGTCCCGCGCAAGAGAAGAATTAAATAAAGAAGAGATAATTGAAAGTGTAAAAATGGAAGAACAAATAAGTGAAAAACCGACACATGAGTTAAACAACGAAAAAGGTGAGTCCGTTAACATGAAAATTCAAGAAGAGTCTAATTTTAAAGAAATTAATCTCTTGTCACCTTCTTTTGAAAATCATTGTTTAATTCCCACTCATGCTAAGTTTTTAAAAGAGTTATACACACTAACACTAAAATTGACGAAACGGTAAGCGTTAAGTTAACTAATGATCAAACATCGCTAATAAAAGAAGACCCATTTGAAATCAACATTACACCGGTTCCATGTTTTTTTTTAAATTCATATATTAGTAATGTCACAATCGATAAAGATCTTTGTGTTAACATAATGCCCAACTACATTTTCGAAAAATTAAGTATTAGTGATTTTTCTCCACTTCAAATACCCATTTTTCTATCTAACCGAAAAGTAATAAAATCAATCGGTGTAGTTGAGGATGTCTTGGTTCAAACAAATCAAATGGTAATCCCAACCGACTGTCATCCTTGATGACGCTCCTCTAGTGTTGGGACGACCTTTTGTGAAAACCCACGAAGCTTTGAAAAACCGGAAGTATAACAATCTATCTATTCAATTAGGGGCATTTAAAAGAAGTGTCGATCTTGAGCGTTCAATGAAATATCCATTCGGAAATAATGACCCCCTAATTGAAGATGAGCCAGAACCACCCGATAAGGTGGGTCTTGCCAAGGACCCTTATAAACGTGGCGCATCACGGAGACATTCCGCGGAACTATCCTTAGTTTTAGATTAGTTAAACTTTTATGTTTTCTAGTTTAGTTTTAATTTTCAGGAATAAAGCACACTCGAAATGGTGGAGGTTACTAAGGGAAACTAGAACCCACACCCCATGCACAAAAACAGAGCCTTCCGACACTTTTTCTTCATTACAGCAAGTTCAGCACGGGGTCGTGCTCACACCAACACGCCCCATGCCCGAGGTTCTGCAGAAAATGCCCAGTTCAGGTAACTGGACACGGGGCCGTGCTCACTGAACACGCCCCCGTGCCCAGCCTTCTATTTAAATTTGATACTGGCAGTCTGACCACGAGGCCGTGCTCAGCCAACACCACCCCGTGTTCAGCTACCCAGTACCATAAAATCTTGTTTTTAACCCACTTTTACACATTTTAATCAACCGAAAAAAACTATTTTTGGGACACATTGAGGACAATGTGTAATTTAAGTGTGGGGGGATGCTAAAACCTTGAATCTTGCAAGTCCTAAAAACAAGCCTTACACAAAACTCTATTGGAACCGCTAATCACCCCAAATTTTTTTCAAAAAAAAATTCATTTTTTTACTTTTCTAGGTTTAATTTGGGAATTTCAAATTCTATAAAGGTTATATTTTTAGAAATTTACAACCAATAGCGTCGTGATAAAAAGAACCAACATAAGAAAATTATGAAAAGGCATGACAAGTTTAGTTAAAATTTGATTATATATACTTGATCACAGAAAAACCCATTCCCACAAAAGTGAGTTTTGAGCCTTTATTGAGCATACAAATACATATCTTTAAACTAAATGCTCATTTTTCGTTTCTTGTGTGAATAGCCGCTTGGTTCTTACAACTCTGGAACTTGCCACGACGATACATTCCCGGTCCTTACCAACTTAAACCCGAGTAAGTAAATGATGGAGGCATTAGGACTAACCCTTTTTTTTATTTCTACACCCTTGTTTTTTTTACCACCTACCCAAAATCCCCCTAGTTAACCCCTTTGAGCCTAAACCTTTTCATTTCTTGACCCAAACCAAACACCCTTTCACCCACCAAAACCTTTTTTATTTTTAACCCTTTGTTTTAGTAACAAGCTCGGTTTTTCGTATGACTTTTAAAAAAAAAATATGTTGATGATGAAGCAAAAGAAATAAACAAGCAAGTTCATCAAAAATAACTTTGTTTGAATAATGGCTTCATCAAAAAAATAAAAATTGCAAAAATAAAAAGTCTTATGAAAACCGATATTTTACGCTTTTCGCCCTTTTCTACTAACCACTAACCCAACCACCTACCTTTAACCCAAGCCTAACCCTTCACCCAAAAGTCCTCTTGATATTTACAAAGGTTTATAGTTAAAAAGGAGGAGGATTGATTGCTTGGCAAGCCTTATGGTAGGAGTAAGTTCCATGTCGCTCTCGAGTGATTCACTAAAACACATCTTCGGCCGAGTGTTGAGTGATCCCCCGTGAGGTATGTGAACTTGTATATAAATGGAATTTTAAAAAGGCATGTTATGCCCTATTAAGTAATTTATCTTATGTAATGTTTTAAATAAATCATGACGAATAGGATTGTAAATAAATAAAAATAAAACTTGATAAAGAATCTTGGAAATCCCGACACTCTATGACAAGCCCAAAAACCTTCTCTTCTACCTATTCCATTTGGGAGTGTAAAGCCACATTATAAAGAGTTTTGCTTGAGGACAAGCAAAGATTCAAGTGTGGGGGTATTTGATGTGCACAAAATGCAACATATAAATTACATCAATTGTGACATAAAACTAACCTTTTTTTAGTACTAATGTTGGAAAAAGTGTGTTTTTTGTCTTCCTTTTGTATTTTCAGGATTAAATGAGCTCAAATTAACAAAAGAAGCAAAAGGCAGCTAAATCTAACATAAATACAAGAAAAGGAACAAACGTGGCATGCCCGACCTCCCCGACAGCATCTTCCCAAGCAAAACAAGAGAACAGAAGGCTGAACACGCCCCGTGCTCAGTGAACACGGGGGCGTGCCCAAGTGCCAGCATAAAATACAAAGCTATAGAAGCTTCTATCTCCCACCACGGGGCCGTGCTCGGTGGACACGGGGCCGTGGTCAACTATAAGATTCGCAGAATCCAGGCAAATCTTGATAGTACAGATATGCTTCTGCACACGGGGGCGTGCCCAGCGGACACGGGGGAGTGGTCAACTAATGCAGACAAACTGCAATTAATGAAGACAGAGAAGAGGATGGACACGGGGACGTGCCCAATGGACACGGGGCCATGCCCAATGGACACAGGGCCGTGCCCGAGCTACTGTTCAGGCTATAAATAGGGGTGCTTGGCTCATTTGCAAACCATCCCTTAGCACACCACCTCTCTCACACTTCACCCACCACCCACCACCATCACAACACCATCATCCACCACCATCATCCATTGTCCATCATAGAGTGTGTGAGTCGTCTCAGTATCCAAGATTGATCGTAAGAGTTCTTGACAATCAAAGGCCATGTTTGCCTAAGTCTCTTACATCACTTGGTGAAGACAAGTGTCTAGTGTAATACTTTTTATTTTTAATCTTTTCGCACTTTTTACTTGGTTATGTATTAATGACTTTAATAACTAGTTTCTTATGTTGAAGGTGATTCTTCCTTATCGTTTGTCCGTGGTGTCTTGGCATTATTTTACTGTCTATATAAAATAAAAGATTTTCACCAATCATATCTCCACGGTCTATATGTAGGTATGTTGGCTACCTGGTCGGGGGTTAAGGGAACGGTTTGGTAAGAGTCTTGCCTTGTTCAGTGTATAGATCCTGCAAGGACCTGGGTCAAATTTAGTAGGACCTCCTTCAATACCCACCGGTATTGGATGGCGGGGGTCCAAACTCTTTGATCCCCTCATATGTAAGCTACTATTAATACTTTAACCCGGCTATTTAGGACTGTATCCCTGCTGACTCAGACTACTTAGCCGAGGGTAACGTCACCTTCAAAAGAGGGGTCTACCATAATATGCATTAATAACTTAATTAATTATCTTTCAATAATCTGACCCTTTATGATTGTATCCTTGCTGACTCAAAACTACTGGGTTGAGGGTAACGTCACCTTCAAAAGAGGGGCCTACTACAATAACTAAGATAATCTCTTAAAAAGTGCAAAAGTGCGGAAATAATCCAAGGTTACACTAAACACGAGTCGGAGCCAAGTGATTCATCTTGTCTATCTGTTTTTACTTTTATTTTTATTTTTCAGCATTTTAGTTTGTCACGGCCCCCGACCCGGTTTGACCCGTTCCAGGAGCCGCGGGACAGAAAATCCCGTGGTATTTATTTAATTAAATTGACAGCGGAAGTTTTCTTCAGGATCTTTTTAAAACTGCTATTTCCCGATTATTTTATTTCACAATTTGGGATAAAACCCCGGTAATTTACAATCATATGATTTCACGGAGAAATCTTTATTTTTACAAAACATGTTTCTTTATTTTATATTGAGCCACTTCCTTAAGCTGGTAGTGCTTCACGACACTTTTCTTGGATCACAACAGATCACCTGAAACATGTTGGAAAAAGGTTTTGTCAGCGGGAAATACTGGTGAATCATTTTTTTTATGAAAACGACTCGTTTGTTATAATTTACAGTATTAAGAGCGATTACAATGTTTCCAGATATCAACCAACTACCCACAGTATTTGTCACTCGACATTCATCGGTAGCCACTTAGCCCGATGGTGTCTGTGACTATGGTCATATCACCCCTTGGCTAACTCGTTGTCCAATGGTGACGGTTATCAAATAATGTATACAAACCCCACATACCGGCTGTAATTTGGTGACTACAAAGACTTAATCCCTGTAATTATAACCTTGAAAATAAACATGATTTTTGAAAGTAATTTGATAAAAAGAGAATTACTCACATTGCAGATTTATTTGAGCAGAGCCTAGCCTACTGATTAGCCTTTTAACCTAAATTTAATAACATGCACACGAACTCGGTTAGTAACTAATACAGCATTTACGATAACTCACGAGATTAAAACCCTCACAACGAATGACAAAGTGCAATACTTAAACATCCATCATATTAATGACGAACGACAAAGCATAAACCCTAATGTGGGCAGCACTTAAACATCCATTGGATAGTTTAATCGATCGGACATTGAATCGTAGCAGCGATCGAGTTAATACCCGGTATCGGAGCAGCACCTTGCTAATTATATATGAAATTTCGACTTCAGAGTAATATAAATTCGTTTTTGAAAGTTTGTTTCGACACAAAATGAAAGTCCCTGATGCAAGCTATTTATAGGTGAATTTAAGGCCTTACGCGGCCCGCGTAAATCCTTAGCCAAACCTTACGCGGCCCGCGTGGTCCCCCAGTCTACGAGTAGGCTTGATTGGTCATCAGTAGGTTCGACAGTTGGTGGCTACGTGGCTCAGGAATGTTTATCCGGTCAACCCATGTTTGACGCGGCCCGCGTAAGACAAGGCTT
The DNA here is from genome assembly GCA_030545235.1 of Helianthus tuberosus. Lineage (NCBI taxonomy): Eukaryota > Viridiplantae > Streptophyta > Magnoliopsida > Asterales > Asteraceae > Helianthus > Helianthus tuberosus. Next base: position 113,352,096 of record CM060445.1, read on the forward strand.
ACTCTTACGCTGCCCGCCTGAAACCTATAAGTTTTGTTTTTCTTTATTTTTGATGTAGGGTAAGGTTTCAGGGGTCCGGGTTTTCACTTACGGGTATTTTTAGGAAAATTTTGAGAGTCCTTACATTCTCCCCACCTTATTTAAAATCTCGTCCTCTAGATTTATTGGAATAAGTGAGGATACTTTCGCTTCATTTCTGATTCCAGCTCCCAAGTATATTCAGGTCCTCTTTTTGAATCCCACTTGACCTTGACAAGTACTAATCGTTTGTGTTTGAGAAACTTCACCTTTTTATCTTCTATTTGAAGAGGTTTCTCAACAAATTTTAATTTTTCGTTTACCTCTATATCTTGGAGAGGTACTACCAAAGATTCGTCTGATAGACATTTCTTGAGGTTGGATACATGAAATACATCATGTACTCCAGCTAACTCTTATGGTAATTGTAAACGATAAGCAACTGGTCCTATACGTTGAATCACTGAAAATGGTCCTACGTATCTTTGACTAAACTTTCCTTTCTTACCGAATCGAACTACTCCTTTCCAAGGAGAAACTTTTAATAGTACCTTGTCTCCAACTTGAAATTCCAAAGGCTTCCGTCTATTGTCTGCATAACTCTTCTGGCGATCTCGAGCCGTCTTCAGTCTTTCCTTGATTTGAGTAATCTTGTCGGTAGTTTCTTGCACTATCTCGGGACCTGATAATTGACTTTCTCCTATTTCTGCCCAACAAACTGGAGTTCTGCACTTTCTTCCATACAGTGCTTCAAATGGGGCAGTTTCAATGCTTGAATGATAACTATTGTTATAGGAGAATTCAATTAATGATAAATGATCATCCCAGTTTCCACCAAAATCTATTACACATGCTCTGAGCATGTCTTCTAGAGTTTGGATTGTTCTTTCACTTTGTCCGTCTGTCTGGGGATGATAGGTCGTGCTTAAATTTAATCGAGTTCCTATTGCTTCTTGGAAACTTTTCCAGAAGTGGGAAGTGAAACGACTATCCCTGTCTGATACAATGGAGAGTGGAACTCCATGTAAGGATACAACTTCATCTACATACAACTTTGCCAACCTTTCCATGCTAAAGGTTTCTTTCATAGGTAGAAAATGAGCTGATTTAGTTAATCGATCCACAATTACCCAAATCGTGTCATTACCTTTTCTGGTTTTGGGTAACTTAGTAACAAAATCCATTGTTATAAGTTCCCATTTACATACAGGCATTTCTAATTGTTGTAGTAGACTTGAAGGTTTCTGATGTTCTGCCTTAACTTGTGAACAAGTAAGACACTTAGAAACATATCGAGCTATATCCTTTTTCATTCCTATCCACCAAAAGTTATTTCTTAAATCTTGGTACATCTTATTGTTTCCTGGGTGCATAGTATACCTAGATTTATGGGCTTCTTCTAAAATCTTATTTCTTAATTCTCCCTGTTTAGGTACCCAAATTCTGCTTTTGTGGAATCTCCAAATCCCATCAGCTCCTTGTTCTAATTCTTTTATTCGTCCCTTCATTCCTTCAGCAGCATCCTCTATTGCTGTCTCTTGAATATTCTTCAGTTGTTTCATTAAATCTAACTGTAAATTTAATCTAAGAGCACGAACCCGTCATTGTTTCTCATGGTATTTACGACTTAAGGCGTTAGCAACTACATTTGCCTTTCCTTCGTGATACTGGATATCACAGTCATAGTCACTTAGAATTTCTATCCATCTTCTTTGCCTCATGTTTAACTCTTTTTGCCCAAATATATATCTTAAACTTTTGTGATCACTATATACAGTAAATTTACTTCCGTACAGATAATGTCTCCAAATCTTAAGGGCAAAAATTATGGCGCCTAACTCTAAGTCATGAGTTGTATAGTTTTCTTCGTGCTTTTTCAACTGTCTTGAAGCATACGCAATTACCTTCTTGCGTTGTATTAGCACACATCCAAATCCTAGTTTTGAAGCATCACAATATACTTCAAAATCTTCAGTTCCTTCTGGCAAAGCTAGGATTGGGGCATTTGTTAACTTCTGCTTTAGAATCCTAAAAGCTTCTTCTTGCTTAGGTCCCCATTCAAACTTAACTGCTTTACAGGTTAGCTTAGTTAATGGTACAGCTATCTTTGAAAAATCCTTAATAAACCGTCTATAGTATCCAGCTAAACCTATAAAACTTCTAATTTCCATTGCGGATTGTGGAACCTTCCATTTGGTAATTGCCTCTATCTTAGCAGGATCTACATGAATACCTTCGTGATTTACCATGTGTCCTAGAAATTGCACTTCTTGCAGCCAAAATTCACACTTCGAAAATTTGGCGTAAAGCTTTTCTTTTCTTAACAAAGTTAAGAGTGCATGCAAGTGCTGACAATGATCATCCTGACTTTTGGAATAAATAAGTATATCGTCAATAAAAACAGTTACAAATTTATCCAAGTACGGTTTACAGATTCTATTCATCATGTCCATGAATGCGGCAGGTGCATTTGTTAACCCCAAAGGGCATGACTGTAAACTCGTAATGACCATACCTAGTTCTGAAAGCAGTTTTAGGTATGTCTTCTTCTTGTACCTTTAATTGATGGTATCCAGAGCGTAAGTCAATCTTAGAAAAATATCTAGCTCCTTGAAGTTGATCAAAAAGATCATCAATCCTAGGTAATGGGTATCGATTCTTAATTGTAACCTTATTCAATTCTCTATAATCAATACACATTCTCATTGAACCGTCCTTTTTCTTTATAAACAACACTGGGGCTCCCCAAGGGGATGAACTAGGTTGTATGAAACCTTTACTTAGTAATTCATCTAATTGCTTTTTCAGTTCTAACATTTCTGTAGGTGCTAACCGATAAGGTGCCTTTGCTATCGGTGTAGTTCCTGGAATTAGATGAATTCTAAATTCTACTTCTCTATTGGGTGGTAATCCAGGTAATTCTTCTGGGAATACATCTGGATATTCCGAGACTACAGGAATCTCCTTAAGTTCTTTACCCTTAATACAAATGATTACTGAAATCATATATACTATTCCTTGCTTTCGTTCATAACTAGCAACTTTCATTACTGATATGAACTTCATGGTTTTACGTGGTTTATCTCCTGTAATCATAATTACTTCCCCAGTAGGTGCCTGAATCTTTATAGAATTCTTATCACAATGGATTCGAGCATGGTTGGCTACTAACCAATCCATTCCTAACACAACATCGAACCCAGCTAGATTCATTGGTAATAGGTTTGCATGAAATTTATGACCTAAAAGTTCTATATTTTCTTTTTTTGCAAAACCTTATTTATACTAACTGAATTCCCATCTGCCGTTTCAACTGTAAAAATTTGCCTAAGGTTGGTTAAAGGTAAATTAAGAGCTTGGCAGAATGAAGTATTGATAAAACTTTGGTTTGCACCAGAATCAAATAATACTTTTGCATATACGTTGTGGACTAAGAACGTACCAGCTATCACATCTGGAATCAATTCTGCTTCTTGAGTGGTTAGCTGGAATGCTCTGACATTCTTCTTGGTAGCCCCGTCGGCCGTCTTAGCTTTGTTATCTGCTGGTTTGATTAATTTAGGACATTCCGTTTTGAAATGCCCATTTTCTCCACAGTTATAGCAGATTCGGGTTTTCTTTCTGCAGTCTTCTTCACGATGTCCTATAACTTTACAAAAATTGCAGGTTACATTACATCTTCCATAATGCTTCTTTCTGCAATTCCTGCAGAACGGCGGAGTTGAAGATTGCCCTGTTCCTCTTCTCCTTAAACTGCTATTATTACCCGTACGAAATCCTTGAGTAATTTTCTGAGCCAGTTCCTTTTTCCTGTTTTCATCTCTTGTGCGTACTAGTTCGTCAGTAAGGGTGTTAGCTAATTCTACCGCATCGTCAATAGTATGAGGTCTCGCAGCTTTAACGATATTACGGATTTCACTAATTAATCCCCAAATATAGCGAGAAATGAGTACCGGTTCTGGCGAAGCCAGTGTTGGTACCACTCTAGCATATTCAAAGAATGTCGAGGTATAACCGCGACAATCTACACCCATCATACGATGATTTAGGAATTTATTTGCCATTTGATCTTTTTCATATTCGGGACAGAATTTTCTTTCTACAAGACTCTTAAATTCTTTCCAGTTCATGGCATAGGCCATATTTCTTCCTTTGGCTTGAAGAACTGTATTCCACCATTCTAGCGCCCCTTCTTTGAAAAGATTTGACGCGTACATGACCTGGTCATCCTTGTCACTTTTACTTATTATAATCACTGCCTCGGTTTTCTCTAACCAACGCAGTGCCACAGTCGCTCCTTCATTTCCTGCAAATTCAGCGGGTTTACAAGCAAGAAATTCTTTGAAAGTGCAACCAGGCGTTGCAGCTTTCATTTTCTTAGGGAGCGAAGCTTGCCGTGGTTCATTATCATGATTAGTATGATTACCGCCTCCGTTTATGCTATTACTGAAGTTATCTTCAGAAATGTGTTTGCTAGGAATGATTTGTTGAGGTTCAGCAGGTTTCTGAGCAGCAGCAAGTATTGCTGGAATAGCATTGGCTATCCCTTGAGCAACGATATTTTCTATATCTTGCCTAGTCATATATTGATCCCCCGGTTGTTGCTCAGATTGATTAACCTCATTTATTATTAGCGTTTTCCATCTGATAATTAATATATATAATTTATTAGTATCCAATAAATAACAATTGTAAACAAAATAATTATACAATTTTCACAATACACATATAGCCAAAACTATCGATTTCTCGATTCCTTTTTATATATATTATGCATCATTACACACCTTTATCTTACAAAGTTTTATTTTATAGTTATTTTACAGACTATATTCTACTTATTTATTTTATAACCACAGTTTCACATTCTCACATCACATTATCCCTCGTCAGTTGGTATTTCAGTAACGGCGTTCCCTCTCATCATACTTCCAGGAGATCTGTTCTCCTACTTCCCTGATCCTATTTCCTGCATCTACCAATTCCTCACCAAAGTGGCGGAGTTCAGCTAAATTCTCATTGCTCATCGGTGGGTTTGGTATAGGTTCCGGGTCGAACTGAGGAAGAAAGGAATAAGGATTGTTGAGCAGATTTTGGAACTGCCAATCATTAGTCCACCACTCGTCCATTCCTAGAGGTTGGGTGTGGATTATAGGTTCTGGAATTACTGGTTCTAAGTTTATTGGGAGTTGATTTTCAGCAGGATAAGGGTAAAAATTATTATTGACCGGCCTGACTATATCACAGCTTGCCAATGCACGATCTAATTCCTCCTGAAATGGTAACTCCTCAATCTGTCTAGAGCTTTCCAATTTCTATCTTGGTTTTCCTAGAACCTTCTCCAAACTCCATTTCCATTTGCCTAGAATATTCCTCAAACTGCATTTCCATCTGTCTAGAATCTTCCCCGGCTTCAATCCCTTTTCCTTTATCTAAAGGATTTTCTATTTTAGGAAGTCTCTTGGCTGGCTTTTTCCTACGTACACGCCTCCCCCATACATATCTCTTTCTTTTCTGAGGTTTTGGCTTTTCCGGAGGTGGAGCATTGAATTCCATAGGTTCTTCTAGATCTGGTATGTACCTATTAAAATCTCTCGAAACCTCTATTTTCACCGGATAGAGATTTAAATTTTGAAGGGCTTCAGACAAATCATTCATGCTGTTTAGCATATATGCAAAATACACACAAAATGCTAAGTTAAAATTTTATAACAAAATTTCATTGATAACTTTTAAATATTATTTCATACCGGGTGACTACAAAAACAACTGAAAATTAAAGCACACCAGGATTTATTGTAAACTTATTTATTTTACTGGATTAGGTTTCGGGATTGCAGGTAATAAGGGTGCTAAAACTTGAGTCAGAGTAGTTAAAGATTTGCATTTACTGCTACAGTGGCTAGCATATAAAGATCTGCCCATTTTTCATCTAACTTGTCCTCCCATGGAGGGTTACTGCCTAGTTCTTGGGTTTTCTGATTAACTCTACCTCCTTTGGATTTCTTTAGTTTCTCTTGACTTTTCCTAATAATCAATCTTCTTTTATTAGGAGAAAGTGGTTCCTCATATTGTGCCTTACGAACAAATATTCCTTCATCAGGAATTACAGAGTGATTTGAGGATTTTGTTTGGGATGAACTTCCCTTCTCGTGTGATGACCTATCTAATTTAAGATAGATGGTTGAAAGCTTTTGCTTACCCATACTGTACACAAATATTCAAATAATAAAACACATAATCACATAATGAATATCAAGAAACTTAAGTATTTCTAAATACTTAATAGGCTTAAATCATGTAGGATCGAATCGCGACCTGAATGAGTCGTTCGGAAGAGCTCTAGTCCGTTTCAGAGGCGGAAACAGAGAAACGGATGTGAAAACAGCTTGAATATCACTATAAACGTCTTGTGTATTGATTTAATAGCAAATACAATCACAAGGAATACCGGCAGCACCTCGGTATCGTTTCTGAAAATCTGTTTCAAATGAAATGACAACAACCCTATATATACTATTCCTAGGTTCGCTTGAACATACATACTTCGGTTCAAGCGAAACCTCCTAAATACAATTCAAGCGAAACTTATCAACTAACAGTTTGTCTTCAAGCGAAACACATGTCTTCCAAGCAAACTCAACATTCTGATCATATGATGTGATGATGTCATTGTTGTGATGTCATCCTTGATGTCACATATGTGATGTCACTTGTGATGTCACATATATGATGTCACGCTTGATCAGATCCGCAACGCAACTGAGACTCGACATAAGACGAAGATGACAGATGAATGCACCAACAGACTCCCCCTCAGATGTTGACGAGTCTTAAGTGTCGAGTCTTCGCATCTTCAGTCTTTATCAGTCTGAACGATCTCTGAAATATCTCACAGTGAAAGCATCCTCAAACTTTATCTCCTTCTCATCTTCAGCATCAACAGACTCCCCACGAACAATCTCTACTCGAATATCTTCAGACTCCCCCTTTCGATATACTGGGATCGCAGTCTGGAATTAGTTATCACCTTGAGATCAAATCCTGGCTTTAAATCTGTTTAAACTCATCACCTACACAATTCTCACCAAAACATAAGTTTTTACTTAAATCAATAAGAAAAACTTACTAGAAATAGTTACACCAAGTTCAAATTAATGACCCTGATTAACTAATCAAACTTTTTCTTTCTCAAAACAAATTTCTTCTGTTAAACACACACTCCCAACCCTGTTCGTCAAGTTCAGCACTTGAAATTTTAAAAATCAGCTATCCAACATCAGTTGTCGAAAATCTTTTTGAATTTTTCAAAATTTATGCTAAAACACACCAAAAATCTTTTTGAATTTTTTATAACAAAGGAATGCAGTAAAGAAATATATACAGACAATATTTTTGTGAGTTTGCGTAAGAGGATCATATCAGTTTTTGTGACCAATCACTAGCACCGTTAAGCTTTAATCATTTTAAGTTCTAAACGATTCACTTAGATTGACGATATTGTTGTCCACTTAAACTCAATCTAAAAACTTTCGAAATGCTTACCGATACATTAAGGTATATTAATTTTGCACTAAATTCTTATGGACCCCACGATCTCAGCATATCCCCTCATCATGCAATACACTGACTCAAGTAATGCCTTTAAACTTTTATCGACTGTGAATTGTGCGAAAACAAAGCAGAATGTTTAAACATTAACAATCAGGTCGATACTTCCGTATACGCAGAGAAAGTCCAATGTTTAAACAAAATAAGAAAAATAAAACAAGTTGAAGTTGTTTAGGCTTTAACCACCAGGTCGATACTCCCGTATAAGCAAAGGTGATCCAAAGCTTAAACGAAACACCAAAGAAAATAACGCAGAACGTTTAGGCAATAACATCCAGGTCGATACTCACGTATACGCAGAGGATGTCCAATGCTTAAACAAAATAAAGAAATAAAAAAAGTTTAAATCTTTGCAAAATGAAATGCACAATCACAGCGACTTTTTAGCAAAGTTGTGAAAGTTCACAAACTTAACCAGTTTTATGTCTTTCGACAATCAGCGATTACTGAGTAGGCACACAATCAAGAAGGACAAAACTAAGTACTATGCTTTTGACCATGTTTCCCACTAAAACTAGGCTTTTTCATTTAAGTTTGTATCGTTATCGCAAATCTACTAGTCTAGCTGAGCCTATCGTCACATCTTTAGTGAGACCGTTTATCACATTTTGACTTTCCATTTCTTTAGCATGCACTGACAGTCTAACTGATCTACTATCATTTCCTCTTTTTCACAACAAAACTCATTTTTTCATTTTTTCAATGTTTTTGGCATTTTCAAATTTTTAATTTTTTTTAAAAAAAATTTCCCCCCCTAAAATCAAAATATATCTCAATTTTGATTTTCTGGGAAAATTTGAAAATGAACTGTACAAAGTAAATGACAATATGATGAGAATTACTTCAATTCTCCATTCACTTGCCTTGAACAATCAGAACTCCCCCTGACAACAAAACATTTTCCCATGGTGATTTCAAAACACTTAAGTTTGTTTTAATCAAAATGGTTTTTCCGGAAAATAAGTTTTGTGAGTCATTTCTCAAACATGGGGTTTCATCACCTTGTTCTTTCAACCACTTGTAAAAACTAACATTTGTAAGATCAAACCACAAACATCACTTGTAGAGAAATCAAGTACAATTTAATGTCCCTGATTTACCACTTTTAAATCGAAATCACTTTCGTGAATTTCTCAAGAAATATGCCGATTCATGTTCCATGCTTACCAACCTGGGAACTCCGGCAAGTCAGGTTTTTCTATTTAAACAGATTCACCCAAGCCTGACTGTTCTTGGGTGATTTTGAATTCTTGTTTAACAATGGTGGAAAATTTGCATCATCCATTGTTAGACCAGAATTCTCATTTTTTACCTCAACAAATGGCTCCTCTGGTTTTAACGAACCAGAATCATTGCCTGAATGTGGCTTGTCTGACTTTGATAAGCCAGATTCATTGCCAACATGTGGCTCCTTTGTTTCCGAAGAAACAGATTCATTACCACAAACTTTCTTCTTCTTCTTTCCCTCTTTCGTCCTCAGATTTGTATCTGATGAATTTATCTTGTTTGACTTGTCATTCTTTGGAGAGCAAGACGATTTATCAGAACTTTTATCTGTTTTACCAGTTGTATCCGAGGACAAAATCTTCTCCAGATACTCTCTGGCCTTCTTCCTCTTCTTCCTCAGTCTGTCTTTTTGCCCCTGAGAAAGCTTCACTTTCTTTTCTTGAACTTTAGGTTCTTGAACCTTCTGTTCTTTGGGCTTGACATTGACTGGTTTCTTCACCTGCTTCTGAGATTCAGCCCTCGATCTTCTCATTGATCTCATTGAGCAATCTCTAGCAATATGACCAATCATGTTGCAGTTAAAGCATCTCCTTGACTCAAACCTCCAACTCTGGCAGTTAACAGCAATGTGTCCTTGATAGCCGCATCTGTAACACACTCTGTTATCGTACCAATCACCATTTTCAGTCCAAACATTCAGATCAAAGCACTGTTTGGCTTGGTGATAATCCTTTCTTCTCTTGCTTGCTGGATTTGGCTTTTGAGCACTGTGGTCCGACCTGCACCACTCATTACCAACAATTTTTGAATTTTCATTTTTTACTTTTTGTAATTTTTGATTGCGATTGGATGATTGATCTGATGAACTTTTATTTTCTTTTTGAACATTTTTCAAAATTTTCTCTTTTTGTTTTTGTTCCACTTTCTTCTTCAAAGGTTTTTGCTTAGAGCATTCTCCCCTTTCAGTTGATTGTGGAACAGTTTCTTGAAATTTTTCTTTTAACTTCAAAAATAAATTCTTTTTCTTCATTTTTTCATTTTCATCATCAGATTTCTCATCGCAATCTTCAACTATGACTTTGTCATAGTTTGTGACATTGTCACTTATTGGAACTGAATTAATAGGTTTTGGACAGGGAATAGTTGAAGTATTCACAAACACCTTCAACTTTTCTTCCCATTCCTTGATTTTCTTTTGAGCACACTCTGCTTCCTTTTCAAGTCAAATAATCTTTTCAAGATGAGAATTGATTGCAATTTGTTTTTCAAGATTGTTTTTACCAAACAAATCTCTCTCGTCTTCTAAGATTTTTATTTGACTTTGAAAATCTTTTTCAATTTTTTATTTTTCATTTTCAAAACTTTTTATTTTATCTTCAAAAACCTTTTCATTTTCCTTCAAAATTTTGTTTTCCAATGTCAAACTCTCTACATTCTTCAAGAGTTTGGCATTGTCTGACTCAGATTTTTCACAGTTTAAGCATTTTCCAGGAATCTGTTTCTCATCAGCTTTCGTCTCATCCTTCAAAGCTGAAATGTTTTCAACCTGTTTCTTCTCCTCATGAACACTTTCATCCTTACTTTCTTCTTCTGATGAATGATCAAAAATAGGTGCGTCTTCTGCAACCTCTTTCTTTAACTCTGATTCAGGATTCACAGATACAGGTTTTTCAGATTCTTCTTTCTCAATCTTGACAGCTGGAACTTGTTCAACCTGCCTTTTCACACTAGGTTTGATTTGCTTTTCTGTTTTTGCTGCTTTTACTTCTTTCTCAGCTCTGATCTCTTTTTTAACAATAACTGCCTTTTGATTTTTTCTTTTTGCTTCTTGTTTTTCTTTCAATTTTTCAATTTTATCGGCATAAAATAACTTTCCACTACGTTGATCAGATGGAAGTTGTTGTTTAAGTTTTTCAAGTTCCCGGATTTCCTCTTCATAATTGTCACTCTCTTCATCAGACGAGCGATCAAAAACCGGAACTTTTTCCAAAACTTCTTTTGCTGAGACTGTTTCTCCTTCTTGCTTTATCGGAATATACTGCTGAGATTCATAATTCATATATGCCAATAATTCTTCAAAATCCATGTTTCGATGTCAAATGTTTCACTTTAAATGTTGATTGGGCCGAAAGAAATGTGGGCTGACAATTTGATTAAAGTGTGTACGTAATGAATTAATCAATTTCAATATAATCAGCTGATAACTTTGAGTTCACAAGTGCCCGACAACAATTCTTGCAACAATTATCTCATTGGGCCGATCAATATATGCTTCCTGACCATTCCTTTAGTCAAAGCACATGGGTCGGTGATGTTCAAACTATTTGATCCTAATCTCAGTTCACATGCAACATTAATGGCCGACAACTCTATTGAATATCATCTCACAAATTCAATTCAGAATGGGCCGCTAAAAACAAAGTCACATGGATTCTGTCAAATCGATTTTTGTGATCACTTGAATTCTGATTTTCGATAGAAACAATACTATTTCACATGCATACCATAAATTTTACCGAGACAATTAAAGATAATCAAATTGTGATTGGGCCGTATGATTTAGTGGATTGACACAATGTAGATCACATGCACACTGACCAACTCCAAATGAATTCACATGTAAACCGACAACCTTCTATAACGTTTCACACAACTCGATGTACACACTCAAGCAAAACGTTGTTTTCAAGCGGAACACCATGTAAATTCAAGCGAAAGATCGTTTTCAAGCGGAACACCAGTGTAAACTCAAGCGAAAGGTTGATGACATCAGCATTTCGAACAACTTTTCAAGCGAAAGCATGATTTTAACCAGTTTTAATTCGATTTTAAAGCTGAAACTTTCCAGGATTTGTTAATACATGATTGAGCATAATATGTGTGAATTTGAGCCGATTTTAACCGTGAAAAATTTTTAATTTTGAAAAAGAATGGTGTAGAAATCAGAAAAAGTGACGAAAACAGGCTGTTTTGGCAAGATCTCTTCCTCCTGAGCTCTGATACCACTTGTAGGATCGAATCGCGACCTGAATGAGTCGTTCGGAAGAGCTCTAGTCCGTTTCAGAGGCAGAAACAGAGAAACGAATGTGAAAACAGCTTGAATATCACTATAAACGTCTTGTGTATTGATTTAATAGCAAATACAATCACAAGGAATACCGGCAGCACCACGGTATCGTTTCTGAAAATCTGTTTCAAATGAAATGACAACAACCCTATATATATATTATTCCTAGGTTCGCTTGAACATACATACTTTGGTTCAAGCGAAACCTCCTAAATACAATTCAAGCGAAACTTATCAACTAACAGTTTGTCTTCAAGCGAAACACATGTCTTCCAAGCAAACTCAACATTCTGATCATATGATGTGATGATGTCATTGTTGTGATGTCATCCTTGATGTCACATATATGATGTCACGCTTGATCAGATCCGCAACGCAACTGAGACTCGACATAAGACGAAGACGACAGATGAATGCACCAACAGAGTAACTCTGATACCACATTTTTCTGTCACGGCCCCCGACCCGGTTTGACCTGTTCCAGGAGCCGCGGGACAGAAAATCCCGTGGTATTTATTTAATTAAATTAACAGCGGAAGTTTTCTTCATGATCTTTTTAAAACTGCTATTTCCCGATTATTTTATTTCACAATTTGGGATAAAACCCAGGTAATTTACAATCATATGATTTCACGGAGAAATCTTTTTTTTTACAAAACATGTTTCTTTATTTTATATTGAGCCACTTCCTTAAGCTGGTAGTGCTTCATGGCACTTTTCTTGGATCACAACAGATCACCTGAAACATGCTGGAAAAAGGTTTAGTCAGTGGGAAATACTGGTGAATCATTCTTTTTATGAAAACGACTCGTTTGTTATAATTTACAGTATTAAGAGCGATTACAATGTTTCCAGATATCAACCAACTACCCACAGTGTTTGTCACTCGACATTCATCGGTAGCCTCTTAGCCCGATGGTGTCTGTGACTATGGTCATATCACCCCTTGGCTAACTCGTTGTCCAATGGTGACGGTTATCAAGTAATGTATACAAAACCCCACATACCGGCTGTAATTTGGTGACTACAAAGACTTAATCCCTGTAATTATAACCTTGAAAATAAACAAGATTTTTTAAAGTAATTTGATAAAAAGAGAATGACTCACATTGCAGATTTATTTGAGCAGAGCCTAGCCTACTGATTAGCCTTTTAACCTAAATTTAATAACATGCACACGAACTCGGTTAGTAACTAATACAGCATTTACGATAACTCACGAGATTAAAACCCTCACAACGAATGACAAAGTGCAATACTTAAACATCCATCATATTAATGACGAATGACAAAGCATAAACCCTAATGTGGGCAGTGCTTAAACATCCATTGGATAGTTTAATCGATCGGACATTGAATCGTAGCAGCGATCGAGTTAATACCCGGTATCGGAGCAGCGCCTTGCTAATTATATATGAAGTTTCGACTTCAGAGTAATATAAATTCGTTTTTGAAAGTTTGTTTCGACACAGAATGAAAGTCCCTGATGCAAGCTATTTATAGGTGAATTTAAGGCCTTACGCGGCCCGCGTAAATCCTTAGCCAAACCTTACGCGGCCCGCATGGCCGCCCGGTCTACGAGTAGGCTTGATTGGTCATCAGTAGGTTCGACATTTGGTGGCTACGTGGCTCAGGAATGTTTATCCGGTCAACCCATGTTTGACGCGGCCCGCGTAAGACAAGGCTTACTCTTACGCGGCCCGCCTGAAACCTATAAGTTTTGTTTTTCTTTATTTTTGATGTAGGGTAAAGTTTCAGGGGTCCGGGTTTTCACTTACGGGTATTTTTAGGAAAATTTTGAGAGTCCTTACATAGTTAGTTTTTATTTTTCTAGTTTAAAACCTTTTTCTAAACTTTTGATTTGATTAGACGTTGAGGATATACCGGTACTAAAAGCTCTTGTGTCCTTGTACGACCTCGGTATCTTGCCAACACTATACTACGCTCACGATGGGTGCACTTTCCCATATGTGTGTTTGGTGTTAGTAAAATATCGTGTTTTATAAATTTAAAACTTGACTAACGTGTAAAAAGGGCTTAAAATATACTTAAATCCATATCACACTTTATGCACATCAATGGGTATTGGGTTATTGGTGGCGATTTTAATGCAGTTAGGTTTCGAGAAGAAAAGAGAAATTGTGCTTTTAAACACACTTGTGCTAGTAACTTTAATTCGTTCATTTATGATGCTGGATTGATTGAGTATGATTTAAGAGGTAGACAATTCACTTGGCAGTCTGAAAAAGGTAAAAACACTCAGCAAGCTTGACAGGTATTTGGTGAACTTAGATTTTTTTAACGAGTGGCCGGAGGCTCGTGTTCAGGCTCTCCCGAGGTTATGGTCCGACCATTGACCCATTATCTTGTCTTCTAAGTCTTTTAATTTTGGTGCTCGGTCCTTTCGAATCTTTAACTCCTGGTTGGGTAAGGAGGGATTCAAAGAGGTAGTGGAGGAAGCAGCCTCTTCTTTCTCTGCTCCAGGTTGTCCTCCCGATGTCTGTTTGATCAAGAAGTTGGGTATATCCATAGTAAGATAAAGGCTTGGAGAGATGTTATGTTGAAAAAGGTTGGGGAGGAGCTTGACCTTGCAAAGGAGGAGGTGGATGCTATCGAGTTGACTTTGGAATCTCGGGATTTATCTGAAGAAGAGGAATGGGTTCTTGCTGAAAATAAGAATGTTATTGCAGAGATCGAGCTGGCTAAAGTTATGGACCTAAAACAGAGGTCTCGGGTCAGATGGGCCAAAGAAGGGGACGAAAATTCGAATTTTTTTCACACTCTGATTAACTGCAGGAAGGCGAGTAATGTGATTCACGGGTTGTCTATTGGAGGTGAGTGGGTTTCCAAACCATCCCTGGTAAAGAAAGAGGCTTTTAATTTTTTCGGTCTAAATTCATGGAGGAGTGCATTAATCATCCGTTAGTTTCCTGTCCTAATATGAGAAAGATTTCGGCTTCCGATGCGTCCTGGCTGGAATCCCAGTTCAGTGTGGAGGAGATAAAATCAACGGTTTTTGAGTGTCGGGACGATCGAGCGCCCGGCCCAGACGGGTTTAATTTCCGGTTTTTTAAAGCTTTCTGGCATCTTTTTGAGGCTGATTTTGTGAGTCTTATGGCTGCATTTTTTGATTAGGGAGTTGTCAATCCGGGTTGTGGTTCTTCCTTCATCGCTCTTGTTCCTAAAAGAAAGGATCCTAGTGGCCTTAATGATTATCGGCCTATAAGTCTTGTGGGGGTTATTAATAAAGTTATCTCTAAGGTTCTCGCCAATAGCGCTAAGAGGGTGCTCGGGTCGGTCATCTCTGATTCTCAGTCGGCTTTCTTGAGCGGCAGGTCTATTCTGGACGGGCCATTGGTTATGAACGAGGTGTGTTCTTTGTTAAAAAAGCGTAGAAAAAAAGCCTTCCTTTTAAAAATAGACTTTGAAAAGGCCTACGGCAATATCAATTGGGGGTTTGTGGTGGACATTTTTCGTCAAATGGGCTTTGGTCCTAAGTGGCGTTGCTGGATTTGGGGGATTCTCTCCTCCGCTCGTGCTTCAGTCTTGATCAACGGTTCCCCGACTTTTGAGTTCAAGTGTGGTAAGGGTATGAGGCAAGGCGACCCTATTTCTCCTTTTTTGTTCGTGGCAGTTATGGAGGCTTTGTCTTGTTTTATTGACAAGGCTGGGGAGATTGGTTTGTTCTCAGGGATTCTTCTTCCTAACGACGGGCTGAGGTTGACGCACATGTTTTTTGCCGATGATGCTCTTATCATCGGCGAGTGGGAGGAAAACAATGCTTTGAATATCGTCAGAATGTTGAGGTGTTTCCACGCTTGCTCGGGTTTGAAAATTAGTTTTGAGAAATCTAATTTATTCGGGATAGGAGTGTCTTTTGAGGACGATAAGTTGTTGGCTGATTTGGTGGGATGCACCCCGGATGCTCTTCCTTTCAAGTACCTGGGCTTAAGAGTAGGGGCTAACATGAATCGTATAGGTAACTGGAAACCGGTGTTCGACATTTTCGAGTCTAGATTGGCTCTTTGGAAGGCGTCTCTCATGTCTATCGGTGGGAGAATCACTCTCATCTGGTCCGTGTCGCAACCCCCGATCCCTATTTCCCGGGAACGGGCGGCCGCGAGCCAGTTTTGGTGGTATCGTGTGTTTAGTCAATTTTGGCAGCGGAATTTACATCAGGACCGTAGTTAGGAAATATTTTATCAGAGTAAAATACCACGCTTTTAATATATTAAACATATGGGAAAAATCCCAAGTTCAAGTACACACATTTTCATAGGGATAAACCCTATTTTATTTAATAAAAACATCTATTTTATTTAGGTAACTTTATTGCCACTTCTCCAAGCCTTCAGTGCTGTCCAGCTGGCTTCTATTTGGCTTTCACATTTTGTTACCTGAAACGCGTTTAAAAATATTTTGTCAGTGGGAAATACTGGTGAGTGAATCCCAGTTTAATAAAAACCATTGTATAGTATTGAGGGAGGTCTCGTAATTACATTTGTTTCCAAGTCATACTAATTATCACCCACGGTACTGTCACCCCGACTTGTGGAAATGTTACTCCTCGCAAGGCAGTAACAAATTTTGTATACAAAACCCCAACATACCGACGATAATTGTATCCTTACAAATACTCAATCACTGTTTAATATATAATTAATCGTGTGAGGTTTTGTAAAAACAATTTACAAAAAGGAGATTACTCATATTGTTGTCTTAGATTATCCTCTAGGGTTTCCTGGTGACAATCTAGAATTTACACAAATGCACACGTGTTAGTATAATAACCCATTTTAACAATAGTAATACCCTCCCCGAGACGGCATTCCAACGACTACGTCGGGCAGAACCACGACAGCCGTTACGGAACCCTAGATCCATCAGGCAGAGTATCTAATACGTATCCAGGGGTTATGATACTTACAACGGAGCAGAACATCGTTAATTAGGGGGTATTATACCCAAAAATTATATTAAATCTTCAGAATTTCAAGAGAGAAAGAGTTCGTGAGCGAGTTTCGACTGAAGGCCCGATCTCCAGCTTTGTAGGAGCTGATTTTGGGTCTTACGCGGCCCGCGTAAGATATAAAAAGGGGTTATGCGGCCCGCGTAGTAGGGGGTTAGGCCGTAGGTGATCCGGGTCATGGTATAGGTTCAACACGTTGATGACACGTGTCGGCTCAAGGGTTCACCGCGTTCATGATCTGTCGCGCCCCGCGTAGACCCTTATGTGGTCTTACGCGACCCGCGAGCGATATAAAATTTTTGTTTTTATTTTATTTTTAATGTTATATCGTATTTTGGGCTCGGTTTCACATACGGGGTGTATTTTAGGACATATTGGGATATTTTAAAATATATTAGGGCGTCAGAAAATTTCAGGAGGGTTGTTATATCCTCCCCACCTTGTTTTAGAGCTCGTCCTCGAGATCTACTGGAACAGGTGTGGATATTTCCTTTGCATTTCCGATTCAAGTCCCCATGTGTACTCTGGTCCTCTTTTGGAGTCCCACTTCACTTTGACCAGAACTAATATCTTGTGCTTGAGGTTCTTGACTTTCCTGTCTTCAATCTGTAGAGGCCTTTCTACAAACTTGAGTTGTTCATTTACCTCTATATCCTTAAGAGGCACTACTAGTGATTCATCAGCTAAGCATTTCTTGAGATTAGACACATGAAATACATCATGTATTGCCATTTCCTCTGGCAGTTGTAGCTGATAGGCTACAAGTCCTATTCTTCTAATAATCTTGAAAGGTCCAACATACCTGGGACTTAGCTTTCCCCTTTTGATGAATCTTACCACTCCTTTCCAAGGAGAGACTTTCAATAACACTTTGTTTCCTACCTGAAATTCCAACGGTTTCCGCCTATTGTCAGCATAGCTCTTTTGTCGATCATGTGCTGCTTTCAGTCGCTCCTTGACTTGAATGATCTTGTCGGTTATCTCCTGCACTATCTCAGGTCCAGATAGTTGCTTTTCCCCAATTTCTGCCCAGCAGACTGGGGTTCTGCACTTTCGTCCATAAAGTGCTTCGAATAGTGCAGCATTGATACTTGTGTGATAACTGTTATTATAAGAAAATTCTATTAACGGTAAATGATCGTCCCAATTACCTCCGAAATCAATTACACAAGCTCTAAGCATGTCTTCCATTGTCTTAATTGTCCTGTCGCTTTGTCCGTCCGTTTGCGGATGATAAGTTGAGCTTAGATTTAGCTTGGTTCCCATGGCTTTTTGGAAACTTGTCCAAAAATGAGAGGTAAAACGGCTATCTCTGTCAGAAACAATTGATAAAGGAATTCCATGTAATGAAACTATTTCATTTACATATAATTTAGCTAACTGATCCATACTGAAAGTTTCCTTCATTGGTAGAAAATGAGCTGACTTAGTTAGCCTGTCTACAATCACCCAGATTGTATCATTATCTTTCTTTGTTTTGGGTAATTTAGTAACAAAATTCATTGTTATCAATTCTCATTTCCACACTGGCATTTCTAACTGTTGTAACAAACCTGAGGGTTTCTGATGTTCAGCTTTAACTTGTGAGCAAGTTAAACATTTAGAAACATAGGCTGTTATGTCCTTTTTCATTCCTATCCACCAGAAATTCTTTCTTAAATCCTGATACATTTTATCATTTCCTGGATGCATCGTATACTTAGACTTATGGGCTTCTTCTAATATACGATGACGTAGGTTTCCTAATTTAGGTATCCACATTCTCTTCTTATGGAATCTCCAAATTCCATCTGTTCCTTGTTCTAATTCCTTAACCATACCTTTTAGCTTTTCAGTATCATCCTTGATTACTGATTCTTGTATCTTTTTAATTTGTTCATTTAAATCTACTTGTAGATTTAATTTAAGAGAACGTACCCTTTTTGGCTTTTCGTGATATTTTCGGCTAAAAGCATCTGCCACCACATTTGCTTTTCCTGCGTGATACTGGATATCACAATCATAATCACTAAGCATCTCCATCCAACGTCTTTGTCTCATATTTAACTCTTTTTGTCCAAAAACATACCTTAAACTCTTATGATCTGTGAAAATAGTAAACTTGCTACCATAAAGGTAATGTCTCCAAATTTTCAAAGCAAAAATTATTGCTCCTAATTCTAAATCATGGGTTAAATAATTCTCTTCATGATTCTTAAGTTGTCTAGAGGCGTAAGCTATAACCTTTTGACGTTGCATTAACACACATCCATAACCTAATTTAGAAGCGTCACAATAAATTACAAAATCTTCAGTTCCTTCTGGTAATGCTAGTATGGGTGCATGGGTTAATCTTTGCTTAAGAATTCTAAAGGCTTCTTCTTGCTTTGGTCCCCATTCAAACTTAATGGATTTACAGGTTAACTTATTTTGAAAACTCAGCATAAAGCTTTTCCTTTCTTAGTAAACTTAAAAGTGCGTGCAAATGCTTTGCATGTTCTTCTTTACTCTTAGAGTAAATAAGAATATCATGTATGAAAACAATTATGAATTTATCCAAATATGGCTTACATATTCGGTTCATCATGTCCATGAATGCAGCTGGGGCATTGGTTAAACCAAATGGCATGACAGTAAATTCCTAATGGCCATACCTTGTTCTAAACGCGGTCTTAGGAATATCCTCTTCATGTACTTTTTAATTGATGATATCCTGACCTTAAATCTATTTTAGAGAAAAATCGAGCTCCTTGCAATTGATCGAACAGATCATCGATTCTTGGTAATGGATACCGATTCTTAATCGTGACCTTGTTCAGTTCACGGTAATCAATGTACATTCGCATTGATCCATCTTTCTTTTTAACGAATAAAATTGGCGCTCCCCATGGCGATGAGCTTGGCTGTATGAATCCTTTTTCCAACAATTCGTCTAACTGTTTCTTCAGTTCCTGCATTTCTGCGGCTGCCAAACGGTAAGGTGCTTTGGCAATCGGTGTTGTTCCTGGTAGCAGGTGAATTCTGAATTCAACTTCTCTATCCAGCGGTAGTCCTGGTAATTCTTCTGGGAATATATCTGAAAATTGAGACACTACTGGAATGTCTTTTAGTTTTTTTCCTTTAATGTTAGTGATTATAGAAATCAAATACACTAATGACCCTTTTCTTATATAGCTTGCAGTTTTCATCACAGAGATGAATTGACTTTTGATCACATAAAATACTGGCTTTATTGGCTATTAACCAATCCATTCCTAAAACGACATCGAATCCTGCCAGGTTCATTGGGTAAAGATTTGCAATAAATTTTTTGTTTAAAAATTCTATTCTTGCTCCCTGCAAGATTTCAGAAATCCTAACAGTTTCTCCATTAGCTGTCTCTACTAGACATTATTGTGGAAGTTTAGTTAATGATTGATTAAGAAGTTTGCAAAACAAAGTATTAATAAAACTTTGGTTCGCACCAAAGTCAAATAATACTTTAGCAAAAATATCATTAACTAAAAACGTACCGGCTATCACATCCGGAATCATCTTGGCTTCATCTGCCGTCAGCACAAATGCTCTAGCATTTTTAGTGTTCTTGTTGTTCGTAGCTGGAGCCAATTTTGGACAGTTTGGCTTGATGTGACCTTTTTCTCCACAATTAAAGCACAGTCCATTACAAGATTTCCTCCTGCAGTCTTCTTCCTTGTGTCCTGGTAACTTACAAAAATTGCAGTGAGTGGAGCATTTTCCTGAATGCTTCTTCTTGCAAGTCTTACAGTAAGGTACAGATGTAGAACCTATGTTCCTACGGTTAGAATTTCCATAACGAAATTCCTGGGTAAGCCTTTGAGCTAGGTTTCTCCTCTGGTCTTCTTCTCGTGTACGCACTAATTCATCAGTCAAGGTGTTTGTTAATTCTACAGCTTCTTCTGTGGTTTGAGGTCTAGCTACCTTGACTACATGCCTAATATCTCCAATTAATCCCCAGATGTAACGGGAGATCAATACCGGCTCTGGTGATGCGAGGGTAGGTACTATTCTAGCATATTTAAAGAATAACTTTGTGTACCCCTTATTATCCACTCCATTCATCCTAAGGTTTAGGAATTTGTTTGCTATTTGTTTTTTTTTTTCATTAGGAGGGCAGAATTTCCTTTTTACCATATTCTTAAATTCATCTCATTCCATATTATAAACCCTATCACTTCCTCTAGACTGGAGGATAGTGTTCCACCATTCTAAGGCTGAATTCTTAAATAGAATGGAAGCAAACATTATCTTGTCCTCTTCCGCACATTTGCTTATTTTTAAGACTGCCTCAGTCTTTTCTATCCAGCGTAGAGTTGCAATGGGTTCTTCATTGCCCGAGAATTCTATTGGTTTAGAGGACCAGAATTCTTTGTAAGAACAACCGTAAGACACGGTTCTCCTTCTTTTGGGAATGGGGACTTGAAGTACGGGTCCATTGTTCACGCTGTTTGCAGGTTCAGAGGGTCGCTTGCTATCATGTCTACTTTTATTATTAGCATCCTTAACCGTTTGAAGAATATATGGCATTGCATCTATTATTCCTTGTGCCACTATGTGTTGGATGGCACTGTTATCCACTTGGTTTCCATTATTGTTGTTTGGATTTTCGTTACCCGGGTTATTGTTACTCTGGTTATCGTTATTCAGATTTTCCTGATTCACTTCGTCGGCCATCTGAATTTTAAACAGTTACCACGTATTAATATCATAAAATAATATTTAATATAGCCAATCACATGACATGCATTTTAGTCAAAAGCGTCGATCATTGCGACTTTACTCTATTTTTATATAATATGCATCCACTACAAACCAATACTGGAAATAAAAATTACAATACCAACTGAAATTAAAGTTACACTACTAGTAGTAGGCATCCGTAGTTTTTTTTTCACATATATATTATTATATTATATTATGTTTATTATTATTATTATTATTATTATTACTACTACCCTCTCCACCATCACATTCAAGGATATGGATTCATCCAGAAATCCATATTGCACTCGTCGTACTTCCAGACGAGTCGCTCTCCCACCTGTCTCATCCTTTCACTGTTCTCTAAAATTTCCTCACCAAATGTCCTGAGTTCTTGTACATTTTTTGCACTCATTGGGGGTGCAGGTTCTAGGACTGGGTTTGGAATTTAGGGTGCGGGTTCCTGATATGGGGGTGTAGGTGCCTGAAATTGGTAAGGATTCTCTAAAATCTCCCTAATGTGTACATCGTTATCGTAATAGGGATCTAGAGGGTCCAAACCTGGGTAGGCTCCTAGATTCGGCATGGGCATGTCTTCGTGTATCGGGTAACGTTGCACATAGTCCCTATTGTCATCCCACCATGGGTCGTAATTTGGGTCTAAGGGATTTGGTGCTGGTACCCTAGGTATCTCCTCTAGGTTGAAATCATGCATTTCTACTTGATTTTCAGGGTTCTCTATTTCCATTGGTTGGTCGGGAAATGGTGGTTGTGGTTGGAGTGCTATCATTTGCTCCAGGTTAGAGTTAGCTGCAGTGGTTGCTAATATATGAAAATTAGCTAAACTCCTATTAATCATGTCCTGGGCATGGGCATCGGTTTCTCTTTTGGCTGCTGCTAGTGCTCTCTGGTCTTGTAACTTTTTCATACGTTTCCTACGCTCATGTGCTCCCCTACTGAACCATCCTCTCTTTTTCTAAGGGAATGGCTCTTCAGACTGAGCCTTAAACACGAATATTCCTTCTTCATTATCAGCAGAGTACCCCGAGAGGGCAGGCTGAGAAGAGGCGCCTTCGCTTCTAGGCGAAACAGACGTTTGACGGTACGCGTCAGATGGTCCTTGGTCGCTCATACTGTAAACTAACAAATAGTCAAATAACACACAACAATAAAATACAATTATGCACGTATTTCCGTAATTTATTTCCTAATAGATTGAATTTTGGTGTCAGCAGAACACTTCTGTGGCTTAACCAGTGGCTTAGCTCTGATACCACCTTCTGTCGCAATCCCCGATCCCTATTTCCCGGGAACGGGCGGCCGCGAGCCAGTTTTGGTGGTATCGTGTGTTTAGTCAATTTTGGCAGCGGAATTTACATCAGGAACGTAGTTAGGAAATATTTTATCAAAGTAAAATACCACGCTTTTAATATATTAAACATATGTGAAAAATCCCAAGTTCAAGTACACACATTTTCATAGTGATAAACCCTATTTTATTTAATAAAAACATCTATTTTATTTAGGTAACTTTATTGCCACTTCTCCAAGCCTTCAGTGCTGTTCAGCTGGCTTCTATTTGGCTTTCACATTTGGTTACCTGAAACGCATATAAAAATATTTTGTCAGTGGGAAATACTGGTGAGTGAATCCCATTTTAATAAAAACCATTGTACAGTATTGAGGGCGGTCTCGCAATTACATTTGTTTCCAATTCATACTAATTACCACCCACGCTACTGTCAGCCCGACTTGTGGAAATGTTACTCCTCGCAAGGCAGTAACAAATTTTGTATACAAAACCCCAACATACCGACGATAATTGTATCCTTACAAATACTCAATCATTGTTTAATATATAATTAATCGTGTGAGGTTTTGTAAAAACAATTTACAAAAAAGAGATTACTCACATTGTTGTCTTAGATTATCCTTTAGGGTTTCCTGGTGACAATCTATAATTTACACAAATGCACACATGTTAGTATAATAATCCATTTTAACATTAGTAATACCCTCCCCGAGACGGCATTCCAACGACTACGTTGGGCAGAACCACGACAGCCGTTACGGAACCCTAGATCAATCGGGCAGAGTATCTAATACGTATCTAGGGGTTATGATACTTACAACGGAGCAGAACTTCATTAATTAGGGGGTATTATACCCGAAAATTATATTAAATCTTCAGAATTTCGAGAGAGAAAGAGTTCGTGAGCGAGTTTCGACTGAAGGCCCGATCTCCAGCTTTATAGGAGCTGATTTTGGGTCTTACGCGGCCCGCGTAAGATATAACAAGGGGCTACGCGGCCCGCGTAGTAGGGGGGTTAGGCCGTAGGTGATCCAGGTCATGGTATAGGTTCAACACGTTGATGACACGTGTCGGCTCAAGGGTTCACCGCGTTCATGATCTGTCGCTCCCCGCGTAGACCCTTATGTGGTCTTACGCGGCCCGCGAGCGATATAAAATTTTTGTTTTTATTTTATATTTAATGTTATATCGTATTTTGGGCTCGGTTTTCCCATACGAGGTGTATTTTAGGACATATTGGGATATTTTAAAATATATTAGGGCGTCGGAAAATTTCAGGAGGGTTGTTATAGTCCGTTCTTCAGAGCTTACCAAATTATTTCTTCTCGCTTTTTAAAGCGCCGGTGAAAGTGGTTAATGATTTGGAAGTTTTAATCAAAAAATTCCTTTGGGGAGGATCGACGGATGTTAAAAAGACGCATTGGGTGGCTTGGGAGAAAGTGGCTTTGGCAAAGAAGTATGGGGGTTTGGGTATTAGCAAGCTCAGTCATATTAGCATTGCTCTCTTGAGCAAGTGGGGGTGGAGATATACGTGTGAAAAGAATAATTTATGGGTCAAGGTGATTGACGCTATTCATTCGGGCAGCTCGGGTTGGTCGTTCTTACCGATTGCAAAATCCCAAGGAGGTGTCTGGCAGAACATTGTCTTTGCTATCAACAAGGCCATGCCAGGTAACATCCGTCTTCGTAGTTTTTTTCGGGGCTCGGTGGGGAGAGGTAACGATGTATTGTTTTGGTTGGACCCGTGGATGCGAGATGTCCCTCTCAAAGAGGAGTTTCCTAACTTGTTTAAGCTAGAGATGGTTAAAACATGTTCAGTTCGTGATCGTCTGATGGGGGCCTGGCTGTGGAAGCATGATCCGGATCGAGATGACGAGATCAGGGAGTTGACCGATTTATTAACATGTCTTAGTTCGGTTTCGTTGAGCAATGCGATTGATTCCTGGAAATGGCTAGGAGACAGTTTTGTCATCTTCTCCGTCAGTTCAGCTAGGGGTATTCTTGAGAAGAACTCGGTGAGTGGAAGTGGTTATATCATGGACTGGTGTAGGTGGATTCCGGGCAAGTGTAATGTCTTTGCCTGGAGAGCGGAAATGGGCAGAATTCCCACTGCGGACACGCTTCGGAGAAGGGGGGTTAACGTCGGAAATGGCCTTTGTCCTTTGTGCAGGTCCGAGGAGGAAACTGTTGACCATTTATTCATTTCTTGCATAGTGGCTTCAGTGATTTGGCAGAAAATCAGCCGATGGCGTCGCACCGTTCCTGTTTTCGCTTTTTCTTTTAAAGATCTGCTGGATCTTCATATATCAGGGAATTTTAGAGCTGGGGAGAAGGCGGCGTTTCAGGGCATTGTTCGGGTCGCTTGTTGGTGTCTCTGGTTGGCGCGGAATAAGGCTCTGTTCTCGGCAATGGAGGTGAAGGTCGACTCCATTTTTAGTGATGTTAAGTCGTTGTATAAGCATAGAACTAAGAACAATCCTATTTCGTGGTCGGATTGGTGTAAATTTGTAATTATGTAGTTGTTTTTTGGTTCCCGGCTCGGTCTTCGAGCTTGGGTGTGTTTTAATGAAGTTTTCCTTAAAAAAAAAAAGAAAGCAGGTACGTATCATGAGTGTTTGCACAAGTATAGTAAAAGGGCATGACACGTGGAAGGATACTATCGGTTAGTTTGATCGGTTTGAGTTTGGCCTCATTTGTCATCTGTGCCATCTCCTTCATGTCTCCAAACAAAAACCTGTACGGATTTCCCTTCAAACCTTGCTCTCTAAGGCTCTTCTCCATGGCCTTCGGAAGTAACCAAACCCACTTCAAGAAGCTCCACCCGTATACCGCCACCGCCACCGTCACCGTCACCGCCACCGCTACCGCTGCACTCATCACTTCCATATCCAATCTAAATCTTGATAACTTTCGGTGTCAATATGATCGAGTGGACGATAATGAGGTACATTACATGTGCTAATTATTGATGGATAAGTTTCACTGTAGTCTATGGAGTTAATAACTTAATATGGTTATAGTCCTTGTGATTTTTTTCTTTTTTTTAATAGGTTACTTGCACTAAACAAGTATTGATGATAACTAGGATGTATCATGCCGCAAGTGAAGTATGTCTTAATGAAAATTAAAATAAATCAGTTTCTACATACTTATATTGTTTTCTTATTGGTTAAGTCAGATGAGCGAGACAGAATAAAGGTTAACGGGTTGACCTAGTTTAACATAAACGAAAAAAAGACATGTTTATCTACAATTCTTGCGAAAAAGAGAGGATAGTACATTGCCAATTGCATTATAGAAAGACACTTATTATGATGAAGAAAACAAATAATAAGAAACAAAGGGAGTACGAATCAAAATGAACACCAGGGGCGGACCCAAGTAATGGGGTGGGTGGGCGGCCGCACCCCTTGAAAAAAAATATTTTAGTGGTATTTTTCGTGAAAAATCCAGACCGCACCCCTTAGAAAAATTCCGACCGCACCCCTTAGAAAAAAATGTTAGGAATTTATGTAAAAAAATTGAGGGATTGAAACCCGATCAAATTATGTAAACAAGTTAGCCTACTAATCCATTTAATAAAACTTAAATTCAATCCATCAAGCCCAATAACTTAATACTCATTCAAGCCCAACCCAACTACTAGTTTTGTTAAACAAATCAATCCACGTAATTAAAAAAAAAACCCAAATCGCTGCCACTTGCCAGCGACTGCCGCCCTCTCTCTGCCTCACTTGGCAAACATGTTTGTTGATTATATGATTGTTGGTTGGCAAATAATAATTACTAGGGCTTGAAATTCAAAATTTTAAATTAAAAATTACAGAACATGGGCTATGGTTGAACACTTGAAGCTCCTTGTTTATTTTGTATGTGATAGGATTAGGAATGAACAATGAGTAGGAAAGTTATGCCGCGATTTCTCAAGAGAAAAGGGGTTGAACCACTTTTTTTTCGCCGGATTATTATAATTAAAGACCAAGGTATATTATAGATAAGTTTTTTTGTTCTTTTATTGAATGATTAAGAGAAATAAAAGTAGGGATGATTTGAACTTTGATGTTTTTTTGTTTGTTAATGTGATAGGAAGTTAGGAACTAGAGTTTGATTGTTTGAGAATTGAAATGGACCCGACCCGATCTGATTCGACCCGCCATTAAACTTTGTTTGTTTGTTTTTACTTGTTTTACATGACCCGACCCGATCCGACCCGCTATGAACCGATTTTTTTATATAGCTAGGGGTCTAAAATCTTTAAAAATTTTCCGCACCCTCAGGAAAAAAATCCTGGGTCCGCCACTGATGAACACAGGCATCAATTTATGAATGAACTATGTCTACCAAAATCTAGCATCTCAGCATTTAATTTTATTATCATGAAGAAAACAAATAATAAGAAACAAAGGGAGTACAAATCAAACTGAACACAGGCATCAATTTATGAATGAACTATGAACACAAAAACGTCGTGCCCCTTATGCATGAGAGCCTATGTGAAGGGGTTCGCATTAGTGAGCTCACGCTTGTAGGGCAATTCATGCATTTAATTTTATCTTTTCCTTATAATATTTTGTTTTGACGTTTAATTTGATTATTTTTTAATAAGCCCGTTGTCATGCAAACCTAAAGCTCCGTGACACCAAGCTCACAAAAGGTGCGATGGCACTCCCAAAACCCAGGGACCGCCCTAGTAGCGATGCATAGGATGAATATATACCATGTTGTCAGATAAAACACAGTATTGTCAAATATTCGATGATCAAAGTCTTATCATCGAATATTCGACGATCAAATTCTTATAATTAAAAAAAAAGTGTCACACATAACAAAGTGGAGATTATTAAAACACCATATTCAAACTCTAATAATTTTCAAATTATTCTAATCTAAAGGCTCACGTCACTTTTTACACTTTGTAACTAAACGCCACCCTATATATCATCCAAAGACACTTTTTAGACAAAATACACAAATTACAACGATGAATAGTAACCCCTTAAATGGGTTGTCAGGTGTCTTTAAAGTTTTTCAGACTATTTTAATTATTTTTGAACTTATCTTTTGTAACTTTTCATATATAAGGTATTATAGAGTTTGAATATATTGTTCGGTTTAACATTCATAGGTTTGCATATGATTCAAAAATGAATTGTTTGGTTCGGAATTCAGTTTCTTCGACTTTTCAGGTTTTTGAGTTATATTTTGTTACCTCCGTATATTACTTTTGTTATTATTATTTTATTCTAAATTCTCATGGTTATATTGGAAAAACAAGGAAAAATCAAAACTAGTTTTTGTTGTGTTTTTCGGTTCATGTATATATGAATCTACAGTCGCTTTGTTGCAACGTGCAGGGGAAATGTACAATAAGAAGCAATGTAGGTTATAAACAAAAAAAATTTGCCACTTAGCTGTTGTTACTTGTCATCATCAACTTTTTTAAATTTGGTTATTTTATTATTATAACTATTTTAAATATATTTTGTTTTTTTCTCCTATAACTTAGACGTACTTATTTTTATCTACATTTTGATATAAATTTTGTTTACAACCAAGTCAAATATGATGTATCTTTTATTTTTATTTAAATATACTTTATTTAAATCCCGAGCCCACCTGCGTTTTCGTCCCTCCGTGTGTTACGCCAGAGAGTTCTGCTCTTATAGTGGCACAACGATTGTCAAGTGACAGCCATCGGTATGGTTTCCAGGGGGAACGTGCAAGCTAAACTCTGAAGCCAGCGTGTGCTCGGTTAAGACAACATAGTCTGACCGGTTTGGGGCAACGGGGCTCTCAAAGTTGGGGAGTGCGGTGGCCAAACACAAGAAAACGTCGTTCCAAAAAAAAACCCTTAAAATGTTATTAAGTAAATTAATCATTGGGGTTGGTGACGAATTTTAGGGCAACGTTTTTAGGAGCACCTAAGTTAAGGAGGTCATTGGTACAAGTCAGATGTGATCGTAGACTAATATGATTTCAGTGTGCATTTAACGGGTTTATATTACAAATTATATAAGATTATGGTATTTATTCATTCATCTTGTGAATTGGTAGGGTTAGATGGTGTTTGTGAAGAGTATGGATGAAAACCTGAAGAAACGAGACAAACTGAGTGATGTGTGAAAATGCGTATATTAATTTCGAACAAGTTTTAAAAATGGAATCGCTAACTAAACCACACACAATCGGCAAATGCAACGGTCGCAGTGTAGTGTAGATGGCAAGACCGGATATCAATCCGTGGACACTATATGCAAACTTTAGATAATGAACCGTTGTCGAATACAAAGTCAATTTTTAAGTTTGTTTTGATGTTTAACTAAAAACCTAATTGATTAAGAAAATGTGGCAAACAAGACAAGCAACGCAATATGCAAACGAACTCGGAAGCAAAGTGGAGGTCAAATATGATGAGAAAAGACTACCTAGGTGTCGAATCCCTAGAATCATGCAACGCTATCTTGACTATGGCAATGGTTAAATATCCTACTCCCTCGATTAACCCCCCGCTAGAGATGTATCAAACGAAAGATAAAGACGAAATGCGAAGTGCTAGAACGAACCGGCTCGACCTATCGATACCAAATCCTACGAGAATCAAGCAATGAAGGTAACTCTACCCCCAAAACTCTCAAAACGCAAAGCAAACCAAACCTTGAAGATTGAAATCCTAGGAAACCTTAACCACGATGTAATAAACGAGCCCGAGCTATCGGTCACCCAATCTACCCACCAATGATTAGCTAATAACCTAGCTCACCTTAATCGTCTTTCGAGTCACAAGATGAGGATGCAAGTTTTAGTATATTGATTTTAATTATTAATCGAATTGGCCAATTTCTCAACTCAATATTCAAACCGAAAACCCTAAGATCAACGATTCAAATTAAACTCTAAGTCTAGGGGATATTTCTATGTGCCTAAATCGCTGAATTCATCAACCAATAATCAATCAAAACACACCAACATGCAATATCAAGATCAATCACAAGGCAAAGTTATATAAATCGCATAAAATAACCAAAACCAAGTCAAAACAACGTAACAATCACTAGTTCATCACAACCTAGGTAGTTTAGAAGTTTAGCTACTCATATTAAATAAAAACATCACAAAATCAGTTCTAAAAATTAAACAAAACATAGTTTCAACGCAAAAGATTAGAAAGATAAACGTAATATCGAACCCGCAATGCTCCAAGCTCGAACCGAATGCTTCTTTCTTATTTTTTTCTTTGTGCGATCCGACTTGAACTGATGTTGTCGAATATAATCTAGCCAAAAATCCCTCCACTGCTTGTCGAAAATAATAGAATTCACCTCCAAATTTGCGCAATCGTTTCTTTCTAATATCAGTTTCCAATTTCCAATCAACAACGGGTAGATCTATAGGACATACACGAACACATACTTCACAAGCAATGCATTTATCAAATTCAAAGTGGATTCGACCGCGGAAACGCTCGGATGTGATCAATTTTTCGTAGGGATATTGAATAGTTACAGGTAAACGATTCGCGTGTGATAAGGTAATCATGAAACCTTGACCAATATACCTTGCAGCTCGTACTGTTTGTTGGCCATAATTCATGAACTCAGTTACCATAGGAAACATATCGTGAATATCTATAAAAAATAAGATACTTGTTTCTTTCTCTTGTTTGAGACAAGTCGTGAATATAGACGTATTTTTTTACAGTGAAAGAAGTTGGGAAGAAGTTGTTAATAATAGATTACCTAGAGAAATAGGTAAAAGAAATTTCCATCCAAGATTTAATAATTGATCCATTCTCAGCCGCGGTAGAGTCCTTGTTGCGATAGGAATAATTGCTTCTTGCCGTATGCCTTCTGTCTGCCGCCAATTCCTTCTCTGCGTCTCCTCTCGAAAATAATAGGGGATACCCCCTCCTCTGCCTTCACGAAAACAATATATAATGCATGGAATAGGGTTTTTCTTTAATGTGTATATATTAAAAATCCACAACCCACAACAATCACAAATTGTCTTTTGCGGCCCACTCAATTCTCGTCCAAGATGTATGGCAGCCCATATATTTCTTATTTATTTCTTCTCATCACCTACCTACGATGAATTAAAACAAATAATAAATGTAACATTCAATTTCTCATTTAATGGCATTTTAGAATTTAGAATTAGCAAATATTAAACATGTTAACAACCCAGTCAATAATCAATGCATACATTAAGTATAATTTTTCTTTGAGACAGCATCATCACATTTATTATAAATTTCATCATTTTAACTCGGTTTACGCTAAAAATCAATAAACTTCAACCACGAACCAACTACGAGTGGATTTTAATCAAAAAACAACCGTAAAGCCACTCAAAAGTGTAGGAATAATGATATAAAATGTGTATATTTTAGACCCCATCACTGAGCAAAGTAGTGCGACAGGGAAGAAGATGAACTTAAAACGGTCATATATTGCGCTAGGAAATGAGTTACGGGATGAGTAATATATGAATCTTGATTGTTTCGACAAGCCATGTCCAAATTTGTGGCTTACGGATCCCAAATCTTACTTTACGAGCCATACACATTAAGAGGTTACAAGTTGTAAGCACCAGAAACTTCATTGGTATGCTCGTAGTGTTGTTATTGGGCTCTGGGACCATACTTATTTGCTTATGGGCCGTAAGCGACTAAAAGGTTACGGATGGTAAGCTTGCAAAATGGGCCCAGACGTGCAGAATCCCTAGAATCCCGTATTTAAAGCCCTATGATGATTGAAAACGGAAAATTCGACCAAAATACGACCATGGGACAGTCTCCAACATTCTTTGATTGATTTTGAAGGATCTTGGAGCATAAACGAAGACATATTGAAGCCTAGATCAAGATTTACCACCCGATTAACGTGTATTCACGTTAATTGACTCGGTTTGTCATTTATCTTTTGTTTTCTTCTGATTTCAGAGATGTTTGCTACTGAGTTTGTTATGTTTAGCTAAACTCTTGTAATCATCTAGGTTTAGATGAATCTTGATTCGGTTTGACTTGTTGGTTTTACTTTATTGTGTGATGTTAGTAAAGTTTTGTTATTCTGAACATATGATGTGTATGATTGTAAATTAGTATTGATTTTGTTATTGAGTTGTGTAGCCAAATCGATCTTTCAATGAAGTTATGCTAGTTAGATTCGATTTCTTCTATCTTTAGATTATATTAGCACTCGTTAATCAAGGGCTTGAAACCTAACCGGTAATAGATAACTTGGTAACTTAGTTGGTAAAATGTGTGAGCTACATACGGGAAAGCTTTGAATAAAAGGATCTGGAAACCAGTTAGGGTGTGTATTAAATTGAGTAACATAGATAGTAATTCGTTCGGTTCGTTAATCTACTGTTACTATAACAATAATAGAAGCCACAAGATTAGGTTTTGGTGTGTTTATAACACTGATTCTATAATTTTGTGGGATTAACGTAGCTGGCCCTAATCCTTTTTTAACACTTCACTCAGTTGCATAAAGTCATTCTGAGTTATCATTCCAATCAAGAGGATTCGACACCTAGGTGGTTGTTTTCTCCAACTGACTTCTTTAAGACTTTTGTAGTTGTTCCTAGTTATTCTTTAGTTTCACATTAGTTTCCTTACAAACCAACCCTCTTACATTTGTTAGATATTGACAGGCGATTAAGTATTAGGAGCTACTGTGTCTTTAGGATCGATAGTTGGTTCTTACCCTTGCTATACTGCGTATACGATAAGTACACTTGCCTGTTATGTGTGTAGTTTAGTTTAGGTGATTTCCATTTTTATAAATTTAAAACCTGTGTAATTGATACATTTTATACGTACCATTCACACCCATCAAAGTCCAACAAGAAGTAAAAACATAATTTCCGCTAAAAAAGTAAACTAATCAAGAATCCAAAATAAACGCTTTACTTATTTATTTATTTATAGATTTTCTTTTAAAAGTTATGACTAGTAGGGTAGGGTTCAGCTATAAAGTCCATTTTTCCTACAAAGTGTACCAAGCCATAAAGCACCACATTTTCAGCCATAAAACACACTCAAAACCTACAAATAACAGAGTGAAGATAACTAAAACACAATATCCAAACCCTAACAGTCCATAAAAACTTCATACACACCATCATAGAACTATGAATATAAAACACAACATGATAATCAACATAAAACACACTAATGTTAGTCATTCGATGGTCAAAGCTTTATCATCCGAAACACAACACAAACCCCAAAAATATTGTGTTTTAGTAATCTTCACTTTGTTATTTGTGGGTTTTGAGTGTGTTTTGTGGTTGACTTTGTCACACCCCGAAATATCAGAGCATTGGCGTGACTGGACTGGTATCTTCATTGCACAGCGGAAGCAAATAAGCTAAGTCTTTTAGAAAATGAACGCCACTAAGTACTCGAGTCTCCAATGGTTCTCCTATTTCAACCGTGCCATAATTTCTGAAATGCAACCTGAGAAAGAAACATGCGAAAAAGTCAACATAAAGTTGAGCGAGTTCATAGTATGCTTGTAAAAGATTTGAAATAAATCTTTTTGAATAACCGGTTTTTGAAGTATCGTTGAGAAAACGAATTTAAAATCATTTTCTTGTCAAGTTATATGGAAACTTTGTATGAAAACATGGTATGTATCTTGTATAAATCAAGTCTTTCTGTATGTATCTTGTATAAATCAAGTCTTTCTGTATGTATCTTGTATAAATCAAGTCTTTCTGTATGTATCTTGTATAAATCAATCTTTCTGTATGTATCTTGTATAAACCAAGTTTTTCTGTATGTATCAAGGTTTTCTTGTGTAAATCAAGTATTCATGTATAAATCATGTTGTTAATGGGTTGCAAGGCCATTAACTTGTGACACAACATAGGAAGCAACCAAACCATAGGCATTTTTCTAGTTGGCATATTCTGAGACACAAAAGCACTACTTGGTACTCGTTCTCACCAAGAGTGTGGCTGCCCGAAACCCGTTAGATCTAACCTTTTGTTCTGCGGTCTAGGTATATTGTTGATTAATGGTGCTTATGGTACCCTATTCGTCACACGATTTCTCGTATCATTTCTCGTAGTTTAGAAAACTAGAATTCGTATGTATGCACATTTCGATAAATACGCTTGTCTGAAAAACCAGTATAAAACATAAGCTTTTCTTAAACCATTTGTGTCAGTTAAAACTTGCTTGTAAAATGGTTTAGAAATATGTAATTCATGTTTATTGAAAACCTTGTAGGTTTCGCAAAATGTGCATGTCTTTCCACCCCGAAAACATTTAGAAAAATGTAAAACTGTAAAAAGGTGGGGTTATGAACTCACCTGAATATTCCTGTGCAAAGCTAGCTATATACGACTTTGTGATGTCGTTTCCAAGACTTGACTTGCTAGCATGCATTCTACGATATTCCTAACACGGAACATCTAATAAGTTTCTAAATAAACGCAGTAACTAAACTACGTGTCACCGAGCTCTACCGAATCGTTGACCGAACGATTCGACGGTAAGTTATTAACTTAATGACACGGTTAAGTTATGCTTGTTAAGTTTCGTTTACTAAGTCTAAAAGTACTTAGTTTTCAAGAAATTCGAATATCTAAATATTCATAAAAATATAAATATATCGATAGGATAGTGTTTGTCGTTCCGATAAGTCGTATGTGTATGTGACGAGTGTTTTATGAAAAGAACATATAATAAACTCGTATTATATATCGTATGCCGTTTGAGGCGTTTGAAATAAATATAAAGGCTTATATTTATTTTACAAAAGGATTCATCAAGTCGTT
Organism: Helianthus tuberosus; assembly: GCA_030545235.1. NCBI lineage: Eukaryota > Viridiplantae > Streptophyta > Magnoliopsida > Asterales > Asteraceae > Helianthus > Helianthus tuberosus. Next base: position 113,386,791 of record CM060445.1, read on the forward strand.
GCATAAATATATACTATATTTATTTTATAAAAGAATCCGAATTGTTTGATATTTAAAATAAATCTACCTTTATTTTCATAAAGAGAAGTCGTGTTGTTTGTCGTTTGGAAATAAATATACAATTATATTTATTTTTATAAAAGAATAATTGTTTCGTAAGTTGTAAAGTGTCGTTGTAAATAATTATTCATTCGTGTTTATTAAAGTTTCTTGGATACAAAAAGTTGCGTCTTTTAATAAAACGCGTTAGTTTTAAAGGATTTTCTCGAAAAACGGGCAGAGTTTCCTCTGTTTTTGGACGCCCCCGACAACTAAAGTTGTCGTTATTTTATCAAAAATTAACAATTGTCAACAAACAATATATATGAAATTTTCGTCAAGTGCCAAAACGTAGATAATAACTAATGTATATGCGTTAATTAATCGGGTCGAGCTCGCTTGTCACGTAATAATTTAAAATTATAAAGATAACATAACGAAGTAAATACGCCGTTAATTTTTACCAAGTCTTCGCGTCGGGATGTTGACCGAGTCGACTCGCTGAGTTGACCGAGTCAACTGAGTTGACTCGGTTTGACCGAGTCGTCCGCACCACTTCCGAATCTGTCCCGTAACCCGAGACCCGAACCGAAATCTGAACCAAGCACGGAACTTGCTGAACCATGTGAACCGAAACCAAGTCGAATCATGCTGAAACCCGCTGACTAGCTTGAACTGAACTGAACCGTGCCGCCCGAACGACATCGGAACCGTAAATAACCACCACCACCGTCACAGGTGTCGCCGTCGCTTCCGTCCTTGTCGACACTCTCTCTCTCTGTTCTCTCTCTCCTCTTCCCGTCTCTCACTCTTCTCAGTCTCTCCCTATCTCTCTTTGCTTCGTCATCGCACCACCACCAAACATGGTGGTCGGCCGGTTACACACAACGAAGAAGGGGGTGGGTGCTGGTTGAAGACGAGCAGGGGAGGGGGTATGCGCTAAAACTTCGCCGAAAATCTCCACGGCCGCCGGTTCCGCCTGAATTTCGCCGGAGAGTGAGAGAGAGAACGATGAGTGTGTGTGTGTGAGTTATGAATGTTCTGATCTTCATTTGAGTGTGTGTTATGTTTGTATATGTATAGATCGAGAGAGAAGAGAGGGGAATGACAGACTTTAAGGTCTGTGTTTATTTTGTGGGTGTTTAAGTTGTTGAGAATGAATTAAAAAAAATTAGGTGCAATACCCTTATATATAGAGATGTTGAGATTGTGTGTTCCCACTTTTGGGACAAAAAATATCTTGTAGAGATTTGTGAAGATATAGTAAATCTTGAATGGATCTAGTAAATCTTAATAAGATTTGATAAGATTTCTTAGGGAAAGATCTAATATATTATGTGCGGGTTTAGGCCTGTCGGTTTTGGGCTTTGGCCCAGGGCCCACAAGTCCATCTCATGTGTAAGTGGCCCATAATTCCTACGAGACCCGATATCGCAACCCAAACTCCATAAGCATAAAATATTCGTGTAACATCCATATTTGTCGGCGTTGTCAGTATTTCATACGGTTTCAGTTTATTGTCGTTTAATTTCCAACATTATCTCCGCAGATCGTCACACGCGCACTGTAGAACCGCATAAGCGTTCCTAACCTTACTGAGGCCCTAATTAAGTTAATTTGCGTCGTAAACACTATTTAATGTCGCGTAAATTGCCTGTTAATCACGTAATTAAGGGCGTAAATTACCGGTTGTCACATTATCCCCCTGTTAATGAAATTTCCTCCTCGAAATTTAGACTACGTTAACTCCTTAGAGTTACGTTATGCGTAAGTAAATACGAATAATGTCAAAGGAAACGAGATATACTGATACAGTCATCAATGTGACCAAGTTAACAGGGGTCCAATAAAAGAGGAATTTCAACCAATAGAATTCCAAGTGGACGTTTACAATATGCAAATGAATTCTGGAGATGATAACATCCACTAAATGGAATTTAGAACCAACAAGTTCAATGAAATAGTTTTGCACGCAACGCTCGATCATGATCAGCCCAAGCTGCAAGTTCTACCGACGCCACAAGGTGTCGTAGTGAATGAAACAATTCAATAATAGCGGTGATTGAACAAGTATCACCTGTGTTTTGCATCAAATGTTCAATCGTAATTAGCCCAAGCTACAAGTTTATACTGACACCACAAGGTGTCGAAATCAACAAACGACTTAATGGAGTCGTAGACCAAACAATTCTACTACGACTTAGAACAATGAAACGCTTGTTAAAACGAATTCGAATATGTGTAATGAACAAGTTCAAACAATTGAATTTGGTTTTGGCGCAAGCCGACAATAAATACATGTATCGACAAGAAAACTTTCGGCATGGTCACAACGAAAAACCATGTATGCAACTTGAAAAGAAGAGTAATTTCAAGAAAATGTGTTGACTTGATAACAAAGAAGCCAACAATTACAATAATGCAGGTCATTCGAATCACAAATCAATAATTAGATTTAGCGAAACAATATTCGAACTTTGGTTAAACGCTTATTTGAAACGAAACCACATGCGTAACAAACGAAGCATGCGTAACATATGAATATTCAAGAAATGAAGCAAATTAATATTCGCTATATTGGAAGAAATGATCGTGACACAATGACCATTATGAGGAGTAGAGATACGAAAATCTACTCAGTAAATGTGAAAGTCGAAATTTCAATAAAAGAAATTTAAGGACTTTACCTGGGGTTGCATGTGATATCCGGTTGTTAAGTGACATTACCATGGAATGTCGAACATAGCATATTCGTTTTTAGATGAGATAGCGAGAATGCGGGGGTATGCATCTTCTCCTTGGTGTAATTCGTGTCTTTTGTAGGACCGTGTGACAAACAGTCGCATCCTGATCGATAGTTCTCTTGCTGACAGGATTAGCATCGTCGTTGAATTACGCCATCGTGTCTTTTCAAAGGCCTCGCCTCGATAGTCGTATGTGTCGTACTTCAACCTCTGTTGATGTATAGCTTAAGTTTCACGTATACCTGTGCGCTAGCGTTTCGTTTCGCATAGAATGTGATGTACTCCGACATCCGTTGACATAAAATTTGAGTTCCATGTATTCTTGCGCACTAGCGTTTCGTTATGTGTAGGCTGCCTGCTCGGGAAGTTAAAATATCATAGACAATATCGATAATAGTGCGTGCCCGAGTTAATATTCGCGGTTCCTACGTGATGACCTTTAATGAACTTCATCATAAGTTTCCGAAGGTCTTAAATGCATGTTTCCTAAACTCTCAGAGTTTTGTGTACTGTATGTAATTGTTTTATGCACCGTGTATGAAACACCACAATAGCGTATGTTTGAAAACAAAATTTTGACTGTTTGTTTTTTGGCAACGGTTGGAGACCATATTCGAGTACTATGCGTTTTGTATGTATTCAGGTTTTAATAATCGATGTCCTAGATAAAGGTGAGGTTAGAGCCTAGGTATCTCTACAGAACCCCTATTCGCTGTAACCTATAGCTCTGATACAAATCTGTCACACCCCGAAATATCAGAGCATTGGCGTGACTGGACTGGTATCTTCATTGCACAGCGGAAGCAAATAAGCTAAGTCTTTTAGAAAATGAACGCCACTAAGTACTCGAGTCTCCAATGGTTCTCCTATTTCAACCGTGCCATAATTTCTGAAATGCAACCTGAGAAAGAAACATGCGAAAAAGTCAACATAAAGTTGAGCGAGTTCATAGTATGCTTGTAAAAGATTTGAAATAAATCTTTTTGAATAACCGGTTTTTGAAGTATCGTTGAGAAAACGAATTTAAAATCATTTTCTTGTCAAGTTATATGGAAACTTTGTATGAAAACATGGTATGTATCTTGTATAAATCAAGTCTTTCGGTATGTATCTTGTATAAATCAAGTCTTTCTGTATGTATCTTGTATAAATCAAGTCTTTCTGTATGTATCTTGTATAAATCAAGTCTTTCTGTATGTATCTTGTATAAACCAAGTTTTTCTGTATGTATCAAGGTTTTCTTGTGTAAATTAAGTATTCTTGTATAAATCATGTTGTTAATGGGTTGCAAGGCCATTAACTTGTGACACGACATAGGAAGCAACCAAACCATAGGCATTTTTCTAGTTGGCATATTCTGAGACACAAAAGCACTACTTGGTACTCGTTCTCACCAAGAGTGTGGCTGCCCGAAACCCGTTAGATCTAACCTTTTGTTCTGCGGTCTAGGTATATTGTTGATTAATGGCGCTTATGGTACCCTATTCGTGACACGATTTCTCGTATCATTTCTCGTAGTTTAGAAAACTAGAATTCGTATGTATGCACATTTCGATAAATACGCTTATCTGAAAAAACGGTATAAAACATAAGCTTTTCGTAAACCATTTGTGTCAGTTAAAACTTGCTTGTAAAATGGTTTAGAAATATGTAATTCATGTTTATTGAAAACCTTGTAGGTTTCGCAAAATGTGCATGTCTTTCCACCCCGAAAACATTTAGAAAAATGTAAAACTGTAAAAAGGTGGGGTTATGAACTCACCTGAATATTCCTGTGCAAAGCTAGCTATATACGACTTTGTGATGTCGTTTCCAAGACTTGACTTGCTAGCATGCATTCTACGATATTCCTAACACGAAACATCTAATAAGTTTCTAAATAAACGCAGTAACTAAACTACGTGTCACCGAGCTCTACCGAATCGTTGACCGAACGATTCGACGGTAAGTTATTAACTTAATGACACGGTTAAGTTATGCTTGTTAAGTTTCGTTTACTAAGTCTAAAAGTACTTAGTTTTCGAGAAATTCGAATATATAAATATTCATAAAAATATAAATATATCGATAGGATAGTGTTTGTCGTTCCGAGAAGTCGTATGTGTATGTGACGAGTGTTTTATGAAAAGAACATATAATAAACTCGTATTATATATCGTATGCCTTTTGAGGCGTTTGAAATATGTATAAAGGCTTATATTTATTTTACAAAAGGATTCATCAAGTCGTTGCATAAATATATACTATATTTATTTTATAAAAGAATCCGAATTGTTTGATATTTAAAACAAATCTACCTTTATTTTCATAAAGAGAAGTCGTGTTGTTTGTCGTTTGGAAATAAATATACAATTATATTTATTTTTATAAAAGAATCGTCGTTTCATAAGTTGTAAAGTGTCGTTGTAAATAATTATTCATTCGTGTTTATTAAAGTTTCTTGGATACAAAAAGTTGCGTCTTTTAATAAAACGCGTTAGTTTTAAAGGATTTTCTCGAGAAACGGGCAGAGTTTCCTCTGTTTTTGGACGCCCCCGACAACTAAAGTTGTCGTTATTTTATCAAAAATTAACAATTGTCAACAAACAATATATATGAAATTTTCGTCAAGTGCCAAAACGTAGATAATAACTAATGTATATGCGTTAATTAATCGGGTCGAGCTCGTTTGTCACGTAAGAATTTAAAATTATAAAGATAACATAACGAAGTAAATACGCCGTTAATTTTTACCAAGTCTTCGCGTCGGGATGTTGACCGAGTCGACTCGCTGAGTTGACCGAGTCAACTGAGTTGACTCGGTTTGACCGACTCGTCCGCACCACTTCCGAATCTGTCCCGTAACCCGAGACCCGAACCGAAATCTGAACCGAGCACGGAACTTGCTGAACCATATGAACCGAAACCAAGTCGAATCATGCTGAAACCCGCTGACTAGCTTGAACTGAACCGAACCGTGCCGCCCGAACGACATCGGAACCGTAAATAACCACTACCACCGTCACAGGTGTCGCCGCCGCTTCCCTCCTTGTCGACACTCTCTCTCTCTCTCTGTTCTCTCTCTCCTCTTCTCGTCTCTCACTCTTCTCAGTCTCTCCCTATCTCTCTTTGCTTCGTCATCGCACCACCACCAAACATGGTGGTGGTGGTCGGCCGGTTACACACAACGAAGAAGGGGTGGGGGCTGGTAGAAGACGAGCAGGGGAGGGGGTATGCGCTAAAACTTCGCCGGAAATCTCCACCGCCGCCAGTTTCGCCTGAATTTCGCCGGAGAGTGAGAGAGAGAACGATGAGTGTGTGTGTGTGTTATGAATGTTCTGATCTTCATTTGAGTGTGTGTTATGTTTGTATATGTATAGATCGAGAGAGAAGAGAGGGAAATGACAGACTTTACCTTCTGTGTTTATTTTGTGGGTGTTTAAGTTGTTAATGAATTAAAAAAAATTTGGTGCAATACCCTTATATATAGAGATGTTGAGATTGTGTGTTCTCACTTTTGGGACAAAAAATCTCTTGTAGAGATTTGTGAAGATATAGTAAATCTTGAATGGATCTAGTAAATCTTAATAAGATTTGATAAGATTTCTTTGGGAAAGATCTAATATATTATGTGCGGGTTTAGGCCTGTGGGTTTTGGGCTTGGGCCCAGGGCCCACAAGCCCATCTCATGTGTAAGTGGCCCATAATTCCTACTAGACCCGATATCGCAACCCAAACTCCATAAACATAAAATATTCGTGTAACATCCATATTTGTCGGCGTTGTCAGTATTTCGTACGGTTTCAGTTTATTGTCGTTTAATTTCCAACATTATCTCCGCAGATCGTCACACGCGCACTGTAGAACCGCATAAGCGTTGCTAAGCTTACTGAGGCCCTAATTAAGTTAATTTGCGTCGTAAACACTATTTAATGTCGCGTAAATTGCCTGTTAATCACGTAATTAAGGGCGTAAATTACCGGTTGTCACAGACTTTATAGTGTTTTATAACTTTTTACACTTTGTAGGAAAAATAGACTTTGTAGCCAACTCCCACCCCATGACTAGTATATATTTGTTAATTCTCCATCATTACTTAGGTGGTGTTTGTTTTTCTAAAAAAAGATTTGGGCAGGCTCTTCTGTCTGTGTCGCTCTTACCACGCGCAGATATTGTCATCTGCAGACTTTTGTTTTTCTAAAGACGCTTCATTAAAAAATGTCTATGCGAGCTCTTCTTGGTGGAGACTTGGTCGAGCCACTTTTATGATCTTCTAAGGTTTGCATAGGGTTAAACACGACCACCCACCATCACCGTCCACCACCACCACCACCGTCCACACCACCACCACCACCGTCCACGTCCACCACCCACCTCTTTTTCTACAAATGTATGCCGATGTGGTTCGTACACTACAGACATTTTACATCTTAAAAAACAAACTGCACCTTATTTGTTAGCTTAAGCTCATCTTTTTGTGTACATCAACATGATTGTTTCTTTGTTTTTAACTTAAACAATATTGTTTATTTACTTTGATTTGTTTTAGAATTAAGTTTTTTAGTCAAGAATTAGGGCATGGGTAATGTAATTTCCAATAGGATACTGAATAAACACTAAACTAATATGGCAATTAGCCTGTGGTTTGTGCCTCGACAAAATAAGGTTAATCTTCTTTCGTCTCGTCAAGAATAGCTAAGATGATCTTGCAAAATAATCAACACACCGTAAGCTCGTTACAAGGAGGAGAGTAAGGGGTTCTCCTTGTAACCACCCTCTGGCATGAGAATAAGTATCGGTTTTGAGGATAATAGTGTGTGTATTAAGTGAGAGAGCAAGAGAGTGATGCTTAAACCTGGAGGTGAATCTCCATATTTATAGCCAAGGTGGTTTATGAAGGTGATGGTCTGATGGGCCTTGGGCCTGAGGACGACAACAAGGAATATCCATTCTTTTCCCTCTGCCACGACCTTTAGTGATTCTAAGCGAGAGGGTAGCTGGCGCATACGAATGGATCCACGTTTCTTGACGAATGTCCTTGTTGGCTGGCCTGTAATTAGCAGGTAAGTGGAGATCATGGAGCAGTGGTTAGCACACACTGATTGGAGCCATGTATATGTCCTTGTGTACCTTCTTGTCTCCTTTACGATTGTCCATCGTGCAGCACGATTAGATACAGCCTGTTGAACGCACATTGGCCCACTGCTCTACCACTTGTACCTTTCGTACTTGTCCGATGTTTACCTGTGATTTGCCTCCGCACGACTCCGTGTATATCCCATGTAGTCGGCGCAAGGTCAAGGAGGCCAGGTCTTTTATCCAAGGAGCTAAGTGTCAAAATTGATCTTGTTTTGGTCCTAACCTCGCGCCTGACTTGGAACCACATCTGTTTAGTCGGCGTAAGATCGGGAAAGTTAACAATTTGGTTTAACTTGGGTATGGTCTCGCGCACGACCTAAGGGTGACTCGTATGGTCAGCGCTGGATTTAGGTGTAACAACTCTCATCAAAAGTCTTAAATATTATTTTAATTGTCCAATGGGAAACCCTAATTAAGACACCCGAGTGATTCTGCATAAACCTTAAAATTTTCAGAACAATCGGAATCAGGATCAGGGCCCCTAAAACTCAGGGGGGGTAAAACCCTAGTTAGTAATATCCTCACAGTTTGTTGTAGGAATTGAAATTCGTCGAAACGTGACTCACTAAGGCTATAACGGACACGAACCTACCCTACCCTAAAAGTAACCCGTCGCGCCACGCGACAGGCCCCTCGCGCCACGCGAGGGCGCCGTTTTTCATGTATAAATAGGGGAGTCTGGTACTTGCAATTGTGCGTTAGTTCCACGTTCAAACTCAATACGTACGTTGAGATATTGTCCAATTACTACAAAAACACACACAGACACGAAACGCTGCAGCTTAAACAGGGTAATAACTCGATCGCTGCTACGATTCAATGTCCGATCGATTAAAACTATCCAATGGATGTTTAAGTGCTGCCCACATTAGGGTTATGCTTTGTCATTCGTCGTGAATACGATGGATGTTTAAGTATCGCACTTTGTCATTTGTTGTGAGGGTTTAATCTCGTGAGTTATCGTAAATGCTGTATTAGTTACTAACCTAGTTTTGTGTGCATTGTTATTTAAACTAGGTTAACAAGGCTAATCAATAAGCTAGACTCTACCCGTGTTAAATCTGCAATGTGAGTCATTCTCTTTTTATCAAATTACTTTCAAAGTTATGTTTATTTTCAAGGTTATAATTACAGGGATTAAGTCTTTGTAGTCACCTAATTACAGCCGGTATGTGGGGTTTTGTATACGTTGCTTAATAACCTTCACCATTGGACAACGAGTTAGCCAAGGGGTGATATGACCATAGTCACAGACACCATTGGACAATGAGGTTACCAATGGATGGTCGAGTGATAAATATCGTGGGTAGTTGGTTGATATATGGAAACATTGTAATTGCTCTTAATACTGTAAATTATAACAAACGCGTCGTTTTAGTAAAAAGAATGATTCACCAGTATTTCCCGCTGACAAAACCTTTTTCAAACATGTTTCAGGTGATCTGTTATGATCCAGGAAAAGTGCCATGAAGCACTACAAGCTTAAAGAAGTGGCTCTATATAAAATAAAGAAACATGTTTTGTAAAATAAAGATTTCTCAGTGAAATCATATGATTGTAAACTACAGGGGTTTATCCCGAATTGTGAAATAAAATAATCGGGAAATTTCAGTTTTAAAAAGATCCTGTTAAAATCTTCCGCTGTTAACTCAATTAAATAAATACCACGGGATTTTCTGTTCTGCGGCTCCTGAACCGGGTCAAACCGGGTCGGGGGCCATGACAGGAAAAGGTGGTATCAGAGCCACTGAGTTAAGCTAATTAAGTATTTGAGAAATACTTAATTTTTCCTGATTACCATTTTGTGATTATGTGTTTTATTAACTGATTAATTGTTAATTACAGTATGGGTAAGCAAAAGCTTTCAAACATCTATCTTAAATTAGATAGGTCATCAAAAGAGAAGGGAAGTTCATCCCAAACAAATTCCTCAAAATACCCAACAGATATTGATGAAGGAATATTTGTTCGAAAGGCACAAGATGAGGAACCACTTTTTCCTAATAAAAGAAGTTTGATTATTAGGAAAATTCAGGAGAAAATAAAGAAATCACAACCAAAAGAAAAGAGAGTTAATCAGAAAACCCAAGAACTAGATAGTAACCCACCATGGGAAGACAAGTTAGATGAAAAATGGGCAGATCTCTATATGCTAGCCACTGTAGCAGTAAATGCAAATCTTTAAATACTCTGACTCAAGTTTTAGTACCCTTATCACCTACAAGCCAGAAACTTTACTCAGTAAATAAATAAGTTACAGTAAACCCTGATATGTTTTAGTTGTCAGTTATCCTTTGTATTAAATTAGTCACACGGTATGCAATAATATTTAAAGGTTATTTATGAAATTTTATTATTAAATTTAACTTAGCCTTTTGTGTGTATTTTGCATATATGCTAAACAGCATGAATGAGTTATCTGAAGCCCTTCAGAATCTCAACCTTTATCCGGTGAAAATAGAAGTTTCTAGAGACTTTACTGGTTACATAGCCGATGTAGAGGAACCCATGGAATTTAACGCTCCACCTCCGGAGAAACCCAAGCCTAAGAAAAGGGGAAGATTTGTAGGATGGAGGCGTGTGCACAGGAGGATACCCGCAACTAGGAAGATTCCCAAAATAGAAAATCCCATAGACAAAGGAAAGAGTATTGAAATCGGGGAAGGTTCTAGGCAGATAGAAATGGAGATTGGGGAAGGTTCTAGGCAAACAAAGATGGAAGTTGGGGAAAGCTCTAGGCAAATTGAGGAGTTGCCATTTCAGGAGGAATTGGATCGTGCATTAGAGAGCTGTGATATCGTCAGGCCTATTAATAATAACCTCTACCCTTATCCTGCTGAAAATCAACTTCCAATAAACTTGGAACCAGCAATCCCAGAACCTATAATCCACACTCAACCTCTAGGAATAGACGAGTGGTGGACTAATGACTGGCAGTTTCAAAATCTGCTCAACAATCCTTATACCTTTCTCCCTCAGTTCGACCCGGAACCGATACCAAACCCACCAATGAGCAACGAGAATTTAGCTGAACTCCGCCACTTTGGCGAAGAGTTGATGGATGCAGGAAATACGATTCGGGAAGTAGGAGAACAGATCTCCTGGAAGTACGACGAAAGGGAACGTTGTTACTAAAAGTACCAACTGACGAGGGATTGTGGGGTTATGAAACTGAGATTTTATAATAATAATAATAGTAAAATATAATCTTGTAAAATAACTACAAATAAAACTTTGTAAGATAATGGTGTGTAATGATGCATAATATATATATATATATATAAGGGAATCGAGAAATTAATAATTTTGGCTATATGTGTATTGTGAAATTTGTATGATTATTTTGTATGATTGGTATTTATTCGATGCTAATAAATTATATATATTATTTATCAGATGGAAAACGCTAATAATGAACCAGTTAATGAGGTTAACCAATTTGAGCAACATCCGGAGGATCAATTTATGACTAGGCAAGATATAGAAAATATCGTTGCTCAAGGGATAGCCAATGTTATTCCAGCAATCCTTGCTGCTGCCCAGAAACCTGTTGAACCTCAACAAATCATTCCTAGCAAACGTATTTCTGAAGATAACTTCAGTAATAGCGTAAACGGAGGCGGTAATCTTACTAATCATGATAATGATCCACGGCAGGCTCCGTTCCCTAAGAAAATGAAAGCTGCAACGCCTGGTTGCACTTACAAAGAATTTCTTGCTTGTAAACCAGTTGAGTTAGCAGGCAATGAATGAGCGACTGCGGCACTGCCTTGGTTAGAGAAAACCGAGGCAGTAATTACAATAAGTAAATGTGCCAAGGACGACAAGGTCATGTACGCTTCAAATCTTTTCAAAGAAGGGGCGCTTGAATGGTGGAAAACAGTACTTCAAGCCAAAGGAAGAAATATGGCCTATGCCATGAACTGGGAAGAATTTAAGAGTCGTGTAGAAAGAAAATTCTGTCCCGAATATGAAAAAGATCAAATGGTGAATAAGTTCCTAAATCATCGAATGATGGGTGTAGATTGTCGCGGGTATACTTCGACATTCTTCGAGTATGCGAGAGTAGTACCAACCCTGGCTTCGCCAGAATCAGTGCTTATTTCTCGCTATATTTGGGGATTGATTGGCGAAATCCGCAATATCGTTAAAGCTGCGAGACCTCGTACTATTGACGATGCGGTGGAATTAGCTAACACTCTAACTGACGAACTGGTACGCACAAGAGATGAAAATAGGAAAAAGGAATTGGCTCAGAAAATTACTCAAGGATTTCGTACGGGTAATAATAGCAGCTTCAAGAGAAGTGGAACAGGGCAATTTTCAACTCCGTCGTTCTGCAGGAATTGCAAAAAGAAACATTATGGAAGATGTAATGTAACCTGCAACTTCTGCAAAGTCGTAGGACATCGCGAAGAAGTCTGCAGAAAGAAAACAAGAGTCTGCTATAACTGTGGAGAAACAGGACATTTTAAGCCAGAATGCCCTAAGTTGGTAAAACCAGCAGACAATAAAGCTAAACCAGCCGACGGAGCTACCAAGAAGAATGCTCGTGCATTCCAATTAACTACTCAGGAGGCAGAACTGATTCCTGATGTGATAGCTGGTACGTTCCTAGTTCACAACGTGTATGCAAAAGTATTATTTGACTCTGGTGCAAACCAAAGTTTTATCAATACTTCATTCTGCCAAGCTCTTAACTTACCTTTAACCAACATTAGGCAGATTTTTACAGTCGAAACGGCAGATGGGAATTCAGTTAAAATAGATAAGGTTTTGCAAAATGTAGAAATAGAACTTTCAGGTCATAAATTCTCTGCAAACCTATTGCCTATGAAATTAGCTGAATTCGATGTTGTATTAGGAATGGATTGGTTAGTAGCCAACCATGCTCGAATTCTCTGTGATAAGAACTCTATAGAAATTCGTACACCCATCAGAGAAGTAATTATGGTTACAGGAAATAAGCCACGTAAACCCATGAAGTTCATATCAGTAATGAAAGTTGCTAGTTATGAACGAAAGCAAGGAATAGTATATATGATTTCAGTAATCATTAGTACTAAGGGTAAAGAACTTAAGGAGATTCCTGTAGTCTCAGAATACCTAGATGTATTCCCAGAAGAATTACCAGGATTACCACCAGATAGGGAAGTAGAATTTAGAATTCATCTAATTCCCGGAACTACACCGATAGCCAAGGCACCTTATCGGTTAGCACCTACTGAAATGCTAGAATTGAAAAAGCAATTAGATGAATTACTAAGTAAAGGATTCATACAACCTAGTTCATCCCCTTGGGGAGCACCAGTGTTGTTTGTAAAGAAGAAAGATGGGTCAATGAGAATGTGTATTGATTATAGAGAATTGAATAAAGTTACAATTAAGAATCGATACCCATTACCTAGGATTGATGATCTATTTGATCAACTTCAAGGAGCTAGATACTTTTCTAAGATAGACTTACGCTCTGGATATCATCAATTGAAGGTACAAGAAGAAGACATACCTAAAACTGCTTTCAGAACTAGGTATGGTCATTATGAGTTTACAGTTATGCCCTTTGGATTAACAAATGCACCTGCAGCATTCATGGACATGATGAATCGGATCTGTAAACCGTATTTGGATAAATTTGTGATTGTCTTCATAGACGATATACTCATTTATTCCAAAAGTCAGGAAGAACACTGTCAGCACTTGCATGCACTCTTAACTTTGTTAAGAAAAGAGAAACTTTACGCCAAATTCTCGAAGTGTGAATTTTGGCTGCAAGAAGTGCAATTCCTAGGACACATGGTGAATCATGAAGGTATTCATGTAGATCCTGCTAAGATAGAAGCAATCACCAAATGGAAGGTTCCACAATCAGCACTGGAAAATAGAAGTTTTATAGGTTTAGCCGGATATTATAGACGGTTTATTAAGGATTTTTCCAAGATAGCTGTACCATTAACTAAGCTAACCTGTAAAGCCGTTAAGTTTGAATGGGGACCTAAACAAGAAGAAGCCTTTAGGATCTTGAAACAGAAATTAACCAATGCTCCAATCTTAGCCTTACCAGAAGGAACTGAAGATTTTGAAGTATACTGTGATGCTTCAAATTTTGGATTTGGATGTGTGCTAATGCAACACAGAAAAGTAATTGATTATGCCTCAAGACAATTGAAAAAGCACGAGGAGAACTATACGACTCATGATTTAGAATTAGGAGCCATAATTTTTGCCCTTAAGATTTGGTGACATTATCTGTATGGAAGTAAGTTTACTGTCTATACAGATCATAAGAGTTTAAGATATATATTTGGGCAAAAAGAATTAAACATGAGACAAAGAAGATGGATGGAAATCCTAAGTGACTACGACTGTGATATTCATTATCACGAAGGAAAAGCAATGTAGTTGCAGATGCATTAAGTCGTAAGTATCATGAAAACCAAAGACGAGTTCGTGCTCTCAGATTAAATCTACAATTAGATTTAATGGAGCAACTGAAGAATGTTCAAGAAACAACAATAGAGGACGCTGCTGAAGGAATGAATGGACGAATAAAAGAATTAGAACAAGGAGCTGATGGAATTTGGAGATTCCATAAGAAAAGGATTTGGGTACATAAGCAAGGAGATTTAAGAGATAAAATTTTAGAAGAAGCTCATAAATCTAGGTATACCATACATCCAGGTAACAATAAAATGCACCAAGATTTAAGAAATAATTTCTGGTGGATAGGAATGAAAAAGGACATTGCTAGATATGTTTCTAAGTGTCTTACTTGTTCACAAGTTAAAGCAGAACACCAGAAACCCTCAGGTCTACTACAACAACTAGAAATGCCTGTATGGAAATGGGAACTTATAACAATGGATTTTGTTACTAAGTTACCTAAAACCAGAAAAGGTAATGATGCAATTTGGGTAATTGTGGATCGATTAACCAAATCAGCTCATTTTCTACCTATGAAATAAACCTTTAGCATGGAAAGATTGGCAAAGTTGTATGTAGATGAAGTTGTATCCTTACATGGAGTTCCACTCTCCATTGTATCAGATAGGGATAGTCGTTTCACTTCTCACTTCTGGACAAGTTTCCAAGAAGCAATGGGAACTCGCCTAAATTTAAGCACTGCATATCATCCTCAAACAGATAGACAAAGTGAAAGGACGATCCAAACTCTGGAAGACATGCTTAGGTCATGTGTAATAGATTTTGGTGGAAATTGGGACGATCACTTACCTTTGATCGAATTCTCCTATAACAATAGTTACCATTCAAGCATTGAAGCTGCCCCATTTGAAGCATTGTACGGAAGAAAGTGCAGAACTCCAGTTTGTTAGGCAGAAATAGGAGAAAGTCAATTGTCAGGTCCTGAGATAGTGCAAGAAACTACTGACAAAATCACACAGATCAAAGAAAGATTAAAGACTGCTCGAGATCGTCAATAGAGTTATGCAGACAATGGACGGAAGCCACTCAAGTTTCAAGTTAGAGATAAAGTACTATTGAAAGTTTCACCGTGGAAAGGAGTAGTTCGATTTGGTAAGAAAGGAAAGCTAAGTCCAAGATACGTAGGACCATTCCCAGTGATCCAACGTATAGGACCAGTTGCTTATCGATTACAACTACCAGAGGAGTTAGCTGGAGTACATGATGTATTTCATGTATCCAACCTCAAGAAATGTCTATCAGACGAATCTTTGGTAGTACCTCTCCAAGATATAAAGGTAAATGAGAAATTGAAATTTGTTGTAAAACCTCTTCAAATCGAGGATCGAAAGATCAAGTTTCTCAAGCACAAGCGACTAGTTCTAGTCAAAGTAAAGTGGGATTCAAAGAGAGGACCTGAATACACTTGGGAGCTAGAATCAGAGATGAAGCGAAAATATCCTCACTTATTCTAGTAAATCTCGAGGACGAGATTTTTATTAAGGTGGGGAGGATGTAACAACTCTCATCAAAAGTCTTAAATATTATTTTAATTGTCCAATAGGAAACCCTAATTAAGACACCCAAGTGATTCTGCATAAACCTTAAAATTTTCAGAACAATCAGAATCAGGATCAGGGCCCCTAAAACTCAGGGGGGGTAAAACCCTAGTTAGTAATATCCTCACAGTTTGCTGTAGGAATTGAAATTCGTCGAAACGTGACTCACTAAGGCTATAACGGACACGAACCTACCCTACCCTAAAAGTAACCCGTCGCGCCACGCGACAGGCCCCTCGCGCCATGCGAGGGCGCCGTTTTTCATGTATAAATATGGGAGTCTGGTACTTGCAATTGTGCGTTAGTTCGACGTTCAAACTCAATACGTACGTTGAGATATTGTCCAATTACTACAAAAACACAAAAAGACACGAAACACTGCCGCTAAAACAGGGTAATAACTCGATCGCTGCTACGATTCAATGTCCGATCGATTAAAACTATCCAATGGATGTTTAAGTGCTGCCCACATTAGGGTTATGCTTTGTCATTCGTCGTGAATACGATGGATGTTTAAGTATCGCACTTTGTCATTTGTTGTGAGGGTTTAATCTTGTGAGTTATCGTAAATGCTGTATTAGTTACTAACCTAGTTTTGTGTGCATTGTTATTTAAACTAGGTTAACAAGGCTAATCAATAAGCTAGACTCTACCCGTGTTAAATCTGCAATGTGAGTCATTCTCTTTTTATCAAATTACTTTCAAAATTATGTTTATTTTCAAGGTTATAATTACAGGGATTAAGTCTTTATAGTCACCAAATTACAGCCGGTATGTGGGGTTTTGTATACATTACTTGATAACCTTCACCATTGGACAACGAGTTAGCCAAGGGGTGATATGACCATAGTCACAGACACCATTGGACAATGAGGTTACCAATGGATGGACGAGTGACAAATATCGTGGGTAGTTGGTTGATATATGGAAACATTGTAATTGCTCTTAATACTGTATATTATAACAAACGCGTCGTTTTAGTAAAAAGAATGATTCACCAGTATTTCCCGCTGACAAAACCTTTTTCAAACATGTTTCATGTGATCTGTTGTGATCCAGGAAAAGTGCCATGAAGCACTACAAGCTTAAGGAAGTGGCTCAATATAAAATAAAGAAACATGTTTTGTAAAATAAAGATTTCTCAGTGAAATCATATGATTGTAAACTACAGGGGTTTATCCCGAATTGTGAAATAAAATAATCGGGAAATTTCAGATTTAAAAAGATCCTATTAAAATCTTCCGCTGTTAACTCAATTAAATAAATACCACGGGATTTTCTGTTCCGCGGCTCCTGAACCGGGTCAAACCGTGTCGGGGGCCGAGACAGGAAAAGGTGGTATCAGAGCCACTGAGTTAAGCTAATTAAGTATTTGAGAAATACTTAATTTTTCCTGATTACCATTTTGTGATTTTATGTCTTATTAACTGATTAATTGTTAATTACAGTATGGGTAAGCAAAAGCTTTCAAACATCTATCTTAAATTAGATAGGTCATCAAAAGAGAAGGGAAGTTCATCCCAAACAAATTCCTCAAAATACCCAACAGATATTGATGAAGGAATATTTGTTCGAAAGGCACAAGATGAGGAACCACTTTCTCCTAATAAAAGAAGTTTGATTATTAGGAAAAGTCAGGAGAAAATAAAGATATCACAACCAAAAGAAAAGAGAGTTAATCAGAAAACCCAAGACCTAGATAGTAACCCACCATGGGAAGACAAGTTAGATGAAAAATGGGCAGATCTCTATATGCTAGCCACTGTAGCAGTAAATGCAAATCTTTAAATACTCTGACTCAAGTTTTAGTACCCTTATCACCTACAAGCCAGAAACTTTACTCAGTAAATAAATAAGTTACAGTAAACCCTGATATGTTTTAGTTGTCAGTTATCCTTTGTATTCAATTAGTCACACGGTATGCAATAATATTTAAAGGTTATTTATGAAATTTTATTATAAAATTTAACTTAGCCTTTTGTGTGTATTTTGCATATATGCTAAACAGCATGAATGAGTTATCTGAAGCCCTTCAGAACCTCAACCTTTATCCGGTGAAAATAGAAGTTTCTAGAGACTTTACTGGTTACATAGCCGGTGTAGAGGAACCCATGGAATTTAACGCTCCACCTCCGGAGAAACCCAAGCCTAAGAAAAGGAGAAGATTTGTAGGATGGAGGCGTCTGCGCAGGAGGAAACCCGCAACTAGGAAGATTCCCAAAATAGAAAATCCCATAGACATAGGAAAGAGTATTGAAATCGGGGAAGGTTCTAGGCAGATAGAAATGGAGATTGGGGAAGGTTCTAGGCAAACAAAGATGGAAGTTGGGGAAAGCTCTAGGCAAATTGAGGAGTTGCCATTTCAGGAGGAATTGGATCGTGCATTAGAGAGCTGTGATATCGTCAGGCCTATTAATAATAACCTCTACCCTTATCCTGCTGAAAATCAACTTCCAATAAACTTCGAACCAGCAATCCCAGAACCTACAATCCACACTCAACCTCTTGGAATGGACGAGTGGTGGACTAATGACTGGCAGTTTCAAAATCTGCTCAACAATCCTTATACCTTTCTCCCTCAGTTCGACCCGGAACCGATACCAAACCCACCAATGAGCAATGAGAATTTAGCTGAACTCCGCCACTTTGGCGAAGAGTTGATGGATGCAGGAAATAGGATTCGGGAAGTAGGAGAACAGATCTCCTGGAAGTACGACGAAAGGGAACGTCGTTACTAAAAGTACCAACTGACGAGGGATTGTGGGGTTATGAAACTGTGATTGTATAATAATAATAAGAGTTAACTGCCATTTTCGTCCCTGTGGTTTGGTCACTTTGGCCATTTCAGTCCATTTTTCAAAAATGCGTCATTTTCCTCCCCGACGTTCTGGAAAGGTGCCATTTCAGTCCAAAAATCATAACCCAGTTAAGTCAGTTAGTAAATAAGGACTGATTGTGTAAATTTGTAACATAAAGGACTGATTGTGTAAATTTGTAACACCACCACTAGCCCTGCCACCACCACCACTCCGCTGCTACCACCACCGCCACCGCCACCACCGCCACCACCGCCACCCCGCCACCACAGCCACACCGCCACCACAGCCACCACCGCCACCACCGCCACTGCCACCACCATAGCCACCGCCTGGCTTGTAACCATGGATGATGATGACTGAAAGAATTGAAATGGTGAAGATGGAGGTTTCAAAACGGAAGATGGAGGTGAACGGAGATATAATTGAAAAAGTCGTTAAAGTGTATGAACATTGTCAAAGTTGAACCTACCACTGGAGGTCGATGATCGTTTGACATCAATTCTTTGAGGTAAGATACAAGTAAAGCAGACAAGAGTACAGCCACAAACAAAAACACTAGCCCGATAAGTGTAAGCATGAAGGGTGTTGCATAGTACAACCCTGTGAGAAGGAAGAAGATGGTGGAAACCAAGAGAGTCTTGTTCATCATGGACATTAAACACAACTGGTTGACAGTTGCCTTATTATTATGATATTTGACGATAAAAACAAACACATGTTTGAATTTTGATTGGTGGGCCGACTAGATCTTATCAGAACATTTATCATCTAGACCATTTCAAACAGTTGACATGGAAGATAACCAAAAAAAATAGTGTGGATTATATGATGTAACCATGGATGATGATGACTGAAAGAATTGAAATGGTGAAGATGGAGGTTTCAAAACGGAAGATGGAGGTGAACGGAGATGATGGTAAGATGACGGAGAAGTGAAGTTGCGGTGGTGGCGGTGGTGGCGGTGTGGCTGTGGTGGCGGTGTGGCTGTGGTGGCGGTGGTGGTGGCAGCGGAGTGGTGGTGGTGGCAGGGCTAGTGGTGGTAGTGTTACAAATTTACACAATCAGTCCTTTATGTTACAAATTTACACAATCGGTCCTTATTTACTAACTGACTTAACTGGGTTATGATTTTTGGACTGAAATGGCACCTTTCCAGAATGTCGGGGAGGAAAATGGCGCATTTTTTAAAAATGGACTGAAATGGCCAAAGTGACCAAACCACAGGGACGAAAATGGCAGTTAACTCTAATAATAATAATAATAATAATAATAATAATAATATTAATAATAATAATAATAATAATAATAATAGTAATAGTAAAATATAATCTTGTAAAATAACTACAAATAAAACTTTGTAAGATAATGGTGTGTAATGATGCATAATATATATATATATATATAAAAGGGAATCGAGAAATTAATAATTTTGGCTATATGTGTATTGTGAAATTTGTATGATTATTTTGTATGATTGGTATTTATTCGATGCTAATAAATTATATATATTATTTATCAGATGGAAAACGCTAATAATGAACCAGTTAATGAGGTTAACCAATTTGAGCAACATCCGGAGGATCAATTTATGACTAGGCAAGATATAGAAAATATCGTTGCTCAAGGGATAGCCAATGTTATTCCAGCAATCCTTGCTGCTGCCCAGAAACCTGTTGAACCTCAACAAATCATTCCTAGCAAACGTATTTCTGAAGATAACTTCAGTAATAGCGTAAACGGAGGCGGTAATCATACTAATCATGATAATGATCCACGGCAGGCTCCGCTCCCTAAGAAAATGAAAGCTGCAACGCCTGGTTGCACTTACAAAGAATTTCTTGCTTGTAAACTAGTTGAGTTTGCAGGCAATAAAGGAGCGACTGCGGCACTGCCTTGGTTAGAGAAAACCGAGGCAGTAATTACAATAAGTAAATGTGCCAAGGACGACAAGGTCATGTACGCTTCAAATCTTTTCAAAGAAGGGGCGCTTGAATGGTGGAAAACAGTACTTCAAGCCAAAGGAAGAAATATGGCCTATGCCATGAACTGGGAAGAATTTAAGAGTCTTGTAGAAAGAAAATTATGTCCCGAATATGAAAAAGATCAAATGGTGAATAAGTTCCTAAATCATCGAATGATGGGTGTAGATTGTCGCGGGTATACTTCGACATTCTTCGAGTATGCGAGAGTAGTACCAACCCTGGCTTCGCCAGAATCAGTGCTTATTTCTCGCTATATTTGGGGATTGATTGGCGAAATCCGCAATATCGTTAAAGCTGCGAGACCTCGTACTATTGACGATGCGGTGGAATTAGCTAACACTCTAACTGACGAACTGGTACGCACAAGAGATGAAAATAGGAAAAAGGAATTGGCTCAGAAAATTACTCAAGGATTTCGTACGGGTAATAATAGCAGCTTTAAGAGAAGAGGAACAGGGAAATTTTCAACTCCGTCGTTCTGCAGGAATTGCAAAAAGAAACATTATGGAAGATGTAATGTAACCTGCAACATCTGCAAAGTCGTAGGACATCGCGAAGAAGTCTGCAAAAAGAAAACAAGAGTCTGCTATAACTGTGGAGAAACAGGACATTTTAAGCCAGAATGCCCTAAGTTGGTAAAACCAGCAGACAATAAAGCTAAACCAGCCGACGGAGCTACCAAGAAGAATGCTCGTGCATTCCAATTAACTACTCAGGAGGCAGAACTGATTCCTGATGTGATAGCTGGTACGTTCCTAGTTCACAACGTGTATGCAAAAGTATTATTTGACTCTGGTGCAAACCAAAGTTTTATCAATACTTCATTCTGCCAAGCTCTTAACTTACCTTTAACCAACATTAGGCAGATTTTTACAGTCGAAACGGCAGATGGGAATTCAGTTAAAATAGATAAGGTTTTGCAAAATGTAGAAATAGAACTTTCAGGTCATAAATTCTCTGCAAACCTATTGCCTATGAAATTAGCTGAATTCGATGTTGTATTAGGAATGGATTGGTTAGTAGCCAACCATGCTCGAATTCTCTGTGATAAGAACTCTATAGAAATTCGTACACCCACCAGAGAAGTAATTATGGTTACAGGAAATAAGCCACGTAAACCCATGAAGTTCATATCAGTAATGAAAGTTGCTAGTTATGAACGAAAGCAAGGAATAGTATATATGATTTCAGTAATCATTAGTACTAAGGGTAAAGAACTTAAGGAGATTCCTGTAGTCTCAGAATACCTAGATGTATTCCCAGAAGAATTACCAGGATTACCACCAGATAGGGAAGTAGAATTTAGAATTCATCTAATTCCCGGAACTACACCGATAGCCAAGGCACCTTATCGGTTAGCACCTACTGAAATGCTAGAATTGAAAAAGCAATTAGATGAATTACTAAGTAAAGGATTCATACAACCTAGTTCATCCCCTTGGGGAGCACCAGTGTTGTTTGTAAAGAAGAAAGATGGGTCAATGAGAATGTGTATTGATTATAGATAATTGAATAAAGTTACAATTAAGAATCGATACCCATTACCTAGGATTGATGATCTATTCGATCAACTTCAAGGAGCTATATACTTTTCTAAGATAGACTTACGCTCTGGATATCATCAATTGAAGGTACAAGAAGAAGACATACCTAAAACTGCTTTCAGAACTAGGTATGGTCATTATGAGTTTACAGTTATGCCCTTTGGGTTAACAAATGCACCTGCAGCATTCATGGACATGATGAATCGGATCTGTAAACCGTATTTGGATAAATTTGTGATTGTCTTCATAGACGATAAACTCATTTATTCCAAAAGTCAGGAAGAACACTGTCAGCACTTGCATGCACTCTTAACTTTGCATCACAGGGGTGGAGCCGACTGTGGATCGATTTCGTGCCTTCTACCAGTTGGAGGTCAACTTGGGGTTCTTTTCGTTTGCCACACGCGGCTCAAAGAGATTTCTCATCAATCCCCCTAAAAGTTATCATGAATGAAAGGGTAAGTTATTTTTCATTCGCGAGGAGGTGATTCCGATAGCGATAGAGTTTTGCGATCCTGCGCCGATCCCAGGCCGGCCCAATGGGCATAAGACCCTAGGCACAAGCCTAGGGCCACCCAAATTGAAGGGCCACCAATTTTTTACTATGTATTCTTTATACTAGGCCTATTACTAATCAGACTAAGCCCAATAATCCAATTTTTTATATCAGTTAACCCTTACACGTGAATGCCAGATGTGTATGAAAGACTGATGTGCGGCGTGGCAAACTAAAATCTCACTAATGTGCGAATTAATCGATGACAGTCGTTCGAGTTTCCAATATGGAATGAGGCAATACGAAACAATCTCTTGGGGGTAGTGGGATCTGGAGACGACATTCTTTTTTTGGCTAAGGGGGGGTGGAGAATTACATATTATTGAGTAATGTTGACTTTAAAGGGGTAATGGATAAAGGGGTGTGGAATGAGGAGATTCAAGATTCCTTAACAGTGGCCAAGATAAGGTACAAAATTCATGAAAAGTCTAAAGTGGAGGATAACGGGTATTAGCTAAAATCAACCTTTTTAACTGGAGGGTTTACCTTAATCGCATACCGTAAAAAAATGAATCATGCGTTGAGGGGGATCGACTTAGTTTTGCGATTCAGTCTTGTGGGCTGTGGCTGGCTTCGAACTTGGGACACCTTGACGATTCAATATTGTGGCTGGCAACTCAGTTTTGTGATTCAATCTTGTGGCTAGCGATATAATCTTGTGGCTCTCACTCAGGCTAGATATCTTGTTGTTTATAGAATTAGAGTGTATTTGTAGATTTGAATTTATTATTTAGGACTTACACGTATTTCATTATTTTATTTGTTGATTTCAAGTTGTTGTTTAGGGAATTTGGGCTTATTTGCTAATTTAAGTTTGTTGCTTAGGACTTTAGGGCTTATTTCCTTATTTTAATTTGTTGTTTAGGGTTCGTTGTTAATCTATTAAATAGATTTATATCTTTGCAATGTTCAATCGAATCCGAACTTTTGAATCTGATTATGCGAAAGGGCAAAAAAAATGTAAACAAGAAGCTTTAATCGAATCACAAAAGGGCCTCAACTTCGAAGTTTGCTTAGGGTCTCCAAAAACGTAGAAACGGCCCTGGCCGATCCCAAAGGAGGATCTGAAGATACCTAGGGGCGTGCAGATTTGTTTTAGAATTAAGTTTTTTAGTCGAGAATTAGGGCATGGGTAATGTAATTTCCAATAGGATACTAACGTGTATTACTGATAGATCATCAACGAGATAATTGGAGAGGGAGATCTGACAACTTTGCTAGCTTCGCAGGTAGATAGGTTTCGTATACATTACCGACATATGCTTTGAAAGGTTGGGACTGACGAGATTTCAATTTTATATAAGATATAATATTGAATAGTTTCATGTAAATTAAGAATAATATATAAATACTCAAATTTAAAAATAAATCACAAAACAAAAATATTTAGAAATATACTCTCGTAAAGGGACAGTTGGGCTTTTAGCATATGCCTCGTGATAGCCGTGTGTTGGGCTTGGGTTTAGCATAAATCTCATAACATGACTAGCTAATTTAATCATACATTTAACAAATTATAAGGCTTTACGGTATGGGCATCGTCCTAGGGATGTCTTGGATCGGCGCCGCACCGCCTCCCATCTCGCCCCCCAGCTCCGGCGTCCTCCACGTCACCACCAGGCCGTTTAGGACGGTCCTCCCCCTCTCTCACACACCTATACATACAACTTATGTATATATATATATATAGGGGACCGCTAAAATAAGAACCACCTCCAGTTGTAAGAACCGTGAGAACTTTTTGATCCGGGGCGAGTTTGACCAAATTTTTTTTTTCATAAACGTAGATGCGTGTATTATAAACACATTTGTAAAAAAAAAATTCAAAAAAAAAATGTCCACAAACTTGGGGTGCTCAAAACTACACACCCGACATTTTTTTTTTTTTTTGAATTTTTTTTTTACAAATGTGTTTATAATACACGCATCTACGTTTATGAAAAAAAAAAAATTGGTCCACCTCGCCTAGTACAGTGTAGTTCTCACGGTTCTTACAACTGGAGGTGGTTCTCATTTTAGCGGTCCCCTATATATATAGGGGAAGGTTCATTTGAGAAGAAATTTAATGTGAGAAGAAAAAAAAAGGGCATAATGATAAAACATTAAATAGTTTATAACTGCTCTCATTAATTATATTATCTCTCACTAATAAAACAAAAAACATTTTATCCTACACGTTTTCAAAATTTATCCTACATATATCTTACACTTATCGAAATTTACCCTACGCATATCTAAATTTATCATACACATTTAAGAATTTATCCTACACACACTAAAATTTATCCTACACATGTCGAAAATTATCCTTCACCCTAAATATTTTATCTTGAAAGAGTATATTTAAAAGTGAGTTACAAGTTTAATTAGTTAGCTAATTAATTACAATTAGTAATTTACCTATATGCCCTTATTAATAACATTAAATACACATATTAAATGATGTAAAATAGAGCATTTCTATTGGTTTAAAACTTGTTCTTTCTATTCTTACAAAATTTTTCTTCTCATTTGAACCCTCCACTATATATATATATATATATATATATATATATATATAGGGTGGGGTTCTAGAGTGAACACTAGTGTATTAGAGCATTCTCATCCAATCCATCAAATTATACATACATTCCACTAAAAAACAACTCCTATATCAATATATTTTCACTAAAAATAAATATTTTTTCTCTCTCATTTTCAATTAAATAATATTATCATCACATTTTTCTCTTTCCTTCACTCACAACCACTTTCAATATATATTAAAAAAATTATACTGGGTGAACAGTGTCCCCCCAAATATACAGATGAACAGTAACATTTTCTCTCTCCTCCACTCACAACCACTTTTTTTTACCCTTTACAATATAAAAACTCACCCTCACAAGTTTTGATGGATTGGATGAGAATGCTCTTAGTGAACTGAGTGAACAAATCTTGGTCATTGATCTACACACGTGTATGGCCAGGATCTCATCATCAAATCGTAAAATACACTAGTGTATTTCAACATCAAATCCTGGCCATTGATCTACACACGTGTATGACCAGGATTAGTTCACTCAGTATATATATATATATATATATAGGATAAGGATTGAGAAGTAGTAGGCTAATTGAGAAACTTGAGAATCATTCTGGACCACACATTTTCCCTAAGCAAAAAAATGTACAAAATGCATTTTTTTTTTTTTTTGGAAAAATCGAAGCTTTTTCTTGAAGGTTTTGTTTTTTTTTTGTTTTTTTTTTTAGATTTATACACATGTGTATATTGTTAATCTTTTAACTATACATGTGTTTATTGTCAAATATACATATATGTATATACATGTTTAAAATTGAAAAATAAGTGTTATTTAGGGTTTCGCATTAGTATTTAGGGTTTAGCATTAGGGTTTAGGGTTTAGCATTAGTATTTAGGGTTTAGCTTTAGGGTTTAGCATTAAAGTTTAGCATTAGTATTTAGGGTTTAGCATTAGGGTTTAGCTTTTGGGTTTAGCATTAGGGTTTAATTTTAGCTTTTGTGTTTAGCTTTAGCTTTAGGGTTTGCATTAGGGTTTAGCTTTATGATTTAGAATTAGGGTTTAGCTTTAGGGTCTAGAATTAGGGTTTAGCATTAATATTTAGCTTTAGAGTTTAGGGTTTATAACACATTTTTTCAATTTTAGACATGTATATACATATATGTATAATTGACAATATATATATATGTATAGTTAAAAGATTAACAATATCATGTGTATAAATCCTAAAAACAAAATTTTAAAAAATAAAAAATAAAAAATTAACAAAAAAAATTGCATTTTTTTCATTTTTTTTTTTTGCATTTTTTGCTTAGGGAAAATGTGTGGTCCAGATTGCTTCTCAAGTTTATCAAATAGGGTGGACTTCTCTTAGGATCCATACCCTATATATATATATATATATATGGTAAGGTTCATTTGAGAACCACATTTATTGTGAGAAGCATGAGAACCAATGTGAACACACAAAAAAACCTTAAAAAAACCCTAAAAAACCTAACCCCCTCCCCAAAAAAAAAAAAAAAAAAGCGTAACCCCTCCCCCCCCCCCCCCCAAAGCTAAAATGCTAAAAACTAAACCCCAAAAAATCTTAAAAAATCTTAAAAACACACAAAATTTTTTTAATATTTTTTAGCTAAATGTCGCTACTTTTAGTAAAAAAAAATCAAATTAAAAAAAACGAAAATTAGCAATTTTTCGCTAAAAATATTAATAAGAAAAATTTATGTGTTTTTTAGCTAATTTTAGGTATTTTTTGTTATGTTCACATTGGTTCTCGCGGTTCTCGCAATAAAGGGTGGTTCCTAACGGATCATTCTCCTATATATATATTAGGTTCATCCCCACATTTCCTTAGTTTCATCCCCTTTGCTCCATCCTCACGCCCATCCTACGTGGCGGATCATCCTCCAAGGGAGGACCATCACCATACCGCATAGCCTAAGGGTTCATGAGATGCGGCGGGGGAACACACACTGCCAAGGTATGGTAGTTGCAAGTTGCACACTTGGGATGAGGCCAATTGTATTGCTTCTTAGCTTCGGGGGCAGCGGGGTTAGCAGGAGCAGGTTTAGCAGCAAGGTTTGTAGCAGGAGTAATAGCGTTACATCCAGAACCCTGTGATTTCCTTTTCTTGTTCTTGCTGCCGTCTGGCTGCTGGGTAACTTGATTTGCTGTTTTCGAGGGAGCAGGAGTAGCGAACTGCTTATCACGCACACGGTTGTTGTTCAAACTTGCTGCCAAACGATAGACTTCTTCAATAGTTTCCAGTTGAGCCGCTTCAATAGAATCACGCATAGCAGGAGGTAGGCCATTGATGTACTTGGTTATCATTCGCTTAGGAGTCGAAACCAAGTGAGGAACGATAAGACTTAGCTGCTTAAAACGGGTAGTATAAGCCAGGTTATCATCGCTAACCTGTTTCAGATGCCAAAACTCTTCCTCCAGCTTCAATTGTTCATGAGGAGGGCAGAACTCAAGCATCATTAGTTCTCGCACCTCAGCCCATGGAAGAGCATAGGCTTCTTCATTTGAACAGATGTTTCTCTTATAGTTGAACTTAGTAGGCTTTTGCTTCTCAGCCTTGGAGTCCGCAGAGGATGGAGGGGTGTTTGATCCTTGGAGTTCCGTGACGATCTTTGGCATGACTAGAGCAATCTGGTCGGCCATGAATGACATCATCTTTTTCTGAGACTTCTCCCTGTATTTCCTGAGAGTGTCGGATAGCTTTCGAGAAGACATCCTAAAGATCCAATAAGAGGATCGTACAAGTCTAAGTTCACGAAGCCTCACAATATTGATTCACACACAATAGACTAAAACTCAATAAGATTCACGAGATCAAGTTTCGCATATATTCCAATACCCAAAAAAAAAGCCCACGACCTTCGCATGGCACGTTGTACGAAGTTTGGCAACATGCCGGAAACGCTTATATATAGGAAGTACCAGCGGCGTATCCACCACGCTTCGGGCACATCGCTTCCACCTCGTACTCGGTGTCATATAGAACACACTCATCATCATCATCATCATCATCATCATCATAGATTCACATAGTTCACAATAGATTCAATTAGATTCACATAGATTTCAAATAGATTCCAATGGTTTCGATAGACTCCCATAGATTCACTAGATTCAATAGACTCCAATAGATTCAATAGACTCTAAATCGATTCACATAGTTTCACATAGTCTCGTGCTATCAATCCATAACCAACGAAATCCCGCATGGCACGTGTTACGAAAGTTCGGAAACATGACGGAAGCACTTATATATAGGAAGTACCAGCGGCGTATCCACCATGCTTCAATCATGCCACGTCCGTCTCGTCGTCGGTGTCATGCCTCGTTAACCACCGCTTTCGATTCTACCACTTCTTAAACATAGATTACCCAGATAGATTCAACCACATAGATTAACAAGGTAGATTCAATCACTCAAGCCGAGCCTACAAAACAACGAATTTCACTTAGCGCGTGGTACGAAGGTTTGGTAGCATGCCAGAAACGCTTATATATAGGAAGTACCAGCGGCGTATCCACCACGCTTCGGACATGCCACTTTCCCCCTCGTCTTTGGCGCTAGGCTACATTTTGTATTTTCGTCTCTCCATCCATTCATACATAGTTTACACATAGATTTCATTAGAGTACATAGTAGATTTCACATAAGTTCCTTATAGATTACACGAATAGATGTTTCATAGCTGTAGAGTCCCACATCAGACACTAAATTTTGCATGGCGCTTGGTACGAAAGTTGGTAACATTCCAGAAACACTTATATATAGGAAGTACCAGCAGCGTATCCACCATGTTTCGGACACGTCACTTTCCTTCCGTATTCCACGCCATGTTACATCTAGTGTCTTACCATCACATTATCACATAGATTACGCATAGAATAAAGCCTCATAAATTTAGTTTGGTCTGAGATTAGAATTTATGTTTTAGATTGCGGACAACGTGTGATTCGTGTAAAAAGCATACCAAGTGATCGAAGAATCGAGTTTAAAACCAGATGCATAAAAATTAAGATAACATAAAAGCAAGATAGGCTCATAAAAAATAGGATTGTCCCGGGTAGAGGAACGGTGACTAACCAAAGTGATTCGAACCCCTTTCGAATTGAGATAGCGTGTCTTGACTTACTTAGACAAATACGTCATCGATGTTAGGCCTACGATATTCATCCTTTTGGTCATTTCACGTACCCAATTGATTGGAAGTTACGAGACTTTGGCGAGACATGAAAATCAAGGAGTGGGACTAGTTATCAAGATCTGAGTTTCACCTCTAACTTGACAACATCATACCCTAGTAGTGTTGGTACTCATCCGCATATAAGACCTACTAGAATAATATGGAGATTTTCCATCAAGGTTTGGATGTCACTCCTGTCTTGAAGGCAAATCTCGTGCAACATACAAACACGGGTTAACAACGTTTCCAAAGCATCAAGTGTATATTGTATTAGCCTTAGGAAAGGCATGTAAGTTTAACATGGAAAAGTGCTGCTAGAGAGCAGATACAGTAGAATGCATAAGTCTTAACAAATAAGAGTCAAGGGTCCTAGAACTATAGACTAAGGCAAGTATTCCTACTTATCCTAATTCCCTATAGTTATGGCTCTGATACCAATCTGTCACACCCCAACCGATCGCGGAAACATCGGGGTGCGAGCGCTAAGCGTTCAGATTGCTCGTGAGATTCCATAACACTAATTGTTTCAATAGAAATTAGATTAATTTCATCATAACATTGTCTAAAAGCAAACACAACCAACACAAGTATCAAGTACAAACCAAA
The DNA here is from genome assembly GCA_030545235.1 of Helianthus tuberosus. NCBI lineage: Eukaryota > Viridiplantae > Streptophyta > Magnoliopsida > Asterales > Asteraceae > Helianthus > Helianthus tuberosus. Next base: position 113,416,911 of record CM060445.1, read on the forward strand.
ATGAATATTGTTCAAGTTGTTCAAAAGATTCTAAGTTAACTAGGTGACGTTTCTAAGCATCTCCTAGTTGGTTTCCTTGCATTCCCAAGCATCCTATCAGTCTGCAACATGTATTAAAATATCAATACAAAAGTATTGGCGAGTATACAAGTTTGATAATAGAATAATAGTTCAAAACAACTCATATCCAAAGTGTAAACAATAAAATAGTTTTAGCCGTGCTAGCGTCGCAGTCCACGCAGTGATAGCCCAAGTATCCCGATGCTTTAGTGTTTACCCAAGACTCAAGGTAAACTAGAATCCTCCTAACAATACCCCCCGAGAATAATGGGAGAGGTGCATCTCCTATAGCGCTACTATTGTTAAGGTGGAACTACACACTCTGGATTAAACGTCACATAGCACAAAGAGTCAAGAATCACAAGTTTCACATAGGATAGAGTATAAGTTTCAAAGATTCAAGTTTAAGTTTCATAGAATACATGTTACACCCCAAAAGTTTAAAGTAAAAAAAGGGATCGAGTATACTCACAGTGATTGCTTAACAGTATAAACTGCTATTGGATCAAAGGGAGCTCTTTTAGGATTAGCCTGATTAGATTACAATGAGGTAAGAGTCGGGCAGAGTAACGAGGTTGAATGAAGTGTCAAACCAGTCACTGAATCGAATGACTGTCCGATCGGATTGCCGGTCGTTCGGGTGACTTAGGTGTGTGTAGGGCAGATGGCTGCCCGATCGGATGGCCATCTGATCGGGTTGCCACTTGAGTAAAGTTCATAAATAAGGGGACTAAGGTGGCTGTCCGATCGGACGGTAATCCGATCGGATTGCCCCTTGATTCCGAGTGCAGATATCCTGGTCGTCTTAATCGGATGGCTGCTTGATCGGACGGCTGTCTGATCGGGTTGCCTCTCGATCAGACTTCCAAGTTTTAATGGTTTTACCAAGGGTTTGATAGTTCAGAACAAAAGGCAAGTGTCACCTGATAGGGTGGTTGTCCGATCGGACGGCTGTCCGATCGGGTTACCGCTCGATCGGGCGACCCTTGTTCTTGTTTATCATTTGCAAAAAATTTCTAAGTTTGAAAATTGATGGTGACGTCATGGTACAGACTGCGACAACAGTAACTTATCGTTTCACAGCCATTCTGATCGGCCGGGGATCACCCCAGTCCGACTCGTTTGTCTGTTAGTGACGAGTTCATGCCGGAATCCATCCCGTGATCGTCTTAATCAGCGATCAATCCGTTCCTAAACCAACTCTAGACCACCGATCAAGTCTACAGCCCGTTTAGTCCCGTTTATCACCGAAGTAAGTCGAACGTTTGAAGAAAAGATGGAGGATAACCCTAGTTTTATATGAAAAGTATAGATTTAGGTAGATTGAATGTAAAAACACTTGAAATACCTTAGATCTGAGCTAGATCTTGCTCAGAATGACATCACGTGATAGTTTGTACAAACCCTCATAATGACATCACCCTTAAGAACTTAGATCCGAGAGATTTCACGGCGAAAAGTGTGATTTCAAGTGAGAATCACGTGGAGAATGATGCGTAGAGCGAGAAAGTACAAAGATCTAGCTTGAAACGTACCAAAATCAGCAAGAAGATGAAGAAATGAGGAGGTAAGGGTCAGGTCGAGTAGAGTTGTCACATCACTGAAAAAGGGTGATATGACAGGTCTATTTATAGTGGGAAAGAGGAAAGGAGGGAAGAAGGTGGTGCAAGGTGGATAGGGTGCTGGTCGATCGAGTGCTCACTCGGTCGGGTGGTCGTTCGACCGGGTGGTCATCCGATCGGATGGTCATCCGATCGGACGGCCACTCTGGCCATTCCACCTTCTTCACGTTCTGGGTTTTGATTGTTTTATTCGCTAGGTTAGGCGTTGCGTTGCGTATAGTTTATGTAGAGTATCTAGATTACATTACAAACCAAAAGTTTCCAAGTTTCATAGGTTACGCCAGTGACAAGGCTCCAGTCTCTCGTTTAACCAAGAATCAAGTTTCACGAGTCTAAGGAGTCAAGCACCAAATAAGTTTCGAGAGTCAAGCATCATACTTTCTCGAGCATCAAGAGTCAAGAGTCCAAGTATCAGGTATCAAGAAACATAAAGAATCTAGTTTCCATAGTATCAAGAATCAAGTGTCTAGATTAAGTATCAAGTCTCATAGTTTAAGTGTCATGAATCAAGTATCTAGAATAAAGAATCAAGCATCATAGTGTCAAACCCCAATTTCAAGAAGTTTCATGCCAAAAGTATCAACATATCAACGTCACATAGCTAAACTGACAATTACTAGAAGTTCAGGGACTGATCTTGCCAAGTGTCTAAATTTTAGGGACGCTGGGCGTTACATTTAGTGTAACCTTTGATTATTTCCGCACTTTTGCACTTTTTAAGAGATTATCTTAGTTATTGTAGTAGGCCCCTCTTTTGAAGGTGACGTTACCCTCAACCCAGTAGTTTGAGTCAGCAAGGATACAATCCTAAAAGGTTGGATTATTGAAAGATGATTAATTAAGTTATTAATGCATAATGTGGTAGGCCCTTCTTTTGAAGGTGACGTTACCCTCGGCTAAGTAGTCTGAGTCAGCAGGGATACAGTCCTAAGTAGCCGGGTTAATATATTAATAGTAGTTTACATATGAGGGATCAAGAAATTCGGACCCCCGCCATCCAATACCAGTGGGTATTGAAGGAGGTCCTACTAAGCTTGACCTAGGTCCTTGCAGGATCTATATATTGAACAAGGCAAGACGCTTACCAAACCATTCCCTTAACCCCCGACCAGGTAGCCAACATATCTCCATATAGACCGTGGAGATATGAATGGTGTAAATCTTTTATTTTATATAGACAGTAAAATAACGCCAAGACACCACGGACAAATGATAAGGAAGTTGCACCTTCAACATAAGAAACTAGTTATTAAAGTCATTAATGCATAACCAAATAAAAAGTGCGAAAAGATTAAAAATAAAAAGTATTACACTAAATGCCTGTCTTCACCAAGTGATGTAAGAGACTTAGGCAAACATGGCCTTTAATTGTCAAGAACTCTTACTATCAATCTTGGATCCCGAGACTACTACACACACTCTATGATGGATGATGGATGATGGTGTTGTGGTGGTGGTGGAGTGTGGGTGAAGTGGGAGAGAGGTGGTTTGCCAAGGGATGATTTGCAAGTGAGCCAAGCACCCCTATTTATAGCCTGCACAGAAGCCCGGACACGGCCCCGTGTCCATTGGGCATGGCCCCGTGTCCACCCGTCTTCTCTTTCTTCATTAAATGCAGTTTGTCTGCATTAGTTGACCATGCCCCCGTGTCCGCTGGGCACGGCCCCGTGTGCAGAAGCGTATCTGCACTATCAAGATTTTCCTAGATTCTACGAATCTTAGAGTTGACCACGGCCCCGTGTCCGCTGGACACGCCCCCGTGGTGGGTGATAGAAGCTTGTACAACTTTGTCTTTTCTGCACACGTGGGCACGCCCCCGTGCTCATTGAACACGGGGCGTGTTCAGCCTTCTGTTCTCTTGTTTTTGCTTGGGAGGATGCTGTCGAGGGGTCGGGCATGTCACGTTTATTACTTTTCTTGTATTTATGTTAGATTTAGTTGCCTTTTTGCTTCTTTTGTTCATTTGAGCTCATTTAATCCTAAAAATACAAAAGGAAGACAAAAACACACTTTTTCCAACATTAGTACTAAAAAATGGTTAGTTTTATGCCACATTTGATGTAATTTATATGTTGCATTTTGCGCACATCACCATTAACCCCCTCTCTCTCCCCTCTCTCTCCTCTTCCCCACTCGGTGACTACTCACCGCCTACACCCCTCCCCGCTCACCGATTGAAGGCCGGCAACACCTCCCCGATCGACAAAGCCTCTCCCCGCATGAGTTCCCCGAACCCACTCCTTCAGGATTAACATCCTTAAATTTTAGCGTTAGTGGCACTTGACTAGCACATCATGAGTATTTTGGCCTTTCTCTACTTCAAAAACTAAAGTTGTTAAGAGTTCCAGCATATCTATTAACGATTTTTTTGTAAGGCATCGTACTTATTAACTAAGCCTATAATTTTCGTGGGTTAAAACGCGACGTCACCATATACATTATCCTTGTAAGGCTATGTATTATGGACTAACTAAACCCATTACCATATCACCGCCACATCACTGCAACATAAGAACTTAATCATTGGGGTTGGTTACGGTACAAACCATATTTATCCTATAAACCATAAGAACAGATCCTACCACTTGAAAAAGTTAAATTAGCACATACCAAAACGATACATACATAAAAGTAGCACATTTGAATTATATTAGCACATGAAAATTGATCAAGATAATTGATTTTAGCACATATTTAAATGATATCAACACTTTTCTTAATCAGCACATTGAAAATAAAAGGAATATCCAAATAAAGACTTAATTGCTTGTTAGAGGGGGAGGATGATACGGATAATGCAGCACTGATACGTGTGTAGCATTATATCTTTTTATGTTCCATTTTTAACACTTTAGTCAAGTTTTAAATTTATAAAACACGATATTTTACTAACACTAAACACACATATGGGCAAGTGCACCTATCGTGAGCGTAGTATAGCATTGGTAAGATACCAAGGTCGTCCAAGGACACAAGAGTTTTTAGTACCGGTTTATCCTCAACGTCTAATCAAATCAAAAGTTTAGGAAAAGTTTTAAATATGAAAATAAAAACTAAAAATGCTGAAAAATAAAATAAAATAAAAATAAAACAGATAGACAAGATGAATCACTTGGATCCGACTCGCCTTTAGTGTAACCTTTGATGATTTCCGCACTTTTGCACTTTTTAATAGATTATCATAGTTATAGTAGTAGGCCCCTCTTTTGAAGGTGACGTTACCCTCAACCTAGTAGTTTGAGTCAGTAAGGGTACAATCCTAAAGGGTTGGATTATTGAAAGACAATTAATTAAGTTATTAATGCGTAATGTGGTAGGCCCCTCTTTTAAAGGTGACATTACCCTCGGCTAAGTGGTTTGAGTCAGCAGGGATACAATCCCAAGTAGCCGGGTTAATATATTAATAGTAGTTTACATATGAGTGATCAAGCCATTCGCACCCCCGCCATCCAATACCAGTGGGTATTGAAGGAGGTTATAGTAAGCTTGACCCAGGTCCTTGCAGGATCTATACACTAAACAAGGCAAGAACCTTACCAAACAATTCCCTTAACCCCCGACCAGGTAGCCAACATATCTCTATATAGACCGTAGAGATATGAATGGTGTAAATCTTTTATTTTATATAGATAGTAAAATAACGCCAAGAAACCACAGACAAATGATAAGGAAGTTTCACCTTCAACATAAGAAACTAGTTATTAAAGTCATTAATACAAAACCAAATAAAAAGTGCGAAAAGATTAAAAAACAAAAGTATTACACTAAATGCTTGTCTTCACCAAGTGATGTAAGAGACTTAGGCAAACGTGGCCTTTGATTGTCAAGAACTCATACTATCAATCTTGGATCCTGAGACCACTACACACACTCTATGATGGATGATGGATGATGGTGGTGGATGTGGGTGTTGTGATGGTGGTGGAGTGTGGGTGAAGTGGGAGAGAGGTGGTTTGTCAAGGTATGCCTTTGTAGTGAACCAAGCACCCCTATTTATAGCCTGCACAGAAGCCCGGACACGGCCCCATGTCCATTGGGTACGGCCCCGTGTCCATCCACTTTCTCTTTCTTCATTAATTGCAATTTGTCTGCATTAGCTCCACACGCCCCCGTGTTCGCTGGGCATGGCCTCGTGTGTAGAAGCGTATCTGTATTATCAAAATTTGCTTGGATTCTGCGAATCTTAGCGTTGACCACGGCCGTGTTGAGCTGGGCACGCCCCCGTGTCGGGAAATAGAAGCTTCTATGCTTTTGTCCTTTCTGCAGACACCTGAACACGCCCCCGTGTCCGCTGGGCACGGGGCCGTGGTCAGTCTTCTGTTTACTTGTTTTTGCTTGGGAAGATGCTGTCGAGGGGTCGGGCATGCAACGTTTATTTCTTTTCTTGTAATTATGTTAGATTTGGCTGCATTTTTGCTTCTTTTGTTCATTTATGCTTATTTAATCCTGAAAATACAAAAGGAAGACAAAAGCACACTTTTTCCAACATTAATACTAAAAAAATGTTAGTTTTATGCCTCATTTGATGTAATTTATATGTTGCATTTTACACACATCAAACGCCAACAGCCCAACCGATGGAACTATCGAACTCGGCCGAAAGTGGCTAAAGGAAGTGGATTAAGAGCAAACTTGTCTAACCACTTTTAATTTAGTATTATCATTTAACTTTGTTTTTTTTAAACAATTGTTTGGTTTATCTTTTTAGAGTGAATTGCAAAGATTGTCCTTTATCTTTATACACATTTGCAGGCGGTGTCCTTTATGTTTAAAATTGACGAGTTTTGTACTTTATGTTTTAAAATCCTACATGTATGTCCTGTAGGCCTAACCTAGTTAATTTTTTCAGTTAAATTTGATCATGTGCCTTGCACATGAGGGCAACTTTATCATTTTACCTTTTAGGGACTAATTATATAAATATAAATAACTTAAATAAGAATTCCATTTATCTATTTGTTTACTTCCACTCCTTTCTCTGTATCTATGCCCACATTATCCTAAATAACCATTAGATTAATTGGGGTAAATAACAAAACCATTATCTGTCATGGGGTTGAGATATTTGGAACCCAATTCAATTTGGTCATTGTTTGAAAACAAAAAGGATTGATTACCTCTTCATGGATCCACACCAAATTAGAAAGAAACTTCTTGTGTTCACCAGGAACGGCTTTCATCAGTTCTGCATAAATATCAACAACACTTTGATACTAATTTCATGTTTAGAAAGCAAAGCAAAGCAAAGCAAAGGCTAGTGAAAAAGATGAAAGCAAACGACCCCTTCGTCACCATCAAACCGCCATACACCACAATCCCCACACCGCCGCCGATGTGCACCTCCACCCCTTCGTCACCATCAAACCGCCATACACCACCATCTCCAAGCGACCACCCAACCAGAACCACCTCATCTACGCCGCCTTCATCTCCATCGTTAATCATCAGCAGGCAGCAGTGCTTCTCTGAAAATCTGATCGGTACGTTTAGATTTAACCTAGTTCTAGGGGGGGTTGCAAGGTGGGTTTTTTTTTATCTAATCCCCAAATTGTTATGATTTGAATCTGAAAATTTGGGGTTTGTGTTTGGATGAAATTTTGGTGGTGGAGGTGTGGTGATGGTGTTGTTGCAACCGTGGTGGGTTGGTGGTTATGGTGGAAACATGTGGCGGTGGTGGAAGGAGGTTGTGGTGGTGTCAGCGGTGGTGGAAGGAGGTTGTGGCGTCGGCGGTGGTGGTGGTGGTTATGGTTGAAACATGTGGAAGCAGGTTGTGGCGGTAGTGAAGGAGATTGTGGTGGTGTTCTGGTTGAATTGTAGTGGACTGGTTGAAGTACAGAGATGAAGTAAACAAGGAGATAGTCCCTAAAAGGTAAAATGACAAAGTTGTCCTCATGTGCAAGGAACATGATCAAATTTAACTGAAAAAATTAACTAGGTTAGGCCTAAATGACATAATGTGTAGGATTTTAAAACATAAAGTACAAAACTCGTCAATTTTAAACATAAAGGACACCGCCTGCAAATGTGTATAAAGATAAAGGACAATCTTTGCAATTCACTCATCTTTTTATTTTATTTCTTTGGTATTTAAACTTTGTAATTGGTTGGATAAGAGTCAGTTGAATTACCCTATATATTAAAAAAGGAACGTTTTGAACAGTAATTTTCTATATAATATATTATAATAAAATATTATAATAATTGTTATTCTCTTTATTTTTTAAGTTTGATAAGTTTGGTGTCAACCAGTACTTGTATCGAAAATACCGGTTCAACGCTAAAAGTCGGTACCGGATTGAGTTTGATAGTCTTTTAGTTCGAGAAATTTGGTACTGCTACCCAGTACCATTTGCTCATCCCTGGTCACGGGTACCGTACGAATAACAACGATATCGTACACCTTTTTTTTAGTTTCAAGGGTAGGGATGAGCTCGGTGCCAACTGATACCCCGGTTACGGTATCGGTATATGAATGTAAAAACCGGTAGCGAACCGGTACCAGGAATGCCAAACGTCAGTACCGAACTGGTACTTAGGATCTTTCGATTCAGGAAATTCGGTACCGGTACCATTACTATTTGCTCATCTCTGACTACGGGTTTCTATCGAACAACATTATTACCATAAAACTTTTTAGTTGATTTTCTTTCGGTTATTTTTTAGTGTTTTTTCTACATTTTCTTTTTATTCTTGTCAGCGGTTCCGTGTGTAACGCGCTTGTATTGATTTCAAACACATATAAACACAGACTAAATAACAAAATAAGTTCGCCGCAACGCGGCGACAGTTTTTATAACTAGTTTTATGAAAATCTCTCTTTGAGTTTCCAACGAACTGGCTCGTTCGATCTTCTTCTTCCTTGGGCAATTAAGGGGAAGGTAATCAAGCTAGGTTTTCTAGCTTCCACCTATACAATCAGTATCAGTTCCTACACTCTCCAAATCGGAGAGCCCCGTATTGTCTCACTTTGGCCAGACTATGTTGTCTTAACCGGGTCCACGTTGGCTTCAAAGTTTGGCTTTTTGGCATTTTCCCAGGAAACCATACCGCCGGCTGTCACTTGACAGTCGTTGTACCACCACAATAGCAGAACTCTCTGGCGTAACACACAGTAGGACGAAAACCCAGTTGGGCTCGGGAATCAAACTGACAACCTTACACAAGACCTAGTCCAAATTCTTCATTGTCTATATCCACCCCAATATGACACAAGTGAGAATTGAACTTAAGTCTCCATTGAAAATCCCAGGCCTTCTACCACTATGCCACAAGTGAGGGGATATTAACAATATGTTTTGGATTAACTAAACACCCAATACCAATAAATAAATCAAAGTTTAAACAAAAAAAAAGACATGTGATTGGTTGGAAAAGACATGGGTCCCACTATCATCACCACGTTATTCCCCATTCACGGCGCCAATGCATTAACAATCTCTCTATTATCTAAATCCATTAACGGAGGGACGCGATGCTAAACATGTTAATGAATGATGTAACGCCTCTCCGTTAATCAACAACGCATAGCCTCAGTGGCGGAACCAGAACCTAATCTCAGGGGTGTCCCAAAAAAAATTTTTCCCTGCAGGAACATCTGCAGACCAACAGGAGAAGCTTTACAGCAGCTGATGGGCATTATAACTCCACAAAATCCCTGCAGAAACATGCTCTTAACTCTTAGGGGTGTCCTCGTACTTGTTTAAGGGTGTCCTAAGTCTAAAAATCGAAAAAAAAATAACAAATTTACACTACCCGAAAAAAGTTGAGCCGTAGCCCGGGACCAGGCTGCTTGTGCACTGGGTCCGCCCCTGCATAGCCTAATATCGAATAACAAGTAGGTACGAGAAAGTAAATAGCTAAATAATAAAATAGTGAGGTGAGCGTCGCATGTGGGGAGTGTTTAAGCTTCCGAAATCCCTAAAGGATGACCATGACTTTGAATTCTTTACAGCTATTCATCACCCCCATAATTCTGACAATGACACTTCAGGGACCTTATCATTTTAATCCATCCCCTCTTTACTTGTTTCAATATCAATTTTGTAAGTCATACCCTTACGTTTAGGGCATGTGTAGTCATAACCCCTCTTTGTGGGCGTTATGCGACACGTGGCGCGCCACGTGTGCGGGTGGGCGTTATGCATTTAAGCCTGTAGTCATAAAGCCCCCGCCTAATCATTACCTATTTAATAATTTTCAATTTTATTAGTTAATATAAAAAAGATTGCTTAAATTTGATTGGTCCAAATTTTGAAAGATTCCCCCATAACGGCGCTATGGATATCACGCCCACCAAGAATTTTTGCCTCATAACCCCCCCCCCCCCGTAATGGTGTTCGGGGGGTTATGTTGAAGATGGCGCCCCTTTTTTTCCCCACTACGCATAACCTTATACATCAGACAATATTTTCAGTTTATCTTTTCGGTTCAGGTTTCAAACTCGACGGATCTTAAACAGGGGCGGATATAGGTAGAGGACTGGGTGGACGGGCGCACACCTTGAAAAAAAAATTAAGTGTATTTTATAGGGCAAAATCCGGATCGCACTTCTTGAAAATTTGGTTAAAACACTCGTCCGCACCCTTAAAAATATTTACTGGCAGGGGCGGATTTATGTAGAAAGAACGGGTTCCCGGGAACCCAGTCGGTTTTTAATTTTTAGTGTAAATATATATAAGAAACTGAAAAGGAACCCATAAGTAAATTATAAAGGGAACCCATAAACAAAACAAGCCTTGGTTCCACTGGTAAGTCCGCGCTTTTCTTCCTGAGTTACCCAAGTTCGAATCCCGTTTCATTACTTTTTGTTCCTTTTTTTTTGTTTTTTTCCTCTTTTAATCTTTTTTCTTTAATGTAATAAAACCCTTTTAGGGTTATGTCACAACTCACAAAACATACGCCGCAAGCACAGAACAATAACGAACAGAAGAGTGAAACACGCCACTGAACATCAGCAGCTCCACACCTCTCCGCCGATTGCTCCGCCGCTCCGCCTCCGGCCCTCCGCTGCTCGCCTGCTCGGCTGCTCCACCGCTCCGCCACCGGCACACCGCCGATTGCTTCCGAGTTCAGCGATTAAGGTTAGTTATACATCTGAATTTGTCAATTTGGTATACATCTGAATTTGTCAATTTGGTAGTTAAACTTGAATTGGGGTTTTTAAACTTGAATTGGTGCTGAAAGTTTCAGTTTGCATCTGAATTTGTCAATTTGGTAGTTAAACTTGAATTGGGGTTTTTAAACTTGAATTGGTGCTGAAAGTTTCAGTTTACATCTGTTGTTTGTTTTATTTAAGTTAATATTGCTGCTGAAATTGGGTTTTTGAGTTGAGAATAAACAGGTTTTGATGTATGTTTTAAACTTGAATTTGGTAGTTAACCTAAAATTATTGTTTGTAGGCAACTTGTGTATACATTATTTCTGATTCTCAGCAAATGGATTCGGGTTTTGATTATTTTTTAGTTGTGTTCAAAAATTACATGAAGTGAACACACCAGTTTGATTCTTCAATGCAACAACATTTGGGTATGGTTTTATGGGTTCTGAAATTATTGAAAAGTAGGGGTCAACACAACAATTTCTTCATCTTGTCATGCTTAGACTATTAGAGGAGATTTAGCCGAGTCATTTGGTTCACTAACTTCCAAAGATGATAGGGAAAAAGTGACTTTAGTGATAAAGTCCGACCCGACTTGACTTTAGAAATTACTTTAGAGAAATGTGTTTATTTGGAGACGAAGATAGATAATAGGATAGATATCTTTAGCGATAAAGCCCAACCCGACCCGAAAATTCTAACGTCGGGTTGAACGAAATTCGAGCACCGAAAAAAGTGAACCCAGTGGAAAAAAATCCTGGATCCGCCACTGTTTACTGGGTCCACCACTGATATTAAACCGACTAAGTTGCTTCAGTTTTTCAACACTCCTAGTAGATATATCTCCTCTCTAAGTTTATTTCTAAGATGTTATAATTTTTATGTATCTTGAATAAAATTTAATTATTTTTGCTTCAAAGTATGAGAAATTAATTTTTTATGTATCTTGAAAAAAAGTTAATTATTTTTGCTTCAAAATATGAGAAATTAATAAAACCAAATATAAGATTTTTAACAAAGGTGCCTATTTGTATATAGAAAAATAAAATTGGTCTATACATTTATTTTAATATTTATAGATTAATAATATTATCTATATTTTTTACACTCACATGGATTTGTTTATTGTACAAAGTCATCAATTTGACATGATCCACACGACATTTACAGCTGTAAATGAATATATATATTTGTATAAACAAATGAAACACTTTAACCCCGTGGTCACGTCGTCATCATATGTCTAGAACACACTTTGCTTCAAATCACCCACTCATTCACACTGGCCGTTCCTCTAAAAAGCTAAACCAAAAAGTTTTCTCTTCTCAATTTCTCATGACCCTGAATCTTAACTCTTAAGGGTACCTCATGCTACTTTTACAAAAGTATAAGACCAATAAGAATCCTATTAACTAATTATTCCTCTTAGTGTTCAAACCAAGTGAACCGTATCAATCGAAACAAGTCGTATGAAACCGACTAAAGAGTCTACCAGTTAAGTCAGTTGGTTTGAGATTTATGTGAATCAGTTCGGTTACAATAGTGAAATTGTCCACACAGCCGTTTAGAACTAGTAACCAATCGTCGAAATTTATTTTTTATTGGTTTTTGGAGTATACAATAATGTGTATAATGTCTATTCGTTCTTGTATATTTATTTAAAATAAAATTAACAATTTACAAAAAAAAAAAAAAAAAAAAAAAAAACAACTTAAACCAACAAATTGTCTTACCACTAAACCGGACCAATCGAGCCGACTTGGTGTCGCTCTCCAATGATTAGAAGTTTGGCCCATAGTTTTGTCGACTAAACCCGACCGTAAACACCATTAAGACCATGTATAGTGGTAATGTTCCAATCTTGCGCGTTTTACACCATGTGACAGCCCAGTCAGCAAAGGGACATTATGAAGCGTTTTTCATATATGGGTATAGTGGGATAATACCCAACAATGCCCATCAATAATCACCCAATTATTATCTTTACACTACAGGTGGTCTAACTAGTATGCATATCTTTTGGCTTTTAAACCAAATCTTTTATATAGTAAACTGTCAACATCAGTAACATTTTGGTTACTGTAAGATAAAACATAAAACAAAAGATTAAAAAAACTATCTTTAATCTTTAACACCAACAACACCAGCTGCAAATCCTAAACAAACAACCAAAGTAAAACAATACTAGAAACAAACATGGCACCAATTCTTTAAAATGCCATGGTGTATACCTTCAATACTCTTAAAAAACTATGGAAGGTGAACTAAAACTAAACCTCCATTTAATCTAACAGGGAGAAAAAACCGAGCTTCCGACCCCCTTTGGCCAGAAGTGTTAAGTGATCATGCTCGGCGAAACCCCAAGTGAAATTACTAAAATAACCTAGCGTCTACGACGTAACTTCCAAGGTGTTAATCAATCAAATACTAGTATGCTACCATTGATGACGTTATATAAACAACTGAAGTTAACCCAAGGCTGCAACCTTTGCTCGATGACCAGCGACCACAAGACCCGATTTCCCTCTTTCGCCCTCGGGAAAATCAGAGGTTTCGCTAAAAGAGGTAGACTTTAAGTCGGCTGGAGGGATAAAACAGTCAATTGACAAGCCTGGGACATTGAATGCAACCTCTTCAATGGTCCAAGCTTCTTCCATTCTTGTCTTGGTGTGGCTCATTGCCATCTCACCAAATCTAAAAAGGGTGACCACAGAGTGACCTGAATGCGCAATCATTACACCTTCAACAGACCTATAATCATCCATACTAGAATTAATTGTGGTCTCCCAGTAGACAGCGTCAGTACCAGTGGTTTGAATGCGGGTTAAATGTGAATCTTCCATGTGAACTATGAGTCCGGTTTTCTGGCTAAAGTAGCCAAACAAAACATGTCTTATGATCTCAGCTGGACCATCACTTCTCGCCTTTAACGTCTGCGGATCAGCGGTTAGTTTAAGAATAAAGCAATCTTCACCCTTAATCTTCTTCTCACCGACACACTTAGCATCCGTAAACATACTCGCAGTGGTTCTAGGATCGAGACCCTGAAGAGCACGACGCAGGGGTCGAACCGGGCCTTTAGCGGTGTGTGAACCGAGCCAAGGTGTGTGTCTCCAAACAAGATTTCCGTTGCAGCCTGCTTGAACCTTGCTACCACCGACAGCTAGCTCAACATACCACATATCCGGGTTCATCTGCCACAGAACAAACCCACCGGTGTCTGCGGCTCCGACAACGTGCTTGTGTTTCACCACTCTTGAAGCGGTTTCGAACTCGGAAGCTACCATCTTCACTTTCCCCATGGCGTATGCGTTTTTAATGGAGTTTTGAAGCTTTTGCCCTCCAGATGCAGCTGTGTACTGCTGCAATATGTATAGAGCAGACGATGTTTCCTAGTACAAATAAACACCAAAAATATATTAGTTAGGGTATATTCAGAGCGCTAAACGTATCGTGTTCGCGTGTTGTCGACACAAAGATAACTCGTTTTCAAGAAATTTTTTGCTTTTATTTTTTTTTTCACAAATCAATTCTCTAAAATTAAAAAAAAAAAATAAAGTTTAAAATAAATAAAAGATCAAACAAAAATGCATTAAAAAATACAATTTTATTATAAAATCTTATATATGAATTTCTCTTTTAAGATTTAATATTCTGGCATAAAATACCCAAACGGACTTGATCTATAACATAAAGAAAATAAAATAAAATAAATGGGTTGAATGCGTCAGCCCGACAACCCGTCAAGTTAACACGACCCAACCTGTTTAGCTAAACGGGTCTGCGACTCTGCGAGACTGGCCAGAACCCGTTTTAATAATATAGTTTTACAAAATATAATCAATTAATGAAACTTACAATTGGAGTATCCTTAATGCAAAGATGAGGAAACGGATCAACGCTGCTAACATGCACTGGAGCAAGCGGTGCGCCCATAACACCAAGCAACAACCTCAAATCAGACCTATACTTAGCACCAACAGAGGGAGCCCTAGAAAGCTGCCCCTTCATCCACAGCCCAATACCCGACCCGACCCGTTTGGACTCCCCAAGCTCCGACCCATCTTGATCCGGGCCTTCATACAATGGCGCCAGAGTCTCTCCAGTCAAACTCCCGTTAGTCAACAACTTGGGCCTCCTGCGGGACCTCGCCGGAGATAACCCGCGTATCACTTCGTCTTTTAAAGCGGAAAAAAACCCTTGTTTCCTCTCCATTGTTTGCCGGAATAGAATAAGTTGATGAAGCAGAATCTAGAAAGAGCAAAAGGAAGACATGAAAGCTGAATTGGAGCAGCAGACGACCGGCAGGTTTGTTGGGATATTGAGTGGGGTGATTTTGTAGTGAGAGAGAGAGAGAGAGAGAGAGAGAGAATGAAATGTGTGTGTGGAAAGAGAAAGGGTCAAGTGTGTACGGTGTAGGTAGAGAGGATGAAGCGACGCGCACTTATAGCGTGTGAATGTAACCCAGAACACAACTTTCGTTTTCACATCTCAAATGTGGATATTTATTATTTATTTGGTTTTTTTATAGAAAAGTGTTTAATTTTTCCTTGAGTGAGTGAGATGATGATATCTTTTATTGCATTAAATTTAATTTATTTCGATGCTTAGAAGGTGTTTATTTTAGTTTTATTATTTTAAGGTTATCCGTTATAGTAAAAAAGTGGTAGTTTTTTTCTTTTTTCTTTTAATTTATCTTATGTTGATTTAAGTTTTAAAAACGGTTTTGGTGATGAACCTCTCACATCGTAAATAAGTGTTCAGTAAACTGTTTGGTTAAAAGTTTGTTTATGTTCATTTGATTAATAAAGGCCTTAATAAATGAATGGATATAAAGAAGGAATTTTGTTCGATTGATTGAATGGATGAACACGAACATAGAGTAGGTTCATTCAGTTACGTTCGTGAAAGTTCAGTAATTTGTTTGTTTATGTTCTTTGTGTTTGTTTGTGGTCATTTGTTTTGTTTAGTTTATGTTCAGTCACTAAAAGCTTAGATTTTTGAAACATTATTTTGTATAATTATGTTTATGTTTATTATGTCAAACTTGTACATTTGTTTTGGGGATAACTTTGTCTATAATTATTATATCATTTGCTTAACAAGGTGATTTTAGGATTAAGATTGTTGTTTTTTTAAGTGGTATATGTTCATTTGTATTCATGAACGAGTTCAATTCCTTAAAAAATGAACAAGAACAGGAATTTTCGTTCGATATGTATTCGTGAACCGTTTATGAACTATTCATTGCTAAACGAACAAATATGAAAGGTTCTGTTCAGTTTGTTTACAACCTTTTTTTTTTGAAGGGTGACTTTCTATGTACAGGACCTATTGGTCACCGGGTTCATGTCGAAGACAATCCCCCGTCAGCCCCGCTCTTCCGGACGCGATGTTCGATCGGGCCCCGGCCGTTGCGCAAGCTGACCTTCGCCCGGAAACCATACTGCCCCCACACGAGAGACTCGTTGGGGTAACAGCTGGGTAAAACCGGGTTGCCCTCAAGACCGCACCATGCCTCGGTAGGAACGATCCATCATTGGGACGTCCTCCCCCGAATTGCCGCAGCCGGGTTTCGAACCTGTGACCTCCCAAAGGAAGACACAAGCCCAACCGCATGGACCAACTGGACTGGGGAGAGGATTGTTTGTTTACAACCTTAGTTGCTACAATAAATATTTACAAACAAAAATAGTTGAAATAAAACCTTGAAGCATAGGATAAGTAAACTGGTTGATTGAACATGTGTATATTTTTTTAAATATATTATAACTTAGTTGAATGTATGTAAAAAGTTAAAAGTATAAACTTATATAGTTCTGCTATCAGCAGAGGGTGTAATAAATAAATTAAAAGAGTAATCACTAATATAATTTTGTGTACAAGTATATCATTGTTAGGGTATACGGGGCACCATGCGGGGAGTGGGGCGGTGACCCAAGTCCCCGAGCGGGAACACCGCCGCCATCCCCGCGGTGAGGGGGATCGGGGAGGGTTCACCGCTGAAGGATTGCGAGGATCGAGATTGAGACGTTGGGCAACGGTCGAAATTAAAAAAAAAAAATCAATTTTAACCAATAAATATAACTAACTTAATCTAATTTTTTACCACACCCATTCTCAAACTCACTCTAAAAATCTATCAAATACAACACAAAGCCAAACCGAGCAATGGAGAACCAACCTGTTGACGTGAGGAATTGGGTGAGGAAGGGGAAGGTTCGGCACAAAAAAGATTTCACGATATGAACGGGGAAGGTGAGGAAGGGGAAGGTTCGGCACAAAAAAGAAAGCCCGTTGACGTGGACCCTTCCATACCCGATATGAACGAAGACCCCTCGCCACAAAGAACACAACGGCGAGACAAGCGTCAAGCGATTGAATTGAGGAAGAAAAGACAGTCGGAGGCTCGCGAGCTCATAACGGAACAACGCGAGACGATGAGAAACTACGCGTACGATCGAGATATGAAAACATTCCTCAAGCCGCACGACGATGCTCCGCCGGAAATGTTGCCGTTCATCCTCGCCCGAAAGCGCGACATCGCTAACAAGTACGGGTGGCCGTGCAATTTCTAAAAAAAAATTTGCTAGTTTGAATGTAATTTTTATTTTCTAGTTTGAATGTAATTTTTATTTTTATTTTCTACTTTGAAATGTCTTTTGTTAAATTTTATTTAATTTTTATTAATATTTTTTTAATTTATAAACATGCATAATTACAACAAATAAAAAAAATAAAAAAACAAGTCTCCTAAGAGAGGAGTGCCGCCATCAAATTAAGGGTGTGAGGAGAGTTTAAGAGGGGAGTTGACGTGACATAACCTGATTGGGTGTGCGTAAGAGAGGGGACTCCCCTAAGAGGGGAGTGCCCCTCGCACCCTTATATGATATGACGGTATAGTTTTTAATCACACTATCAAACGTACCAAGTTTAATTTTTTAGAATATTTTTCCTTAAATTGCTCCAATAAAAAAATCTTTATCACGTTTCCCTTGCATAAAATTGATTTCTTTTCTTTCACGTTGCTCAAGAAAATAAGTTACATCCATTTCTTCCCTATTAATTAAGAAACCAGAGAATTTCTTGAAATACGTTCATATCCTATAGTGATTTGGTGAACCTTAAAGGCTAGAGGGTATGGTGATGGTCCTTCAAAGGAGGATAATCCGCCACGTAGCCGTCATGTCATAGTCCTCCCAAGGATGGTCCATCCCACAAAACTAGAGAGTATGGAGGATGGTCCTAGATGATCCTACACCACCACTTTTATGTTTTTTATTTTTTTAATCTTCTACTTTTTTTTTACATATATTTAGAATAAAAAATATATTCTACATAGGTTTTAGATGGAAAGCCCAATTGTTTTCCGGGCCTGAAAACTGGACCTGCCCATTTATAAATAAAAAACACTATATAACCCACAGTTAACCTGCATCAGCTAGGGTTTACAGAACTGTCATCGATTTCAGTAGCCGCTTGAACAACAACAAACTCAAATCGCAGCTATGGTAAATCATCAAAACCTTCCGATTTTTCAGCATATGTTACATCGGTGTGAACATAATTTTTTTTATTATTATTAACTGTCAAAAAGTGAAGGGGCCCACCAACTTAGGAACGTCGCCAACGTCCAACACAAGACGCTGAGGACGGGACGGAGCTCGACGGGATGGGTTGCCGGCATCGCCGAAGCTCGACGGGGGTGGGGACGAACCCCATACCCTCTAGCCTAATGGCTTGGGTAGTATGGGCTTTATCATTAATTTACACGGGATGCAGGCCGAGTCGAGCCAAGCTAGACCCAACTCGAACTCGATTCGAGCTGGCTCAGCTCGAGCTCGAATTTTAAATCGAGCTGAGATTTGAGGCTCGAGCTCGACTCGATTAGAATTCGAGCTAGCTCGGCTCGGCTCGATCCCGCTCGAACTAACAAGAACCGTAAAATTTACTACTTAAAAAGCCCTTAAAAATGAATTTCTTCATAAATTAAGGGCCATAATTGCCATTTAATTTAACTATATGGCTAAATATGCAAGTATAAATAGTTAATTCACTTTGTACATTGTCCTTACCTTCTTTTATAGAGGTGATACACCCTTAGTTTTTGTTTTCTAAGCGATGTGGGACAAAAAAATGAAGGATATAAACCATATCGAGCCAGCTCACGAGTTCACGAGCCGAGCCAGACCAAGCTCGAGCTCGGCTCGTTTACAAACCGAGCCGAGCCGAGCTGGCTCGTTTACAACCGAGCCAATTTCGAGCCGAGCTTTCTTCGAGCTTTTTTCGAGCGAGCTGCGAGCCACGAGTTTTTTGAACACCCCTATGCAGTGGCGAAGCTTGAAAGCTTTCATTGAGGGGTCGAAATTCATCGGACCTAAAAAAAAAATTTTATCGCTTTGTTTCGAGGTAATATGTTCGGGTCGGACATCGGTGATTCGATTCGGGTCAGGTCGGGTCAAACATTAATATCAAATAAAAAACGTTATTTATTACACGAAGTATGTAGAAATTGTAAGATTTTAATAGATGATGAAGAATTTGATATCGATCTTGTTCCGATGATTTTGGGAGAATTCAAAGTTGTCGCATGTATGGACTGGCTAGCCCGGAACCATGCCAAAATCCAATGTGAGAGAAAGTCTATTCATGTCTTATCACCCGGGGGGAAAGCGGATAAGTATACAAGGGGATAGAATCATTGAGCCGAAACTTTGCTCCATTATTCAAGCTGTCAAGTATGTACGGAATGGGGGTTAAGCGTTCTTATCCTATGTGGTGGACACCGATCGAGTAGCCCCAAAACTCGAAGACGTCAAGGTGGTAAACGATTTTTCGGATGTGTTTCCGGAGGATTTACCCGGACTTCCACCTGAGCGTGAAGTGGAATTTAGGATTGAATTATGCCCGGATGCCAAGCCGGTAGCGAAGGCTGCTTACCGTTTGGCCCCGACCGAGATGAAATAATTAATGACTCAACTCCAAGAGTTGCTCGAGAAGGGTTTCATACGTCTAAGTGTCTCACCATGGGGATCACTCGTTTTATTCGTTAAGAAGAAGGATGGCTCGATGCGAATGTGCATCGACTATCGGGAATTAAATAAACTAACAGTGAAAAACCGTTACCCGTTGCCCAGAATTGATGATTTGTTTGATCAACTTCAAGGGGAAATTTGGTTCTCAAAAATCGATTTACGACCGGTGTACCACCAACTACGGGTACGAGAAGAAGATGTATCCAAGACTGCATTCCGAACTCGGTACGGACATTACAAGTTTTTAGTGATGTCTTTCGGGTTGATGAATGCACCGGCCGCGTTTATGGATTTAATGAATCAGGTATGTCGAGCTATGTTGGATAAATTTGTGATTGTTTTCATAGATGACATTTTGGTATATTCCCGAAGCGAGGCCGAACATGCTTCTCATTTACGAGAAGTGCTAGAAATGCTCCATAGGGAAAGATTATATGCAAAGTTCTCAAAGTGTGCCTTTTGGCTTAGAGAGGTGCAGTTTCTTGGTCACGTGATTAATGCGGAAGGCGTTCAAGTAGATCCATCAAAGGAGGAAGCGGTAATGAAATGGGTTCCCCCTAAGAATCCAAGTGAAGTAAGAAGTTTCTTAGGTTTGGTCGGTTACTACAGAAGGTTCATCCAGGATTTTTCTAAGATAGCCTCGCCTATGACTAAATTAACAAACAAGAAGGACGAGTTCTTGTGGGGTGATGAACAAGAAAAGGCATTCCAAACTTTGAAAGATAAGCTTTCAAGTTCTCCGGTGTTGACGTTACCGGACGGAACGAAAGATTTGGTTGTGTATACCGATGCCTCACGCCAAGGCTTGGGATGTGTTTTAATGCAAATGGGTAAGGTCATTGTGTACGCTTCAAGGCAGCTTAAGCAAAACAAAAGCAACTACCCTACTCATGATTTAGAATTGGCGGCGGTAGTGTTCGCCTTAAAAATACGGAGACACTACCTGTACGGGGTTAAATGTACAATTTACTCGGATCATAAAAGCCTCAAATACTTTTTCGAACAAAAAGATTTAAATATGAGACAACGAAGGTGGTTGGAACTTATCAAGGATTACGATTGTGACATCCATTACCACCCGGGAAAGGCTAATGTAGTGGCAGATGCTCTAAGTCGAAAAGACTATCCACCACCAATTGGAGTTAAGTCTATGAGGATCGTAATCACGCCTAAAATTATAAAAAGAATACGGGAAGCCCAAGTTAAGTCAATAAGTTCTGAAGATCCAAAGAAGGAGAGAACGAAAGGATTCACGCATAAGTTAGAAGAAAAAGCGAATGGTATGAGAACAAGGTATGGTCAAGTCTGGATACCTTGGCGATGTGATGTGAAAGATTTTCTTTTGGACGAGGCTCCAAGGCTCGGTATTCAGTTCATCCAGGAGCTACAAAAATGTACCGAGATTTGAGAAAGAATTATTGGTGGCCGGGGATGAAATGGGACATTGTTAAATATGCCGCAAGGTGCTTGACGTGTTCTCAGGTAAAGGCGGAACATCAAAAGCTGTATTGGAAATTGCAACCCTTGGAAATTCTGGTGTGGAAGTGGGAGCATGTAACGAAGGATCTGGTGACTAAGCTTCCTAAAACAAAGAAGGGGCATGATGCTATTTGGGTGGTCGAGGACCGCCTCACCAAAAGTGCACATTTCTTACCTATTCAGAAAGCTTATAATTCGGCAAGAATGCCAGAAGTTTACATTAATGAAACTATATCTCGGCATGGGGTTCTAGTGTTTATTGTGTCCGACCGGGATACCCAGTTAACCTCCCGATATTGGAGGAAATTCCACGAAGAAATGGGACTCAGTTGCATATGAGTACTGTAACACCTCGTAAAATCACGACCAATATAATGAAGACACGTGTCATGAGCTTTAAACGTGTAATGGATTGAATATAAGGGAGTAAAGTTGACAAACAAAGAAAGTATGTGTGTAAAAAGATTCAAAGTGTCAACATTGGATAATTATACCTTTCAACAACCCTACACGATGTTTATACCCTTAAACGAATGAATTATGAATCATATGAAGCCATTTGTGGAAGAAAGTGAAAGTTTATAAACCGCAAGGGTTAAATGTGTCAACATGTTCAATTTATACCTCTGAGTGACCTTTTAGCGAACCCGAAGCTTTGTAACGATTAATTATGCTCACTAGAATAAGTGATAAAAATTTCACAAGGTTTCGATATCGTATGAGAAAGATACGCTAACATTCGTAAGTAAGGGGTTAAAAGCGTCAACGTTGAAATTCAGGACTTTTCAAGTGATCGTATAACTAACCGGGGACTTAACAAAGTTGTTTTATGACTTGGAGTCCTTAAAAATCAAGTTGGATGGTTAAAAGTGCAATAAAACAAGTTAAAACCACTATTAGAAGGACCAGGGACCAAATGTGCAATTGCTGAAAGATTTTTGACCGGATCTGGGCCTCATACCGGCTGCATAAGACTCCTCTTGGAGCTTACGCAGACCGCCTAAACCCTGCCAGCTCCCATTTCTTGGACAGATGCCTGTTATAGCCTGTTTAACCGACTTATATGCATGGAAACTGATACCAGGGGCTGTGCAAATGGGATTTCATGCAATAGGGACAGTTGTGATCATCTGGTAGCAACAATAGGGACATTTGGGATGATCTAGTTGCATCAAAGTCACTATATAAGAAGTTCTTGTTCTCAAGTTCAAATGCTCACTTTCAAAAACCATTCTAACTCACTTTCTGGAGTCTCCTGGAGCTCAAGACCATTCCCTAAGGATCATTAGTCGTGCTTAGTACTTCAGTAAGCTTCCATAACCTTTCTAATTCGTGTTTTATTAGTTTAATGGCCTAAAGTCAAAATCGTCGTAATTAAGGTTTGACTTAGTGATTAATCACTAATGGTCTAGTCAATTCTCGAATTGAAAGTAGTTATAAGTTGGTAATTATGTGGGTAATAAACCCTTAAAAGGGCACCCTCTGATTCCCACTCTAACTAGGTCAATTGTCGGGTCAAACTTAATTATAAAAAGTTAACAGAAAGCTAATTTTCAAATAAACGCATAATTAGCAATGTAGAAGCCATGAAACCTGTTTTATCACTTGTATAACTTGGTAATTAATGTAAGAACATGTCTAAGCATGTTCAACCCGGCAATTTTCAGTTTAGGCTCGGTTCGGGACCGAAAGTCGTAAAAGTAGACTTTTGCTTTGACTTTCAGTTCTGACCCAATGTAGCATATTTTAGAAATTCCTTAGAGCTCTATTTGGACCAGGTTATAGGTTAGTGTAACCCTCTGAGGTTATACAACTTGGTTCCTTAGTTATCCGATTCATTTGCATGTTTCCGTTATATGCCTAAATGTTGATCATTATGCCCTTTTGACTTTAAAACGAGATTTTTGAAAATGTGAGAGGACAAAAACCTTTATTACTGATTTATAAACTTGTCCTAAAAATTTGACATCAGTTTGAGGTCTAGATTATGAGTTATGCTCAATATCGTAATTAAGAAGCTTTTTATTAATTAAACGGCGTAATTAGCATAAAACCTATCTAAACCCAAATTTTGACACCAAACTTTTTACCCACTGATGTAATATAATATTTTGGGATTTTTGAAGATTTTTATTTATTTTTAAGCTGAGCATAACATAGGGTTCTTGCTATAATTCGGTAATTGTCGGTTATACCCTTTTCTTGAATAAAATGAGTTTTACATAATATTTCGACACCAAACTTTTGCTACTGATTTTATATAATAAATAAAACATTTTGAACTTTATAAACTGATCAAAAACTCAGATTTCCTATTTAAACCCGAAAATCGCTTAAAACCGACTTTTACACGTTTTAAGCGCATAGTATGAGTCAAAACTATCTTTGGCATATAAAACTTAATACCTACTGATTTTTTAAGTAAATTTTTATAATTAAATAGTAAGCAAAAGTTTTGAACTCAGAATTCTAATTTTGACCTTTAAAGCTTATGTGAAATTACCAAAATGCCCCTACGGTGCATAGTTTGGTTATAAAAGATAAATTTCACATATATGCAATACCCTACTGTTATGACTTATAAAAATAAATATTTTTACTGATTATATCAGACCTGAAACTTAGATTAATAAATTAACTCTTTTATAAGCTTTAAAATGACCAAAATACCCCTACGGGGCATAATTTGAGTCTAAATCCATTTTGGTCATAATGGAAGGTATCCTACAGATATCACAACTTATTTAAGGCATATTAACTTAGGAAACCTGTTCATGAATCATTTGGTTACCCGTTATACATTTATCGCGTTCGGTACGGTTTATGTAACTAGTTTGCATAAATTAACCGAAACGGGTCAAACCTTATCATTTTCACTTCAAAATCCAGAATGTGTTTAGTTTACCCATATTATACAAGTCTTCATACTTTTCGGGTCTAAACCACACTCTAATCTGGTCTTCGCTTAATCTTGCGTTTGAACCGTATACCTTTCTTTAAAACTAACCGGTCTAAAGTAAGACCCGTTAGGAATCTAATAGGTTAATTAAAACCTTCATTCCAGATTTAGGAGACCAGTAAAGATACTTGCACTTGCTGATTTGTACGGCTGGGATAAATTTATATAATTTGCTCAGGTAAATACTTTTAACTTATTTTCCCTTATACGGGCTTGGGGTACGGTATATAAAATACCGCTTGGTCGGGCATTGAATTGTTAATCATATGAAGGTTAATTTATTGAGATGACTCGTTTAATCTGTTTTGTTTGCTTAAAGCCTTTGGGGGGTTAATGACCATGTCCGGGATATCCTTGGCATCATTCATTGAAATGGCCACGACCTAAGCATGGGGTGTAGGCATACACACCTGCCGGTGCGTATATAAAAAGATATAACCGCCTGTTCGAGAATAACTCATCGCGGGATTATATTATGTGGTGTGTCAATTAATCTTTAACCCGGTATTCAGCCCGGGCTACTGAACGTATAACAAACATGTAATTATTTTACATGTTTATATTTTTAAATAATTATCCCAAGTTATAAAAGATATTTTGTGCCTTGTGCATTCAAATCAATTTTCTTAAACATTTTCAAAATGAGTCGGTTAATTGTATTTACCAGTGAAAACTGACGTATTTTCCAAAAAGGTTAAGTGCAGGTACTAATCAGAATAGGTTGGCTACTCCTAGCATCAATAAAGAGTCTTGCAAGCTTAGATGTTTATAAATCTGCTGAACAGTGTTTCTTTTAACTTTGATCCGCCTATGGATCCTTTACAACCGTTTTTGTAATAAAAGATATTACTTTCATTCGGTTTGTAATGATTTTATCTTTCGACTTCCGCTGTGTATATAAGCTGTGATAAATTGTCTATGATGATATCAACTACGTCACGATACTCCCCACCAGGCCCACCGCTAATACGTGGAAATATCGGGGTGTGACAAGTACCGCCTACCACCCTCAAACCAATGGCCAATCAGAACGAACCATCCAAACGCTAACTGATATGTTAAGAGCATGTGTTTTGGATTTTGGAGGAAACTGGGATGATCATCTACCTTTGGTAGAATTTTCATATTATAATAGCTACCATAACAGCATAAAAAGGGCCCCTTACGAGATGATTTATGGAAGAAAGTGTAGAACCCTGGTTTGTTGGAGAGAAGTAGGACAACGTGAACTCGCGTTAAAAGATGTCGTAGCTAAAACGAATGAAAAGATTGATATTGTTAGATCGACACTAAAGACAGCACAAGATAGACAGAAATCTTATGTAGATCAGCGAAGACGTCCAATTGAATTCCAAGTGGGACACTATGTATTGCTAAAGGTCTCCCCGTGGAAGGGAATAATCCAATTTCGTAAGCACGGAAAACTAGGTCCCCGTTATATTGGACCCTTCAAGGTGCTAGCTCGAGTCGGAACGGTGGAATATCGGTTGGAATTGCCACCGGCTTTGGATGGAATTCACAACACCTTTCATATGTCACAATTAAGATAATGTCTTGCGGACAAAACGACATGCGTGCCCTTGGATGACATCGAAGTGGATGAAAGATTAAATTATGTCGAAAGGCCTGTAGCAATAAAAGATTTCAAGGTGAAACTACTTCGCAACAAAGCCATTAGGCAAGTTTTGGTCCAATGGCAACATCAGAAGGGGTTGGATCTTACACGGGAAGTGGAGGATGATATGCGGGAACACTACCTGGAGTTATTTGGTACATATTCAGCTTTTGAGTACGAAACATTCTTTAAGGGGGGTAGACTTGTAACAACCCAAATTTGATGTGTTGTTTAATAAAGGTTAGTTATGAACTAGTAAGAATAAGTTATTAACCATAAAAATATAAACACCATACTTGAGGGGTCAATCTTGGATAAGTTGAAAGATAAACTAATAAAACACAATTTAAAACACAAACACACACACATCAGTGGGTGGGTGTGTGTGTGTGTGTGTGTCGACTAGAGCTAGAGGAAGAAAGAAAAACCCTTAACATCACAAATCAGCAAAATTGAAAGGGAAAATGAAGTTTAAGTTTAAGTTTATGCATGTACTAAGATTCATGATCGTCTAAGTGTTCTTAACAACAAGTCGAATTTTATGTTTTAGTTGTGTTTGATGAAATGGGTTATGTGTAAAATGTGAATGTTCTATGAAATTGAACATGAATGCTAGTTAATATCAAAATGTAGAAGTTGTAATGTGCTTAATTTTGATTGTGTAGGTGATTTGGGGTAAAACCAACTTGTATTTGTAGAATGATGAAGTTTAGTGAAGATTATAAGCAATTAGTGTAATGATTATGTATGAAGTTGCTTACAATGAGTATTTGTTAGATGAAATTGATTATGAATGAATGTTATAAGAAATTAGTTGAATTTGATGATATTGACATGAACTAGTGAGGTTATGCATAAGATACTTGTACATTATGCTTTGCTAATGTTATGCACACAATGTGTTTGATGAAATTCCTTGATTGATTTAATTGTAATTTGACACAAGTACTTATTAAATTGATGTAATATGATGATGATGGAAGTGTATATGGTTAATTAGCACCATAATATGTAATGAAGAATGCATAAGTAATTAATTGTATGAAAGCTAAAAATGTGAAGTTGAAATGTATAGGATCAAAGAAAGAATAAGGCACAAGTCATTCCAAGACACGAGTAACGCAATACCACGATAAGTTCCTATGAACTTCACTTTAAATTAATGAAGATTACGGTATTTATCTCATTTCATTGTGATTTTCTCTTAAGTACGGTTAGAAAGCGATAAATGGAATATGATATATAATGAACCGTTATTATGGTGATCCGATGTGAACGGGTTAAAATAGAATGTAAATAGAATGGTAGAATGATGATCCGATGTGAATGGGTCAAAATAAAAAATAGAAAGGAGAATGGTAGAATGATGATCCGATGTGAACGGGTCGAGATGGAATGTAATTAGAATGGTCGTATGATGAACCGACATGAACGGGTCGAAAAGATATGTGATAAAATGATCGTACGACAATCCGTTATGAACGGGTCAAAATGATTGTATCAGGAATAAGAATGAAGATGATAATTGATTTGATTATCATGTTTGTTGGAAGTTAGAATTCTATGTTAGCAACCATTTTAAATGGGATTTTATATGAAAGGATTAGATGGTATAAAGTAAATCTTAATTAGGAGATGGGATGCAACAAAAATGATTTTTTTTGTTTAAAGAATCCTACCAATGAAGTTTTTGTGTTGTTAATGATAGGTAAATCTCACCCTTGATGATGGCGAGCTTGGATCGAACACACTATGATGCCCTTTATGCGTTTCCGGTTATTGTTATTTTCAAATGGGTCAAAAACACTTTTGATTGTAAATGTTAGATTAGATGTTTATGTTTTTCGTAAGCAAGTAAATGTTGTTGCTTGTTTTGGTAGTTGGGATTTACGTTTGTTTATAAAACTTTATGGTCGTGTTGGTTGTACGTCGGTATATATCGCTATTTTGGTAAATCTGAATTTATGGAATGAAAGTTTTAAAAAGTTGGTGTTTTTATTGTCGTTTTGACCATTTAATATTATGGGCGTTTCACATTAAAGGGGAAAATCACATAAACAAACATTATCCAGGTGTGTTTGGAAGAATAAAAAGAATAAACATTGGTGAAGGCTATATTATAGGGGGAAAACCTAGTCACTTTAGAAAATGACACTTGCCCCAAAAGGCTAATTTGTAGTTGTTTCCAAAGTTGCGAGATCCATAAAAAGAGCTAGGTTCTAGTGAAAAGGAAAAGTCTACTTAGCCTCTTTACAAAGGATAAGTCTAAGCCCTAGCTGTTACCCTGAAATGGCTAGGGTGTAATGAAAAGGCTATGTTGGAAATAAAGGTTGAACCCAAGCCTTTTCCCCTTTTCTTTTCCTACACGATTTTTAAACAGATATAACTTTTTGAGTAAACTACAATTTTACCCCCTGGGGTTTAAGCCAATTGGCACTCTGACCCCCTCCCTGAAAATGATTGCAATCCCCCCCCCCCCCCAACATTGTTGTTCTGTCACAAGATTACCCTTTGCCGTCAGTCAACAGTTGTTTGACTATTATAGGTAAGGGTATTTTGGTAATCTTACCCCATATTTATTATTATTGTTATTATTATTAATATTATTATCATTATTATTAAAATCATGTTTCATCTTCAAACACCCAGTAATTGCAGAATATGATCATCATCTGGATCTTCAAAATTCACCACAAACCATCTTCATCATGTTCAGAGAATCATAAGTCTAGAATCATATTCAAGATAAACCAAATTCAACATAAGCCATCTTCATCATCTACACACAACATCACAAATACTCCATCTTCAATCTTTATCATGAGCATCATCATCAGCGAACGTGAACATCATCTTCATCTCACAAGAACATAATCTCAAAACCACCACCAACATCATCATTTGTTTCAGATCAAAATCGCTGACTCCATCTGTGTTAGATTTGAATCGCCCCATCACCAAACCCCAATGGAAGTTGAAGTAAAGCTCCAGCTACCGGACTCCACCGCCCACCAGAAACTCTCCGACATCCTCTCACCCTACCACACCAAAACCCACCTCCAACAAAACCTCTTCTTCGACACCCCACAACTCACTCTCGCCACCACCCACCTCGCCGCCCTCTGCCTCCGCTTCTACGACCTCGACACCCATCAGTGCCACCGTCAATAGCCACCACCAACCACCATTAGCGCCATCGTCAACGAGTCCGTCAGATTCAACGAACCCAGTTTGATTTTTTTAAAAGTGAGTAGTCGTTAAGGAGTTCTAGATTGGTTGATTTTGGTTCAGGAATTGGGGGTTTTCCATTGGAATTGGAGTTGGGGATTTGAGGATCTGGAAGTTCGTTTGCTGAAGCATGGGGGATTACAGGATTTGAAAGGGATTTTTGTAAGGGGGGGGGGGTCTAGTTAATGTTGCTGTGATAGTGGTGATTTTGGAATTTAGATTCTTATTGATTTATAAAAAAAGGCATGGTGTTGATTTTGTCGTCAGTGATAGTTGTGGAGGTGGTGGTTGGTGGGGGAGATGGTGGTGGTGATAGGTGGTGGCAGTGGTGGTTGATGGTGATGGTGGAGGGCTTATGAGAGAGGGGGTAATATTGCAGAGTAGAACAAACCATAGGGGATAATATGAAATGGTAACATAGTCATTTCACATTCCATTTAACAGATCTGTTAACTTATTTGACGGCAGGGGGTAATATTGCGACATAACATCATATGTTAGGGGGGGGGGGGGTAAATTGCAATTATTTCTAGGGTGGGGGTCAGAGTGCCAATTGGCTTAAACCCCAGGGGGTAAAATTGCAGTTTACTCTAACTTTTTATACATCTATATTTTTAAAAAATTACATCAAATTAAAGAAAATAAAATGCTCGTTATTATGGTATAATTATATATATATATATATATATATATATATAGGATTAGGTTCAAGAGTGAACACTAGTGTAGCTTGCGAACTGAGTGAACTAATCCTGGCCATACACGTGTGTAGATCAATGGCCAGGATTTGATGTTGAAATACACTAGTGTATTTTACGATTTGATGATGAGATTCTGGCCATACACGTGTGTAGATCAATGGCCAGGATTTGTTCACTCAGTTCGCAAATACACTAGTGTTCACTCTAGAACCCCACCCTTATTGCGAGAACCGCGAGAACCAATGTGAACACAAAAAAATACCTAAAAAACCCACAAAATTTCTTTTTTTTTTTAATATTTTTCTAATAAAAATCGCTATATTTTGTTACAAAAAAAAAAACGTTTTTTTTTTTCGAGTAACAGTTATGGATGCACATGTGCATATGTATCATTTATTGGACAAATTCGATAATATATTACCAGTAGTAGAAAAATGCACTTTCATTTACACTACCATACGTAATACACTACTTTTTATATTACTAGTATTAGAAATACACATGTGCATCTATATGTATCAACATGAAATAAGGTGTTTTGGTACAAAAGGTTTGTGATTTTAAATGATGAAGTAGGCCCATATACATGTGTTTTGGTTAGTTATATCTAGTGGTTGATGGTTTGATTATATTTGTCACTTTATGATGTAATATGTTGTTTGGATGGTATAAAGGGTGTTGATGTACATATAATAAAGTGAAATATTGGTAATAATATTGTATTATGGATGGTAAAAAGCAATGATATTGTATTACGGATGGTAGGAGGTAATGGTAGTGTAGTACGGATGGTATGATAGATGAAAGGGAATGTGTATTCAAAGTGGTGTACTAAAACACGTTATAACATGTTCATATATATAGATGCACATGTGCATTTCTAGTGTTGTTAATGTTATAACAAGTTCATACATATAGATGCACATGTGCATTTCTATTATTGTTAATGTAAAAAGTAGTGTATTATGAATGGTAGTGTAAATGAAAGTACAATTGTCTGATATTTGTAATGAATTACGGAATTTGTCAAAGAAACGATACAAATGCACATGTGGATGGATAACTGTTACTCGAAAAAAAATTTGTGAAATTTTTTTTATTATTGACGAAATATAGCTATTTTTCCAAAAAAAATAGTAAAAAAAATTCTTTTGGGTGTTTTTAGATGTTTTTAGGTATTTTTTGGTTGTGTTCACATGGTTCTCGTAATAAAGGGTGGTTTCTAACGGATCCTTCTCCTATATATATATATATATATATATATATATAGGGTGGGAGTTGGCTACAAAGTCTATTTTTCCTACAAATGTAAAAAGTCATAAAACACTATAATGTCAACCATAAAACGCACTCAAAACCCACAAATAACATAGTGGAGGTTATTAAGACATATTTTTTGTGGTTTTTGTTTTGTATTTTGGATGATAAAGCTTTGATTATCGAATGATTAACATTAGTGCGTTTTATGTTGATTATCATGTTGTGTTTTATATTCATAGTTCTACGATGGTGTGTTTGAAGTTTTTATAGACTGTTAGGGTTCTAATATAGTGTTTTAGTACTATTCACTTTGTTATTTATGTGTTTTGGGTGTGTTTTATGACTTTGTACACTTTTTAGGAAAAATCGACTTTGTAGCCGAACCCCACCCTATATATATATGTATATATATATCGTATCAAAAAGTTATGTCAATTTAAAAATCGTGAGGAAAATGCTAGGGCTCAGCCTTTACCTCTGACCCTAGCCTTTTAAGTCTTTACCTCTAGCCCTAGCCTTTTAAGTCTTTACCTCTGGCCCTAGCCTTTTAAGTCGTAGTCTAGCCGTTTCAGAGGTAAAGGCTAGAGCTCAAACATTTCCTTTGTTAGACTCTTTCCCTGAAAAGTGTCACATGTCGTAAATAATTGGTCTTTTGTGGGTCTTGCAACTTTGGAAACAACTACAACTTAGCCTTTAGGTACAAGTGTCATTATCTTGCGAAGCCTCTACAACATAGCCTCGACTAATGTTTATTCTTGCAAACACACCTGGTCAATGTTTATTTCTATGATTTTCCTACATGTGTTGTGTTAAATATACCCAAAAGTCAACCTTTCAGGAGAGAGAAGGGTGGGCAGGCCGCAGGAGAGAAAAAAGGGCTGACATTAATTACCTAATATTTTTATTTTATTTTTTAATTATTAATTACAATCATTTGCTTTTAGCTTAAGTGAACATAAAGTATTTTTTATACAATCCAACTTTTATGTAATGGGTTTTCTTAATCTTTGTTATAACACACAGACTTGACAAATGTTTTTGAATAAATTATTCAACTTTTAAACCAATCAAGTTGAATAAAAAATGGTCTGAAATGTGTAAAAATGTTAAAAGACAACAATTTATCATATAAATGTTTTAGTTTTTTAATTTAAGATGGTTAACATATAAAGCTATGGTGCTTTGTATTAGCAAAAACAATTCTAAATGACATTTATAAAGCTATGGTGCTTTGAAAAAAAAAAAAAGATAAATGTCCTTATTAATTATAAAACATATATGAAGCAACATTAGTATGTCTGCGGCTGGATAGGAGACAATGCATTGGTGGCGTCTAGAATTATATACCCAACTTTATCTTCGTGAAAGTGGTTTTGTCGATCTAGGTGATTAATTATTTTAATGTTTGCACGTTTACTTTTTTTATTAGAGACTCGTTATTTATTTATTTATTTATAATGAACCTTTTCACTTTCCTGTTTATAATAAAGTGTCTTGATTATTTATTTCTTAATATTGATATTAATACTAATACTAATAAGACCATGCGTAGTCGTTGGGGTGAATTGTAACGCCCAACGTCCCTAAATTTTAGGCTCTTAGCAAGATCAGTCCCTGAACTTTTATCTATTGTCAATTTGGTCCCTGTAGTTATGTGATATTGATACTTTGATACTTTTGGCATGAATCTTATTGGTATTTGTCACACCCCGACCACGTAAAACAACAAGACGTGGCGGAAACGTCGGGGAGTGTTGTAACAGAATCATTGTTTCACAACCATGGAATAAATAATTTTGTTTTATTGAATAAATGAACTCATTGTTTTAATACAACCAAATAAGTACAACTATTATCTTTCAAATTTTAAAGTCGCTAAGGCACGAGTCCATCCTAAGTGTAGCATATATCATCAATCATCACAAAGCAGCACCTGAAACATGTGTAAAAATAGGCACGTCAGCATAAAAATGCCTGTGAGATACATATGTTTTATTGTAATTAGGATTCATGACTTAAGAGTTTAAAGAAAAAGTTTTAATAAAAGTAGTCATGATCCTTGTAAAAGGTTTTCTTTTATAAATCATTTATAAGAAATCAAATGGTATAAAATAATAATACATATAAAATTTAGTAAGAAAAATGAGTTTGTATAGAATATATTGTTTGAAAAACAATATTTTGATAAAAAAGGTTTATAGTATATATAAAAATATACTTTGGTTTTTAAGAAAGTCGAATAAGTAATATATTAAAATATATTTCAGTTCCAATATTGTTAACCCAAGTGTACTAAATAACAACACGGTATGTAATGTGATGAAAACACTTATATATAAGAAGTACCAGCGGCGTATCTACCATGTTTTCATCACATCACACCCATCCCGTTATCTAAACACTAACCAAAACCTAATCGTTAGACAAATAGTATATTAAATATACCTTAGTTGTTTAAAATAATAATTTTCAGTAGTATATCAAAAGTATACTTTGGATTGATAAATAACATATTAAACTATGTTTTGGATTACAAATAACATATTAAACTATGTTTTGGATTACAAATAACATATTAAACTATGTTTTAGATTTTTAACAAAATATATGTTGGTTTTTGTACATTATCATATATGAGAGCATATCAAACTATACTTTTGGGAGTATAACTAAATATACAAAAATAATGTGATTTAAGAATTCATTCAGACCTAGTGCATCAAA
Source organism: Helianthus tuberosus (assembly GCA_030545235.1). Taxonomy (NCBI): domain Eukaryota; kingdom Viridiplantae; phylum Streptophyta; class Magnoliopsida; order Asterales; family Asteraceae; genus Helianthus; species Helianthus tuberosus. The sequence continues at coordinate 113,450,691 of CM060445.1, forward strand.
ATACACCTTTGAGACTATAGGAATACCACAAAGGCAATCCCTATTTGGATGGAGAAACAAATTGGTTTCAGACATTCCATGACAACAGGAATGGGGTGTCAAATCCTATAGCGCTATATCATACTACCAACCGGTCTGGTGAACAAAAATAAGTACTATCCAACGATTAATTTTACAATCTTTGAAAAATTAGAGTTTAAACCATAAATAATCATTCAGTTTGTAAAAAGATAAGTACTAATATGTATAATCAATTATACTTTTGAAAACAAGAACATAACAAATAGGTACACATGCTTCACCCCAAAACATTTGAAAACAGTAAAAGAGGGGACTATGTACTCACTTGAGAGTGCTTAGGAGTCTTGAACAACTACCAAGCAAGCTAGAGGAGTCCCGGAAATCAAACGGTACCTAGTATAGGTAACTACATAAATAAACCGGACCTAATTCGGAAGATCGGATAGGATGAGGTCTCGTAAACCAAATGAGTGTGGGAACTCATATGATATGGTTTAACAAGGCCTACATACTAAAAGGAAACCTATCCTAAGTGCTTACGACCCATCACGACCCGTTTAGGTAGCTTATGCTACTTTAACGCGTCGTTCGCGTAAAACGCGTTCGGACCGCTTAACTAGTCCTACGACAAGTAACATATGCCTTAACATGTCTAATATAGTTACCTAATCAGTTTAGATGTCAAAATTTAGGTTACATATGCTTAAAATGAATTTATGCGTAAAAAGGGTATTTTGGTAATTTTCCTAAGGCATATAAACTACCCATCATATAACTACTTAAACGAAGTGACCATAAGGTATAACCTCGGAAGGTTATTCCCTATACAACTATGGTCACCTAATGTGTTTGGTCGGATCCAAAAGATCGACCAAACGGGTCTAGTTCGTAAGTCTAAGCGGTTGTTTAGACCGCTTGACTTACGACTCTATATAAGCACTAAACCTAAAGTGACGAGCTAAACATGCTAAAACATGTTTAGTTAAGTTAGAAAACATGTTGGTATCAAAACAAATGGTTTTGATACCTAATAGTAGTTTGGTTACAAAATACGCAAGAATGCGCATTTTGGCCGAAACTACGACTCGTCACTACACCTAGATAACGTGGTAATCAGTAGGTATAGTCACTAGGGACTATAACTATCGTGATTACGCTCACGTTATGAAGTTCAAACGAACTTCGCATTGACCATAAACTGGTCAATGCAGAAAGTCAAACACAGTTTGACTTTCAGACTCGAAAAGCGATAAAAGAACGAAGGAACACTTACAAAGGGTCCCCGTAAGCTATGATCCGATTTACTCTCAGGTATGAAGCATAAACTTCAACTTAGAGAGCAGAAATCAGATCATTTGTGCTTTGGGAGTGAAATGGGGGTGGGTATATATAGGAAAACAAGAACCGTTAGGATCGTTCCTCGATTCCCAAGCTTAAATCTCATCCCTACACTTGCACCCACTGATTTGCAATACAATGGGCACTCAAAACCAGCCCCTAGTAAGTTAGAAAACCATTTGCAAGTGAATAAAACAGGTGGAACAGCTGTATCTTTGCTGGAAACATTTTCTGCTAAACTGGGAGGGGCTTACAGACCATAAGCAACTCCATACGGTCCGTAAGGACCTTATGTGCTGGTAGTAAGTTTCAGCAATTGGCAGAACATGCCCCTGCACCTCAAAACTTGGTTTTTGATGCGTTTTGGCACGTTTAAGCCCCGTTAACCCCATTTTAAGGCTCTAAAATGAAGTTAAAGTATAGGGAACTTAAAATGTGCTAAAAAATATCCGGGATGTCGGCTCGTTTGGTCGTACGGTTGCGTTGTTCGGTAAATTACGACGGGAGTCGTAACGAACGCAAAAACGATCCAAATTGAGTGACGAATGAAATTTTGACAAGCCAATCACTAAAACATAATATTTTAATGATTACATAAATTTTTGGATGTCCAGATATATTCAGAACGTAGGATATGCTAGGGCTGTTCAAAAAGCTCGCGGCTCGGAGCTCGCTCGAAGCTCGCTCGGATTTAGCTCGGAAAAAGCTCGCTCGATTTGGCTCGGTTTAAAAGTGAGCCGAGCCGGCTCAGCTCGGTTAGAAAGTGAGCCTAGCTCGGATCGGCTCGTAACGAGCCGAGCTGGCTCGGTTCGGCTCGCTTTGTAGCTCGGCTCGGTTTAGCTCGAATTATTTTACTTATAATAAGTTTTAATTTTATATACATTATAATATATTACAAAAAAAACTGATTATTGTTTACATGTATATAGGTTTGTAATTTGATATTTATGGCATATTTGAAGATTGATTACCATACTAATGAACTAATATTGTATTTTATTGAAATTAAAACTTATTTTGCGTTGTTAAACTTGATTTTGGTTTGAATTGTATTAGGTTGAACTTATTTTGAATATATTCTTTTAAAATATTGAATAATATTTTAGGCTATTAAATTTTAAGAGGTATATATTAGTTTTTTTTTATAAAATCAAGCCAAACCAAGCCGAGCCGAGCTAGCTCGGTTTAAAACCAAGCCGAGCCCGAGCTTAGATTTTCAGCTCGGTTTCAAATCCGAGCCGAGCTGAGCCAGCTCGGTTTATAATCGAGCCGAGCCCGAGCTTGGCCTGGCTCGGCTCGGCTCGGCTCGGCTCATGAACAGCCCTAGGATATGCGCGAAAATGCAAACTTATGCACTTTTTGACGCTTTTAGTCCCTGAATGAGCATAGAGTTTATTTTAGCGCACAAAACACTTCAAAGCCTATTTCTAAGCTATGTGAAGGATATTTAGGGCATATTTAACTTATGATCAAGTTCCGAAATGTTCGTTACTATAAAAATCGGTATAGTTTCGCAGTTTGACACAATTAGTCCCTGCGATCGAACAAACTTGATTTCAACACACCAAACCATCCAAAACTTATTTCTAAGTTATGTGGAGGTTATTTAAGGTATGTTAAGCCTATTTCACTATTTCGGAGTGTTCGTTGCATTAAACTGGTTATATTTATGCATCAGAGCGCGTATAACCCTCCAGAAAGCGATTTAAAGCTTGAAATCGAACAAGAGTTGATATGTGCAAACGATACACATATTTTTACAAATCCCAAGTATGAAATACAATATTTCCTTGGTTTGGAATTTGTTTGATGGTTGAAGTGACACAGGTGTCACAGTATTGATGCTTGATACTATGATGCTTGATTCTTTATTCTAGATGCATGATTCTTGACACCTAAACTATGAGACTTTATACATAATCTAGATACTTGGACTCTTGATTCTTGATGCTTGAGAAACTATGATTCTTGACTCTTGAGACTTATTTGATGCTTGACTCCTTAGACTCGTGAAACTTGATTCTTGGTTGAACGAGAGACTGGAGCCTTGTCACTGGCGGAAAATTTATGAAACTTGGAAACTTTTGGTTTATAATGTAATCTAGATACTTTACCTAAACTATACTGTAACACCTCGAAAAATTTCGTCCAATAATGTCTTGACACGTGTCATAAGGTTCCGGTATGTGAAAACATACTTTAGGAGGACTAAAAGTGACAAACAGTGAAAACTATGGAACGTAAGGGTCCAAAGTGTCAACAATGGATAAATAGGCTCTATGATAACCCTACATAATGTTTATAACCTTAAACGGATGGTTCATGGATCATACGACGCGGAAATTGCACAAAAGTGAAGTATTGCAAACTATAGGGGCCAAAAGTGTCAACATGTTTAATTTATACCTCTGAGTGAACTTTTGGCAGACCCGAAGCTTTGTAAAGCTAAAATATACTCACTAGAATATGTGGTAAAAATTTCATGAAGTTTCGTTATCGTATGAGAAAGTTATGGCCAAAACCGTAACTATAGGGGCTAAAAGTGTCAACATGTTGAATTTATACCTCTGAGTGATCTTTTGGCAGACCCGAAGCTTTGTAAAGCTAAAATATACCCACTAGAATATGTGGTAAAAATTTCATGAAGTTTCGTTATCACATGAGAAAGTTATGGCCAAAACCGTACTTGAGGGGTTAAAAGCGTCAACGTCGAATTTTATGGCTTTTCGGGCGAGCGCAAAGTTAAACGAGGACATTACCATGTTGGTAAATGTCCAAGGGTTCTTAAAAACCAGATTCGGGGGTTTACGAGTCAAGATTCATGGCCAAATCATCGCAACCAAAGTACAGGGACCAAAACTGCAACAAATGGGCAAACTTTGGAGCTGCCAATAAACCCAGGTGCAGAATCCGCGAACAGCAGCGATTTGGGTCCGAAATTAAGTGGGTAACAGCTGTTTTCACCTCCCAAAAGATCCAATAACATTGCATGCATGCCTAGGCCACAGTAACCCCTTGCAAACATCAACAATTCAACTTTAAATCTGATCCAAAGCTCATTTTACTAAACACTTGTGTTGTGAACAAGAACTTCCAAACTTGCAAAAGCTCTCAAGCATCTCTGAAGCATTTCTGGACATCAAGGCCGATTTCTAGTGTTAGCTTAACATCAATAGGACCTTGGTAAGCTTCTAATTCGATCTCCAATCCGTTCTTGCTTTGATTATTGCTAAAAGTCAAACTGTTTGTTCATAAGCTTTGACTTTCTGATTAAACAAGTTTCAATCAGTCATTTCTCGAATTGAAACCTGATATATGTTGGTATTTATGTGGGAAACAAACCCTCTAAAGGGTGTTATCTGAATCCCACTACATGCATGCTAATTGTCGAGTCAAACGTGATTCTAAAAAGTCAACAGAAGTGATTTTTGAGAAAAATAGCTTAAATGACATGCAATCTGTTTGATCTTCATAGATAGCTTTATTATGAATATAAGAATGTATTTTATCATCATCAACTCGACAATCTTTACTATAGATACGAATCGGAACCGAAAGTCCTATAAAACGACTATTTCGTAGACTATCGATTCGGATTCGTACATGCATGTTCGAGATCTGTATTGGAAAGTATTTTTGACCATTTTTATTTTGGTTAAACTTTCTGGAATTTTTGTTGATTGAGTCTATGCTTAGCCGATTAAATTGCATGTTTCCGATTATGCTTAAAAGTTGACTATTTTGCCCTTTTTGATATAAAACGTGATTTTTGGAAAAGTGAAAGGATAGAAATCTTTATTTCTAATATATAAACTTGCACCGAAAATTTCGGATCAGTTGGTGGTCCAGATTGTGAGTTATGGCCATTAGCGTAAAACTATGTTCTTAATTTACATAAACGGCCCTTTTCGCATATGACCTATTTCTGGCCACGTTTTGGTATAAAACTTTTTACCAACTGATGTATTATAATATTCTGGGAATTTTGATGATTTTTAATAAATTTTTGGCTGAACGGATCCTAGATCGCCTAGTTATTTCGGGTTATGTCGGTTTTGACCGTTTAAGCCATAAAATGAGTTTTACACATCCTTTTGACCCGAAACCTTTTTCTACTGATTTTAAATGTTAAATAAATTATTTTGAGCCTTCTGGAAATATAAAAATCTCAGCTTTCATATATAAACCCGGAAACGGCTCTAAATCGCATATTTAGCGTTTTAAGCGCATAGTAAGCGTTATACTTGTTTTAAACATGTAAGACTTATACCTACTGATGTAATTAGCATATTTTCATATAATAACAGTAAGTATAAGTATATGATCTCAGATTTCCAGTTTTGGCATTTTTAGCCCTTGTGAATTTACTAAAATACCCCTACGGTGCATAGTTTGATTTTAAATGATAAATTTGATATATGGGTCATACCCTACTGATATAATATGTTAAATGAGGTATATTTACTGTATGAACCTGACCCGAAACTCAGATTTCTAATTTGACTCTTTTATAATCTTTTAAAAAGACCAAAATGCCCTTCTAAGGCATAAATTGAGTTTAAAATTTTTCCGGGCAATATAGAACATAACTTACTGATATTATATCATATTTAAAGCATATTATATCAGGGAACTTGCATTTGAATCATTTGTCTACCCGTATCGCCCTTTTTGCGTTCGGTTCGGTTTACGTAACTAGTTTGCGTAAATTGACCGAAACGGGTCAAACGATATCATTTTTATTTCAAAATCCAGAATGTATTTAGTATACCCATATTATACAAGTATTCAAACTTGCCGGGTCTAAATCACATTCTATCCGGTCTTTCGCTTAATCGTGCGTAAACCGTATCATTCTTAAAACTAACCGGTCAAAGCTTAGGCTTAAATAAAAGACCCGTTAGGAATCTAATAGGTTAATTATAAACCTTTGTTCCAGATTAGGAGGCCCAGTAAAAGCTACCACACTTACCGTTTGTGTTACATACTTGCTCAGGTAAATACATTTTGACTTATTTTCCCTATACGGGCTTGGGGTACGGTATTTAAAATACCGCTTGATCGGGCGCACAAGTCCTGCGCCTTATGGGTGTACAGTCTTGAATAGCTTGTGCGACTTCGTTTAAACAGTCTTGTCTTACTTTAGGCTTTGGGGGGTTATTGACCATGTCCCGGATATCCTTGGCATTATCTTACGAGATGGCCACGACCAGAGCACGGGGTGTAGGCGTACACTCGGCGTGTATAACTCTTTAATGTGGTGTGTCATTTAATCTTTAGCCCGGACAGCAGATCCCGGGCCACCAAAGATACGAGTGCATGTAATTCGTTCACAAGTTTATATTGCATAATTATCCCAAGTTAATAAAAATATTTACGCCTTGTGCATTTAAATCAATTTTCAATCATTTTCAAAATGAGTCAGTCGATTTGTATTTACCAGTGTAAACTGACGTATTTTTCCCAAAAGGTTAAGTGCAGGTACTAAACGAAATAGGCTGGCTGTTTCCTAAGAGCGTCCACCATAGTCTCGCAAGCTCGGACGACAAATATCTGTTGAAAAATTTTATCTTATTTTTATTTGATCCGCCTGTGGATCCGTTTCAACTACTCGTGATATTTATTATTACATTATATTTATAGTTGAAATGAATCTATCTTTTTGCTTCCGCTGTGCATTATTATATTGTGTTGTTTGTCTATGATGATACCAACTACGTCACTATACTCCCCACCGGGCCCACCGGTGACACGTGGAAAATAGGGGTGTGACAGGTTGGTATCAGAGCCAACACTGAGTGAATTAAACACTAGCCTTAGTGTTTAATCTCAGTTACACAATTGCACAATTCTAAACTTCTGAGTCTAGATTTAACTTAGGAATATTCTCAATCCTAATCTTGAAGTTTTTCTTCCAAATTTTTATATATTGGATACGCCGCCAAGCGAAGAAGCTGTAATAAGAATTCTCCACATCTGGAGCCTTGAAATGCTGAGCTTCGTACCGCGACCAGGATGAAACATGCGACCAAGGAGAAAGCCTTCAAGAATTGAATGAAGAAGAAACTCCTTTGCTGAAGATCGTTTCCTCAATAGTCCTTATAAGGACATATTTACCTTTTCAGTCCCTTCGAGGACGACATTATTCCTTTTAAGTCCCGCTTAGGGCAACTTCATACTTTTATTTTTATATAATGGAATGATTAAGTTTAAACTTTCATTCTAAATAAGAAATATTAAATAAATGGAAAAAAAATATTTCCTTTTTGCAAGATCTACCATTATAATAAAATGGCAAAATCTAAAAGGGCAAGACCTAGCTTCGGGTCATATTAAGACCGGCCAAGATGGCAGTTCCGCAATTTAGATTCAGATCCATATTTACACCTCAATTTAAAAATTGTTCTGCCTTAATTATAAATTAAGAATCTTAAGTATGAAACCTAGCCTCGGGTCAATTATAAGACCGGGCCAAGATGGTAAGACCTGTTAAAAAGATTCAAATCATTAATTAAGAATCTTAAATGTGAAACCTAGCCTTGGGTCAATTATAAGACCGGGCCAAGATGGTAAAACATGTTTAAAAAGATTCAATTCCCTGTTAATATCTTAAAACATGTTAACACTCCTGGCAGATGTGATTCAATTAAAATCACACACGTCATTTTTATACAGGATCCTTCAAAAGATTCCTAACCCAGTTTAATGATCTCTGAATCCTGGGTTTATGTCATCAATTAAGATGATCATATTTTAACCATACGTGGTAATATAGTGCCTACGGGCCTTGCTCATTTCTACATGAGCCAAAATGCAGTGGTAGCTATGACTCCCTGTCAGATAAAGGTAATGAACTAGGTTCAAACCTCAAATGCTTTGATTCTCTGAAATCCTAGCATATAATTTAAAATTGTCCTTGTGACTAGGCCTATTGTGCCAAGATACTGTCATGCTTTGATTCTCTGAAATCATAAGCTTATAATTTATAAATGTCCATGTGACCATGCCATTGGGTGCCACTGATAAAACTGTTAATGTTTTATAATTAGGATAAATTATAATAGAAATCCTAAATAAATATGATTAATAAATTAACCAAATATGGTCTCTGTCTACCATGGTTAATGAATTTTTTCCTAAGGGGCAATTCCGTAATAAACATCTCTTATAAGGGAAATGCCTACGGGATATAGTTAATGTCCTCTGAGACTAAAGACAGTGGTAGCCTACAGCTCCCTGTCAGGAAAAGGTAAAGAACTTTGATTCAAACCTTAATACCACGATTCTCTGAAATCATGGCTTATAAATTTAACTTGTCTACGCGACTAGGCCATTTGTGCTATTATTATTAACTTATGAATTAGGATTTATGATAAAAATCCTGAATAAAATAAATATCTTTCCTTCTCTGTCAGTATGCAATTGAAGGGAATCTTAAAGGTGAAACCTAGCCTACACGGCCAAGATGGTGAAACCTACTCAAGGGATTCAGATCCTTGTTAACACCTAGGAATGTGTTAGCACTCTTGACAAATGTGATCCGGGAAAATCACAACAGTCATCCTTATATTGGATTTTTCCAATTTTCAAATCTAGCCCAGTGATTTAGAAATCATGGCTTATATCATCCTATAAGATAATCATTTTATGAACATCCGTTAGAAGTGCCTACGGGCTAAACTTGTTGTCCGGAAAGACAACGACAGTGATGGTCTTTTACCTCCTGCCTAAAATACTAGACTATGTCCAAACATAATAGTCTATATGATCAATGCGATCATGACTAATATCATCTAATACGATGATCATATTAATTAACATCCTTTAGTGATGTTTGGCCTACGGGCTATAATATATTGTCCATTTGAGACATTGACATTGTTATCTTTATGATTCCTTGTCTAAGGTGGTGAGCTATGCTCAAGCCAAATAGTCAATATGATTAATGCAATCATGACTTATAGCATCTAATAGGATGAACCAATTATAAACATCCATGAGTGATATTTTCGCCTATAGGCCATATTATATTATCCATGTGTGACAAAGACATTGGGATCCTTACGATTCCCTGTCCAAGGTAGTGAGCGATGCTCAAGCCTAATAGCTTATATGATCAATACGAGCATGACAAAAATCATCAATACGATGATTAAAACATTTTTCAACATCCTTAATGATGTTTTGCCTAAAGGCTATATTATGTTGTCCAATTGAGACGAGGCAATTGAAATTTTTTTTGTGATTCTTTGCCAAAGGGGGTGAGCTATACGCAAATCCCATAGTCTATACTATCAGTACGATCCTGACTAGTATCATCAGTATGATGATCATAATATTAACATCCCTCGAGATGAAATGCTTACGGGCTATACTTTATTATAGTGTCGGTAAGACAAAAATAGTAGTGATCTTTTCGATCCCCTGTTCAAAATGGTGTGATTATACCCAAACCTAATAGTCAATATGATCGATGTGATCATGACTAATATCATTGAATACGATGGTTATATATAAACATCCATTAGTGATGTTGAATTGGCTTACCTTTCTGCCAAAGGAATCGTCTTTCAAAGACGATGACAGTTGTGGTCTATGACTCCCGGTCCAAAGGTGAAGAACCACGTTCAAACCTTGAAGCCCTAATCTAATAAAATTGCGGCTAATAAATTTAGGTCCTTGAAAATAGACCATCGAGTCATGTTTTTAAAGTCATTCATGACAAGCCTATGTGCTATAAATTGTCATTCGAGACAAGCTAGCATATTAAAATGTTAACATTCCTGGAGACATGCCTTTGTGCAAAATTTGATAAATGTCCTTATGACGAGGCCGTTTGTGCCATATCTAAAAGACCTTTACGACAAGGCCTTCGTACCGTATAATCATTTATGTCCTTCGTGACTAGGCTTTATGCCATATCTTTCTACGTCCATCGAGACAGGCTTCTACGCCATATGTGTATATATATAATAAAAGTCTTGTAAGGCTAGCCTTTGAGCTATTCATGATCGTCCTTGTGACAAAGACAGCTATGACATTATGGTCCCCTGTCAAGCAAGTATTGGACTTGCTCCAAACTTTGAATGCCATTGATGGTCCTGTTGTGACCTAGGCTAAATATAATGGAATACGTTCAAAAAAATAACATTCACTATGAATGTTCGGAACATAATATCCCATACGGTTTATGAATGCCATGACTAATTTAAGTCAGGTCATCAGGATGATGATTAATAATGGTTAAATCTTGGTAATTGGTACCAAGTTTCGAGTATGGAAAACTCGGATGAGGTAGACGACAGTCTCAACACTATTAAGGCAACGAAGGTTAATAAAACTACAAACGTAAACCTCAACATTAATGGAGTTAATCTCCAGACTGTGGTTGACGCAGCAGTTGGAAGGACCATGGAAAAGGTCATGAGACAATACAAAGAGCTGAATAATTCTCGCTCTAAATCTCATTCAAAACCATGTTAAATTACTCATGAGGAGAGCTATGTTCGCACTTCAAATATGAAGGATGAACCAAAGAAGGAGAATAACTCCCAGAAATCTGAGAAAGAGAGCGAGTATAGGCTTAATAAAAAGCAACGAAAGTTCGGTAAGAAGCCTGTATACCTCTGAGACTGCTTCAGCATTAATAGATGGATGTTTTATATCCATTAGGAATCATTTTTCCGATGTCCTAGTTCCGTTAAACATAAGGACTCAATAAAGTGATAAAAAAAAATCGATTGGTTGCCTTAAAAATCAAGCCCATGTTGTGGGTAATAAGGAGCAATTAATTATCAAGACTCCTTATGAGACAACTCTCATAATTACACGTATCAGTGCGATTAATTAATATTAAACATAAAAAAATGGTGGAACTGGCCGTGCGTAAATCACATTCTATCCGGGTCTAAATCACATTCTTGCCGGGTCTAAATCACATTCTATCCGGTCTTTCGCTTAATCGTGCGTAAACCGTATCATTCTTAAAACTAACCGGTCAAAGCTTAGGCTTAAATAAAAGACCCGTTAGGAATCTAATAGGTTAATTATAAACCTTTGTTCCAGATTAGGAGGCCCAGTAAAAGCTACCACACTTACCGTTTGTGTTACATACTTGCTCAGGTAAATACATTTTGACTTATTTTCCCTATACGGGCTTGGGGTACGGTATTTAAAATACCGCTTGATCGGGCGCACAAGTCCTGCGCCTTATGGGTGTACAGTCTTGAATAGCTTGTGCGACTTCGTTTAAACAGTCTTGTCTTACTTTAGGCTTTGGGGGGTTATTGACCATGTCCCGGATATCCTTGGCATTATCTTACGAGATGGCCACGACCAGAGCACGGGGTGTAGGCGTACACTCGGCGTGTATAACTCTTTAATGTGGTGTGTCATTTAATCTTTAGCCCGGACAGCAGATCCCGGGCCACCAAAGATACGAGTGCATGTAATTCGTTCACAAGTTTATATTGCATAATTATCCCAAGTTAATAAAAATATTTACGCCTTGTGCATTTAAATCAATTTTCAATCATTTTCAAAATGAGTCAGTCGATTTGTATTTACCAGTGTAAACTGACGTATTTTTCCCAAAAGGTTAAGTGCAGGTACTAAACGAAATAGGCTGGCTGTTTCCTAAGAGCGTCCACCATAGTCTCGCAAGCTCGGACGACAAATATCTGTTGAAAAATTTTATCTTATTTTTATTTGATCCGCCTGTGGATCCGTTTCAACTACTCGTGATATTTATTATTACATTATATTTATAGTTGAAATGAATCTATCTTTTTGCTTCCGCTGTGCATTATTATATTGTGTTGTTTGTCTATGATGATACCAACTACGTCACTATACTCCCCACCGGGCCCACCGGTGACACGTGGAAAATAGGGGTGTGACATATACGCAACGATTAATCGAACTCACGAAACAAATCAAAGTCAGGAACAAATCAAAGAATGGATTGGCCAGAGTGGCATTCCGATCGGATTGCCGCCTGATCGGATGACCACCCGATCGGGTGACCACTCGATCGATCGGCCACCCTATCCATTTTGCACCGCCTTAATGCCCTCTCTCACTATAAATAGACCTGTCACATCACCATTTTGAGTGATGTGACAGCTCTGCTCGACCAAGACACGCGCACCCTTCATTTCTTCATTTTCTCATCGATTTCGGTACGTTTTCGGCTAGATTCTTGTACTTCCTTGATCTACACTTCATTCTCTACGTGATTCTCACTTGAAATCACACTTTTTACCATGAAATCTCTCAGATCTGAGATCCTAAGGATGACGTCATCATACTGGTTTGTACAAACTAATATATAAGGTCATTCTTGGTGAGATCTAGCTAAGATCTAAGGGATTCCATGTACATATCACTAAATCTAACCTAAATCTAAGATAAATCTAAACTTTTTCCTATAAAAACTTGTGTATCTTCATCTTTTACTCAACCCTTCACCATTAATCGGAGGAACCTGGGTCTTAACGGGCTGTGGACCGGATGAATAGTCTAAAGCCGGCTTGGATCTGAGTTAATACCAGTAAAGACAAGCATGGAACGGATTATGACATTAACTCGTAACGAACAGACGACTGAACGGACAGGGGTGATTCCCACCCGATTAGAACGCCGGGGTACTAATGAGTTTACTGCTGTCACGATATGTGTCGTACCGTCACCGTTAAGCTAAGAAACTTGGCAATTTTACAAACATGTTAAACAAGAACAAGGGTCGCCCGATCGAGCGGCAACCCGATCGGACAGCCACCCTATCAGGTGACACTTGCCCTTTTACCTTGAAACTTTGATACTTAGAAACTTCCTCAAAATATTGTAAACCTTGATCAAGTGGTAGCCCGATCGGACAGCCGTCCGATCGAGCGGCCACCCGATTGAGGGGACCAAGGCAACAAACACTCGGGTCGAGTGGCAACCCGATCGGACAGCAATCCGATCGGGTAGCCACCCTATTTCCCTTCACTTGTACTCAAGAGGCAACCCGACCGGATGGCCATCCGATCAGGCAGCCATCTGTCTTCACAACACATCTAAGACACTCGACCGACTGGCAATCCGAATCGGATAGCCATCCGATCGGACAGCCATCCGATCCAGTGGCTGGTTTGACACTTTATTCGATCTCGTTACTCTGCCCGACCCTTATCCTATTATAATCTATCTAATCGGGCTAATTCTAGAAAGAGCTCCCTTTGATCCAATAGCAGTTTATACTGTTAAACAATCACCGTGAGTATACTCGATCCCTTTTTTACCTTAAACTTTTGGGGTGTAACATGTATTCTATGAAACTTAAACTTTAATCTTTGAAACTTATACTCTATCCTATGTGACCATGAAACTTGTGATTCTTGATTCTTGATTCTTGACTCTTTGTGCTACGTGACGTTTAATCCAGAGTGGGTAGTTTTGCCTTAACAATAGTAGCGCTATAGGAGGAGTGCACCTCCCCGTTAGTCTTTGGGGTATTGTTAGGAGGAGACATATAACCTCCCATTAAACTTTGGGAAAGGCACTTAACGCATTAGAAACTTAGGCTATCACTGCGTGGACTGTGACACTAGCACGGCTGAAACTATTATATTGCTTACACTATGGATATGAGTTGTTTAATCTATTATTCTATTATCAAACTTGTATACTCGCCAATACTTTTGTATTGATATTTTAATACATGTTGCGGGCTGATAGAATGCTCGGAATGAAAGGAATCCAACTAGGAGATGCTTAGAAACGTCACCTAGTTAACTTAGAAACTTTGATCAAATTGAACAATATTCGTATTGGTTTGTAATTGATACTTGTGTTGGTTGTGTTTGCTGTTAGACAATATTATGATGAAATTGATCTAATTTCTATTGAAACAAAAGTGTTATGGAATCTCATGAGCAATCTGAACGCTTAGTGCTCGCACCCCGATGTTTCCGCCATCGGTTGGGGTGTGACAGATTGGTATCAGAGCCATAACTATAGGAATTAGGATAAGTAGGAATACTTTCCCTAGTCTATAGTTCTAGGAAACTTGATTCTTATTAGTTGTTTAAGACTTATGCATTCTACCGTATCTGCTTCCTTGCAGTTAATATTCCTGTTAAACGTACATGTCTTTCCTAAGGCTGACACAATATACACTTTATACTATTAAGACACTGTTACACAGTGTTTATATTTTGCACGAGATTTGCCCACAGGATAGAAGTGACATCCGAACCTTGGAAGGAAATCTCCATATTATTCTAAGTAGGCCTTATCTGCGGATAAGTGTCAATGCTATTTAGGGTACGATGTTGTCAAGATAGAGGTGAAACTCAGACCTTGATAACTAGTCCCACTCCTCGATGATTATTTATGTCTCGCCAAAGTCTCGTTACTACCGATCAATTGAGTACGTGAAATGACCAAAAGGACGAATGTCGTAGGCCTAACATCGATGACGTATTTGTCTAAGTAAGTCAAGACCCGAATTGATATTATGTAATTGTCTAGCATTGATTATACCCTTATGCGCTAATATATAGCTCATAGGCTTTTGCAAGCCTGTGAATCTGAAATGTTGGTAATGAAATTTAATATGGTTGAACTGAAAAGAAACTCTATATGAGAAAGCTTTTCCTAAAAGAAATTGTGGAGTAATTTGCTTTTAGTTTTTATATACATGAACTCACCAACTAATGTGTTGACACCTATTAGCGTGTTTTTTAGGTACATGAGTTCGTCTTCAGAATTTGGCATGTTGTGTGTTTAGTGGGTGCTATTAATAAAAACTATGTTTCGGACAACTTTTAAAACAATTTGGGACTGGTTGTATTAAGATCCATAAGAGATCAAACAACTATGTCGTGGTTGTGCTTTCGTTTAAAACTTTAATGGTTGTGTTTTAATTAATTTACACGTCCAAAATAATTAATACATCGTCCACGAAATACTTATGGGTATCAACCTCCGTCGCCGTCATGTTTGTATTTCGATTGTGACGTTTTTGAGGTGTGATAATCACAACAACTAACATGTGTTTTAAAGATGTGAAATATGAACCAATTTTTAATATTTGGTTATTGTCTGTAAGTATTATTATTACGTTTATTTAATATTTCAATCTGTAATCAAACACTAAAATAAATAAATAAAAAAGTGACGAAAAAAATACTAAACCATCAAATATTTTTGATTACTATAAAATACTTTAAGGGGTATTGTCCCAAAAACCTTGCACAGGCGCATTGGACCATACCATAACCTTAGGCCAAAAGCGTCTTGAACAAGACCCTGAATGGTCGCGCAGCGGTTCTAAATAAAGTTTGGGAAAGAACAGTCTTCAATAACCGTGCGCCAGAGAAAAAGTGGGACAAACATTCAACAAACACCCTCGCTCGGGCTCGCGCAAGGGCACAGTTAGGCTTGAAGAGAAAATCCTAAACATCTCCGCGTGCTCGAAATCAAGACTTGAACAAAGGAATCTTTTCTGTTACAACAGACTGGGCACGTGGCAAAGGCATAACGGTTTACAGCTGCAGATCTTCTAGAAGGACTTAAAAGCTTATCGTGCATGACTCTAGTTGGTTGCAACTGAATGTGACGTGGCAAGATCCTAAGCTTTCATCTAAATTATGATAATGACACTAACTTGAAGAAAGGTCTACACAAAACCACATTCCCACGTGGCAACTCCCTAACCGTTGATCAAACCCACGATCCATATGCATGGACGTAAGGTTAACGATTGACGAAAAGAAAAGATAACCACCAACGGAAAAGTGCTTTCCGTTACTCTCTCCATTACGCCATTTTCCCGCCAAAATCCAGTTATAAATAAGATGCTTCAGGTATGATCTCACAACTTACTCTCACTTACTCTCACTCATACAACTTCATCTTCTTCAAGATCACTGTACTTATTCTCACGCCGGAGGTTGGTCACGGAGAGAACCCACATTCTCCCCGTGGCGAGTCTAACGACTTTTTGTTTTGCAGTGATCATCGGAGGAGTTCAGCCAACCATCAAATAAACGAGGAGATTAATCCTTTTTATGCAGAGACAAAACCCCTGATCTAATCGATTCCGGTCGAATTAGGTCATTGTTTCTTCATTGGCGCCCACCGATTCTTCAATTTTCATTTTCATCTTCTCGATCGATTCATTTCTTTTCTGTTTTCAATGACAGAAGCTCTGTCGAATCATCCACCAGGCCCTCGACCAGAGAACAGGGGCAATTTTGCTCATGCTTCCCGTGTCGAGGGGATCGTGGAAGAAGCATCCGATTATAACGATGTTCAGAACAACGTTAATCATGAAAATGATCCTATTACACCAGGAGTACAGCATGAAATCCCGATCAGCTCAATTTTGCCTCCTAGCGAGACTCCGATCTCTTGGTACGTTAAGTCCCAAGGTGCGTTGAACGCCATTTATGCACAGCTCTGTGCACAAACTGCTAAACCAGCTCCACAGACGCGTAGATCTGCAGCTCAGGTGCGAGCTCCATCTGTACCTCGAGTGTTGCATTATGATGCACCGTCACACATGTCGGTCGACGATACGGAAGTCTACTCCAAGTCCAGCACTAGATATGAATCTACTCACTCTGAATCCAGGCGACAAGACCACCGTGAAGAGCAATACTCTCAAAAACGCCAATCGGTTCATTCACGTTTGGGCCCGCGTTTCTCACAGAAGCGGGACACCCAAACTGATGTATATGACAGAACGCATAATGAAGACGACAACACAAGCGTTTTCAATCGAATACAGAGAGATCATGCAAGTTACAAACCAAAAATCCGTGCGGTTTATAACCTAGAAGCGGAGTATGACTACAATCTGATTTATCGGCCAACGGAAGTTGCTTAAACTCAAAGTTCGTCAGAGAGATTTCACTAGCTCCCCTCGAGCGGGCAAAGTTACCTTCAAATTGGGAAAGTTCAATGGATTGTCAGATCCTGATGATCACCTGCGTGTGTTTACCAGCATGGGACTAGTCGGCGGATGGACACTACCTATGTAGAGCCACTTGTTTGTCCAAACCCTTACAGGCGCCACACGCCTTTGGTTTGACAATCTACCAGTAGGTAAGTTAACATCCTAGGTTGATCTTAAGGAAAAATTTCTGGTTCCTTTCAGTTAGCAGCGCCGATCCATTCGAGACTCCGCGGATGTCATGAACATCTGGCGGAGGGATGATGAAAGTTTGGAAGATTTCATCACAAGGTACAACAAGGAAGTGTTGGAAATTGGTGATGTGCATGAACACTTAATCCACGCACAGTTCAAATACGCGGTGAGATGCGACGATATGATCAAGGTGTTGTCGGGGACTGAAGGATTACCGAAGAGCTGGGAGAAGTTGATGGCAGCAGCCAAGGTTTATGCTCAAACAAAGCACAATTTAAGTTCCAACAGACCACCACTGCCCCAAAATCGCCCTCAAGACATGAGCGAAAGCAGTGGTCGGAAATTCAAGAAAAACTGGAAAGACTCAACTTCAGGCGCATACTCTTCAGATGATGCCCGCACAACAATCAACAAGATCACAGCTCAAAAAGAAGACAAGCAATAAAATCGCGAAAGGCAGTAGACGCCTCTCACCAAGACACTGGCGGAAGTACTTAGCACCGAGGACTGACAGTTCAAAACACCACCGCCAATGAAAAACAAAAGAGGACAAGATCCAAACCTCTATTGTGATTACCACAAGGACAATGGCCACACCACGAACAACTGCATTAGTCTATGCACTGAAATAGAAAAAGCACTCAAGAGTGGCGAGCTTACACATCTAGTTCAGAACGTGCGCAAAGAAATCAAGCAGATCACTCGTGGAGACGATGGGCCAAACAACAAAAAAGCTAAACAAGCCTAAGGGTCCAGGACAGTTCAGCGCGCATGTTGTCGCAACCCCCGGCCCTTAGTCATTTGGGAATGGGCGGGCACAAGCCAGTATCAGTGGTATCGGTGTTTATCAGTTTGGCAGCGGAATTTACATCCGGACCGTAGTTAGGAAATATTTTATCAGAGTAAAATACCACATTTTAATAATAGTAAACATATGGGAAATTCCCACGTTTTCATTACAAACATGTTTATAGGGATAAACCCTAATTTATTGAATTAAAACATCTTCTTTATTTAGGTAACTTTTATAGCCACATTTTCCCAAGCCTTCAGTGCTCTCCACTTGGCTTCTATTTGGCTTTCACATTTTGTTACCTGAAACGCGTTTTGAAAACATTTGTCAGTGGGAAATACTGGTGAGTGAATCCCAATTTAATCAAAACAGGTTTTATCATTTTACAGCATTGAGGGTGGTCGCGCAATTACATTTGTTTATTTTTCTACCTTAATTACCACCCACGGCACTGTCAACCCGACTTGTGGTCATGTTACTACTCACAGTGTAGTAACAAATTTTGTATACAAAACCCCAACATACCGACGATAATTGTAGAATTACAAATACTCAATTACTGTTAATTATCATGTAAAACAATTGAGGTTTTGTAAAAACAGTTTACAAAAAGGTTTATAAAAAAGAGATTACTCACATTTCCTATTTTAGATTTTTCCCTGTGGTTTTCTGGTTATAATCTAATAAATTAAACAATGCACACGTGTTAGTATAATAACCCAATATTTACATTAGTTATACCCTCCCCGAGACAGAACTCCAACGACTACGTCGGGCAGAGCCTCGACAGCCGTTACGGAGCACTAGATCAATTGGGCAGCGTATCTAATACGTAACCGGGGGTTATAATACTTACAACGAGGCAGAGCTTCACTAATTAGGGGGTATTATGCCCACTATAATTTCTACACTTCAGAAATTTAGAGAGAATTGAAACTTTTGATCGACGGAAATGAACTGCCGATCGTTCCAATTTATAGGGCCTGATATCGGGTTCCTCGCGCCCCGCGAAAGAGACCACAAGGGTCTTCGCGACCCGCGACGAGGGTGTGTAGGACCTAGCTATGCTGAATCGAACTTCTAGCCTCGACACGATGTTGACACGTGGCGGCTCAGGGGCTCGCCTGATGGACTAGCTGTCGCGGCCCGCGTAAGCCAAAGACAAGGTCTTCGCGCCCCGCGAGAGACCATTAAATTTTGTTTTATTTTATTTTTTAATTATATAAAGGTATTCGGGACCGGTTTTCGTATACGGGGTGTATTTTAGGGCGTATAGGGGTGCTATAAATATTTTAGGAGTGTCGGAAAATTTTTTTAGGAGGGTTGTTATATCCCCCACCTTGTTTTAGAACTCGTCCTTGAGGTCTACTGGAACAGGTGTGAATATTTCCTTTGCATATCTGATTCAAGCTCCCAAGTGTACTCTGGTCCTCTCTTGGAATCCATTTCACTTTGACTAGAACTAATCTCTTGTGTTTGAGATTCTTGACTTTCCTATCTTCAATCTGTAGTGGCTTCTCTACGAACTTAAGCATTTCATTTACCTCTATATCCTTAAGAGGTACAACTATTGATTCATCGGCTAAACACTTTTTGAGATTACATACATGAAATACATCATGTATTCCTACCATTTCCTCTGGCAGTCGTAGCTGATAAGCTACTGGTCCTATTCTTCTAATAATCTCAAAAGGTCCAACATACCTGGGGCTTAGCTTTCCTCTTTTGATGAATCTTACCACTCCTTTCCAAGGAGAAACTTTTAATAATACCTTGTCTCCTACTTGATACTCCAATGGCTTTCGCCTGTTATCAGCATAACTCTTTTGTCGATCACGTGCTGCTTTTAGTCTATCCTTGACTTGAATAATCTTGTCTGTTGTTGCACTATCTCTGGTCCAGATAATTGCTTTCCTCCAATTTCTGTCCAACAGACTGGAGTTCGGCACTTTCGTCCATAAAGTGCTTCGAATGGTGCAACATTGATACTGGTATGATAGCTGTTATTGTAAGAAAATTCTATCAATGGTAGATGATCGTCCCAATTTCCTCCGAAATCAATTACACAAGCTCTAAGCATATCTTCCATTGCTTGAATTGTTCTTTCGCTTTGTCTGTCTGTTTGAGGATGATAAGTGGTGCTTAGATTTAACGTGGTTCCCATTGCTTTTTGGAAACTAGTCCAAAAGAGAGAGGTAAAACGGCTATCTCTATCAGACACAATAGATAAAGGAATCCCATGTAATGAAACTATTTCATTTACATATAGCTTGGCTAATTGCTCCATACTGAAAGTTTCCTTCATCGGTAAGAAATGAGCAGACATAGTTAATCTATCTATAGTCACCCAGATTGTATCATTACCTTTTCTTGTTTTAGGTAATTTGGTAACAAAGTCCATTGTTATCAATACCCATTTCTATACATGCATTTCTAATTGCTGCAATAAGCCTGAAGGTTTCTGATATTCAGTTTTAACTTGTGAACAAGTTAGACACTTGGCAACATAAGCTGCTATATCCTTTTTCATTCCTATCCACCAGAAATTCTTTCTTAAGTCTTGATACATTTTATCACTTCCAGGATGTATTGTATATTTAGACTTATGGGCTTCTTCTAATATTCAGTGACGTAGGTTTCCTAGTTTAGGTATCCAAATCCTTTTCTTATGGAATCTCCAAATTCCGTCTGTTCCTTGTTCTAATTCCTTAATCATACCTTTTAATTTCTCAGTATCATCCTTGATTACTGATTCTTGTACTTTTCTAATTTATTCATTTAAATCTATATGCAGATTTAATTTAAGAGAACGTACTCTTTTTGGATTTTCATGATACTTTTGACTTAAAGCATCAGCTACTACATTAGCCTTTCCTGCATGATACTGGATATTACAGTCGTAATCACTAAGAATCTCCATCCAGCGTCTCAGTCTCATATTTAACCCTTTTTTGTGACAACTGTGTCACTATGACTATCATACGAATACAAAACCAATGAAATATTGTGTTTCATACTTGGAATTTGTATAAATGTGTGTATCATTTTCACATATCAATTCTTGTTCGATTTCGAGCTTTAAATCGCTTTCTGGAAGGTTATACGCGAACTGATGCGTAAATGTAATCAGTTTATGCGAAAAACACTCTGGAATAGTGACATAGGCTTAATATACCTTAAATAACCTTTACATAACTTAGAAATAAGTTTTGGAGGGTTTGGTATGTCGAAAACAAGTATATTCGATCGTAGGGGACTATTTGTGTCAAACTGCGAAACTATGCCGATTTGTATAGTAACGAACATTCTGGAACTTGATCATAAGCTAAACATACCCTAAATATCCTCTACATAGCTTAGAAATAGGCTTTGAGGGGTTCAGCATACGAAAATATGCTTATTTGATCAACAGGGCTAAAAGCGTCAAAAAGTGCATAAGTTTGCATTTACACGCATATCTTACGTTCTGAACATATCCGGACATCCAAAAGTTTTTTGTAATCACTAAAATACTTTATTTTAGTGATTGGAGTGCAAAAATACCACTCGTCGTGTAATTTAGATCGTTTCCGCGTCCGTTTGAGTTTTCGTCGTAATTAACCAAACAACGCGACCGTACGGCCAAACGAACCGACATCCAAAATATTTTCAAGCATATTTCATGTTCCCTATGCTTTAACTTCATTGTAGAGCCTTGAAAAGGGGTTAACTGGGCTTAAACGCGTCAAAAATGCATCAAATACCAAGTTTCACACTTGCAGGGACTAAAACTGACATTCTGTCAAAGTAGTCTAGGAGGGGCGCGCAAGACTCAGTGAGAGTCTACGTGGCCCGCGACAGATGCCCAGACAGAAACTTTGCATCTGGTCATTTGAGCTGTTTTGATGGTTTTGATCCCTGATTTTGAATACCATTTGATAGTTTTTGAGTTCCCCGTGTATTGTAAACCATGGGCACAAGTGTATGGTGAGATTTGAGCTTTGAATCTTGCAAAAACACATGTCAAAATCCTATGAACTCATAACTTACTAGAAATACCCACTTGATCATCACTCCTTCTTCACACATTTGCTCTAAATCTGCTCTAAGTTGAAGCCTTAGCTTCATACCTGAGTGTTTTAGATCAAATTCTTCATTGCTTGGACCTTTTGTAAGCTTCTTTCTTGCTTTTTATTTCTTTTCAAGCATGAAAATCAAACAGTGTTTGACTTTCTGCTTTGACCAGTCTTTGGTCAACACAAAGTTCGTATGAACTTTGCAACGTGAGCGTAATCACGATGGTTATAGTCTCTTGTGACTATACCTACTGATTACCACGTTGATTAGGCGTAGTGACGAGTCATAGTTTCGGTCAAAGTACACGTTTATGCGTATTTGGCAACGAAACTATCTTTGGGTGTCAAAACACTTTGTTTTGATATCAAAACCTGTTTTCTAACTTAGTTAAACATGTTATAACATGTTTAACTCGTCACTTTTAGTCTAGTGCTTGTATAGGGTCGTAAGTCAAGAGGTCTTGACAACCGCTTAGACTTTCGAACCCGACCCGTTTGGTCGATCATTAGGATCCGACCAAGCATATATTGTGACCATAGTTGTATAGGGAATAACCTTCTGAGGTTATACCTTATGGTCACTTAGTTTAATTAGTTGTATGATAGGTAGTTTATATGCCTTAGGTAAATGACCAAAATGCCCTTTTCATGCATAATTGGTATTTAAGCATATGTAACTTAATTTTTTCCACTTAACCTGATTATGCAACATATTTAAACATGTTAGGGCATATAATACTTGTCATAGGACTAGTTAGGCGTCTCGAACGCGTATTCGCGCGAACGACGCGTTAAAGTAGCGTAAGCTACCTTAATGGGTCGTAACGGGTCGTAAGCACTTAGGATAGGTTCCGATTTAGAATGTAGGTTTTGTTAAACCATAACACATAAGTTCCAATACTCATTTGGTTTACGAGACCTCATTCTACCCAATCTTCCGATTTAGGTGCCGATTGTTTAACTAGTGATCCGATTACTAGGTACCACTTGATTCCTTGATTTCCGAGCTTCTTAGGACACTTAATCGAGGATACTTACAATCTCAAGTGAGTACATAGTCCCCTCTTTTACGTTTTCAAATGTTTTGGGGTGATACATATGTGTCGATACGCTATTTTCATGATTTCAACTATATGATTACACATGCATAGTACTATCTTTTGACGAATTGACCTATTATCCATGGCTTAAACACTGATTTGCAAAGTTTGTATGACTATTTGTTTGTTCATATGTTTACCTATACATTCATTAACAATGATCAAGCCGAATGGTAGTACGATATAGCGCTATATGACTAGACACCCCATTTCTATTGTATGGAATGTCAGAAACCAAATTTTAACTAAATAGAACTTGCCTTTGTGGTATTTCTATAGTCTCTAAAGTGTAGTTTGATGCACTAAGGTTTGAATGTATTGCCAAATCGCGATATATGGTATATTTCGATATACTACCAACGTGATATTGTTTGCTAAAGCATAATTTGATATGCTATTGTTTACCAAAATATAGTTTGATAGATTACCAAACCACAATTTAGGTTTGTTCCGACATACTACCAACGTGATATTGTTTACTAAATTATAGTTGATATACTACCGACATTGTTATTGCATAAACCAAAGTATATTTTAATGTACTACCAAAGCATAGTTGATGTGCTATTTTCAATTCCAAAGCATAAGTTGATATGTTATTTACAGAAACCAAAATATAATGTATTATACTACCGAGGTTTTTCATTCTTAAACCATAGTATACCTGTGTTATACTATCGAATCTATTATTTTCGAAACTAAAGTATATCCTAATATACTATCTATTTAACTATTTCAAAACAGAAGTATATTTAGATATACTACTCATTCGTTTATCTCAAAACAAAGTATTTTTTTATATATACTATAAACAATTTACCAAAACGACGCATTTTTAAAACAAAACTTTAACAAAGATTAATGGCTATTTTTGAAAACATAAAACCTTTTCTTGTGTTATCCAAAGCCATGAATCTAATACACAAAACCTATGTTACTCACAGGCATTTTTATGCTGACGTACCTATTTTCACATATGTTTCAGGTGCTGTTATGTGACGATTATTGATGCATGCTACACATAGGATGGACTCGTGCCTTAGCTACTTTAAAACTTGAGAGACAATTATTTGTATTTATCTGATTTATAATAAAATAATGAGTTCAATAATTCAATAAAACGAAACTATTTAATCCATGATTGTGAAACAATGATTCTGTTACGACACTCCCCGACGTTTCCGCCACGATTTGTTGTTTTACGTGGTCGGGGTGTGACAGAAAAGTTGGTATCAGAGCCAATGGTTATAGGGAATTAGGTTATTAGTAATGCTTTGACCTAGACTATAACCTTCCTAGGACCCTAACACAAGTTATCTTGTGTTTAGTCTTAAAACAATACCATCGCCTATCTTTAGGTGACAATCAAAACAAGAACACAAATTACGAATCCGTTTTTGAAAACCAATCATCTCTTCTTAGATGATTTATTATAAGGTTTTGAACCTTCAAAATTTTCAAAATCTCGTCAAAGTTTGGGTCTAAATAATGTGAACACGTGCAATCTGGAAGGGTGGATGCCTATACCTCGAGTTTTCTGTCTAAGGCTAGAGTGTTCGTACAAATCCACATAATCGGACCAGTCACTCTTACCTGGGAACTCTTAGGGTGAGTGTCCACTTATAGGCTAAAGCATGTCTTCGCGATACATTAGTATGACCCATTTACTTTGATTAGTCACAGTGTCATTTGTTTGTTTTAGGTAGCAAACAAATGATCACAATCTTCATGCTTGTTCGACATTCTTTTAAGCATTCAATTTTTACTATCCGATATCATCTCACTCGTTTCCTTTTCATGTTTCTTTGCTCTTTTTAGAATATGCCTCCTTGACGAGATGTACAACCTCAAAATAACGCCGAACTCGCTGCTATTATCACTCAGCAAATCGCTGTTGTACTCCCAAACCTGATAACCCAAGTAAACCTAGCAAACAAGAATAATAACAATGCTCCGTGCAACTATAAGACATTCAATTCAGCTAAGCCACTCGCATTTACTAGGTATGAAGGGGCCACTGGGCTCCTACAATGGTTTGAGAGTCTTGAAAGCACGTTTCGTCATGTGCAATGCCCAAACAAGCGAAAGGTTGAGTTTGCATCGAGCGTATTCTAGAAAAGAGCACTTACATGGTGGAACGGTGTAATGAGGGATATGGGTATCGATGTGGCAATGACACAAACTTGGGAAGAGCTTCGAGCTCTAATGATGAAGGAGTTTTGTGCTCGTCATGAACTCAGGGCTTTGGAAAGGGAATTTGATGATCTTAAGCAAGACAGCGGTGAACATCGAGCCTACACTGACCGTTATGAGGAACTAAGCCTGTTATGTCCTACCATGGTTACGCCTTTGGATAAGGCGATCGAAAAGTACATTGATGGTCTCCCTGACCTGGTTTAGGATATCGTTACTGGTAGCAACCCTACTACCGTCAGACAAGCCATTGAATTATCCGCTACCCTGACTGAATCCCAGATCTAGGAAAGGTAAGCTTTTCTGAAAGGGAGCCCCAAAACCATCTGACGAGTCTACACAAGAAAAACCGAAGGATAAACAGACTGAGTCCTCCAAAAAGTCAAAGAAGCGTAAGGCTTCACAAAACTTCGCTGTAGTTGCTCAGAACAATCTGGTTGCACCAAACCAGCCAGCACAACCTCGTACGAGGAAAAACTATGTTGGTACTGCACCTTTTTGCAACAAATGCAACTGCCATCATCTGGAACAAACACAGTGTCACAAATGTACCCACTGTGGGCGATTGAGACATTTGGTCAATACCTGCCGTTATGCAAACCAAAACCAACCTGCTGCAAATCCTGCTGCTGCTCAAGCACAGTTTCCACCTAGATCGTGCTACAACTGTGGTGATCTTACTCACTACCAAAACAACTGCCCAAGACTTGTTAACGCAAATCCAACGCGTGGACGAGTATTTAACATAAACGAGGCAAACGCAAACGACAATGCAGCAGTGAACAATTAGACTTTGTATTTCCTTTATTGTTATCTTTTGACGTTTGAAACAATTCAGTTGTTATATAAATAAAATTGTTGTTTCACTTTTATTTACAAGACTGATACGATTGTGTGCATGTGTGACATACCCCTACGATGCTGACGCCAAGGAACTGTGTTCTTTGCAAAACAAACTACTCGTGTGGTTCTTTCATTTTTATGATCACTCGTGATCCCCCGAAAATCCTAAGTACTCGTTTCTTTTAAGGAACAAAGTACAAGGTACAAATTAAAAACTTTTAACAAGTACTTGAAATACCATTTCAAATCTTTGATTTGATATCTAAAGGTACTTTCATGAATCCTTAATTGGATTCCTAGTGTGCTCTAATACGAATGTTACGATACAGACAAAACCAAATCCTTATAAGATCTTCCTATCTTCATAGTTAGATTCTTGGGGATATTTAAAATACCAATTAAAATCCGTGATTGGATTTCTGGAGTACTTTAAATGCATTGATTCAAATTAACGAACGAGCTAATAAATAAATTAACGAATACGTGATTATGTGATTATGTGTAATTTTAAAGCTCGCTATCTAAGTCCTGGTAGAATCTTTCGTATTTTCATATGTTAGATTCTCAAAAGGATACTCAAAGTGCTATTATAAATTCCTTAAGGGGATTTTCTATGCAAATAGTAAGAACCTTGGATTCCAAAGTACTATTTCAAAACAATTATTTAATTCAAAGTTAAAAAGATCCTTTAGTGGTCTATTTAAAGAGATCGTATGACGGTCTAGTTAAGGAGATCATGTGTTGATCTAGATAAAAAGATCGTTCGTTGATCTAGTTAAAAAGATCCCTTGATGGTCTAGTCAAGACATTACATGTTTGTTCAATTGATTTTACCCTACGCATTATGAAATGAACTGTGCGGACTGTGCAAGGAATTACGTAATTATGGATATATACATAATTATGGAATTCAGTGCACAGAAACCATAGCAAGTTTTGTCATGTGCTAAGACCTATAGTGATAAGAATAACGAGACGGGAACAATGTAAAAGGGCATGGTGGATACGCCGCTAGTACTTCCTATATATAAGTGTTCCTTATTACATTGCGAACGTAGCGTTATTTAAGTTACTAGAAGTCCTGGACTTTGACCAATGTTATTTTATCCTACACTCTCCAACTCCTATTTCGAGCACACTCAAGTTTCCTATAATAGTCTTCATAGGAAACATTCTTCTATCCGTTGTTCAAAACTCCATGTTTTGTTACTACAAGGACACCACTTGGAAAAATAAAAAATTCGCTAAAAATCCAAACATGGCCCAGAGTTTTACATAGGGTATGAAGGATTCATTCGAAAGCAAAACAATCACAGTTGTCTTCACAGGTTTCCTCTAAAATTAAATTTCGGGACGAAATTTCCTAAAGTAGGGGAGACTGTGACACCTGTGTCACTACGACTATCATACGAATACAAAACCAATGAAATATTGTGTTTCATACTAGGAATTTGTATAAATGTGTGTATCATTTTTCACATATCAATTCTTGTTCGATTTCGAGCTTTAAATCGCTTTCTGGAAGGTTATACGCGAACTGATGCGTAAATGAAATCAGTTTATGCAAAAAACACTTCGGAATAGTGACATAGGCTTAACATACCTTAAATAACCTTTACATAACTTAGAAATAAGTTTTGGAGGGTTTGGTATGTCGAAAACAAGTTTATTCGATCGCAGGGACTATTTGTGTCAAACTGTGAAACTATGTCGATTTGTATAGTAACGAACATTCCGAAACTTGATCATAAGCTACACATACCCTAAATATCATTTACATAGCTTAGAAATAGGCTTTGAGGGGTTCGGTATGCGAAAATAAGCTTATTTGATCAACAGGGACTAAAAGCGTCAAAAAGTGCATAAGTTTGCATTTACACGCATATCTTACGTTCTGAACATATCCGGACATCCAAAAATTTTTTGTAATCATTAAAATATTTTATTTTAGTGATTGGAATGCAAAAATACCACTCGTCGCGTAATTTAGATCGTTTCCGCGTCCGTTTGAGTTTTCGTCATAATTAACCGAACAACACGACCGTACGGCCAAACGTTCCCGACATCCAAAATATTTTCAAGAATATTTCATGTTCCCTATGCTTTAACTTCATTGTAGAGCATTGAAAATGGGTTAACGGGGCTTAAACGCGTCAAAAATGAATCAAAAACCAAGTTTTACACTTGCAGGGACTAAAACTGACATTCTGTCAAAGTAGTCTAGGAGGGGCGCGTAAGACTCAGTGAGAGTCTACGCGGCCCGCGACAGATGCCCAGACATAAACTTTGAATCTGGTCATTTGAGCTGATTTTAATGGTTTTGATCCCTGATTTTGAATACCATTTGATAGTTTTTGAGTTCCCCATGTATTGTAAACCATGGGCACAAGTGTATGGTGAGATTTGAGCTTTGAATCTTGCAAAAACACATGTTAAAATCCTATGAACACATAACTTACTATAAATACCCACTTGATCTTCACTCATTCTTCACATATTTGCTCTAAATCTACTCTAAGTTGAAGCCTTAGCTTCATACCTGAGTCTTTTAGATCAAATTCTTCATTGCTTGGACCTTTTGTAAGCTTCTTTCATGCTTTTTAGTGCTTTTCAAGCATGAAAGTCAAACAGTGTTTGACTTTCTGCTTTGACCAGTCTTTGCTCAACACAAAGTTCGTATGAACTTTGCAACGTGAGCGTAATCACGATGGTTATAGTCTCTTGTGACTATACCTACTGATTACCACGTTGATTAGGCGTAGTGACGAGTCATAGTTTCGGTCAAAGTACATGTTTATGCGTATTTTGCAACGAAACTATCTTTGGGTATCAAAACACTTTGTTTTGATATCAAAACCTGTTTTCTAACTTAGTTAAACATGTTATAACATGTTTAACTCGTCACTTTTAGTCTAGTGCTTGTATAGGGTCGTAAGTCAAGTGGTCTTGACAACCGCTTAGACTTTCGAACCCGACCCGTTTGGTCGATCATTAGGATCCGACCAAGCATATATTGTGACCATAGTTGTATAGGGAATAACCTTCCGAGGTTATACCTTATGGTCACTTAGTTTAATTAGTTGTATGATAGGTAGTTTATATGCCTTAGGTAAATGACCAAAATGCCCTTTTCATGCATAATTGGTATTTAAGCATATGTAACTTAATTTTTGCCACTTAACCTGATTATGCAACATATTTAAACATGTTAGGGCATATAATACTTGTCATAGGACTAGTTAGGCTTCTCGAACACGCATTCGCGCGAACGACGCGTTAAAGTAGTGTAAGCTACCATAATGGGTCGTAACGGGTCGTAAGCACTTAGGATAGGTTCCGATTTAGAATCTAGGTTTACCATAACACATGAGTTCCAATACTCATTTGGTTTACGAGACCTCATTCTACCCAATCTTCCGATTTAGGTGCCGATTGTTTAACTAGCGATCCGATTACTAGGTGCCACTTGATTCCTTGATTTCCGAGCTTCTTAGGACACTTAATCGAGGATACTTACAATCTCAAGTGAGAACATAGTCCCATCTTTTACGTTTTCAAATGTTTTGGGGTGATACATATGTGTCGATACGTTATTTTCATGATTTCAACTATATGATTACACATGCATAGTACTATCTTTTGACGAATTGAACTATTATCCATGGCTTAAACACTGATTTGAAAAGTTTATACGACTATTTGTTTGTTCATATGTTTACCTATACATTCATTAACAATGATCAAGTCGATTGGTAGTACGATATAACGCTATAGGACTAGACACCCCATTCCTGTTGTATGGAATGTCAGAAACCAAATTTTAACCAAATAGAACTTGCCTTTGTGGTATTTCTATAGTCTCTAAAGTGTAGTTTGATGCACTAAGGTTTGAATGTATTACCAAATCGCTATATATGGTATACTTCGATATACTACCAACGTGATATTGTTTGCTAAAGCATAATTTGATATGCTATTGTTTACTAAAATATAGTTTGCTATATTACCAAACCACGATTTAGGTATGTTCCGACATACTACCAACGTGATATTGTTTACTAAAGTATAGTTGATATACTACCGACATTGTTATTACATAAACCAAACTATATTTTAATGTACTACCAAAGCATAGTTGATGTGCTATTTTCAAATCCAAAGCATAAGTTGATATGTTATTTACAGAAACCAAAGTATAATGTATTATACTACCGACGTTTTTCATTCTTAAACCAAAGTATACCTGTGATATACTACCGAATCTATTATTTCCTAAACTAAAGTATATCCTAATATACTATCTATTTAACTATTTCAAAACTAACGTATATTTAGATATACTACTCATTCGTTTATCTCAAAACCAAAGTATATTTTTATATATACTATAAACATTTTACCAAAACGATGCATTTTTAAAACAAAACTTTTACAAAGATTAATGGCTATTTATGAAAACATAAAACCTTTTCTTGTGTTATCCAAAACCATGAATCTAATACACAAAACCTATGTTACTCACAAGCATTTTTATGCTGACGTGCCTATTTTCACATATGTTTCAGGTGCTGCTATGTGACGATTATTGATGCATGCTACACATAGGATGGACTCGTGCCTTAGCGACTTTAAAACTTGAGAGACAATTATTTGTACTTATCTGATTTGTAATAAAATAATGAGTTCAATAATTCAATAAAACGAAACTATTTAATCCATGGTTGTGAAATAATGATTCTGTTACGACACTCCCCGACGTCTCTGCCCCGATTTGTTGTTTTACGTTGCCGGGTGTGACATTTTTCCTGAAAACATATCTTAAACTCTTATGATCGGTGAAAATGGTAAACTTACTACCATAAAGGTAATGTCTCCAAATTTTCAGGGCAAAAATTATGGCTCCTAACTCTAAATCATGAGTTGAATAATTCTCTTCATTATTCTTAAGTTGTCTAGACGCATAGGCTATCACCTTTTGACGTTGCATTAACACACATCCATAACCTAACTTAGAAGCGCCACAATGGACTACAAAGTCTTCAGTTCCTTATGGTAATGCTAGTTTGGGTGCGTTGGTTAATCTTTGCTTAAGAATTCTAAAAGCTTCTTCATGCTTTGGTCCCCATTCAAACTTAACAAACTTACAGGTTAGTTTGGTTAAGGGAATGGCTATTCTAGAAAAATCTCGTATAAACCGTCTATAATAACTGGCCAATCCTAGAAAGCTTCTAACCTCTGTTGGTGATTCAGGGACTTTCCATTAGTAATCGCCTCGATCTTTGTGGGATCTACATGAATTCCTTCATGATTAACTAAATGTCCAAGAAATTGCACTTCTTCTAACCAAAATTCACATTTTGAAAATTTAGCGTAAAGCTTTTCTTTTCTCAGCAAATTTAGGAGTGCATGCAGATGCGTTGCATGTTCCTCTTTACTCTTAGAGTAAATGAGAATATCATCTATAAAGATAATTATGAATTTATCCAGATATGGATTACATATTATGTTCATCATGTCCATAAATGTGGCTGGGGCATTGGTTAGACCAAATGGCATGACGGTAAATTCATAACGGCCAAACCTTGTTCTGAAGGCAGTTTTAAGAATATCCTCTTCTTGTACCTTTAATTGATGATATCCTGAGCGTAAATCGATCTTATAAAAGAATCGAGCTCCTTGCAATTGATCAAACAGATCATCGATTCTCGGTAATGGGTACCGATTTTTAATCGTGACCTTGTTCAATCCTCGGTAATCAATGCACATACGCATTGACCCGTCTTTCTTCTTGACAAACAAGATCGGTGCTCCCCAAGGGGATGAACTTGGTTGTATGTTTCTTTAGTTCTTGCATCTCTGCTGGTGCTAAACGGTAAGGTGCCTTGGCAATTGGTGCTGTTACTGGTAGCAGATGGATTCTGAATTCAACTTCTCTTTCTGGCGGTAGTCCTGGTAATTCTTCTGGAAAGACATCTGAGAATTGAGATACGACGGGGATATCTTTTAATTCTTTTCCCTTAGTGTTAAGGATTATGGAAATCATATACACTAGTGATCCTTTTCTTGCACAACTCGCTGTTTTCATCACAAAGATGAATTTCGTGGATCGCGATGGCTTATTTCCTTTAATTGTGATCTTTTCACCCTTTGGTAAATTTACTTGGATTGTTTGATCACATAGAATACTGGCTTTATTTGCTACTAACAAATCCATTCCTAATACAATATCAAATCCAGCCAGATTCATTGGGTAAAGATTAGCAATAAAATCACGTTTTGAAATTTCTATTCTTGCTCCCTGCAAGATTTCAGTAATCTTAATGGATTCTCCATTTGTTGTCTCTACTAGACATTCTTGTTGAAGTTTAGTTAATGGTTGATTGAGAAGTTTGCAAAATGAAGTATTAATAAAACTTTGGTTCGCACCAGAGTCAAATAATACTTTAGAAAAAACATCATTAACTAAAAACGTACCAGCAATCACGTCCGGAATCATCTTTGCTTCTTCGGATGTCAGAACAATTGCCCTAGCATTCTTAGTAGTCTTGTTGTTCATGGCTAGAGCTAGTTTCGGACAATTCGGCTTGATATGCCCTTTTTCTCCACAGTTGAAACACACTCCATTACTGGGTTTCTTCCTACAATCTTCTTCCTTGTGTCCTGGTATCTTGCAGAATTGTAGTAGGTGGAGCATCTTCCTGAATGCTTCTTCTTGCAGGCCTTACAGTAAGGTGCAGAAGTAGAACCTACGTTCTTCCCACGGTTGGAATTACCATAACGAAATTCCTGGGTAAGTTTCTGGACTAGGTTCTTTCTCTGGTTTTCTTCTTGTGTACGTTCCAATTCATCAGTCAAGTTATTTGCTAGTTCTACAGCTTCTTCTATGGTTGGTGATCTAGCTGCCTTGACTACATGTCTAATCTCACTGATTAATCTCCAGATGTAACGGGAGATTAATACTGGTTCTGGTGAAGCTAGGGTTGGCGCTATTCTAGCATATTCGAATAATATAGTAGTGTAACCCTTACAATTTACTCCAGTCATTCTAAGGTTTAAGAACTTATTAGCTATTTGTTCTTTTTCATTGGGAGGACAAAATTTTCTTTCAACCATATTGTTAAACTCAGTCCATTCCATAGTATAGACTCTGACACTTCCCCTAGACTGGAGAATAGTGTTCCACCATTCTAGTGCTGCCTTCTTAAATAGATTGGAAGCAAACATGATTTTGTCTTCCTCAGCACACTTGTTTATTTTTAAGACTGCCTTAGTCTTTTCTATCCAGCGTAGAGCTGCAATGGCCCCTTCATTGCCAGAGAATTCTATCGGTTTGCAGGACCAGAATTCTTTGTAAGAACAACCATAAGACATGGTTCTTCTTCTTTTTGGAATTGGCATTTGAAGTAACGGTCCATTGTTTACGCTGTGACTAGGTTCAGTAGGTGGTCGCTTACTTCCACTATTACTGTTATTATTTTCTGCTTCTTTAACATTTTGGAAGATATATGGCATAGCATCTCTAATTCCTTGGGTTACGATGTGTCGAATGGCACTGTTATTTATTTGATTATCATTATTCTGGTTTTCCTGATTTGCTGCGCTGTCCATCTGGATTATAAACATTTACCAAGTATTAATATCGCAAAACAATATTTAATGCAAACAATCTCACAAACACAAACA
This sequence comes from Helianthus tuberosus, assembly GCA_030545235.1. Taxonomy (NCBI): domain Eukaryota; kingdom Viridiplantae; phylum Streptophyta; class Magnoliopsida; order Asterales; family Asteraceae; genus Helianthus; species Helianthus tuberosus. The sequence continues at coordinate 113,484,855 of CM060445.1, forward strand.
GGTTGGTCAAAATCGTCGTACATTGCGACCTTTACTCTATTTTATATATATGCGTCTAATACAAACCACAACTGGAATTTAAAACACAATACTAGTATGCATCAGTAGCTATAAGATTATCTATTTTTGTTGATTTTTTTCAAGTCACACACACACACACACACACACATATATATATATATTATTACTAGTGGGGGTCCATCCAATATTGCATATTACGCTCGTCATATTTCCAGACGAGTCTCTCCCCTATTTGCCTTATCCTTTCACTTTCATCTAACAACTCCTCACCAAAAGTGCGGAGTTCCTGTATGTTCTCGGTATTCATGGGTGGTGCGGGTGCTGGTATTGGGTCAGGGTACTAGGGCATCGGTTCCTCCTGTGGGTATGGGTTTTCTAGGATATCCCGGATATACTGGTCATTATCCCAATAGGGATCCAGATGGTCAAGGTTAGGGTAAGGTGGTACTAGGTTTTGCATGGGCTCCTCTCGTGGGTAGAGTCCCTGATAATCTCTATGGTCGTCAAACCATGGGTCATAATCTGGAGGATGGGGTGCTTGAACTCTAGGGATTTTGGTTGGGTCGAAGGCAGGTGCTGGAATCTGGTCTCCTGGGTTCAGTTCTATTTCCATGGGTTGTGTTGGGAACAAGGGTAGTGGTTGTGGTGCTATGATTTGTTCTAAATTCGGGTTTACAGCAGTGGTGGCTAAGATATGAAAGTTGGCAAGTCTCCTATTGAGTATATCTTGAGTTTGAGAGTTCATCTCCCTATTCGCAACTACTAAAGCTCACTGTTGCTGTAACTTTCTCATTCTTTTTCTACGCTTGTGAGCTCCCCGACTGAACCATCCTCTCTTTTTGGTAGGGAATGGTTCTTCGGATTGTGCTTTGAATATGAAAATTCCTTCCTCTGTGTTAGCTGAGTACCCCGAGGGGGTAGGCTGGGAAGAAGTTCCTTCATCCTTAGGAGAGCTAGACAGTTGACGATAAGTGTCTGACGGACCTTGATCACTCATACTGTAAACTAACAAATTGTCAAATAACACAAAATAATAATATACACGTATGCACATAGTTTCATTGATTATTTCCTAACAAAATTTGACAATTTCAATGTCAGCAGAACACTTCTTTGGCTTAAATCAGTGGCTATAGCTCTGATACCACTCTCTGTCGCAACCCCCGTGTGACACCTGTGTCACTTCAACCATCAAACAAATGCTAAACCAATGAAATATTGTATTTCATACTTGGGATTTGTAAAAATATGTGTATCGTTTGCACATATCAACTCTTGTTCGATTTCAAGCTTTAAATCGCTTTCTGGAGGGTTATACGCGCTCTGATGCGTAAATATAACCAGTTTAATGCAATGAACACTCTTTAATAGTGAAATAGGCTTAACATACCTTAAATAACCTCCACATAACTTAGAAATAAGTTTTGGATGGTTTGGTGTGTTGAAATCAAGTTTGTTCGATCGTAGGGACTAATTGTGTCAAACTGCGAAACTATACCGATTTGTATAGTAACGAACATTCCGGAACTTGATCATAAGTTAAATATGCCCTAAATATCCTTTATATAGCTTAGAAATAGGCTTTGAGGTGTTTGGTGCGCAGAAATAACTTTATTGATCAATAGGGACTAAAAGCGTCAAAAAGTGCACAAGTTTGCATTTTCGCGCATATCTTACGTTCTGAATATATCCGGACATCCAAAAATTTATGTAAGCATTAAAATATTTTATTTTAGTGTTTGGCATAATAAAATTCCATTCGTCGCTCAATTTGGATCGTTTTTGCGTTCGTTACGACTTCCATCGTAATTAACCGAACAACGCAACCGTACGGCCAAACGAACCGACATCCGAGATATTTTTTAGCATGTTTTAAGTTCCCTATACTTTAACTTCATTTTAGAGCTTTGAAATGGGGTTAACGGGGCTTAAACGTGTCAAAAATGCATCAAATAGCAAGTTTGGGGCTCCAGGGGCCTGTTCTGCCATTTTTGAAACATGCTAACCTGCATGGTCCTTACGGACCGTATGCCCATCCTCTTATGGTCTGTAAGCAGGTCCCAGACAGCAGAATGTTGATTCCAGCTTGTTCTAGCTGTTACACACCTTTGCACCTGGTTTCTTTGATTCTATGTGCTTGTTTTGGATGCCCATGGTTTCACAAATCAGTGGGTATGAAGTGTAGGGCTGAGATTGAAGCTCGGTTTTCAAGAAAGGATCCTAACGGTTCTAGGAAAACTATAAATACCCCCATGTCTTGCTCAAAACCCACAATTTGAATCTGATTTATGCTCTCTAAGTGGAAGTATATGCTTCCTACCTGAGAGAAAATCGGATCAAATCTTGCGTGGACCTTTTGTAAGTATTCTTTCGTTCTTTTATCGCTTTTCGAGTCTGAAAGTCAAACCGAGTTTGACTTTCTGCATTGACCAGTTTATGGTCAATGCGAAGTTCGTTTGAACTTCATAACGTGAGCGTAATCACGATGGTTATAGTCCCTAGTAACTATACCTACTGATTACCACGTTATCTAGGATTAGTGGCGAGTCGTAGTTTCGGCCAAAATGCGCATTCTTGCGTATTTTGTAACCAAACTACTTTTAGGTATCAAAACCGTTTGTTTTTTTATACCAAACCTGTTTTCCAACTTAGCTAAACATGTTTCGACATGTTTAGCTCGTCACTTTTTAGATTAGTGCTTATGTAGAGTCGTAAGTCAAGCGTTCTAAACAACCGCTTAGACTTACGAACTAGACCCGTTTGGTCGATCTTTAGGATCCGACCAAACACATTAGGTGACCATAGTTGTATAGGGAATAACCTTCCGAGGTTATACCTTATGGTCACCTAGTTTAAGTAGTTGTATGATAGGTAGTTTATATGCCTTAGGAAAATTACCAAAATACCCTTTTTATGCATAATTGATGTTTAAGCATATGTAACCAAACTTTTGTCACTTAACTAATTATGCAACATAATTAAACATGTTTAGGCATATAATACTTGTCATAGGACTAGTTAGACGGTCTGAACGCATCTTACGCGAACGACGCGTTAAATTAGCATAAGCTACCTAAATGGGTCGTAATGGGTCACAAGCACTTAGGTTAGGTTCCCTTTTAGTATGTAGGCCTTGTTAAACCATATCATATGAGTTCCCACACTCATTTGGTTTACGAGACCTCCTCCTATCCAATCTTCCGAATTAGGCCCGGTTTATTTATGTAGTTACCTATATTAGGTACCGTTTGATTTCCGGGACTCCTCTAGCTTGCTTGGTAGTTGTTCAAGACTTCTAAGCACTCTCAAGTGAGTACATAGTCCCCTCTTTTACTGTTTTCAAACTGTTTTGGGGTGAAGCATGTGTACCTATCTGTTATTTTCATGTTTTCAAAAGTATAATTGATTATACATATTTGTACTTATCTTTTTGTAAAGTGAATGATTATCTATGATTTAAACTCTAATTTTTCAAAGATTATAAAATAAATGTTTGGAATAGTACTTATTTTGTTCACCGGACCGGTTGGTAGTATGATATAGCGCTATAGGATTTGACACCCCATTCCTGTTGTCATGGAATGTCTGAAACCAATTTGTTTCTCCATCCAAATAGAAATTGCCTTTGTGGTATTTCTATAGTCTCAAAGGTGTATTTTGATGCACTAGGTCTGAATGAATTCTTAAGTCACATTATTTTTTTGTATATTAAGTTATACTCCTAAAAGTATAGTTTGATATGCTCTCATATGTGATATTGTACAAAACCAACATATATTTTGTTAATCATTAAAACATAGTTTCATATGTTATTCTCAAAGTCCAAAGCATAGTTTAATATGTTATTTTCATAACCAAAGCATAGTTTAATATGTTATCTTCATAACCAAAGCATAGTTTAATATGTTATTTATAAATCCAAAGTATACTTTTGATATACTATTGAAAATTTATTTATTTTAACAACTAAAGTATATTTTATATGCTATTTACTTAATGACTGGTTTTTGGTTAAGTGTTTAGATAACGGGACGGGTGTAATGTAATGAAAACATGGTAGATACGCCGCTGGTACTTCTTATATATAAGTGTTTTCATCACATTACATACCGTGGCGTTATTTAGCACACTTGGGTTAACGATTTTGGAACGGAAATATATTTTAATATATTACTTATTCGACTTTCTTAAACCAAAGTATATTTATATATATATACTATGAATCTTTTAATCAAAATATTGTTTTTCAAACAACATACTTTTATACAAACTTATTCTACTTACTTATTTAATTTCCTATGTATTATTATTTTATATCACCTGATTTCTTATAAATGATTTATAAAAGAAAACCTTTTGCAGGGATCATGACTACTTTTATAAAAACTTTTTCTTTAAACTCATAAGTCATGAATCCTAATTACAATAAAACCTATGTATCTCACAGGCATTTTTATGCTGACGTACCTATTTTTACACATGTTTCAGGTGCTGTTATGTGATGATTGTTGATGCATGCTATACATAGGATGAACTCGTGCCTTAGCGACTTTAAAATTTGAAAGATAATAGTTGTACTTATTTGATTGTATTAAAACAATGAATTTAATAAACAAAATTATTTATTCCATGGTTGTGAAACAATGATTCTGTTACAATACTCCCCGACGTTTCCGCCACGTCTTGTTGTTTTACGTGGTCGGGGTGTGATAGAAAAGTTGGTATCAGAGCCAATGGTTATAGGGAATTAGGTTATTAGTAATGCTTTGACCTAGACTATAACCTTCCTAGGACCCTAACACAAGTTTCCTTGTGTTTAGCTTTTAAAACAATACCGTCACTTATCCTTAGGTGACAACCACAATAAGAGCACAAATTTTGAATCCGCTTTGAAAACTAATCATCTGTTCTAGGATGATTGATTACTAGGTTTTGAACCTTCAAAGTTTTCAAAATCTCGTCAAAGTTTGGTCTAAATAATGTGAACACGTGCAAACTGGAAGGGTGGGTGCCTGTACCCTGGGTCTTCTGTCTAAGGCTAGAGTGTTCGTACAAATCCGCATTATCGGACCAGTCACTCTTACCTGGGAACTCTTGGGGTGAGTGTCCACTTATAGGCAAGCATGTCTTCGCGATACATTATATTGACCCATTTACTTTGATTAGTCACCGTCTCATTTGTTTGTCTTAGGTAACAAACAAATGATCGCAATTTTATGCATTGTTATTCTGTTTTCATTTCCCTTGTTTCCTCCCACGTCTCCCATTTTCTTCATGGTGCCTCTTCGTCGCAACAACAAATGTCCGAACTAGGTGCTGCAATTGGCCATCAATTAGGCGTCATACTACCAGAAGGCCGTTGATTTAGCTATCACCGTGACTCGTCTCAGGGATGAAGCCATACAAGGGAACCGCTCCTTAGAGCAATCAATGCAACCGTCATCATCCGAATCAGATACTCTATTTCAAATATACCCACAGTGGACGATGGGGGATATTTGATTAACATGTGCCGCTTTGCAATCCAAAGCAAAGCTGTTACAAATCCTGCTGCTGCTCAACCTCTTGCAAGGAAACCTAATGCCGGTATGTGCTTATGTGCAACAAATGTAATGCACCTCACCAAGCTTACCTGCAGTGTCGACTGTGTGCATCACATGGACGACTCGGTCACCTGACAAATGCTTGTCAATTCAACCCAAACCAAGGTGGTCTAAACCAACCCTAAGTCAACCCTACTCGTATGATCGACTTAACATACATAGTACCCAACCTTCAAACTCTGCTTCATATGTCGCTTGCCATATATAGCACCTCAACCTCATGAACTTTCTACCTTGTGTATCGACTTAAGCACGCCTAGTGCAAGGTGTTGAAACACCTTTCGTTACACAAAATTCCAAAATCCAAAATAGGATCTTTCTATCCTCATAATTAGATCCTTATGGATAATTATCAATCAAATCGGAGCCCTTAATTGAATTATTCGTATGCCTTAATACGTAAATTACGATTTAATAAAGATAAATCCGAATTCCTATTAAGATCTTTCTATCTCCATAGTTAGATTCTTCTGTTTAAAGTGCCAAATGAAATCCACGGATTGGATTCCTGGTGTGCTTTAAATACCCGTGTCCAAAGATAACAAATTAAATATCAAGTTAACTAAGTATGTGATTATGTGCTAATGTGTTTTCTTATACGTTTTGTGTTTTTATGTGATCCATCCAAATCCTTGTAGAATCTTCCATATCTCATATGAGGGATTCATAGTAGGATATCCAAAGGTACTATCTTAAATCCTTAATGGACTTCTACGTTGTAGTAAAGTCCCTTGGGTTTTAAAGTACTATTCTATAATTGGACCCCTTGAGTGGTCTAGTTAAACATATTGATTTGAAAATCTGGTTAGGAATATCATGTGGTGATCTAAATGAAAAGATCCCCTAAGTGGTCTATTTACAAAGATCGTACAACGGTCTAGTTAAGAAGATCATGTGTTGATCTAGTTAAAAAGACCCTTTGGTGGTCTAGTCAAGTCGCTTCATGTTTATTCAATTGATTTTTCCCCTACGCATTATGAAATGAACTGTGCGGACTGTGCAAGGAATTACGTAATTATGGAGGCATACATAATTATGGAATTTAGTGCACAGAAACCACAGGAAGTTTTGTCATGTGTTAATACCTTTAGTGACAAGAGTAATGATACGGGAGAAGTCTTGGACCTTGACCGATGTCATTTTATCTTACACTCCCCAATTCTGATTTCAAGCACACACAAGTTTCCTATGATAAGTCTTCATGGGAAACGTTCTCCTGTCCATAGTTTAAAACTCCATGTTTTGCTACTACAAGGACTTCACTTTGAGGGTTGAAAATTTCGCTAAGAACCCTATCATGGCCCAGAGTTCTACTTAGGGTTCAAGGGATTCATTCGAAAGCGAAAACATCACAGTTGTCCTCACAAGTTTCTCCTAAAATTAAATTTCGGGACGAAATTTCCTAAAGTAGGGGAGACTGTGACACCTGTGTCACTTCAACCATCAAACAAATTCCAAACCAATGAAATATTGTATTTCATACTTGGTATTTGTAAAAATATGTGTATCGTTTGCACATATCAACTCTTGTTCGATTTCAAGCTTTAAATCGCTTACTGGAGGGTTATACGCGCTCTGATGCGTAAATATAACCAGTTTAATGCAACGAACACTCCGGAATAGTGAAATAGGCTTAACATACCTTAAATAACCTCCACATAACTTAGAAATAAGTTTTGGATGGTATGGTGTGTTGAAATCAAGTTTGTTCGATCGCAGGGACTAATTGTGTCAAACTGCGAAACTATACCGATTTTTATAGTAACGAACATTCCGGAACTTGATCATAAGTTAAATATGCCCTAAATATCCTTTATATAGCTTAGAAATAGGCTTTGAGGTGTTTGGTGCGCAGAAATAAACTTTATTGATCATTAGGGACTAAAAGCGTCAAAAAGTGCACAAGTTTGCATTTTCGCGCATATCTTACGTTCTGAATATATCCGGACATCCAAAAATTTATGTAAGAATTAAAATATTTTATTTTAGTGTTTGGCATAATAAAATTCCATTCGTCGCTCAATTTGGATCGTTTTTGCGTTCGTTACGACTTCCATCGTAATTAACCGAACAACGCAACCGTACGGCCAAACGAACCGACATCCGAGATATTTTTGAGCATGTTTTAAGTTCCCTATACTTTAACATCATTTTAGAGCTTTGAAATGGGGTTAACGGGGCTTAAACATGTCAAAAATGCATCAAATAGCAAGTTTGGGGCTCCAGGGGCCTGTTCTGCCATTTTTGAAACATGCTGACCTGCATGGTCCTTACGGACCGTATGCCCATCCTCTTACGGTCCGTAAGCAGGTACCAGACAGCAGAATGTTGATTCCAGCTTGTTCTAGCTGTTACACACCTTTGCTCCTGGTTTCTTTGATTCTGTGTGCTTGTTTTGGGTGCCCATGGTTTCACAAATCAGTGGGCATGAAGTGTAGGGCTGGGATTGAAGCTCGGTTTTCAAGAAATGATACTAACATTTCTACGAAAACTATAAATACCCCCCCATGTCTTGCTCAAAAACCCACAATTTGAATCTGATTTATGCTCTCTAAGTGGAAGTATATGCTTCCTACATGAGAGAAAATCAGATCAAATCTTGAGGGGACCTTTTGTAAGTATTCTTTCGTTCTTTTATCGCTTTTTGAGTCTGAAAGTAAAACCGAGTTTGACTTTCTGCATTGACCAGTTTATGGTCAAAGCGAAGTTCGTTTGAACTTCATAACGTGAGCGTAATCACGATGGTTATAGTCCCTAGTAACTATACCTACTGATTACCACGTTATCTAGGATTAGTGGCGAGTCGTAGTTTCGGCCAAAATGCGCATTCTTGCGTATTTTGTAACCAAACTACTTTTAGGTATCAAAACCGTTTGTTTTGATACCAAACCTGTTTTCCAACTTAGCTAAACATGTTTCGACATGTTTAGCTCGTCACTTTTTAGATTAGTGCTTATGTAGAGTCGTAAGTCAAGCGGTCTAATTTCTCTTGACATCCGACATGTTTAGCTCGTCACTTTTTCTCTTGATTTCTCGCGATTCCGGTAAGATTTCAACCTAAATCTTGTACTTCTATAATCTACACTCAATTCTACACTTCTCTATCTTTTAAAACTAAACTTTTAACCGTGAAATCTACTGATTTGAGGTGTTCTAAGATGATGTCATCAAGAGTTCATATGAACTTCAAAGTGTGACCTCATTTCACTACGAATAACTCAGATCTGGGTGATTTCCACATGTTTTTATAACAATCTCACCTAAAAATCTATGTATCTAATCAAAGTATTGTGTGATTTCGGATTAAACATGGAAAAACCGTCAAGAACGGCCAGATCTGATGGAACGGGGTGGTTCCCGGCCGTTAGAACGGGTCGGAACTGATGTAATTTCATTTGTTAAAAACAATGTCACAACGTCTCAGTAAAACCACATGTGATCTTCCCAAAAACCATCAAGAACGGTTGATCAGGACGTTGGAACGAACTATTGCCAACCAACCGGACAAGCCCATCCGACTGGACAAGCTCATCCGACCGGATATAGTCATCCGATCAGATAAGCCCATCCGACCGGATAGCTCATCCGACCGGATATAGTCATTCAACCAAATAAGCTCATCTGATCGGATATCTCATCCGACCGGATATGGTCATTCAACTAGATAGCTCATCCGACCGGATAGCTCATCCGACCGGATGGGGTCATCCGACCAGGTTAGCTCATCTGACCAGAGATGGTCATCCGACCAGGTGTGGTCATCCGACCGGATAGGCACATCCGACCGGATAGACACATCCGACCGGAATGACATCCGATCAGATTGGCACTTGGTCGCTTACTCGAGCCATCGCGTTTAGCACACTATGCATCGCTTACGATACCATTCCATGACCAGGCTAACACAGACGCACTCTCAACCGAACCAATCAAGTTCTGTCCTCGCTAAATACGCACTGTGAGTATACTCGAACCCCTTTTAAACGCATTTTTGGGTGTAACATACGTTCCTAATAAATCGAACTTATCAAACGAATTATTCAATCAATCTATTTATCACTTGCGAATAACTATATGCATATTTACACGTGATGCTAGTTACATATGCGTTAGGACTTATACTCGCGAGGTCCCGCCTTAACTAGTATAGTACTATAGCACCCGACGGGGTCTAGTTAGGATGAATAGCAATCGCAATCGCAGCTCGAGTGACTTAGCTGGTAGTATCTGTCTTATTGCATGTATGTTGAGGTATCCCGTTTATGTATTTGGTAATTCGCAACACTTTTAACTATTTTATCGCTATACTATCAAACTTGTATACTCGCCAATACTTTTGTATTGACGTTGTTTTAACGTATGTTGCAGGTTAGATCGCTATCTACATCAAATCAAGCTAGGAAGTTTAGAAACTCGCCTAAAATCTAGGTTGTCGGATTTGTATTGTTCGAGAGGACAAGAAATCTGTGATAACTTATGTGATTGTATTATTTGTTAGTATGGGATAACGAATTTAATAAATATTATCGCAATATAGTTGTTATGGAATCTCTTGAGCAATCTGATTCGCCTAGTGCCGCGCCCCGATGATTTCGCCATCGGTTGGGGTGTGACAGATTGGTATCAGAGCCATAACTATAGGGAATTAGGCAAGACTTGACCTAGTCCGGGTCAATGTCTTAGAAATTAACCTAGTCTATAGTCTAAGTACCAACAGGCCGACTCGTACGAACCCAGTAGGGTTCGTATTGGGCCTACTTGATACTCTCGGTCGAAATTGCTGAAAGCTACAACTTTGTGTGAACACCGCGTACTACAGCTTCACACGAAGAAGCCTCTCCTAAGGCTGAAACACTACTTAGCCTTTCCTAAGGCTGACACAATACACATGTTTTCGAAAATACTCGCATATCACAACCGAGTGATCCATTCGAGATCAGGCGTGAAAACCAAGAACTCTCGACAAGATCGCTCATCCAGCGTATTTTTCTAGCACGAGAACCTTTCATCGAGCTAGGAGTGACATCCACATCTCGACAAAGGTCTCCATTTCGAAATCTAGTGGAACTCGCGAATTTATACGAAGAGCATAACCACAATTAGGAACGAAGTTGTTAAGGCAGGGGTGAAACCCGTATCTTAATAAACCATTCCACTCTCTAAAAATGGTCTTCGAAAAACTCTCACCAAGGACTCGACAATAACGATGACTCGGGCCACGCAATGACTAGGAGGAAGAATGCCATGAGCTGCATCCCAGTGGAAGCATGAGTCTTCTAGGTCAACACGCGTGCACGAACTTGTTGGGTATAGTTGGGTTACCTTGGGTAGTCGACGCCTAAACACCTGAGGCACTCCGATTATTTTACTAAGCCTATGACTCGCCGATTTGACGCTTTAATGAACTCAAACTACGCTTTAATTGTTTATTTTACGTCTTATCGATTTCTCGATTTATCAATTTTCGCTCCTTGTTTTACAAAAGCACAAATCGCACAGCCATCGCAATCTGAAACGAAAACCGAATGATCGCAACAAAACTAATGTCTAATTGATCGCTCTCGCTCTCTCCCTCTTATCGCGTCCTCGCGTATTCTATATCGATCTGCATGTGTATAAATACAACTACACACATATATATATACATATGAAAGCAAACAAACCAGTCATTGTGTGAGTATTTAGGGAATTCGTGTCTCCTATGTGAAATCTATTATATTGCATGCTACAAGTTTTGAACGCGCTCAATCGCATCGCAAACTCGAAAATCATTATGATCGAATCTCATTCCAAATCTCTCTCTGTCTAGATGCCTTCCAACAACTCTACCTTGAGACGAGCAGCTAGGAGAAGAGCCAAACGAAGCGCCGATAAGAGGATTGCCTCACTTGTGGCCAAGGAAGTGGCCAAAGTCCTTCCTCAGATTGTCGCTTAGGTGCACTTTCTCAGCAAATCTCGAACCTGGGAAAAAAGCAAGACAGAAGCGTCGCAATCTGCTTTTCTCTACAAACACTTCAAAGCCTGTGACCCGATGGAATTCACAGGTGAAGGAGGTGTGTCCCAACTACTCCAGTGGTTCGATTCTATCGAATTTATCGTCCGTCAGAGTGGGTGTCCTGATAGTTTTCGTACTACTTGCGCAACCGGAGTATTTCAGTCACAAGCACTCGAATGGTGGACTGCCGAACGTAACAAACGTGGAATCTCCGCAGCTTACGCTCTCTCTTGGGATGAACTGAAAGAGCTCATGAAGAAAGAGTACTGTCCTGCTCACGAAGTTCAGAATCTAGAAAATGAATTTTGGACAATCAAGCAAGTCGAAGAAGACAATGCTGGCTACACCGCAAGGTTCAAACAGCTTAGCGTAATCTGCCCAAGTCAAGTCGACACTTCAGAAAAAGCCATCCCGAAGTACATTCACGGCTTTCCTGAGTGTGTGGGCGATTTTGTCGAAGCTGCAAGACCTGCTACCATCGAAGAAACCTATTGCTTAGCCGCAGAAATCAATGACAAACGAGTCTTGGACGGATTCTTCTCCAAGAATCCTGTCAAACAAGCCCATCAAGCAATCATCATCAATTCTTCTGACGATTCTTCTAGCAAATCTATCGACGATTCTTCTAAGGATTCCTCCGACGATGTCTCCAGCGAATCATCAGACGAATCCGCCAACAACACTGCATCATCTCAAGAAGCACAACCCAGCCGCAAACAAAAGACCATGAGCCCAGACTCTTCAACAACTGGGTTGTCGCAACCAGAACCTCTCCGAGAAGCTCCGGTTCAATTGAAACGCGCCTACAACGGAACTCATCCCCTGTGTTTCAGGTGTACGTATCATCACCCACCAGGAACTAACTGTCGCTACTGCGACAACTGCAACTGGTATGGTCATTTTACCCAGAACTGCTGCACAGGACCGCAACCTTAAGGACTTCAGCAACAACCACAGCCTCCGCAGAAGTACTCCACCGCAACGTTATTTTGCTTCTAATGTTGTTGTAATAATACGACTTTCTTTTTGCCGCCAATTTCTTTTATGTGTGGAAACCTACCCTAACACTCGACGCATGTGGATTCTATTTTCTCTCTTATACTCGCACACAATCTAAATGCTAGCACTATGTACTATGTAATGTATTTTACCCCTATAATGCGTTCTTGAGATAAGGTACGATAAACGTGCAAGAATCAAATTAATCACGGGTGCACACGGGATTATTTTGGTTAGTGCACGGAGATCGTAGTAAGTTTCAATGATGCCTTAACGTTCAGGGCATGGTTAAGCGTGGTGGATACGCCGCTGGTACTTCCTATATATAAGCATCTTGACCATGTCTGACGAAGTGTGACACCTATTCACGAAACAAAGGCGCATGGTTTAAACATGACGGTGTTTCACTGTGCCAACCGAAGCTTTGTGAAGAAAGTGCCATGTGGAGTCACACTAAACTATTATGCTATTGTGGTTATTTTCGACACACTAAACTATACATCGCAAGGCGTAACAATCTCAATCACAAACCAAAGCGTGTACTCGCAAGACTTTTAGTAAGTCAACACGCTCGCAATCGCATCATCGCTAGAATCTATCTCGCAAATCGCGATTCGTCTATTTATGTGTCTCGCGCTATCGCTTATTGTGTGTGTTCGCAATCTCAAACGTTTATTATGTAGCTCGAAATCGCAATCGCATATTATGCGTATCTCGCAAATCTCTAGCGTTGGTAATCGCTCGTGGTGTGAATCGCTATCCTTTTTAGTGTGTTCTCGCTTAATCGCCTATGTGTGTGCATGCCACTTGCTATGCATCGCTTATTACGCGTGTTTCGCTCTATCGCTTACCGCTACTGTATATCGCTTGCTGAGAATCGCGTATCATGAATCGCTTGACGAGTATCGCACGTCACTCGTCGCTTTTCGCCATAACGCTTCTCGCATCTATCTCATCGCTTCGATATTTTCATCGCTTATCGCCATCGCTATTTATGTTAGTGGTGTTATCTGCGTCATGTTAGCACTCATGACCTTGCTTCACGAGACGAAACTAATAGGGTTAAGACATGGTGGTGTTTTAGCCGTATCAGCAGACTTTCGTGGAAAAAGGCCATGTGGGCTATGTTAGTTAAAATTGTGGTGTTATTAAATCTTATCGAATCGCATGCCTCCATCGCTTGCAACGCATCGACTGTTGCTTATTACTCAACGGTTGTCGCTATCACTGACGCTATCGCTCATCGCTTTTCGCTTGTCGCTTATCGCTTTTCACTTATCGTCGCCGTCTTCGCTTATTGTATGTTATCAATCGATTAATCACCTCACTTGAATCGCTGAACAGAGTTCGAAAGCGACTTCATCGCTCAATTCACTTTTCAAGACTTGGTCCAGCCTTTTTTTTTCGTTTGGATCGAGTCATCGCAAATCTGTCCGTACTATGTCGACGCGTATGACACGGCCTCACGAAACGGAAGCCATAGGGCTAAAACATGGTGGATACGCCGCTGGTACTTCCTATATATAAGTGTTTTAGCCATATTGCAGAACTTTCGTGGGAAAATGCCATCCGGGGCCGACCTTAAATTTAAATTTTTGGTATAAATAAAATGGCCTTGTTTACACAAATTTTAAAACTGACCTTTTCTTACAAAACTTCTTCTAAAAACTAATCAAAACCTTTGTACAAAATGAGATTTTCTTGAGACGTTGGTGTGACAATCGACTCAAGTTACTGTCGCGTGACGAGAAAATTTCATAAAACGAGTTTTAATCACTTTAAAATCTTTTAGTAACCTAACCAAAACCCTTCTCATAGCGCTGGTGTGGACATCAATATAGTTAACGCCGCACCGTGAGAAGACTTTCATAAGCAAGTTTTTCCTAATAAATCGATTTTTCGAAAATTTAAAACGCTTTGGAGTCGCATTCTCGTGTGTGTTATCGCTTTTGGTTGTTCGAATCATATTTCTCGACGCTCTCGCCGGTCTCCGCAAAGCTATCGCATGGTAATTCTCTATCGATCGCTCGCTATACTCGTCGCTTTTATCGCTACTCTCATTCACATCGAACGCTCGCTATACTCGTCACTTTTATCGCTACTGTAACAACCCGCACTTTCGTGCGTTGTTACTACTCACTATACTCGTTACGCCTAGCACCAGAGATTCGGATCATAATGTAACTATATCGCATACATCGCTATATCGCAATATTTTCGCATATTATCGCATATTCTATCACTACCACATCACATTGCACTTGCTGACAACCACGAAGATGTCGAGTGAGGACCAATTCTACCATCCTTGATAGCCGTGATGTGTCGCAGTGCAACTCATCACTAAAAAAAACACACATCGCATCACACATTAACGTTCACGTTGACATGGAGTGAGGACCTACTTTACCCTCCTCGGTGACCGTGAAGCATCGCAAGAAATCGCATATTCGAAACCTGGTTAGTGTATTGCAACTATTGAAATATGGATACGTAAGTACGACCCCTTGTGATTAAATATATATATATGTATTAATAATAATAATAATAATAACTAAATATAGGAAACGCGTACCCAAGACTATCCCAACGCTCAAAACGATGAAATTCTCCGCACCAAAGACCCAACCGGAATGGCTATCCGAACGGATGGGCCATCCGAACGGATGGGCCATCCGACCCAACACACCAAACCTCCCCTACCCTTCTCTCTTGCCTATAAATAGCCTGTCACTTCACTTGAACAGTGATGTGACAGCTCCCACTCGACCAACACGCTCTTGGACCCTTTTTCTCTCGATTTCTCGCGATTCCGGTAAGATTTCAACTTAAATCTTGTACTTCTATGATCTACACTCAATTCTACACTTCTCTATCTTTTAAAACTAAACTTTTAACTGTGAAATCTACTGATTTGAGGTGTTCTAAAATGATGTCATCAAGAGTTCATATGAACTTCAAAGTGTGACCTCATTTCACTACGAACAACTCAGATCTGGGTGATTTCCACATGTTTTTATAACAATCTCACCTAAAAATCAAATCAAGCTAGGAAGTCTAGAAACTAGCCTAAAATCTAGGTTGTTGGATTTGTATTGTTCGAGAGGAAAAGAAATCTGTGATAACTTATGTGATTGTATTATTTGTTAGTATGGGATAACGAATGTAATAAATACTATCGCAATATAGTTGTTATGGATTCTCTTGAGCAATCTGATTCGCCTAGTGCCGCGCCCCGATGATTCCGCCATCGGTTGGGGTGTGACAATTAAATTTTGTTTTATTTGATTTTTTAATTATATAAAGGTATTCGGGCCCGGTTTTCGTATACGGGGGGTGTATTTTAGGGCGTTTAGCGGTGCTCTAAATATTTTAGGAGTGTCAGAATATTATTTCAGGTATGATCTCACAACTTACTTTCACTTACTCTCACTCATACAACTTCATGGCCAACGGCTAGTTAGCACAAACCCAGGGGCAGATCCAGGAAAAAAAATTCTTGGATTTTCTACTGATAAACCGCACGCAAACCAACAACTATTTCCCCGCCTCCACACCCTGGAGACCATTCACTCTTTCCCCTCTTCATGCCCCACATGAAGCGAACCGTCGAGAGTTTTAGTTATGGGTTTTACAGTTCGGTTCGGGTTTAATAAAATTGTTTAGCCAAATTTTGTGAATTTTTATAACTTGAGTTATTACGGTTAAAGTTTTTGAGTAGTCAGAAATGTATATAAATCCACAATTTCTATGATTTATAAAAGTTTAATAAAATTTTCTATTTCTTTTATAAGATTTGACAATTTAAGTAGTTTAAGATATAAAGTATTACAATTATAATTATAATTAAAGTTATAATTTCTTAACTAAATAATCTCAATCTTATTTTATAACAACCAATGTTATTTATTTTTGTATACAAAACCTAAGTGGACTAATAAACAGGTTCTATGTGGTGACGACGTCATGATGAAGTGGTAGTCAATAACTAAGTGTTTATTATCATTAATGTTGATGTTCTTATCACAATTTCTAAAATCTAAACTTGGAAGTGCTTCCTCCTTTATTAAAAGTATAAACAAGATGGGTATTCGAATTTGAATTGGAAAAAGTGTCAGTATTAACACATTCTTTTAACTCTATCTCATATACAGAGAGATAAAGTGAAAAGGATGTGTAAGGGGGGACAGGGCATCCATATAGGTACCTTCTTCAGGTTTAAAACTGCCTTAGAACACCACCGTCATCCTTGCAGGTATGACAAGTGGGTATGAGAAGCCACAAAGATAACCCGTGAACCATTTGATGATTTCGAGACAAGATGACCATTATCCAACGGTCCTTTGACTATTTTCAATAAAAAAATCAATTTTAAACATATTTATCTTCCACTCACAATTTAAATCACACCAAAAGATGACAATGAGATCAAGAAATAAATAGTTGATGAAGCAATTCTCTCCCTAAATATAGTGAATCTTGAACACCTAAATCAGAGCATCTATTGAAGACAAGCAAACATCTGATCAAAGCCTTGGAACCGCTGTTCAAGAAGAAACAAGGTCTGTTGAAGAGCAAAGATCTGTTGAGGCAAAGGTCTGATGAAGAAGGCCAAACATCTGTCTGGCCAAACAGATGTTTGGAATCTAAGCAATAGAGGATAGCTCAAATAAATGTTTCCCAATGTAACAGTACTTGTTTTGTATCAGTGTTTAGCATAGTTAGATCAGATATTAGATTTTCATAGATGTTTGCAACATCTGTGGAATCTTTTATGTTAGGAATGTTAGATTTTCACTATCAGAGTGATGTCAGCCTATCACGAACATAGCTTTAGTACTTAATATAAATAGATCTCACTTGTTAGAGATCTATTTCATCACTTCACACATTCTCTTTTGTATGAATAGTCTAGTGAGTAATCGGGCTGAAGGGGAGATTGTAGAATCATTTTGTAAAACATTTGAATCAATGAAAAATAATTGTTCATAATATCTTCCTACTTGTGAATTTTATTGTTTTCTATTAGTATTTATTTACACGTATCAAACTCAGATCCTAACAATTGGTATCAGGGCTTGGTCATGTTAAACTTGATTTCATAATCATTTTAACATACAAAGATCAGCTCACAAAGATCCAATACTATTCATAGCTCAGATTAGAAGAGTGTAGAACTCAGAAAGTGTCTTACACATACTCTGTTCTTCATCAAAATATCAAAAGAGAATTTCACTAAATAACTATGATTCCCTTATCTCCGGTTGTGATAGAAAAACCACCATGCTTGACAAATCAAATTACAATATTTTGCAACGTCAAATGGTATATTATCTTGCTCAACAAAAGTGGGATGTTGGAGGTCTGTATTGTACGGACCGTATATTTCGATAACACCTTGTGTCAAAAATCTTGATGTTCATGAGCCAAAGAAACCGGAAGATTACTCTATGCTAGATTTTCAAAAGTTTGAGATAGATGCCAAAGCACTTAATATGGTTACAAAGGCTCTATCAAACAAGATCTATGCAGAGCTATTACATTGTAATAATGCAAAAGAGTTATGTGATGAGTTAAAGAGCAATTCAGTAAATCTGAGAAAATTGTTTAAAACAAACAAAAAACTCCTAACATACAAAATGTTGAGAGTATATCTAACCCAGTACAAACAACTGTTTGTGAAAAGGGTAATGATAGTGTTGTAAAAAATAGTGATCCGTGGAATACAACTGAAGGTGAGAATAATTGTGAATTCGCATTCATGGCCACTAAAATGGGAGTTTCTACACGCCTAGATAGTCCATGGTATGTAGATAGTGGAGGATCCAGACATATGACTGGATGCAAAGCTCTACTAACAAGCTTCCATACTCATGGATGTGGTGACATATCCTTTGGAAATAATTCTAAAGGAAAAGTGTCGAGGTCTGGAGCAGTCCAGGCTGGCAAGCTAAATTTTGAAAATATTATTCTAATAGACAATTTAAAATTAAATTTACTCAGTGTTTCATAAATGAGTGACAAAGGCTATGGCTCATTTTTTTTTACAAAGATAACTTGTAAAATTGTCAGACCTGATGTTGTTAAAAGATTGACAAAATTATAGGTGAAAGTACTGTATAACTTGTTGCTCATAGGAGTGGCAATGTTTATGTAGTGGACATGTCCAAAGAAAACCCAAAAACAAAGGTATATCTATTCTCTGTTGCCTCAATGAAAGAAACAGAGTTATGGCATAGAAGGTTAGGACATGTTAATTTAAATATAATTAACACTCTGACAAAGCAAAAATTTGTTAGAGGTTTGCAACCAAAAATTCAAGTGTGATGAACATGTGTTTCCTATTTAAAAGGTAAACAACATAAAACATCATACAAACCATTGAAGAGTCCAAAACAACCCAATGTTTACAAGTGTTACATATGGATTTGTTTGCCCTAGTAAAAATCATGAGCTTAATGAAAAAGAGATATTTCTTAGTAATAGTTGATGATTTTTCTAGGTTTACATGGACTTATTTCTTACACTCAAAAGATGAGACTGCATGTAATGCTCCGCATTTTCATACTTTCCATATTTAGAAAGTTGTATCCACATCCTATTTTTGGAAACTTATAATCATATCGTATCCATAATTCATTTCCAATTTTGTAATCCGAGGCTTTGATCATAATGTAAATTCATTTTTATACATATACTTGTTACATAGTTGTGTTATCCGCAATCACACGTTACCTTACCATCAAGCTGCCATTCGATCAACCTACCACAACCATCTCGTCGGCCAAATAAACTCCCAATACATACACTAGACGTAGTAACCCTAAACCTACATGCCTATACCAACGAAGTTCGACTATCTATAAATTCGTTTTGCTAAAATCCTTTTTAAAACCAAAGTTTTTCCACGGAAATTTTTCAACCATAACTTTTCTAAATTTTGGTATAAAATACTTTCAATGAAACAAGCTAATGTTTAAAACCTTTCTCACAACCGCTAATACACAATTCTAATTCTAAACACGTTGGCATGGAAGATTCATGAGGTCGGACAATCCTCGACATACGCGAGCCCCAATTTTTTTTTAAAACGAAAGTAACATTTTCTTTTTACAAATAACACCTTTCATCGCAAATTAATACTTTTCTCAACATTCTCTCGACACTCACAAATCTGATTCTCCATTCCTGACACAATGATTTGTTCAAACAACTATACACATGCAAGTCGTTATACACGTTTCAACTTATACAGTCAATATTTCATGACAGTCGTACACCTACCATTATTCACACTTTGAGTTACACAATCAAAACTATATGCTAGACTTATATATGCCTAACCTCATTTATATTTCAACTTATACGCTCGATACTACATGCTAATCTTATACGTGTTTGTCATCACTCATACTCAAACTCATACAATCTCACTACATGGTAGTCATACTTGAAATCTATACATGGGCACAACCAAGTGGTTTTGCCTACGTTAGACACGCACATACTTAAATACAATCATATATACATGCTTAATTATATATACGCTATTGCACACACATCTTCACAGGTAATGCTAAAATTCACCCTTGACCTATACACTACTGGTACAGACTATGTGGATCATGCAATGACCAGGATAATCACGGGTGCACACGGGATTATAATGGTAGGCACATGAAAACCATAGTCGGTTTTACTGTGCGTCGTAACACGGAACGTAACATGACACCGAATAGCGAAACAGACGTAACATGGTCAGAACATGGTGGATACGCCGCTGGTACTTCCTATATATAAGTGTTCCTACCATGTTTAACAAACTTTCGTAAAACGTGCCATGTGAAATTCGTGTTATTCGGACCCTATTAAATACGATCATCTAACAACAAACTATGACGCCTTATAATCCTTCCCTTGGTTGTACCCAAACTCGCTTTGAAACCCTTGATACTCGGTTTGTGTATAACAAAATCTCATTCTCAAGCCGTAACGGCTACAACTATCACTAACATCCCTAAACGCTTTACGTCCAGTACCATTGCTATTCTTACCTCTCGCGTACAACTACTAATCGTTCATTCACTCATATGCCAGAATCATCCTCAACTATTCACTCAACGTTCCGTATTAAGCTCATCCATAGTAACTAGGTCTAAAACGCCCAATCCATTTTAGCAAACATCCTCACCAACTCGATTCAGCTAAAATATTTCTAAACTATATTTTATTATTTATTACACACAAACATCAACTGGTCGACCCATTTACCGCCAAAACCTCTTGAAAACCGTGAATATTTGCCATCCTATTTTTTACAAAAAAAAACATTTTCCTACGACTCGTGATTTTTCTAAATACATTTTAAAACCGATAAAACTTTTCCTACAAACTACGGTGCGGGTCGACGTATTTCATAAGATTACATCCTTACTTATTCTAAAACTTTTTGCCTTCCCAAGTCACATTTTCTAAAACACTCATTTCACTGATTCGTCCAAATTCGATCAACATCCCATCGCCTATATACACACACATACACAATTTACTTATTTTTACACTTACTTACGGTTGATTTCCCAATTCAATTAGTCAAACGAATTGCTTTTACAAACCTTTCTTTTATCTCTCGAAATTTATTTGCGTACGCCCAATCAACCGTAAACTACCAATTTAACCAAAACTTTTGAACCATGCATTTTTAACATGCTTTTACATAAACGTTGCTCTGGCGCTAAGTGTCAAAATATCTCTTCTTAGCCTAACGTTTTAACCCATTTCACTTGTATCGAATCACCAACATACCATCTTATCCCAAGTCTTCCTCTTGGATAAATTTCGGGATGAAATTTCCTAAAGTAGAGACTGTAACGCTCCGCATTTTTATACTTTCCACATTTAGAAATTTGTATCCACATCCTATTTTTAGAAACTTTTAACCGTATCTTATCCGTAATTCATTTCCAATCTTGTAATTCGAGGCTTTGATAATAATGGAAATTCATTTTTATACATATACTTGTTACATACTTGTGTTATCCGCAATCACACGTCGAATACATGTTTATACGCAAAGATGGAGACTCAAAATATTTGGATGTATTAATCTTACATGCACACACTTATACTATACTTTATTACACTTTAAATACCTAAAAACGGGCTAAAATGCAAGTTTACGGCATAAAAGATGTAATTACAAAGTTCAGGGACCAAAAATAAAAATTTGCAGATAGGACTCCCAGGCGCCATGCGGGAGACCCCCAGGATTCTCCAGCGACGCACCAGGGAAGTCAATCCGCAGCAACTCATTCCCAGCTCGCAGGTTGGTCCATTTTTGCCACCTTTTTCACCTACAATCACCTTCTAACTCGTTTAACTTAAACCCTAATCAATCCCATCATAAATAGGAGCCTCTATACACTCCTAAACACTTTCCAAACACCAAATCCACTCTCATCCTCTAAATCTCTCAAGAATTTCTGATTTTGGGCAGAATATCTTTGAAGTTCAAAGTGAGTTCTAACTCACTTCTACTACTTATTCTTTGAGTTTTCTTGCTTCAAAACACTTAGACAACATCAAGGTTTGTTACCCAATGTTCACCAAGGTGTAACAAGGTGGCATAACTCCAATTTTGGTGTCCAAAGTGGGTTTAATTTTCTGCTTTCACTAAACTTTATATATGTTTATCTTTTAGTTCGTTCTTTGTGAAGAACTTGTACCCACTTTGTTCTCAATCAAACCCATGATTGTGGGGCTTGTGTGTGGTTGTTCTCCATCAAGGTTAAGGTCCAAGAACCTCCTAAACTTTCTGTTTTGGAAGTTATGTTGCAAACTTATATAAAACTTAACTTTCTTACATGAATCTTGTGCCTAACTTGTTCCTAAACCCATCTATGGTTATGGGACTTTTTTAAGGTTGATTCTTATAAGTTTAGAGGTGTAAACACTCTCTAAACTTTCTATTGTGACAAGGTTTAGACAACCTACAAGTGTAGTGACCATCCAAGCTCACCATTGTTCATATAGCGAGTCTTGCATGTGTGAACCAAGGAAGCATGGGTTTTCCAAACTTGTTCCACTACCTCACTTGATGTTTTATCATATTATTCCAAGTAGTTTCCTAGACATAAAGTAACACAACCCTGCCACATCTCCAACATTTTCTATGATGGGTATGAAACATCCGGGTTGCTCTTACTTGGCTACTTGATTAAATAGATAGATTAGTTGTATTTTTTTCTTTTTTATTCATGACCAACCGGGTTATCAACTAAGTTGATGGCTTTGTGCTTTGGTGAATCATACAAAGAGGTATACATACCTCCATGCTTAACTTACATGATTTCTATGATTATACATGATGGACTAAATAAACAAACTATAATATATTCTATATAAAATATAATATGCTTAACCGAATTCTTGATGTTAACCGGGTTATGGTTATATGTCATGAATGTAGGTTATATTATTTTTGTTCTTTATTCCTCGTTTGCGATTCTAATGGGCACGTTAGGACCACTGAAATCACATTAAAAACTTAGTGTCCAAACGAGTGTATATACAAGATATAATTTTTGCATACATATACTTTTGTACTTAAATTTAAATCCAAACTTCCTACAACTCCAAATACTCACACGCCTTCATTTCCCCCATGTAGGGTAACTTCAGTGTTCCCATCTCAACAACTCATCAACTCTCGGTTTAATCGGAAGCTTTGCAAAACCGTGAGTGTACATGACCCTTTTTTATTTTAACACTTTTGGGTGCAATACATGTACATTATCAAACTCACACAATCACATACTTTATGCTTAAAACACAAACAAACAATCCACATGCTTAATACGTTATGCTTGAATTTGTATATGCTAGACTATACTTATGCTTTATACTTGTCATTAACTTCGTGCAAGCCTCCCTTAACATGTATAGCGCTATAGGAGTAACGCACCGCCCGTATTCTTGAGGTCATGTTAAGTTAAACAAAAGGGTCTTATCGTTGCTACGATAAGATTACGCTAGCGGGAATCTTTGGGTTGACATTTATAGTTGCATGCTAGTATCATACGTTAGTTCTAGATAACCATTATGCCATGTGGGTTCGTTTAAACTTTTATACATATGCTAGTACTCAAACTTGTATGCTTGGATTCATGTACTTTAATACGTATTACAGGAAATTGATGATGATGATGAACGGATTCTAGTAGATTGACTAGAAACTCATTTTAATTTTGTATTGTTGTTGCAACTTGTTTCTAAACGATGTACTTTGTTTAGCAATGAAATGAAATTTTGATTATTAAATATCATCACCATTAGTGTTATGAAGTCTCTTGCAATCTATTTCGTCCTGCCCTGATGTTTCCGCCATCGGTTGTGGTATGATAGATTGGTATCAGAGCCATAACTACAGGGAATTAGGAAAAATTGCCATGATTTGACCTAGTCTATAGTTAAGCGTCTTACTCGACCATTCTTGATTTATATGCTAAAATTCTTAAAAAGTCTTTCTATGTGCTTATATTTACTTCCTTATTTTCAGACATATGCCTTTCCTAAGACAACTTTACACGACCCAGTGGAGGTACGAAAACACTCGTATTATACACACGAGACGATTTCACTGAAATAGGCGTGAAACCCTCACTTTGGTGACAGGCTCTCAATTTGCACTCCCGATCTACACGAAATTATACATCAAGTTAGGAGTTACATCCTTAACTTGATGGAAATTTCACTAAAATTATTCTAGTGGGCCCTTACTAACGATTCGGATTTAGTCCTTACCTCGTTTAGTAATTACCAACCACACTTAGGGAATGACACTATCAAGTTAGGGGCGAAACCCGCATCTTTGTAACTAGTCCCACTCCCTGATTTTCAATCCTGCCAAGGTCTCGAACTCTCGATTGACTAGGGACATGTAGTAACCGGAAGGGTTACCGTTAACCGAAACTTCGGCGAGAGTATTCTACTTATTAGGCCAAAGCATGCTTCTTAAACTTAAAAGAACTTTCGATCACTTTGGTTTAGTCAAAGTTCCGTTTCAGAACAATCCAAGTTTTAGTCAAAACACCATTATACTAGTATCAATTTTGTGCACAACACGATTCAAACTTCTCCTTTTCAAATTCAAACCTATTTTCCAACTATTACATACATATCATTCTAATCCTTTTCATATACCTACACGCAATTTATACGACAATTTCAAAACATCACCGACAAGGAAGGCACTACTTGTTTCCGCCATCGGTTGGGGTGTGGCACTGCAGGTATTTTAAAAGAGTTTATCACAAAAGTTAAAAAACAATATGATCTACCTGTAAAGTCTCTCAGAAGTGACAATGGGACAGAGTTCAGAAGTCAAGAAACTGATGATTTCTGTGTGTCAAAAGGAATAGTGAGACAATTCAGTATTCCAAAAATACCAAAACAAAATGGGGTTGTTTAAAGAAAAAACGGAACCCGAATTGAAGCTGCAAGAACTATGCTTGCATATTTTGGCCTTCCATTATCATTTTGGCCAGAGGATGTGAATACTGCATGCTTTGTTCAAAACAGAGTTTTAATAAATCCTAGGCATCAAAAAACTGCCTATGAGATTCTTTTCAAAATAAAACCATTAATATCTTTCTTCAAAATCTTTGGTTGCCCATGCTTTGTATTGAATCTCAAATATTCCATCTCAAAATTTGCAGCCAAAGTGGATTGGGGATATTTCTTGGGATATTCTTCTACAGCCAAGGCCTATAAAGTGTTTAACACAAGTACCATGACTATAGAAGAAACTTTGAATGTAAAGTTCAATGAACTATCATCCTTGAAAATCCCTAAAAATCCAGCAAAATTTTTTGATATTGATAAATTCAATTTTGAAGAAGTAATTGCAAAGGTTGATGTTGAGGCAGGTAAATTAAAAGTAGTATAACAGGATTATGGAGTTGACATTGAGATACCATCTCAATATAAAGTCTATTATGATCCACAAAGTTTAACTGCATAAAACAACAATTAGTCCATAATAACTGGAACCATTGTTGATCAAAGCCAACCCCAAACCATTGATGCTGCATATGGTCAAACCAATGATCTATCCTCCACATCAAATTCACCACGTGGGCCAATCCCACCACCACCATTTCAAACCACTATTGACCATACCACAATAGCAACAGAGGTTTCACCAGAAAAATTCCCAACTTTGCCCCTCACCAAATATTCCATCATTCAATACACTGGAAACATTATCTTCCACAGATCTCATCCACCAGAACAAGTCATAGGAGACATCAATGCGGAAGTGCTCACAAGAAGCCAAACCTCAAATGTCTGCCTATTTGCTGGGTTTTTATCATTAATCTAACCTGTCAAATACCAAGAGGCATTAAAAGACAATGGTTAGGTAGAAGCCATGCAAGAAGAGCTTATTCAGTTTAAAAGACAACAAGTATGGGAACTTGTACCATTAACAAAGGACACATCTCCAATTGATACAGAATGGGTCTTCAAAATAAAACTGATGAAAGAGGCATTGTTATAAAAAATAAAGCCAGGCTTATGGTTCAAGGGTACAGACAAGAAGAAGGAATTGATTATGATGAAACTTTTGCTCCTGTGGCAAGGTTGGAAGCTATAAGATTCTTCTATGCCTTTGCTGTTAACCACAACATGAAGGTGTATCAGATGGACATAAAGTGTGCTTTTCTCTATGGAAAGATCCAAGAAGAGGTTAGTGTGTGTCAACCGCCTGGATTTAAAGACACATTCCATCCTGATTATGTCTACAAGCTAAACAAAGCTTTGTATGGACTAAAACAAGCACCAAGAACCTCGTATGATACTTTATCCACTTTTCTCTTATCCAATGAATTCAAAAGTGATAAAATTGATAAAACTCTATTTATAAAATGGAAAGGGAATGATCTGCTAATTGTACAGATCTATGTGAATGATATGACTTTTGGATCCACATGTGATAAAGTATGTGATGAGTTTAGAAAATTGATGACTACTCAAGTTGAGATAAGTGCCATGGGGGAGTTACAATGTTTTCTTGGTCTCCGAGTACAATAAATTGAAAAAAGAACTTTCAGTCATTAAAACGAATATGTCAAAACACTTTTGAAAAAAATTGACATGAAGAAGAGGTGAAATCCATCTCAGGTATACCCACTTGATGAGATTGCATGTGTGTCTTCTACTCTTCTGATTGACCTCATTTGTTTATAGATTTACAATGGAATCATAAGTAAGACCACCTTGTAGGCAACATCTCTTTGCTTCCACATGAAGTCAAAACATATAGAAGTCCTCGGTACCAACAAAAAGAGGCGTCACAGTTTATCAAAACCAGTGATATAACCACTTTTTGTCGGAGTATAGGATTTCATTAAGATGAATGATGCCAGCATCTGAAACTTCTGGATTTGATGAAATAAGTTGAAAGCTAAGGTCTCCAATCTTAAGTAGATTTTCACCAACATGCATCTAGCTAAGTCCAGCTGGTTCATGAATATACCCAATAGTTGTCCTCCTATACAGGAGCTCAAAAACTAAACTACTAAGTCACTATCAAAATCTTCTAGCCACAGAAAGCCAAACTATTGGTGAGGAAATAACCACCTCATCACTAACCAGTAGGGGTGTTATTTACCCTATGCAATCAATCTGTTGATACCAAAAAGGGGAGATACTATACTTAATGCCACACAATGTATTCATCCTACCTTCAAGAACCTTCAAGAATCTGGAAAACTTTTAAGAAAATGTAGTATTCTTCCTACCCTAGAAAATTTCAACTGATATCTTCTAAAAGCTTCTTACCAATCATTGGATTAGCAGAGAAGAACCAAGATGGTAAGCAAATAAGGATTAAAATGATGAATCTTCCTCAAAAACTCACCAATCAAGGAGTTTGGCACTATCAATCTAATCCAGAAACTGCTGACATACAAACAACTGGAAGCTAAAACATAGAACATCCAACAGTTTTCAATATCCAACACTTCTCAAAATAAGAAGTTGCTCAAGCAGAAAATCCTTCATAAGCTTCTGAAGGTGTTAGCCTTATCAACTACTTCTAAAAGATCTATCAATTCTTGATAAAAAGTTTTGAAAACAAAGATTTACCAAATCTCTGAGAAGATAGGAATGCTTTTCTTTCTTCAGAGGTCCAAAGGTGGTCTCTAATCTTCCTTAACCCAGAAATTTAGAGATCACAAGCTACTCACAGATTAAAAGATTAAAAGATGTGAGGACAGAGAAACTTTCTGTGAAGTCAAAGATGGTTGACTAAGATGAAGATAAAGGAATTGTCCAAGATTTCAAATACAACAAAATTTTTCGAGGACTTTTCATCTTAACAAATAAAAGAATAAAAGACAGTATTCAATAAGTGTGATTTTGGTATCAACAGATCTAGGGGGAGATTGTTGGGTTATATAAGATCTACTGATGAAGAAAGCCAAAAACCGAAGGGAACCATCTTCACTGCCTTATGGAATAAGTTAAGATACATTCACAAGACCAGAAGTTTACCCCTTGAAGGCTTCCCAAAACAGTTGAGCAAACTAATGGAACATAAACTACTACCTTCAAGATTAAAAAATAGAAGAATAAAGTATTGGATTATCAAAGTGCTGGTTAACAAGTCAACAATCAAGTCAACTAAAGTCAAGACTGAAGACTAGTAGATAAAGTCAACAAGTCAAAGACCAGAGTTCTGGATTTCCAGAAATGCTTGTTCTCAACCAACAGTTCTATGAAATCCAACAGTTCTCTCTATCTCACATCAGAAGCAACAGTTCTATGTAACAATGTAAATATCCAACACTTTTGCTAATTGCTAATAGCTACATCATTTACTGAGTTACTAAGGGTCGCTTTCATGGTGACGTCACCAACAATTCTCTCTTCCTGTATATAGTTCTTCATTCTTATTGTAATAGTTAACACTTAGAACCTTTGAGCATAAGAAATAAGTGAGAGAGAGATTGCACCTGATTGTATTACATTCTGATTTGAAATCAATGAAATCATTTTGCAATCATTCTCAAATCCAGTTGTGATAGATTGATGTGTTTGCTTATTACTGTTTGATTAATTTTCTAATCTGATTCAACTATTTTATCAGAAAATACACACCACACACACTCCCAGATCCAACATTACGCCCAAACGAAGGAAGCGATGATGCAAGTGTTGGCCGATAACAAAATCTCTTCGCAGCTACAACCTTAATTAACGAACAACGCGAACGTTTCGCTCAAGTGGCGAGAGACAAAGATTTTTAGACGTATATTATGCCGCACGACAATCTCGACCTCGAAGTGCAAAAAGTCTTTGTATGCAAACGAAAACTTGAGGAAAAATATGGTTGGCCGACGAGCCATTTACCGGATTGTAGTTTTTTTTAAGTTATATTTTTTATTTCGATATTCCTTTTAGTTTGAATTATGTATTTCTATTTTTATTTTTATTTTTAATGAAGTTTAATTTTCACCTAACATTTGACTTAACTAAAATTAAAAAAAAAAAGTTTATTGCAAGGATAAGGTGTCGTCAGTGTTTTTTGGCTTAAGGGTAGTTTTAAAGAAATTTAACATGGACTGATTTCATTGGTTGTAGCAAGAGTACTAACTACCCTTCGATGTCCCTTCCCCTCCAAATAATATTATGGGGGGGTGGGGGGTGGGGGGGGGGGGGGGTTGTGAAAATAAGATGGCATAAAAAAACTACGTTTTATTTCTAGATATTCAAGTCACTTCGGTTCGGTTTGAAACTCTCAGAGATACGTAATTTGTTCCAAAACCGAATATGAATTTGGATTGGTCTATCTAACGTGCAAAAGGAATTTGAGTTTGCATTGGTTCATATTTTTAGATTTGTCAAGTTTGATTTGAACAAGAAAAACAGCTATCCTTTTCAGTAACAAATTCAGTGGTAGCAAACGTATGGTCTGAGCCATATTATGAATATAACAACAACAACCATACCCAGTAAATCTCACAAATAGCAGAGCTGTTTATATTATGAATATAAATTGTGTAAAAATAAGATGTTTTGAATAGGAAACCATATAGTAACTTCTTAAGTCTAATTACTTGTTATATTGAATCAAAGAATTATAATTTGTTTACTAAAATCAAACACATTTGTAATGAATAGATCAAATGACATTCTTTGGTAATAGCTTAATAACCCTATAGACCTATGAAGTTGCTAGTTCAATTACAAACTTTGCTTAAGCTTTACAACATAGTAGGGTCAAAACCCCCAGCTCATCTATGTCATAAAAGAAGTGTCTTTATAGACTTTTTGCAAACACACGTGTATATAAGCTTTTCATAGAGACTATATGTCAACCTTTTCAGTAAGCATGTGTGTGCACTAATGCCTCTTAATGTAGTGGGTAAACCTTTTTTATCTTCTGAATTTTCAGATTCTGTTAAGAGCATTCACATTCTTTATATAGTCATTTTCTCAAAATTACATAAAAAAATATAAGGTTTTTTTTTTATTTGGAGTCTCCATCAAACATCTCTAAAATAGAAATAAAGTTTAGAGGAACTACACTAGTTCTCTAGATTCACTATTCATCTCCAAATATAATTTTATGAGTGTATGAAACTGAGAAAAAAGAACAAAAACATTTGTGAGTAAGATAAAAATACTGATAGAGAATCTGATATAAGAGGTTGTAAAAAAATATATAAAGTTTAGAGAAAAATATGTATTTTAATTAAATTATAGTGATAAAGATTAAAAACCACCACAAGTGGCCTAGTGGTGGAGTGACTTGGGTTCTCCAATGGAGACCCAAGTTCAATTCCCATTAGTGCCACTTTGGTGGCCACCGACACCCGCTTTAAGCCGGACCGAGGACACTCGAGGTCTCGGGTTCGAAACATGTTTCTTACCCCTCTTTGATGGCTATGGGTATTTGCCGCCAGGGATCCTTGTCGGGTGGTGAACTGGGAAGGGAGATCCCTTCTGCGGTCAGGGGTACCGTGCAACTACCTTTTTTTTTAAATGTATAGATCTTTAAAGTAGATTTTGCTTAATTTAGAATTTTTGGATTCTATTATAACCAAATAGGAAATGATCGAAAATGGAGATGTTGGATCAAAGGTTACCTTTTTTTTTTCGAGTAAGAACTCTATTCTTGTCAATGGTTTCGCCACCAAAGAATTTGACAATAAAAAGGAAGTTTGATAAGATGATCCGCTCACTCCTTTTCTTTTCACCATTGCCATGAACGTCCTTGCTCTATGAAAGCGGCTCGCAATCTTCACATATTTCAAGGTACACATAATGGACTATTCTTTTCTCACCTTACATACACGAATAATATCACTTTCATTGGTGATTATGGAAGATGGGTATATTTGGCATAGAGCTTTTAAAAGCTTTTTAGTTTTAAGCTTTTAAGAAAAAGCTTCTATTCAATAAAAAGTCTTGTTTGGTTGAAAAAGCTTGAAGCTTTTAGGTTAGGAGCTTGAACCTTTTGGTTCAACGCTCCTACTATTAGTGTTTAGAATGAGCTACAAGCTTTTAGGGAAAAAATGACTATTTTAACCTCAAAAGATAATGAAGTTTTTAATGCACAAACTTTTTAAATTTTTAGTTATGTCAATTTTGGTCATTTTATACATTTTATTAAAAGCTTGAGCTACTCTGTCAAACACCAAATATATCTAAAAAGTTACAGCTACTAGCTACCAGCTATCAGATTCCAGCCACTAGCTACCAGCTTCCAGCCATCAGCTACTTTTGCCAAACCTACCCGATTAAGTTCATTAACTATAAGAGGGTAGGGGCCCCACTAGTAAAGGAATTCCACTCAATATCCAATCAAGTTCCGCCACGTCATCGAGCTCCATTCCATCACTAGTGATGGATTTTAGTGGAAATGTCCATCACTAGTGATGGTTTTTTTTTTAAATTATAAATTATATTACAATAAAATCATAAATTTCAGAACGAAACCATAAAACTTGTCTCTGTTTTTCCGATCAAGAACGAAACTGAAGAAACAGTGGTTCGAATGACCGGAATCAATCGGACCAGGGGTTTAGTTCTGCATAAAAGGGGTTGTTCCTCTCGTTCAATTTGGATTTAACTGAGCTTCTTCTCCAGTGATCTCTGCAAAACAGAAAGCTGTCGCCACAGGGAGAATGGGGGTTTCCCTCCGTGACCACCCTCAGCATGAGAATAAGTACAGATCTCGATGAAGAAGAAGAAGTAGTAAAAGTGAAGTGAGTGTAACTTGAGAGATCATACCTGACTTGACTTATTTATAGCTAGATTTGGGAGGGAAAATCTGTTGACGGAAAGCATTTTCCGTAAGCAGTTATGCCCTTTTCCGTTGATCATTAACGTCACATCCATGCACACGGATCGTGAGCGTGATCGACGACTAGGGAGATGCCACGTGGAAAGTGGGTATGTGTGGATCCTTCTCCAAGTTAGTGCTATCATTGTGATTTAGATGAGCGTCCAGGATGAAGCCACGTCATTATTCGGTTATAACTGAATGGTTATGCACGATGAGGTCTTCTAGAAGGTTTACAGCTGTAACCCTTTAGCCCTTGCCACGTGTCATTTTTGTTACAACAGAAAGGGCACTTTTGTTTAAGTCTGGTCCCCGCGCAGTTTACAGCGGAGACGTTTAGGATCTTGACTTTGATTCTAACTACGCCCTTGCGTGAGCCCGCGCAGTTGAATGTTAGTTTCATCCTTTCCCTGGCGCGAGATTATCGAGGATTGTTTTCTTCTACATCTTTGTTTAGGACCGTTGCGCAGCCGCACAGGGTTCTGTTAAGGATGTTTATGTGATGAGATTGTGGTATGGTATTATAAGCATGCGCAAGGATTTTGGGACCATACCCCTTCAGAAACATAAAACATAAACTTTTGATCAAACATAAAACATAAAACTTGTTCGAAATTGATCAAACATGTGATTAAGAAAGAACCCATAAAGATTCAAGCATCAAAAAACGAAATCGGAAATAAAATTTTGATCCCCTGTTTGTTCGTAAGTCTGCAACATCTTTGAAATCCAAAGATTCTTAATCGAAATTTTTTATTAACCTTGAAATTTTTTATTTTCAACAACTTGTACAACGGTCACAATCAATCAACGTTCGAATTTTTTATTTTTCAACGCGTGCTCGTTATCACGCTTATAATTTTTCACGTGTGATATTAGGCACCGGCGGTGGTGTATCACGGTGTTCGGCGCATTTTGGATTGCTCATAACAGGCGCCCCGTCCGCCCTAATATTATTATAAGACTTTTTTGTTTAGCATCCAACTTGAAGGTGAATCTCAAGCAGAGTAAAGTGTGTGTGGGAGAGAGAGAGAGAGAGAGGTAGAAGGTGATTGTCGAAGATTTTTTGATGGCGATGAGTTGCTGTAGAAGAAGAAAAAGGGTAGGATATGTTGTTTTTACCTAAAAAGGGTGGGCCTACATAAGAAATCCACGTAATAAAAAAAACTAATGGTATTTACTTTTAGTTAGTATAGGAACGCTAGTATAGGGTCGCTGGAGGAAAATACATTCAAAGTTGGGATTCTCTGTAAACATTTCCTGAGTTGATGTCAAATTTGAGATTATTATAATCCAATAACCCAATAATTTAATGCAGTGGAAATGTATATATGCAACGATCCAAACCGAAACTTTGGATCACCCATTAGGAGCCGAAATGCAAACCAAATAGAAACAAAAATCCAACCATAGGGTTTTTATCGAAAACATACCTTGTCTAAAGAAATCAGCTAACAAAGTTGTAACACATTGGTTCAACGAAGTAGTCACTAGATCCATTGACACGAAACATGCCTAAACTAAACTCCTTCGGCTTTCTCCACTCCCATTCGAACCAATACGAATAAACCATGAGTATCCAACAAAATGAGTAATACAGGAATATGTACAACTTCAGAATCTACTCGCAAAACCAACCGAGCAAGAACCAGATGAAACCCGGTTGAGGGACAACGGTTTGGCAGTATACCACAGTGTGACACGGTAGTGGCTAGGAGGAACTAACGGTCGAGTGTGGTGGAGTCGACGTGCGGCTACGAAGACAGTCCCATGGGTGGTGACGTATAATAGAAGTAAAGAGAGGGTTTGAACAACTTTCTCAATAACCTCTTTGACTTTGGAATCAAGTTAAGATTTTAAATTCAAATGGTAATGATCCCTAATAATAATATTATATTTGAATTTATCTCTATAAATAAATTATTTATATACATCAACTAATTGATAATTAAACAATATTATTGATTAACATTCTCCTATATATTAATAAACCAATCTTATGAATAGTAATATGTGTCACATGTCAACTCCTTATTTGTTCCTTCTTTTTGTTTTACCCCCTTTTTGATTGTGTATAAAAGGATTGGTATTCCAGATTCTTCACATTACGACAGCTGGTAAAGTGGTTGTGTGCCTTACCGAACTCTTCTTTCACACAGGTTCGATACATGCCCTTAATATTTTTTTAAAGTTATTCCCTGACAAGGTTGGTCATTACAGCGCTTGAAAACCCACCGCCCTTTTTTTTTTCTTTCTTCTCATCTGTGCAAAACCCAGGCAAACAGATTTTTTGCGGTATTTCTGCTGGCCAACGCCGAGCGTCGGTAACCGCTGGCAGTGGTTAAGTCCTGTTGAAGACGACGTATTGGCGGGGTCCAACTTCAACAGCGGCGGCAAAACATGAACAAACTAGACCAACGGTGCCGGTTTCTCTGGTGAGAGATCCGGAAGTTTTCGAGTTCCGACAAGGTCCGGTTAACTCCGGTGATAACCAGGTATGCATGTATCCTTTTTAGTCAAATCAGGTCTTCCATGTTTTTACATCTATCAGGGTAGGCTTTTGGGTGTAGTTTGGGACTTTAAACTAAGATTAGGGTTTATGGAAACCTACATGGTAGCGTAAGTGGAACACCAAATTGAGGCACAAGTTATGTATGTTTTGTTACAGCGAGGTTACGTGTTCTTAAAAAATAACTGATTATTTTCATTGTAGCTTGATTTTGATTGATTAATAGCCCTTAGAGTTTGTTTATTTATTTACAAACAAACCATTCAACTTTAACTAATAACTTATGCCTAAGTCGCATTTTCGTGTAACAATATTTAACTCATTAAATATTATTTATTGTTTGTTGCTTAAAGTGTAACTCTCTAAATCATACATTATTAGCAGCGTTGAATATCGACTCTTGGGCATACTAATCCAATAGTCTACCATTTAAAAAGCTTTTGATAATCTTTTCAACACAGACAGTGGAACACGCCTAGCTGCATCTCACTGCCCCTAGTAATGTATGATGCTTTACAAGCCGTCAACTATTTTTCTTTAGTTCAAACAACACTTTAACAAAGTAAAATAGCCATGGTAACCTTTAAGTTATCCCATCTGTAATAGACATCTACTTAACATGAGACATGGATCATAAACTAGTCTCATATGGCGTTCCATTATTCTTATTTCTTGATCAAGATTAAAATTGGTGTTACAAACTTCTAGTTTAAGCATGGCCATGCATGTACACCATTTTAAATCAACGAGGGGCCGAGATGTCACAATTAGTAAGGCCCAATTAGCGGGTACTTAACTTATAACCAATGTTTTCAGAACCGGACCGGAGGTCGACCCGATCGCCTTACGGGG
Source organism: Helianthus tuberosus (assembly GCA_030545235.1). NCBI lineage: Eukaryota > Viridiplantae > Streptophyta > Magnoliopsida > Asterales > Asteraceae > Helianthus > Helianthus tuberosus. The sequence goes on from CM060445.1 coordinate 113,520,185, forward strand.
TCAAAGGTCGGACCGGTTAGACCGGTTCAACCGGATTTAAGACCCGGATTACGTCATAAATTCTATAAAAATATATATAAATCATATAATATAACTAATCTAATAAATATGCATAATAAAAATAAAATAAAACAATAATTTACATATAATAATAATAATAACAAATTGTACATGGAACCTTGCACACATCGAGAAACTAAATTGCCTCTGCAACCATTGGATTTTAAAATACTTTTAAAAGCATATTAGGATTTTAAACACAAGTTCAAAGTTGCTGCTTCTCTTAGATATCACCAACCACCACCGCTTCTCTTAGATCTGATCAACCACCGCCGCATGTGTCAGAATCCGGCCAAACATAGCTGCTCCTCTAAGATTTGATCGATAACTGCACTGTCCCTGCATTTCCGGTCCCAGCCGGCCCAACTTCCTCTCTTTCCGGTTACACGGTCCGGCCGCCAGCCACCGACTCGACCGGCCGGCCATGTGCAAATCCGAATCAACCATGCAAGTCGGACCGTTTTAGCCTTCGGGTCCTGGTTAAACCGGTCAAACTGGCTGGTCCGGTCTGAGTCTAAAAACATTGCTTATAGCAACATAATTGCTAAACATGAGAAATTCTTAAAAATTTCAGCGAAAGACATAAAACCGTGTACATATATCTAACAACTTTTAATAGCCAATGAAAACACATGTCCATCAACAAGGGATGCTAATCCTCAACTAATGGGTAACCTTCAATCCATGCAAGAGCGTTCATTCAAAACATTCCGTACTTGAAGTAAATCTAATATACATGTGAAATGTTAGTGTTGTCGAATGATTTCTAGTTTTAATAAAAGAATCTTTCATAACATCAACCTTTTTGGGAAGACATCTCATGACATAACATTGTATATAATATAGTCGATGCGTCTACGCCCTAAGGACAAACCAAACAAAAAGTCATGTGTAACATCCCGAATATTTCAACAAACATGTGTCCGAACTCTTTGAATAATCAAGATATGTTGGAAAAGAGGGACAAAATTCATAAAAATAAGGGTTGAATCAAGTTGAGGGGATAAAAGTGCAAAAGTACACAATTTCACTTTCTTGGGGTCCCATACGGACCGCAAGGTGTTTAAAACCTCTAGCACACCCAAGGTCCTTACGAAACGGTAAGGCAGAAGGCCTTACAATCTGTACGACCTTCACTGACAGCTAGCTGTCAACTGCAGCTTGCCTTTATGCCACCTATCCCGTGATTTGTGCCACGTTTCTCCTAAATTCAACGTCTGGAACAATAATAAGCACCTCCTAGACACTTCAGCACACATCGAGAAGTAGCCTTCTTTGGTGCACATTATGATCATACCTTCACAATCATTCTAAAACTCTCTCTTGGAGTAATCTCTGGAGTTAAGAGTTGCACCCTAGTATTCTCAGTAGTCAACAAGCTTAGTAAGTCCTTCCTCGTTGGTCAGTGTCAATTATTTAGTTAGTTAAACAATTTGACTTTCAGTTATGACCATTTCGGTCAAGTTGAACTTCAAATTGAACTTTCCTATGTGATTGTAATAATGAGGGTATGAGTCCTCTGTTTCACACCCCAACCAATGGCGGAATCATCAGGGCGTGACACTGAGCGAAACAGATTATTCAAGAGAATCCATGACAACTATTAGATGACAATATTTATAAGGTTTAATATCCCATACTATTAAACAAATACTTCAAAACAGCCATTACAGATATTCAGTCTCAAAAACAATTTCCATTCCGACAACTCAGATTTTTATTTGGTGAGTTCCTAGACTTCCTAACTTGTTGCAGCATAACATCCAATCAACCTGTCACATACGTTAAAATAGAAGCCAATACATAAAGTAAGGGTGAGTACACAAGTTTAACATAGATATAGTATAAAAATCATTTACGTATAACCAGCATGTAACACATAACGGGAGAAGCATGTAACTATCAACAACGATACAACCTAACCACGAGACTACGATGTAGAGTATGCGCGACACATGTTCACCGAAGTGAACACATGAAGTAAAGTAAAGTAATGTGATCCCTAGCAACCCCTGTCACACAGGTGCTGAGTCCAAACTATAGTACTATCGTTGCTAGAGGCGGTCTAATGTAACACTGTATAAGCATAGTAACAAGCATTCAAAAGATCACGTATAGCATGCGGGAGCGGTTAGTGTTTATAAAGTGTTTGCGTTGTGTTTTGATAGAGAACGTATGTAACACCCAAAAGTGCATTAAAGGAAAAGGGGGTTCAAGTATACTCACAGTGCGTGTCCTAATCAAGAAACACTATCCTCTTGGATTGAAGGGAGCGTTGGGTCAGCCTGTGTACGGGAACAGAAGCGTGAGTCTTCCAAGTGCTGACACGGTCGAGATCAGAGTGTCGAGTGGAGTAAGAAGCGAGTTAAGTGTCCAACAGCCTATCCGAACGGATGGGTCCAGTCCATCCGGACGGATGGCCCATTCGAGCGAATGGTCTGTGGTTGTTTGTGAACCGTTAAAATTTTTGAAGTTTTGATTAAAACGTTCTAACAGTCGTGGTAACAAGAATTACACAACGGAAATCATCGGGGTCAGTTCATTCAGACGGATGGACACTATCCATTCGGACGGATGGGCTGAGTTGAAGTTTTTGTAAAAATTTTCTTCAACAACGGTTTTGGTTTAACAGAGACGGACACGTTGACGGATTCAAACAAAGGAAAACACCAAGCCCAGTTCATTCGGACGGATGGGTCCTGCCCATTCTACCGGGTGTTTTGTTCTTGATGAAGATTCATGTTCGACCCGTTAGTCGGTCCATCTCTTCGATGGAAATCAGTTTTCGAGTCGGCTCTTGACATGGAACGAGTCGAGAGTCCGATTGAATCCCGATTCCACTAATGTTTTATAAAAATCGAAGAGAAGTTTCGTAAATAAGTTGAAAAATGTGAAAATCCTTTAGATCTTGAACCAATCTCGATTGAATGATGCTCCACAACAGTTTGCCCAAGCAAAACAAGCAGAAACCACCTTTGAAAGGTCTAAAATCAGTGATTTCGAGAAATAGTTAAAGTGTGTGTGTGATTTTGATAAAGAAGATGGAGTAGAAGTGAAATGGAATGAAGATTGAAAAAGATTTGAGGGAAATTTGCTTATAAAAGTCTTGAATCGCGTCTGAAAGCGTGGGAGTGGATGAGAGAGCTTAAAAGGTTGAAATGGAGACGTACGGCTGGTATTTATAGAGGAGGGCGAGGGGTAAAGCGGTGCGTGAGTGGCGGTGTCCAGATGGCTTCATCCGGGGGGATGGGCCCCATCCGGGCAGATGGCCCATTCGGACGGCCCGTTCGGGCTCGTCAGTTGTCCAATCTTAGGTCTGTTTATTAAGTGTTGCGTTGCGTTTTGTCATGAATATCGAGTTGTGCGAGTAGCGTTGAGTTTGTGTTGTGATAGCGTTTGCGTGTATCAATACACATAATAAACACACACAAGTAAAGCACATAAGAACATGCGTTATTACATTACTACTACTAATAACAACGTTAGCGATTTAGCGTGTTGGTTGTGATAAGCGAATGCAGAGGCGTATGATAACCAAACAAACAAACATGGCAATTTAAATAGCATAATTCTCTGTAATTCGTGTTGCGTAAGCGTTTGCGAATATAAAGTGTTTAAACGTGTAGCGGTGCGGTGTGATAAAAAGTATTTAGTTTAACATAACCCTTTGTTTATATCGAATCTCAGAGTTTCAAGACGGTTACAAATCGATGCAAAAGCAGACAGCTAACGATCCGAAAAGTCGGGTTGTTACACTCTGCGATTATACCCTCTGACTATCATGTTAAGTTGGTGAAATGACGAGTCAAGCATGTTATAAATAAAACTCAAAACTCAAATTTATTCATTTTGTGTTAATCGAACTTCTAAGTATCTAAACTACATGTTTTGACATTATAATAGTTTATCTAACCTTATAAAACTTTTTTTGACATGTCCAACTTATCATACTCAGTTTTGCACTCATTCTTATATCGAAAGTCAAGAAGTTTGACTTTTGCTTTGACTTTCGATTCTGACATGTTTGGTCTACTTTGAAACCCAATCAAGGTGTTATGTGACCGCAGTATTATAGAGAATAACTCTATGAGGTTATACCTTTTGGTCATATCATTTAAAAGGTCCATTGACGAGTTAACTATGTATACTTTAAAAATGTCAAAAATTATGGTATAAAAATGGTTTAAACCTACGAGGCATATATTATGACCTCAAGACTGGTTTATTAACATTATAACATACATTTTGAAATATCAAACTCCTCATGGACCTATTTTGACCACCTGGAACCGCTTTTATGCGCAAGACTAGTTATGCGAACATAGTTTTATAAAAGGGTATAAAGCACATTCTATCCGGTCAACGCATAATCTAGCGAAACCGAACAAAATTATGTGTCAAGTCAAAAGACTTATTAAATGACTCGTGAACATTCTAACGGATAATAAATGTGATTTATTCCGGACTATAGAGCCCTCCAGATAATCGTACCTAGGATTTACGACTTGATTTACAGCTTTGCTTCAAAGAGCTAAATTTACGAATTTATTGCCAAGCAAAGGTAAATACTCTTAGCCTATTTTATTTAAAAAAACTTGGGATACGGCATTAGCCACTTGGAGCGAGTATTATATAAATGTGCAATTTCTTTCATAAATGTAAGTGTCCGGTTAATCTGTATTGCTTGAATAAAATTAAACACTTGGGGGTTAATGGTACCGTGTCCGGATGTCCCGACTCATCAATTAGGAATGGCCATATAAAATATGTGCGGGGTAGTAGGCATACACCTAGAATGCGTTATATTAAAGATGGTGTGTACCGTGATCAAAGTACCGACATAGAATTTTGGTCCCCGACTGTATTGATATGCATGTAAAGCTGGTGACAAGAAATCCATCCAAATAAATATTAAATGATTACCCACACGTTATCATAATATATATATATATATATATATCAAATGATTTATAAAATGATTTTCAAAACAAGTCGATTAGTTGTATTTACCAGTGAAAACTGACGTATTTTCAAAAGATTAAACCGCAGGTAACGAACCTTGATTATAGGCTGGAACAGTTCGGTCAAGATAAAGCTTTGGAATTTGCGACTCCACTACTTAAAGACCTATGATATCTTAAGTCCGTTTTATTCCGATCCTACCTTGTAGGACTTGTATCGAACAACTTATTATAAAATTTATTTAATAAATTTCAATATTTTACGTTTAATACATTATTACTCAATCTTATGCTATCAATTATGATATTGTTATCAATTGTCACACATAAACCCACCGACCGAGCTCATCAGAAATCGCGGTATGACATCATGGTACTGTTAGGGGGCTTTTAATGTTTTGCCTCATTAGAGACCATCTAATTCACCTCATAAAGAGACCATCAAGTGACCCAACACGTGCATGACCGTTACAAATCATAAACATATAACGTCATAAAACATCTATCTTCATACGTAAAATCATATGTACGCCACATATATAAAATCATAAGTAAGCCGCATATAGTGGATCATATGTTGTACATAAAACATTTACTTTTCATACTTTCGTTTATCATCATTCTATTAAGTTTTTTATTGAACGTATAGCAGCCCTAAAACACTAAAACGTTTACAAAAGAGGGTCAAGAACTCACCTTAGCCGCTACTACCAACAATTATTCAATTCCGTTAACATCGTGTATCCATGGAATGTCTCATAAGCTAAACTGCATCATTAAATCAGTTTGTCTACCATGTTGTAACCTTTGGTTAATTAACACGTGATTGATTCTATAATTTTGTCTATTCTTATAATATTGTCTGACTTAACCACACCCATCCTATATTTAGGACATTTCTAGTTTGAAAACATGTTCCTTTTGTCTAATGAAAATTGGGTAGAGTCTCATTTTCTTTTGCTTGAAACCCGACAATACAAGTTGTCAATACTTCATCACCAAATCAATAATAAACATATGTTTATTTTCCAAACAATTGCTTCTAGATTCAACTATCAATTCTCAACGTGTTTGACCATTAACAACTGTAAAACTATAATTATAAACCAGTGATAGTAGCATTTCCATTGACCATGGACATCTCCCTCAACAACATAACCATTTCCCGAGCCCTAACACTTGTAAATATATAGAAAAGTAAACGGGATTATACCTTTCGATTTGTTTGGCAGTTGAACACGAATCTTACCCGGATTGAACCAAATATGAGTGAGGTCGAAAAAATACCAAATGACCTTAGATTTGAGTGGTTTGGACAACCAAAAGATTGGGTCGCTGAGCTGCGCCGACTCTTTACGCCGCCGGAATCCACCAGCGTCGTCGTGGAAACTCTCTGGTTACATAGTTATGTTCATGATAGTAAAAACCCAATCTTAAAGTTTTTAAATTACAAAACAACAATATATTTGACCATCTATGTGTTGTGAAGCTTTATTCCAAATTTTATGACGATCCAACAGTTTAATCTCTAGGGATTACCATTTTTCTGGAGCCAAGTCACCAAAAAAACAAGAAGTCTTACCCTTTTTCTCTAGTTTGCTCTCAAAATCTGAAAATTGCAAATGAAATAGGCAGGGGCGGGCCTAGTCAAGTTTTAGGGTAATTTAGGTTTCCATTTACTCCTAGTTTGATGCTTAGTCAAATTACGCCCTGAAACTTTGTATTTACAAGGAAAAACTAATCTTTTTGGGCATTCAAATTTTAACCTCCTTTGAATACACTAATGGATTCAACCTTTTGGACTTGACCATTAACCTTTATTCGTGACTGGCTAACTTTACTTTGATGTTCTTTTTTGTCCTTATAATCTCTTCTATATTATGCTTTGAGTCCTCGTATTACTTTGAATAACATACATGTTCTAAAATTGGGACGTTACAACTTCTCTTATCAAGCCGATACATGAAGATGGAGTGAAGAAGCTATGATAGGGTTCTTGGTTAATTTCTTACAAAAACGTTTTGATGGGGGTTAATTGTAGAGACCATGTTGTTGCTATTAGATGGGTTGGTCAGGTTCCCTTAAAGGTTAATTGCTTCGTTTGGCATATCTTTTTAGGATCTTATCCTAAATCAATAGGATCTTTCTCAAAAAGGTGTGTGTATTCCCTTTACTAACACACATTCCGTGAAGCAGTCGAGGAAGATGTGGATCACAACATTTTTTGCTACAATTACTTAGTTGAGGTGTGCAGAGGGTTTTAGTCATGGTGTGGTCTCTTGTAAACATCCCGTGTAAATTAGTATGATATCCTCGCAAACATCCCGTTTAAATTAGTATGATCTCTCTACTATACTTGATGGTCTGTTGCTTTAGTTTACTGGGTTATCTGGTTAACTTGGAAAGGTAGAAACACGCTAACTTTTAAAAATGACACTTATTATCGTTTATAGATGGTGGATGAAATCAAGATCTTCATGTTTAATTGGATTAAATAGGGTTAAGTTTAGTATCTTGTCATGGTTGTATTGGTGTTGTTCTTTGTTTCCTTTTTCTTATTAACAAGTATTGAATTTGCTAGCATCTTGCTTGTCACACCTCGACCCATGACGGATTATCGGTCGGAGCGAGATGATTGTCCAAAGCGTATGGCACCATTAAAGTTTAAATATTTATTCATGACATAATAACAGTTCATCAGATAAGAACTGTGAAAGAATTAGAAATATTAGCATTTCTGACAAAGTACCCCAAGAAAATCTGGGTACCTAAAAATCTATAACCATTTCATTTCAGGGTGTGCAGCAGATCTGGTACGATAATTCAGGTAGCTCCAAGCACATGACAGGAGATTGGAGCTTACTCAACAACTATAAAGAAAAGTTGGGTAAATCAATAAACTTTGGAAATTGTGTAACGGAAAGAATACATGGATATGACAGTATAACATGTGGTGCATTTATAATTGAAAAGGTTGCACATGTGGAAGGTTTAAAATACAATCTTCCAAGTTGTGGACAGTTTTGTGACAGAGGTTTCAAGGTAACACTCTTACCTATACTTGCCTATTAATTGGTTTAGAGGATAACAAAGTTTATTTAAGAGGCAAAAGAATCAAAAAATAAATTTACAAGTTTGACATTAATGAAAGAATTGAGCATCCTCAACTATGCTTATTTCAAAAGACAACAAAGGAAGTAGTTGGTTGTGGCATAAAAGATTTCTCATGTAAAATTTAAAACTTTGAGTAATATGGCCAACAAAAATCTAGCCAAAGGACTACTTATCATTTCTTCTAAAAAGAATAAACTTTGTGAAGTGTGTGATCTAGGCAAATTCAAAAGAGGCTCACACAAAACTGTATCAGAATCTTCAATATCTCAAACACTTGAACTTTTGCATATGGATTTGGGTGGACCTGTGAGTACTGAAAGTTTTTCTAGAAAGAAATATGTTTTGATCATTGTTGATGACTACTCAAGGTACACATGGGTTGAATCTTTAAGACAGAAAAGTGAAACACCTGATTTGATCATAAAATCATCAAGAAAATTGAAAATCTTTTGAAATTAACTGTTAGAAAAAATAGATCAGATATTGGGACCTAATTTAAAAATGCTAAACTTGGGACATTCCTCATTAACAAAGGAATATCTCATGACTTTTCTGCACCCAGAACTCCTCAACAAAATGGGTAGTTGAGAGAAGAAATAGAACTTTGGTAGAAGCAACTAGAACTATGCATGCTTCTGCAAAACTGCCAACTTATTTTTAGGCATAAGCAATAGCAAATGCATGTTTCACACAAAATATAACTATCATTAACAAAAGAAAACAGAAAACACCCTACCACATTGTTAATCATAGGATACCTAGTATCAAATTTTTACGTACTTTTGGCCGTAGGTGTTTTGTATTCAATGATTTTGATAGTTTAAAAAAAATTGACACTAAGACTAAGAAAAAAAAAATTTCGTGGATACTCTCTTGCATCAAAAGAATATAGAGTATTTGTACTCGGTTCAAAGACCATAAGAGAAAGTTTGTATGTATCATTTGATGATACATTAAAAAACAGAAATTTCCGATAACACCATGAATTTAACAAGCAAACAAAATAAAAAAAAAACAATCTACATCTTTTAAATGAATTGTTTGAAGAATTGCTTGGGTTTGATTGGGAGGGTAATTATGGAGTAACAAATAAAAAGCAATCAGACACTAACGCTGTAGGAAATCTGGAACAAATTTCTAAGGCACTAGAATCACATAATCAGAATTTTGAGAATCTATTAAAAAATCAGAATAATCCAAATTCCGATCACCAAAACTAAGAACTGGTAATAAATTAGGGGAAAGCAGGAAGTTCTTCAGCAGATTCAAATTCTGAACTCATAAGTTTTTTCAGTAATAGAAAATGGGCAAAAGGTCATTGAATTGCAAATATCATTGGCAACCCAGGAGATGGTGTGAATACAAGATCAGCTACTTCTCATGAGTGTCTTCATGCATGATTTTTATGCATGATAGAACCAAAGACTATCCATGAAGCTCTCAAAGATCCAGATTGGGTACAAGTAGTGTAAGAAGAGCTTGACTAATTTTAGAAGAGTAAAGTGTGGAACCTGGTACGCAAACCACGGAACAAATCTGTTGTTGGTACAAAGTGGGTATTCTGAAACAAATCGGATGAACAAGGGATCATAACAAGAAACAAAGCAAGATTGATTGTCAAGGGGAACTGTCAACAAGAAGGCATTAACTATGATGAAACATTTGTTCCTGTTGCAAGGCTTGAAGCAGTTAGAATATTTCTTGCTTATGCAGCTTCAAAGGACTTCAAAGTTTATCAGATGGATGTTAAGTCTGCCTTCCTGAATGGTAATATTGAACAAAAGGAATATCTAAAACAACCTGAAGGCTTTGTTGATCCGAAATTTCCAAAACATGTTTATAAATTAAACAAAGCCTTGTATGGTCTGAAACAAGCTCCCAGAGCCTGGTATGAAACTCTTTCAAACTTCTTAATCAATTCTTGCTTTACCAAAGGTACAATTGACATAACACCGTTTCTAAAAAATCACAAAGGACACACGTATTGTCATGGCCCCCGGCCCGGTTTTACCCAGTTCAGAAGCTGCGGGACAGAAAACCCGTGATATTGATTAGGCAGCAGAAATTTTAACAGGATCGTTTAAACTGAAAACACCCATTTATTTTATTTCAAATTTCGGGACAAACCCCGTAATTTACAATAAAGGAATACCACTGGGAAACCCCTTGGTTACAAAAGCATGTTTATTTATTTACTGAGCCACTTTATCCAAGCTGGTAGTGCTACATGGCACTTTTCCTTGTTCACAGTAAATCACCTGAAACATGTTTAAAAAGATTTTATCAGCGGGGAAATATTGGCGAGTCATTTAATTTGCATAAAACGACACCTTGTTATAGATTACAGTATTAAGAGCGATTATAATTGCCCCTATCTTATAATTAGCTGGTTCTGTTGTCACTCGACCGGATCTATGACTGTGGTCATACCACTATTGGGTCTGTTCACCCAATAGTGACGAGTATCACTATTTAGGTCCGTTCACCTAAGAGTGATAAAATAGTAGTAATTGTGCACAATACTCCACTTACTGCCAATAATTTAAGATAACAAAGACTTAATCCCTGTAAAATATAACGGGAAAACATTTAGGTATTGTAAAACATTTTTGATAAAAAGAGAAGGACTCACATTGCAAGTTTAGTTGGACAGAGTTTTGCCTACTAATTAAGCTTGGTAACCTAGTTAAATAATGCAAACGAAACTAGGTTAGTAACTTAATACAACATTTATGATAACTTCACGAAATCAAAACCCTCACGACGAATGACAAAGTATAGCCCGAAATCAGGCAGCACTTAAACATCCATCGGATCGGTTTCAATCGATCAGACATTGTATCGTAGCAGTGATCGAGTTATTACCCTGAAATCGTAGCAGCGTTTCGATTCTTTGATACACTAATTTGGGCAGTTTATCACGTTTTTGAAGTAAATTTTCGAACACAGACGAAAGGCCATGCAACGTACTATTTATAGCTAAAAATTAAGTTTGTCGCGGCCCGCGTAGGCCTTAAGGCCGACTTACGCGCCCCGCGAGGGCCACCCTAGCTATGGCTAGGGCTGCCGTGTCATGGCGTAGGTCTGCCACGTGTCTGACACGTGGTCCTAAAGCTTATCCGGAGAATTGCAAGGCTATCGCGCCCCGCGTAGACTTCCCTTGAGTCTTTCGCGGCCTGCGACAGACTAATAAAATTTGATTTTCTTGATTTTTAATGAAGTTTAGGGTTTCAGGGGTCCGGGTTTCCACTTACGGATTGTTTTGGGACATTTTCGTGCAGGTCCTTACATCCTCCCCACCTTATTTAAAATCTCATCCTAGAGATTTACTGAAACAGGTAAGGGTATTTTCGCTTCATTTTCGATTCCAGTTCCCATGTGTACTCAGGTCCTCTTTTTGAATCCCACTTTACTTTGACCAGTATTAGTCTCTTGTGTTTAAGGTGTTTAACCTTTCTATCTTCTACTTGAAGAGGTCTCTCAACGAATTTCAACTTTTCATTCACCTCTATGTCTTGAAGAGGTACTACCAGTGATTCAAGATAAACATTTCTTGAGATTAGATACATGAAACACATCATGTACTCCGGCTAATTCTTCTGGTAGTTGTAGACGATAGGCAACTGGTCCGATCCGTTGGGTAACTGTGAATGGTCCTATGTACCTTGAACTTAGCTTTCCTTTCTTTCTGAATCAAACTACCCATTTCCAAGGAGAAACTTTCAACAGTACCTTATCTCCAACTTGGAATTCTAACGGCTTACGTCGATTGTCTGTATAACTCTTCTGGCGATCTCGAGCCGTCTTCAGTTTTTCCTTTATTTGAGTTATCTTGTCGGTGGTTTCCTATACAATCTCGGGACCTGATAATTGACTTTCTCCTATTTATGCCCAGCATACGGGAGTTTGACACTTTCGTCTATACAATGCTTCAAACGGGGCAGCAGTGATGCTTGCGTGATAACTATTGTTATAGGAGAATTCTATTAGTGGTAAATGGTCATCCCAATTTCCACCAAAGTCGATTACACATGCTCTGAGCATGTCTTCAAGGGTTTGGATCGTCCTTTCGCTTTGTCCATCTGTTTGAGGATGATATGCAGTACTTAAATTTAATCGCGTCCCCATTGCTTCTTGGAAACTTGTCCAAAAATATGAACTGAAATGACTATCCCTATCTGACACAATAGAGAGTGGGACTCCATGTAAGGATACTACCTCGTCTACGTACAACTTTGCTAATCTTTCCATGCTAAAGGTTTCCTTTATTGGCAGGAAATAAGCTGATTTAGTTAATCGATCCACAATCACCCAGATTGCATCGTTACCTTTTTTGGTTTTGGGCAACTTAGTAACAAAGTCCATTGTTTTTAGTTCCCATTTCCATACAGGCATTTATAACTGTTGCAGTAAACCTGAAGGTTTCTGGTGTTCTGCCTTAACTTGCGAACAAGTTAGACACTTAGAAACATATCTGGCTATGTCCTTTTTCATTCCTATCCATCAGAAGTTATTTCTTAAATCTTGATACATCTTGTTATTAGCAGGATGCATCGTATATTTAGATTTATGGGCTTCCTCCAAAATCTTATCTCTTAAATCTCCTTGTCTAGGTACCCAAATTCTTTTCTTGTGGAATTTCCAAATTCCATCAGTCCCTTGCTCTAATTCTTTTATCCGTCCCTTCATTCCTTCAACATCATCTTTGATTGCTGTTTCTTGAACATTCTTTAGTTGTTTCCTTAAATCTAGTTGTAGATTTAATCTTAAAGCACGAACTCGCCTTTGCTTCTCATGGTATTTACGACTTAGGGCATCTGCTACTACATTAGCCTTTCCTTCGTGATACAGAATATCACAGTCATAATCACTTAGAATTTCCATCCATCTTCTTTGCCTCATGTTTAATTCTTTTTGCCCAAATATGTATCTTAAACTCTTATGATCTGTATAGACGGTAAACTTACTTCCGTACAGATAATGTCTCCAAATCTTAAGGGCAAAAATTATTGCTCCTAATTCTAAGTCGTGAGTCGTATAATGTTCCTCGTGCTTCTTCAGCTGCCTTGATGCATATGCAATTACCTTTTTGCATTGCATTAGCACACATCCTAACCCTAGCTTGGAAGCGTCACAGAAGACTTCAAAATCTTCTGTTATGTCTGGTAAGGCAAGAATTGGGGCATTTGTTAATCTTTGCTTTAAAATCCTAAAGTCTTATTCCTGCTTGGGTCTCCATTCAAACTTAATAGTTTTACAGGTTAGCATAGTTAATGGAACAGCTATCTTAGAGAAGTCTTTTATGAAGCGCCTATAATATCCAGCTAATCCTAGAAAACTTCTAACTTCGGTAGCTGATTGCGGGACCTTCCAATTTGTGATTGCCTCTATCTTGGAGGGATCTACGTGAATGCCTTCGTGATTCACCATGTGTCCTAAAAATTTCACCTCTTGTAGCCAAAATTCACAGTTAGAAAATTTGGAGTACAACTTTTCCTTTCTTAACAGAGTTAAGAGTGCATGCAGGTGTTCACAATGCTCGTCCTGGCTTTTGGAGTAAATAAGTATATCGTCGATGAAGACAATTACAAATTTATCCAAATACGGCTTACAAATTCTATTCATCATGTCCATCAATGCTGCGGGAGCATTCCTTAATCCAAACGGCATGACTGTAAACTCGTAGTGTCCATACCTAGTCCTGAAAGCAGTTTTAGGTATGTCTTCTTCTTGTACCTTCAATTGATGATACCCGGAACGTAAGTCTATTTTGGAAAAAAAATCTAGCTCCCTGAAGTTGATAAAAAATATCATCAATCCTAGGTAATGGGTATCGATTCTTAATTGTAACTTTATTCAACTCCCTATAATCGATACACATCCGCATTGAACCATCCTTCTTTTTCACGAATAACACTGGTGCTCCCCAAGGGGATGAACTAGGTTGTATGAATCCTTTGCCTAGTAATTCATCTAACTGCTTCTTCAGTTCTAACATTTCGGTGGGTGCAAACCGATAAGGTGCCTTAGCTATTGGTGTAGTTCCAGGAATTAGATGAATTCTAAACTCTACTTCCCTATCGGGTGGTAATCCAGGTAGTTCTTCTGGGAATACATCCGGGTATTCCGCTACTACTGGAATTTCCTTAAGTTCTTTGCTTTAGTGTTAATGATCACCGAAATCATATACACTATTCCTTGTTTGCGTTCATAACTAGCAACTTTCATTACTGAAATGAACTTCATTGGTTTACGCGGCTTATCTCCTGTTACCAAAATTACTCCTCCTGTTGGCGTACATATTTCTATGGAATTCTTATCACAAAGGATTCATGTCGCAACCCCCGTCCCCTATCTGTCCCGGGAACGGGCGGCCGCGAGACCAGTTTCGGTGGTATCCAGGTGTTTATCAATTTGGCAGCGAAAATTTCATCAGGACCGTAGTTAGGAAATATTTTATCAGAGTAAATACCACGCTTTTATAATATTAAACATATTGGGATAAAATCCGAGTTTTCATTATAAACATTTTCATAGGGATAAATCCCATTTTATTGAAATAAAACATCTTCTTTTATTTAGGTAACTATTATAGCCACTTTTTCCAAGCCTTCAGTGTTGTCCCGCTGGTTCCTAGTTGGCTTTCACATTTTGTTACCTGAAACGCGTTTAAAAACATTTTGTCAGTGGGAAATACTGGTGAGTGAATCCCAGTTTAATCAAGAAGAGTTTTATCTCTTAACTGTATTGAGAGCGATTAAAATGTTTACATCTACACAATTACTCATTCAGTACTGTCAATCCTAACTGGTGGGTCATATTACCCATTGGCTAACTCTTTGTCCAATGGTAACGTTTTCCACATTTTGTATACAAAACCCCAACATACCGGCAGTAATTGACGAATTACAAAGACTCAATCACTGCTTAATCACAATGTAAAATATTTAAGGTTTTGTAAAAACAGTTTACAAAAAGGAGATTACTCACATTGCTGTCTTATGGTTTCCTTTAAGGGTTTCCTGGTGATTATCTATTAATTACACAAATGTACATGTGTTAGTATAATAACCCAATATTTACATTAGCAATACCCTCCCCGAGACGGCATTCCAATGACTACGTCGGGCAGAACCACGACAGCCATTACGGAACCCTGGATCAATCGGGTAGCGTATCTAATACGTAACCGGGGTTTTGATACTTACAACGGGGCAGAACTTCGTTAATTAGGGGGTATTATACCCGAGAATTATATTTGCTCTGCAAAAATAGAGAGAGATCGAGATTTGATCGATTGAAACTGAAGGCCGAAGGTCTCTATTTATAGGTGACCCTTCGCCTTCCCTCGCGGCCCGCGTAGTAGGTGTGTAGGGCTAGGGTTGCTGATTCGTCGAGTTTAGCTTTGACACGATCATGGCACGTGGCAGCACCGGGCTGCGCCCCATGTCCAGGTTGTCGCGCCCCGCGTAGGAAGTAGCCAAAGGCTACGCGCCCCACGACAGCCTTTTGAAATTTGTTTTTATTTAATTTAAATAAAATTAAAGATATTCGGGGTCCGTTTTCATATAAGGGGCATATTTTAGGACATATTGGGACACTATAAATATATTAGGGGTGTTGAAAATTATTTTAGGGTTGTTATATCCTCCCCACCTTGTTTTAGAGCTCGTCCTCGAGATCTACCGGAATAAGTGTGGATATTTCCTTTGCATTTCTGATTCAAACTCCCATGTGTACTCTGGTCCTCTCTTGGAATCCCATTTTACTTTGACCAGAACTAATCTCTTGTGCTTGAGGTTCTTAATTTTCATGTCTTCAATCTGTAGAGGCTTCTCTACAAACTTAAGTTGTTCATTTACCTCTATATCCTTAAGAGGTACTACGAGTGATTCATCAGCAAAACACTTCTTGAGATTGCATACATGAAATACATCATGTATTCCTGCCATTTCCTCTGGCAGTTGTAGCTGATAGGCTACAGGTCCTATTCTTCTAATAATTTCAAAAGGTCCAACATACCTGGGGCTTAGCTTTCCTCTTTTGATGAATCTTACCACTCCTTTCCAAGGAGAGACTTTCAATAACACTTTATCTCCTACCTGAAATTCCAATGGCTTTCGTCTGTTATC
This sequence comes from Helianthus tuberosus, assembly GCA_030545235.1. Classification (NCBI taxonomy): domain Eukaryota; kingdom Viridiplantae; phylum Streptophyta; class Magnoliopsida; order Asterales; family Asteraceae; genus Helianthus; species Helianthus tuberosus. Next base: position 113,536,452 of record CM060445.1, read on the forward strand.
TGCATAACTCTTTTGTCGATCACGTGCTGCCTTCAGTCGTTCCTTGACTTGAATGATCTTGTCTGTTGTTTCTTGTACTATCTCAGGTCCAGATAGTTGCTTTTCTCCAATTTCTGCCCAACAGACTGGCGTTCGGCACTTTCGTCCATAAAGTGCTTCGAATGGTGCAGCATTGATACTTGTGTGATAAATGTTATTATAAGAAAATTCTATCAATGGTAAATAATCGTCCCAATTACCTCCGAAATCAATTACACAAGCTCTAAGCATGTCCTCCATTTTCTGAATTGTCCTTTCACTTTGTCCGTCCGTTTGAGGATGATAAGCGGTGCTTAGATTCAACTTGGTTCCCATTGCTTTTTGGAAACTTGCCCAAAAATGAGAGGTAAAATGACCATCTCTGTCAGAAACAATTGATAGAAGAATTCCATGTAATGAAACTATTTCATTTACATATAATTTAGCTAATTGTTCCATAATGGAAGTTTCTTTCATTGGTAGGAAATGAGCTGACTTAGTTAGTCTGTCTACAATCACCCAGATTGTATCATTACCTTTTCTTGTTTTGGGCAATTTGGTAATAAAATCCATTGTTATCAATTCCCATTTCCAGACTGGCATTTCTAACTGTTGCAACAAACCTGAGGGTTTCTGATGTTCAGCTTTGACTTGTGAACAGGTTAAACATTTTGCAACATACGCTGCTATATCCTTTTTCATTCCTATCCACCAGAAATTCTTTCTTAAGTCCTGATACATCTTATCATTTCCAGGATGCATCGTATATTTAGACTTATGGGCTTCTTTTAATATACGGTAGCGTAGGTTTCCTAATTTAGGTATCCACATTCTTTTCTTATGGAATCTCCAAATTCCATATGTTCCTTGTTCTAGTTCCTTAATCATTCCTTTTAATTTTTCAGTATCATCCTTGATTACTGATTCTTGTGCCTTTTGAATCTGTTCATTTAAATCTACTTGCAGATTTAATTTAAGAGAGCGTACCCTTTTTGGTTTTTCATGATACTTTCGACTTAAAGCATCAGCTACTACGTTTGCCTTTCCTGCATGATACTGGATATTGCAATCATAATCACTAAGTATCTCCATCCAGCGTCTTTGTCTCATATTCAATTCTTTTTGCCCGAAAACATACCTTAAACTCTTATGGTCGGTGAAAATGGTAAACTTACTACCGTATAGGTAATGTCTCCAAATTTTAAGGGCAAAAATTATAGCTCCTAACTCTAGATCATGGGTTGAATAATTTTCTTCATGATTCTTAAGTTGTCTAGAGGCGTAAGCTATAACCTTTTGACGTTTCATTAACACACATCCATAACCTAATTTAGAAGCGTCACAATAGACTACAAAGTCTTCAGTTCCTTCTGGTAACGCTAGTATGGGTGCATTGGTTAGTCTTTGCTTAAGAATTATAAAGGCTTCTTCTTATTTTGGTCCCCATTCAAACTTAACAGATTTACAGGTTAGCTTAGTTAAGGGAATGGTTATTCTAGAAAAATCTCGAATAAATATTCTATAATAACCGGCCAATCCTAAGAAACGTCTAACCTCGGTTGGTGATTCAGGGGTTTTCCATTTGGTAATCGCCTCGATCTTTGTGGGATCCACATGAATTTCTTCATAATTGACTAAATGTCCAAGAAACAGTACCTGTTCTAACCAAAATTCACACTTCGAAAACTTAGCATAAAGCTTTTCTTTTCTCAATAAACTTAGAAGTGCGTGCAATTGCTTTGCATGTTCTTCTTTACTCTTAGAGTAAATGAGAATATCATCTATAAAGACAATTATGAATTTATCCAAATATGGCTTACATATTTGGTTCATCATGTCCATAAATGCGGCTGGGGCATTGGTTAAACCAAATGGCATGACAGTAAATTCATAATGGCCATACCTTGTTCTGAAAGCGGTCTTAGGAATGTCCTCTTCCTGTACCTTTAATTGATGATATCCTAATCTTAAATCGATTTTAGAGAAAAATCGTGCTCCTTGCCGCTGGTCGAACAGATCATCGATTCTAGGTAGTGGGTACCGATTCTTAATCGTGACTTTGTTCAATTCACGGTAGTCAATGCACATACGCATTGATCCGTCCTTCTTTTTAACGAATAAGATCGGTGCTCCCCATGGCGATGAGCTTGGTTGTATGAATCCTTTCTCCAACAATTCGTCTAACTGTTTTTTCAGTTCCTGCATTTCTGCGGATGCCAAACAATAAGGTGCTTTGGCAATTGGTGTTGTCCCTGGTATCAAGTGGATTCTGAATTCGACTTCTCGGTCTAGCGGTTGCCCTGGTAATTCTTCTGGAAATACATCTGAAAACTGAGATACTACTAGGATATCTTTTAATTCTTTTCCTTTAGTGTTAGTGATTATGGAAATCAAATACACAAATGACACTTTTCTTATATAACTTGCTGTTTTCATGACAAAGATGAACTTTGTGGATCTAGAGGTTTTATTTCCTTTAATTGTGATCTTTTCACCTTTTGGTGAATTTACTTGGATTGACTTTTGATCACATAAAATACTGGCTTTATTGGCTATTAACCAGTCCATTCCTAACACAACATCAAATCCTGCCTGATTCATTGGATAAAGGTTTGCAATAAACTTTTGATTTAAAATTTCTATTCTTGCTCCCTGCAAGATTTCAAAAATCTTAATGGTTTCCCCATTTGCTGTCTCTACTAGACATTCTCGTGGGAGTTTAGTTAATGGTTGATTGAGAAGTTTGCAAAATGAAGTATTAATAAAACTTTGGTTCGCACCAGAGTCAAATAATACTTTAGCAAAAATTTCATTAACTAAAAACGTATCGGCGATCACATCCGGGATCATCTTTGCTTCTTCTGTAGTCAGAACAAATGCCCTAACATTTTTAGTATTCTTGGTGTTCGTAGTTGGAGCTAGTTTTGGACAGTTTGGCTTGATATGACCTTGTTCTCCACAATTATAGCATATCCTGTTGTTAGGCTTCTTCTTGCAGTCTTCCTCCTTGTGTCCAGATATCTTGCAGAAATTACAGTATATGGAACATCTTCCAGAATGCTTCCTTTTGCAATACTTGCAATAAGGTGCAGAGGTAGAACCTACATTCTTCCCACGGTTAGAATTTCCAGAACAGAATTCTTGGGTAAGCTTCTGGGTTAGGTTCCTCCTCTGATCCTCTTCTCGTGTACGGACTAATTCATCCGTCAAGGTGTTTGCTGGTTCTACAGCTTCTTCTATGGTTTGAGGTCTAGCTGCCTTGACTACATGCCTAATTTCCCCAATTAATCCCAGATGTAACGGGAGATTAATACTGGTTCAGGTGATGCAAGGGTTGGTACTATTCGAGCATATTCAAAGAATAATGTAGTATAACCCTTACTATCTACCCCAGTCATCCTAAGGTTTAGGAACTTATTTGCTATCTGTTCCTTTTCATTGGGATGGCATAATTTTCTTTCTACCATGTTTTTAAATTCCTCTCATTCCATATTGTAAGTTCTATCACTTCCCCTAGACTGGAGGATAGTGTTCCACCATTCTAAGGCTAAGTTCTTAAACAGATTGGAAGCAAACATTATCTTATCCTCTTCAGCGCATTTGCTTATTCTTAAGACTGCCTCCGTCTTTTCTATCCAGCGTAGATATGCAACGGCCCCTTCATTGCCCGAGAATTCCATTGGTTTACAAGACCAGAATTCTTTATAAGAACAACCATAAGACATGGTTCTTCTTCTTTTAGGAATGGGCATTTGAAGTATGGGTCCATTGTTTACGTTGTGCTCAGGTTCAGTGGATCGTTTACTATCACGTTTACTTTTATTTTCTGCTTCCTTAACCGTTTTGATAATATATTGCATCACATCTATTATCCCTTGTGCCACTATGTGTTGCATGGCACTGTTATCCACTTGGTTTCCATTATTTTTGTTGTTCGGGTTTTCGTTATCCGGGTTATTGTTACTCTAGTTATCGTTATTCTGGTTTTCCTGGTTCACTTCGTTGTCCATCTGAATTTTAAACATTTGCCAATTATTAATATCACAAAATAATATTTTAAGGTAAACAATCACACAACACACATATTGGTAAAAAACGTCGAGCATTGCGACTTACTCTTTCTTATATTATACATCTAATACAAACTGGAATTTAAAATTACAATACTATTATGCATCACTAACCACAAAGTGGCCTATACTACGATAGATATATTATTATTATTATTACACACTCACACACACATATATATATATATATATTATATATATATATATATATATATATTATATTGTTAATATTACTATCTCCACTATCACCTTCACTGATATGGGTTCATCCAGAACTCCATATTATGCTCGTCGTACTTCCAGACGAGTCGTTCTCTGATCTGCCTCATCCTGTCACTGTTTTCTAAAATCTCTTCTCCGAAAGTTCGGAGCTCTTGCACATTTTCTTCACTCATTGGGGGTACAGGTGCTGGTACTGGGTCTGGGTACTGTGGCATGGGTTCTTCCTGAGGATATGGATTCTCTAAAATTTCCCTAATGTATTCATCGTTATCATAGTAGGGATCTAGAAGGTCCAGACTTGGGTAAGCTGATAGGTTCGGCATGGGTTCGTCGGTTATGTGGTAGCGTTGCACATAATCCCTATTGTCATCCCACCATGGGTCATAATCCGGGTCTAAGGGATTGGGTGCTGGTACCCTAGGTATCTCCTCTGTGTTGAAATCATGCATTTAGACTTGGTTTTCTGGGTTGTTTTTAATCTCCATTGGCTACGTGGGAAACAAGGGTAATGGTTGAGGGGCTACTAGTTGTTTCAGGTTTGGGTCGGCAGCTGTGGATGCTAGAATATGGAAGTTTGCTAAACTCCTATTAAGCGTGTCTTGGGTATGGGCATCGGTTTCTCTTTTAGCGGCTGCTAGAACTCGCTGCGGTTGTAACTTTTTCATTCTTTTCCTATGCTTGTGTGCTCCCCTACTGAACCATCCTCTCTTTTTCTGAGGGAATGGCTCTTCATACTAAGCCTTAAACACGAATATCCCATCTTCATTGTCAGCTGAATACCCTGAGAGGGCAGGCTGTGAAGAGGTGCCTTCGCTTCTAGGTGAGCCAGACAACTGACGATAGGCGTCAGAGGGTCCTTGATTGCTCATACTGTAAACTAACAAATAGTCAAATAACACACAACAATAAAATACAAATATGCACGTATTTTCGTTATTAATTTCCTAACAATTTGAATAATATCTTGGTGTCAGTAGAACACTTCTGTGGCTGAATCAGTGGCTTAGCTCTGATACGACCTTCTGTCGCAACCCCCGTCCCCTATCTGTCCCGGGAACGGGCGGCCGCGAGACCAGTTTCGGTGGTATCCAGGTGTTTATCAATTTAGCAGCGAAAATTTCATCAGGACCGTAGTTAGGAAATATTTTATCAGAGTAAATACCACGCTTTTATAATATTAAACATATTGGGATAAAACCCAAGTTTTTATTACAAACGTTTTCATAGGGATAAATCCCATTTTATTGAAATAAAACATCTTCTTTTGTTTAGGTAACTTTTATAGCCACTTTTTCCAAGCCTTCAGTGCTGTCCAGCTGGCTGCTAGTTGGCTTTCACAATTTGTTACCTGAAACGCGTTTAAAAACATTTTGTCAGTGGGAAATACTGGTGAGCGAATCCCAGTTTAATCAAGAAGAGTTTTATCTCTTAACAGTATTGAGAGCGATTACAATGTTTACATCTACACAATTACTCATTCAGTACTGTCAATCCTGACTGGTGGGTCATATTACCCATTGGCTAACTCTTTGTCTAATGGTAACGTTTTCCACATTTTGTATACAAAACCCCAACATACCGGCAGTAATTGAAGAATTACAAAGACTCAATCACTGCTTAATCACATTGTAAAATATTTAAGGTTTTGTAAAAATAGTTTACAAAAAGCAGATTACTCACATTGTTGTCTTATGGTTTCCTTTAAGGGTTTCCTGGTGATTATTGTATTAATTACACAAATGTACATGTGTTAGTATAATAACTCAATATTTACATTAGCAATACCCTCCCTGAGACGACATTCCAATGACTACGTCTGTGATGCGTGTGTGACGTTATATAATTTTATGTTTATTTTTAGCCCTTTTTACACTTTAGTCAAGTTTTAAATATAAAACACGATATTTTACTAACACTAAATACACATATGGGCAAGTGCACCCATCGTGAGCGTAGTATAGCGTTGGTAGGATACCGAGGTCGTCCAAGGACACAAGAGCTTTTAGTACCGGTTTATCCTCAACGTCTAATCAAATCAAAATTTTAGAAAAAGGTTTAAACATGAAAATAAAAACTAAAAATGCTGAAAATAAAAATTAAAAATAAAAACAGATAGACAAGATGAATCACTTGGATCCGACTCGCCTTTAGTGTAACCTTTGATTATTTCCGCATTTTGCACTTTTTAAGAGATTATCTTAGTTATAGTAGTAGGCCCCTCTTTTGAAGGTGACGTTACCCTCAACCCAATAGTTTGAGTCAGCAGGGATACAATCCTAAAGGGTTGGATTATTGAAAGATAATTAATTAAGTTATTAATGCGTAATGTGGTAGGCCCCTCTTTTGAAGGTGACGTTACCCTCGGCTAAGTAGTTTGAGTCAGCAGGGATACAATCCTAAGTAGCCGGGTTAATGTTTTAATAGTAGTTTACATATGAGGGGATCAAGAAATTCGAACCCCCGCCATCCAATACCAGTGGGTATTGAAGGAGGTCCTACTAAGCTTGACCCAGGTCCTTGCAGGATCTATACACTGAACAAGGCAAGACGCTTACCAAACCAGTCCCTTAACCCCCAACCAGGTAGCCAACATATCTCCATATAGACCGTGGAGATATGAATGGTGTAAATCTTTTATTTTATATAGACAGTAAAATAACGCCAAGACACCACAGACAAATGATAAGGAAGTTTCACCTTCAACATAAGAAACTAGTTATTAAAGTCATTAATACATAACCAAATAAAAAGTGCGAAAAGATTAAAAATAAAAAGTATTACACTAAATGTTTGTCTTCACCAAGTGATGTAAGAGACTTAGGCAAACATGGCCTTTGATTGTCAAGAACTCTTACTATCAATCTTGGATCCCGAGACTACTACGCACACTCTATGATGGATAATGGATGATGGTGGTGGGTGGGTGAAGTGTGAGAGAGGTGGTTTGCCAAGGGATGCTTTTGAAGTGAACCAAGCACCTCTATTTATAGCCTGCACAAAAGTCCGGACACGGCCCCGTGTCCATCCTTCTTCTTTTTCTTCATTAAATGCAGTTTGTCTGCATTAGTTGACCACGCCCCCGTGTCCGCTGGGCACGGCCCCGTGTGCAGAAGCGTATCTGTACTATCAAGATTTTCCTGGATTCTACGAATCTTAGCATTGACCACGGCCCCATGTCCGCTGAGCACGCCCCCGTGTTGGGAAATAGAAGCTTCTACAACTTTGTCTTTTCTGCAGACACTTGGGCACGCCCCCGTGTTCAATGAGCACGGGGCGTATTCAGCCTTCAGATGTCTTGTTTTTTATTGGGAAGATGCTGTTGAGGGGTCGGGCATGCCACGTTTATTCCTTTTCTTGTATTATTATTAGACTTAGCTGCATTTTTGCTTCTTTTGTTCATTTAAGCTCTTTTAACCTTGAAAATACAAAAGGAAGACAAAAGCACACTTTTTCCAACATTAGTACTAAAAAGGGGTTAGTTTTATGCCTCATTTGATGTAATTTATATGTTTCATTTTACACACATCAGTCGGGCAGAACCACGACAGCCATTACGGAACCCTGGATCAATCGGGCAGCGTATCTAATACGTAACCGGGGTTATGATACTTACAACGGGGCAGAACTTCGTTAATTAGGGGGTATTATACCCGAGAATTATATTTGCTATGCAAAAATAGAGAGAGAGATCGAGATTTGAGCGATTGAAACTGAAGGCCGAAGGTCTCTATTTATAGGTGACCCTTCGCCTTCCTTCGCGGCCCGCGTAAGACGTAGCCGAGGGCTACGCGGCCCGCGTAGTAGGTGTGTAGGGCTAGGGTTGCTGATTCGTCGAGTTTAGCTTTGACACGATCATGACACGTGGCAGCACCGGGCTGCGCCCCATGTCCAGGTTGTCGCGCCCCGCGTAGGAAGGAGCCAAAGGCTACGCGCCCCACGACAGCCTTTTGAAATTTGTTTTTATTTAATTTAAATAAAATTAAAGATATTCGGGGTCCGTTTTCACATACGGGGTATATTTTAGGACATATTGGGACACTATAAATATATTAGGGGTGTTGAAAATTATTTTAGGTTTGTTATAATTTGAGCATGGTTGGCTACTAACCAATCCATTACTAACACGACATCGAATCCGGCTAAATTCATAGGTACAAGATTTGCAGAAAATTTATGGTCTGAGAGTTCTATTTTTCCTTCTTGGAGAATCTTATCTATGGTAACAGAATTTACGTCTGCTATTTCTACCGTATAAATCGGCTTAAGTTTGGTTAAAGGTAGGTTAAGAGCTTGGCAGAATGAAGTATTTATAAAACTTTGGTTTGCACTAGAGTCAAATAATACTTTCGCATAAATGTCATGTACCAGAAACGTACCAGCTATCACATCGGGGATCAGATCTGCTTCTTGTGTTGTCAGCTGGAAGGCTCTTGCATTCTTCTTAGTAGTTCCTTCTGCAGGTTTGGCCTTGTTGTCAGCTGGCTTAACCAATTTTGGGCAGTCTGGCCTAAAGTGCCCTGTTTCTCTGCAATTGTAGTAGATCATGGATTTCTTCCTGCAATTCTCCTCTTGGTGCCGTGGGATTTTGCAGAAATTACAGTACCCCTTACATTTTCCAAAATGCTTTCTTTTACAGGTACTGCAAAATGGAGCGGTGGAGGATTACCCGGTTCCCTTTCTCTTGAAGTTACTAGCATTATTACTCCCACGAAAACCTTGAGTAATCTTTTGGGCCAATTCCTTTTTCCTGTTCTCTTCTCTAGTGCGTACCAGCCCGTCGGTTAAGGTGTTGGCCAATTCAACAGCATCGTCAATCTTGCGGGGTCTCGCAGCTTTGACTATGTCGCGAATCTCGCTAATTAGTCCCCAGATATAGCGAGAAATAAGCACCAGTTCTGGCGAAGCCAGAGTTGGTACAATTCTAACATACTCGAAAAATTTCGAAGTATACCCTCGACAATCAACGTCCGCCATCCGGTGGTTCAGGAACTTATTTGTCATTTGTTCCTTTTCATAGGAGGGACAAAACTTTCTTTCCACCAATTCCTTAAATTCCTCCAAACTCATGGCATAAGCCACGTCACTTCCTTTAGCTTGTAGCACCGTGTTCCACCATTCTAACGCATCTTCCTTGAAAAGGTGGGATGCATACATAACCTTGTCTTCCTCTGCACATTTACTGATTTTAATTACTGCTTCAGTCTTTTCTAACCAACGCAGTGCAGCAGTCGCCCCTTCATTGCCTGCAAATTCGACTGGCTTACAGGCAAGAAATTCTTTATAAGTGCAACCAGGTGTTGCCACTTTCATTTTCTTAAGTATTGGGGCTTGAACCACATTATTATCATTATTGCCGCCTCCATTTACACTATTATTGAAATTATCGTCGCGAGTGCGTTTGCTATGGTTGGCTTGGGAAGGTTCAGCAGGATTCTTAACAGCAGCGACAATTGCTGGGATAGCATTGGATATTCCCTGAGCAACGATATTTTCTATATCTTGTCTATTAAGAAAATGGTCTTCATTATTTTGTTCAGATTGGTTAACTTCGTTTGCCGGTTGGTTTTCTACGTTTTCCATCTGAATAATTTATACAAGTTATTGTCACACAATGGATAGCAATTAACACAATAGAGCAATCACGGAAACAATTAAGTCAACACATATAGCCAAAATCGTCGTCCTTGCGACATTATATTTTTTTTCATATAATATTATGCATCAGTAAAAGCCCTATATTTTACAGATACGTTATTTTAATATTATTATACATTATATTATTATTACTATTATTATTATTTTATTTTTTTTATTTTTTTCACATATTATTATTATACAAAAGTATTTTAACTTCTGTTAACTGGCTTCTCAGAAACGACGCCCCCTCTCGTCGTACTTCCACCTGATATTTTCCCCCACTTCCCGAATCCGGTTTCCGGCATCCATCAGTTCTTCGCCATAGCGGCATAATTTGGCAACATTTTCTGCGCTCATAGGTGGGAAAGGTGCAGGATCAGGATCAAACTGGGGAAAGTAAACATTAGGGTTATTCATGAAGTTCTGAAAATGCCAGTCGCTCGTCCACCATTCTTTCAATTGCCCTGTAAAAGGTTGAGGGTTGACAATGGGGTCCGGAATAGCAGGTTCCAAATTAATTGGAAGTTCTGACTGGGCGGGGAAATTGAAAAGGGTTTCGTCAGCAAGTCCGATGAGGTCACAATTTGCCAGTTTCCTATCAAGTTATTCCCAAGGTGGCATCTCCTGGGCTTGACCGGAACTTTCCCCTACTTCCTTTCCTTTTCCTTTGTCTTTTGGATCCTCTGTCTTTTTCACCTTTTGGGCAGCTGGCTTCTTCCTTCGTCCGCGTTTCCAGTCCAAAAGTCTTCTCCTCTTCTTAGGTTTGGGTTTCTCCTGGGGCTGGGCCTGGAACACTGGTGGCTCCTCAGTATCCGCTTGATAGTCGGATTGGGTTCCTGTTGTGTCCATATCGGTGGTATGGATTGTAAAGTTTCGGAGTGCTTCCGACAATTTATTCATGCTGTTAGCACACATGAAGAAACACACAAAATCCAAATTAAAATTTTATTTAAATTTTCACAGAATCACGAAATGGCAATATGAAAAATTAAGTATTTCTAAATACTTAATTGGCTTAAATCAGTGGCTCTGATACCAACTTTTTCTGTCACGGCCCCCGACCCGGTTTTACCCGGTTCAGAAGCTGCGGGACAGAAAACCTGTGGTATTGGTGTTTAATTAGGCAGCAGAAATTTTAACAGGATCGTTTAAACTGAAAACACCCATTTATTTTATTTCAAATTTCGGGACAAACCCCGTAATTTACAATAAAGGAATTCCACTGGGAAACCCCTTGGTTACAAAAGCATGTTTATTTATTTACAGAGCCACTTTATCCAAGTTGGTAGTGCTACATGGCACTTTTCCTTGTTCACAGTAAATCACCTGAAACATGTTTAAAAAGATTTTATCAGCGGGGAAATACTGGCGAGTCATTTAATTTGCATAAAATGACATATTGTTATAGATTACAGTATTAAGAACGATTACAATTTCCCCTATCTTATAATTAGCTGGTTCAGTTGTCACTCGACCGGATCTATGACTGTGGTCATACCACTATTGGGTTCGTTCACCCAATAGTGACGAGTATCACTATTTAGGTCCGTTCACCTAAGAGTGATAAAACAGTAGTAATTGTGCACAATACCCCACTTACTGCCAGTAATTTAAGATAACAAAGACTTAATCCCTGTAAAATATAACGGGAAAACATTTAGGTATAGTAAAACACTTTTGATAAAAAGATAATGACTCACATTGCAAGTTTAGTTGGACAGAGTTTTGCCTACTGATTAAGCTTGGTAACCTAGTTAAATAATGCAAACGAAACTAGGTTAGTAACTTAATACAACATTTACGACAACTTCACGAAATCAAACCCCTCACGACGAATGACAAAGTATAGCCCGAAATCAGGCAGCACTTAAACATCCATCGGATCGGTTTAAATCGATCGGATATTGTATCGTAGCAGTGATCGAGTTATTACCCTGTAATCGTAGCAGCGTTTCGATTCTTTGATACACTAATTTGGGCAGTTTATCACGTTTTTGAAGTAAATTTGCGAACACAAACGAAAGGCCATGCAACGTACTAGTTATAGCTGAAAATTGAGTTTGTCGCGGCCCGCGTAGGCCACCCTAGCTACGGCTAGGTCTGCCGTGTCATGGCGTAGGTCTGCCACGTGGCCCTAAAGCTTATCCGGAGAATTACAAGCTTGTCGTGCCCCGCGTAGACTTCCCTTGAGTCTTTCGCGGCCCGCGACAGACTAATAAAATTTGATTTTCTAGATTTTTAATGAAGTTTAGGGTTTCAGGGGTCTGGGTTTCCACTTACGGAGTGTTTTGGGACATTTTTGTGCAGGTCCTTACACATATTTAGTTCAAATATATGTTGATGACATTATATTTGGATCAACCAACCCTGACTTTTGCAAAAACTTTGAAAAACTAATAACCGGTCATTTTGAAATGAGTATGATGGGTGAGCTAAACTTCTTTTTGGGATTACAAGTTAACAATAATCTGATGGGATTCTTTTAGGTCAATCAAAATAAATCATAGCCATTTTAAAGAAATACTCACTTGAAAATTGCTCATCATCAAAAACTCCAATGGCCACAGGAAAGAAATTGGATTTGATCCTAATGAAAAATATGTTGATATTAAAACCTATAGAGGAATGATAGGATCACTATTATATTTGATAACTAGTAGACCAGATATAATGTTTTCAACTTGTTTTCTGTCAAGATATCAATGCAATCCTAAAGAATCTCACTTAAAAGTAGTAAAAAGGGTTTTCAAATATCTCAAAGGAACATTTAATCTTAGATTAAGGTATCAAAAGAATACAAGTTTGGATTTAATTGCATACACAGATGTAGATAATGCACGAAGCAAACTTTATAGGAAAAGCACATCTGGTGCTTGTCAAATGTTAGGGGGGGGGGGGGGGGGGAACTAGTATGTTGGGCTAGCAAGAAATAAAACTGTGTTTCTACTTCTACAACTAAAGAAGAATATGTGGCAACAGCAAGTTGTTGCTCACAAGTACAATGGATGTAAACTCAACTCAACTAAAAGATTATGTAGTGATGCCAACAAATACTCTAGTTCTTTTTTACTCAAAAAGTGCCGCTGCAATAACATCTAATGCAGTCCATCATTCAAGAACAAAGCACAATGATGTCAGGTACCACTTTATAAAAGATCATGGCGAAAAAAAGAGACATAGAAATGTATTTTGTACCAACAGTTACAGATGAATAGTTTGCTGATATTTTCACAAAACCTCTTGATGAAAGAAGACACGATTACTTGATCAGCAAAGTAGTGATTATAAACATGAGATATCAAGATGCACAACATGTTGCAATAATTTTTTATAACTCTAATAAAAAAACTAATAATTCAATGGATCATCAGATATCTGATTAGAATATCAGAAATCTGATAAGTCATTAGAAGAAATCTGATAAATCATTAGAAGATGTAACTTTCAACTATAAATGCATGCATGCACACCACGTCCATTGTTTGTATATACAGTTATGTACTATTTTTTTCTTTATTATTCTTTCTTATGTATTATCATTCTTGTTTTTCCTGTATTTTTTTTCATATTTAAATTTTCAGAATGCTGACATCATCCAATCTAATGAAATCATATGCCCCCATAATTTGTGGTTGTATCACTAGCTTTGACAAATAGTGATACCCCTTTTTCTTGGTACCGTGGGATTTCCTGTTGTTTTGACTTTCTGAGAAAGCAAAGTGTTGTTTCCTGCAAGGTGGTCTTACTTATGTTTCCACTGTCAGTCTATGACCAAATGAGGTCAATCAAAAGAGTGAAAGCCACACATGCATTCTCATCAACAGGATATACCTGAGATGGATATCACCTCTTCTTCATGTGGGTTAGGAAATGAACTCTATGACATCTGAGCATTGGTCTGAAGTTTTATCTCTATAATGTGTCAGTGAGATTTTCTGATTTTGTGATGTTCAGATGTTCATCCTTCATGAAATGTTTTGTGAATTGCTTCTGTCTTAGGATACCATAGGAAGGTGATTTCCTTGGATAGACAGAGCCCCAAAGAAATAACAGACAATACGAGATCATACCTATTCCTACCTACATTCCTTTGTCTGAGATGTGGAAGCTGCTAAAAACTATTGGTAGAAAAACCAGTCTATTGATAAATTGTAGGTATATGACCAGAATTTTATTCTCTTTTTGTAAAACTACTGGTATGTGACAAGACATTTTAGTTTTTGAAAAAGTTTTAAAAGATGAATATAATTTTTTTATTATCATAATTCTGACATTCCAAGCCTAAAGGTTAGGCTTTGAAATGTTAATGTGTTCAACGGTTTTGTAATGACATATGCAAGCTCATTTGCAAAGGACACATGGTGAATTGTAATCAGACCTTTTTTCATAACAATCTCTTACAAATTGGTGTCTGATATCACTATGTTTGGTTCTTGAATGTTGGATAGGATTTTTGGTAATATTCTGAGCAGCTTCACTGTCCATTTTGATAGGTATTTTCAAGTTTGTGATCCCATGATCCAGTAGTTGATTTTCTAGCCATAGGATTTGGGCAGTACAACTGTCTGCTGTAATGTATTCAGCTTCAGTTGTTGAGTTTGAAACAACAGTTTGTTTCTTGCTTTGCCAGGAAATAAGGGCATCTCCCAAGTACCGGCATCCTCCTGTGGTTGACTTCTTTGTTGTGAGACAACCTACAAAATCACTGTCTGAAAAGCCAACAAGCTCAAGATTATCATTAGCTGGATACCAGATTCCTAGAGCTGGAAACCTTTTAGATATATGAATATCCTTTTCACGCCAATTAAATGTGACTTTCTTGGTAAGGCCTTATATCTTGCACACACACACAAGTGGCAAACATGATATCTGGTCTTGATGTAGTGAGATACATCAATGACCCTATCATACACCTATATAAGGTCTCATCTACTGGTTTGCCATTTGGATCAGAATCCAATGATTTGGATGTACACATGGGAATTATACAAGGTTTGCAGTTTTCTCCATCAAATTTCTTTAAGAGAGTTTTCACATATTTAGTTTGATGTATAAAAGTTCATCTCCAAGTTTCTTAACTTGTAAACCTAGAAAGCATTGTAATACTCCCATGGCACTCATTTCAAACTTTGAGGTCATCAGATTTTAAAAAGCTTCACATAAATCTGAATTGGTTGATGCGTAAATTATGTCATCAACATAAATCTGAGCAACAGTCAGTTCCTTTCCCTCCCATTTAAAAAAATGTTTTATCAGTTATACCTCTTTTAACGTTATTTTCAATTAAAAAGGATGAAAGAGTTTCATACCGGGCTCTTGGGGCTTGTTTGAGTCATACAAGGCTTTATCAAGCTTGTAGAGATGATTGGGATAATGAGCATCTTCAAAACCAGGAGTCTGACACACATAAACTTCTTCATTGATTTTCCCATAAAAGAATGCAAACTTAATTTCCATCTGATAAATTTTTATTCTGTGGGTTCCAGCAAATGCAAGAAACAACCTGATTGCCTCCAATCTAGCTACTGAAGCAAAGGTTTCATCATAGTCAATCCATTCTTCTTGTCTATACCCTTGAACCACAAGCCTTACTTTGTTCTTTACCACAACGCCTCTTTCATCTGTTTTGTTCTTGAATACCCATTTAGTTCCAAAGGGAAATTTTCCCTCAGGTAGTGGTATGTCTTTCAGGGAACTTAATATTTTAGGGGTTCATTCACTTGTTTTTATATTTTAACTCAAGGGTGGAAAACATGCAAACCTTACAACTGTTTAACGTTAACTAGTTGCTATGTATGTGTTTTTGCTTTAAACTTCATGATGAGAACTTGACAATTATAACCATTTAACTTTCGGTTAGAGTCGTTGGAGATGGTTGGATAGCGTTATTCGGGTTGACACCCCACTCATTAACTGTGTAACTGCTAGCTAAAGTACACTAAACACCACAACAATGACACTTGAGTGAACTTCCCCGGATTATATCATAACTTGTGACAACTTGTACCTATTAGCGTAGAATAACTTGAGCTTATTGGTTTACATGTAAATCATTACAATAGGGTACAATGTATCGTAAGTAGACTTAGTTATGACAAATGTTCATGCCTGTTTAAATGTTTTACACATATTGCATGCAAGCAATAACATCAGCGTATCAACTTATCTTTGTTTAACTGTTTTAGCGCACAAAATTATAAATCTTCAACCCACCAGCTATTTTTAGCATGTTTTAAGTGATGGACAAAACTGATTATAGCTGAACTAATGCCATTTATTTTTGAAATAGTTTGTTGTTCGAAATGTGTTTTGAGACATATTTTGTTTGGTTTGTTTGAACATATCGTATATCACGACATTATATGAATTCATTTAGTATTTTCTCTTAAACTATTTGTGTGGTGATATGCAATCGTCCCAACATGTGCTTCTCCCATCGGCAAGGGTGTGATAGCGGGGAGGGTTTGAAGCTCACGAACGCAATTGTGGGAGAAGTGGGAAAAGAAAGGGAAGTTGCGGCCTGTGTAGGAAGCTAATGCACTTTTGCGAAAAGGGGAAGAAAAAGAAACACGCCGCAGTCTGTAAGAAAGGTTAGAGAACGATTACATTTCATGTGACAAGTTTCAAGTAGGGTGACATAGAGGATTCCATCATCCTCTCGCTTTGCAAAAGCTCTAAGGTATCCAAAGTGTTTTGATTTTTGACCACGATAGATCTAGAAGATGGATATTGTCATATTGAGTGTTTTTTTCTTAAAAGGTAGTTGCAACTTGCTACTTTAGTTTAAGCTGGACCCACCGAGAAAACGAACCTCAGCCCATAGGCCTACTTTCTCACTTACAAAACAAGTTCCTGTTATACGCTTAAATTCTAAATTTACTACTATTCATTTGGGCCCAACACCCATGATATTGACAATTAATAATAATAATAATAATAATATTATTATTATTACTATTATTATTATTATTATTACTATCACGCACTTAAATTCTAAATTTAATGCTCAATTGGGCCCAACACCCATGATATTGACATATATTTAAAATGTTTTTCTATAAAAAAATGCTTCAAACAATTGTATGAAGTATAAACTTCTATGTATGTATCAAATGCATTTGATTAGGCTATAAGGTGTGGTGATGATCACAGTCACCATCACCACAGGTCATCCGCCACATTACTTCATCCTTCGCCACCATCTTCCTTCACCAACCTATATAGTGTGATGATGGTCCACCACCATCCTCCATCGCCAAGTTACCTCATCGAAATCTTTAAAGATGACTCGTGGCCTCCATTGAACACGCATGGTGATTGAAGGGGGCGGTGTACCATGGGTTCTACGGCCAACATGGCCTTCCATGCACCTCATCGCTACCCCCATACTTGTATCACCGAACATCTCATGTGTTTGAGAATTTTTGAAGATAAAAAAATGGTACAATTTTAGGTTAAATAAATACAACATTTACTTGATTGATTGATAAAAAAAATGGTCCCGATTACCTACAATTGTCTTCTAAAATAATAATACTTAATTGTAGTGTGTTTTAGCATTGATGGTGTATCTAGATGTGAGCCCAAATCAAAATACATATTTAATAGGTTGTCTTTGTCTTATGTTAACATCCTGGTCCAAAACTCTGCAGAAGTCAAAGAAGCCTCCGAGGACACCGTTAGTCATAAGTACTCTTAACACAAAGGTGAAGACACATCACCGTTACTAGTTTTTTTTTTTTTGGAAGGTGACTTTCTATGTACCGGACCTATTGGTCACCGGGTTCATGTCGAAGACATTCCCCCGTCAGCCCCGCACTCTCGGACGCGATGTTCGATCAGGCCCCGGCCGCCGCGCAAGCTGACTTCCGGCCGGAAACCATACTGCCCCCACACGAGAGACTCGCTGGGGTAACAGCTGGGTAAAACCGGGTTGCCCTCAAGACCGCACCATGCCTCGGTAGGATACGATCCATCATTGGGACGTCCCCCCCTAAGACCACAGTGGGAGTCGAACCGGTGACCTCCCAAAGGAGGAGCCGGCCAACATAACCCAAGTGAGAATACCACTGGGCCACGGGGAAGGGATTCACCGTTACTAGTTATAATGGGTCACCACCACAATCACAATTTCAACAATTTTCTTTTGTTTATGCATACACCACTTGTAATTTATAAAGTTTGTAAGATATTTTCTTGACACTTGATTGATGGTTTACTATTATGTTAAAGCAAGGATCTAGATTAAGATTTGACTTTGTTTCATATAAGTCAAGCTTTAGTTAAATATTATTATGATATATGGTTTCATAAAATATTCTACAAAATATACTATTGTGGGTTTACATGTAACCTAACACCCTTCATATCTAAATTAATTAATCTTAAAGCAAAATTATAAATTAATATGTGAGTCAGTTTTTAACTTGTAAGGAACCCCGCACTTCGTGCGGTTTTGTCCATGTCCATCATAAGAGCGGTTGATATTCTCGTGTAATTTTCAAACTAATTTGTTTATATAACTAACATACCAATTCACAATGACCAATCGATTACACACAAACGAATTGATGCTAGAATAAGTAATTAACAGTAAGCAATTTGAAAACTACATTTTAATAGAATTTATCAAAATATGATTTATTTTGTATTTTTTCAAGTAAAGAGAATTTATTAGAAGCACGGATTATAAGTTCATTACATAAATTGTAACAAACTATTTTAGATCAAATAGTTAATTAATGCCTGCCTTCTAGTTTTTTTTTTTTTTTTTGAAAGTTAACTATTATTCACAGGCCCACCCACAAAACCGAGGGCAGCCACAAAAAACAACCAATTACATCAAATTGAACGAACACTAGTCGCTCCATCGAATACCTCTATTCTTATATCTATTACGGTACCAATGATAACCTAACACTTTAATCTCATGGAAAATGTCCAAAATATTTTTTCTATTGTTGTTGAACCTCTTATCGTTCCTCGCCGACCAAATACACCAGCATCCGACAATAATGATTCCTTTGAGCGCTTCTCTAGCAGACCTCTCGAGCCCAGCATGGACGTGAATCGATGTAAGATCTTTAATAGAGAAAGCGTAAATAGGACCGATCTTACACCATTGACTTATCAAATGCCAGATATTTGATGCCACATAACAGGAACAGAAAAGATGGACCGCAAATTCCTCAAGATCTTCGCATAAGGAGCATAACGGATCGCCGGTGAAACAATTACGTCTAAAGAGAGCGTCCGTCGTGGCAATCCTCCCCAATTCAGCTCTCCAAACAAGTATGTTACATTTTTTCGGGACCCATTTGGACCATTCGAAAACGAAATTACTGCTGCAATCAAGCCAACTTCTTAAAAAGGATTTTACTTCTTTCACCGAGAAGTCTTTATACTTACTACCGGCCCATTCCCAATAGTCCCTGGAGTCGCATAAAGACAAACCAGAAAGAAAAGATTCCAAATAAACCAGATCGCTGCATTCAGCCTCGGAAGAAAGCGTTCTCGTCCAAGACCATCTCCCGGAAAAAGAAAGCGAATTCGGATTAAATCTCTCGGACACCCGACATTTCTTGTCTGTATCTAAACGGAATAAAGCAGGAAAACAGTCTTTAAGAGGAGTGATACCAGCCTATTGATCCAACCAGAACCGAATCGACAGGCCGTTTCCAATCTTTCCGATGAAGTTCTGTGATAAGCTCGTATTTCCGACCTTCACTTTATCCACCGCGAAGACGATGTTTTTCCATATACCTCTAACACTATTGTTGGCCGGAATAGGGTGCCAACAGTTCCTTCCCATATGAATGGCGTCGATTACCTTTTTCCAAAGCCCGAGGTCATCAGTTTTATAGCGCCAGTACCATTTTGATAATAAAGCTATGTTGACATCAGCAAGTTTAGATAAGCCAATACCACCCATGTCGACTGGAAGAGCGAGCCGATCCCAGGCGACCCACGGTATTTTATACGAGTCGTTACCACCGCCCCAAAGGAACCTCCTAATAATCTTTTCCAGCCCTTTAATCACGCCCGAAGGAGCTTTGAATAACGAAAGAAAATAATTCGGGATGGATTCCAGAACGGATTTAATAAGCGTCAGTCTTCCACCGATAGATAAAACCTTGGCCTTCCACATCGCAAGTCTGGATTCAAAGACGTCGAATACCGATTTCCAGCTTTCAATTTTATGCATTTTAGCTCCTACCAAGATACCGAGATGAATGAAAGGGAGCTCACAGGCTTTGCACTTAAAAAATTCAGCCACTCTTGTAACTTCTGAGGAATCAACCCCGACTCTAAATAATTGAGATTTATGAATATTAATCTTAAGACCGGCACAAAGATAGAAGCATCTTACAAGCTTTAAGACCGAGTTGAGATTCGATTCCGACCATTCACCAACAAACACGCAGTCATCGGCGTACAAAAGATGTGAAAGAGTCGGGCCGTTATTTGGAAGATTGATCCCTTTCAAAGCTCCCGCAAAAACCGATTTACGAATCATATTTGAGAAAGCTTCCATAACCAAAAGAAAAAGGAATGGGGAAATCGGATCACCTTGTTTCATCCCCTTAGAGCAATTGAATTCAAAAGTTGGAGATCCTTTGACGAGGACCGCCGTACGAGCCGAGGCCAGAATGCCAAAAATCCAACAACACCAACGAGGAGGAAAGCCCATTTGAGACATAACCGACATCACGAACTCCCAGTTAACATTATCGTATGCTTTAGCAAAATCCATTTTGAATAAGAAGGCCTTTCTTTTCATTTTTTTTTTACCCAAGCCACTATTTCATTTAGAATCAAGTTACTTTTTATATAATGATTTTCTTTTTTTTTAATGGCCGACAAAAAAATTTATTACTTGTAGCAAGAAGCTACCCGCCAAAACTTACAATTGTTTATCAACACAACCAGACATAACTACACAAGACTATACAAATTAACCACCGATTTCAAACCGACACCAATTCTCCCATGTTAATGCCACCATCTTTGATTGATTCTTAACCCATAAGTATGCCACTGCTTTTATTTCGTCCAATATCTTCGTAGTACTCGGGTTCGCCTGTCTGAAGACTGTCTCGTTTCTCAACTTCCAAAGGCTCCAAATCGTCACTAGAATTACGGCGTGTAACGCTTTCCTTTTCTTCCTTGCACTCGAAGACACGCCATGTAGGTCTAGTAAATCATTGAATCCAAATGCAATTATAGGCGGGATCTTACACCAATCCGCAATATTTTGCCAAACCATTTGAGCAAATTGGCACGTTACAAAGATATGCTCGCACGTTTCCGAAAAATCACCACAAAGGACACACAGGTTATTGTGTATCGTAATATTCCGATGTATCAACGCACACTTCGTCGGAAGTCTCTCCATTTCTGCCCTCCAAGCTACAAACGCGACCTTCTTCGGGACCCAATTATTCCATTCAAAAGTTCTTGTAGGGATAATTCGGTCAACCGTTCCCAATAGTTTTTTAATTGAAGCAACAGTAAATGAGACATTCGATTCGTACTTCCAAGACCAATAATCCATACCAGAACCCATATACATTCCGCCAACTAAAGCAATTATCTGCTGCAGCTGATTCAGCTCACAAACACTAAGAGCCGGACGAGCCCAGGCCCAAGAAAAAACAGGCCCCGATTCATCAAAGCCCAAGCGATCCACTACCAAGCAATCCTTAGCCCTCTCCACTTTGAACAGTTCAGGGAATTTGATATATAAAGGCGCCGGGTCAGCCCATATATCTAACCAAAACTGGATGTTTTTTCTGTTCACTAAAGTCGCCCGAGAAGCTTCCTTTAGATCGATACCGACGGATAACAAAGGTTGTCGAATGCTGAAAATGCTTTTCCACGGCCCAGAAATTGAAACTTTAGCCGGAATGTCATTCCAAGCCCTAGAGTCATGGTGTATTGCCCAAACTACCCTTCGCCACAAACTATTTTTTTCCGTTTTAAACCTCCACCACCACTTAGCCAACATAGCTAAGTTAGCGTCTCTGATAGAACCGAAGCCCAACCCCTCATATTCAACCTGAGTTGTTTTATCCCATGCTACCCAATTCATTCTAGCTTTTTATTCCGAACCTCCCCAAAAGAACACTCTTCTAATCTTATCAAGGGCGTCCAAGACTTTAATCGGAGCTTTATAAAGCGATAGGAAATAAGATGGTAAAGCATTTAAGACAGATTTGATTAAGGTAATTCTACCACCATACGAGAGAGTTTTAGCCTTCCATAAGGAAAGTCGATTTTAAAAACCTCCACCACCGATTTCCAATTCCGAGCTAAGTTCATATTGGCCCCAACTAGCAAACCTAAATGCGTAAAAGAGAACGTACCTTGTTTACACCTCAAGTGATTCGCCATTTGTATTACTTCGTTTTCTCACAACCCAATCCCATAAATGCTGCACTTTGCCAGATTCACCTTAAGACCAGAAGCTAGATAGAAACATCTCAGCATCCTTCTCAGGTTGTTTACATTCGAAGTAGACCATTCACCCAAAAACATCATGTCATCTGCGTAAATCAAGTGAGACAAAGTTTGTCCACCAGCGGTGATATCAATGCCTCTAAACAAGCCAATAGATACAACCTTTTTCATAATATAAGTCAGGGCTTCCATTACTATAACAAACAGAAAAGGTGATAAGGGGTCACCCTGTCTGAGACCACGAGAGCAATCGAATTCTCTAGTAGGCGAACCGTTTACCAGAACAGAAGCTTTAGCAGAGTACAAAGTAGCCATAATCCAAGATCTCCATTTGCACGGGAACCCCATCTGTACCATAATCGAATCCAAAAAAGACCAATTGACAGAGTCATATGCTTTATTAATATATACCTTGAAAAACATCCCTTTCCGTTTATTCTTCCTAAGCCAACTCAAAACTTCATTGAGTATTAGTGGGCCATCCATAATGTTTCTACCAGCTAGGAAAGCCGATTTTTGTTCCGAAATCAGATTTACTAACACCTTTTTCAGCCGGTTAACAAGCACTTTAGAAATAATCTTATTGATAACACCAATCAAACTAATTGGCCTAAAATTTCCTGGGCCAACCGGATCTTTGACTTTTGG
Source organism: Helianthus tuberosus (assembly GCA_030545235.1). NCBI lineage: Eukaryota > Viridiplantae > Streptophyta > Magnoliopsida > Asterales > Asteraceae > Helianthus > Helianthus tuberosus. The sequence continues at coordinate 113,559,506 of CM060445.1, forward strand.
AATTAAAGCAATGAAGGACGAAGTACAGCACTTATTAATTGAGCCCTCCACATAAAATTTGTTAAACAGTTTGACAATATCATCCCGGAGACCTGCCCAACACCTTTTAATGAACTTGAAGTTGAACCCATCAGGCCCTGGAGCACGATCTCCCTCACACTCCCAAACGACTGTTTTAATTTCCTCCACTGTGAACGGGCATTCCAACATTGTCGCCTCAGAATCCGATATAGTAGCTATACCAGGGCAAACCATCCCCGGTCTATTGGTCATTGGCTCCGAAAATTGGTGTTTAAAGAATTCAAACAGGGACTCTTTAATGGACAATGGGTTCGTTATCCACTCACCATCTATCATCAAACCATTCAATCTATTAGTACTAATATTGGAATTAATAATAAGATGAAAAAACCTGAATTCTCGTCCCCGTCTATAGCCCATTTAGACCTGGATTTTTGGCGTAAATCTAACTGTTTAACCCTGTCAAATTCAGCCATATAATTCCTACATTCCGCTCACTCCACCAATTCCTCCTCCTCGAGAAGCCTTTCCTCAGCCAGATTCTCAATGAACGCCAACCTCGCCTTTTTCCCACTATGAATCCCCTCCCTCCTATCCTTCTCAATTTTCAACCATGTTTTAATCTTATTTTTTAACCACCTCAGTTTTATTGCTAACGCGAGATCCTCCGGCCCCGAGAAATTATATTCACCACACTTCTGTAAAACGAAATCTAGGAACCCATTGTAATCAAACCACGAGTTGAAAAATAAAAAAGGGATATGGCCGAAATCTGATTGAACTGTGGATAAAATAATTGGCCGATGATCGGAAACCTCCCTAGCCAACGCAACAACAGTTGCATTTAGCCATCTCTCCCTAAATCCCAGGCACACCAGAAATCGATCAAGTTTACTAAGCTTCCTACCATTGTCTGATATGTAAGTAAAATTCCCACCACCCATGTTATACTCCACCAAACCGGCTGACAAAATAAACTGATTAAATGCCTCCGCATTAGAAGCTACAAATTCCGAATTCATCCTCTCACTCACAACCCGCACATCATTAAAATCACCCATCATTACCCATAACCCCTGCAATGAATTTCTAAACCCCAAAATCTCTGACCATAAAACCCGCCTACTAAGTGCATCGTTTGGGGCATAAACATTGACCAGATTCATTCTACACCCCGATTGAACCAAATAACCCGAGACAATAATAAAGTTTATGTTATGATAAATGTCAACACACTTGAACACCGATGGGCACCATAGACATGCTAGACCCCCTGACCTTCCTTGCGAATCAACCACAGCAACCTTGTACTCAGCTCGACCCCAATATTGATTAAACATAAAGGACACAGACTCCTATATTTTCGTTTCCTGTATTGCTAGAAAGTGCACCCCATAACTAGTTTTCAAACCTCTGATCCAATCTGACTTCCGATTGCTCCTGACCCCTCTCAAGTTCACTGACAAACAATTCATTGGAAACAATTTGCAGCACCCTCTTCCACAACAAGCTTCTCAGTTTCCTCTACAAAACCATTTAGGTTAATACCAATGACAGAACCAACCTGAACAGTAGCTTCAACTTCCTCCCTAAGTAGCCTCTGTAGATCAGATCCAACACGGCCATCGGAGCCGTCTGGAACCGGAGAAGTATCATCGGCAGTAACAGCAAGCACACAATTAACAGGGTTATCAGCGACACCACCTAGTGAATCTTCGATATTATCCACGATACCAGAACAATTGTCACACCCCAACCGATGGCGGAAACATCGGGGTGCGAGCACTAAGCGTTCAGATTGCTCATGAGAAATCCACAACACTATTTATTTAAATAGAATTTAGATCAAATTCATCATATCATTGTCTAAAAGCAAGCACAACCAACACAAGTATCGAATACAGACCATAACAAATATTGTTCGAATAGTTCAATGATTCTAAGTTAACTAGGTGACGTTTCTAAGCATCTCCTAGCTTGGTTCCATGCATTCCATAGCATCCTATCAGCCTGCAACATGTATTAAAATATCAATACAAAAGTATTGGCGAGTATACAAGTTTGATAATAGAATAATAGATTAAAACAACTCATATCCATGGTATTTGTAACAAAATAGCTTCAGTCGTGCTAGTGTCGCAGTCCACACAGTGGTAGCCCAAGTATCCCGGTGCTTTAGTGTTTACCCAAGACTCAAGGTAAACTAGAATCCTCCTAACAATACCACCCGAGAATAATGGGAGATGTGCATCTTCCTATAGCTCTACTATTGTTAAGGCGGAACTACACACTCTGGATTAAACGTCACATAGCACAAAGAGTCAAGAATCAAGAATCACAAGTTTCACGAACACATAGGATAGAGTAAAAGTTTCCAAAGATTCAAGTTTAAGTTTTATAGAATACATGTTACACCCTAAAAGTTTAAAGTAAAAGGGATCGAGTATACTCACAGTGATTGCTTAACAGTCACGACTGTTATTGGATCAAAGGGAGCTCTTTTGAGATTTGCCTGATTAGATTACCATAGGATAAGCGTTGGGCAGAGTAACGAGGCTGAATAACGTGTTAAAAGAGTCACCGGGTCGAAGGGCTGTCCGATCGGACGGCCGTCCGATCGGCTGGCCGGTCGGTCGGCTGACATGTGATGTAAAGAGGCAACGGCTGCCTGATCGGACGACTGTCCGATTGGGTTGCCACTTGGTCCAAAAGGATAGGAGAGGTTGTCCGATCGGATTGCCATCCGATCGGCTGGCCTCTAGTGAAGAAAGGTTGTCCGATCGGATGGCTGTCCGATCGGCTGGCCTCTTGTGAAGGCTGTCCGATCGGCTGGCTGTCCGATCGGCTGGCCTCTTGTTCTTGTTTACTAATTTTGTAAAATTTCTAAGTTTGAAGATTTATGGTGACGTCACGGCACGTACTGAGGCAATAGTAACTCATCGTTTAACAGCCATTCTGATCTGTCGGGAACCACCCCAGTCCAACCAGTTTGTCTGTTATCGACGGTTTTATGCTGGAATCCATCCCGTGATCGTCTTGGTCAACGAACAATCAGTTCTTAAACCAACTCTAGACCACCGATCAAGCCTACAGTCCGTTCAGTCACGTTTATCACTGAAGAAATTTAGAAATTTGAAGTGGAAATGAAGAAACTCATGTTTTTTCACAAAACTCTTAGATTTAACTTAGATTTAGTGCAAATTTGTATGAAATACCTCAGATCTAAGCTAGATCTTGCTCAGAATGACATCACATGGCAATTTGCACAAAACACCATGATGACATCACCCTCAAGAGCTCAGATCCGAGAGATTCCACGGTGAAAAGTGTGATTTCAAGTGAGAATCACGTAGAGAATGATGCGTAGATCAAGAAAGTACAAAAATCTAGCTTGAAACGTACCGAAATCTACGAGAAAATGAGAGATTAGTGTGCGCGTGCGTCTGGTTCGGTCAGAGCTGTCACATCACTTGAAAATGGTGATGTGACAGCCTATTTATAGGTGAGGGGAGAAAGATAGGAAGGTGGTTCGGTTCGGCTGGCAGTCCGATCGGCTGGCTGTCCGATCGGCCGGCTATCCGATCGGTCAGCTGTCTGATCGGCTGGCCAGCCTATAGGGTGACTGTTCGATCGGCAGGTCACTCTTGCCAACCCAACCTTCTCGCGTTCCAGTTTATGATTCATTTTTCGCGTTATGTTAGGCGTTGCATTATATAGATTACGTAAAGTATCTTTATTAATTTGATTACATTGTAAGCATCAGAGTCTCAAAGTTTCATAGATTCCGCCAGTGACAAGGCTCCAGTCTCTCATTTAACCAAGAATCAAGCTTCACGAGTCTAAGGAGTCAAGCACCAATTTGAGTCTCAAGGGTCAAGAATCATCGTTTCTCAAACACCAAGAATCAAGAGTCCAAGTATCAAGTATCAAGAATCAAGAGTCTAAGTATCAAGTTAAGTCATAAAGATTCAAGTATCTAGATTAAGTATCAAGGGTCAGGCATCATGAGTTTAGTATCTGTATCAAGTCTCATAGTTTATGTTTCAAAATCAAGCATCTAGATTAAGGAGTCAAGTATCATGATAAGATTCATGCTAAAGTTTCAAAATATCTATATCACAAAACTATAGGGACTAAAACTGACAAGTTACAGGAGTTCAGGGACTGATCTTGCCATGTGCCTAAGGTTTAGGGACGCTGGGTGTTACAGTCTCCCCTCCTTTAGGAGATTTCGTCCCCGAAATCCTAGAAGAAGACTGCCCAAAGAGATGCGAGTACTTGGCCTTCATATCACTTTTCAACTCCCAAGTAAATTCAGCGCCACGCTTTCCTTCCCATCGAACCTTAACAATGGGGATTTTGCTGCGCCTCAAAAGCTTGACAGTCTGATCCATGATTTTGACCGGTTTCTCCACAAACTGAACAGCTTCGTTTATTTGCAAGTCTTCCAGAGGAACTTGCAGTCCTTCATCGGCTAGACATTTCCGTAGATTGGACACGTGGAACACTGGATGCACGTTGTTTAGCTCTTGTGGCAAGTCGAGTCTGTATGCCACCTTGCCGATCCTTTAAAGTATCACGAAAGGACCCACATAGCGAGGTGCAAGCTTTCCCTTCTTCCCAAAACGAACTACTCCCTTCCAGGGAGATACCTTGAGTAGAACTCGGTCACCAATAGCAAATTCCAAAGGCTTCCGCCTATTATCAGCATAGCTCTTTTGTCTGTTCCTAGCCTTGATCAAGTTATCACGGATCTGAAGAATCTTATCCGTTGCCTCTTGAATAATCTCAGGGCCAGTGAACTGCTTTTCCCCAACCTCCTGCCAACTGAGAGGAGATCGGCATTTTCGCCCATACAAAGCTTCGAAAGGCGCCATCTGAATACTGGAATGGTAGCTATTGTTGTAAGAGAATTCTATCAATGGTAAATGTACATCCCAGTTACCACCAAAGTCATTGACACAAGAACGAAGCATATCCTCGAGGGTCTGAATAGTACGCTCGGTCTGACCATCTGTCTGATGATGAAAGGCCGTGCTAAGATTAAAGTGCGTACCCATAGCGGATTGAAACTTTTTCCAAAGGCGAGAAGTAAAGCGACCATCACGGTCCGAGATTATGTCAAGAGGTACGCCATGACGGCTTATAATCTCATCGATATAGATTCGAGCGAGTCTCTTCACTCTGAAATCTTCACGAATAGGAAGAAAATGAGCAGATTTGGTCAAACGATCAATAATCACCCAGATACTATCGTGACCTTTAGAGGTACAGGGTAGTTTGGTAATAAAGTCCATAGCAATGCTATCCCATTTCCAAACAGGGATTTTAGGTTGCTCCAAGAGTCCAGAAGGATGCTGGTGTTCAGCCTTTACCTTCGAGCAGGTAAGGCACTTAGATACATAGACAGCAATGTCCCTCTTCATGCCAGGCCACCAATAAGTTGTACACAGATCCTGGTACATCTTGTCGGCACCTGGATGGATAGAGTAACGGGATTTGTGAGCCTCAGTCAAAATGAGCTCACGGAGATTATCGCGATCTGGCACCCAGATGCGATTGAGGTAGTATTGGAGTCCATCGGGTTTTGTTACTAGTTGGTCAATACAGGCACCATGGACTTCCTCGATTATACTACCTTCGTTGGCTGATGAATACTGGGCTTCTCGAGTATAAGCATAGAGGTCATTGGAAATACGGATAGACTTAACATGAGTCTTATGACTAAGAGCGTCGGCCACTACGTTCGCCTTGTCGGGATGATAGCGAATTTCGCAGTTGTAGTCGTTAAGTAATTCCACCCAACGTCTCTGTCGCATGTCCAGCTCTTTTTGTTCAAAGATATGCTGAAGGCTCCTATGGTCGGTGAAGACCACACACTTCATACCATACAGGTAGTGTCGCCAGATCTTTAACGCAAAAATGACTGCACCAAGCTCCAGGTCGTGAGTAGTGTAGTTTTTCTCATGTACCTTGAGCTGACGAGAGGCATAAGCAATAACCTTGTCCCGTTGCATGAGCACACAGCCCAACCCATGGTTCGAGGCATCACAATATACCACAAAATCGTCGTTGCCATCAGGTAGAGTTAACACAGGGGCATTACACAAAAGATTCTTAAGGGTTTGAAAGGAGTTCTCTTGCTCGGGACCCCAAACAAAAGGCCTCTCCTTTTGGGTTAGCGTAGTAAGAGGAACAGCGATTTTAGAGAAATCCGCGATGAACCAGCGATAATAACCCGCCAATCCTAGAACAGAACAAATATCCGACACAGATTTAGGCGTACACCAATTCTTCACTGCTTCAATTTTCGAAGGATCAACGTGAATACCCTGCCTACTAACAATATGACCAAGAAATTGCACTTCGTCGATCCAAAACTCACACTTAGAAAATTTAGCATACAAACGCTCGCCACGTAAAAGTTCAAGCATTAGACGTAGGTGACGAGCATGATCAGTTTTAGTCTTAGAATAAATGAGGATATCATCGATAAATACTATAACAAAACGATCCAAGTAGGGTTTACAAACACGGTTCATAAGGTCCATGAACACTGCAGGTGCGTTGGTCAGGCCAAAAGGCATGACTACGAACTCGTAGTGTCCATATCGTGTACGAAACGCGGTTTTTGGAATATCGTCTTCAAGAACACGTAGCTGATGATATCCAGAACGCAGGTTAATTTTTGAGAAACAGGACGCACCTTGTAGCTGGTCAAAGAGGTCATCAATACGGGGTAGCGGATAACGATTCTTCACGGTAAGCTTATTAAGTTCACGGTAATCGATACACATACGAAATGAACCATCCTTCTTTTTGACAAATAGAACAGGAGCACCCCACGGGGAGGTACTTGGACGAATAAAACCTTTGTCGAGCAATTCTTGTAGCTGGCTGGATAACTCTTGCATCTCGGAAGGTGCAAGATGGTAAGGAGCCCTGGCGATGGGAGTCGCACCAGGTACGAGATCAATACGAAAATCAACAGATCTAGGAGGAGGAAGACCAGGCAGATCCTCCGGAAAGACATCAGGGAAATCACACACAACTGGAACATTGTTTATGCTCTTCTCCCTGCCCTTTTGTTCCACCACGTGGGTAAAGAAGGCAGGGTTCCGCTTACGTAAACTTCTGCTCGCTTGTGTGCATGACATCAGCCTTAGTCCATTCGAAGGCCGGTCCCCATAGACATGTAAAAGATCACCAGACGGAAGAGGAAGACGGATAAGCTTTTCGTGGCACACGATTTCGGCATGATTCTTACGTAACCAATCCATTCCGATAATGACATCAAAACTACCAATCGCATGGGTATAAGATCAATAGCGAATACGTGATCATTAAGAATCAAGGAACAATCACGCACGATAGAATTCACAAGAATCGACTTACCATTGGCGACCTCAACCGAGAATGACTCTGGTAACTTAGAGCGTGTACAGTTTAACAAAGACTCAAATTCTACGGACACAAAGCTTTTATCGGCACCAGTATCAAATAGGACTAAAGCATAAAGGTTATTAACAAGGAACATACCATTGACAACGTCATTGTCATTACGAGCCTGATTTGCGTTAAGGTTAAACGCTCGTCCACGAGCGGCTGGCTGCTGATCCTGGTTCAGCTGAGGGCACTGGTTACGGAGGTGGGTATTATCTCCACACTTGTAGAATGCATGAACAACATTGACTGGCCTAGGATTCTGTAGAGGAGGAGCTAGTAGAGCTGCTTGAGCTGGTGGAGCAGGAACTTGCTGAGCTTGAGGAGCAGGATTAGCTTGACGACAGTAGGGAGCCGTGTGACCATAGCGGTTACAGTTGGTGCACAAACGACATGCAGAGTTTGCCGGATGATGATAGTTGCAAGTGGTACATCTGGGATGAGGCCCAGTGTATTGCTTCTTAGCTTAGGGAGAAGCAGGGTTAGCAACAGTAGCAGCATGAGCGGGTTTTGCAGCAGGGTTAGCAGTAGGGACAATAGCATTGCATCCCGCACCCTGAGACTTTCGTTTCTTGTTCTTGCTTCCACTAGGCTGCTGGGTCACTTGGTTAGCGGACTTTGAAGGTGCAGGGGTAGCAAACTGCTTATCACGCACACGATTGTTGTTCAAACTTGCTGCCAAACGATAGACTTCTTCAATAGTTTCCAACTGAGCTGCTTCGATAGAATCACGCATTGCAGACGGTAGGTCGTTGATGTACTTGGTTATCATCCGCTTAGGAGTCGAAACCAAGTGAGGAACGATGAGACTCAGCTGCTTAAAACGAGTAGTATACGCCAGGTTGTCATCACCAACTTGCTTTAGATGCCAGAATTCTTCTTCGAGCTTTAATTGCTCATGAGGAGGGCAGAACTCGAGCATCATGAGTTCTCGCACCTCAGTCCATGGAAGAGCATAGGCTTCTTCATTTGAACGGATGTTTCTCTCATTTGACCACCACTCCAATGCTCTGCCTTGGAACATTCCAGTCGCACTCCTAGTTTTCAGATGGTCTGGGCACTCGCTGTTAATGAAGGTAACTTCGATGCTGTCGAACCACTCGAGCATAGCAGTCACCCCATCACTGCCCGTGAAAGACTTAGGGCTGCAAGAGATGAAATGTTTGTAGTTGAACTTAGTAGGCTTCTGCTTCTCAGCCTTGGAGTCCGCAGAGGATGGCGGAGTGTTTGATCCTTGAAGCTCAGTGAAGATTCTTGGCATGACTCGAGCGATCTGATCGGCCATGAAAGACATCATCTTCTTTTGAGACTTCTCTCTGGATCTCCTGAGAGCGTCAGATGTTCTACGAGTAGACATCTATAGATCCGACAAACGAGATTGTATAAGTCTAAATTACGAATTCCTCACAACATAGACTACTCACACGATAGACTTAAGAATCCAGATTGAACCATCTCTAAAATTCACGGCCTTCATATGGCACGTTGTACGAAGTTTGGTCAACATGCCAAAAACGCTTATTTATAGGAAGTACCAGCGGCGTATCCACCACGCTTCGGACACATCGCCTGGCCTCGTACTCGGTGTCATGCTACGTGTCACTTTTACCACACATCGTCATCATCATCATCATATGTTCACATAGATTAATAGATTACCGTAGATTACTCATAGATCACTCAATTATATCACATAGAATGCTCAAAATAAATAATCGTAGAATGCCCAAATAGATTAACATAAATCATCTCATAAATTGACATATATTACATTGATAGATTATCATAGCTTGCTCAAGTAGATAGTTTAATCATAGACTAACCAAGTAAATGATCATAGATTAAACCAACAATTCAAGGTATTTTAACATAGTTTAGCTCAAAATAGATTATCGCGCTAGATTATCATAGATTAGCGATGTTCCATTGCTTATACAGATGTTCCATAGATTTCAGAGACGTTCCATAGATTCATAAAGGTCTGCAAACACTAAATCTCGCATGGCACTTGGTACGGAAGTTGGTAATATGCCGGAAGCACTTATATATAGGAAGTACCAGCGGCGTATCCACCATGCTTCAGACACACCACTTCTGTCCCGTACTTCCATGTCATCTTAGTGTTTCACACCACCACAACACATCATACCATAGACGATCAATGTTTACCACATAGATTACACATAGAATAAAGCTTCGTAAATTTAGTTTGATCTGAGATTAGAATTAACGTTTTAGGTTATGGACAACGTGCAAGCTTAATGTAAAAACGTTTTACAAATAAACGAAGAATTAAGTTCAAAACCTCGTAGATAAAACCACTTTCACAAAAATCATGATAACATAAAAACGAGATAGGCTCTCAAAACACAGGATTGTTCCGGGTAGAGGAACGGCGACTAACCAAAGTGATTCGAACTCCTTTAAAATTGAGGTAACGTGTCTTGACTTACTTAGACAAATACGTCATCGATGTTAGGCCTACGATATTCGTCCTTTTAGTCATTCTGCGCACTCAACTGATTGGCAGTTACGAGACTTTGGCGAGACATCAAATCATCAAGGAGTGGGACTAGTTATCAAGGTCTGAGTTTCACCTCTAACTTAACAACATCGTACCCTAAAGGTTGTCGGCTCTTATCCGCAGACAAGTCCTTCCAGAATAATATGGAGATTTCCCATCAAGGTTCGGATGTCACTCCTATCCTGTGGGCAACTCTCGTGCTAAAAATAAACACTGTGTAACAGTGTCTTTATAGTATAAAGTGTATATTATAGCAGCCTTAGGAAGGGCATATAAGTTTAAGAGGAACATGGGCTGCTAGGAAGCAGATACGATAGAATGCATAAGTCTTAAGCAACAAATAAGAGTCAAGTTCCTAGAACTATAGACTAGGGCAAGTATTCCTACTTATCCTAATTCCCTATAGTTATGGCTCTGATACCAATCTGTCACACCCCAACCGATGGCGGAAACATCGGGGTGCGAGCACTAAGCGTTCAGATTGCTCATGAGAAATCCACAACACTATTTGTTTAAATAGAATTTAGATCAAATTCATCATATCATTGTCTAAAAGCAAACACAACCAACACAAGTATCGAATGCAGACCATAACAAATATTGTTCGAATAGTTCAATGATTCTAAGTTAACTAGGTGACGTTTCTAAGCATCTCCTAGCTTGGTTCCATGCATTCCATAGCATCCTATCAGCCTGCAACATGTATTAAAATATCAATACAAAAGTATTGGCGAGTATACAAGTTTGATAATAGAATAATAGATTAAAACAACTCATATCCATGGTATTTGTAACAAAATAGCTTCAGTCGTGCTAGTGTTGCAGTCCACACAGTGGTAGCCCAAGTATCCCGGTGCTTTAGTGTTTAGCCAAGACTCAAGGTAAACTAGAATCCTCCTAACAATACCCCCCGAGAATAATGGGAGAGGTGCATCTTCCTATAGCGCTACTATTGTTAAGGCGGAACTACACACTCTGGATTAAACGTCACATAGCACAAAGAGTCAAGAATCAAGAATCACAAGTTTCACGAACACATAGGATAGAGTAAAAGTTTCCAAAGATTCAAGTTTAAGTTTTATAGAATACATGTTACACCCCAAAAGTTTAAAGTAAAAGGGGATCGAGTATACTCACAGTGATTGCTTAACAATCACGACTGTTATTGGATCAAATGGAGCTCTTTTGAGATTAGCCTGATTAGATTACCATAGGATAAGCGTTGGGCAGAGTAACGAGGCTGAATAACGTGTTAAAACAGTCACCGGGTCGAAGGGCTGTCCGATCGGACGGCTGTCCGATCGGCTGGCCGGTCGGTCGGCTGACATGTGATGTAAAGAGGCAACGGCTGCCCGATCGGACGGCTGTCCAATCGGGTTGCCACTTGGTGCAAAAGGATAGGAGAGGCTGTCTGATCGGATGGCCATCCGATCGGCTGGCCTCTTGTGAAGGTTGTCCGATCGGCTGGCTGGCCGATCGGCTGGCCTCTTGTTCTTGTTTACTAATTTTGTAAAATTTCTAAGTTTGAAGATTTATGGTGACGTCACGGCACGTACTGAGGCAATAGTAACTCATCGTTTAACAGCCATTCTGGTCGGTCGGGAACCACCCCAGTCCAACCAGTTTGTCTGTTATCGATGGTTTTATGCCGGAATCCATCCCGTGATCGTCTTGGTCAGCGAACAATCCGTTCTTAAACCAACTCTAGACCACCGATCAAGTCTACAGTTCGTTCAGTCACGTTTGTCACCGAAGAAATTTAGAAATTTGAAGTGGAAATGAAGAAACTCATGTTTTATCACAAAACTCTTAGATTTAACTTAGATTTAGCGCAAATTGGTATGAAATACCTCAGATCTAAGCTAGATCTTGCTCAGAATGACGTCACATGGCAGTTTGCACAAAACACCATGATGACATCACCCTCAAGAGCTCAGATCCGAGAGATTCCACGGTGAAAAGTGTGATTTCAAGTGAGAATCACGTAGAGAATGATGCGTAGATCAAGAAAGTACAAAAATCTAGCTTGAAACGTACCGAAATCGACGAGAAAAGGAGATATTAGTGTGCGCGTGCGTCTGGTTCGGTCAGAGCTGTCACATCACTTGAAAATGGTGATGTGACAGCCTATTTATAGGTGAGGGGAGAAAGAGAGGAAGGTGGTTCGGTTCAGCTGGCAGTCCGATCGGCTGGCTGTCCGATCGACCGGCTGTCCGATCGGTCAGATGTCCGATCGGCTGGCCAGCCTATAGGGTGACTGTTCGATCGGCCGGCTAGCCGATCGGCTGGTCACTCTTGCCAACCCAGCCTTCTCGCGTTCCAGTTTATGATTCGTTTTTCGCGTTATGTTAGGCGTTGCGTTATATAGATTACGTAAAGTATCTTTATTAATTTGATTACATTGTAAGCATCGGAGTCTCAGAGTTTCATAGATTCCGCCAATGACAAGGCTCCAGTCTCTCGTTTAACCAAGAATCAAGCTTCACGAGTCTAAGGAGTCAAGCACCAATTTGAGTCTCAAGGGTCAAGAATCATCGTTTCTCAAACACCAAGAATCAAGAGTCCAAGTATCAAGTATCAAGAATCAAGAGTCTAAGTATTAAGTTAAGTCATAAAGATTCAAGTATCTAGATTAAGTATCAAGGGTCAAGCATCATGAGTCTAGTATCTGTATCAAGTCTCATAGTTTATGTTTCAAAATCAAGCATCTAGATTAAGGAGTCAAGTATCATGATAAGATTCATGCTAAAGTTTCAAAATATCAATATCACAAAACTATAGGGACTAAAACTGACAAGTTACAGGAGTTCAGGGACTGATCTTGCCATGTGCCTAAGGTTTAGGGACGCTGGGTGTTACAACAATCCCCAACCGGTGTATTCAGATCCAGGGGAACCGAGTCTGACCTGTTTGATTGACCAAACAACCTTTGGGTGGGTCCTTGTAATGATCCCAGCGAAGGTGGGCTACGCTCTGCACTATTTCTTTTACCCAGGCTAATACTTGGAGTTGGGCCCTCATAACCATCCAAAGTATTAGATTTCTCATTTACCTCCTCAGGCCCACAATCCTTGGCCCCATTATTCCGGACTACTTTAACATTAGAACCAACATGCCCACTATCCTTGGGCCCATTATTCATGTGCCAATTTGAATCCGGACACGTCATTCTAACCGAATCCCCCTCATAATTACAGTCAACATGAGCCGACATATTCACATCCCCATGCAAATTATTATTTCCCATGCTAGTATTAACAGTAGGAGCCTTTTGGGGTGCCGGGGACCCTTCACCTCCCTGAGATTTTCCGATTTCCACCGGAGATTCTCTAGCGTCGCCTGACAGACCTACCTCTTCCACCACCGTTGCCGGATTTTGACCGACGGCCTGACCCACCTCGTCTGATGATACAGTTGGTCTGATTTCCCCCTCCTCCAGGTCCTCCACACCTACCATGTCCTCATCAGATTCAGAATCCGATTCAGAACCTAACTCAGATTCACTATTAACCAACGAAGAATCATCGTCCCAATTCTGTAATCTTAAACCAAAGTAGTTTTGTAAACATTTAAAAAATGGAGACTTTTTTTTACTATTGTTGCCAAGAAACAACCAAAATTGTTATTATGTATAATGAAAAGCAACAGTAGTTCACATATGGTCTATGGTTTTATAGTCTAGTGGGGCATCTTGGGAGTGTGATACGACTTTAGGACCAATTGGTCCTGGGTTCGAATTCCACAAGAGGAGTTTTTACATATTTATTGGGTTCCCTCCTGAATTGGTATATAGACATTATGCTTAGTAGAGATGGATATGATCGGGTGGTTCCGCCAGTGGCACGATGATACTCTAGTGGTCCGTCAGTGATCTAAATTTGCCATTAAAAAATAGTAGTTTACATATGAATTTAGGTTGAGTTTCAACCAATGCAAATATACAAAAACATAGCTGAATTTACATTGATGTCACGAAACTATTGTTAACTCATATGTGAACCCAATTAAAAAAAGCACATGGTTAAAATTCAACAAAAGTATATCAAGTGATCCTTGTACTAAATATAAGAGAAAAAACACTCGTTTTGATTTAACTATTATTCATGTTTATGTAACACTCAAAACTTATTACTTGAATTAAGATTTTTGCGAAAATGGTCCCTAATTTTTCAATATTAAACTTGTAAAACATGCGTCATTCGTGACAAACTAAAAACACCCCAAAAAAAATATAATTTGCTTTACATATCTCTCAGAGTTTGGTCCCAACTTTTTTCATCTAAAATTTATTTCAATAACACGTCACATGATAACGTTTTATAATATTATACTTTATAAACAATAATGCATAAAAAACAAGTTAATAGCTAATAAATTAAACATAAATCTATAATCCAACACCATTTCACTAGTTATTAATATCGCTTATAAATTACAACATAACTGACTTTACAAAGTAAAATCTTTCAAGAACATTATAATCATCCTCCAATATCTATAATCCACTTAGTTAAACATGTAGGGTAAAGATCCTATACAAATAGCCTTATTATACAAGACGTACGAAAGACATGAAAAAAAAACACGATAACATTTTCGTAATTATTTTACTCGTAATTATCCTACATGATCAAAATTACCCTAAAACATCATTTGTAGAGTAATTATGATACTCTACAAAATTACCCTACAAGATAAAATTATCATATAAGATCATTTGAGAGTAATTATGATATTCTATAAAATTACCCTACAAGATCGTTTTATAAAATTACCCTACAAGATTATTTTAGGGCTGGCATATCGTGTATACCCGTACACGATAAGACACGACACACGAAATCCCATACACGAACACGACACGATATACACGAAAATTACCTATTAATACTTGTTAACACGACTGTTCGACTGTTATACACGAAAATTATCTGTTAATACCTGTTAACACGAACACGACATGCTATCTGAGAGTTACAGAGGGGTTTAGGGTTTTATTATTATTATTATTATTATTATTATTATTATTATTTTTGAATTGTATGAGGAATGAAAATAGAAAGGAATTAAGGAACCCACACGCACATGGCTGATGAGTTTTATTTAATTTAATTTCTTATCGTGTACTAACGTGTATTAACAGGTAAACAGGTATTTAACCTGTTTATACATGAAAATTATCAGGTAATCTCGTGTCTACCTGTTTGGTACACAATACCTGTTAAGGCCATACACGATACCTGTAAACTTCGTGTAGGTTCGTGTCGTGTATTCGTGTAAAATTGCCAGCCCTAGATTATTTGTAGGGTAATTTTGATAATTACTCTACGAGTAAATAATTATAAAAATGTCATCACGTTTTTTTACCGTTTCACGACTTTCGTACATTTTGTATGATAAGGCTATTTTGTATTTGATCTTTTGCCTTTAACATGTATGCTTCATAAATCTAAGGGTTTCTTACTTACCAATCTATATATTCATTAATCAAATCCTTTTTTTTTTCCAAACTGTATTTCCTTCTTCTTCTTCTACCGGTTTACTTTCTTATGATTCAACATACATCAACAATTTATTTCACAAAGTTATACATAACTTGAAATTATAAAGTACTATTTCCTCTAATGTTATTCAACATCTTGACCCACTATCTCCTTTGAAAGATTTTTTTTGCAATAATTCATCTTCGAAGCTCTTAAACTTCTTTCCATGGTTCAAACTGATTGCACACTGCTTTTATAAATCATTTTTTCTCAAAATGATAATATTACAATCATCCCCAAAATCCCTAACTTAATAAAAGAAAAAATTAGGTCAAAAAATCTTCACCAAGGAGGAGAACGAACTTCTAGGAGCTAACTAAAACTTCTTAACATTTGAATTCAACTGTCAAAAACAGGATGTGGTTTGTAAGAGTTATTTTGGAACTAGGTCGATTTTTTTGTCGTTCACCTAGAACGGTATTCCGGCCAGTACCAAGCCATCTTTCTTCCCTTCCTACTTGAACCTGCAGCCAATCCAAGAATTATTTTCTGGGGATGCGAACGAGTGCTTCAACCAAACTTTCAAGGAGTGCGAGCGAGATTTTTGCCTATAAAATACACTAAAAGATTTTGATCAAGGAGTGCAGCCTTCCCTAAGGGACATCTTAGTGGTAAGTGATGTACTTTACAATTAAAAAGTTCGGAGTTCAGATATTGCAGCGTGGATGTTGTGATAAATTTGTCTTATAAAATCTAAGCATTGTTGTTCAAAATGTTTATGGTTAACAGAAAAAAAATCCAGTTCAGAATCAGATTTATATTATTTCAAGTTTTTAATTGAAGACTACTACCTCGGCCCAACATACAAGTTCAGATTTATATTATTTCAAGTTTTTAATTAAAGACTACCTCGGCCCAACATAATATTCTTTCTTATTGGACTAGGCCGAATATTGTTTCAAGTTTTTAATTAAAGACCATCCCGGCCCAAGGTAATAACTTTTTATTGGGATAGGTCCACACATGAGTGATAGTCCATTGGTCCACTATTAATTAAAATTTCCTGGACCAAACGTCCAAATTATCACTCCAATTCCAAATTCAAACACACCGTTACATATAGGGGTGTACAAAACCCAGCAACCTGAAAATTGACCCGGCTCCGCTCAGGTGAAAAAACCGGTTTAGGTCCAACCCGACATGGCGGTTTGGTACAAGTTTAGTTCTTTTGTGTTGAGAATCGGTTCCAACCCGAATCGGTTTGAGCCCGCCTAAACAACCAATAAAAACCAGTTTAAATGTTAAAACCGGTTTTGAACCCGATCCAAATTGGTTTGGGTGGGTTAAGGTTTTTAACCCTAAAACCGGTTCTTAACCCGAACCCGTCTGGGCAAAACCTTTTTTAAGACCAAATTAAAAAACAACCGGCCGGTTTATAAATGTAACGCCCCAAAATCCAAATGTTATATATTCGAAATATGTCCTTATGCGTTATATTATGAAATAAATAACTAGGCTATTTAACCTAGTTAAGTGCATGGTAAAAACTATTAAAAGAGAAAAGTAGTGCCGAATATGTGTTAGAAGTAAACTCGAGGGGTTAAAGTGGATAAGATGAAACTTGGTTACTAATTAAAAGAAAAACCAACACACAAATAAACACACACATCGTGTGTGTTCGAGAAGGAGCCAGGAGCTCCATGAGGGCTCCTCAAACCCTAATCAAGAAGATCATCAAATCGAAAGGCAAGATGAAGCTTAAATCCATAACCGAGCATGGATTAGTGATCACCTTCACGAGGGGATCATAAGGTATGTCTTAAATCTAGGATTGGTGATCATGTGTAAAGTGGGTTATGTTCTAATCCATGAGTTTAAGTGGAATTGAGCATGAGTATGTGTTATAATCATCATATAGAACATGGATTATGAATGGTTTGTGCTAATTTGATGTTTAGATGTGAAACCCATTAGTTATGGTGATGAAGATGACTTGACTCATCACCTATGTCCAATTCTTGTTGAAAGATTGATGTATTTTGTGTGTATGATGAGTTGTTGTTAGATGAATGGAATGAAATGTGGTGTTGACATGTTTGATGCTTATGTGTGAGTGATAGGTGTTGATTAGGAGAAGGATTTGATAAGTTATGTATGAGTTTAGAAGATTTATGCATGAATTAGTTGTACGTTATGCTTAAAAGGTGGTACGCACACCAAGCGTATGATAAGATGTATATAGTGTCGTCTGTATAGTCGATTATGATGTTACGTGTATATGATGATAAGTCGATAGTTAAATATGGTTAATAGTTGACTTTCAAAAGTCAACTAAGTATAAGAAACATGAATTGACTCGTTGTCGTAAAGGCAGGATTATAGGAAGTCGTATGGTACATGTTATGTTAATATGCGTTATTTGTGATTATATGATGAATTACATGAGTTTAAACGGATATGAATATAATTATACGAGTTATGCATGTTAGAAATGACTAATGAAAGTTAAGGGTGAAATATGCGATTGATATGATTGTTAACGTGTACAAATGAGTATGCTAATAAGAGCATGATTTCGATGAAATGAAAGTATAGGAATCACGTCGAGACGGGCTCAAGCATGAGGTGTTAACGGGTCAAGAAGAGGCAAGGATCGGATACGAGCACGAACGCATAAGGTAAGTGATTTCTGTAATCACTTCTTAGTTTGATTAAGTAATATGGTGTTTTAATTAACTAAGCATGATGGTTGAGGTCAAATATGTGTAGTAGTCTTTCGTCGTAAATGATGGGATTAAAGTTGACCAAAATGCCCTTGATGGGTATTTTGGGCAACCGATCTTAAAAGTAGTTTAGAAACAAGTTATTCGATTAGTGTAATGTTTTGGTCAAGTATGAAAGTGAGGAGTATGGTTTTGTAAGTCAGAAACGTTTTAATGCGCAATTACCCTTAACGGGTCAAAATAAGCTTTTGAGCGCAAACGGGTGAAATAAGATGTAAAGTATCCGGGAATGAATCTTTCATGACAAATGACCTTGAAATTATAAATTTATATGAAGTTAAGGTCAAACAAACAAGTTATGTGATAAAATTATGAACGGGTCAATTCTTGGTAAAAAGGGTAGTAAGCCGAAGACTTAAAAGTCTGGAATTTTGTTAATCCGGATGTCGGATATTAACTCCATAAGATGGAGAATTAAATTACGGACGCGTAGGAAAAAGAATCGGGTAAAACGGACCAATAATGAAGAAGTTATGGCCGTTTCCGTGAAATTCGGTTGTGCTGGAAATCTGCAGATCAGCAGCAGCAACATTCTGTGAACTTCAGGGCGTCGCGCGACGCGACGGGCCATCGCGCGACGCGACGGTGGGACTGTTTGGCGAAAGTTGTTCTTTTGCTCCGTTTTGTCTTGGGAACTCGTTTAAACGCGTTTTAAGTTGCGTATGACTAATTTAACTTACGTTTTTATGAGCATACATGTATGTACATATGTAGATAGGCATGTATGTATGTTTGTATGCATCTATACACGTCTGTAGAAGTGTATGTAAGCTTGTATGCGCAAACGTATGTAAGAGTATAAATGTGTGAGCAAGTACACGCGGATTTATGAAGGCGTATATGAGTAGGCAAGTGTTAGTTGGGGATGTTGCAAATAGGGACGTATGTATGTATAACGCCATGAGTGTGCGTCATGATGTAGGTATGGGTGTATGTAGATATGCATGTATTATCGTAGATGTGTTCATATGTGGGTATGTACGCAATTGATTATGTGTGCACATATGATAATGATTATAGGTGATCGTAAATATATATGTATGTATGTAGGTAAGTATATTCGAGGGTAAATATATGTGAGTATGTATGCTAGCAGGTATGCATGCATGGGTGTACGTATGTATGTATGTATGGGGATGACATGTATGAAGTTTAGGTACAGTATCGAAGACTCACCAGAGGGGAAGTACTCAGAAGGAATAATGGAACGGAAATAATTCAAGGCTTATCATCGTTTATATTTATAAAATGCATTAATGTCTTGTATGTATTTGCTGAGTACAGGTTGTTCGAGCCAGTTTATCTTTCTAAAGAGGAGCGATCAAAGACCGAGTCACAGGATAGATTGTACGGGAGGGTTGAGTACGTAATTGAGTGAAGCTAAGTTATGTTTTCTCATTGTAAATAAGTTCAATAAATGTATTTATTGTGAAAGAGTTAATTTTTAAATGAATTTAAGTACGTCAAGATGGTTATAACGTGAGAAAATTTTATGGTACGAATTTCCGCTGCGACTTTTGTCAAACGTGATTTAGGGTCTTACAATAAACCAGTCAATTTGGGCCTAAACTGGGTGTTTTTGCACCTCTAGTTACACACTTGCTTCATCAGATCTCCAATCCCATCCACATTTATTTATTTATATAATGTTTTGTTCGAATTGAACATTTTAATTATAACTTTTAAAACAGAGACGATTACAGACTAATGGCAGGTAGACGGGCAACATGTTGTGCCGCTACCCTCAATAGAATAGCAAACCCTACCTTGCTAAACACAAATTCTGCCCCTTAGCATGCGCGGTGTTACTGCTTACCACTTGCTGAACCCGCTTGAGTAACCGCACCGCGTCAGGGGCGAGAGTGCCTAAGGTATCGAAAGCGAACTAGACGAACACGTGCGGATTCTCGATGCAAGTTTTTTCGGGCTTAGCTTCTTTGCCCGCCTCCGCCTTGGTTATCGCCTGGCCCGCCACAAACCCGTGGTCACTTAGCCCAACGAGGGGGACCATTATATAATTAAAACTAGTATTAAGCCTCTGCGTTGCAGCGGTTGTCATAAAACTATATCATTGTCAGCGACCACCAACACCGGAAAATCTAGTAAAAGCAAAATAAAAAAAAAAACGGGAAAAAATAACGCCGAGCGAAAAGCAGACGTAAAATCTTTGAATCATGCACGCTCGTTGCTGAGAAATTAAACCGAAATGTAAAACATAAAAAAAAATAACTAAGTCCATCCAGGAACCGCGTGTTGGATGAACTTGTCAAACGCAGAAAAATAGATGTGACGCGACGGAAAAAAATATACGAAAAAAATGTTGAACCCCACACGCACGTTGCGATGCGTAACTCACAAAATTTAGAACGAAACGAAAAAACTTGGGAAATATGAAAAGTATGGTGGACTAAAATTGAAAATAAAAAGAGTTAAGATTAAATTGCAAAAGATGGAAATCTTTGGGTTAAAAGTAAAAAACAAAGGGTCTAAATTGTAAAATTGAAGTTATTTATTAATTTTAGATAAAGATAAAGATAAGGATAAAAATAAGTGATATCTATATATTTTGGTTATTAATTAATATTAACTAGTATAAGGACCCCCGCCTTCGGCGGGGCCGTAAAACCATGAAAAACTAATTTCACGGATTGGTTTTTCAATAAGTAATTTAGTCCGTAGTAGTTTGGTTCGTTACGATACAGGTATCACCTCGATTTGAAAGATAGATAAAAAACCCATACTGCGATGGTATATTTATATAACAATAGATAAAAACGTATAAAACTGTTTAAATATTATAATTAATTAAAATATTGAGTTTACTTCAAAAAAAGAATTTAAAGAAAAAGGCAATGTTAAATTTTTGTTTGGTTAATACGTTTACCTATATAAATATTCATTTAGTGGTTAAATATTCGAGGACGAGGGGTGCAGGGAGGGGAATAGAAAAGGAGTATAGTTTGCGTGTGGCTTCGTGGAATGTAGGGACCCTTAGTAGTAAGTTGTTGGAGATCATAGATACACTTAAAAGACGTAGGGTAGAGATAGCGTGCCTTCAGGAGACTAGGTGGAAGGGACATAGGGGAGATGAGCGCAATGGGTACAAGTTGTTATATTCAGGGTCGGATGGTGTAAAGAATGGGGTAGGATTTCTAGTGGCTATAAACTTGTACAAGAATGTGGTAGAGGTGATACGACACAATGATAGGATCATGGTGTTGAGATTAGTACTAGGAGAGGAAGTTGTGACAGTTGTTTGCGCATATGCTCCACAAGTAGGATTAGGGGATCAAGAGAGGAGAGACTTTTGGGACTGCCTAGACGAAGTTGTGAGGGCCATACCTAGGGAAGAAAGAATTTTCATAGGAGGCGATTTTAATGGCCATATTGGTAGACATAGTGATGGTTTTAGT
Source organism: Helianthus tuberosus (assembly GCA_030545235.1). Classification (NCBI taxonomy): domain Eukaryota; kingdom Viridiplantae; phylum Streptophyta; class Magnoliopsida; order Asterales; family Asteraceae; genus Helianthus; species Helianthus tuberosus. Next base: position 113,581,173 of record CM060445.1, read on the forward strand.
GAAGTTCATGGGGGTTTTGGTTTTGGTGATAGGAACAACCCTGGTAGGGATTTGTTAGAGTTTGCGGTGGCTCACAACCTAGGTATTTTGAATTCTTTCTTTAAGAAGAAAGAATCACAGTTGATTACTTTTAGTAGTGGTGGACGTAACACTCAGATTGACTATATTTTGATGAGGCTAGGAGATCGAAGGTGGTGGAGGGACTGCAAGGTTATACCAGGGGAGACAGCAGTGGCTCAACACCGTTTATTGGTGGCGGATATAAGCATGAGAGGAAAGCTGACCAAGGGAGAGAGGGTAATGCGACCTAGGGTTAGATGGGGCATGTTAAAGGGCGACAAAATCGAAGTGTTTAGAGATAAGGTCCTCTCAAGGACATCTCCTAGAGTAGATGGGGACGCAAACCAAATGTGGGAGGACATGGCAAACATCATTACTAATGTAGCGAAGGAAACGCTAGGGGTCACTTCAGGAAAGAGGTGTGGCCAAAAGGAGTCATGGTGGTGGAATGAGGAAGTGCATACTAAAATAAGGATTAAACAAGGGTGCTTTAGGGATCTTTTAAGGTGTACAGTCGAGGAGGAGCAAGTGGTTTTAAGGGTGAGGTATAAAGAGGCCAAGAGAGAAGCGAAGAAGGCAGTGTCAGAGGCGAAGAACGCAGCTTACAAGCAGATGTATGATCGACTGGAAACAAAGGAGGGGGAGCATGACATGTTCAAGATTGCAAAAGCTAGAGAACGTAGAAGACAGGACCTAGGAGCAGTGAAGTTTTTAAAGGGTGAGGATGGATGCGTTTTGGTCAAAGAACACGACATTAAGATGCGATGGCAAACGTATTTCTATAATCTTTTCAATGGCGGGAGGGACTACCAGCAAGAAAATGATGATTCACCTACCCAAAGACAACTACGGAATAACGGCTACTGTAGACGTATCACACGGGAGGAGGTGAAAACAGCTCTTAGGAAGATGGGAAGGGCTAAGGCAGTTGGGCCAGATAACATACCGATTGAGGTATGGAAATGCTTGGGAGAAGAAGGAGTACTTTGGCTAACTATTTTATTCAATTTTATTTTCAAATCGGGGAAAATGCCAGATCAATGGAGGAATAGTGTAGTAGTACCTGTGTATAAGAACAAAGGGGACGCCCAATGTTGTGGGAATTACCGGGGGATTAAGCTGCTAGGACACACTATGAAACTATGGGAGAGAATAATTGAGACGAGAATCAGAAGAGAAACTCAAGTCACAGTAAACCAATTTGGTTTCATGCCAGGGCGATCGACTACGGAAGCAATACATATTCTAAGGAGATTGATGGAGAAGTATAGGGAGAAGAAACGGGACCTTCACATGGTGTTCATTGATCTTGAAAAGGCCTATGACAGTGTGCCACGTAGACTGATTTGGGATACTTTGGAGAGTAGAGGGGTTTCTGGGAAGTATATAGACTTAATTAGGGATATGTATGTTAGGACCGAGACTACTGCTCGAACGCCTGTAGGGGATACTGAGTCTTTCCCGGTGGAGGTAGGACTACACCAAGGGTCTGCTTTGAGCCCTTTTCTATTTGCAGTTATCCTAGATGAGTTGACTAAGTCAATTCAGGAGGCTCTTCCGTGGTGCCTGCTTTTCGCAGATGATATTGTGTTAGTTGCTGATAGTAAACATAGCCTGAATGTGAGGTTAGAACAGTGGCGAGCAGCTTTAGATGACAGAGGTTTAAGGATTAGTCGTTCTAAGACAGAGTACCTATATTGTGACTTTAGTGGAGTAGACAACGTTGAGGACATCCAGATCACCATTGACGGTAAAGTGGTTCCGCAGGTTAATAAGTTCAAGTATCTAGGATCGTTTGTTCAGAGGGATGGGGAGATAGATTGTGACGTTGCCCACCGCATCCAAGTTGGATGGTGTAAGTGGAGAGCTGCCACTGGGGTATTGTGCGATAGAAGGTTCCCAACAAAATTGAAAGGGAAATTTTATAGAGTTTCAATTAGACCTGCTATGTTATACGGAACCGACTGTTGGGCCATTAAGGAAGTACAAGCACGCAAGATGGAGGTGGCAGAGATGAGAATGTTAAGATGGATGTGTGGGCACACAAGGTTAGACCGGATAAGAAATGATGTTTTTAGGGAGAGGTTAGAAGTAGCTAGTTTATCAGATAAGATAAAGGAGGGAAGATTGAGATGGTTTGGGCATGTGAAGAGGAGGCAGACAATAGAGCCAGTTAGAGTAGTTGAAACTCTCGTGGTGGAAGGGAGGAGGGGTAGAGGCAGACCCAAAATCACTTGGGATGAGCGGATTAGGCAGGATTTACAAAAATCGCACCTCTCTGAGAACATGGTCCATGATAGGAGCTCGTGGAGACGGAGGATTAATGTTAAAGATTTCTAGGAGAGGGTTCAATTGTGTTTTTAGGGGTATTGTATAGTCGTAGATATGTATCTATTTGTATACGCTTTCTGTGGTGTTATATTTGTCTTGTTTACCATGCATTCTTTTACCACCCATGTTATATTGATAGCTCCATACTCACACACACACCTCATGGTGCTATATTTTTTTTCTCATTCTTTCCTGGTTATTTTGGAGCCGAGGGTCTCACTGGAAGCAGCCTCTCTATCCCTAGGGATAGGGGTAAGGTGTGCCTACATCCCACCCTCCCCAGACCCTACCAATAGCTCTGCTATTTGTGGGATTTTACTGGGTATGATTGATTGATTGATTGATTGATATTTTTTATTACCAATTTAAATATTTAAATATTCAGTATGATTCAACTGTATATAACTAAGTAAATGAAAATTTTTAGAAAGTGGAAATTTTGTTTCTACATGTAAATATAAAAACTTAAAAGTACAACCATCTGACAAAACCAAAGGTCCATAACATGTTATGTGAGTTTTGAAATACAAGGTTCTAAGTTTAAAAGGAAAAGAAAATCGTGTCACAGAAGCAGATTTATCCCCTTCCAAAGTTGTCAGGCTTAGAGCCACCACCCAAAAACAAACGGCAAACAACAAACGTGAACGGCGAAATCATCTCAAATCAACAGTTATCATCTCCACATCGCTTTTACGGTAGTTCGGTTGTACGACAATTCTTCGCCACCACCGCACAACCACCTTGCCGCCTTTCTCCCGTTCTTTCTCTCTCTATTTCACGCCTTCGCCAGCGGCGGTCAGGTTTTTTCCCTCCACTGTGACTCTCTCTCTTTTGAAGACAGTTGCTATCTCGTCTCCGCCGCTTTGCGCCAAAACCTTGGCCACCGGCGTTGGTGTGACAGAAGACGGTGGGGTAGCCTGATCTGAGAAAACGTCTGGGTGAAAGCTTGTGTTTAGGGCGGTGGTTAAGAGGGGAGAGAAAAGGCTGGTTGGATTGTGCTTCCCTTAATTGTACACAAAGCAAATGTAAAAAAACTGAACAATTTAAACCTACAAACGACATCATCACCATCACCGGCAAAGTGAACAACCGGCATGAGATGCCGCCGGAGGCAATGGCCGGGTCCTCTTGCGTCACCGTACTCTCTCTATGTCCTCTGTTGCAATAACCAAAATGAATGTGCCTAAAATTGTAAAGTCATAAAAGTTAAATGAAAACGCCGTGACCGTTAATACACTACTGTTCATCGGTTATGTTTGAAATTAATACTATATATAGAATAATAAAAGAAATTTATTAAACAAATATAAATAAAATTTATGAGTTTGAAAAAGAGAAGGCCATTTAGCATTTAAACAAATATAAATAAAATTTATGCGGTTGTAGAAATGAATACCATAGCATTATTTGTAGTCTTTTAGTAAAAGTTAGATCAGATTAGATTCCAACATGTTTTGTTATTGGACTAAGCCCATAAGTGACTGATCCAATAATAAAATTTTAGCCCGGCTCAATTGTCCAATAATCATCAACACCAATTCCCAAATTCAAACACAGACACACACGCACACACACTGTTCATCATCACCAGATCTCAAATCTCCAATCAATTTTCCGATCAAAATCAAGTGCAATGGAGCACAAGGTTCAAGAGGTACGTAACCAGCACCACTCCTTGAATCTAAATCATCCATAACACAACTAATCTCAATTTCAATTTCAATTTGCAGATCTTGGAACAACAAGTGCTGACAGTAGCAAAAGCTGTAGAAGAAAAAATCGACGATGAAATCGCAGCCCTAGAAAAGCTAGATCTGGACGATATTGAGGTGCTGAGAGAACGCAGGCTGCAGCAAATGAAGAAAATGGCGGAGAAACGGAGCCGTTGGATGTCGTTAGGTCACGGAGAGTATACGGAGATTTTCTCTGAGAAGGATTTCTTTGCTATTGTTAAGGCTAGTGATCGTGTTGTTTGTCATTTTTATCGCGAGAATTGGCCCTGCAAGGTCAGTCTTTTGTTTTTATGTTTTCTCATTTCAATATCTGTTAGCTAAGAAACAAATATCCTCATGTAGTTAGTGAGTTAGGGGCCATAAGTGATTAATTATAGCTATGGGGAGGGAGAGCCTATATGAGCCCTGAACTTGGTTTAAAAAAAGCATTGGCTTGTGGACTTGAGGCGCAAAAAGCGCACATATAGTCGGCTTTAGGCACAGTCTTGAGGCGCTGCTTTCGTACGGGGAATGTTTTGTGCATTTTAGGTTGTAGTTATAGGTTGTTTATATATTAAACCATATATAGTGACTCTTTTTTCTTTAATTTTAGGTGACTGATGCTATGAGAATTAACAAAAAAGTTATATAAGTAAAAATGTGATCCTATCATCGCAGTGTGCCTTGAAATTGACACAAAAAGTCAAAAACATTATATATATATAAAAATGTTGAAAAGTGTGCGCCGAAGGGAAAACTCGTTTCTGTAAGTGTGCACCGACTCTAAGAAAGATTCAATCAATCCCTTCACCGACATCCGATTTAATCACCTCATCGACATCAGAGTTCTCACCTTCCTCTCCCACTCAGCCTTTTTAGCAGCAGGTGTTCTCCTTAATCTGTTCAACTCCTCCCTCACCACCTTCTCAAGCAATTCTATTGAGTCTAGCAGCTTCTTCTGAGGTGTTAACAACTCTGAGTCCCCTTCAACTTTATTCGCAATGGCGGTTAACATGATTGGAATCTTTCCCAGTGTTGAAGGTTTATACGTCTTGTATGCTAATTTCGGCTTCGGTGTCATAACAGAAACCTCATGCTCAAGCTGAACACCCGACAATGATTGTTGTCGGCCAGCAGTCTGATTCGTTGGGATTGGACTCCCCAAAATTGACCCTTCACCATCTCCCAAATGCTCTCTTCTTCTTTCAACCCCCTATATAACATGTTGATAAACAAATTAACATTATTGATCAAGAAAGACTAATTCAATATCCGAAATGCACAATAAGTAATAATCAAGAGCCTACTTAAACTAACTGAACATAATAAGACTAATATTAATATTGTTGATCAAGAAAGACTCATTCAATATCAAAAATGCACAAGTAACAACCAAGAACCAAATTATACTAATTGAACATAATTAGATCAAAACTAACAAACATCATACCTGAACGGCATGAGTGATGTCACCACGAGGAGTGCGTGGATACCAAGCAGGTAAAACACTAGAGTGTCCGCCTCGGCCTCTCCGAACACTACCAGCCGGCGGCGTGGTCTGACTCTGGCCTCCGCGCCTATTAACAGTCATCGGCGTTCCAAAAAGTCCTCTTCCAGTACCACCTCCTCTGATTGCCGTTCTAGTACCAACAGCCTCACTGATCTGTTGACCCGAACCGTCACCAGTCAACGGTGTTGCCCCCCACCGAAAAGGAGTCCGGCTAACACTCCTTTCTACTGCCATTTGACGACGACTGTACATTTCTGCAATGTCATTGTTTGGCCTAGATAATCTGTCTCTTGATTCCGGCATTTTTAATCGTTTAAACTGCAAATTGAATACAATTTATACATCAATAAGCGAATAATTTGTGAAAAAAATGCAATTCAACAACACATAATCTATCCAGAAGTTGACCTAGGGTTTTGGAGTCAACTAAAACATACAAATGCAACTCAAAGAAATTCATATGTATTGCCGTAAATTAAAACTATATAAACCTACATTGTTTTGCATAAAATCTCCATTTCTCATGGTATATCTCTTGATTCCGGCAATTTCAATCGTTCAACTACAAATTGAATACAGTATACAATGTTTTAAAAACAGGTATTTTAACAATACTGGATTAAGCTTATAAATGGTTCAATCAACCGAACCAGGTTATGCCGGACGGTTTAACCGAGGTTATACCGGACGGTTTAACCGGGTCATGGTTTTAAAAAACGGTTGAGGCGTGCGCCTCAAGGCGAAACGGCCAAAAAACGATTCTGAGGCGCGCCTCAGGGGGTTTCTACTGTTTATGCGCCTCAGGGGTTTTAGATATTTGTTTTTGATGTTTTTGCGTTTTTGTGTCAATTTCAAGCAATTTATGTCTTTTTTATGTGTGTTTTTGATTATTTTGATGAATTTAGTTAGTATTACTATTTTTATAAGGTATATAATATTTATATTTATTTTTTAATTCCGCCTCGGTTCGCCTCGAGGCTTACGCCTCGTGAGGCGAAGTGAAAACGCCTCGAAACTCGTTTCCGTTTTTTTAAACCTTGAACCGGGTTAACTAATTACCCCTATAATTGCATCATAGTTGCTAATTGCGACCATAGCGGTCGCTATAGCGCGCTTCATGGCGAGGTGACTAAGCGTCGCTATGGCGAGCCTGGGGTTTTCGGAGCTGCATTCGTGTCCGCAGGACGTGCGGACATGCACGAGTTCAATTAAATTTCAATTCAGAAACTCATTTTTTGTCGCTATTTGTCGTTATTCGCTACGTAGCCTAGCCATGCCTTGTCGCTATTTGTCGCTATTCGCTATCGACAACTATGAATTGCATAAAATACAACTTCAACTCAAAAAATAATCCAACACAACTTTATTATACAACTCAACTGTGCTTTTATATCTTTAAAAAACTATAATGTAAAAACAAAATATTGAATAAAACACAGAAGCAGTGAATAAATGAATATCAATAAAGTAATAGAAAAATAATAATATAATATTAATTTCAATCAAGGTGTACTTTGTCTAAAAATTACTGTATATATTTTTTTTTAATTTCACCTTCTTCTCCACTTAATATCAAACCAGTCCATCGTCGGATATTGAATTAGTCTTTGCACCGGTACCGGAATAGCGGTATAAACCGGTACAACCCAAACTACCGGCGGTTCGTTCCACCAAATTACCTGCCTGTTTCGTGCCGGCCAAGACCCTGGCAGCCGGTATAACCGGTATTACCGGCCGGTTTCAACCGGAATATAAAACATTGACTAAAACATACAAATGCAACTAAATTGGAACATTGTGAACCTAAATTGTTGTACATAAAAGCTGAATATGTCATAGATCTAGAAAATAAAGCTGTAAATTACCTGATAACTTGTGTAATTCAGAACTCGGTGAGGTTCAGGTGAAATAAAGAAGAGGATACAGAGAGAGATTTGGAAAAAATCTCCCGCGTAATTCAGATGCGAACAGAACTCGGTGAGGTTTAGGTGAAATAAAGAAGAGGATAATACTTATAAATAATATTAATTAATTAATAAAGAAGAGGTTTAGATTTGGAAAAAATCTCCTGCGAAATACTTATAAATAATATTAATTAATGAAGTCCAAAGTTTCCATAATAATGGAGATGCACCAAATCTTTAAGTTTTTTCCTAAACTAAAAATATGGATTTTTACATATTTCCCTCTCCTAAGCTGCCTTGTTACGTATTTCCCCAAACCAAAAAAACAATTACATATTTCCCTTTTTTTTTTTTAAATTACCCAATTACCCTTGTAAAACCCATATAATCGTTTCCTATCCTCCCTGCCAAACCCTACAAGATCGTTTCCTATTCTCCTCTGGTACGCACAACAGCAAGTCCAGGTATGTTGATTAATTCGATTGTTATTATTTCTGCATCGATTGTTAATGTTTTTGCATTGAATCTTGCTGTTTTTGCATCAGATATTGATTTCGGATCGAACATTATTGTTTTTGCGTCATTCAAGTTAATATGCTGAAAAAAGTCATATGTGATTGTTTCTTTATGCAGCGATTGTTATTGTTTTACTATTATTATGTATTATTTGTTTGTTAAGAAATAAGAAAATAGAAAATGAAAAACAATGAACTTTTTTTGGGGTGTGATAGTGGGTCGGTGGGTATGAATCAATTTATTGTTTAAATGCAACTTTAGGAAAAAGCCTAAGCCTACTGTTTGTAGAAATCTAAACTAAGCCTTCTTAATTGTTTCAATGCATATGAATATTATTAACACCCTAATTCTTTGTTATAACTTATAACTGTTTGTTTTTGTTTTTTTAAGGTGGTTCATGATGGAAGATGGTAATTGATTAATGATATTAGAATGGGGAAATATGTAAATATTTAGTTAGTAGTTCATTAAGGGTAAAATAGTCATAAATAAGAGTCATTTTAATGAAAAGGGGAAATATGTAATATATATGGGTTAGGGAGGGGAAATATGTAATTGTTTTTTTGGTTTCGGGAAATACGTAATAAAGCAGATTAGGAGGGGGAAATATGTAAAAATCCCAAAAAAATATTTAGTGTTCTTTGAAAACTATTTACTAAAATAGTGTTTCTTATTTATTTTGTTTTTGCCTTTTCTTTTTAACCAAAATATTAAACTTTTAATTTCTATTAATCTAATCAAGTATCTATTTTTTTAATTCTTTAATGATTGATATTTTTTCAATCAATCAATATACTTTTTAATTTTTAAATATAAGTTACGTTATTACAATTTAATGATTTACTGGGAATTCATATAAGAGAAATGACCAAGAGATTATTACAATTTATAACTAAAATTTTATTTACAAATTGCAGCTCGATACCCATTTTTATTTCGGTTTACTGTTTTCGAAACTCATGGTGCACTACAGTGCCTAGTAACTAGTAAAGTAGTAAGTTATATTTTAATATTAATAAAATAATCATAGTATTAATAATTTGGATTAGTCTTGAACTACTATTAAAGTAGTTGAGGAAAAAAGATCAATTCTTGTATAAATTTTTTCATTTTTTTGGTTTTTTTAGATTTTTTTGAATTTTAGGATTTTTTAAATTTTTATGTATTTTTGTATAAATTTTTGATTTTTTGAATTCTTTGATTTTTTTTAGAATTTCTTGGATTATTATTAGTTTTTTTTATTATTTTTAAATTTTTCATTATTTTTAAACGAAAAACGACGGGAGAGTACTACAACGGCGATTGGTGAAGTCACAGTTGTGAATAGATATTTACGAGTTGTAATTAGTTTAGTGATTTTATCTCATACCCATCCTGACCCGCTTGGGTTTTATCTCATACCCATCCTGACCTACTCTTTTTTTTATCCACCACTTCATAACCAATCCTAACCTAGTGACTAATTTTGTTTGGCCCATTTTAATCCATCTTAAAATTTAAAATACCCATATCAACCTAAAATGGAATGGATGGGCTTGTTTTGCCAGGTCTAGTTCTGAAGAAACCAGTCTGCCACAAGTATAATGATTTAGGGTCTTGATGACATTTATGCGTCTCTATTTTAATTGCAAACATAGTTGTTAATAGCGAATAGCAACAAATAGCGACCGCTATTTTATATATAGCAATACACTAGAAAAAGAATTTTGAAAATTTTTATATGTATATTATATCAAAATACCTTGGTATATATGCTATTTTACATGTATATTTAACAAAAACCTATAAATCCAGCTATTTTATAGCTATATCTAATTGCTATTTACATAAAAAAAAAAAAACTGTCACGCTATTGGTTGCTATGACCCAAATAGCGACACTTGGTCGCTTCGCTACATAGAGCGCTATAGCGCTCGCTATAGCCGCTATCGACAACAACTATGATTGGAGGTATAGGTGAATTGCAAAAATGAGCACGACATTAGGGTCTAAAGTACTTTCAGTGATGTAAAACTCGGCCTAGGCAGCCGATTAATCGGCACCTAGGCGCTTATTAGACGTAGTCCACCACGATGTTGGCCTAGTTGGTCAAAGGTCAAACTTGGTCAAATATGGTCAAAATTTGTCAATATCAGTCAAACTTGCTAAAATATCAGTCAAACTTGCTAAAATATCAGTCAAATATGTTACTGTTTAGATTTTTTAAGTTTATTTTTATATGTAGACACACACACACAAATGCATATATCAATTACATATAAAATTCCAATCTAATGAATCACCCCTACCAATCCCTTGATGGTACCCCACCGTAGGGCTGTTCACGAACCGAGCCGAACCGAGCGGACCTTTGCTCGTGCTTGGCTCGTTTTCAAACCGAACCGAGTGGAGCGGCTCATTTAAAACCGAGCATCAAATCAAGCGAGCATTTTTTGAGCAGTAAAAATTCCGAGCGAGCGTCGAGCGAAGTTCGAGCGATTTGGACAATCGTGTCGCCCGATTTAAATATGCTGAGAGAGATAGTGACAATGTTGGGTCTCAAGTTTTTATGTCTTTAAAAACATGCACATTTCATGGCATAATTTTTTTCTTATGAATGTCATTGTTGTGGCTGACGAGGCGATGATCATATTGCAGGAACAATTACGTTGAGAGCAGGAGGCGATCGACTTAGGGTAACGACATGAAACATTGTGGCGATGAATAGACTGTCGTTTATCGGTTTAGGGTTTTACTTTTAGTTTTGATTTTAATTTTTTATTAGCGTGGTTGGGCTAGTACGTATAGATATAGTTGACCAAAATCTAATAGCTTAGTACATATAAAACTATAAGTTTAATTTATATTTAAGTATATATGTATGTGTAAGTGTGTGTATATATATGTATAATCTATAATTGTGTATATATGTGTATATGTATATGTATACTAATTAAAATAATAATTCGAGCCGAACCGAGTCGAGCAGACCTTTGCTCATGCTTGGCTCGTTTACAAACCGAACCGAGCGGCTCGTTTACAACCGAGCGTCAAATCGAACGAGCATTTTCCGAGCAATTTCCGAACGAGCGTCGAGCGATTTGAACGGCCCTACCGGCCCACCAACCGACTAGCGCCAGCGATGTTTACAACCATGAGTACTTTGGATTAGGATTTACTAACCTACGATGTTCATGTGTGTCTTGTGAAGTAAGATGAAGAAATTACTTGGTTGTTGTAGGTTTAAATGTTTGATAAGAAATCTTGGGTATGGTGAGGGGTAATGTGAAATCTTATTGCCCATACCAAAACTTACTAGACCTATCACCTATCATAGTTAGAAGTGTTTAACTTGAATTAAATTTCTGTTTGCTGATGTCTCTCTGAGGTTCAATCTAGTGCAATCACTAAAGTGTGCACCTGAGGCGTAGTTAAAATAAGCGCACCTGAGGTGCAAGGTTCTATGGTTATGGTTGAGGCGACATGCGTACACGAGGCGCAGGTAAAAAGGGATTGAGGCACGTTTCTCATACCTGAGCAGGTTTTGGGCAGGTTTAGATGGAGGTTATTGTATATTAAAATAAATACAAGTATTTATATTTAAATTTTGGGTACGTGATGGTTGAAACCTAGGAGAAACATAAAGAAGTTGTATAATTACCTTGCGCCTCGCAACCTCCACTAGTATTGAATATTAGACTTTGTTAGAATGTATCGGTGGCAGCGTTTACTATAGCAGGAATGTTAATAAATTTGATAAATGGAATTTCACATAATGCGCCTTCTCAACTGCAGGTAGTGGACAAACACTTGAGCATATTGGCGAAGCAGCACATCGAGACCCGATTCATAAAGATTCAAGCAGAGAAAAGCCCGTTCTTGGCAGAGAAGCTAAAGATTGTTGTTCTTCCAACAATCGCTCTTATAAAAAACGCCAAGGTGGATGATTATGTGGTATGTCTCATCAAAACCCCATGCACTCTGTATTCTTATTCCTATTCATATTCATATGTGGTTCATGTTTTCTGAAATGACATGCAGGTGGGATTCGATGAGCTTGGTGGAACCGATGATTTTAGCACAGACGAACTGGAGGAGAGGTTAGCCAAAGCCCAAGTTATCTTTTTTGAAGGTGAATCATCTATGAAACCGTCAAAGTCACAAACGAGAAACGTTCGACATGGCTCTAACTCTAACGGCTCAGATTCTGAGTAAACGAATTTTTAACTTTTTTTTGTCTATTATAGTAGTGTTTCTTTTTAAGTTTGTGGCTGTATTGTTATTATTATTATTATTATTATCATATTAATATGGGTGTGTTATCACTTTCTTATTGATAGGTGATCAGGGTTAAAAATTAGGTTAAACTTTTACCCAAACTTGGGTTTATAGCCTATATTGAACACACAACTGGAAAGGAAGTAAATCTGTTATTTAAAGTTTTCATCAGTTTTTTTTTTTTTTTTTTTTTTTTTTTGTTTTTTTTTTTTGGAAACCTATAAAAACAAACCACAGGTTTTAAGCAACATGTGTAACAGAGACTGGAGATAAAAAGATGTATACTAGTTTGTGTGGATGTTAACAAATCAAGATCTTTCACTTCTTAATCTCCAACTAAGAGGGGTTTTTTTTTTTTTTTTTTTTTTTCCTACTAACTTCTCTCTATCTGAAAATCATCACTATTTACAAGTTTCTCTGTAAGAGGTCACCAAGACTTCCCTATAAACGAATTATAAATTCGAGCCCTCTCCTTTATTTTTTTGGATAGTCGTGTTGTCGGATTTGTAAAGAATGGTATGTTCTTGGTATGTATAAACAAGGAAAGAGAGAAAGTATCAATCTTTTATCGCTGTCCGAAAGTGATGTTAAAAGACCATTGCACATTCTTCCATTTTATATATTCCTCCAAACATGCTTTTTGTACGCCTTTTATGACGTTTACTCGAATGTATAAATAATACGACAACGAATGCCATGAACTAGAAAGAGAGAAACGAAGGCATTTTTACAAGGAGATCCTCTATCTCCCTCTTTTCATTACACACAGACACACATTTGATAAGTAAAATGATGATGCATAAACATTTATAATATACTTATCATTCATTAATAATATTATATAACCATACAAAAAGTAACTTTGGACACCTTAGGCTAACTTAATAGTTGTGTCTTTTCACATCACACCCTTAGATAATACCCTTGCATTAATAAACACATATTATGCCAACCCAAACCAACATGTCCCAATATACACACCCCTTTAATAAATTATATAATACTATAAAAAAAATTAGGGCTACACATTCTTATTTAACCGTCATGTCCTACAAAAACACCCTGTTTAATTCAAAATCTTTATGTGACCGTCATGCCCCAATCCATGTTCCAATTACCAAAGGAAAATGAAATATAAATATCCAAACGGCGCACAGGTTCCATTCAAATGGTGCGTTGACAAAAAAAAATTCAAATAAAAGTTGTATACACGAAAAAAAACCATTGACACTCTACAACTGACAACCAAATCGTCGCGTCGTTCGTCTCCTCCAACACCGATTTCCCCATCGTCTGTCACCATTTCATGCCTCTATATAAACCCACCGCCACCCAAAAATCTCCGGCCATGGATTGGAATCAGATGATACCATCACTCCCTTCCATCGTTTTCAATTGAATTCTTCATATTTGAGTTTTGTTATGGTGTGATTTATGGGAATGAATTATCATTTTAATAAGAATTATGTAATTGGAGAACATGAGATTTTGTTTGTGCTAATCGAATGAAGCCGTAGATGACGTTGCCCATGCCGTTGCCGTTGTCGCCGCCTCCGCCTCCGCTGAAGCAGTGCAACTATTTAACAAGTAGTTTTTATTTGATCTACAAGTGTCATTTTTATTTGGTACATCTTTTTGAATGCAACCGTTTGCGCTTAGATTTGATGAATCAGGTTTTCTATTTATGATTTTTAGTCGATTTTGAAACTTATTTTGTCGGCAATTTTTGCCTATTAAATGTTTTAGATCTGATAGTTTACATTGATGATTTGTTATATAGAACGGTTATCGATGAACGGAAAGTCTGAAACATAATCGTTTCAAAAATTGGTAGATAATCGTTATGGCAATAGCGTGGTGGTGGTGCCGTGTAGCAGCGGTTTAGTGGTCATGTTGTGGTTGCGGCGACCTACGTGGTTGTGGTGGCGTCGGTTTGGCGCTGGTAGATATATATAAATTCTTGGGGAGATTTCTAAAATGTTGTCATGAAACATATAACTTATACGTATAACTTGGGGAGATTTCAAAGATTCAGGAACAATTTACGTATATGTGAATGTGTTTTGAGATTCATGGTGGTGTGAGCATTGTGATATGTTATTTGTTGCGGAATTACGAGTCTGTGTACTTGAAGAATGCGGTGGGTGCAATGAGGGCGAAGAATAATCTGCATGGCATCGTTTTGCACAGCCATGCTTGGAAGATTGATTTTGCTAAACCCGTTAGTGTTATTTTGTTGGGTTTACATGATTATTTGATAACATATATTTAAACATTTTATGATCCTCTGTTTGTGTGTTTATATATTTGCCACCATTGGCTAATAAGTATGTTCTACAATTATACATAGATGTTGTGACTGCCAGTTTGTTGCAAGAGTGGGTTCTTGCTGATGGTGGTTCAAAACATATATTTTTGTTGATGGTGCTTCTTGCTGAAGGCCATTTTCAAAAGCTGAAGATTAATACCTTGATATCGGTGGTTCGAAAACTTTTTTTACTTCAATATGTAAAGTTTAACTAATAAGAATTTTCGGCTTAAGGTTAAAGTTTGTAATATTGTAAATTGTGTAATGTTATTTTTTTTATTTAATGTAAGAGGATCCGAGAGAGGGATAGAGGATGGTAAATGAGGATATGTATGTGATGTAAGAAATTGTGGGAGTTGTGTGTTTATCTCAATTTAATATGTAAGAAGCTGAACTAATACCAATCGAATTTCCATCGCGTCCCCACGATAACGTGCGGTGATTTGGGTTTAAAATCCGACTAGGATTTAATCAACATCCCGCCGCAACGCGCGGGTTAGCCTTAACTCGTTACATGTACATAACAAATTTTGTCCCAAAGATAGCTTCTGATGTATTCATCGGTTCATGTTATATACTCGTATTTGTATGTGAACTAGTTTTTGCCCCGCCCGCGTTGCGGGGCAATAAGCCGAATATTTCTCTCTCGTAACATGTATGTATGTGGTTCGGTTACTTGTACATACTACTCATAACACGATCTCAAAAAAAAATTACATCGAGTCAACCAATTAAAACAAAAACACTACCATGTTTTTACTAAAAAAAGGGTTATTGGATTTTAAGAATCCTAAGTTTCACCAGTTGACCGATAATAATCAATGGCGGCCAAATTTTTACAAGTTGGGATTATTGGAGGGAATTTTTAAAGTTGGGATTATTATCGGCCAACGGGTGAAACTTAGGATTATTAAAATCCAATAACCCTAAAAAAAAAAACTAAAACGATAGAAAGAGTATAATTTTAAACTGGGAGCAAAATTATAATTTTTCAGGACAAATGAGCATGTACCAGGCATGCCTTGAGGAATAAAAATTACACCTGTGCCCGCCCGCGTTGCGGGGCGTTAAATAAAATATTTCTTAGTTTCATAACATGTATGCATGTATTTAGGTTACTTGTACATACTACTTATAAAACGATATAAAAAAATGCATCGAGACAACCAATTAAACGAAAACACTACGATAGTTTTGCTAAAAAAAATTAAAACAATAACAGGTCTGTAATTTTGAGTTGGGGGTAAAATACTAATTTGTCTGGAGCAATGAGCGAGCGTTAGACAACTGCTTGACACAATAAAAGTTACATTGAGTCAACCAAGCAAAATAAAACAGTACTATAGTTTTGCAAAAAAAAAAAAGAAAAAAAAGTAAAACAATGGCAAGATCATAATTTTTAATTGGGGGAGAAATTGTAATTTTTGAAATGAGAGGAAAATCTTAATTTTGAACAGAGGGCAAAAACGTAAAAATATTTTGAATTGGGGGCGAAATCATAATTTTAAACTGAGAGCAAAATCATAATTTTGAGCTATGGGGAAAACATAATTTTATTTTGAACTATGGGCAAAAACGTAAATTTGAGTTGGGGGCAAAATCGTAATTTTGAGCTATGGGCAAAAACGTATTTTTATTTTGAGGGGGGGGGGGGGGGGAACGCGTAATTTTAGACGGAGGGCAAAACCGTAAATTTAAACTGGGAATAGAATTAGAAATGGGTTTTTGAACTGAGGGCAAAAGTGTAAATTTTGAGTTAGGGCAAAAATATAATTTTATTTTGAATTAGGGGCGAAAACATAATTTTAAGCAAAGGATGAAACCGTAATTTTAAGCTAGGATTAAAATTAAATTAAAAATGGGTTGGTCCAATAGGGGAGTGCCAGACAGCTGCCTGACACTATTCCCCCAAGCTTGTAAATGTATATATTGGAAATGGAAATGGAAATGTAAATGGAAATTATATAATTTAAGGCATTATAAATATTAATTATTATACATATTAAACAAAAGCGGTCATGAATAGTAATCTAATATTTATATATTATTATATATTTTTTTAAATATTTTATTATTATAAATCATTTTAATCATATTGTTTATATTCTATAATTTTTAAGATACAATAGTTTGTAAATTAACGTGGTTTACCATTTTTCGTTTATTATAATAATATAGTTTAATGATTTATTATACTCTGAATATAGTGTTACGGCATGCTTATAATTTTTATCTGTGTTTTGATAAAAGCTTTGTTCAAAATTGAGCGATTCACTTACTATTGTTTGCTTTTTTTTGTTCTTTACCGTGTCAAACCGAATCGATACTATCCAAACAACTTTGGTAGCAGTACAGAGTACCTCTTTTATATCATAAGCTATAGCAAGTGTCGGTGACGAACAAAACTGATATTGTTGGAACAACATCAACATTGGTACCATATCGATTTCAACCGAACATCGGTACCGATATTTGTACTTTTGATATTCATTTTCTTTAGTTTTTGATCCGTATAAAATATGTATCGATATTCTTTTAGGCATATCATAACATTAATTTTTGGGTTTATCTTACAGTTGCTATACAAAGTGCTGATTACGGCATCGATGCCTTATTGAATCATATCGATACTGGTCGGCTTCCCGCCGCAACACGCAGGGGAAGTCCACTAGTTAATATTATTATAAGATGATATTTTTTTAGGTTTTCATAGATGATATCTTATAGGTTTTCATGAGCTAAATGATAAAACAATGAAAAATAATTAATTGGGTTACATTACTGTTTTAGTCCACTGATTTAGTTTAATTTAGGGCCTTTTTGGTAGCCAGAGGCTTTGAGCCCAGAAATGGAAATTGAAAACTAGCAGATGGGCTTGGGCCTGGTGATTAACGACCCAACAGCAAGGGACCAACAGACAGTAGTTGGGTTTGGATTTTTGATCGGTCATCATAATGATTGCTTAATGCATTTTCCCAATTCTGGTGCACAAACAGGGTATTCTGTCCAAACCAACCGGTTCCAGTTTGGTAAACAAATGTCAAATCCGGTTTTTGTTGGAACTAGGATGAAGAAAGTCATGGATCGGTTTAACCAGTTTAAAACCGGGTTTTGGCCGGTACGTGTCGGTTTTGTCTAGGTCTTTAATATTGGTTTTTTTATATATTTAAAAAATGATATATTGCTATTGCTATTATTATTGATATTGATATTGTTATCATCCTCCTTGTAACACCCTATTCAGAAGGTAATGTGGCACATTTACTTAATCGGATGACTTGTTAAAACCATACCATCGTCATTGTCACACCCCATTCAGAAGGTAATGTGACCCTTTTACTAAATCGGATTACATATTAAATAATCCTCTTTTACAAAGTCAATAATAAACATACCAATGGAAAAGATGCAAATTCAATGTAATAATATCTCAATAACAATTCAATGTAAAAGATGATTATTTTATATGAAATTCGATTTAGTAAATGGGCCACATTACCTTCTGAATGGGGTGTTATAATGAAGATGATATGGTTTAACATGTCATCCGATTAGGGCAGCAAACGAACCAAACGTTCGGCGAACAGTTCGTGAACCGTTCGGCGGGAAGTTCGTTTGTGTTCGTTTGTTTATTAAACAAACGAACACGAACAAGAAATTTCGTTCGTTTAGTTAAATGAACAAACATGAACAGAGGTCGTGTTCGTTCGTTTATGTTCGTGAACGTTCGGTAACGTGTTTGTTTGTGTTCAATAGTTCATTAGTGTTTTTAGTTTTTATATTTATTTAAATACATTCAAAATTCCGACAAATTAAATATCTAATAAGTGTCAGTGTATTATATATTCTGTTCATGAACGATTGTTTGTGTTTGTTTGTTTCCATGTGTGTTCATGAACATTAGTTTGTTCTCATTTGTGTTCATCAACGTTCGTTTTTGTTTGTTGCCTAAAATTAACAAACAAACACAAACGAATACGAATAAGTTCATTTCCTTAACAAACGAACACGACCATAAAATCTTGTTTGATAAGTGTTCGTGAACGATTCGCGAACACATATATTTCTTAACAAATGAACACGAACAAGGTCTTGTTCGTATTCGTTTGGTTCATTTGCAGCCCTACATCCGATTAAGTAAATGTGCCCCATTACCTTCTGAATAGGGTGTTACAAGGATGATGATAACAATATCAATAATAATAGCAATAGCAATATATCATTTTTTAAATATATAAAAAAACCAATATTAAATTTAATTTGTAACAGTAGTAGTATAATAGTAATTGTAAAACTAGTACCAGCAACAACAATTTCGTGGTATTAAATCATAACAAATGGAATATGCTAAATTGCCAAAAAGATTTAGAAAGGATTTGCTTGTAAACAAAGATAAATTTATTATAAAAAAGTGTTATTATTTGATGGTGTAGGTCATAAAAATAAACGTTAAGGTGCTAATTGCCAAGAAGATTAAAAAATAGCATGTAAAAAGACTAAAGTTATTATTTGATGGTTGGTCGATAATAATTCTACTTTAAAATATCGTCACTGATAGTCCCATTTTTTTTAAAAAAGTTCTCATTGGACCTCTATTAAAAAAACTTCACTCTATTAAGTTTTTTTTCGAATTTCAAACTGATGTTTTAGAGACTTTGAACAGAATGAGGATACGAGTCGATTGGCGTAGAACTTACCTTGAAACGGTGCTCCAAACAATGAAAATGGTGCTTCAATTCGGGTGTGTAAACTTTCAATTAATAATAATCACGCTAATTGGAGCACCGTTTAGATGTAAATTTTACATCAATAGATTCGTGTCTTCGTTCTGATCACAAGCCCTAAAATATCAGTCTGAAATTTAGAAAAAAAAAATGGAGTTAAGTTTTTTAATGGAGGTCCAATGAGAATGTTTTTTAAAAGGTGGGAGTGGGATTAGGGCTGGCATATCGTTTATACCCGTATACGATAAAACACGACACGATAAGACACGATACACGAAATCCCATACACGAACACGACACGATATACACGAAAATTACTTGTTAATACCTGTTCACAGGAAAAAAAAAACACGAACACGACATGCTATCTAAGAGTTACAGAGGGAGTTTAGGGTTTTATTTTTTTTTGAATTGAATGAGGAATGAAAATAGAAAGGAATTAAGGAACCCACACGCACATGGCTGATGAGTTTTATTAATTTAATTTCTTATCGTGTACTAACGGGTATTAACAGGTAAAAAGGTATTTAACCTGTTTATACACGAAAATTAACAGGTAATCTCGTGTCTACCTGTTTGGTACACGATACCTGTTAAGGCCATACACGATACCTGTTAACTTCGTGTAGGTTCGTGTCGTGTATTCGTGTATTCATGTAAAATTGCCAGCCCTAGGTGGGACTGTCAATGACGATATTTTATGGTGAGATTATTATTGACTAACCACCTAAATATGTAATTATTAAAATCCAATTAGAAGGCTTCACATATTATGTAAAATGAAACCTTAAATATAAAACGTACCGAAAAGTTTAAATAATTAAAACACAAAATTTATTCAACTTTTAGAACTTAGAACATTTTAATTTAATTTTTAGATGTTTGGGTTTGTAAATTAATGATTGACATACATAGAGTGTACAATAAAATCATTGTAGCTACTAACTAATCATGGTGACGCCCAATCTTATAACTGTAAGTTGTGTGGGTTTATAGCGCTTAAAATCATCAGCGCGTCAAGATTGCTAGAATACGAGAGAATGAAAAACAATGATTTCAACTAGAGCAACCTTACCGATGTACATATTTAATGTAAGAGTAAATTACAAGTTTTGTCCTTTTTCAACTAGAGCAACCTTAATGATGTACATATTTAATGTAAGAGTAAATTACAAGTTTTGTCCTTTATGTTTACACCAAATTGCAGGCACTGTCATTTAGCGTAAAAGTTTACGAGTTTTGTCCTTAACGTTTCAAAATCCTGCATGTTATGTCCTTTAGGCCAAACACAGTTAGATTTTTTGGTTAAATCTGGTCATGTGCCTTACACATGAGGGTATGGTTGTCATTTCACCTTTTCAAGGGCTATTATGTAAAGAAATTTTATTGAGGGACTATTTTGTAACAAACTAAAAAACAAAATGGTTATATAATCCCTATCTCATCTGAATCTCTCTCTATCTCTCTCAGGTGATGTTTTAAACCTGGTTCAATGCGTGGTTGTAGGAGCTCCGGCCACCCATCCAACCACCGGCTATCAACGCCACTCCGACACCATAAAATGAAACCGCCCCAGCTGCCTTCTCATGTCAACAAATCCTTCTCCTTTCTCATCACCGACGAACACAACTTCTCCGGCAACTATCTCTCACTTCGTCTCTAACACCACCGACAAACCCAAATCTGGTGTTGGTGTTTATAGCCACAATTTTGATTCTGAATTTCATGTTTTTTAAGCTTCTTGAACTAAAGATTATGGTTTTCAGTTTTCATTTTTTTTTGTTTAAAAGCATATATGTTCGGTCAAAGAACTGTGTGCAAGATAAAATTAAGGATTTTGACTTCAATTTGAAGTTGTGTTGGTGTTTACAACCACCATTTTGACATAGGTTTTTAGTTTAATTTCATATAATTTGAATGCTGTTATTACTTTGGTTAGGGTTTTTTAGAGTCTAATTTTGCGGTTTAATTCAGAAAGATGATGAACAAGGGCGGATGGTGGTGATGGTGGTTCTAATGTGTGGGAGTGGTACGGTGGTGGTGCGGCTAGGGTTTTTAGTTGCAAAGGTATAGTGGTTGTTGTGGTTGACGGGAATGGTGGTGATGGGTGGTTGCAGTAGCAGGTGGTGGTGGCATGGGGTGGGTTATGGCAGTGGCAGATGGTGCGGGTGAGGGTGGGTGGTGGTATGTGGGAGACAGTGTCTGTTCACTAAATTCTTGTTGTGTCTGATGGTGGAGGCAATGATTTGAAGGTAGGGGTGTGCATGAGTCGGTTTGGTTCGGTTTTTACTATTAACCATAACCATAATCGCTAGTTCGGTTATAGAGTTTTGGTAACCATAACCAAACTTCGGTTATGGTTAATCGGTTATGAAATCGGTTATGGTTAATTTCGGTTAAGTAACCAAGCAAAGTTTGAAATAAATAGGGTTGTGTACGATTTGAACTTAGCTTGAGCCTATTTTGTAAGATAACGGAGACTAAACTTTTTGGTTAAGCTACCGATTTGGGGTTCTTTTTAATAAGGAAATTCTCAAACAAGAATAAATTATGGACATAACACCTTAGTTCTTTATCAAAATAAATGACATCTACATCAAGATCATTTTGTTACTAACATACTTTTATCTTTGTAAAAACCCTCTATATGGTTTTGTAAAACGCAAATCCATTATATACAGTTAACATTACAAGTTCGGTTCGGTTTCGGTTATATCGGTTAACCAAAGCTTCATAACCATAACCATAACCGATTGAGCGGTTATACAAAATTCCATAACCATTGGTTATATTGGTTATCGGTTATTAGTGGTTTGGTTATGTAGGTTATGGTTCGGTTATCGGTTATGGTGGTTAATTTGCTCACCCCTATTTGAAGGTGATGGTAGGTTTCTGGTGGTGGGTGGCAGGTGGTTACGGTGGGTTGTAGTGAGTGGTGGTGGCAAGTGGTAGAGAGAGATGTGTGCAGAGGTTTTTTTATCTATACTTTACTTTTTCATTTTTTGCAGAAATAGTCTCTTAATAATACAAGTTATTTAGTTAATAGTCCCTGGGAGCTGAAATGACGAGAATGCCCTCATGTGCAAGACACATGACTAAATTTAACCAAAAAATCTAACGGTGTTTGGTTTAAAGGACATAACGTGCAGGATTTTGAAACGTTAAGGACAAAACCCGTAAACTTTTACGCTAAAAGATAGCGACTGCAATTTGGTGTAAACATAGAGGACAAAACTTGTAATTTACTTTTAACGTAATTATCATGATTTACTTCATAGGATCATGAATTTTCAAAATCATTTCGCTTCTCGTATTTTGTAATGCAAAATTTGAATTATGGTTTTCCTTCCAACCACCTATTAGAAATCAAGCTCGACCATTTATTGTTTCCAAAACTTGGATTGTAATATACAGTTAATTATTTTACCGGATAATATATATTTTAATGGTTGCAATATTGTATTAAACAATAATTGAGTAGAAAAGTATACTATAAACTAAAATAAACAAATAAAAGAACGTCCAAAGAGAAGAAATGCATGTGCATTGTGGTTTATAATTTCAAATCCATTTATGAACTTCACGTTCCTCTCATTAAGGCATGCAATTGTAGATATATTAAATCCAACATAACAACTATGTTAATTTAACAACTGTCATTTATTCTTCTTTTTTTTTTTTTAACTTATTCATCTATCAAATAATACCTAAGAGTATAATTTAATCACAAAACATTCATACTATCATACACAAAATTTTAAACTACTTTCGAGAGTGGGGATCCTACGGAAAGTGTGTTTTTCCTAGAAAGTCTAGGAAACGATCTGGGCCATCCAATGGGTGTGTTTAATGGTTGAGATCATCTTGGTGGCATTTTGTAAATATGTGTTTCTTAAAAATAGGATTATTTAATTAATCAGGGGTAGATATGTCATTTAGCTTGTTTTAAATATGGAAATAATTGTCATTCCATAACCACCCCACATTTCTTGCGTTTTTTCTCTCTCTCTCTCTCTCTCTCTCTTCCTTCTATCCTTCATGAAGAAACACATCAAAGAAACACATCGTATTAATCTGCTTGCTAATCTGCTTGCTGTGAAAACACAATTGTATGAATCTGCATGCTGTTAAAACACAATGTCAAGAAATCCTCCAGCATTACCAACATGAATGCTAAAACACAACTGTATTAATCTGCTTGCTGTTAAAACACAACTGTATGAATCTGAATGCTAAAACACAACTGTATGAATCTGCTTGCTGTTAAAACACAACTGTATGAATCTGAATGCTAAAACACAACTGTATGAATCTGCTTGCTGTTAAAACACAACTGTATGAATCTGAATGGTAAAACACAGCGTCAAGAAATCCTCCAGCATTACCAACATGAATGCTAAAACACAACTGTATTGTCACACCCCGATATTTCCACGTATTACCGGTGGGCCTGGTGGGGAGTATCGTGACGTAGTTGAGATCATCATAGTCAAACAACACAATATATAAATGCACAGCGGAAGCAAAAGATAAATATATTACAATCCGATTTAAAAGAAATATCAAATATTACAACGGAATGTAAGATGGATCCACAGGCGGATCAAATAAAAGAAAACTGTTCAACAGACTTTAGGCATCTAGAACTTGCAAGATTCCCTATTAACGCCTTGAGCTCCCAGCCAATTCCGTACAGTACCTGTCACTTATTCTTTTTGGAAAATACGTCAGTTTACACTGGTAAATACAATTAACCGACTCATTTGAAAACATTTATAAAAATTGATTTGAATGCACAAGGCACAACATATCTTTTATAACTTGGGACAATTATATAAAAGTAATCTTGTATACAGATTTACATGTTCGTTATACATTTAGGGCCCGATGTAGAAACCGAGTCAAGATTAACAGACACGCCACAAGTATAGGCCCACATGAGAGTGAGATACCGTTTCCCTTATGCACTGTCAGGTGTATGCCTACACCCCGTGCTTAAGACGTGGCCATTTTATAATATAATGATGTCAAGGATATCTGGAACATGGTCATTAACCCCTAAAGGCTTTTATTTCAAACAATACAGATTAAAGCGGGTTACCTCAATAATTTAATCAGAATACGACTAAACATTCAATACCCGACCAAGCGGTATTATTATAATACCGTATCCCAAGCCCGTATAGGGAAAATAAGTTAAGAGTATTTACCTGAGCTAGCAATGCAATTTATACTCAGCCGTATATTCTAATCAGCAAGCACAAGTACTTCTACTGGGGCTCTTAATCTGGAACGAAAGTTTTATTAACCTATTAGATTCCTAACAGGTCTTATTTAAGTCGTAACCTAGACCGGTTAGTATTTAGGAAAGGTTCACGGTTCAAAACACATGATTAAGCGAAGACCGGAATAGAATGTGATTTACACCCGACAAGTTTGGAGACTTGTATAATATGGGTAAACTAAACACATTCTGGATTTCAAGATAAAAACGGTAAGGTTTGACCCGTTTCGGCTATTTTATGTAAACTAGTTACATAAACCGAACCGAACGCGCAAGAGGCGTAACGGGTAACCATATGGGTCATATACAGGTTTCCTAAGTTAATATGCTTTAATTATGTTGTGATATCAATAGGATACCTTCCATTATGCCCAAAACGAGTTTAATCTCAATATAAGCCCCGTAGGGGTATTTTGGTCATTTAAAAGATTATAAAAGAGATTAATTTTAAATTCTGAGACTCGGGTCTGAAATAATCAGTAACACAACTTAATTTAATAGGTTATATCAGTTGGTGATAAGTCTCATATGCCAAAATGGTTTTAAACCCATACTAGGTGTTTAATACGCGTAAAAAGCCGTTTTAAGCGATTTCCGGGTTATACAGGAAATCTAAGTTTTCTGATCTGGTTATAAAGTTCAAAATACTTCATTTATTATATAAAATCAGTAGCAATTGGATTGGTGTCAAAATACTATGTAAAACTCATTTTATACACAAAAAGGGTATAATCGGTATTTACCGAATCAAGGCCATAACCTTAGGTTATGATCAGGTTAAAAATAATTAAAAATCTTCAAAAGTCTCAAAATATTATATTACATCAGTGGGTAAAAGGTTTGGTGTCAAAAATTGGGTTTAGATAGGCTTTACGCTAATTATGCCTTTTAATTAACAAAAAGCTTTCAAATTACGCTATTGGGCATAACTCCTAATCTAGACCTCCAACTGATGTGAAATTTTAGGGACATGTTTATAAATCAGTAATAAATATTATTGTCCTCTCACATTTCCAAAATTCTCATTTTATGGTCAAAAGGGCATTATGGTCAACATTAAGCAATTAACGGAAACGTGTAAACGAATCGGACAATCAATGATCCAACCACAGAGGGTTATACTATCATGTAACCTGGTCATAAGGAAGCTCTAAGGCATTTCTAAACCTATCTAAATCGGGTCAGAACTGAAGTCAAAGCAAAAGTCAAAGTTTTGCGACTTTCGGTTCCGAACCGGGTCTAAACAGAAAATTGTCGGATCAAACAAGCTTAGACCGGTTCTTATACTTATTACCAAGTTATATGAGTGATAAAACAGGTTACACGTCTTCTACATTGCTAATTATGTGTTAATTCGCAAATTAAGTTTATGTTGACTTTTTATAGCAAACTTTGACCCGACAATTGATCTAGTTAGAACGGGAATCAGAGGGTGCCCTTTTAAGGGTTTAATGCCCCCATAAATACCAACTTATAACTACCTTAAGTTTGACTAAACACTGGTCCATTAGTGATTAATCGATAAGTCAAACCTTAATTACGACGGTTTGACTTTTATGCTAATAACTAAGCAAAACTCGATTAAGGAAGGTCAAGGGTACTTACCAAGGTCTAATGCATGACCAGGGATGCTTAGAGAAGGCTCTTGAGCTCCAGAGATGATCAGAAGATGAGTTGTGGGTGAATGATCAAAGTTGCAACCAAAGGGGCTTTATATAGTGCTTTTGATTCCTTATGATCATGACAAACAACTCTACTATTGATCCCTGGTCATCAACAAGTGTCCCTAGTGCCTAAGAACTATTAGGGGTCGCCCATGGAAGTGAAAATATCTATTTAAGTCGGTTACATCGTTCATAACAGCAGCTGTCAACATTTCAGTCGCTGGGCATGCCTTACGGACCGTAAGGCAAGACCTTTACGGTCCGTAAGCCTTTACCAGAAGGCAAAAACTTGTCCTTTCAAGCTTCGAACAGGCAACTTAGGTATACGAATTTGGCCTCTATTATCAGTAGGGGCCTCTTAATCATGTCATGAATAGTTATGACCACCTTACTATGTTGTATGATTGTCTTGGGCTTTATCGAAAGGGTCACGAATGAAGGTTTGTCGTATACAATCTCATAGGATCCCATTCTTTCAATTTGGTTCAATCATTGTTAGCATTAACCAGATTTGGATGCTCATCAGACGTCTATAACACAGGTTAAGGGTTGGGATTTATACATAGGTCGCTCAGAGGTATTTATTAACATGTCGACGCTTTTAACCCCTCGTATACGAATTTTATCATAACTTTCTCATATGATAACGAAACTTGGTGAAATTTTTATCATGTATTATAGTGAGCAAAATTAATCGTTACAAAGCTTCGGGTTTGCTAAAAGGTCACTCAGAGGTATACTTTAAACATGTCGACACATTTAACCCCTGTAGTTTGTAATCTCTCACTTTCTTTCAAAATTAGCTTCGTATGATCCACGATTCATTCGTTTAAGGGTATAAACATCATGTAGGGTTATTGTAAAGTATATTTATCCATTGTTGACATTTTGAACCCTTATATTCACATACTTTCCTTGTTTGTCAACTTTAGTCCTTCTAAGGAAATCCTTTACACGTTTTAAGCCCGTGACACGTGTCGGTATAATATTGGACATGAAATTTCGAGGTGTCACATGTATGAATCTGCTTGCTGTTAAAACACAACTGTATGAATCTGAATGCTAAAACACAACTTTATGAATCTGCTTGCTGTTAAAACACAACTGTATGAATCTGAATGCTAAAACACAACTGTATGAATCTGCTTGCTGTTAAAACACATCACCAAGAACAAGCTGATGGTTTTGCAGTTAAATGTTAATAACCATCTCCACAATCAACAAGTGTGTTTGAAGCCATGATTTTTCTCTCTTTTAAAAATTTATTGAATACGAATACTGCTGGTGAAGAAGAAAACGATAGAGAGAATTGTATATACATATGATTTGAATGAGATTTGGATTCGAAACAACAATAATTCCGAAAATCGGAGACAAAATCGGTTACATTAGAGATCATGCAATGTTAGTTAATGAAGATAAATTCCAAATATAAAATTAAAATGTGAAATTACATAATTGCCCTTCTAGTTAAAACCCCTTAATGACACATGTTCAATTATTATTGTTTCGTAGACTTTCTAGGAAAAATAGATTTTCCACCCAACTCCTACTCCTACTTTCGAATCACAAAAAAAAAAAAAATAATAATAATAAAAAAAAAATAATAAAAAGCCACAAATACTACACATACTACTGATCAATTATAAAGAAGAATAAGTATATATAAGGGTACACGGGGTGGAACCGTGATACAATTGTATCACTCGTTGAACACCGTGGAACACCGCCCCGCCTAATTCTATCACTCGTGGTCAAGTATAACGAGTTATGGTGGTAACGCGTTGAAGTTGGAGGAGTGATAGGGTATGACTTGTACATTGTGTATTAATACTTGTACATTGGAATCCCATCACTAGTGATACCACTCCCTCTACATTTCTATCACTAGTGATAGAAATTTGGTTGATGACATGGCATGATTTTATTGGACAATGGGAGTGATAGAATATATCACTAGTGAACCACCCCTCCTCCCCTAAGGGTGAGGTTTGGTCACTTATGTTCATTTGTTGGTTAAAGCGTTAAACCTATGTACAATGTTTTAGTTTTTCAGATTTTCATAAATGATCAATTTCAGCTATAAATAGTTCGTTAATTTGGTTTTTGAAAAGGTGTTGTGTTTTTTAAGCCAACCATTGGCTAACCATCCCCTTTTGAATGTGAGTGGATCCAAGCTAATTTCGACTAAAAAATCTAATTATTTTCTTTTCAAAATATTAGCGATACTTTTAATTTTTAAAAAAGAATAAACAACAACTAGTATTTACAAAAAATAACATGTTTTACATATAAATATTCAACTAGTATTTATTTATTAAAAAAAACATTTTTTTTCGATGCAATTGATTCAGTTATTTATGCACATATAAATATAACCGAACTATAGAAATTAGTTAAAAGTTAATAACCAACCATCGGTTATTCAATTACTTTTACTTTTTTAATATTGTATTTTCAAATATCTATATAGAGGCTGGTTATTGTATAAATTGTCTTAACGTATGCTGCATACGAGATACAATATCAACATGCGATTTTGTTTTTTTTTCAGCAACATACAATTTTTTTAACATGCGATCTTTGGTTTTTTTCAACATGCGAGATTTCATTTCTGAGGTTATAACATGTGAACTTATCATAACGTACGCTTCGTATGTTAAGACATTTTGTACTGTACACTTTTTCTCTCTCTCTATATATATATCAAAAGGCATAAAGAGTGTCTCAAAAAGTTTTACAAATTTTGGTAGTCATTTTTTTCCTCATCGATTATCCATCCATTCCACCAAATATGATAAAACGAAGAGTTTCAATTTCGCAAAATAAAACCTACTACACAAGCAGACGCATACACGTAAAGGTACATATGTTCGTACAACATACAAAAGAAACGTGTTTTGTTTTTCTTCAAACGTCCACATCTTAATCACCTAAAACTACACCCATAATTAGGTGACGTATTAAAATAACTAATCACCCACAAAAAAAAAAAAAAAAAAAAAAATCCTAAGCCAACGAATCTTTCTTACATTTGACTTGCAATGGTCGGTTTCGTGTGACAACTAAACAATCACCTGTTCAACGACGTCGTTCCGGGGTCCAATGAGGCAACCTTTGACTAAAATGCGATGACACCACTCTGGAGTCAAGCAGTTCTGTGATTGGTGTAAAGTTTACACACCGTGGAACTTTGTATTGATTTATTGAAGCACCTCTTGTTATAGCATAATCCATAAGTTCTTCAAATGTACCATTTTTCACTACCCGGATCTCCAACGGCCCGATCGAATTGCACTCCACCCGACCCTGTCGGTAAACCGAGTTCAACGACTCCTCCATTGCCAAACAACATTTTTCTAGCACGTCTTGGGTTGGAAACTTTGATGAGTCTTTACTTAACAGCTCCCAGTATATGACATAATGGCCAGGGATGGTTTTGGTATCCGCGTAGCTGGTGTACTCCACCACAGTGGTGTTGAATTCGTTCAACACCACTGATGCATTGTCCACTGCGGACTGCAACTCCGCCTCGTCAGTCTTGTCAGAGTCGATGCTGAGAAGGACGTTTTTTCTTCTGATAAAACTGAACTGTGGGGCGGAGTTGTGGAACCCCGTGACTCTGAGGATGTCGCCTACGCGGTACCTGCATAGCCCTGCGTAGGTGGTGATTACTAACTCGTATTCTTTTCCGACTTCCACGTTCACTAGGTCGACTAGTTTGTCGCTAGTCACGTTTGGGGAGTTAGGGTCGTGTGGGAGAAACTCGAAGTATGCCATGTTTGGCATGATGGTGTATGAAACTTCTGACGGTTTGCACATCGGGTTCAGATTGAGCCCGAAGTAACACTCGGATGAAGCATACATTGTACAAACTTTAGGTAACCCGCCGCTATAGTAATCCAAAGTTGGAATGTACTGCGCCATTGCACCGGTGACAATTACCTCTAAATACTTCGTGTTGGGCCAAATTCGTGTAATAATTCTTTCCCAATTTTCCTTCGAACATTCGGATTCAATAAAATTTGCAAGCTCCGGGTCTGATCGTAGCACCCGTGCCATGCATCCTCTAATATCCGAATCGGATATCTTTGAGTTAAGTGTTCCGGTTCGGATATCATGTGCCAGTTCCTGCCAGTTAAGCTGGAGGAACCGGATGGCACGGAGCAGACCTGAAGCAAAGATGGCACCAAGTCTAAGGACTTGTTTACGCTCGTAGAGACCGCATAACATCTGTGAATACATGCTTTGAAACGAATCTGGGCAAAGGATCGCCTCATTCGGGCTCGTGTACACGTTATAGGGGTCAAAAGCCCGGGTCTTGAAATGGTTGCTTTTGTAGTAGCTGGTTAAAACGGGTCGGGCCTTTAATCCACCTGGTGTCTTGGTTTCGGACTTGACAAACAAAAAGTATAGTCCTTTTCCCTTGTCTAATCCGGGCATGTACCTGTCACAACCAATTACATTCTCGTTAGTAAAAAACAGGTCAACGGTCAACGCGTCAATATTTCTTACAATTTTTTAATTTTTTT
Source organism: Helianthus tuberosus (assembly GCA_030545235.1). Lineage (NCBI taxonomy): Eukaryota > Viridiplantae > Streptophyta > Magnoliopsida > Asterales > Asteraceae > Helianthus > Helianthus tuberosus. The sequence continues at coordinate 113,611,975 of CM060445.1, forward strand.
TTGTGTTTAATGAATGCAAACTTACAGGTTCATTACTGGCATTAGAAGACTGTAAAGTAGCTGGCGACGATCCAACTCTTCCTGAATCGTAGGCATGAGCTTTCGCTCACCCGCGGATGTACCCGAGCTGTAAAACAAACAAAATTAAGTCAAAACTCTAAATCTCCAGATAATTTGTATATAAGTTTTCACTTATTTCAACTCAATTATGTCTCACCTAGTAAGAAATTCTGAAATAGGATGAGATGACAGAATGGGAGACCGATCGCCATTGGCGATACGTTGGATGATAGGCTCAAGATCCTCATAAGTTACCATCGGAATCTTCGATTTGAAAGAATCCCGGTCGGTAGCTCCGTCAAGATTATACATACGAAGATACTCCGTTTGAGCGTTCCGGCTGAGAATCTCAGCCAGAACGCTTTCCTGAACAACATCGGCGCTTCTAGTCATCTCCTCGATGAACTGAAGCGCCTTTGCGTCTTTCTCACACGCTGGCGGTCCCAATGGTGAACACAAAGCATCAACTGCCATTGTGTAACTGAAATTCTTGCACTTCAGGGATTAAAAATTACGCTATAAATAATAAGCTAGTGTGTGTTCAGTTTGTATATGACAAGAGAGAGAGAAGTTAGGGTTTTGAAGTGAGGAGCAAATAAGGGGTAAAAGGGGTATATATAGTAGTTGTATGTAATGGTCACGTGACATGTCACGGTGGGGCCCACTGGAATGGTTGGGGAACTAGGAAGGAAGGTAGCTGACGAGAGAGGAGAGGTCGTGGACAAATACAAGGAATATGTAGGGTGTACAGGGGACAGGTGGGACCAGTACAGGTGTATATAGGGGACACGTGGGACCAAGTTGGCACACGTCAGCTAACCACGCCACTGTTTTCCGGTAACTTTGTTGCCGATTGATAACGACGGATTACCGGTGTAGTCGACACTTTCGACTGTTGCATACGTTGTACGTGGGGAAAACCAACATAGATTTGTCAACTTTTTTTTTTTTTTGAAAGGTGACTTTCATGTACTGGACCGAATTGGTCACCGGGATCATGTCAAAGACAATCCCCCGTCAGCCCCGCCTACGTCGCGATGTTCGATTGGGCCCCGGCCGCTGCGCAAGCTGACTTTCGCCCGGAAACCATACTGCCCCCACACGAGAGACTCGCTGGGGTAACAGCTGGGTAAAACCGGGTTGCCCTCAAGACCGCACCATGCCTCGGTAGGATACGGTCTATCATTGGGACGTCCCCCCCCTAAGACCACGAGTGGGAGTCGAACCGGTGACCTCCCAAAGGAGGAACCGGCCCAACCAACCCAATGGGAACCACTGGGCCACGGAGGGGGATATAGATTTGTCAACTCGTTTGTAAAGTTTACTATAAAAATGTATGAGATAAGTTGAGAAAATATACGTCTGAATATAAACTTACTAATATATGGTTAATGTTTTGAATAAAAATATTTGGAAGCATTGATGATAAGTTGATAACACATGTAACATTATACCGCTGATATGCCTAACATTTTGCCTACTTTAGTTTTACCGACCAAATAATTGTTACGTCTTAATAGTTTTGTCGCACATCCATCCCTGAAATATTTAAGAGTGACTGATTTAATCGTATTAAATATATATGTGAATAAAATTTTTGTTGTTCTTTCAAAAGTGTATATATATTTTGACATAGCATATATTGAGGGGGTATGAATTTATGTAAAACATTTCTATCAACATTGATGAGATTATGAAAAAAGAAAGTGATGTTACAAAAAGAATATCTATAAAACAGGCTATCTCTTCGTTGAGATTATGAAAAAAGTAAGTGATGTTACAAAAAAAATATCTATAAAACGGGCTATCTCTTTCCGTATAGATAGTGAAATAAAAGTAGCATTAAATTAAAAAAAAAAAAAAAAAACTTTTCTGTAAAACATGCTATCTCTTTCCATATAGGTAATGAAATAAAGGTAACTTAAAAATAAAAAAAAAAAACCTTTTAAAGGGCTCAAAATCGACAATTATATTTTGAAAGAATTGCATGGTCTGTATAGCATAGTGTTTGGTTCCTATGTTTGAGAAGTTACATCTTCGGTCTTTATTGTTTGCTCACAAGTAACAATTTTGGCCCCTTTTTACTAACTGATACTAACTTTTTTATCAATATGCTATAAAATGGTTTAGATCAAATATAAATGCTTCTAAAAATAAGAAGTGTTCAAAGGCTTCTAAAAATAAACTCATTACAAAAAAACCCCAAACACTCACTAACACCCAAAAACCTAAACCCTCAAATTACAACTTTTGTCCTTTATGTTTGTCTCAAATTTCAGACGCTGTTTTTTACCTTTAAAATTGATGACTTTTGTACTTAATGTATGAAAATGTTGCACGTTATGTCCTTTAGAGCAAACCCAGTTAGAATTTTCTGTTAAGTTATGTCATGTGCATTACTCATGAGGGTAGAACAGTTATTTCCCCTCCCCACTTGTGTTTCCCCCTTTTTAAAACCTTGATAACACCCCTAATTCATCACTTTTGTAAACTAGGGCTCAAGATCACCCACCATCTTTAATTTGATACAAAGATGGTGTTGACGTCAATTTGTGGTTTACACCCTCACTTGATTAAATAAATAAATAATATATTTCTTTTAATGTTTTAAGGAAAGGGTATTTATGTCATTTCACACTCTCTTAACTGAGAAAACTAACTGATGTTAGGCCCAGGGACTAACCGGGAACGAAAATTGAAAAGTTGGGGACTATAGCTGTAATTTTAGAAAGTTAGGGACTAAAGGTGAAAAAAGGGAAAACCACAGGGACTATCCGGGCATTTAACTCTATTTATATATACACACACAGATGGAAAAAAACTTCTAAATTTGTTCCAAACTTTAAAAGCATTTATAATTAGTTTTTAGTAGTTTTAAAATATAAAATATAATAATTTATTATTTAGGGTGAATTTGAATTAAATTGAATTTATTCGGATCTGATTCGAATTTGAGTTCAAATACGGATCAAATCAAATTTCGAATCTGGCATAAAATTCGAATACGATTTTGTATTTAATAAATCAAATCTAAATCGAATTCGAGTGGAATACGAATTCAAGTAAAAAATAATATTTTGAGAAATTCGATTCGATGAATTCGAAAATTCATTATTCGATTCGTTAAACACCCATACTTTCTTGTTTGTAGCTTAAACCTTGTTGAATATATTAGGAGTCCAAAACCGTCACAAACTCAAGATATTTGTTTATTTTTTCCCTTTCCAAACAAAAGTCGCTAGGGGAAATGGGTAGCATATAGAAGGTTACATTCATCTTGGATCATATTATCTTGTTGGATTTCCCATGACCCGAACAAATTCGTACATCACCTATGAAACGCCCTACTAAAAGCTTTCGGAAAGGACATTAATTTTATACTAAAATTTACAAAACTTTTGGCATGACCCATTTGTAAATATAACGATTCCCTGTTTAAAAAAAAAAGTGTAAACTGCCATTTTGGTCCCTGTGGTTTGGCCAGTTTTGGCACTTTAGTCCAAATCTCAAACTTATTACATCCAGAGCCCTGTGGTTTGGTTTTTGTTGCCATTTTGGTCCAAAATTCAAATTTGACTAGAATTCCCAATTTCAACCCCCTGTTTTGTCCTTATATCCAGGGGTATTTTTGTCATTTTGGTTTTATTGTAAATGATTATTAATCCAAACACCCCCTAAACTGATTATAAATCCCAAACACCCCCTAAACTCTCTGATTATAAATTCCAAACACCCCTTTCTCTGCACTCTCTCTCTCTCTCAACACCCCCTTTCTCTCTCTCTCTCTCCTCTTTCTCGAACACCACCGCCATATGTGAAGGATGATTCCGGACCATGGGGCATTAACCGCCATTAACACCACCGCCATATGTGAAGGATTATTATTTTTAGCAATAAATAATAATGCCACTTCCAGAACAACAACAATAATGTCACTGCCAGAACAACAACAAGAAGCACCACCACCACCGCCACCTCCTTCTCCTTCCCCTGAGACCACTACCACCGCCAACACGTCTTCAGCACACATCCCTTTCTGCCGCCGGACCTCACCACCGCTGCAGTCTCTCACTCTGCTCTCTCCCTTTCTGCCGCCGGACCTCACCACCGCTGCAGTCTCTCACTCTGCTCTCTCCCTCTCTTTGACCTACCACCACCACCCCACCACCGCATCATCCCCACCACCACCACCACCGTAATAACTCTCTCTCTCTCTCTCTCTCTGTCACCATACAGACATCTCTGCTCTCTTTCTCTGAACTACCACCACCACCCCCACCACCGTATCATCCCTACCACCGCCACCGGCAATAAACCCTCAAAACCCTCCTCCTAGCCCACCAAGTGTCACAACCATCTCTCACTCTGCTCTATCCCTCTCTCTGAACTACCACCACCACACCCCCACCACCACTAAACAAGAAATGGGTTGAGAAGACGAGTGCAAAAGCGGAACCGAGGAATCCGAAGAAAGGAGCAGTTTCATCACCTCTGAATGCCGAATCGGCGATTGTTGATGGAGATCTGGAGTGAAATTGATGGAATTCGGATCGGAGATGTGAAATTAGGGTTAGATCTTTGTGTTTCGATCCCTAATCAGTAATCTGGATGTTGGCGGCGATTGGGTTACGGTGGTGTTGGTGGCGACAGTGGCGATGGTGGTGGCGGGGATGATGTGGGGGTGGTGGTGGTAGTTCTGAAAGAGAGAGAGAGAGTGAGAAAGATGAGAGAGAGAGAGATGTTGTCTGTGTAGGTATATATTATATATATAATTGTTGTTGGGTATTTGATATACATAATTGAGTTATAATACAAAATGCCCAAAATGCCCCTGAGAATAAAGACAAAATAGTAGGGTTTAAGTAGGAGAATCTGGTCAAATTTGAGATTTGGACCAAAATGGCAATAAAAACCAAACCACAGGGCCCTGGATGTAATAAGTTTGAGATTTGGACTAAAGTGGCAAAACTGGCCAAACCACAGGGACCAAAATGGCAGTTTACTCAAAAAAAAATTAAAACCTTAACGTAAGGAGTTTCGACAACACACTTTAATTAACAAAGTGTGTCTAATGCATAATTTCCAAACCTTCCAACACGTTTTCATACATAACCATTTTCAAACCCAAAAACGGAAAAGTTTAAAAGATTTAGATACAAATCAACTTACTAACTAAGTTTTGACAAAATACTAGAACAACTAAGACCACATATGTTGAAAATACATTCTTCCCAAAAACTAGAACCATACAAAAAAAGAACTAGATATCTTCGGAAGCGCTAAATGGGCATGAATCGAGTGTGTTCGTTCCAAGTTCGCCAACGCATCTAAGTTGCGGATTTACCTACATCAAGCATCGAAATTTTAAACTCGTTAATTATGATACTTCAGACTAGTAAATAAAAAATTAATCCATTTTTAATCATTCATCTCATACGAGCATCTTCTTACTCCATGAAACGGGTCAAAACATACTATCTCAAAAAATGAGATATAACATGCCATTCTTATCCCGTTGAAATGGGCATTTTCATTCGAACATAACTTTCATTCGATTCGTTTATAACGAACGGATATATTCCTTTCAAACATATACATACACTCAAACCCGTGAGTGACGGATCGAGTAGATTTCATTCATCCATGACTTATCCGTTAATAACGGATAATATCATTCATAATATAACTTTCATTCGGTTCGTGCAATTCGTTCATAACGGATCAAACCATTTACTACTTAACTATCACAAACTACCATAACTATGGTTTTAGCACAAACAACAATTTATTTATAGAATTTAGCAAGCGTAAACGACATACCTCGATCTTGTGCGTCTTCCGCTTTCCTAGTATTTGTACCTTCTTCCTTCACGCCTACATCAACATATTTGTTCATTCTTTTAGTTCAACCAATTCCATTCTATCATTTTCTATATCACACATATATTCATCTCATAAGCATTTTGATGTGTTAAAAATGCAACATATAAATTTCATCAAATGATGCATAAAACTAACCCTTTTTTAGTACTAATGTTGGAAAAAGTGTGCTTTTGTCTTCCTTTTGTATTTTCAGGATTAAATGAGTTCAAATTAACAAAAGAAGCAAAAAGACATCAAAATCTAACATAAATACAAGAAAAGGAACAAGACGTGACATGCCCGACCCCACGACAACATCTTCCCAAGCAAAACAAGAGATCAGAAGACTGAACACGCCCCGTGCTCAGCCAGCACGGGGGCGTGCCCAAGTGTCAGCAGAAAAGACAAAGTGGTAGAAGCTTCTATTGCCCACCACGGGGCCGTGCTCAGCGGACACGGGGCCGTGGTCAACAATAAGATTCGCACAATCCAGCAAATCTGCATAGTACAAAGATTCTTTTGCACCACGGGGTCGTGCTCAGCAGACACGGGGGCGTGGTCAACTAAAAAGACAAAACTGCATTAAATGAAGAAAGAGAAGGATGTGGACACGAGGCCGTGCCCACTGGACACGGGGCCGTGCCCGAGCTTCTGTTCAGCCTATGCTTGGCTCAAGCTCAAACCATCCCTTGGCACACCACCTCTCTCACACTTCACCCACCACCCACCACCCACCACCACCATAACACCATCATCCACCACCATCATCCATTGTCCATCGTAGAGTGTGTGAGTCGTCTCGGGATCCAAGATTGATCGCAAGAGTTCTTGACAATCAAGGCCATGTTTGCCTAAGTCTCTTACATCACTTGGTGAAGACAAAGTGTCTAGTGTAATACTTTTTATTTCTAATCTTTTGCACTTTTTACTTGGTTTTGTATTAATGACTTTAATAACTAGTTGCTTATGTTGAAGGTGATCTTTCCTTGTCGTTTGTCCGTGGTGTCTTGGCATTATTTTACTGTCTATATAAAATAAAAGATTTTCACCGTTCATATCTCCACGGTCTATATGGAGGTATGTTGGCTACCTGGTCGGGGGTTAAAGGAACGGTTTGGTAAAGGTCTTGCCATTGTTCAGCGTTTAGAGGTCCTACAATGGACCTGGGTCAAATTTAGTAGGACCTCCTTCAATACTTAACGGTATTGGATGGCGGGGGTCCAAACTCTTTGATCCCCTCATAAGTTAACTACTATTAATACTATAACCCGGCTATTTAGGACTGTATCCCTACTGACTCAGACTACTTAGTCGAGGGTAACGTCACCTCCAAAAGAGGGGCCTACCATAATTTGCATTAATAACTTGATTAATTATCTTCCAATAATCCACCCTTTTAAGATTGTATCCTTGCTGACTCAAACTACTGGGGTGAGGGTAACGTCACCTTCAAAAGAGGGGCCTACTACAATAACTAAGATAATCTCTTAAAATAGTGCAAAAGTGCGGAAATAATCAAAGGTTACACTAGATACGAGTCGGAACCAAGTGATTCATCTTGTCTATCTGTTTTTCTTTTTATTTTTATTTTCAGCATTTTAGTTAGTTTTTATTTTTCTTAGTTTAAAACATTTTTCTAAACTTTTTGATTTGATTAGACGTTGAGGATAAACCGGTACTAAAAGCTCTTGTGTCCTTGGACGACCTCGGTATCTTACCAACACTATACTACGCTCACGATGGGTGCACTTGCCCATATGTGTGTCTAGTGTTAGTAAAATATCGGGTTTTATAAATTTAAAACTTGGCTAAAAATAAGTGTTAAAGGGGCTTAAAATATGCACCTAATATATATAACACTCGACTACGCATCAAGTTTTTGGCGTCGTTGCCGGGGACACAAGGATTTTAAGAAAGCTTAAAATCGACGGCCTAATCAGTTTTTCAAATTTTTTTTTTAAAAAACGCGCGCACATTTTTCTACATTTTAGTTTAGTTTTGCATTTACAGTAACCTGTACACGGGGCCGTGTTCACTGAACACGGGGCCGTGCTGCACATTTTCATAAGAACACCCAGTAACAGTAGCTTGAACACGGGCCGTGTTCACTGAACACGCCCCGTGCTCAACGAAACCAGTAAATTTAATTAAAACGCCCAGATACAGTTCCTGAACACGGGGCCGTGTCCACTCAACACGGGGCCGTGTCCAGCCTCTGTTTCCGTTTTTATTTTTGTTTTCTGATCTCGAGACTCGGTTGTGGTCTGCTGAGTGATTCTTATGGATCAATACTCAGGAGGTTACAACTACACCTATGAGGAGGATGATTATAGGGGTAATTATTGCACTAATTGTCGTAACTCACGCTCGGTTCAAAATAATCACTCATATCAACCATCCAATTCATACACCTACTATGAGGAGCCCAGGTACGAGCCATCAACTTCATACACATCCGATGAAGACCAAAGGTATGAACCCCCTCCCTCATACTCATATTTTGATGAACCAAGGTATGAGCCTTCTTACTCATACTTTGAGGAACCAAGATATGAGCCACCACCTTCATATGCTTATTATAAGGAACCATGGCATGAACAACCCACCTCATATGAGTATTATGAAGAACAAAATTATGAACCTTATCCATCATATGCTTACAATGAAGAACAATGGTGCGAACCATCTACTTCACATGAGTATTATGAGGAACAAAGGGTCAAACAACCGGATTCAAGCTTAGAAAATCCCGATTCTTTTTCTATAACCGAAGTAACCGATAGGATATTAGAACACATAAGAGTTATCGATCGCTGTATAAGAGAATCTCGCGCAAGGGAAGAGGAGTCCCGCGCAAGAGAAGAATTAAAAAAGGAAGAGATAACTGAAAGTGTAAAAATGGAAGAACAAATAAGTGAAAAACCGACACATGAGTTAAACAACGAAAAAGGTGAGTTCAACAACGTTAAAATTCAAGAAGAGTCTAATTTTGAAGAAATTAATCTATTGTCACATTCTTTTGAAAATCATTGTTTAGTACCCACTCATGCTAAGTTTTTAAAAGGGTTAAACACTAACACTAAAATTGACGAAACGGTAAGTGTTAAGTTAACTAATGATCAAACCTCGCTAATAAAAGAAGACCCATTTGAAATTAACATTACACCGGTTCCATGTTTCTTTCAAAATTCGTTTATTAGTAATGTCACAATCGATAAAGATCTTTGTGTTAACATAATGCCTAACTACATTTTCGAAAAATTAAGTATTAGTGATTTTTCTCCACTTCAAATACCCATTTTTCTATCCAATCGGAAAGTAATAAAATCAATCGGTATAGTTGAGGATGTATTGGTTCAAACAAATCAAATGGTAATCCCGACCGACTTTGTCATCCTCGATGACGCTCCTCTAATGTTGGGACGACCATTTGTAAAAACTCACGAAGCTTTGAAAAACCGGAAGTTCAACAATCTACCTCTTCAATTAGGGGCATTTAAAAGAAGTGTCGATCTCGAACGGTCGATGAAATATCCATTCGGCAACAATGACCCCCTAATTGAAGATGAAGATGAACCACCCGATACAATTGAAGAGATTGACCACTTTGTTGAAGAAGAGGTCGCCATAGAACAAACTTTTAAAGTTCTTGATCGAAATGAGCAACCAAATAAGGAGTCTCCTAAAGACCCACCACTTGAGCTCAAAGAACTTCCAAAAGGTTTGGAATATGCTTTTCTAGACAAAGAGGGTAATTTACCTGTAATTATTTTATCTAAATTAGATAGCTTAGAAAAAGAAAAATTAATTAGTCTTTTGAAAAAACATAAAAATGCAATAGCTTGGAAACTTGTAGACATAAAAGGAATTAGTCCTTCTATGTGCACACACAAAATTTTGATGAATGATGACTACAAATCGGTCATACAACCACAACGTCGAGTGAATCCAAATGTTCAAGAAGTGGTTAAAAACGAGGTCATCAAATTACTTGACGCCGGACTTATCTACACTATCTCCGATAGTCCTTGGGTAAGTCCCGTCCAAGTAGTTCCAAAGAAGGGAGGTATGACGGTAATAACTAACGAAAAGAATGAATTAATACCAACGAGAACCGTCACAGGATGGAGAGTTTGTATAGATTATAGATGATTAAATGAAGCAACAAGAAAAGACCACTTTCCTTTGCCCTTCATTAATCAAATGTTAGAAAGATTATCCGGTCATAAATTTTATTGTTTCTTGGATGGTTTTTCAGGTTACTTTCAAATCCCGATAGCACCTGAAGACCAAGAAAAGACAACTTTCACATGTCCCTATGGAACTTTTGCTTATCGACGCATGCCGTTTGGTCTATGTAATGCCCCCGCAACATTCCAACGTTGCATGGTAGCCATCTTCCATGACATGATAGAAAAGACAATGGAAGTCTTCATGGACGACTTTTCTATCTTTGGGGATTCATACGACCAATGCCTCGATAACCTTGAACGAATGCTATCCCGATGTGAGGAAACTAACCTCGCCCTTAATGGGGAAAAGTGCCATTTCATGGTAACGGAGGGAATAGTGCTCGGTCACAAGATCTCAAGCGAAGGAATGGAAGTGGATCGAGCCAAAATAGACACCATTTCTAGATTACCACCTCCATCCTCCGTAAGAGCTATCAGAAGTTTCCTAGGGCATGCCGGATTTTATAGACGGTTTATCAAAGACTTTTCAAAAATCTCAAGGCCTCTAACGAAATTACTTGAAAAAGATGCCCCTTTCATCTTTGACAAGGATTGCAATCAAGCATTTCTAACCTTAAAAGAAATGTTAGTCAATGCACCCATCATGATAGCGCCTGATTGGAAATTTCCTTTCGAAATCATGTGTGATGCTAGTGACTTTGCAGTTGGAGCTGTCTTGGGACAAAGAAAAGAAAAGCATTTCCACCCAATTTATTATGCTAGTAAAACACTTATTGATGCACAAGAAAATTACACAACAACTGAAAAAGAATTACTAGCTGTGGTATTTGCTTTTGATAAATTTCGTTCTTATCTTGTTCTTTCTAAAACTATAGTCTATACAGATCATGCAGCCATTCGATATCTCTTCAAGAAGCAGGACGCAAAACCACGTTTGATTCGGTGGATTCTACTCCTCCAAGAATTTGACATTGAAATCAGAGACAAAAGAGGAGCAGAAAATACCGCAGCAGATCATCTTTCGCGCTTAGAAGACCCAGCTTTGGAGGCGACTAGGGACCAGCAAATCAACGAAAAATTTCCAACTGAGTCCCTGGAAATGGTGGAATATAAGGAAGAACCATGGTACGCCGACTATGCTAACTACCTAGCTAGCAGTATGTCGCAAAAGGGTGGCCACATCATCAAAGAAAAAAGTTCTTTGCCAATGTGAAACACTATTTTTGGGAAGATCCATATCTTTTCAAAATGTGTGCTGACCAACTCGTCCGACGATGCGTACATGGTAGCGAAGCACGAAGAATTCTCCGCCATTGTCATGAAGGTCCATACGGAGGGCATCATGGTGCCGCTAGTACCGCACGAAAGGTATTTGATTCAGTATTTTATTGGCCAACCATTTACAAAGACGCCCAAATTCTTGTCAAGACATGTGATGCTTGCCAAAGAACAGGTAATATTTCTTCCAAAAACGAGATGCCACAAAATGGCATTCTTGTTTGTGAAATTTTTGATGTGTGGGGACTCGACTTTATGGAACCTTTCCCACCATCGAAAGGAAACAAATATATACTTGTGGCAGTAGACTACTTGTCTAAATGGGCCGAGGCCGAGGCACTTCCAACAAATGATGGAAGAGTTGTGGTAAGATTTCTGAAAAAATTATTCTCTCGTTTTGGCACACCTAAAGCATTAATAAGTGATAGAGGTACCCATTTTTGCAACCATCAACTCGAATAAATTTTAACAAGATATGGGGTCTATCACCGGGTCTCAACAGCATATCACCCTCAAACAAACGGACAAGCCGAAGTGACTAATAGAGGTTTAAAACGAATCCTCGAAAAAACCGTAGGGTTAAATAAAAAGGAATGGGCAGATAAATTAGATGATGCTTTATGGGCTTTTCGAACTGCTTATAAAACAACAATAGGTACAACCCCATATAAGCTAGTCTATGGAAAAAGTTGTCACTTGCCAGTAGAAATTGCACACAAAGCCTACTGGGCAATCAAAAATGTAAACTAAGATTTAGAATTTGCTGGTAAAAATCGTTTTTGTCAATTAAATGAATTAGACGAGCTTAGGAATTATGCATACTCAAACTCTGAAATTTATAAGGAAAGAATGAAAAATTTGCATGACAAACACATTAAACCTAATGAATTTCAGGTAGGAGATCTAGTTCTTTTGTTTAATTCACGACTTCGATTATTTCCTGGTAAATTAAAGTCTAGGTGGTCAGGACCTTTTTCCGTCACCCATATTTTCCAACACGGTGCAGTAGAAATTAAATCTCGAAATGGGCCTCCATTCAAAGTCAATGGCTAACGGCTGAAACTTTATCAAGGATTCATTGAGGATGAAGAGGAAGAGATTTCGTTTCAAACGATGGAAGAATGAAACCAACATCATACCTGGTAAGTTACGAACGATTGAGACAACAAATAAAGCGGTAAGTTTTCTAACCAAAGCTTATGGGAAACAAGGGCACTCACACGAGCACTAAAAAAAAAAAAAAAACTTTGCTCGGCACGAGGCCGTGTCCGCGCTGCAGTCGTGATAAATCCCCTTTTTCAAAACAGTTACTTCATTCCACACGCCCCGTTTCCCCGAAAAAGCTCTGGTTCCAGGTGATTTTTCGCAGATTTTCAACGTCTCCTATCGCTCTAACAACATCAAGGTATGATTCTATCACTTTTAGTAGTTAGATTAGTTACTTGCATGTAGTTAAAACTCCAAAAATTTGGGGAAAATCTAGGGTTCTTGAAGTTTATCCGGATCGAACCTCAAATTTTTGTTTAGATCTGTTTGCATTTAGTTAGATTAGTGTTATGGGAAGTAAATACACTTGTATTGTTCATAGATTCACCCGATTTCTCACAAAAACCCCAAACCCTTGTTCTTGACTCGAAAAAGATAAAATTGAAGGGGTAAACGGGTTATTTTGGGAAAAACGGCGCTTAGGGTTTCATTTTCGGGGGAAACCGCACCTATTGGACCAAAAATTTTCAAGTTTTCGAAACCGGGTCGAAAAATGAAATTTTTGAGTAACAGACGCCTGGACACGGGGCCGTGTCCGCTGAACACGGGGTCATGTCCAGCCCACTGTTTGCAGTTTTGTCCGAAAATGTTTCTGTTTCGTGCTAACTTTTGGTGTATTCTTTCAGATGGCTAGGAAGTTCACAAGATTCAATGCCAATGAGCTCGATGCTAGAGCTAGATACGAGATACTTCAAACAAGGCCGGAGGAATACCCGAGGCAAGCATGCACGGAATTGTTAACTATGGTGAATCAAATCGACCGTTTCAACAACATTGTCACGGGACCACTCAGAGTCGCCCTAACAACTCGACTCCGTTCCGTCCACGAATGCACTTTGGAATTCTATAGCACCTTCACATTCAACTCGATGTGCGACCCGTTCGACAACGACGGGGTATCATTCCGATGTGGCGGAACGAGGTATTCGATCTCTATGGCACAATTTGGGTCGATTGTCGGGTTGTATGCGGAAGAGGATGCGGGAAACGAAGAAAATACTGGAGGAATGAGAGAGATAGGTGAAAACGAACGCCAAGCCATTTGGGCTCAGATTGGTGAAGGGTACTACAATCCGAGCAGCACTAAGAGTACGAAGTTGAGGGATCCACTCTACAGATACATCCATAGGCTCCTCGGCTACTCTCTTAGCCAAAGGCATGATAGTAGTGGCGTCGTTGGGTTAAGAGATTTGGTTGTCCTCCACTGCATCCACAACCGCAGGCCGCTCGATGTTCCGTTCCTCATGCTTCGAAACATGCATCATAACCGCCTTGCTAGAGCACCGACTCCTATCTTCTTTGGGGGATGGGTGTATCGTCTCTTTAGGCACTTCGCCCACATACCTAGGTCATTTGGGAGGAGCCCATGGTCGGGTATGGTGGATATACACATCTGCCGCTCAATGAACCTGATTTATGAGGCGGAAGACGGGACGGTAAGCTTTCAAAGGATGCAAGGTCATGCATGGAACCCGCAAGAAGCACTTGTCCTCCAAGCTCCGCAACATCATCAGTACCAATACCAACCCCAAGGAAAACCTTATGTGCACCAGGAACACTTACAACATGGCGAGCAACACCTACCACCGGGTCGGAGCTATCGAAAGAAACGTATCTGATATCCAAGATGATATTGGATATATTCGAGACCACATTGCACGCCATGGAGGGGATGATGATGATGATGACGATGACGACGCCATGGAATAGGCGGGATGAGCGGAGGAAGAGAAGGTTGTTTGATGGTTTCCCAGGTTAACCCTTTTTCACTCTTGAACAATTGATGGCCTGCGTGCCAAGTGTTGAACAATTTACTTTCCCTAACTTCTTTTATTTTCTGCATTTATTTTTCTTTTAACTTTGACTTGGATGTTAACTTTGGTAAAAGTAGGATGTTTGCTATGGTATGGTAGGATGTTTATTGATTAAACAGGTACAAACGAGGCTTAAAGTACTAAGCATTAGTACTCTTAAAGCCGGGACAGGAAAAACGAAGAAAGAAACCTGTTTTTCAACTTTGCAGACTGTCCACACGGGGTCGTGTCCAGCCGACACGCCCCCGTGCCCAACACCCCTGAACCTGCTGTTTGTATTTATTCTGCAGACCTTGACAGACACGGGGTCGTGTCCAACCAACACGCCCCCGTGTTCACCTTCTGTAAGTTTTCGTTACTGGCACCTGAGCACGGGGTCGTGTCCACCCAACACGGGGTCGTGCCCAGGTAACCAGTAACACAAAATTTTTGCTTTTCACACCTTTTACACATTCAATCAACCTAAAAACTTATTTTTGGGACACATTGAGGACAATGTGTAATTTAAGTGGGGGGGGGGGGGGATGCTAAAACCTTGAATCTTGCAAGTCCTAAATACAAGCCTTACACAAAACTCTATTGGAATCGCTAATCACCCCAAATTTTTTTTTCAAAAAATTTTCATTTTTTTACTTGTCTAGGTTTAACTCGGGAAATTCAAGTTCTCAAAAAGGTTATATTTTTACAAATTACAACCGATAGCGTCGTGATAAAAAGAACCAACATAAGAAAATTATGAAAAGGCATGACAAGCTTAGTTAAAATTTGATTATATATACTTGATCACATAAAAACCCATTCCCACAAAAGTGAGTTGTGAGCCTTTATTGAGCATACAATTACATATCATTAGACTAAATGCTCATTTTTCGTTTCTTGTGTGAATAGCCGCTTGGTTCTTACGACTCTAGAACTTGCCATGACGATACATTCCCGGTCCTTACCAACTTAAACCCGAGTAAGTAAATGATGGAGGCATTAGGACTAACCCTTTTTATTTCTACACCATTATTATTATTTTTTTTTTACCACCTACCCAAAATCCCCCTAGTTAGCCCCTTTGAGCCTAAACCTTTTCATTTCATAACCCAAACCAAACACCCTTTTTACCCACCAAAACCTTTTTCATTTTTACCCCTTTGTTTTAGTAACAAGTTCGATTTTTCGTATGACTTTTCAAAAAAAAAAAAAAAAATATTTGTGTTGATGAAGAAGCAAAAGAAAATAAACAAACAAGTTCATCAAAAATAACTTTGTTTGAATAAATAGCTTCATCAAAATAAAAGTTACAAAAAATAGAAAGTCTTACGAAAACCGACACTTGTTATGCTTTTCGCCTTTTTTCTACTAACCACTAACCACCAACCCAACCACCTACCTTTAACCCAAGCCTAACCCTTCACCCACAAAGTCCTCTTGATATTTACAAAGGTATATAAGTTAAAAAGGAGGATGATTGATTGCTTGGCAAGCCTATGGTAGGAGTATGTTCCATGCCGCTCTCGAGTGATCCACAAAAATACATTTTCGGCCGAGTGTTGAGTGATCCCCGTGAGGTATGTGAACTTGTATATAAATAGAATTTTAAAGAGGCATGTTATGCCCTAATAAGTAATTTATCTTATGAAAAGTTTTAAATAAATCATGACGAATAGGATTGTAAATAAATAAAAATAAAATTAAATAAGGAATCTTGGAAATCCCGACACTCTACGACAAGCCCAAAAATCTTCTTCTCTACCCATTCCATTTGGGAGTGTAATAGCCACATATTAAAGAGTTTTGCTTGAGGACAAGCAAAGATTCAAGTGTGGGGGTATTTGATGTGTTAAAAATGCAACATATAAATTTCATCAAATGAGGCATAAAACTAACCCTTTTTAGTACTAATATTGGAAAAAGTGTGCTTTTGTCTTCCTTTTGTATTTTCAGGATTAAATGAGCTCAAATTAACAAAAGAAGCAAAAAGACATCAAAATCTAACATAAATACAAGAAAAGGAACAAGACGTGACATGCCCGACCCCACGACAACATCTTCCCAAGCAAAACAAGAGATCAGAAGACTGAACACGCCCCGTGCTCAGCCAGCACGGGGGCGTGCCCAAGTGTCAGCAGAAAAGACAAAGTGGTAGAAGCTTCTATTGCCCACCACGGGGCCGTGCTCAGCGGACACGGGGCCGTGGTCAACTATAAGATTCGCACAATCCAGCAAAGCTGCATAGTACAAAGATTCTTCTGCACCACGGGGTCGTGCTCAGCAGACACGGGGGCTTGGTCAACTAAAAAGACAAAACTGCACTAAATGAAGAAAGAGAAGGATGTGGACACGGGGCCGTGCCCACTGGACACGGGGCCGTGCCCGAGCTTCTGTTCAGCCTATAAATAGAAGTGCTTGGCTCAAGCTCAAACCATCCCTTGGCACACCACCTCTCTCACACTTCACCCACCACCCACCACCACCATAACACCATCATCCACCACCATCATCCATTGTCCATCGTAGAGTGTGTGAGTCGTCTCGGGATCCAAGATTGATCGTAAGAGTTCTTAACAATCAAGGCCATGTTTGCCTAAGTCTCTTACATCACTTGGTGAAGACAAAGTGTCTAGTGTAATACTTTTTATTTCTAATCTTTTGCACTTTTTACTTGGTTTTGTATTAATGACTTTAATAACTAGTTGCTTATGTTGATCTTTCCTTGTCGTTTGTCCGTGGTGTCTTGGCATTATTTTACTGTCTATATAAAATAAAAGATTTTCACCATTCATATCTCCACGGTCTATATGGAGGTATGTTGGCTACCTGGTCGGGGGTTAAGGGAACGGTTTGGTAAAGGTCTTGCCATTGTTCAACATTTAGAGGTCCTGCAATGGACCTGGGTCAAATTTAGTAGGACCTCCTTCAATACTTAACGGTATTGGATGGCGGGGGTCCAAACTCTTTGATCCCCTCATAAGTTAACTACTATTAATACTATAACCTGGCTATTTAGGACTGTATCCCTGCTGACTCAGACTACTTAGTCGAGGGTAACGTCACCTCCAAAAGAGGGGCCTACCATAATTTGCATTAATAACTTGATTAATTATCTTCCAATAATCCACCCTTTTAGGATTGTATCCTTGCTGACTCAAACTACTGGGGTGAGGGTAACGTCACCTTCAAAAGAGGGGCCTACTAAAATAACTAAGATAATCTCTTAAAATAGTGCAAAAGTGCGGAAATAATCAAAGGTTACACTAGATACGAGTCGGAACCAAGTGATTCATCTTGTCTATCTGTTTTTCTTTTTATTTTTATTTTCAGCATTTTAGTTAGTTTTTATTTTTCTTAGTTTAAAACATTTTTCTAAACTTTTTGATTTGATTAGACGTTGAGGATAAACCGGTACTAAAAGCTCTTGTGTCCTTGGACGACCTCGGTATCTTACCAACACTATGCTACGCTCACGATGGGTGCACTTGCCCACATGTGTGTCTAGTGTTAGTAAAATATCGTGTTTTATAAATTTAAAACTTGGCTAAAAATAAGTGTTAAGGGGGCTTAAAATATACACCTAATATATATAACACTCGACTACAAATCACATTTCATCGAACACTTGGTAGGCATCGTATTTAAAGCATAAGGTACAAGTATATAAGGCATGTCTCTTGTCGCAACCCCCGATCCCTTATCTGTCCCGGGAACGGGCGAACGCGAACGCAGAGTTTTGGTGGTATCAGTTTGTTTAATCTCGCAGCGGAATTTACATCAGGACCGTAGTTAGGAAATGTTTATCTGAGTAAAACCACCATAATTGATATTAATAAACACATGGGAAAAACCCAAGTTTCTTGTTACAGTACATTTATAGGAACAAAATCCTATTTTATTGAATTTAAAACATTTCTTATTAGATAACTTTTATAGCCACTTATTTTCCAAGCCGTCAGTGCTCTCGAGCTGGCTTTTTCCCAGTTGGCTTTCACATTGTGTTACCTGAAACATGTTTTAAAAATATTTTGTCAGCGGGAAATACTGGTGAGTGAATCCCAGTTTAACCAAGAAACATTTTATCAATTAATACAGTATTAAGAGCGATCGCATTGTTTATTTCTACACAATTACTCATTCAGTACTGTCAATCCTTGACTTGTGGGTCATATTACACATTGGCTAACTCGTTGTCCAATGGTAACGTACTGTCATCCTGACTTATTACTCGCAAGTAATAAATTTTGTATACAAAACCCCATAATACCGGCAGTAATTGAAGAACTACAAAGACTCAATCACCGCTTAATCACATTGTAAAACAATTAAGGTTTTGTAAAATATTCCAAAAATATTAACAAAAAGAGGATAAACTCACATTGCTGTCTTAGGCTTTTCGTAAGGGTTTCCTGGATATAATCTATAGTTTATACAAATGTACATTGGTTAGTACCATAACCCTTTGAAAATATTGATGATACCCTCCCCGAGACGGCATTCCAACAACTACGTCGGGCAGAACCACGACAGTTGTTACGGAACCCTAAATCAATCGAGCAGCGTAACTATTATGAAACTGGGGTTATAATACTTACAACGGAGCAGAACCTCGCTAATTAGGGGTATAATACCCAAAATATTATGCTTATAACTTCAGAATTCGAGATTGAGAATTTAGAATGAGCGACGAAAATTGTAATCTGATGCTATCTATTTATAGTTGTGATATTGGACTTTCAGGCGGCCCGCGTAAGGTAAGGCTAAGCCTTACGCGGCCCGCGCCAACACCAGTCAACATAACAGCTTAGCTGGGTCAGCTAGTAGGTCCGCCACAATATTGACACGTGTCGGCCTCTGGTGTATCCGCGTTTCATGAGTCCGCGCGGCCCGCGTAAGATTGAGGTGAGGTCTTTCGCGGCCCGCCTCAACTTACATTTTCAGATTTTTAATTTATTTTATAATTTATAACATATTTTGGGCTCGGTTTTCACATACGGGGTGTAATATAAAACATATTGGGACAATTTAAGATATAATAGAGTGTCAAAAATATTATGAGGGTGTCCGTTTTACCGAGGGTTGTTACATTCTCCCCACCTTGTTTTAGAGCTCGTCCTCGAGATCTATTGAAACAAATGCGGATAATTCCTTTTCATTTCTGACTCAAGCTCCCATGTGTACTCAGGTCCTCTTTTGAAGTCCCATTTCACTTTGACCAGAACTAATCTTTTATGCTTGAGATTCTTGACTTTCCTGTCTTCAATCTGTAGGGGTCTTTCTACAAACTTGAGTTATTCATTTACCTCTATATCCTTAAGAGGCACTATCAGTGATTAATCAGCTAAACACTTTTTAAGATTAGATACATGAAACACATCATGTATTCCTGCCATTTCCTCTGGCAGTTGTAGCTGATAGGCTACAGGTCCTATTCTTCTAACAATCTTAAAAGGTCCAACATACCTGGGACTTAGTTTTCCCCGTTTGATGAATCTTACCACTCCTTTCCAAGGAGAGACTTTCAACAACACTCTATCTCCTACTTGAAACTCCAACGGCTTGCGTCAGTTATTATCATAACTCTTTTGTCGATCACGTGCTGCTTTCAATCGTTCCTTGACTTGAATAATCTTGTCGGTTGTTTCTTGCACTATCTCAGGTCCAGATAATTGCTTTTCCCCAATTTCTGCCCAACAGACTGGGGTTCGACACTTTCGTCCATAAAGTGCTTCAAATGGTGCAGCATTTATACTTGTGTGATAACTATTATTATAAGAAAATTCTATTAAAGGTAAGTGATCATCCTAATTACCTCCAAAATCAATTACACAAGCTCTAAGCATGTCCTCCATTGTTTGGATTGTTCTTTCACTTTGTCCATCTGTTTGAGGATGATAAGCTGTGCTTAGCTTTAACTTGGTTCCCATTGCCTTTTGGAAACTTGACCAAAAATGAGATGTAAAGCGACTATCCCTATCAGAAACAATTGATAAAGGAATACCATGTAAAGAAACAATTTCATTTACATACAATTTAGATAATTGTTCCATACTAATTGTTTCCTTCATTGGTAGAAAATGAGCTGACTTAGTTAGCCTATCTACAATCACCCAGATTGTATCATTTCCTTTCCTAGTTTTAGGTAATTTAGTAACAAAATCCATTGTTATAAATTCCCATTTCCAAACTGGCATTTCTAATTGTTGTAACAAACCTGAGGGTTTCTGATGTTTAGCTTTGACTTGTGAACAAGTCAAACATTTAGAAACATAAGTTGCTATGTCTTTCTTCATCCCTATCCACCAGAAATTTTTCCTTAAATCCTGGTACATTTTATCACTTCCTGGATGCATCGTGTACTTAGACTTATGGGCCTCTTCTAGTATACGATTACGCAGGTTCCCTAATTTAGGTATCCACGTTCTCTTTTCATGGAATCTCCAAATTCCATCTGTTCCTTGTTTCAATTCATTTAGCATACCTTTTAATTTTTCAGTATCATCCTTGATTACTGATTCTTGTGCTTCTCTTATCTGATCATTTAAATATACTTGTAGATTTAATTTAAGAGAACGTACTCTCTTTATCTTTTCATGATACTTTCTACTTAAAGCATCTGCCACTACATTTGCTTTTCCTTCATGATACTGAATATCACAGTCATAGTCACTAAGAAATTTCATCCAACGTCTTTGCCTCATATTCAACTCTTTTTGCTTGAAGATATACCTTAAACTCTTATGATCAGTGAATATGGTAAACTTATTACCATAAAGGTAATGTCTCCAAATTTTAAGAGCAAAAATTATAGCTCCTAATTCTAAATCATGGGTTGAATAATTCTCTTCATGATTCTTAAGTTGTCTAGATGCGTAAGCTATAACCTTTTGTCGTTGCATCAATACACATCCATAACCTAATCTAGAAGCATCACAATAGACTACAAAGTCTTCAGTTCCTTCTGGTAATGCTAGTATAGGTGTATGGGTTAATCTTTGCTTAAGAATTCTAAAGGCTTCTTCTTGTTTTACTCCCCATTCAAACTTAACAGATTTACAAGTTAACTTAGTTAAAGGAATGGCTATTCTAGAGAAATCTTGAATAAATCTTCTATAATAACCGGCAAATCCTAAGAAACTTCTAACCTCAGTTGGTGACTTAGGGGCTTTCCATTTAGTAATTGCCTCGATTTTTGTTGGATCTACATGAATTCCTTCATGATTGACTAAGTGTCCAAGGAATTGTTCCTGTTCTAACCAAAATTCGCACTTTGAAAACTTAGCATAAAGTTTTTCCTTTCTTAATAAACTTAAAAGTGCGTGCAAATGCTTTGCATGATCCTCTTTACTCTTAGAGTAAATTAGAATATCATCTATGAATACAATTATGAATTTATCCAAATATGGCTTACATATTCGGTTCATCATGTCCATAAATGCAGCTGGGGCATTGGTTAAACCAAATGGCATGACAGTAAATTCATAATGACCATACCTTGTTCTAAATGCGGTTTTAGGAATGTCCTCTTCCTGTACCTTTAATTGATGATATCCTGACCTTAAATCGACCTTAGAGAAAAATCGAGCTCCTTGCAGTTGATCAAACAGATCATCGATTCTCGGTAATGGGTACCGATTCTTAATCGTCACCTTGTTTAATTCACGGTAGTCAATGCACATCCGCATTGATCCGTCCTTCTTTTTAACAAACAATATTGGCGCTCCCCATGGCGATGAACTTGGTTGTATAAATCCTTTTTCCAACAATTCATCTAATTGTTTCTTCAATTCTTGCATTTCAGCAGGTGCCAAACGGTAGGGTGCTTTGGCAATTGGCGATGTTCCTGGTATTAAATGGATTCTGAATTCAACTTCTCTATCTGGAGGTAGTCCTGGTAATTCTTCTGGAAAGACATCTGAAAACTGAGATACTACGGGAATATCTTTTAGTTCTTTTCCTTTAGTGTTAGTGATTATAGAAATCAAATACACTATAGAACCTTTTCTTATACAACTTGCAGTTTTCATCACAGAGATAAATTTAGTGGACCTAAAAGGTTTATCTCCTTTAATTGTGATCTTTTTACCTTTTGGTGAACTTATTTGAATTAACTTTTGATCACATAAAATACTTACTTTATTGGCTACTAACCAATCCATTCCTAAAACAACATCAAATCCTGCCAGATTCATGGGATACAGGTTTGCAATAAATTTCTGATTTAAAATTTCTATGCTTGCTCCCTGCAAGATTTCAGAAATCCTAACGGTTTCTCCATTAGTTGTCTCTACTATGCATTCTAATGGTAGTTTAGTTAATGACTGATTTAGAAATTTGCAAAACGATGTATTAATAAAACTTTGGTTTGCACCAGAGTCAAATAATACTTTAGCAAAAACATCATTAACTAAAAACGTACCAGCGATGACATCTGGAATCATCTTAGCTTCATCTGCAGTTAGAACAAATGCTCTAGCATTTTTAGTATTCTTGTTATCTGGAGTTGGAGCTACTTTTGGACAGTTTGGCTTGATGTGACCTTGTTCTCCGCAGTTGTAGCATATCCTGCTGTTTTTCTTCCTGCAGTCTTCTTCCTTGTGTCCCGATATTTTGCAAAAATTACAGTATATGGAGCATCTCCCTGAATGCTTTCTTTTGCAATATCTACAGTAGGGTGTAGAGGTAGATCCTACATTTCTCCCACGGTTAGAATTTCCAGAACGAAATTCTTGAGTTAACTTCTGGGTTAGGTTCCTCCTTTGATCCTCTTCTCGGGTACGAACTAACTCATCAGTCATGGTATTTGCTAGTTCTACAACTTCTTCTATTGTTTGAGGTCTAGCTGCCTTGACTACGTGTCTAATCTCTCCAATTAATCCCCAAATATAACGAGAAATTAACACTGGTTCTGGTGAAGCAAGAGTTGGCACTATCCTAGCATATTCGAAGAATAACTTTGTGTACCCTTTGCTATCCACACCAGTCATCCTAAGGTTTAGGAATTTGTTTGCTATTTGTTCCTTCTCATTAGGTGGGCAAAATTTCCTTTCTACCTTGTCCTTAAATTCTTTCCATTCCATATTATAGGTTCTATCACTTCCTTTTGTCTGAAGGATAGTGTTCCACCATTCTAATGCTGCATTCTTAAACAGATTAGAAGCAAACAGTATTTTATCTTCTTCAGCACACTTGTTTATCCTTAAGACTGCCTCAGTCTTTTCTATCCAGCGTAAGGTTGCAATGGCCCCTTCATTGCCCGAGAATTCCATTGGTTTACAAGACCAGAATTCTTTATAAGAACAACCATAAGGCATGGTTCTTCTTCTTTTGGGAATAGGCATTTGAAGTATTGGTCCATTGTTTACACTGTTTTCTGGTTCAATGGGTCGCTTGCTGCTATGCTTACTTTTATTATCAGCATCTTTAACAGTTTGAAGTATAAATGGCATTGCATCTATAATTCCCTGTGCTACTATGTGTTGGATAGCACTATTGTCCACTTGGTTTCCATTGTTATTGATACTTGGATTATCATTAACCACGTTAATGTTACTCTGGTTATCGTTATTCAGATTGCCTTGATTTCCTTCGTCGGCCATCTGAATTTTAAACATTTATCCCATATTAATATCACAAGATAATAAGTAATCTTGCACTTTACATGACACGCAATCTAGCCAAAAACGTAGATCATTGCTACTTGTACTCTTTATGCGTCTATTACACACTAGTACAGAAATAAAATTACAATACCAACAGAAAGAAAATTACACTAATAGTAATATGCATCCATACATATTTTATTTTATTTTATTTTATTACTTCTACCGTTTCCTCCATTTTCACATTCACGGATATGGATTCATCCAAAAATCCATATTGCGCTCATTGTATTTCCATACGAGACGCTCTCCCACCTGACGCATTCTCTCACTGTTCTCTAAAATTTCCTCCCCGAAAGTCCTAAGTTCTTGAACGTTTTCTGCACTCATTGGGGGTGCAGGTTCTAGGACTGGGTTTGGAATCTGGGGTGCGGGTTCCTGATATGGAGGTAAAAGTGCCCGAAGTTGGTAAGGATCTTCCAATATTCCCCAAATGTAGTTATCATGGTAATAGGGATCTAAAGGGTCCATACCTGGGTAGGCTCCTATAGTTGTGTAACAACTCTCATCGAAAGTCATATTTATTAAATTAAATTGTCCAATAGGAAACCCTAATTGAGACACCCAAGTGATTCTGCACAAACCCTAAAATTTTCAGAACAATCGGAATCAGGATCAGGGCCCCTAAAACTCAGGGGGGGTAAACCCTAGTTACGATTATCTATAGAAAATGCTGTCAAAATTGAAATTTACGAAATTATCAAATCAGCAAGGCTAGTCCCAGTCGTGGCAACCCTATGAAGATTCTGTGACCCTTACGGATCATAAGGGTTGAGTCTTACGGTCCGTAAGCTAGTCCAAATTCATGTATAAATAGCAGGGTTTGGCACTTGAAATTCTGCGTATGTTCGACGAAGAAATTCGTTCTAGGCACCGAGTTACGTTCTGTTTACCACAATTAACACACACGGATCACTAATCGACGCAGCAATCAGGGTATTAACTCGATCGCTATTACGATTCATTTTCCGATCGATCAATGTACTCAATGGATGTTTAAGTGCTGCCCACATTAGGGTGATGCTTTGTCATTAGTCGTTAAATCGATGGATGTTTAAGCATAGCACTTTGTCATTCGTTGTGAGGGTTGATCTCGTGAGTTATCGTAAATGCTGTATTAAGTTACTAACCGAATTGTGTGCCTGTTATTAAAATTAGGTTAAAAGGCTAATCAGTAGGCTAGGCTCTGCTCAAATTAAATCTGCAATGTGAGTCATTCTCTTTTTATCTAATTACTTTCAAAATCATGTTTATTATCAAAGGTTATAATTACAGTGATTAAGTTTATGTAATCACCAAATTACAGCCGGTATGTGGGGTTTTGTATACATTACTCGATAACCGTCACTATTGGACAACGAGTTAGCCAATGAGTGATATGACCATAGTCACAGACACCATCGGGCAAAGAAGCTACCGATGGATGCTCGAGTGATAAGTACTGTGGGTAGTTGGTTTGATATCTGAAACATTGTAATCTCTCTTAATACTGTAAATTATAACAAAAGGGGTCGTTTTCATAAGTAGAATGATTCACTCAGTATTTCCCGCTGACAAAACCTTTTTCAAACATGTTTCAGGTGATCTGTTGTGATCCAGGAAAAGTGCCGCGAAGCACTATCAGCTTAAGGAAGTGGCTCAGTATAAAATAAAGAAACATGTTTTGTAAAATAAAAGATTTCTTCGTGAAATCTCAAGATTGTAAATTACCGGGTTTTATCCCGAGTTGTGAAATAAAATAATCAGGAAATATTTCAGTTTTAAAAAGATCCTGAAGAAAACTTCCGCTGTTAATTAAATACCACGGGATTTCTGTCCCGCGGCTCCTGAAACGGGTCAAACCGGGTCGGGGGCCGTGACAGAAAAAGGTGGTATCAGAGCCACTGATTTAAGCCAATTAAGTATTGAGAAAATACTTAATTTTTATTAATTACTATTTTGTGATTATGTGTTTTATTATCTGATTAATCGTGTACAGTATGGGCAGATCTTTATATAGCCATTGTAGCAATAAATACAAATCTTTAAAATAATCTGACTTAAAATTTTAGCACTCGGATTACCTACAGTCTAGAAACCTTACCCGGTAAATAAATAAGTAAACCTTACTGTGTTTTAATTTTCAGTTATTTATAGTTACACAGTCTGGAATAATATTTAAAGGTTTTCTATGAAATTTTGTTATAAAATTTTGACTTAATAAATTTTGATTGTTTTGCATATTTAAACAGCATGAGTGACTTGTCTGACGCCCTTCAGAATTTAAATATTTATCCAGTAAGAATAGAAGTTTCCAGAGATTTCAATAGATATATACCAGACATAGAAGAACCTATAGAATTCAACGCTTTACCTCTCGAGAAACCCAAGCCTAAGAAAATGGAAATTGGGGAAAGCTCTAGGCAAATTGAGGGATTACCATCTCAGGAAGAGCTAGATCTGATATTGACAAGCTATGATACTATTAAGCCTGTTAATGAAAATGATTGTATTTATTCTCTTGAAACACAACTACCAATGAATTTAGAACCAGCTATTCCAAACCCTTCAATCCACTCGCAAATAGATGAATGGTTGACCAATGAAATACAGTTACAAAACAATCCCTATAAGTTTTTTCCTCAGATCAATCCAGAACCTTTATCAAATCCACCAATGAGTAACGAGAAAATGGCTGAACTTCACCATTTTGACAAAGAACTAATGGATGCTGGGAATAGGATCCAAGAGATTTTGGGACAGATCTCCTGGAAATACGATAAGAGGGAACGCCGTTACTAGATAATCAACTGACAAAAGATAGGGGGTTTATGGAACTGTGGTTGTGTAATAGTAATAGTAAAATCAGTCTGTAAAATAAAATAAAACTTTGTAAGATAATAGTGTGTATTGATGCATACTATTAAATATAAATGGAAATCGAGAAATCGATAGTTTTGGCTATATTGGTGTTATGAATTCTGTATAATTGTTTTGTGTAATTGTTATTTATTTAATACTAATAAATTATATATATTAATTATCAGATGGAAAACGCTAATAATGAACCAGTTAATGAGGTATTCCCAGAAGAATTACCAGGATTACCACCAGATAGGGAGGTAGAATTTAGGATTCATCTAATTCCAGGAACTATACCGATAGCTAAGACACCTTATCGATTAGCACCCACAGAAATGTTAGAACTGAAAAAGCAATTAGATGAATTACTAAGTAAAGGTTTCATACAACCTAGTTCATCCCCGTGGGGAGCACCAGTGTTGTTTGTAAAGAAGAAGGATGGTTCAATGAGAATGTGTATCGATTATAGAGAATTGAATAAGGTTACAATTAAAAATCGATATCCATTACCTAGGATTGATGATCTATTCGATCAACTTCAAGGAGCTAGATATTTTTCTAAGATAGATTTACGCTCCGGATATCATCAATTGAAGGTACAAGAAGAGGACATACCTAAGACTGCTTTTAGAACTAGGTATGGTCATTACGAGTTTACAGTCATGCCTTTCGGATTAACGAATGCACCTGCAGCATTCATGGACATGATGAATAGGATCTGTAAACCGTATTTGGATAAATTTGTAATTGTCTTCATAGATGATATACTTATTTATTCAAAAAGTCAGGACGAACATTGTCAGCACCTGCATGCACTCTTAACTTTGTTAAGAAAAGAAAAATTGTATGCCAAATTCTCGAAGTGTGAATTTTGGTTGCAAGAAGTGCAATTCTTAGGACACATGGTGAATCACGAAGGTATTCATGTAGATCCTGCTAATATAGAGGCGATTACCAATTGGAAGGTTCCACAAACTGCAATGGAAATTAGAAGTTTTATAGGTTTAGCTGGCTACTATAGACGGTTTATTAAGGATTTTTCCAAGATAGCTGTACCGTTAACTAAGCTAACCTGTAAAGCCGTTAAGTTTGAATGGGGACCTAAACAAGAAGAAGCCTTTAGAATCTTGAAACAGAAATTAACCAATGCTCCAATCTTAGCCTTACCAGAAGGAACTGAAAATTTTGAAGTATATTGTGACGCTTCAAAACTAGGATTTGGATGTGTGCTTATGCAACGCAAGAAGGTTATTGCGTATGCTTCAAGACAGTTGAAAAAGCATGAAGAGAACTATACGACTCATGACTTAGAATTAGGAGCCGTAATTTTTGCCCTGAAAATCTGGAGACATTATCTGTACGGAAGTAAGTTTACTATCTATACAGATCAT
This sequence comes from Helianthus tuberosus, assembly GCA_030545235.1. NCBI lineage: Eukaryota > Viridiplantae > Streptophyta > Magnoliopsida > Asterales > Asteraceae > Helianthus > Helianthus tuberosus. The sequence continues at coordinate 113,640,321 of CM060445.1, forward strand.
AAAAGTCTAAGATATATATTCGGGCAAAAAGAGTTAAACATGAGGCAAAGGAGATGGATGGAAATCTTAAGTGATTACGACTGTGATATTCAGTATCACGAAGGAAAGGCAAATGTAGTTGCAGATGCCTTAAGTCGTAAGTATCATGAAAAACAACGACGAGTTCGTGCTCTCAGATTAAATCTACAATTAGATTTAATGGAACAAATAAAGAATGTTCAGGAAACAGCAATCCAAGATGATGCTGAAGGAATGAAGGGATGAATAAAAGAATTAGAGCAAGGAGCTGATGGAATTTGGAGATTCCACAAAAGCAGAATATGGGTACCTAAGCAGGGAGAATTAAGAAATAAGATTTTAGAAGAAGCCCATAAGTCAAGATATACAATTCATCCAGGAAACAATAAGATGTACCAAGATTTAAGAAATAGCTTTTGGTGGATAGGAATGAAAAAGGATATAGCTAGATATGTTTCTAAGTGTCTTACTTGTTCACAAGTTCAGGCAGAACATCAGAAACCTTCAGGTCTACTACAACAATTAGAGATGCTTGTATGGAAATGGGAACTCATAACAATGGATTTTGTTACTAAGTTACCCAAAACCAGGAAAGGTAATGATGCGATTTGGGTAATTGTGGATCGATTAACCAAATCAGCTCACTTCCTACCAATGAAAGAAACCTTTAGCATGGAAAGATTGGCAAAGTTGTATGTAGATGAAGTAGTATTTTTACATGGAGTTCCACTCTCCATTGTTTCGGATAGGGATTGTCGTTTCACTTCTCATTTCTGGAAAAGTTTCCAGCAAGCAATGGGAACTCGACTAAACCTAAGCACGGCATATCATCCACAAACAGACGGGCAAAGTGAAAGGACGATCCAAACTCTAGAAGACATGCTTAGAGCATGTGTAATAGATTTTGGTGGAAATTGGGATGATCACTTACCATTAATTGAATTCTCCTTTAACAATAGTTATCATTCAAGTATTGAAACTGCCCCATTCGAGGCACTGTATGGAAGAAAGTGCAGAACTCCAGTTTGTTGGGCAGAAATAGGAGAAAATCAATTGTCAGGTCCTGAAATAGTGCAAGAGACGACTGATAAGATTACTCAAATCAAGGAAAGGCTGAAGACTGCTCGGGATCGCCAGAAGAGTTATGCAGACAATAGATGCAAGGCGTTAGAATTCCAAGTTGGAGGCAGAGTACTGTTGAAAGTTTCCCCTTGGAAAGGAGTTGTTAGATTCGGTAAGAAAGGAAAGCTAAGTCCAAGGTACGTAGGACCATTTCCAGTGATCCAACGTATAGGACTAGTTGCTTATCGTTTACAACTACCAGAAGAATTAGCTGGAGTACATGATGTATTTCATGTATCCAATCTCAAGAAATGTCTAGCAGACGAATCTCTGATAATACCTCTTCAAGACATAGAGGTAAACGAAAAGTTAAAATTTGTTGAGAAACCTCTTCAGATAGAAGACATAAAAGTGAAGTTTCTCAAGCACAAACGACTAGTGCTAGTTAAAGTAAAGTGGGATTCAAAGAGAGGAGCTGAATACACTTGGGAGCTGGAATCAGAAATGAAGCGAAAGTATCCACACTTATTCCAGTAAATCTCGAGGACGAGATTTTTATTAAGGTGGGGAGAATGTAACAACTCTCATCGAAAGTCATATTTATTAAATTAAATTGTCCAATAGGAAACCCTAATTGAGACACCCAAGTGATTCTGCACAAACCCTAAAATTTTCAGAACAATCGGAATCAGGATCAGGGCCCCTAAAACTCAGGGGGGGTAAACCCTAGTTACGATTATCTATAGAAAATGCTGTCAAAATTGAAATTTACGAAATTATCAAATCAGCAAGGCTAGTCCCAGTCGTGGCAACCCTATGAAGATTCTGTGACCCTTACGGATCATAAGGGTTGAGTCTTACGGTCCGTAAGCTAGTCCAAATTCATGTATAAATAGCAGGGTTTGGCACTTGAAATTCTGTGTATGTTCGACGAAGAAATTCGTTCTAGGCACCGATTTACGTTCTGTTTACCACAATTAACACACACGGATCACTAATCGACGCCGCAATCAGGGTATTAACTCGATCGCTATTACGATTCATTTTCCGATCGATCAATGTACTCAATGGATGTTTAAGTGCTGCCCACATTAGGGTGATGCTTTGTCATTAGTCGTTAAATCGATGGATGTTTAAGCATAGCACTTTGTCATTCGTTGTGAGGGTTGATCTCGTGAGTTATCGTAAATGCTGTATTAAGTTACTAACCGAATTGTGTGCCTGTTATTAAAATTAGGTTAAAAGGCTAATCAGTAGGCTAGGCTCTGCTCAAATTAAATCTGCAATGTGAGTCATTCTCTTTTTATCTAATTACTTTCAAAATCATGTTTATTATCAAAGGTTATAATTACAGTGATTAAGTTTATGTAATCACCAAATTACAGCCGGTATGTGGGGTTTTGTATACATTACTTGATAACCGTCACTATTGGACAACGAGTTAGCCAATGAGTGATATGACCATAGTCACAGACACCATCGGGCAAAGAAGCTACCGATGGATGCTCGAGTGACAAGTACTGTGGGTAGTTGGTTTGATATCCGAAACATTGTAATCTCTCTTAATACTGTAAATTATAACAAAAGGGGTCGTTTTCATAAATAGAATGATTCACTTAGTATTTCCCGCTGACAAAACCTTTTTCAAACATGTTTCAGGTGATCTGTTGTGATCCAGGAAAAGTGCCGCGAAGCACTATCAGCTTAAGGAAGTGGCTCAGTATAAAATAAAGAAACATGTTTTGTAAAATAAAAGATTTCTTCGTGAAATCTCAAGATTGTAAATTACCGGGTTTTATCCCGAGTTGTGAAATAAAATAATCAAGAAATATTTCAGTTTTAAAAAGATCCTGAAGAAAACTTCCGCTGTTAATTAAATACCACGGGATTTCTGTCCCGCGGCTCCTGAAACGGGTCAAACCGGGTCGGGGGCCTTGACAAGTTGTGTCTTCAGGAATAGAGTAACGTTGCACATAGTCCCTATTCTCGTCCCACCATGGGTCGTAATTTGGGTCTAGAGGGTTTGGTACAGGTACTCTAGGGATTTCTTCAGGGTTAAAATTGTACATCTCTTCTTGGTTTTCCTGATTTTCTATCTCCATAGGTTGTTCTAGGTTTTGTGATTGTGGGGCTACTAGTTGTTCCAGACTTGGGTCAGTAGCAGTTGTAGCTAAGATATGGAAATTAGCTAGGCTTCTATTTAGCATATCTTGAGTATGAGCATCTGTCTCTCTCTTAATAGCTGCTAAAGCCCTTTGCTGTTGCAATTTTCGCATCCTCTTCCTACGAGCAAAAGCTTCTTTACTGAACCATCCTCGTTTCTTATTAGGAAATGGTTCCTCCGACTTAGCTCTAAAGGCAAATATCCCATCTTCCTGATCAGCAGTATACCCCGAGAGGGCAGGCTGTGATGATGTACCTTCACTCCTAGGTGAATCAGATAACTGACGATTCACGGCTGATGGTCCTTGATCACTCATACTGAAAACTAACAGATAATCAAATAACACATAACAAATAAATACAGTTATGCGTTTATTTACATAATTTTATTTCCTAACACAAATTTCAGAATTTTAAGTGTTAGCAGAACACTTCTTTGGCTCAGACCAGTGGCTAGGCTCTGATACCACCTTCTGTCGCAACCCCCGATCCCTGATCCCCGGGAACGGGCGGACGCGAACTCAGAGTTTCGGTGGTATCAGTTTGTTTAATCTCGCAGCGGAATTTACATCAGGACCGTAGTTAGGAAATGTTTATCAGAGTAAAACCACCATAATTGATATTAATAAACACATGGGCAAAACCCAAGTTTCTTGTTACAGTACATTTATAGGAACAAAATCCTATTTTATTGAATTTAAAACATTTCTTATTAGATAACTTTTATAGCCACTTATTTTCCAAGCCGTCAGTGCTCTCGAGCTGGCTTTTTCCCAGTTGGCTTTCACATTGTGTTACCTGAAACATGTTTTAAAAATATTTTGTCAGCGGGAAATACTGGTGAGTGAATCCCAGTTTAACCAAGAAACATTTTATCAATTAATACAGTATTGAGAGCGATCGCATTGTTTATTTCTACACAATTACTCATTCAGTACTGTCAATCCTTGACTTGTGGGTCATATTACACATTGGCTAACTCGTTGTCCAATGGTAACGTACTGTCATCCCGACTTATTACTCGCAAGTAATAAATTTTGTATACAAAACCCCATAATACCGGCAGTAATTGAAGAACTACAAAGACTCAATCACCGCTTAATCACATTGTAAAACAATTAAGGTTTTGTAAAATATTCCAAAAATATTAACAAAACGAGGATAAACTCACATTGCTGTCTTAGGCTTTTCGTAAGGGTTTCCTGGATATAATCTATAGTTTATACAAATGTACATTGGTTAGTACCATAACCCTTTGAAAATATTGATGATACCCTCCCCGAGACGGCATTCCAACAACTACGTCGGGCAGAACCACGACAGTTGTTACGGAACCCTAAATCAATCGGGCAGCGTAACTATTATGAAACTGGGGTTATAATACTTACAACGGAGCAGAACCTCGCTAATTAGGGGTATAATACCCAAAATATTATGCTTATAACTTCAGAATTCGAGATTGAGAATTTAGAATGAGCGACGGAAATTGTAATCTGATGCTATCTATTTATAGTTGTGATATTGGACTTTCAGGCGGCCCGCGTAAGGTAAGGCTAAGCCTTACGCGGCCCGCGTCAACACCAGTCAACATAAAAGCTTAGCTGGGTCAGCTAGTAGGTCCGCCACGATATCGACACGTGTCGGCCTCTGGTGTATCCGCGTTTCATGAGTCCGCGCGGCCCGCGTAAGATTGAGGTGAGGTCTTTCGCGGCCCGCCTCAACTTACATTTTCAGATTTTTAATTTATTTTATAATTTATAACATATTTTGGGCTCGGGTTTTACATACGGGGTGTAATATAAAACATATTGGGACAATTTAAGATATAATAGAGTGTCAAAAATATTATGAGGGTGTCGGTTTTACCGAGGGTTGTTACATCTCTACTAGTTCATCTTCACATAACATTTTCAATCAATCAAGTTTACATAATTCTTTCATCCTACATCAATTTATTTATCATTTACGTATCACAAACAAGCTTATGCATCTAGATTTCACATGTATGATTCTACTTGTTGATCATACTTATACTAACTTCTATCAAGTGGGTTTTTGCTACAATCTTATCAAATCACCATAATCAAACATCATTCCTGCCCTATTTCGTAATCTTAACTTTCAATTACATAAGAGTTTTACATAAACTCATGATTTGGGTGAAACCCATTTCCTAATTGAACTTACCACTCTACTGAGTATGTTACGAAAATCGAAAAATTGAAGGCATGCAACTGATTAACTTCGAATTTCCTTGTCAATTTGATGAATTTTGCAAGAACAAGGGTTTGCACTTGTTTCCCCTGTCATGGTCGAACCAAACACACACCAGAGTGTGTGATTTTTGGTTTTTAAACTTAGTAATCCTTTTTATTTAGAATTTTTCACATTCCCTCCTCCTAGTTTGCTATGTGTTTAATTTAGGCATTTCCCATAACTTAACTATCATTTGTCATAATTCACTAACTAAGTTAAGTTTTTATTTATTTTCACTTATTTTCATATTAAACATTTTTAGGTTTGACCACCGTCGACCTGATTAGCCTAAAGTTTGTTGCAACCATTAATCACTCCAGAAAACTTAAAGCAGCATCCGGTGGCTAAGTTCCACGAAGCGTGCCAGAAGAGTGGGCTTAAACTATACGCGAACGATCTGTGGAACAAAGCTGGGGAGATTGAGATCTACATAAACGATGAGGTGATTGGACGAGGATGTTACAAGTTAAAGAAGATAATCGCTGTGAACAGGGTGGCTCATGATGCGTATAAGAATCAGTTTGGTAACAAAGATGGTGGTATTGGCGCTTAATCAACACCATCTTTGTATCAAATTAAAGATGGTGGGTGATCCTGAGCCCTAATTTACAAAAGTGATGAATTTGGGGTGTTATCAGAGTTTTAAAAGGGGGAAACACAAGTGGGGAGAGGAAATGATTGTTCTATCCTCGTGTGCAATGCACATGACATAACTTAACAGAAAATTCTAACTGGGTTTGCCCTAAATGACATAACGTGCAACATTTTCATACATTAAGTACAAAAGTCATCAATTTTAAAGGTAAATGACAGCGCCTGAAATTTGAGACAAACATAAAGGACAAAAGTTGTAATTTACTCTTTTTTGGGGTGGGGGGTTAGTTTTTTTTAGGTTTTTGGGGGGTGTGGGGGTTAGTTTTTTTGGTGAGGTATATATATATATATATATATATATATATATATAGGGAGGAGATCATGCGAGAACCACCCTTTTAGCGAGAACCGCGAGAACCAATGTGAACACAACCTAAAAAAACCTAACCCCCCCCCCCCAAAAAAAAAAACCTAACCCCCCCAAGGTAAATGCTAAAAACTAAAACCCCCCAAAAAACCTAAAAAAAACCTAACCCCCCCTCCCAAAACCTAAACCCCCCTCCCCCACCCCCCAAAAACCTAAACCCCCCAAGTTAAAATGCTAAAAACTAAACCCCAAAAAAATCTAAAAAAATATATAATTTTTTTTTAAAATATTTTTTATGCTCAAATCGCTACTTTTAGTGGCAAAAAAAAAAAAATTTTTTTTAGCTTCGAAAAGTAGCGATTTTTATATAAAAAATATTAAAAAAAAATTTATGTGATTTTTAGCTATTTTTAGGCATTTTTGGTTGTGTTCACATTGGTTCTCGCAGTTCTCGCAATAAGAGGTGGTTCTCGCATGATCTTCTCCCTATATATATATATATATTGCCGGGGGTGGGGGCTTAGGTTTTTGGGTGGTGGTGGGTGTTTAGGTTTTGGGTGGTGGTGTAGTGGATTTATGTTTTTGGTTTTTGAACATTTGTCACTCAATAATGCCTTCTTACACTTCTTATTTTTAGAAGGCTTTGAAGAATAACTTAACCAACTATAAAATTATATAACCTTAAATTTAAAACTAAGTTTGAAAAACCTACCCACCCCTTCATTTTTGTCCACTATGAACCACGGGACCATCAACACCCATCAAGTTCACAACCGAACCACCACCAGACACCATCTTCGTCAGGTTCACCACAAACCACCATCTCCTTACACTATGTTACACTTACCTTACTCATTTAGGTTGCTACAGACATGCTCTTAACTTGTTTGATGTTTCGCCTAAATGATAATAAGTCAAGTGTCCAAGGCTAAAATGTGTCTTTTGTAGCACACATGTATTTAACAATTAAGGGCATCTTTGCCGCAAGTGGTCTTGGAGCAATGGAAGCGGGCATAGCAAACACTACCATTTTCTTCTATCGTTATATGATGGGATATGCACTTGGTAACGCGAATACAAACAATCCTTTCTAGTAGGGGTGTTTAGCATTTGATTTGGATTCAAAAAGTTCGAAATTCGAATTTGATTATCAAGTTTCGAATTTTGTTTCAAGTATTCGAGTTTGATTGGATTCGAATTCGAGTCAAGTAATCAAATACGAATTTATTTTTCAATTCGATTCGGATTTCGAATTCAAAATACATATATATTTTTTAAATTTATATATATATATATATATATATATATATATATATATATATATATATAGGGGAATGTTCAAATGAAAATCACTAGTTATCGCGAAAACTCGAAAACTAACTAAAAAAAATCCTAAAAACATACCAAATTTTTTTTACATACAAATTTTCGCTATTTAAATTATATAAAAAAAACTTTTTTTTTCAAAAAAAAAATTGAAGTGCACATGTGTAATAGTACACATGTGTATGTGTACTACACATGTGCACTACAATTTTATTTTTTTGTAAAAAAAATTTTATATATAAAAACTAGCGATTTTTAATAAAAAAATTATAAAAAAATTGGTGTGTTTTTTAGGCTTTTTTAGTTAGTTTTCGAGTTTTCGCAATAAAAGTGGTTTTCATTTGAATCATCCCATATATATATATATATATATATGAGTTATATGCCCGAATAGTCCCTGTGGTTTGCCCCTTTTCCACCTATAGTCCCTAACTTTCTAAAATTACAGCTATAGTCTCCAACTTTTTAAAAAGTGATTTTCATTTGAATCATCCCATATATATATATATATGAGTTATATGCCCGAATAGTCCCTGTGGTTTGCCCCTTTTCCACCTATAGTCCCTAACTTTCTAAAATTACAGCTATAGTCTCCAACTTTTCAATTTTCGTTCCCAGATAGTCCCTGGGCCTAACATCAGTTAGTTTTCTCAGTTAAGAGGATGTGAAATGACATTAACACCCTTTCCTTAAAACATTAAAAAAATATATTATTTATTTATTTAATCAAGTGGGACCCACCATCCTTATCTTCATCAACCCAACCCAACCCACCCCACCCACTTCATCTTCCCCACTCCTCATGATCACCACCACCATCTCCACCAAAGGCATAATTTAACCTAACTTAACTCCACCTAAGTGACACATCAACTTTTTTTTTTCTCATTTCACTTTGTCTCACTCTAAGGAAATGATTTAACATGTTAACACATAACTCATTTAATCAAGTGGGGCCCACCATCCTTATCTTCATCAACCCAACCCATCCCACCCCACCCCACCCACTTCATCTTCCCCACTCCTCATGATCCCCACCACCATCTCCACCTTTCACCATCACCATATACCTTTCCTTTGATTTCAGTATTTTTATTTCAGTTTGAGATTGCTTTCAAGATTGATGCGGCAACAAACCCAAACTGGTTTGCAACCCGAATTGAATTTGCGGAAGGAGATGGTGGACTTCGGTCAGCGGAGATCGCACCTGTTGGGACACAGGATTTTGTTCCGATTCACAATGTTTGAGGTGCGGTTTGGGTAGCCAACATTGACTCGTCTTTCAAAGGTCCATACTCATTCAGGCTCACATCTCCAATAAACGCGGTTGCAGTTGCTATAAATGCTGTCCATATGGATTTTGTACCTGGCCAAACTTATTTCTCAAATGTAAACTTTTAGTAGCTAGTGAGACCTAGTGAATATTAGTAGGATAAAACAGCGCAGTATTTTGATTTCAGTTTGAAAGGTAGATGGTGGTGGTGAAAGGTGGAGATGGTGGTGGTGGTGGTGATGGTGAGGAGTGGGGAAGATGAAGTGGGTGGGGTGAGGTAGATTGGGTTGATGAAGATAAGGACGGTGGGCCCCACTTGATTAAATAAATAAATAATATATTTCTTTTAATGTTTTAAAGAACGGGTATTTATGTCATTTCACACCCTCTTAACTTAGAAAACTAACTGATGTTAGGCCTAGGGACTATCCGGAAACGAAAATTGAAAAGTTGGTGACTATAGCTGTAATTTTAGAAAGTTAGGGACTAAAGGTGAAAAAAGTGCAAACCACATAAACTATCCGGGCATTTAACTCTATATATACATATATACACATAGATGGAAAAACTTCTAAATTTGTTCCAAACTTTAAAAGCATTTATAATTAGTTTTTAGTAGTTTTAAAATATAAAGTATAATGATTTATTATTTAGGGTGAATTTGGATTAAATTGAATTTATTCGAATCTGATTCGAATTCGAGTTTCAAATACAGATCAAATCAAATTTCTAATCTGGCATAAAATTCGAATACGAATTTGTATTTAATAAATCAAATCTAAATCGAATTCGAGAGGAATACGAATTCAAGTAAAAAATAATATTTTGAGAAATTCGATTCGATATATTCGAAAATTCATTATTTTGATTCGTTAAAAACCCATACTTTCTTGTTTGTAGCTTAAACCTTGATGAATATATTAGGAGTCCAAAACCGTCACAAACTCAAGATATTTGTTTATTTTTTTTCCCTTTCCAAACAAAAGTCACTAGAGGAAATGGGTAGCATATCGAAGGTTACATTCATCTTGGATCGTATTATCTTGTTGGATTTCCCATGATCCGAACAAATTCGTACATCACCTATAGTTAAAATCCAGGAATTTGATTTGCTGATTGGAACAATATGAGGGTTTCGATTTGTAGATCAATATGGGGGTCTTGATTTGCAGGAACGTAGGTTGGATGTTGAGGATCCTGATTTGTGCTACAAAGATCAAGTTGTAAAGGAAGGAGAGTCACTATAGGTGTAGGGGAAGGAGAGTCGCTGACTGGAGACAGACAACGCTGAGAGGGGATTGCTACTAAAGATGATCATAGATTCCACGTCTTTGATGAGAGCAATGTTGGTGGACACGTGTTTATGCTAGAAAATGACCTTCGTAATACAAGCATGAGTGATATTTGTGGCTCTAACTATTGACAATGTATTAAGACACTGTCATAAGAACATAAAGAAGGATGAATGTGCTCTTTCTAATTTTATAATCATTTTAAAACTAGTTACTTGTGAAGAAAATATTTCTTGTATTCATTCCATTGCAAAACAATATGTAAAAAGTTTATAATTGAAGAGATATCATCGCATGAACTTACAATATTTCAAGCGGATGTTAACAAATCCACTTCTTATTGCAACCATGAGTTTGGCTTCACTAAAATTACCTATCTAAGTTGATAGAGATCATCATCGATCATAACATCTCCCTAGTAAGGTTTGACTTACAAATTTTGTTTAGCAACTTATAGCGGGCGGTGCATACATGAACAAAATTTACATTTAAAGAAAACATAGAATATAATGGTATTTTCAAAAATGATTTAAAATAGAATTCGTTAGTAATTATCTTTAAGTTTGTGTTGTTGGAATAATGAGAAGACAGTTTGTACTTGATTCCAACTTTGACAAGTTCAGTCCAATTTAATTAATCAAAAAATCCAGAACTCTGTGTTTTTTAATCCTTAAAATATACTTTTATACAATTAGGGTACCTACACTACCGACTTTTAAAAAAACCCACCATATGATCTATCTTAGCCCATTAATATTCCATGATTTAAAATAGATTGATTTAAAATATAATTATATAAATGCATTTCATTTATATTAAACTTTCCATACATATTTTATATGAAACATGCAATTGGCACAAGTAAGATTCTCTTTTTAAATAATAATAAGATTCGGGTTCAATTTGTTAATCAACCGCCACAATAATTTAGCCGGCGCGGACGCTTAATCAATTTATTTTATAACTACAACCTCTTGATTTAGCATTTGAGTAATATCAATAGCATTTTGCATTTTTCTGTTGTTCTATACATATATGTCACATATAATTACCTATTACCTATTTTATTTATATATATATATATATATATATATATATATATATATATATATATATATATAAATGGGATAAGAAGAAAACGGCTAAAAAATGAAAGTGTGAAAATGGTAAGAATGGACCTGTCCGAGCACGTGGCGCGCGATATAATCAAGGCGGAGGGGCTTTTTTGTCCTTTTATCTTCTTTTCCAATGTGTTTCTCACAACACCGTTGTCATTTTTGGCGGGTAGTTAGAAACAATAACTACCTGACGTTTTATTGTTTTTTTAGATTTGCCTCGATTAATTAATCATTTTTGTGTTACATAGTAAATATTTTGGCATTTATGGTGTTCCCAAATTCATTAATTAAAATCAATTAATAATTCAAACATCTTGACGTTCATGGTGTTCTTAAATTCATTATAATTCATTAATAATTCAAAACATAACAAGTAAAACGAAATCAAACTAAACTAATATTCTTCTGTGGATGGTATTACATCAGAGATATATCCATCGCTTTGTTCATCACTTTCTTCAGACTCAGCATCATCATCTGGTTCATTGGTGTATAACGCCATAACCTCGTTTAGTCTTTGTTGCATCCTATATTTAAATATCATCACAACCCTGGATGTTGCATCGTTCGAAGGTGCTAAATCACAAAGTTGTTCAAGAAGCTGTATTCTATCTGTATTCAACATTTCGTCCATCGTCAATGAATAATCCACCCCGTGTTGATAAGTCACTTTCACCGTTCTTGATTGTTCATCCAAACTCCAACTTGTAACTGTTGGTAGATTAGTATCGTCAACATTATCATCATCATCATCATCTGCTGGAAATTTTCTCTTCAATCTTCTTATTACTATTTGAGTCCTTTCACAATTGTCGGCCTTTAGAACCCCATACGGCCAGAATATCCCTCTGAACGGCTTCATCCATACTAAGTATGGCCTTGATTGTCTTGACCTTCACCCTTCTTCTGTCAGAAAACTTTATGACGAAACGTCTCTCCAGCATCTCAAACCTCCATGCATTAACCTGAGCCATTTTTTTAAGTTGTATGGTGTTTTAGACAATGTGTGGCGTGTTTAGAGAATGTGTGGAGTGTTAAGTTTGTTTACCTGTTCTACTTATATAATGACCTTTTTTTGGCGCGAGGTAGATATATGTTTTTGGCGCTAAAAAAGAATAGTAATTATATTTTTTTGATGTGTATTTTTTGTATCTTTTGTCGTGTGATGTAGGATGCAGACCTATAATGTGACATGTAATAATGGTGTTTTGAAAATATAAAAAAATTCAATTGCCATGGCGTGGTTTTTAATATAATAAATGTTAGTAATATAGTTTCAGTCGTTTCAGTTACTGTTTGTTCAGCTTTATCTGTTAAGGCTATAACACGTCCCATCTTTTAGGTTTTGACGTTTTGTATTTAATGGCGTTTAGACAAAAATGGCACATTGTTCTATTCTCTTGCACATTGTTTTATACATTTCAGTAAATTTTTGGAGTTTTTTAATAATAATTATTTAAAGTAATTTTATTATAGTTTTGGCGTTTGGTGTTTGTGGTATCTTGCCGTTTTATAAGCAATTTACAGAAATAATGTATTTTATTAGTGGAAAATTAGATAACAAACCACAGAAAATGACTCAAAAAATAGTAAGGAAAAAAATAAAATAAAAATGCTCATCCAATTTCTCATCCAAATCTTCACTATCATTAGTTTCCTCTTCTTGAAGTTTTTGTGCCTTGAACCTTTGAATACCTTAGATAGATGCCGATTTCCCTACACAGCTGAAACGCCCTGCTCTAGACGAAGCTGATCAATCAGTAAAATATGGCGTTTTGGTTTTTGGTGTGATATATTGTTGTTCGTTGTTGAAGTGGTTTTGTAGATTTTGGAGACATAGATCGATGCCGTATATGTGGATGCTATTTTCTGGGTGTGATTGTGAGTGGGTGTTTCGCTTGGTTGATATTTGGTCGTCATCTTCATTATCATCTAACTCTTCATCATTTAATAATGGAGTACAAAATAGTATTTACACTGAGATCGGTCTCTTCTTCTCATCCAAACCTTCTTCAAGAATAAACCACACAAAATGACATATCACTGTCATGAGTCTCTTTTTCTTGAAGATTTGTCCATCTCATTCAGCAAAATCTTATTGAGTTACCTCCCTCACCTAAGAATCCATTTAGTGAAACTTCATGCAGAACAATACAAAATATCCAAGAAACACGTTTTCCATCTGTGGTTTTTTTTTTTTAACTTTTTTTGGCGTTTTAAAGTGAGTGGTATTTAGGAAACATGGCGTTTGTTTTTGGGTGTGATTAATGGAAGGTACTGAGACGTTTGTTTATATAAGGTGTTTTTGGCGCGTAGTTTAGGCAGGATTTATTATAGTAAATGTTAATAATAAAGTATCCGTCGTTTTAGTTAATGTTTGTAGTAACTGTTTGTTCAGCTTTATTTGTTAAGGCTGTAAGATGTCTTATCTTTCAAGTTTGGCGCTTTGTATTTAATGGCGTTTTGTAGATAAAGATGATAAAATACGCTAATTAACTTTTGGTGTCTGGCGTTTGTGGCGTTTTGGTGTTTTGTAACTAATAAGAGAAATATAGTATTTTATTATTTGAAAAGTACACAATAAACATAGAAAAAATTACAGAAAAGAAAAAAAAAAGAAAAAAAGAAAAAAAAATTAAAACTCCTCGTCAGAAGGGACTTTTTCTGAGAAGTATCCATCACTCCCCTCGTCTTCTTCTTCGGATTCTTCTTCCAGTTTCTCATCCAAGTCATCACTTTCACTTTCATTTTCCTCTTGTTCTTGCAGCTTTTGAAGCCTCCATTGGAACATGTCCTGCAACCAGTGTTGTAGTAATCGCTAGTCGCTAGTCGGGCGGCAGGGTGGGGACTAGCGATTAATCGGGAATTAATCGGAATTTATGGGGATTAATCCGGATTAATTTGATTAATCGGCGACTAATCGGGGATTAATCGGCACCTAGTCGGGATTTTTACAACCATGCCTGCAACAATGCCACTTTTATGTTCATGCATGTGTTCAAACATGTTGCGTTGTGTAACTCCTCCAGGAACCCAAGACCCTACTTGGTTATGATGTTTTCAAGTATGTAGTCTTCCTGCTCTCCGTTGTCACATATAATGGTGACCATGTCTGTGTCTTCATCAAAACGCCATGATCTGATGACTGGGTCTATTTTTTCATATTCCTTGTTTGGTCCAAATATTCTCGTTAATCTCCTTATAACCGTATGTGTTTTATCACAGTGTTATCAAGAGGGACGCCAAGTGCTAGGATCCCCCTCTGTACTTCTTCTTCCATGTTCAATATGGCTTTGATTGTTTTAACAAACACTTTTCTTCTGTTGTCAAAACAGATCACGAATCTTCTTATTCTGAGGGTGTATCTCCATGAAACGATGATTTCCATTTTTCTTCCTTTCAAGGTTTTTTTTTTAAATTTGGCGTTTTGGTTAAAGATGTCGTTTTTAGTATGATCAATGGAAGTGATGGTAACGTCGTTTATATAATGATGTTCTTGGCGCATAGTTTAGGAGCGAATTTTTGTAATAAATGTTAATAATTAACTTTCAGTTACTGTTTGTTCCATCTATCTGCTAAATCTACAACGCATTTTATCATTAAGGTTTGGCATTTTGTATTAATGGCGTTTTAGTCGTTTTGAATGGCGTTGGCTCATTAGTTTGGCGTTTTGAATTAGAGCATTAAAAAACCCTTTTACCCTTAATGAAACACATTCCAAGTAATAAAGTTGATGTTATTTACGAAAACGCCACCGTGCCAATCTAGTCCATAGATTGTTTTGATCCAACGGATGAGGGGCGTTCTCACCGTTTTCACACTTTTAGGCGGTTTCCCTAAATCCTGCCCCTATATGTGTGTGTGTGTGTTAATTTCTTTTTAAATAGTGTATTCATACCAACTCCAAGATAGGCCTATTTATAAAATATTTTTATGCTTTACAAATTAGCCAACTGGCATTAGGTTTGGTGAGCCCAATATCCATTTGATTTAAAAAAAATAATAATAAAACATTATGGAAGGACACATTTTTTGAGTTTGAACAATGTAATTGAATTCTCAGAGACGCCTCTGTATATATATATATATATATATATATATATATATATATATATATATATATATATATATATATATATATATATATATATATATATATAGGGACATGATTTAGAGAAAACGCCTCTAAGTTTGAAAACGGTGAGAACGCCCCTCATCCGTTGGATCAAAACAATCTATGAATTAGATTGACGCGGTGGCATTTTGGTAAATATATTCAACTTTCGAAAGTGGGAACGCTTCATGAAGGACAAAAAGGTAAATGTGCATCTACAAAACCATCAAAACGCGACCGAAACATATATACTTCCTAGAGAAACCTCCCCAATTCCAACGAAAAACGCCAAAACCCTAGAAACACTGTAATTACTTGTCACAGTATAGGTCTGCATCCTACATCACACGAAAAAGATAAAATATATACATGAAAAAAAGATAATTACTATTGTTTTTTAGCGCCAAAAACATATAGACCTAATCTACTTCTCGCCAAAAAGGTCATTATATAAGTAGAACAAGTAAACAAACTTAACACGCCGCAAATTGTCTAAAACGCCATACAACTTAAATTAAAATGGCTCAAGTCATTGCATGGAGGTTTGATATGTCTAAAACGCCATGAACGCCAATATATTTACTTTTATAAGACTAAAAGGATTAATTCATCGCGACGGATCTACAAAAAAACAAAGAAAACACCAAAAAAGTGTAATGTTTGAATTATTAATGGTTTATAATGAATTTGGAAAAGCCATGGACGCCAAGATATTTACTTTTATAATACGCCATACAACTTAAATTAAAATGGCTCAAGTCATTGCATAGAGGTTTGATATGTCTAAAACGCCATGAACTCCAAGATATTTACTTTTATAAGACAAAAAGGATTAATTCATCGCGACAGATCTGCAAAAAACAAAGAAAACACCAAAATAACTGTAATGTTTGAATTATTAATGGTTTATAATGAATTTGTGAACGCTATGGACGCCAAGATTTTTACTTTTATAAGACAAAAATGATTAATTCATCGCGGTAGATCTATAAAAAATGAAAGAAAACGCAAAAAGAAATTGTAATTTTTGAATTATTAATCGATTATAATGAATTTATGAACGCTATAAACGCCAAGATATATACTCTGTAAGATAAAAACGATTAATTCATCGCAGCAGATCTAAAAAACAATAAAACGCCAAAAAGTTTTTTTAACTACACGCCAAAAAATCCTCCACGCCACAAATGAGAAACAGTATATGAGATGCATTGGAAATTAAATAAAAAGACAAAAAAGCCCCTCCGCCTTGATTATATCGCGTGCCACGTGTTCGTTCAGGATCATTTCTCACCGTTTTCACACTTCTAACCGTTTTCTTTTGACCTCGTTTCTCTCTCTCTCTCTCTCTCTATATATATATATATAGAGAGAGAGAGAAAGAGAGAGGAAGGTTATCTTGAGAAAACTAAATATTGCGAGAACCGTGAGAACAAATGAAAAACCCAATCAAAACTAATGTTTTTAATACAAACCTAAACAAAAAAAAAAAAAAAAAGAATCTACAACATCAGATAATTCATTTCTTCTCGCAAAATCACTCTTATTAGAATTTTTGCACATATGTAAATATAACAAATTTACTCATGTGTAAATGACAAACTTACACATGTGTAAATTTTCTTTATTTACGAATTCACATAAATTTAAACATGCAAATTAAATTTCTAACAATGTATTCGAATAATGATGATAAGTGCAATTTTTTTTGCATTTGCATTATTTATTACCAAGTTCTTATGGTTTTTCATTCGTTCTCACGGTTTTCACAATATTTAGCGTTCTCATTTAAACATTCCTACATATGAATATAGGGTGGGGTTATTGTCACACCCCGATATTTCCACATATTACCGGTGGGCCCGGCGGGGAGTATCGTGACGTAGTTGATATCATCATAGTCAAATATACACAGATTATTGCACAGCGGAAGTCTTGGTAGAAATTACTATTACAAACCGAAATGTAAAGTACGAATAAAATAATATACAGACGGTTGTAAGATAGGATCCACAGGTGGATCTAAAATATAGTACAAAAACTTGTTCAACAGACTTAAGGCATACGAACTTGCAAGATTCACTGCTTACACCCATGAGCTCCCAGCCAATTACATATAGTACCTGCCACTTAGCCTTTTTGAAAATACGTCAGTTTACACTGGTAAATACAATTAACCGACTCTTTTGAAAATATTTATGAAAATTGATTTGAATGCACAAGGCACAATATTCTTTTATAACTTGATATAATTATATAATGATAAACTTGTATCAGATTTACATGTTTGTCAAACATTTAGGGCCGGGATAAAAGCCGAACAAGATTAATCGACACACCACTAATATAATCCCACAGCGGGTTACCCCAACACATGAGTATATCTTTTACATACGCAACTGTCAGGTGTATGCCTACACCCCGTGCTTAAGTCGTGGCCATTTACGGTTTTAAATGAGCCAAGGATACCCAGGACACGGTCGTTAACCCCTAATGTTTATTTGTTATCAAGCAATACTGATTAAAACGGGATTATGCCATTTAGCCAATATTTGATTAAATGTTTTTACACCTAACCAAGTGGTAATATTTTACCGTATCCCAAGCACGTATACAGGAAAATAAGTTAAAAGTATTTACCTGAGCTTAAAATGCAAGTTTTGTATACTCAGCTGTATATTCTACTCAAACAAGTGCAAGTAACTTTTACCGGGCTCTTAATCTGGAACGAAGGTTATATTAACCTATAAGATTACTAACGGGTCTTATTTAAGTAGTAAACCTAGACCGGTTAGTTTAAGGAAAGGTTTACGGTACGAGACGCTAGATTAAGCGATGGCCGGATTGGAATGTAATTTAGACCCGACAAGCATGGAGACTTGTTTTATATGGATAAACTAAATACATTCTGGAATTTGAAGTTAAAATGATAAGAATTGACCCGTTTCGGCTAGTTTATGTAAACTAGTCACAAAAACCGCACCGTACGCGTATAAGCATAAACGGGTAAGCGGATGAGTCACATACTAGTTCCATAAGTTATTATGCTTAAAATATGTTGTGATATTAGTATGATATCAACAATTACGCCCAAAAAGATTTTTAAACCAAATTAAGTCCCGTAAGGGCATTTTGGTCATTTTAAGATTTATAAAAGAGGTTTTAAAGCAAACTGATGTTCTGGTCTATAATATTCTGTAAAAATATTTATTTCATGAAGTTATAACAGCAGGATATCATACATATGTGTGGTTTACAATTTATGGCCAAACTATGCACCGTAGGGGCATTTTGGTCGTTTCACATATGCTTTTAGGGACAAAATTGGAAGTCTGAGTTCATGACTTATACCTACTGTAAAAGTATTAAAATTTATTTAAATGTTAAGTAGGTAACAAGTCTTAGGTGTTAAATATGGTTTTAAACCATACTATGCACTTAATTAGCGTAAAAATCGATAATTGACGATATTTGCAAAGTTTATGTGATTCTGAGGTTTTGACCAGCCTTGGATGGTTAAAATATTTTATTTTACATATAACATCAGTAGGAAAAGGTTTGGCATGTTAATTGTATGTAAATCACATTTTATTAGCAAGAAGGGCATAATCGTCAATTATAGAATTTATACAAGAACTCTATGTTATGGTCAGTATATAATCTGACCCAACATTCCAAAAATCCCTAAAAATAATATCATAACAGTAGGTAATGATTTTGGTGCCAAAATTTAGGTTTAAACATGATTTATGCACAAAAGCATAATTTAAATAATAAAAAGTTCAATTTTACGATATCTTGCATAACTTCGTTTTGAGACCATAAAATAATGTCAAAATAATTTTGACATGTTTATATATCAGTAACAAAGCTATTTGCATGCTTACATATTCAAAAATCTCGTTTTTAAACTATAAGGGCATAATGGTTAAAGTTTAAGCATAATAGCGGAAACAAGCAATTAACTCAAATTACTAAGGGACCATGTAGTATAACTTAGATTCCAAAATCCCTAAAAACTCAGAATTGTCGGTTGAACATATCTAGACATGTTCTAATATTATTTACCAAGTTATTAAAGTGACAAAACATATTTTATAGCTTCTACATTAACAAATTTGAATTTATTTAAAAACTGACCCGTTTGACATTTTAAGTTAATTACTTTGACCCGGCAATTAACTAAGTAAACGTGGTAATTAGGAGATGCCCTTTTGAGGGATTATCACCTATCTAATTACAATCACGTAGCCACTTTCATATTGAATAATGGCTGGATCGATAAAGATTAAACTGAAAGTCAAAGTGTAATTACGACAACTTTGACTTTCGGTTTTTAAACATATAAAAATTGAACTACTAAAGCTAAGAACACTTACACAAGGTCCTAGCTCGAAGTTTTAACTAATGGGAGTCTACTTATAGACCAGGAAGCTCCAGAGAAGAAGTTGTGAAGTAAAATTTGAGGGTGCAAGTTCAATGGTGCAAACAAGGAACTTATATATAGTGAATTGAGGGTCTTTGAGATCATTCCAGCTGTTACGGGGTGATACCAGATGATCACAAGTGTCCTTGTGGCAGTAAAAACCATCAACATAGTCCCTGGTATCGAGTTTTTGGATGCAAAGGCGGTGGACAGACCTGCAACATGCAGCTGCCAGTTTTTTGGTCGCTTGCAGCTTTCTCGCGGCCCGCGTAGGTTTTAAGGGAGGGCTTACGCGCCCCGCGACGCTCCCTTATTCCGGTTAACATGTTTCAAACTTTGCATTTTTAGTCCCTGGTCCTTTATAACTTGAAATAACTTTCATTTATTGCACTTTTGACCCCCAAAGTTAACTTTTAAGTATCTTGGGTCATATACAAACACCGTTAGGCTTCCGTTTAGTTACGAGATCACCCGAAAGGTACTAGTTTCTCTTGTTGTCGCATTTAATCCCTTTTTCATGAAATATTGAACAACTTTTAATTAATAATACCGAAACCATATATATCATTGGCATTCTCAGAAGCATAATTGGGTATTACGAAGCTCCGGGTTTGTTAAAGGGTCACTCAGAGGTAAGAATTAACATGTTGACACATTTAATCCCTTTATCTTATAAGTTTCACTCGTTTATCACGAATGGCTTCTTATGCCCAATAATTTAATCGTTTAAGAATATGAGCATCGTGCAAAGTTATTTAAAGGCATAGTTTTCATAGGTTGACACTTTTAGTCCCTCCGAACTCATCTTTTCACTGTTTGTTAACTTTAGTCCCTTAATCGTCAACTTAATTCATGTTTAGGGCTTATGACACGTGTCTTCACTTTATTGGTCATGGTTTTGCGAGGTGTTACATCCTCACCCCCTTAAAAGAAATCTCGACCTCGAGATTTACTGAAACAAATAGTGTTACTTTTGACGCATTGTGGATTCAACTTCCCACGTATATTCTGGGCCTCTACGGGCATCCCATTTCACATTCACAATTGGCACATGTTTCCGACAAAGCTTTTTAACTTGTCGATCCTCGATTGATAAAGGTTTCTCAATGAACTTCAAGCTTTCGTCTATCTGCACGTCCTTATGCGACATTGCTAGTGATTCATCAGCTAGACATTTATTTAAATTGCAGATGTGGAACACATTGTGTATTCCACTAAGTTCATCAGGTAGATTCAGCTTATAGGCTACAGTTCT
Organism: Helianthus tuberosus; assembly: GCA_030545235.1. Lineage (NCBI taxonomy): Eukaryota > Viridiplantae > Streptophyta > Magnoliopsida > Asterales > Asteraceae > Helianthus > Helianthus tuberosus. The sequence goes on from CM060445.1 coordinate 113,661,585, forward strand.
GACACATTCGATGATCTCCAATTGCCCAATGTATCTAGGGCTTAGCTTGCCCTTTTTACCAAACCTCATTACTCCTTTCCAAGGCGACACCTTGAGTAACACTTTATCACCTACCTCGAATTTTAGAGGTTTGCGCCTCTTATCAGCGTAGCTCTTCTGCCTATCCCTGGCTGCTTTTAAACGATCACGGATTTGAACAATCTTATCCGTCGTTTCCAGAACTATCTCTGGTCCTGATAGTTGGGTTTCCCAAACTTCCGCCCAACAAACAGGCGTTCTACACTTCCTTCCATAAAAGGTCTCAAAAGGCGCTGCTTGGATGCTCGAATGATAACTGTTGTTGTAAGAAAATTCAATCAAAGGAAGGTGATCATCCCAACTTCCACCTAAGTCAATAACACAAGCCCGGAGCATGTCTTCCAGCGTTTGAATCGTACGCTCACTCTGTCCATCCGTCTGAGGATGACAAGCAGTACTGAAATTCAAACGAGTGCCTAGAGATTGTTGGAAACTTTTCCAGAAGTGAGAAGTATATCTAGTATCCCTATCAGATATGATAGATACTGGCACTCCGTGGAGAGATACAATCTCATCCACATACAGCTGGGCTAGTTTATTGGAGCTGTGTGTCTCTTTGATGGGCAAGAAATGAGCTGACTTTGTCAGCCTGTCGACTATAACCCATATTGTATCATTCCCGTGTTTTGTCTTGGGTAACTTGGTTATGAAATCCATAGTTACCATTTCCCATTTCCAAGTAGGGAGTTCTGGTTGCTGTAATAAACCTGACGGCTTTTGATGCTCGGCTTTAACTTGTGAGCACGTCAGACATTTAGCTACATGTGTGGCTATGGATTTCTTGAAACCCATCCACCAGTAGTGTGCCTTCAAATACATATACATTTTATCACTCCCCGGATGAACTGAATACTTGGAATTATGTGCCTCTTGGAGGATGACATCTCGAAGTCCTCCATGAATTAGAACCCAGATTCGACCATTAAATATGAGGATTCCATCGCTCCGAGGTGACAACTGGTCAGCAATTGCACCTAATCTTTCTTTGGGAAAATTATCTTCCATTATGGCTTCTTTCTGAGCCGACAACAATTTCTTGTTCAAACTGTTCCTTAGTTCGATGCTTTTAGCATTGATCCTTATTGGTTTAACCCTTTCCTTCCTGCTCAATGCATCAGCGACCATATTTGCCTTGCCAGGGTGGTAGCATATTTCACAATCATAATCGTTTAATGTTTCCATCCATCGACGTTTCCTCATATTGAGATCTTTCTGGTTAAACAAGTGTTGGAGGCTTTTGTGATCGAAGATATCACACACTTGGTTCCATATAGGTAATGCCTCCATAACTTTAATGCAAATACAACAGTACCCAACTCCAAGTCATGGGTGGTGTAATTCTTTTCGTGCACCTTCAGCTGCCGCGATGCGTAGGCAATCACTTTACCTTTTTTACATAAGTACACAACCCATACTCGTGTGAGATGCATCGTAATAAAAACAAATTCATCCACTCCTTCAGGCAATGCCAACACAGGAGCATTGCTCAATTTCTGTTTGAGAATCTCGAAAGATTCTTGTTGTTTGGGACCCCAGTCAAACTTCACATTTTTACGGGTTAATGAAGTTAAAGGTGCAGCTATCCTTGAAATTTTTTCGATGAAACGCCTGTAGTAACCTGCCAAACCTAAGAAGCTGCGAATCTCCGTAGGTATCTTGGGTGCTTCCCAATTCATAATTGCCTCTATTTTAGCGGGATCCACCTGGATACCACGCTCGCTCACCACGTGTCCAAGGAATTGGACTTCTCGAAGCCAAAATTCACATTTGGAGAATTTCGCGTAAATCATCTCCCGTTGTAGAAGTTTGAGAATACATCGGAGGTGTTCCTCGTGATCAGCTTGACTCTTGGAGTAAATGAGTATCTCGTCAATAAAAACAATGACAAACTTGTCCAGATATGGCTTGCAGACTTGATTCATGAGATCCATGAATGCTGCCGGTGCGTTAGTGAGCCCAAAAGGCATCACTAAGAACTCGTAGTGACCATATCTTGTCCTAAATGCACTCTTGTGTACATCTTCCATCCTAACCTTTAATTGATGGTATCCCAATCTTAGATCGATCTTTGAGAAGAAACTTACCCCTTGCAGCTGATCGAACAGATCGTCGATCCTGGGCAATGGATATCGGTTCTTGATTGTAAGTTTGTTCAGCTCACGATAATCAATGCATAGACGCATTGAACCATCTTTCTTCTTCACAAATAGAATAGGCGCTCCCCAAGGAGACGAGCTTGGTTGAATAAAACCTTTCTCCAACAAATCATCCAACTAAGTCCTTAATTCTTTCATTTCAGTCGGTGCCAAACGATAAGGAGCTCGGGCGACTGGTGCTGCTCCAGGTATAATATCAATTCTGAATTCCACTTGCCTGTCAGGAGGCAAACCAGGTAGCTCTTTAGGGAAAACGTCTGTGTACTCCGAAATAACAGGGATATCTTCAATTTTGGGCTTTAGCGCATCTACAGTCACTTGTTCCATGTAAATGACACAACCGTTCTTCAAACATTTGGACGCCTTAAGGATAGATATTTGATCGGGCAATCCATGGTGTGTATCTCCTTGAACAATAATTGATTCACCCGAAGGGATTTTAATGATAACTTGCTTCTTGGCACATGCAATTTGGGCTTGGTTCAAAGATAATCAATCCATTCCTATAACTACATCAAAACCCGCCAATTTCATTGACAATAAGGAGAACGGAAAAGAGTGGTTCCTAATGGATATGAAACATCCATCTAGAATTGTTGAGGCAGTTTCTAAGGTACCATCGGCCAATTCTACCTCATATTTTATATCTAGAGTTTTTATAGGCAGATTTAATAGTTTACAAAATTTATTGTCTACAAAGGACTTATCTGCGCCAGAATCAAATAAAACACTAGCATAAATATCATTTACGAGGAAAGTACCTGTTATAACATTATCGTTCTGCACTGCCTCCCAGGCATTCATCTGGAAAACTCAAGCATTGGTCTTTTTAGCCTCTTCGGTCTTCCTTGGGTTTTTCGGGTAGTTGCTCCTGATGTGCCCCTTCTTGTTACAACCATAGCAGGTTGCATTCTTTAATTCATTACACTCCAAATTTTATGACCCTTCGTTTTGCAAATTCCACAAGGTCTCTCTTTTGGATCAATAGTGCATTTTCCAGGGTGACGCTTCTTGCAGTTCTTACACACGGGTCTGTCACCCGTCTGATTTGAGCTTTTCTTAAACTCAAAACTCTTCTTAAACTCAGAATTACCTTTCTTTTTCTTTTTGGAGTGGTGTGAGCTCTCATCTCCCCTCTTTCTCTTTCCCTCATCAAAAGCCTTATAAGACTTATTCCTAACTGCATCAAGCGTGAGTGATAAAGACAAATCTACCACTGACCTATAAGTGGTAAGCCCGGAAGCTTTGACATTTCCTTTAATTTCATGGGCCAGGCCTCCAATGAAGCGTGCTATGCGCTTAGCTTTAGGTGTAATTGATGCGTGTGTAGCGTTATATGTTTTTGTTTATATTTTAAGCCCTTTTTAACACTTTAGTCAAGTTTTAAATTTATCAAACACGATATTCTACTAACACTAAACACACATATGGGCAAGTGCACCCATCGTGAGCGTAGTATAGCGTTGGTAAGATATCGAGGTCGTCCAATGACACAAGAGCTTTTAGTACCAGTTTATCCTCAACGTCTAATCAAATCAAAAGTTTTAGAAAAGGTTTTAAACATGAAAATAAAAAAATACTGAAAAAAAAAAACAGATAGACAAGATGAATCACTTGAATCCGACTCGCCTTTAATGTAACCTTTGATGATTTCCGCACTTTTGCACTTTTTAAGAGATTATCTTAGTTATAGTAGTAGGTCCCTCTTTTGAAGGTGACGTTACCCCCAACCCAGTAGTTTGAGTCAGCAAGGATACAATCCGAAAGGGTTGGAATATTGAAAGATAATTAATTAAGTTATTAATGCGTAATGTGGTAGGCCCCTCTTTTGAAAGTGACGTTACCCCCGGTTAAGTGGTTTGAGTCAGCAGGGGTACAATCCCAAGTAGCCGGGTTAATGTATTAATAGTAGTTTATATATGAGGGGATCAAGCTATTCGCACCCCCGCCATCCAATACCAGTGGGTATTAAAGAAGGTCATAGTAAGCTTGACCCAGGTCCTTGCAGGATCTATACACTGAACAAGGCAAGAACCTTACCAAACCATTCCCTTAACCCCCGACCAGGTAGCCAACATATCTCTATATAGACTATAAAGATATGAATGGTGTAAGTCTTTTATTTTATATAGACAGTAAAATAACGCCAAGACACCACAGACAAATGATAAGGAAGTTTCACCTTCAATATAAGAAACTAGTTATTAAAGTCATTAATACAAAACCAAATAAAAAGTGCGAAAAGATTAAAAATCAAAAGTATTACATTAAATGCTTGTCTTCACCAAGTGATGTAAGAGACTTAGGCAAACATGGCCTTTGATTGTCAAGATCTCTTACTATCAATCTTGGATCCGAGACTACTACACACACTCTAGGTGGATGATGGATGATGGTGGTGGTGGAGTGTGGGTGAAGTGGGAAAGAGGTAGTTTTCCAAGGGATGCCTTTGAAGTGAGCCAAGCACCCCTATTTATAGCCTGTACAGAAGCCCGGACACGGCCCCGTGTCCATTGGGCACGAACCCGTGTCCATCCTTATTCTCTTTCTTCATTAATTGCAATTTGTCTGCATTAGCTCCACACGCCCCCGTGTTCATTGGGCACGGCCCCGTGTGAAGAAGCGAATCTGTACTATCAAGATTTACAAGATTTTACGAATCTTAGCGTTGTCCACGGCATGTGTTGAGCTGGGCACACCCCCATGCTGGGAATAGAAGCTTCTAAGGCTTTGTCTTTTCTGCAGACCTCTGACCACGCCCCTGTGTCCGCTGGGCACGGGGCCGTGGTCAGCCTTCTGTTTCTTTGTTTTTGCTTAGGAAGATGCTGTCGAGGGGTCGGGCATGCCACGCTCATTCCTTTTCTTCGTATTTATGTTAGATTTTGCTGCATATTTGTTCCTTTTGTTCAATTAATCTCATTTGGTCTTGAAAATACAAAAGGAAGACAAAAGCACACCTTTTCCAACATTCGTACTAAAAAAGGGTTAGTTTTATGCCTCATTTGATGTAATTTATATGTTGCATTTTACACACATCAAATACCCCCACATTGGAATCTGTGCTTGTCCTCAAGCAAAACTCTTTATAATGTGGCTTACACGCCCAAATGGAATGGGTAGAAGAGAAGTTTTGGGCTTGTCTTGAGTGTCGGGAATCCAAGATCTTTATTGGGTTTTATTTTTATGTTATTTACATTCCTATTCGTTATGATTTATTTAGAACGTTTCATAAGAGAAATTACTTATTTGGGCATAACATGCCTCTTTAAGATTCCATTTATATACAAGTTCACATACCTCACGGGAGATCACTCAACACTCGGCCGAATATGTATTTTTGTGAAACACTCGAGACCGGCATGAAACTTACTTCTACCATATGCTTGCCAAGCAATCAATCCTCCTCCTTTTTAACTATAAACCTTTGTAAATATCAAGAGGACTTGGGGAAGGGTTAGGCTTGGGTTAAAGGTAGGTGGTTTTGGGTTAAAAAAGCTAAAAGCGTAAAAAGCATCGGTCGTCGTAAACTTTTTTGTTTTTGTGACTTTTATTCAAACTAAATACTTTCAAACAAAGTTTCTTTGAGGAACTTGTTTGTTTATTGCTAGACTTCATTCAACATCATTTTTTTCCGATAAGGAATGTCACAAGAAAACCGAGTTTTTTACTAAAACACAGGGTTTAAAAGAAAAAGGTTTTGGTGGGTAAAGGGTGTTTGTTTTGTGGGTTTAGAAATGAAAAGGTTTAGGCTCAAAGGGGTTAACTAGGGGGCTTTTGGGTAGGTGAAAAGAAAATGAAAAATAAAGGTGTTGAAAAGAAAAAAGGGTTAGTCCTAATGCCTCCATCATTTACTTACCCGGGTTTAAGTTGGTAAGGACCGGGAATGTATTGTCATGGCAGGTTCTAGAGTCGTAAGAAACCAAGCTTCTATTCAAACACGAAACGAAAAATGAGCATTTAGTTCAAAGGTGTATGATTGTATGCTCAATAAAGGCTCAAAACTCACTTTTTGTGGGAATGGGTTTATAATGTGATTAAGTATATATAATCAAATTTTAACTAGATTTGTCATGCCATTTCATAATTATCTTATGTTGGTTCTTTTTATCACGACGCTATCGGTTGTAAATTTGTAAAAATATAACCTTTTTAGAACTTGTTATTCCCAAACTAAACCAAGACAAATAAAAAAATGAAAAGTTTTTGAAAAAAATTTGGGGTGATTAGCGGTTCCAATAGAGTTTTGTGTAAGGCTTGTTATTAGGACTTGCAAAATTTCAAGGTTTTAGCATTCCCCCCACACTTAAATTACACATTGTCCTCAATGTGTCCCAAAAATAAGTTTTTAGGTTGATTGAATGTGTAAAAAGGTGTTTAAAAACAAAATTTTATGTTACTGGGCGTCTGGACACGGGCCCGTGTTGGTCCAAGCACGGCCCCGTGTTCAGATTGCCAGTATCATATTTTACAGAAGGCTGGGCACGGGGGCGTGTTCAGCGAACACGGCCCCGTGTTCAGTTACCTGAACTGGGCGTTTTCTGCAGAACCTTGGGCACGGGGCGTGTTGGGCTGAGCACGACCCCGTGCTGAACTTGCTATAATGAACAAAAATTGTCGGGAGGCTCTGTTTTCGTGCATGGTGTGTGGGTTCAAGTTTCCCTTAGTAACCTCCACCATTTAGAGTGTGTTTTATTCCTGAAAAGTAAAACTAAACTAGAAAACATAAAAGTTAATCTAAACTAAAACTAAGGATAGTTCCGCGGAATGCCTCCGTGGTGCGCCACGTTTATAAGGGTCCTTGGCTAGACCCAAAGTTGGTCATATGTTACCCAAGTGGGATGTTTTTGCATCCCATGTTGCACCGTCAGAGAGCATCATCCAAGCTTGAGTCTATGACTTTCATGTAATTGACCGGGTCGTCGTCTTCTACTCTTTTCCCAACCCCAAACTGCATCTCTTTGTCCCCAACCCTCAATGTTAATTTCCCACCATTCATGTCCACCATTGTGTGGGTGGGGGCTAGGAATGGTCTTCCTAGGATAAGTGGTACTTCAGTATCTTCCTCCATATCTAGTATGACAAAGTCGGCCGGGAAGACAAAGTCTCCGACTTTTACTAATAGATTTTCGACGACACCTTGCGGATATTTAATGGACCTATCGGCGAGTTGTATGCTCATCTTTATAGGGCTTGTTTTCCCTAGTCCGACTCGGTCAAACATTGATGCGGGCATGAGGTTGATGCTAGCCCCAAGATCGGCTAGTGCGTTGCGTATGGGTGATCCCCCAATCGAACAAGGGATGGTGAAGCTTCCGGGGTCGATCTTCTTTTGTGGGAGTTTGTTGAGTAGCAAGGCGGAGCATTCTTCACTTAAATTAACTAATTGCAACGATTCAATTTTTCTTTTGTGAGTGAGAAAGTCTCTCATAAATTTTGAATATTTAGGCATTTGAGTGAGGACTTCTACAAATGGAATATTGACATGCAATTGTTTTAGTAAGTTTATGAATTTTGTGAATTACTCATCGGTCTTTTGGCGATGTAACCGTCCGGGGTACGGTATCGCCGGATTCTTGGCGGGCTCGTGATTTTATGGAGGGGTCGTTTCCTTTTGGGGTGTTGGCGAAGTTGCGGGTTGATTGGATGGACTCTTGTCGGTTGGGGGTAGCGGAGCCTCCTCGGGACCTACGGTACGGTTTCTCAAAGTGATGAGATGTACTTGCGCCTTTGGGTTGGTTTTGGTATTGCTGGGTAACGTGCCTTGTTGTCTCTCGGAGAAATTTTGAGCTAGTTGGTTTAGTTGTTTTTCAATATTTTGAAAACTAGCTTGTTGATTTCTATAGTTGGAATCCAATTGTTGGAATCGATCAGAGTTTTTTTTCGGAGTCGGAGATGAGGCGTGAGATAGTATCTTCAAGCCTCTCTCGTCCCCCTTGTTGTTGTTGAGAGAAATTTTGTGACTCATTTCTTGGTTGTTGAAAGTTTGTTCGCTGATTTTGGTTTTGTTGGTTACTACTATTACCGGGATCTCTCCAACCAAGGTTAGGGTGGTTACGCCATCCTTGGTTGTAGGTACCCATTGGAGGACCTGACGGCCTAGGTCTATTATCAATGTAGTTTACCATTTCTACTTAATTATCCATTTCTTTCATACAACTCCAATTTTTATGTGGCCCAGCACACCCTTCGCAAGCCATAACCGAGGCCATTTTTGCCATTTCTAATCTCTTTATTTTTGAGGAAAGGGCCTCGATTTGGGCTTGTAAAGAAGTGCTTTCATAAACCTTATGGGCGCCCGGGGCAATAGATTTTGTGCCTCGGGGGGTGTGCCATTGAAAATTGTTTTGAGCAATTTCCTCAATTTGATTATAAATTTCATTTGGGCGACGATTACCTAGAAGTCCCCCGGAGCTAGAGTCAAGTGTTTGTCTTGTGTGTGGCAACAACCCATTATAGAAAGTGGATACTTGTTTCCATATTGCAAGACCATGATGAGGGCATTTTCTTAATAGCTCCTTGAATCTTTCCCAAGTTTCATATAAGGATTCCCCGTCCTCTTGCAAGTATGTATTAATTTCAGTCATTAGTTTAGCCGTTTTAGAAGGAGGGAAATACTTATATAGAAACTTTTGGGCGAGTTCATCCCAAGTGTTTACCTAACCATTTGGGAGGGTGTTAAGCCAAGCCTTAGCTCGGTCTTTTAGTGAAAATGCTAACATTCGAAGGAAAATGGCGTCGTTTGATGGCCCATTGATCCGAAAAGTATCACATATTTCCAAGAAGTTGGTAATATGTAAATGGGAATCCTTGTCCGCAAGCCCGTGGAAGGTTGCGGAGTTTTGGAGCATTTGTATCAAATGCGGCCGAAGTTCGAAGTTGTTGGCATCGATGTTCGGTGCATTGATAGCGGTGCCGAGATTACCTACCGTGGGTCGTAGGTAATCCATTAGGGTACGTTGATCCGCCATTGAAAGTAGGTCCCCCGAAACTTTCTCTTGGATTTTAGCTTTAAGTCTTTTTCTTAGAAAGCGTTCGGGTTCGTCTAGAGGTTCTTTTATGTCTTTATTGGAACTGGAGCTCATGCACTGCGTAGGAAGTTCGGGTGCTGTGCCTGGGTTCCAAGTCCTGCAATAAAAACAGAAAAGATTGGTGGTCAGAAGTCTTACCACGGCCCCGTGTCGGGTGAATACGGCCCCGTGGTCATGGTTACAGTATCTGTTTTCTGGATCCTTGTTACTGAGAAGTTCAGCACGGCCCCGTGTTGCACTGGCACGACCCTGTGTTCTTATTTCTGTAACTCAGAAAACAAAAACTGCCAGTAAGGAAGCTGAGCACGGCCCGTGTTGCACTGGCACGACCCTGAGCTCTACAGAAGCTGGAAAATCGAGAAAAATCCTAAAAAAATAGAAAAAATAAGAAAAACGATTAGGCCGTTGATTCCTAACTTTCTTAAAATCCTTGTGTCCCCGGCAACGGCACTAAAAACTTGATGCGTGTGTAGCGTTATATGTTTTTGTTTATATTTTAAGCCCTTTTTAACACTTTAGTCAAGTTTTAAATTTATAAAACATGATATTCTACTAACACTAAGCACACATATGGGCAAGTGCACATATCGTGAGCATAGTATAGCGTTGATAAGATACCGAGGTCGTCCAAGGACACAAGAGCTTTTAGTACCGGTTTATCCTCAACGTCTAATCAAATCAAAAGTTTTAGAAAAGGTTTTAAACATGAAAATAAAAAAAATGCTGAAAATAAAAATAAAATAAAACAGATAGACAAGATGAATCACTTGGATCCGACTCGCCTTTAATTTAACCTTTGATGATTTCCGCACTTTTGCACTTTTTAAGAGATTGTCTTAGTTATAGTAGTAGGCCCCTCTTTTGAAGGTGACGTTACCCTCAACCCAGTAGTTTGAGTCAGCAAGGATACAATCCTAAAGGGTTGGAATATTGAAAGATAATTAATTAAGTTATTAATGCGTAATGTGGTAGGCCCCTCTTTTGAAGGTGACGTTACCCTCGGCTAAGTGGTTTGAGTCAGCAGGGATACAATCCGAAGTAGCCGGGTTAATGTATTAATAGTAGTTTACATATGAGGGTATCAAGCTATTCGCACCCCCGCCATCCAATACCAGTGGGTATTGAAGGAGGTCCTAGTAAGCTTGACCCAGGTCCCTGCAGGATCTATACACTGAACAAGGCAAGAACCTTTCCAAACCATTCCCTTAATCCCCGACCAGGTAGCCAACATATCTCTATAAGGAAGTTTCACCTTCAACATAAGAAACTAGTTATTAAAGTCATTAATACAAAACCAAATAAAAAGTGCGAAAAGATTAAAAATAAAAAGTATTACATTAAATGCTTGTCTTCACCAAGTGATGTAAGAGACTTAGGCAAACATGGCCTTTGATTGTCAAGATCTCTTAGTATCAATCTTGGATCCCGAGACTACTACACACACTCTAGGTGGATGATGGACGATGGTGGTGGATGTGGGTGTTGTGATGGTGGTGGAGTGTGGGTGAAGTGGGAGAGAGGTGGTTTGCCAAGGGATGCCTTTGAAGTGAGCCAAACACCCCTATTTATAGCCTGTACAGAAGCCCGGACATAACCCCGTGTCCATTGGACACGGTCCCGTGTCCATCCTTATTCTCTTTCTTCATTAATTGTAATTTGTTTGCATTAGCTCCACACGCCCCTGTGTTCACTGGGCACGACCCCGTGTGCAGAAGCGAATCTGTACTATCAAGATTTGCAAGATTTTGCGAATCTTAGCGTTGACCACGGCCCGTGTTGAGCTGGGCACGCCCCCATGCTGGGAATAGAAGCTTCTAAGGCTTTGTCTTTTCTGCAGACCTCTGGCCACACCCCCGTGTCCGCTGGGCATGGGGTCGTGGCCAGCCTTCTGTTTATTTGTTTTTGCTTAGGAAGATGCTGTTGAGGGGTCGGGCATGCCACGTTCATTCCTTTTCTTCGTATTTATGTTAGATTTTGCTGCATATTTGTTCCTTTTGTTCAATTAAGCTCATTTGGTCCTTAAAATACAAAAGGAAGACCAAAGCACACTTTTTCTAACATTAGTACTAAAAAAGGGTTAGTTTTATGCCTCATTTGATGTAATTTATATGTTGCATTTTACACACATCAGTAACCAAATAGGGGAGAAGTCTGGACATGGTGTTGAAACTCGTAACATATGCCTGGCAATCTAGATTCTTCATGACCCGAGTCAAGAAGTCAGTTTTGATCTTTTCCACCTCATGCTGGGGACAGAAGTTTTCTTTAATCACTGCCACAAACTCTGCCCACGACAAGTTATTGAGTGGAATTTTCCATGTGGCTTGAATTAATGCCTTCCACCAAGCCAATGCCTCTCCTTTAAACGACTGCGATATGAATTTCACAACATCCTGCTCAGCATATCCACTGATATCCACAACGGTATCCATTTCATCAAGCCATGTCATACAGTGTATGGGCACCTTTTTCACCTGTAAAATCCCTTGGTTTGCAAGAGACGAAGTATTTATAAGAACAAGTCTTGGTGCGCGGTTCCTGATCGAACACTATTTTCTTAGACGGCTGACTTTTCTGATTTGACGAGTGCTGAGAATCGTCCTTCTTTGATATATGTGTTTTGGAAGGGGGCTTAGTATGAGCCACAAATTGGGTCTTTGTGCGAGCAGTGTAACACCTGTGCCTCCACGGCCATCAAACAAATACCAAACCAATGAAATATTATATTTCACACTTGGGATTTGTAAAAATATGTGTATCATTTGCACATATCAATTCTTGTTCAATTTCAAACTCTAAATCGCTTTTTGGAAGGTTATACGCGCACCAATGCGTAAATATAACCAGTTTAATGCAACAAACACTCCGGAATAGTGACTTAGGCTTAACATACCTTAAATAACCTTTACATAACTTAGAAATAAGTTTTGTAAGGTTTGGTATGTCGAAATCAAGTTAAATCGCTTACAGGGACTAAAGTTGACAAACTGCGAAAGTATACCAATTTGAACTGTAACAGACCTTCCGGAACATGACCATAAGTTAAACATACCACAAATATCCTTTACATAGCTTAGAAATAGGCTTTGAGGTGTTCGGTATGCTAAAATAAACTTTTGTGTCATTCAGGGACTAAAAGCGTCAAAAAGTGCACAAGTTTGCATTTTCGCGCATAACTTACGTTCTGAATACATCCGGACATCCAAAAATTTATGTAAGCACTAAAATATTTTATTTTAGTGTTTGGCATAAGAAAAATCCATTCGTTTCGTCATTTGGATCGTTTTTCGCGCTTATGCGCATTCCGTCGTAATTAAGCGAACATCGTGTTCGTACGACCAAACGAACCATCACCCGGCATATTTTTGAGCATGTTTCATGTCCACAATGTTTAGGCAACATTTTAGGGCCTTAAAGTTGGCTTTACGGGCCTTAGAAGTTTCGGAAATGGCCTTAAACACGTGCAGGGACTGAAACTGTCATTTTTCAAACATATTTGCGGATCAGAAGGGTCAGGCGGCCCGCATTGTGTTTGCCTGATCCTGAAGCGGGCCGCTTCCGTATATCAGACCAGATTCAATGTTGTTTTCAGCTGTTTGCACATGTTTGATCCACCACCACATGTTCTAACTTGCTTAGTCACTAGATAAGGATGGAATTTAGGCACCATAACTTTGCAACAAGTGTACGGGTTGGATTCATGGCACGTTTTCCATGAAACGATCCTAACGGTTCGGGTATTACTATAAATACCCCATCACCCCAACCCCATTTTGCACTAGAATTCTGATTTGAGAGCTCTAAGTTGAAACCATTGTTTCATACCTGAGTTCTTGGATCGGGATTAGCATTCGGGGACCCTTCGTAAGTATTCTTTCGTTCTTTTCCTTATTTTTTTACTGCTTTTCGAGTTGGAAAGTCAAACTTTGTTTGACTTTCAGCGTTGACCAGTAATGGTCAATGCGAAGTTCGTTTGAACTTCGCAACGTGAGTGTAATCACGTTGGTTATAGTCCCTTGGGACTATGCCCACTGATTACCACGTTGTCTAGGGTCGTAGGGTAGGCGATCTGATAAATCGCCTATACCTTCGAACCCGACGCAGTTTGGTCGATCATTAGGATCCGACCAAACACATTAGGTGACCATAGTAGGTAGGGAATAACCTTTCGAGGTTATACCCTATGGTCACATCGTTTAAGTAGTTGTATGATAGGTAGTTTATATGCCTTAGGTAAATTACCAGAATACCCTTTTCATGTATAATTGGTAATTAAGCATATGTAACCTAAACTTTTGTCACATAACTGATTATGTAACATGTTTAGGCATATAACACTTGTCATAGGACTAGTTAGGCGGTCCGAACGCGTTTCACGCGAACGACGCGTTAAAGTAGCATAAGCTACCTAAACGGGTCGTAATGGGTCGTAAGCAGTTAGGTTAAGTTTCATTTAGTATGTAGGCTTTGTTAAACCATATCACACGAGTCTCCACACTCGTTTGGTTTACAAACCCTAATGCTACCCAGTCTTCCGATTTAGGTCCGGTTATTTAACATAGTTACCTATATTAGGTGCCGTTTGATTCCGAGATCTCTAGCACTGTTTGGTGGTTATCTTTAGACAACTGAGCAATCTCAAGTGAGTACATAGACCCCTCTTTTACTGTTTTCCAAACGTTTTGGGGTGGAACACATGTGCCTACTTGTTACTTTAATGCTTTCCGTTTTCACATCATATACATGCTATGTTCGTTAGTACATTATAGTACATGATTTCATTACTTTTCTGCTATGTATGTTGACTGATAACATGCTAAGCACATTGATTTACATGACTTTTCTGCTATGTATGTTGACTGATAACATGCTAAGCACATTGATTTACATGACTTTTCTGCTATGTATGTTGACTGATAACATGCTAAGCACATTGATTTACATGACTTTTCTGCTTTGTATGTTAACTTAGCATACTTAGTACATCATTTTACATTGCATCTCTGTTGTATATGTTCCAGTAACATATGGACACATTGTTTTACAACTCTACCTTGTATGTTTACTCTAGCAGACTAGGTACATTATCTTCATCTCATGCTTACATTTTGGTATGACATTTGGTTTGTTTAACGGGTCTATATAACATTCATTAACATTTGCTACGCCGCTCGGTAGTAGGTAGTGGTACCATAGGACTTGACAAATCCCATTCCTGACATCCCGGGTTTGTTTGGATGTAAGGAATGACTGAATCCGAAAACATTTCTTTTGATAACCTTGACTGAAAGGGTTATCCGACTGTCTCAAGGCTTGAATGTTTGCGTTTAACATACTGCATAAGTGTTTGTATCAGTAAAGCATGCATTATTCTACAAAACATAACTTTGATTTAAACCAAGTTTTACTTCAATACTTTGTTTTGTTCATTTTTACTTATAGTTTAAGTAGTCTAAATTTTACTTACCATACATATCATTTTGGTTATACATTACTTGACTACTTTTGGACTATCAACATTTGACATGGTTTATACAAGGACTTTTGACTATTGGTTTAAACATAGACATTTGACATGGATATTTGACATAGACATTTGACTTGGATATTTGACATAGACATTTTGACATGATTTACATCTTGACATGAACATTTTACATTGTTTGGTTTGGTTTGGTTTGATTAAGTGATTAAGTAACGATGCGTGTGTAATATGATACAAGCATGGTGGATACGCCGCTGGTACTTCCTATATATAAGTGTTTGTATGGTATTACATGTCGTCACGTTATTTGAATCATTTCAGTTTGAGACATAGAACATTTCATACAAATAACATACTTTTCACAAGACATTGATTTATAAACAACTTATCTTATACAAACACATTTTACTTGGTTATCCATTTAACCTTACATTTATTTATACTTATCATCTGATCTTATCGTTTTTCAAATGATTTAAAGACAAAGCAAATACAAGGTTCATGACTAAACATTTTCTCAAACATAAGTCATGAATCTTATTTTCACAAAACCTATGTATCTCACAGGCATTTTTATGCTGACGTACCTATTTTCACATGTGTTTTTCAGGAGCTGTTGCATAAGATGACCAAGATACACATAGGCAGACTTGGGCTTTAGTGACAATAAAAGATGCAAGACTAGTTAATTATGTTGAAATTCCTTGTTTGTTAAGACATTGTAACACTTTTAATCAATAAAACGAAACTTTAATATCCATGGTTGTGAAACATTAATTCTGTTACAACACTCCCCGATGTTTCCGCCACGTTTTGTATGTTCTACGTGGTCGGGGTGTGACAAGCAGCACTAGAATCTTTGAACATTCTACCAACAGCTTTTGTTACAACATTGTCTATCAATGCTTGCAGATTAGCACCCGTTACGTTCATTCTGGTATTATCATTCCTTTCATTGGGATGAATATTAACTTCTTCTGAGTCAGCCATGGTGAAGCTTGATTTCTATAAAACAATTGACAACAATTCATTTAGTGATCTATTATCGAATCATCATTTTTGGTGATTCATTAACCATGGTATAAATAGACCATATTTGTTAATTTGTTAATTAGATTTATTTAAATTTTTCCTTATAATTATTCTCAGTTACACAAACATTAAGAGTATTTGGGTGGCACAAAAGGCCTTGTCACAAGGACTGTTTTAATTTATATACCATGATCTTATTGGATCGAGGCGTTAAGGGTTGAACATACTTCTTCACCTTTCTTGACACGGAGTCATAGACTACTACTGTCGTTTGTTATGTAGTTGAAATAGTTTGGCCTTGAAGGCGAAGTAATGGCATCACCTACTGATTGCTTTAATATGATCATCTTATTTGATGATATCAGCCATGATTTTCTAGATCATTGGGCTGGATAAGGAATCCTGGAAGAATTCAAGTATTAGGATGACTAGTGTGATTTTCTCGAACCAC
Organism: Helianthus tuberosus; assembly: GCA_030545235.1. Lineage (NCBI taxonomy): Eukaryota > Viridiplantae > Streptophyta > Magnoliopsida > Asterales > Asteraceae > Helianthus > Helianthus tuberosus. The sequence goes on from CM060445.1 coordinate 113,677,815, forward strand.
ATTTGTCAATAGTGCTAACACGTTCTTAGGTGTTAACAAGGATTTATTATCTTAAAAAGGCTTTACCATCATGGCCATGTCTAAATTGACATATAGGCTAGGTTATACCTTTAAGATTGTCTTTTAAGATTTTGGCAGATCAATTATAAATTGAAATGATAAATTAATCAATGATACAATGTATATGTATATGTATAATGACAAATGTAATTGCAAAAAGGAAACTTCTCATAAATGGTCCTAAGAATTACAATAGTTGCCCTAAATGGGTCTTAAACAAATAAACTTGTCCACGCAGGGAGTAAATAAGAAAACAAGTCTACACAGGGACTAAATACTTAAATAAAATGTCCACACAGGGACTTAATTGAAATGGAAATTACAAAACAATAAATAAGGGTCTTTCAATGGTCTTTCTTCTTTTTCCCCTTGATGAGGTTTGCTAAACCCTTTAGAAAACTGTTGTGCTTCTTGTCATGCTCCTCTACCTTACTTTCCACCTCATGCAACCTTTGGAGAATTTCTTGTTGCTACGGTTGTTGAAACGGAGGTTGCGGTGGCTGTTGCTGCTGAGGTTGTGGAGGTGGCGGGTATTGATACCCATATGCAGGGTACTCAGTTGGGTACGTGGGTGGAAAGGGCGAGGGGTAGAGAGCATTAAAGTTTGCTGCCTTAACGTATGGGTCGACAACAGGTGCATGGTGTTATAACCAGAGTAAGCTTGTTGCTCAAACGGGTTATACCCAGTTGTATCTGGGTATGCAGGGATTGGGTTTTCATAACCCATGGGTGGTCGTAGTGGTGTAGGAGCGACTGGTGCAGAGTCGAATTCAGAAATAGCATTTGAAGGCCCGCCCAATTGTGGGTCTTCAAAGATGGGAGGATAGTTGCTGGAGTTTTGGGGGGTGCTGAAATGAAAACCCCCACGCACGGACATCCGTGCACTTCTTCTTCGCATCGATGGTTCTGGAGGCGGTGGCTGCTCTGGCGCTGGTGGTGGCGGTGATGTAACCGCCTGAAAGTGTGGGTCCTCAGAGGGAACCCGTTGATGAGGAGGTGAGTCGTGATGTGGGGGAGTAAACTCCCACTTGTAAGTGCTCCACCTTTCGGCCCATATGTCGGGGCCTCTGTATGGCGATCCTGCAAATGAAGAACCGCTGGAAATTTCGATGGGATGCGTCGGCGTCCCAGATGGTGGCATGGCGGCATCTGGATCGTCCTCCAGATCCATGTCCTGGTACTCAGGATAGTGGTCAGCAGGTCCCAATGGGTTATGTCCCACTGGTCCATCAATTTGGTTCATGGGGTTAAAACGACTATGAAAGTAAGGTGTGGGGTTTTGAAAAGAGTGGTGAGAGTCGGAATGTTGTAAGGGAAGGTATGAGTGATGAGAGTCTTGGGGCTCGTCTTCTTGTTGTGGCCCGAATGAGTGGTGGTAGGAGGGCGAAGAGCTGAGCGAGACAGAACGCCTCGCTGGTTCGAGATAGTTTCTCCAATCCTCATGTGGGTTAGAGCTAAAAGATGCTGAGGGTGTTCGTCTGTGCAACGGCCCTGCTTTGTGATCGTTTCTTCCCCTCATCGAGGCCTTGCCTCTACCTCCACGTCCATTTATTCTTGGCGGCATGATTAAAAATAAACCTGTCAAAACAAAAAACAAACAAAAGATATAAACCAAATAAGATTAAGATTAATCCTAGGTCATTTTCCTAGACTCGGAAGTCAAGGAATGTGCTACTGTGTCATTGAGATTAAACACAAAAGGCTAGTGTTTAATTCGCTCAATGTTGGCTCTAATACCAACCTGTCATACCCCGATATTTCCACATATTACCGGTGGGCCCGGCGGGGAATATCGTGACGTAGTTGATATCACCATAGTCAAATATACACAGATTATTGCACAGCGGAAGTCTTGGTAGAAATTACTATTACAAACCGAAATGTAAAGTATGAATAAAATAATATACAGACGGTTGTAAGATAGGATCCACAGGCGGATCTAAAATATAATACAAAAACTTATTCAACAGACTTAAGGCATACGAACTTGCAAGATTCACTAATTACGCCCAGGAGCTCCCAGCCAATTACGTAGAGTACATGCCACTTAGCCTTTTTGAAAATACGTCAGTTTACACTGGTAAATACAATTAACCGACTCTTTTGAAAACATTTATGAAAATTGATTTGAATGCACAAGGCACAATATTCTTTTATAACTTGGGATAATTATATAATGATAATCTTGTATCAGATTTACATGTTTGTCAAACATTTAGGGCCGGGATAAAAGCCGAACAAGATTAATCGACACAACACTAATATAATCCCACGGCGGGTTACCCCAACAGGTGAGTATATCTTTTACATACGCAGCTGTCAGGTGTATGCCTACACCTCGTGCTTAATTCGCGGCAATTTATGGTTTTAAATGAGCCGAGGATATCCAGGACACGGTCGTTAACCCCCAATGTTTATTTGTTATCAAGCAATATTGATTAAAACAAGATTATGCCATTTAGCCAATATTTGAATAAATGTTTTTACACCCGACCAAACGGTAATACTTTACCGAATCCCAAGCCCGTATAAGGGAAAATAAGTTAAAAGTATTTACCTGAGCTTAAAATGCAAGTTTTGTATACTCAGCTGTATATTCTACTCAAACAAGTGCAAGTAACTTTTACCGGGCTCCTAATCTGGAACGAAGGTTATATTAACCTATGAGATTACTAACGGGTCTTATTTAATTAGTAAACCTAGACCGGTTAGTTTAAGGACATGTTTACAGTACGAGACGCTAGATTAAGCGATGACCAGATTGGAATATAATTTAGACCCGACAAGCATGGAGACTTGTTTTATATGGGTAAACTAAATACATTCTGGAATTTGAAGTTAAAATGATAAGAATTGATCCGTTTCGGCTAGTTTATGTAAACTAGTCACATAAACCGCACCATACGCGTATAAGCATAAACGGGTAAGCGGATGAGTCACATACTAGTTCCATAAGTTATTATGCTTAAAATATGTTGTGATATCAGTAGGATATCAACAATTATGCCCAAAAATATTTTTAAACCAAATTAAGTCCCGTAAGGGCATTTTGGTCATTTTAAGATTTATAAAAGAGGTTTTAAAGCAAACTGATGTTCTGGTCTATAATATTCTGTAAAAATATTTATTTCATGAAGTTATAACTGTAGGATATCATACATATGTGTGGTTTACCATTTATGGCCAAACTATGCACCGTAGGGGCATTTTGGTCGTTTCACATATGCTTTTATGGACAAAATTGGAAGTCTGAGTTCATGACTTATACCTACTGAAAAAGTATTAAAATTTATTTAAAAATCCAGTAGGTAACAAGTCTTAGGTGTTAAATATGGTTTTAAACCAAACTATGCACCTAATTAATGTAAAAATTGATAATTGACGATATTTGCAAGGTTTATGTGATTATGAGGTTTTGACCAGCCTTGGATGGTTAAAATATTTTATTTTACATATAACATCAGTAGGAAAAGGTTTGGCATGTTAATTGTATGTAAATCTCATTTTATTAACAAGAAGGGCATAATCGTCAATAAGAACTCTATGTTATGGTCAGTATATAATCTGACCCAACATTCCAAAAATCCCAAAAAATAATATCATAACAATATGTAATGAGTTTGGAGCCAAAATTTAGGTTTAAACATGATTTATGCACAAAAGCGTAATTTAATTAATAAAAAGTTCAATTTTACGATATCTTGAATAACTTCGTTTTGAGACTAGAAAATAATGTCAAAATAATTTTGACATGTTTATATATCAGTAACAAATCTATTTGCATGCTTACATATTCAAAAATCTCGTTTTTAAACTATAAGGGCATAATGGTTAAAGTTTAAGCATAATAGTGGAAACAAGCAATTAACTGAGATTACTAAGGGACTATGTAGTATAACTTCAGAGGGTTATACTAACATATAATATGGTCACAAAGGAACCTTAATGCATAAAGAAACTAAGCTAATTCGGGTCAGAACTGAAAGTCAAAGCAAAAGTCAACTTTTGCGACTTTCGGTTGCGAACCGGGCCTAAACTCAGAATTGTCGGTTGAACATGTCTAGACATGTTCTAATATTATTTACCAAGTTAATAAAGTGATAAAACATATTTTATAGTGTTAGTGCATATGTCTGTTGACTTCGTCTTGTATCGAGTCATGTAATAGAATTGATAAACCAAGACACGTAGTTCGAGAAAATCAGGAAACAGGTCTGAACTGACCAGTTCGTGCGAACTGATCAGTTCGTGCGACCTGACACCAGTTCGTGTGAACTGGACATGTCTGTTTCATGCGAACTGGGCTTCCCTATATATAGTGGATCTTGGTTCTTCAAGATTCCGGTAGCGAAGCTCTGCCGAAGTGTCACCAAGCCTGTAAAACGTTGTGAAATCAATCTAATCGACAGTTAAAGTGATTCTATGTGCAAATCAAGCTGATACAACATCGATACGTCTGTTTCCGCCTTTCGTATTGATCGAGAACACTTCTGAACGTCTCGTTTGATCGATTCACCGATCCTACAAGTGGTATAAGAGCTCAGGAGGAAGAGTTCTTACCATTTCAGCTTGTTTTCACGGATAAATCTGATTTCTACTCATTTCTACTCATTCTTTTACACTTTTCATCAAAATTACTGAGTTTTTATGGTTAAAATGATCTAATTTTGACATATAACATGTAAAATTGAGTTTTAATCAATCCTTGAACAAATCAGCACCTAATTCTATCTAAAACCTGATAAAATTGACCAAACCACATGAATAACATATCAGATCGTTCGAAGTTTCTTCAAGTCGCACGGGCTGATCATCCAAGTCGCACGAGGTGTTCAGTTCACTTGAAAGTTTGTCAGTTTGCACGGTTTGATTCAATTCAGTTCGCACGAACTGAGTTCCAGGTCGTTTGAAAGTGTCATCAGTTCGCACGAGGTGATTCAGTTCGCACGAGGTGATCCAGTGTCACACCCCGATTTCCACGTGTCACCGGTGGGCCCGGTGGGGGAGTATCGTGACGTGGTTGGCAACGTAATAGTCAAACAACACAATATAATAATGCACAGCGAAAGCAATTTAAAATAAGATACAACCGAATTTATTTATTGTAATCAAAGTCACAATATCCGGATGTTTTATCCACAGTAGGATCGAAACAAAATAATATTAATTGTTCAACAGACTTCTGGCATCCTAAGCTTGCGAGACTTTTTATTGATGCTTAGGAGACAATCCAGCCAATTACGTTTAGTCCCTGCATTCAGTCTTTTTGGGAAAATACGTCAGTTTACACTGGTAAATACATTCAACTGACTCATTTTGGAAAATGATTGAAAATTGGTTTGGATGCACGTGGCATAAATCATTTTATTTAACTTGGGAGAATTATTTAATATTATAATCTTGTGAACGAATTACATGTTACTTATGCGTTCAGTAGCCCGGATCTAGTCCGGGTTAAAGATCAATAGACACACCACATCATTGAGTTATACACGGACGGTGTACGCCTACACCCCGTGCTCAGGTCGCGGCCATCTCGTAAGATGATGCCAACGATATCCGGGACATGGTCATTAACCCCCCAAAGGCTGTAAAGTAAACAAGACTGTTTAAACGAGCCGATCAAATTATTCAACTACCCACTAAGCGTGGAGATTTGATGCTCGATCAAGCGGTACGCTATGTACCGTAACCCAAGCCCGTATAGGGAAAATAAGTTAAAAGTCTTTACCTGATGCAAGTATAAATCACAATAAGCAGAATGCACGTAGCTTTTACTGTTTCTCCTAATCTGGAACGAAGGTTTAATATAACCTATTAGAATTCTAACGGGTCTTTTATTAAGCTTAAGCTTAGACCGGCTAGTTTCAAGATACGGTTCGTACGCACGATTAAGCGAAGACTGGATAGAATGTGATTCAGACCCGACAAGTTTGAAGACTTGTTTAATATGGGTTTATTATTCACATTCTGGATTTTGAGATAAAACCGTTAAGGTTTGACCCGTTTCGGCTAGTTTATGTAAACTTGTTACATAAACCGAACCGTACGCGTAATAAGCGTGACGGGTAGTCATGAGAGCTATATACAGGTTTCCTAAGTTAATTATGTCTCAAATATGTTGTGACATCAGTAAGGTGTCTTTCGTTATGCCCGAAACGTGTTTAAACACAAACTAGGCCCCGTAGGGGTAGTTTGGTCATTTAAAAGTTTATAAAAGAGTTTAAGTGACAACCTGAGTTACAGGTCTGATGTAATCAGCAAATATACTCAATTTGCTAAGTTACATCAGTAGGTTTAAGCATGTATGTGAAACTTATCATTTTTAACCAAGCTAGGCCCCGTAGGGGTATTTTGGTAATTTCACATAAGCCGAAAAGCTCAAAACTGAAGTCTGAGCTTATCAACTTTTGCTTACTGTTAAAATATGATAATTTGCCTCTTATATCAGTAGGTATCAACCCGGGTATGTCCAATATGATTTTAAAACATACTATGCGCTAAAAACGCTAAATAAGGCGATTAAAGGCCATTACCGGGTTCGATACTTAAATCTGATATTTTTATATTTCCAGGAGGCTTAAAATAATTTATTTATCATAACTAATCAGTGGCAAAAGGTTTGGGGTCGTTTAGATATGTAAAACTCATTTTATGGCCCGTAAGGGCAAAACCGACAATTACCGGATTAAGCCTACGACTACGAGTTATGCTCAGCCTAAAATTAATTAAAAATCTTTAAAAATCCCAAAACAATATATTACATCAGTGGGTAAAATATTTGATACCAAAAAGCATGTTTAACTAGGCTATACGCTAATTACGCCATTTTATTAACATAAAGCATTAGTTTTGCGATAATGAGCATAACTCTTAATCTACAAGTCAAACTGATGTCTAACTTTGCATACAAGTCTATATATCAGTAACAAAGGTTTCTACACTTTTACATTTTCATAAATCACGTTTTAAGGTAATAAGGGCATAACGGTCAACATATGAGCAATTAACGGAAACATGCATATTAATTGGATAACTAACGAACCAAGGTGTAAAATCACAGAGGGTTGTTCTAACATGTAACCTAGTCCAATTAAGGCTCTGAGGCATTTCTAAAATATGCCTAAACGGGTCAGAACTGAAAGTCAAAGTGAAAGTCAAACTATGCGACTTTCGGTTCCGAACCGGGTCTAAGCAGGAAATAGTCGGGTTGAACATGTTTAGACATGTTCTTACACTTATTACTAAGTTATAACAATGATCAAACAGGTTATATATGTTCTAGATAGCTAATTATGCATAAATGACATTTTAAGCAATATTTTGACTTTTTAATTAAAGGTTTGACCCGACATTTGACCTGGTTAGGATGGTGATCAGGGGAAACCCTTTTGGGGTTTTATTACCCACATAAATACCAACCTATAACTACTTTTAATTCGAGATAAGCCTGAGTCATTAGTGACTAATCTCGAAGTCAAACCGTAATTACGACGGTTTGACTTTTAGCTAATTAACTAAGCTAAAAGTAATTAGAGAAAGATTAGAATACTTACAGAAGTCCTATGCACGATATAAGATCACTTGGAAGCAAGCTTGAGCTCCAGAAATGATCCAAGAGTGCAGGAGAAGTTGTGAGGAATGTTTGGAACCTTGAAGCCCTTTTATACTTGTTGCAATCACCATAACAAGTTGACAACAAAGTCTAGGATCCATCCACAACTGATTAACACTTGTTACTAGTGCCTAGGGATGTCTAGGGGTCTTCCACAAGTGAGAAAAACCGGCTAAGTGGGTCAAAATCGCGCATAACAGGCAACAGCCTGTTTTCTGGTGCTGGGGACATGGTAGCGCACCGTTACATGTTTGTGGTAGCGGTGCGCTACCCCTTCTCAGAAGCAAAAATGTTGTTGTTTGTTGGTGCTTTGAAAGGGCAACCTCTTTTCCGAGTTTGGGGCATTGTTTTATCAATTTGGGGCCTCCAATATTGGTCTTTAACTGTTGGATACCCTACCATTTGAGTTTGTTTGTTTTGAATCCAAAAACAAGTACCGAAAATGAAGGTTTACTATTCTTTTTCTTCGTGGGATCATATCATGCTTTTGTAATTCCTTTATTGGCAATAATTCTCTGAATTGAGGCATGAAAGATGTGTATAACATTTAATCGGGTCTTGGGATTTATACTTGAGGTCGTTCAGAGGTAACAATTTAACATGATGCCCTTTAAATCCTACCGAAACATCTTTATTAAATCCGGGTTTACAACGCGTTTTGTCTTACATGACACGTGTCGTTTTATTATTGAACCCGAAATTTTCGAGGTGTTACATCCTCACCCCCTTAAAATAAATCTCGACCCGAGATTTACTGAAACAAGTAAGGGTACTTTTCTTTCATGATGGATTCAACCTCCCACGTGAATTCGGGACCTCTACGGGCATCCCATTTGACCTTTACAAAAGGTATATGCTTCCTTCGAAGCTTTCTTACCTGTCGATCTTCAATCGACAAAGGTTTTTCCACAAATTTTAAGCTCGCGTCTATATGCACATCTGTATGTGGCATGACCTGTGATTCGTCAGCGGAACACTTCTTTAGATTGCAGATGTGGAACACGTTGTGAATTCCACTGAGCTCTTCTGGTAAGTTCAACTTACATGACACGTGTCGTTTTATTATTGAACCCGAAATTTTCGAGGTGTTACATCCAGGCAGTGTGATAGTGGTTCATATCGTTTGGTTTGGGTCAGGTCGCTTGAAATTAGTTCAGGACATTTGGAAATTACATCAGTTCGCACGATTTGAATTTAAGTCTTCAGGTTGTTTGAAATCTTCCAAGTTTGTTTGAAATCTTCCAAGTTTGTTTGAAATCTTCCCAGTTCGTTTGAAAGGTCTATTTTTGTGAAATCTCAATACCGAAACATGGACAACGAATTTCATAATGCATTTGCTACTGCCCCGGGTACTCCTGTTATCGTTGCTCAGAGTGTAACTATGGAAAATGAAACAGGAACATTACAGAAACCTCCTAAGTTGATGAGCATTGAAGAATATTATAGTTGGCAAGAACGGTTCGAGAATTGGGTTCAAGCAAATCATTTAAGGTCTTGGGAGTGTATTGAAACTAAGTACGTTCGACCTCGTAATAATGTGAGAGTTACAAAGAATATTTCTGAATTTACGGAAAAAGAAAGAGAAATGTACAAGGCAGAAAAGATGATGATCAGTTTACTTCAACAAGCTATGAAAGAAGACATTTTCATATTACTTCAACATGATAATAGTGCACGTTCGATTTGGGAAGCATTTCGTACAAAATTCAAAGGAAGTACGGAGATGATGAAGAATAAAAAGTCACTATTAAAGAAAGAATTTGAATTGTTCTCAAGTTTGCATGGGTGAAACTACAAAGACTCTTATTGAGAGATATTGTTATTTAGTACGTTCAATGAGTCGATTGGATATCACTAAAGATCGTGAGGAATGGGTTGAAAAATTAGCCTATGCTTTACCTAAAAAAGAATGGGGTACATATCTTATGATTTTGAAGATTATCAAAGAGTATGATAGATTGACAATTGCTCAATTCATTGAAAAACTTGAAGGACAAGATCTTGAACAACAAAAGATCGCTAGAATGAACAATTCAAGTGGTCAACAAAATATCAAGATGTATTTCAAAGGTAATGTTCAAAATGTTGAAGCAAGCCCGAAGATCCAAACAGCTTTCAGCGCAGAAAACTCATCCGGATCACTCAATCAAAGCTCAATCAACAACAGTGGATTTTCTTCATATCCGAGTGTTAATCCTAATGTTTCAAATTCAAATTATCTGTCTCAAAGCTCAAACAATGGTAATGGACATGTGCTACAATGCAACATTGCGTTGCATCTTCAGAACGATCAGAATTTCTCTGAAGAAGTTGCTAAAGGTCTTATGGCATTACTAGTTACCGTGTTAGAATCATATGAGAGTTTGGTTGCGGGAAGGATCGGAAATCCTATGTTAACAAAGGAGGACTACGATCAGATTGATGCTGAGGAATTGGAGCTAATGGATATTAAGTGGTGTTTAGCGAGCGTGTTGAGGAGAGCTGAGAAATTTAAGTAGATTACCGGAAGAGATGACTTATGTGATGCTAATGTTTCTACTTTAGGTTTTGATAAGTCTAAAGTTACTTGCTTTCGATGCAGGGAAAAAAGACATTTCAAGAGGGAATGTACCAACCGAGAAGCAGGTGGAGCTCAGAATCCTTTTGGGAACAATGAATATTATCGGAAAGCAATATATCATCAGGTAGCTCAACAACCGTCATCATCCCGTGTTATTCCGATTGAAGATGGAAAGAAGAAAGCTTGTATTACTATTTCAGATCAAGAAGATGAAAGATTGCCAGAGGGATTTAGCTGGGATAAATACATTCCGGCTGAAAGTAATTCAAAGTTTAGAGCATTTATTGCACAGATCATTCAAGAGCCAGAGTTGATGAGAGAATGGATGGATGTATTTGCAAATGATGAGAAAAGTCAAGATGAATAGTCTGTTACTTCAGAAGATAGTTCAGAAAATTCACCAGTCTTTGATCAATCATCAATTGATAGTAGTGATGATTATGAAGAAATTAATCAAATAAACATTGGTAAAACTCATCTATCTCCTGAAAGTTTCAAATTTTATTTTGCAGATAAATTGGAGAAGCGAAAGGAGAAACTAGCAGCAAAAGAAAAGAAAGAGGTAAAATGTGAGAAGGTTGTTCAGGTGGAAGAGAAGAATGAACAGAATGGAGAGGTTAAAGTTGCTGAAAAGATTGTACAAGTCACAAAACCTTGTCTGAAATGTTTGGAACCATGCAAACATTGTGAAGAGAAAGATAAGAAGTATAGTGAGCTCGACGAGATGAAAGAAAAATTATTGTTCGATGTTAAGTACGTAAAAGAATCTTATGATGTGTTGAACAGAACAGTAAACCAGTTGGAAAAGACAAACTCAGAAAGGGAAGATGCTTTGACAATGATGAATGGGACAATGATGTCTAAGCAGAAGGCCATAAATCACTATATTGAAGAGTGTGCAGAGTTGAAGCAGGAATTGGAGACTGAAAAGATTGAAAATGAAAGAATCAGACGATTGCTAATGAGTTACTCAAGTTATGATTATTTGATTGATAGAATTTATCCGGGGTGACTTGCATATATTGCATATATTGCAAACGCTTGACCAAGTGGAGTACACAATGGTTATATGGAGTCAATCGAGTAGATTGGACTCGAATGCCAATTGGTTAGATTCAAAATCTAATAAGATGTCAGTCATGACACACCAAAGGCATGGTGAAAACGTGTTTGGCCATGAATTGAGTTTCATGTCATTTTAAGACAAGGTACATAACTGGATCCAGGTTGAGATCACGAGTTATAAGTCTTATGAATCGACTAAAAGGCAAAGGTGACTAGCGAGTCAAGAACACGTTAGAACAACTGATCTCAATTTAAATTGTCAATGGTGACTTAGCGAAGTCAAAGATAATTTTGGATCCAACAACCAGTGGGTTGATAAGAGATCAGGTTGTGGAATGGGACTAAAGCCATGAAAAAAGGGACATGAGGGAAACCTAACCTAGTTGACTAGAGATCCCAAGATCTAGGTTCAATAGGCCAACTTAATCATGAACCGAAGGGTAGTCACTGTGGGGGCGTAGCTAATATATATGTTTATATATAAGCTAGTTTATATGTTTCATATATCCCCCTAAAACTATAAAAGGGTGTTTAAATACGTCCTAGTCCATTCCTATAATATTCAGTGACATTGTTGTGAGGTTAAGCATAATATGTGGTTTTATGATTTGTGTAAATCATAGTAAACCATAATGCTTTTAATGATTTAAAGGGAAATCACCTATGTTGGAGAGAAGTGTGGTCGCTTCGAATGGAATTAGGGCATAATTCCTAGAGCTCCCGCAGAACCAGGAAAGTGCTCCATGACCATTATTGGAGACATACATGAGGAGATGGCCTGGCTAGGGAAAGTATTGTGTGAATGTATATTGTCGTCTACACAAATGGGGGGTTGTTCAAGGACATCACGTCTACAAAACCCTAGGAGGCTAAGTATGCTTCACAAAGGAAGGTTCAAAGGCTACACCTACCTATCCTGCAATACTCGACTGCCGAGTTTTCATCGGGGAATTTTGTGTGTTTTAATCGATCTCCATTCATGTGGGGGATTGTTGGAAATTTTAGTGAAAATGAGTTTTTCACTAAATATTTTGGACATTAATAATATTTATATATGTGTTGTATAAATAATTATTTATGGTTTGTGTTCAAACTATGTCCAAAGAGAGCTAAGATGAATGAGATATCGAAGCTTGAAGTTGTATGTTTGGAACAAACAAAGATGAATAAAATGGATTAGTTTTGTCAACTTGTAGGTGGGAGGACAAAACTTAAAGTGGTTTATAAGGAGGAGCACTCCTTGTATATTGTTTCCTTAAAGGCAAACACTAGTGGGGATGCTAAAGGGTGCGCAGCACCCTTACTCGTGCACATATGTGCGCGTGCCGTGGGCTATAGGCCCTATGTAGTGCACTTTGCATTTCGCACACCGCCTTTGTATTTTTGTCCATGAGCGCATGGTCAGGTACATAGCGGGTCCTCTTATGGCGCACCCTTGGGTGGAGTAGGCGGATGCCATGGCATGGCACATGTCATTGGCTATGGTGAAGAATGCAAGTGGCGCACAAGGTTGGATGGCGCATGACCAGGCGGCGTCCTGGTATACATAGTGGCATCCGTGTGGCGCGCGAGTATGGATGGCGCATGACCTGGTGGCGTCCTGGTATGCGTAGTCGCATCAGTATGGTGCGCGACTCCATATGGCGTGGCATGAGATCCTTGAAGCATGGCGCGCGGACTGGCGGATCAGTTCTAGCGCGCGCACAGGTTTGCAGCGGAAACAAAACAGCTGGTTGGACTTGGTCAAACTAGTTGTTTCAACTCGTTTAATTCTGTCATGAATGAATATGACAGTTTCGTTGACCAAATGAATTCCATTTTAATATAATTAAATCTTGTTTATTACAAGATTTATTGCCTCGTTAATTAGAGAATTAACGGCAAAGAATGTTTCAACTTTTGTGAATGTGTATATATATGAACGTTGGGTTCATATTTTTACAGACGAAGAATACGAGATGAGAGGATCTCATAAAAACTATTAGAAACATTCACAACATATTTTAGAGGAGTACTCTAAGATATATACAACTTCTTTTCTTTTTTTCCAATAACACCAAACTATACCCGGTGTAATCTCGGGCGCGAGTGTCATCTCCGGCAGTACAACTACTGCTTCGGTTGTTGTATCCTGGAAACAGACCGTCTGAGAGGAGGCGCAGAATCTGTTTTAAGGGCCCCGTGTCTAACACGATCATCAACCAAAACTGTCAACTACAGTTTTTTCATTCTTGCAGCGGAGGTTTATACAAGATGGAGCAGTTGAAGTTCTTCCAAAGATGTTAGCTTGAATCAAGATTGGTACAATTATATTTGTATTTTATTTATTGTTCATATAGTTTTGTAACCGGATTGTACTATCATATTTCCTACGAATAACGAGAGTCTCGTTATTATTTATTTTATTAATATTTTTAATAAAAAGTGAACATAGTTCCTACAGATACTAATCACTCAAGTTTCATGATATCATGAATACCTGACATCAAGGGCGTACCAAAGTAGGCGGATGCCATGGCATGGCACATGTCATTGGCTATGGCAAAGAATGCAAGTGGCGCACAAGGTTGGATGGCGCATGACCAGGCGGCGTCCTGGTATACATAGTGGCATCCGTGTGGCGCGCGAGTATGGATGGCGCATGACCTGGTGGCGTCCTGGTATGCGTAGTCGCATCAGTATGGTGCGTGACTCCATATGGCGTGGTATGAGATCCTTGAAGCATGGCGCGCGGACTGGCGGATCAGTTCTAGCGCGCGCACAGGTTTGCAGTGGAAACAAAACAGCTGGTTGGACTTGGTCAAACTAGTTGTTTCAACTCGTTTAATTCTGTCATGAATGAATATGACAGTTTCGTTGACCACATGAATTCCATTTTAATATAATTAAATCTTGTTTATTACAAGATTTATTGCCTCGTTAATTAGAGAATTAATGGCAAAGAATGTTTCAACTTTTGTGAATGTCTCTATATATGAACGTTGGGTTCATATTTTTACAGACGAAGAATACGAGATGAGAGGATCTCATAAAAACTATTAGAAACATTCACAACATATTTTAGAGGAGTACTCTAAGATATATACAACTTCTTTTCTTATTTTCCAATAACACCAAACTATACCCGGTGTAATCTCGGGCGCGAGTGTCATCTCCGGCAGTACAACTACTGCTTCGGTTGTTGTATCCTGGAAACAGACCGTCTGTGAGGAGGCGCGAAATCTGTTTTAAGGGCCCCGTGTCTAACACGATCCTCAACCAAAACTGTCAACTACAGTTTTTTCATTTTTGCAGCGGAGGTTTATACAAGATGGAGCAGTTGAAGTTCTTCCAAAGATGTTAGCTTGAATCAAGATTGGTACAATTATATTTGTATTTTATTTATTGTTCATATAGTTTTGTAACCGGATTGTACTATCATATTTCCTACGAATAACGAGAGTCTCGTTATTATTTATTTTATTAATATTTTTAATAAAAAGTGGACCTAGTTCCTACAGATACTAATCACTCAAGTTTCATGATATCATGAATACCTGACATCAAGGGCGTACCCAAGTGACCCCCCCCCCCCTTTTTGTGTATTTTAGAAGAAAAATTTTCGATCACGTCCCTTGAAAGTTTGGTTGAACCCCTTATTCGTATCCCTAAAAAATAAAATCCTAAGTGCACAACTCCCTAACATAAACATATATTAAAGCTATCTTATTACCTATTTCATTTATTTTATTAAAACAGTAAACACTAGAGAAAATTTCACATCACCCCCTTCAAACTTGATAATTAAACAAAAAAACGAGGGAAAGCATTAATTAACTTTCTTTTTAAGTAGAAATGAGATTAACTTGTTAAATACATGAAATTCTGCTTAATTACAAGGCAAGATTGTTTTAACGTGTACCGGAATTGCATGTTGATTTCTTTATTTTGTCATCGTTTCGTTAACAAAAAAATATACACAACAAACTTCGATTTTAGCTTTGAAACATACCCTTTAACAAGAAATATCAAGCTTAATAGCTGGTTTTTCCGCTTTTAGATACTTTTGTATGATATACATCACTATACAACTTCAACCAATGTTCGTGATTGTATGCATGCATGTCACCATCTTTAGTTCACTTTTAAGCAGGGGTGGACCTAGGTTATGCCCAAGGTGGGCGGGCGCACCCTTGAAAAAAAAAATAGTGTATATTTTCGGCAAAAAACCTGACCGCACCCCTTGAAAATATGCTTGAGCCACTCATCCGCACCCCCAGCAAATAATTCCTGGGTCCGCCACTGCTTTTAAGACAAAAGAGGAAAATCATTTTGTCTGGTTTTTGTTAGGAACAAGAGGCCTGTAAAAAGAAACATCAGGTTGAATCATCAATCTCTTTCTGTTTTTAAAAGGTAATTTTGTATTTCAATCAAATTACCAATGACTTATCGGTTAGTTTTAATCGAAAAAGTGGTTCAAAGACCATGACCCATCAACAAACTTATCCCAAAAGATAAACATTAGGGACAGGCGAAGGGACTTGACCCTATGGTTGATAAAGCATATTTGGTAAAAGGGGTGGCACTCTATAGACAGGGTTGCAACCTGGTCACATTTTGTTTAGCTTGGGTCATTGTCATGGTAGGTTTATCTAACACTTTGTTGTTATATACTATTTATTTTTTCATATGTTCATTTAATATTGGTGAAACATGGTTATGTCATCATGGTATATATTATTTGTTAATTTGAAGTTGGTTTGAAAATTAAACTAGTCATATATAATGTTTAATGTTTGTTTACTAATGCAACCCTAATTTGGTTTACTCAACTTTTAAAAGATTAGGGAAATGATAAATTATATGTTTCTCGACTGTAGATTAATATTTGAAAGGGATTGATTAAAGTTACAAATGTTAAGACTAAATTCCTAGATTTGTTTAAGAGAATGGATCTTGAAGAAGTCTAATATAGCCATTTTCATTGCAAACTGGGTAGGGAAATTTCAAAATAAAAAAATATATCAATGATACTCTTATATAAAAGTAACTAGCCTTAAGCCCCCCGCGTTGTGGGCCAGGGCGCAAAACCGTACCAACAGTGTGGATGTGTGTGTGGGTGGGGGGGGGGGAGGGGTAAGACAGTGATAACCGAACGATGACCAAAACCGGAAAAAAATGTAAAACAAAAGCACAAATTTTTACACCAAGTGACTCACATGAACTAACACGTAGAGGACGTTGAATTTATACCAACAACATTATTAGAGTTTAAGAATTGTATGATAACTTTATTAAAGTTTAGGATAGAAAAGTAAAGTAATGAAAGAAAATAGTAAAAAATGAAATGAATAAAGTACAAAGGGACAAAATAAAAGTTTACAATAAAAGACAAAATAGACTAAAAGACAAATTTGTTACTATTCATTGGAATGTCATGATATTTATAGGGTCCTAATATTAACACATGGGAAAACTTATTTACACATGGTGTATACGGGTCGTATACTGTTATACGGCCCGTATGGAATAAAAAACAACTGCCAAAGTCTGCTGGCACAGACTTTGTCAGTTGTTTTTATTCTATACGGGCCGTATAACAGTTACGACCCGTATACACCATGTGTAAATAAGTTTGCCTGGTCGTATACAATGTATACGAACGTGTATACGAGCCGTATACTGTTATACGGCCCGTATGGAACGAAAATTTGATTTTTCAAGTATTTTAGAGTCGTGAGGTGTTCAAAACTTTCTAAAAGTAGAAAAAAAATAAAACATCAACAAGTAACAAAGATTGAAGAACAAGAAAACGTGTCGTATGACTGTAATAAAACGGAAGCTATCAACGCGGGATTACGGGCATGGTGTTATTCTTTATTTAATATTTATAGAATAAAAGGAAGGGTGAGGCATTTGATGAAAGTTGTAAAGAGTCTGAATAAAACGGAAGCTATCAACGCGGGATTTTACGGACTTGCGTTTAATTCCCAACATATTTGTTTTGTCACGTACATTTCGTAAGAAACTTTTCGTGCACTGAACCTTCACCTCCAATCATTTCCTGGTCAAATCACACACTATAAAGTTTAAACTTATCGTGTGTTCTAGTTTGGAAAGATGACCGAATAGAGATCTGAATAACAAACTGTGGAGAACTTGTTTGCGTTATCCACCAACAATCCGTTCGTTATCTGTTGTTGTCTAAAACAATATCAATTAACGTTCAGTTGTGTATACAAATTCATCACCGGTTTCTACAGCACAAGCACATACACAGGGAGAATGTTCTCGAAATTGAAGGAAAAGAAAAAATGGTTGTTGATGTTTTTCACTATCAGGATTTTGTTGGTTTGTTTGAGAACCAGATTCCAATGTCCTACTACTTCAATCCTTCCTACATTATTGAAAATTACTATATCACCCGCCATTCTCTTGCACCTGTATACATTGATTGTGGATTTTCTTGAGTCGTCGGGAAAACTTTTCCTCAGGGGAGGGTGAGTAGTATGAGTCTGAGTCCATTGTGGTTCGTGAATGTTGGAAGAACCCGACACGTCTTATGCTGCCTCTTCGGTTGCTCCCTCACAAAGTTGTCATTTTCAAGTGTGAGATTAGCCAAACGAGGATGAAAGATACTCAAACCATCTGATCCTGTTGTTGCAAACTCCTTTAATGTGAGATTCTTCAAGTTTGCACATTTTGAGAAAATACCAATGTGTTTGTCAGCTTCGTCAATACACAAAGTGACAGAATTTGTGGATTTCGGTTGGGTCAGAAACTTAACAAGATAAGCAACTAAAAAGTTAACATTCTGATTCAGATTCAGAAAGCAGATGTTTAGTAGTGTTTGAGAAACTAACAAGGTAAACCTTAATTTTCAAAATTTTAGACACTTACTTGAACCGTTAGTAATGCTAGATGTCATTTTGGCTGAACCACAACCTATTACAGCACTGTATGAACCTGCGTTTTGAAAATAGGCTTTGTTCTTCGTTTATTGGATCGTTCTAATAGATTAAAGAGGTTTTTACCATTTTTTACCATATGTATACGAGTCGTATACGGTTTATACGGCCGTATACCATTGGTAAAAAATATTTTTACCGATCGTATACAATGTATACGATGGTTGTATACGGGCCGTATATTATTATACGGCTCGTATACTATGGGTAAAAAATGGTAAAAAAGGATTATTCTCTTTAATCTACTAGCAGAAGAACCCGACACGTCTTCTGTGATGATTCGAAACATTCACGAAATACAATGGACTCAGACTCATACTACTAGCAGAAGAACCCGACACGTCTGCTGTGATGATTCGAAACATTTCGAATAACTAGCAGAAAAACCCGTACCGGTGATTGATACATATCGTTCGTAAGAAACTGTTCGTGCACTGAACCTTCAGTTGTGTACCCTTCAATCTTGTTGAGTATTTTTCTAACTTTATGCTTGCATCCACCACAGTGAATATTAACTTTGTGGATTTCGGTTGGTTCAGAAACTTAACAAGAGAAGCAACTAAAAAAATACAATTGATTTCTCTTCCGGTTACCAGGCCTATCATCTCCGTCTACGTTTGGTTTCCTCAACGAAGAACCATCAGCCATTATCAGCCCTTTTTTCCTTTGGTTTCTGGTTGATTTTGAGGGTGAGGGTTTTGAATTGATTCTCTTTAATCCATTAGAACGATCCTTGTAACCAACAACCGTTCAAGTTGATATAGGAGAGTTGATGCAATTTTCCAAGCATTTTATCGTGTGTTGTAATTTTAATGAAGCAATGAAGATTGAATATGCAAACCGCATCCGTCTTTTGTTATAGATAAGCGTATCACTCGATCCACTTACATTCGAATAACGCTGAGAATCCACAACGCTTATGGCCAGATTCTTTCCTTCAATCTTGGCAAAATCAATGCCTGCTTGTTTTATTATCACGAAAGTACTGAACAACCGAGATAACAGCTTTGGTATTTATCACCAACCCATCTTTGGTAGTGTTTGTTTGAGAACCTGATTCAGATACACAACGGTCTCTTTGCTTCGTCCACTAGAACTATTTGTGTATGGATTCTTTTGGTAGTTAACAACGTAATTAGAAAAAAATCTGTAAAAATTAATCATATCGATTGCTATAACAGGATGGATGTGACACACATAGATAAATTAATCATATCGATTGCTATAACTGTTTGTCGGGTTTCCAATGCTCACACAGGGTGATAAACAACGCTAATACACGTAACATCTAGTTATATTCAGATTTAAACAATGCCCGCCTCAACTGAGATAACGGACATCCATCAAGCTCAAAAAGAAAACTTGTGTTTCCCATAGTCACAAAAGATTGCGGTTTGTATTTCGCATAGCCACCGTTTCCGTAGTAAAAAACGGTTGCGGTTTGTATTTCGCATAGCCATCGTTTCCGTAGTAAAAAACGGTTGGGTTTGCACATTCAATCTTCAATACTTCAGTAAAATACCACTAGTAGAAGAACCCTACACGTCTTCATGTAACAGAGAATGTTTTAGAAATTGAAGGAAAATGAAAAGATTTGTTGAAATCGAATTTGACAACTATGACAATTTATTAAAAGTATCGTGTGTTGTAGTTTGGAAAGATGACCGAATAGAGATCTGAATAACAAACTGTGGAGAACTTGTTTGTGTCAGGTTCTTCTGCTAGTTACTCGAAATCGATAAATAACCAACACGAAGATCTCTGCGATCGCTAAGGTTTTCATCAACGGACTGATCGGTAACGTTACTCTACCTGTGCTCCGATTTAAGCGGCATGTTCCGATCAACGTTTATCGACATTGTTAAAGGTGATGAAGAGTTTAGAAACCCTAGAATGATTGTGTTTTTACGGGAATAAAACGTGATACTTGAAAAAACACCAATATATACGGCCTGTATATAGTTATACGGCCCGTATACATGTGGTAACATCAAAAACCCACAAAAATAAATCAATTGAGCCGTATACGTTTTACAAATCGTATACACATGTATACGACCCGTATAACTGTATACGGGCCGTATATAATAAAACAAAAAAAACATTCCCTGCGCATTTTCCTATTCAAAAACATTCTATACGAGCCGTATAATTGTATACGGCCCGTATACAATAGGGGATGTGAAAATAAGATATAGGGTATGTGGGAATAAGGCACCCCTATTTATATTTGTACTATTTGAGTTGTGGTGTTTATCTTTTATAACTACGGATGAGACTAAATGTATGCATATATATGCTTAACGCACCATTGCCATAAGAAAAAGTAAAGTGATGAGATGACTGTTTTAGTAAGTGACATGTGGATACATTCCGTAAAAACTATAGAGGAAGGAGTTCGTTCAAAACAATCTCACCTCAAATTAGATCTTATGAACTTGTTCTTCTTGTTTTCTTTTCTTTTATAATGGTTTGTGACTACGTTGGATCTTGTGATCTTTGTTTATTGAGGCTTGTCTACTTTTAAGCAATCTACAAAATATGATATTAACACCTTTCACTAATTATAGATAGATTCAAGTTACAATCATTGTATTACACTAATCATCACCTCCATGAAATGCTAAGTAGCAATCTTTATCATCACACAACACATGATGAACATTTTTGTAAGTGTTTGCAATGAACTTACCTCGTTTTCTTCTATACTCATCCTCTTAGCTAATGAGTGTTCACAATCATTCATTTGATTAGCCCTTTCGGATGTAATACTTTTATTTATTACGTATGATGATCCTTTTGTATACAACTATTTATGTTTAGTTCTAGTTATTCACTCGCACATAATAAAATATATTTAGGGAATTCTCAAATTATTCATGATGTGACGGATGTTTAGGTGTATTTACAAAGTTCATGATACGCTTTCATGATAATTTAGAGTTAAGATTTATCTAGTTGAAATATTTTAATTACAGTACATTTCCGAAAGAGAGAACATTTAGGCATCTTCACATCTTTGTTGCTTTAACCACATATGCTCACGATAAAGTTCATCTTTATTTCAACAATGGTTATATTAAAAAATAAGGAAGCAACCAGTGGGATGCCATACAACAAACCAAGACATATACGAAGAAGAAAATCAACATAAAAAACAAACACTAGAAGCCAAAACAAGTGTCCAAGATCAAATTCATGGTTAACGGTTATCATTCATGGATTGCGTTTTGGTGGTAATGTTTTAATGCTACTTGTCTGAATCAAAATTTTTGATATCATCTTTGTAGTTGTTAGATTCTCACTGATCCACCAATGAACACTACTACAAAATTGGGCAATTGCGACCAAAATTTGCCACCGAAAAAACAAGTGGCAAAATTTGCAACCGATTTGCCAACAAAATTTAAAAAGGTCACATACAACCCATATTCAGTAACAAAATGGTGGCAAAATTTGCTACCTTAAATTTTCGGTAGCAAATTGGTGGGAAACATGATAAACACCAATAAAAAAGTTAATTAAATGAAAAACACGTTAAATTGTGACCGGATTTGTGGTAGCAACTTGAAAATCTAATTTGACCGAGTCCCTCTACGTCTCAAATATTAGGGTTTTTAAAAAAAGAATTTACTTGCCTCCCAAATTTCATAGCAGTTCATCCATTTAGTTATCCCACTTCCTCAAAATCCCTAACCCTAAACTCACTCCTAATCCCGCTTCATCAAAATCCCTCTCCACCGCACCATCAGATGAACCAGCCCCAAAATTTCATAGCAGTTCAAACCAAGGGAACTTTCTATGGATAAATTTGCAATCAGTTGAACTTTAATTTGCACTCTTTTGTTCAACACTATTGCCATTTGAAGTTATGCCACTTTGAAGGTATTTTTTTACTCTGCATTCCAACCTTTGTGTCTTACCATGAGTGCTAGAATATATGATGAATCTTGATCTGTGCTTTAACTTTGCGGTTTAGTATAAGATAATGTATGTAATTAGTGATGTTTAGATTAAATGCCTACCAAGTGTTTGATGAAATGTATGTGTTAGTTTTTACCTCTGGTTTTATTCACCATTGTGCAGATAACTTGGTTATTATCTGTAGTTGATGATAACTTGTTTGGTGATGGTTTTTCTAATATGAAAATTCCATCAATTCATATGATGCTATTTTATTAATGTCACTATCAACTTGAGCCAACATGATTTAGCTAATTGTATGTCTTCTTTTCAGTGTTGGTTAATCACCACCATTTCAAATGATTCTATTTTATTAATGTCACTATTAGGGGTGCAAACGAGCCAAGCGGCTCGCGAGCTACTCGAGATCGGCTCGATAAAAAGCTCGAAACGAGCCGAGCCTTATCGAGCCCGAGCCGAGCTTGAGCCTAAAACAAAGCTCGTTTTTTATCGAGCCCGAGCTTGAGCCTCGCATGTGAAGCTCGTTAGGCTCATCGAGCCTTAGTGTAAATGAGCCGAGTCGAGCCAAGCTTATTTAAACTTGTTAAAAAACCGACCTCGAACCTAAAAATAAGGTTATTTAGTAAACTAACTAATAGATAATAAACGAGCCGAGCTCGAGCTTTGAAAACAAAGCTCGAATCAAGCTTTGAAAACAAAGCTCGAATCAAGCTGAGCTCGAGCCCGATCTCTCATAAGTTAACCGAGCTCGACCTCGGGCTCGGTTCGGCTCGTTTGCACCCCTAGTCACTATCAACTTGAGCCAACATGTACACAATTAACAAAACCGGTATGTGTGGCCTCTTTAGGTACAAGTTCACTAGATACAACATACTCTAATTGTTTTTGTACTGCCATTGTTTTTAATCGTGAATGACTATGTCCTTAGCTAAATCTATGCTTTTAATCGTTAATGCCTATGCCCCTTTAGCATCACCCTTCTTATTTGGTTTTAGTAATAATCTTTTTCGAGATTTCCAAGTTGTGTAGTAATAGTGCACTTTGTGAAGTCATATTAAAGAACCAATCAGTGCTAAAAACACATGTATTGAACATTTTGATAATAACACTAAAGGTAGGAAGCGTCTGCTAAAATGTTCTAGAGATAAAAACGTAGACAGAAACATCATAACTCTTGACTCGAAAACTGGGTACGCTTTCACAATTCTTTATTCTCTGCTTCTGTTTAATATAATTACTTATTATGAGCCAAAAATGTGTATGCTTGAAGCCTTGAACATATCATCTTGTTTAAATCTTGTGATAAAAAAAAGGATGGCAGTAAAGATTTTAGTACTAAAGACCAAGATAAAACCATTGTTGTGAAAACACATTCAGTGTTTGGTAGACTTGTTGAAAAGAAAATGTATTTTCTTTTTGGGTTAAAATCACTAATCAGTTTAAAAGCTAAAACTTTCTTCTTGTGGCCGATGAATATTACTATTTAGTTACATGGGATAAATAGCTTGATTATATATGTTTTTCTTATAACAAAGTAGATGCACTACTGAAAAGAAGATAAATCATAGATGTGACAATTTTAATTCATGTATTTGGGCATTAGGTTAATTTGGGTTAATTTTTTTTATCTCAAATGGGTCAACCAAACCTAACCCATCCCTTGTGACCAGACCTGACAATCCCAACCCACATGTGTAAGTTTGGGTTGATTTGGGCTTTGAATATAAAATAATGGGTTGATTTGGGTTAACTTAATAATATTAGGGGGTCAAGATGGGTAATTTTCAAAAACAGCAAAAAAGAGAATGGGTCAGGGTGGGCTTTGAATTAAAAAAGAATGGTTCAGGATGGGTTTTCAAAACTTCTCCATTGGCGACTCGTTGAGTTCATATTCAGTTTTGAGAAGCTCGCTGAGATGATTTGTGAAATGGCAAATGTTAAAATTTCTTTATAGAAAGGTGTCGAATGTGGATATATAATAAATAATTTTTTTTTTGCAGCAGTCAATCCTTTGATATATTTACCAGAGGTTGGTAAATAGACCAAAGGGAATGACCGGCGAAGAAATTTATGACCAGATTAATGTCATGAAAAAGTTAATGGATGATCGATCATTTGGATAGAATATATACAATCAGGTCATTGTCACACTAGTATCAGTTTGCACAGTGAACTTAAATCAAAATCGGTTATGGTACGTGAATAATACTTTCCTGTTGTATATTTCAGCAAAAATTGCCACGTGACATGCCGCTTTTGAAGCAATTGGGTTCTGCAGCGTGGAGATGAAGCACAAGATAGAGTTTCCAAAACATGCTAGCTGGCATTTGTGATTCATATGGGTAGATTTTGGGTGTCTTTTGATTCAAGTTTATCACATATTAATTATTTGTTGAAGTTCATACTATGTACAAAAAAGTGTTTGTAGATCAAGAAAGCCTTGTCTGGTGCTAACAAATAACTTGTTTCACTCTACACACGTTTTGACACTAATGTGATCTGTTTGGTGTTAATTAAACTTTTCAGGTGTACTAAATGGATCAATGACAACATTAGTCGGATTCGTCTTAATGGTTTTATGATAAGGATTGTCAAGGGATTCGATGAAGATATATATGGCATGAGGGTAGGTTTAAACATTATTGAATTTGTACGTTTTCTTTGATTCTGACTTCTTGATTTTGTTCATTGTTTGTTTTGTAGATTGAAAAGTCGAACTTGGTTATCAAGGAGCTCGTTAAGGAAAAGGATGAAGAAAAAGAAAGGTTAAATGGAGTTATTGCGGGCTTGTTGGCTGAAAAAGAAAAAGATAAGGTGGACAAAGATGTCATGCTCAATAGGATGTCACAAATTGAAGCTATGTTAACCACTATGGTTCGAAGATAGGCTATAAACACTTGGTTTTGAACGTTTTGATGTTTATCATATTAGGATAATTTCAGTAATTTGATGTTTTAGTTGGCATTTAGATTAGAATGTTTTATAATTTTATATATTTTTCGGATTTTGTAATTTTATTCGATTATTTTATATAAATTTGTAATATTATAGAAATGCATTATGATAAAAAAGCATGGAAAATGGAAAATTTGGAAATAGAGAAACCACTATGGTGCCAAATTTTTAATGAAACGGTAGCAAATATGTCATTAAATGGTAGCAAATTTTCAATGAAAACGGTGGCTAAATGGTGACAACATCGGTGGCTAAATGGTACCAAAACGGTGGCAAAAAAACCGTCACAACTTGGTAGCAAATAAGGCCATCGAGTAGCGCGGTCACAAATAATTTTGACGGTTTTTGTGGTGACAAAAATCTAGTAGCAAAGTATAAAAGTGGTGGCTATTTGGTGACAATAGGGCAATTGACACGGGTGTTTTTGCCACCGCATTTTCGGTTACAAAATGGTGGCAATATGGCAATTGCTACCGTTTTGCTACCGAATATGCGGTGTCAAAAGCCATATTTTCTAGTAGTGGAATTCCTGTAACTTGACATGAGAGATCCATATCACCCATGTGGCCATGTTCTAAACATGGTGTGCTAGATCTACAAACACTTTGTGTTACTTCGACTACTGTGAAAAAAATGATTTTTTTGTCTCGTGAACCTATTGCTAATCATTAGTGTCAACCTCACACATATCATCTTGTTGTTCTAGGATTTCCTAAGAAAAGTGTCACGTCAAACAATAATACGTTGTGCTCGACATGATTTTAGAGATAACATCCTTTCGTATCCTTGCGACATCTAGTGAAAATATATTTTCTGGATATAGGTTATCACTTGTTGGATACTTTATGTCATACATGCGTTTTACCTCATTGAGGGAATGGTCTCATCAAGAAGGTTAATCCTTAATCTTTCCTCGACCGATGGCTGGGAGTATGATCTGCAAAACAATAACACCGTGAAGCTTGTTACAAGGAGGAGAGGTGGAGGTGGAGGGGGGTATTCTCCTTTTAACCACCCTCCGGCGTGAAAATAAGTATCGTTTAGGAAGAATAGAGAGTGGTGTGTTAAGAGTAAGATAATGAGAGAGCAGATGCTTAAACCTGTGCCGAAGAGTGTGGAGAAGGAGGTGAGCTAGTGGGCCTTGGGCTGGACGTCGCCAACAAGGAAAATCCTGTTTGTATCCTTTGACACGATTGTTAGTGCTTAGAGAGATGAGACGTTGACACACGGTGATTGGTGCCATGTGGCCTGTCGATTGTCCTTGTCGTCGAGTCTACACCAGCTATGAGTGGAGATCATGGAGGAGTGAATGGCGCAAGCTGATTGGTTTACGTCACTGTCCTTTTGTACTTTCTGTACCCTACACGATTGATCATCGTGGGAGTTGTCTGAGAGGGCATGACTGTCACACCCCAACCGATGGCGGAACCATTGGAGTGAGACGAAATAGATTGCTCGAGACATCATAACACTAATAATTGTGACAAATATTTAAATAATAAATTTCATTCCATTTCTAAAGAATCAATTACAAGGATTTGAAGCAAATACAACAACATGAATAATGAAATACAATACAATAGGAATACAAAATTTAAAGTGTGCATCTAAACATCCTACTAGATTCCATGCATCACCAACATCATCGCTAAACCTGCAACATGTTTTAAAAGCATAGTTCAATACAAAGGTATTGACGAGTAGACAAGTTTTAGACTTGTGTTATATATACAAGTATTTTCAATCCAACATAGCAATTTGGTATACAAGGTCAAACTATCATGCATAACTAAAAGTTAAACCCAAGTGTCCACAAGAATAATGGCATCCCTCGATATAGCAATATCGAGACCGTAAAGTATGAATAATAGCATCCCTTGATATACCAATATCGAGAGCGTAATGAATATAGTTAACAAAACCCCGTCGGGTGGTGTGCTCCTCCTATAGTGCTATAATTGTTAAGGTGGGTTAACAAGTAGTATGAAGTCTAGCATGAACTTAAGCATAACAAAGCATGTATAAGGATTGATTGAATAAAGCATGTTTGTGAATCGTGCATTTAAACAAGTAAAACATGTTGCACCCAAAGTGTATTAAAAGGAAAATGGGTCAAGTGTACTCACAAAATTGCATATGCTTTCTGATTATCCAATGGTTGACGAGCAATGAGATTTGGAGATCGAATGTATAAGGGTTAAAGTTCAAGGTATGTTTAGAGTCGAGATTCGGAATTTAAAACATAAGAATATAAAATATGAAAGTAATCATCTTTTTAACACAAAATACTTGTTTGACACTATGAAACCCCAAAGGTTATAATGTTTTCATGAGTAGTGTACCCATTAGAATCATAACAAGTTTTAGGTCTTAGATGATGTTAATCTAGTACTTTGACGAATGAACACAATTTCACCATCAAAGGTTCGAATGTTGGATAGTATATGTAAGTATTATATGAATTATATATTATACTTTAACAAGTCCAATAGTTCAATATTTCAAGCATGAGGTAGGAGGATGAATCCTCCATTTAGGTACCTCTTTAAGTGTCATAGAAATCATGTAGGAAGTAGGAAGAAAAGTCTTCCATTTAGGCACCTCTAAGTGTTCACCACTACACTTGATGTTTTGAACATACAAGGAAGGTCATGAACTACAAGTAATGCAAGAATACTAAACACTAATTTATAAGAAATTATCAAGCAATGTGTGGATTTTTATGTAGGACAACCCAAGTTAGTCCTAAATCACACTAACATCAAGTCTTGAACTTGAATATCACTTGTGGGTTAAACCCTTGAACAAAACAGAAAGTTTGTGAGGATTAATCCTCTGATTTTGAATGTCTCAACCTTGTTTTTTAAGCCTAACTAACCATAGAAGTGGTTATAAGCATAGGGACATAGGTTTGAGATGAGTTAGACTCAAGTTTGAACAAGTTTAGTAAAGATTTAATCAAAATAGAAACGAACAGTGAACTTTGGAGCCTTTTTGATGACATTCCAGGGACTGATTTACTGTGAAAAAACCATGGAATCGAAGCTAAGGTCAATCCAAGCACATTGGAAAAAGAATGGAGTAAATCGGACAAGAAACGAGTGAATTATGCTCACTTTTGTGAAGTAGGATGAATCTGCTCGAACACTGATTTGCAGCTGCGTTTTTTAGAGTTTTGGAGTAATTTGGATGAGTTTGTAAAGTGATTTAAACTTGGATTAGCTTGGTATTTATAAGGGACGGTTGGGGTAGGTTGTAGTTGGGGTTTAAATGCAAGAAACACAAGTTAAACCACTCTAAACACACCAAACTCGCGACCAATCCAAGGCTGATTAAGATCTGGCTCCGGATCAGACATCCTCGCTGGGAGCGAAGACATAGGGCTTGGCCCTTCGCGGCCGGTGACAAGGGGCTGGTTCAAGTTTCAGTTAATTATAAATTGGCCCCTGAAGTTTATTAATTTGGGTTTTTAGGTCATTTAGGGGTTGTTTTCGACATTTAAGCAAAGTTTAAGGACAAATTAAGTGTGGGGAACATAAACCAAGTATAATTAAGTGTATGAGTGTCATGTTTAAGTATCGTATACGATCAAAACACGTTTTATGCATAAGTTTCACATATTTTCAAGTTTAGCACATAGTTTCCAAGAATTACGAATAAGCATCAATTGTTTCGCGAAATTAAATGTATGAGCACATAATAAGTATATTTAACACGAGTTTGACGAAATACGAGTTTTATTTATGATCCAAGTCTTGGATTTTACAACGATTACAAAGAAAGAACGATTACAAAAACACAAAGTTTCCAAAAAATAGAAATACAAGCAAGACTTTCTAAATATGGAAAGTACGAAGAAGCATGGCGTTACAGTCTCCCCTCCTTTAGAAAATTTCGTCCCGAAATTTATTCAAGAGGAAGGCTTGAAAGAGTTTTAGCAAAAAGTGATTATTTAAAATTTGAGACTTGAAATTTTGAAACGTAAAAAGTCTGAAATTTTGAAAAACGATAAGGTGGGTTTGTAAAAGAATTTGTTCGGCTAAAATAGACTTGAAGTGCCAAGCATATTTGAAAACGTATAGGTGTGTATATAGGTAAGGCGAGTTTAAATAAGTTTGAGTAACTTAAATTGGAGATGTATTAAAGTGTATCATATTTACGAAGTAGATCCTTGTATAAAAAAAACGGTTTGTATTCGACGTGGGAAGTTTTAAGGATAGTATAAAACCACATATTCATAAAAAAATTGCTTTTTGAGAGGAACGAGAAAGTTTGGTACTTTAAATAAAGTGTTAATGGTCTACTAAATATGTTAATACAAGAATAGGGAGATAGTTTTAAGGTAGGGAGATAAGTGGGGATTCGAATATTTAAAAAGACTTATTGTGAATGAGGTTCGTATAATAGGAAAGAATAATGGAGAATGATCGGAGTATGGGAGTGAACGATTGACTCATAATGAATGCAAGTATAAGATTGGCATAAGTATTGGATAGACGAAGGTGATGTGTTAAGAATGAGGTCTCGTCGTGGATAATCGGATATAATGCGTTTATGAGTTGTTTAAAGTTTGAATTAGGTCTGAGAGGTCTGTAAAACACCGAATTTCTCATGGCGCGTCTTATGAAAGTTTGGTAACATGGTGAAAACACTTATATATAGGAAGTACCAGCGGCGTATCCACCATGTTTTGACCATATTAGGTCTGTTTCGTATTCGGTGTCATGTTACATTCCGTGTCTTACCATATACAGTAGTACACTCTATGATTCTCATGCGCTTATCACTATAATCCCGTGTGCACCCGCGATTATTTTGATCGTCGCATGATCCGCATAGCTTGTACTATTTGTGTATGAATCAGGGTATACATAATTTAAAAAAATAAGAACGTGTACGTATAAGAATGTAGCATATAAGCAAGTCCATGCTTAAGTATGTATGGGACCCACGTAAGCGAATCCCTTAGATTACGCTCGCGTACGGGTACGAATGTACGAATCATGAGTATGAATGAAAGTATCAATATAAGTTTAAGTATGAGTATGCACGCAAGTATGAGTATAAACACAAAATGTATAGATAGTATGAGTATACGTATAAGTGTAAGTATAAATACTCATGTGGGTGTAAGTATAAATATAAAACGTATGAGTATGAGTGTAGGTATGAATAACAAAGATTGCATAAATAGTAAAAATTGAGTGGAATTTAAACATGTGAAAACGATCAAAAGGTTGAGTATGTAAATACGAATGATATTGATGAAATTGTTGCGAGATATCGACTAAAACATGTACGATGATATGCATGTATCGTGGTTTAAGTGAAACGTCGAGTTTATCGAATCATAATAGATTGAGTTGATTTGGAAGGTAGAATATAGTTTGTAAATTTCAAGGAACATAAAGTACCCATTGGTTATGCATAATGTATTTTGTAATGAATGAAATGCTACTTTTGTTTTAAAAAGAGTTTACGTATGTTGAAGGTTGTCAGTCCTCATGAAGTCTTCTAGCCCACGTGTTTTGAAATTTGAATGACTAATTAAGCGGTGTAGAATAAAGTTTTCGAAGATAATAGGTTTGCCTCATTTACGTCTAAACAAGAAATTTGAATTTTGGAGGTTCTTATGAAAACATTGATCCTTAGAAAAGGAATTTGGCACAACGGACTTAGTGGTCATTGAAAAGAGTTTTAACAAATGATTTGTTGATGTTGAAAAACGTATTTGGTAAAACGTTCGTATAATACCTATAAGATCTTATAAGTATATGAGAAAGTTGATTTGAATTTCGATTGAGAATGAAAGTCTTTAGTATGGTGATATAACGTGAGTGTGTGTTTTAGTTACTAAGTCGAATATGAAGTTCATGGGCAAGAGATTCATTGGACCGATTGAATTGATAGGTAGAATTTCGTAAGGTTTTGAAATTCGGGTAATAAAATGTTTTAAGACATGATTAAGAATCTCGTGTATATGAGTTGCGTGAAAATAGGTTGTAGAATAAGAAGTACGTTTGATAAAACAATGTATTTTGAAATCGGTATAAGTAGGTATTTTGAATAATGATAAATGATTTAGGTATAAAACATGACATGGTTTGCATAATAAAATATTTTGAAGGAAAGTTTTGGTAACGATCACCTAGGTAAGGGAATCACCCCTAACTCGTTGGTGAGGTCGTTTTAAGGAAAGAGGGAGTGGAGTTAATCGTCAAGGTAAGGAAATCACTCCTATCTCGATGATATGTCTCCATTTGTCGTTACAAGGAATATGAATTTAAATTATATGAAATCATGTATATGTATAAATGTATGAAAAGATTTAATATGTTGTGTGTGTGAGAAGAAAATATCGAAAGTAAATTTTGAATTTGAAAGGTTGCATCGTATAAGATAAATAATAGAAACACATGTTTGATTAAAATCTGGATGGTTCCAAAACGGAACTTTGACTAACCAACGTGGTCGAAAAGTCTTTTGAATTTGAGAAGCATGCTTTGACATAATAGGTGAAATACTCTCGCCGACAAGTCGGTTAACGGCATTTACCCTTCGTGTTACTACATGTCCCAAATCAATCGAAACTTCGAGACTTGGCGGGATTTATAAAAAAATCAAGGAGTGGAACTAGTCGACAAGGTGCGGGTTTCACCCCTAACTTGGCGATTTCGTATCCTAATTGTGGTTTGTACTCGTCGGGTCAAAATTTAATTTCGACATTTTGATGAGGGTCTACTAGAATTTGAAAATGGAAATTCTCCATCAAGATGAGGATCTCACTCCTAACTTGGTGTCGAATTTCGTGTGAAAAGAATAGGTGGATTGAGAGTCGTTCACCAAATTGTGGGTTTCACGCCTATTTTGGTGAAGTCGTCTCGTTGGTATGGTGCGAGTGTTGTCGGAATTTAAACAATGAAATAAGCGAACAAGTATAAAGACATAAGAAGGCATGTCGAGAATAACACATAAAGAGTAGAACAAAAAACTAGTATCAACACATAATAAAGCAAGTATCAACACATCATAAAGCAAGTATTAACACAAAAGTGACATACATGTTTAAAAGGTCAAAAGAAAATAAATAAGGAGCAAGTAAAGTATCATGCAAGTGGTTCAAGCAAAACATAAGAATAAAGCTCGTTAACTATAGACTAGGTAAAAAGCATGGCAATTTTCCTAATTCCCTATAGTTATGGCTCTGATACCAATATGTCACACCCCAACCGATGGCGGAAACATCGAAGTGAGACGAAATAGATTGCTCGAGACATCATAACACTAATAATTGTGATAAGTATTTAAATAATAAATTTCATTCCATTTCTAAAGAATCAATTACAATGATTTGAAGCAAATACAACAA
The DNA here is from genome assembly GCA_030545235.1 of Helianthus tuberosus. NCBI lineage: Eukaryota > Viridiplantae > Streptophyta > Magnoliopsida > Asterales > Asteraceae > Helianthus > Helianthus tuberosus. Next base: position 113,710,310 of record CM060445.1, read on the forward strand.
CATGAATAATGAAATACAATACAATAGGAATACAAAAATTAAAGTGTGTATCTAAGCATCCTACTAGATTCCATGCATCACCAACATCATCGCTAAACCTGCAACATGTTTTAAAAGCATAGTTCAATACAAAGGTATTGGCGAGTACACAAGTTTTAGACTTGTGTTATGTATAAAAGTATTTTCAATCCAACATAACAATTTGGTATACAAGGTCAAACTATCATGCATAACTAAAAGTCAAACCCATGTGTCCACAAGAATAATATCATCCCTCGATATAGCAATATCGAGACCGTAAGGTATGAATAATAGCATCCCTCGATATATCAATATCGAGACCGTAATGAATAGACTTAACAAAACCCCGTCGGGGGGTGTGCTACTCCTATAGCGCTATAATTGTTTAGGCGGGTTAACAAGTAGTATGAATTCTAGAATGAACTTAAGCATAACAAAGCATATATAAGGATTGATTGAATAAACCATGTTTGTGAATCGTGCATTTTAACAAGTAAAACATGTTGCACCCAAAGTGTATAAAAAGGAAAATGGGTCAAGTGTACTCATAAAATTGCATATGCTTTCCGATTATCCAATTTTTGACGAGCAATGAGATTTGGAGATCGAATGTATAAGGGTTAAAGTTCAAGGTATGTTTAGAGTCGAGATTCGGAATTTAAAACATAAGAATATAACATATGAAAATAATCATCTTTTTAACACAAAATACTTGTTTGACACTATGAAACCCCAAGGGTTATAATGTTTTCAAGAGTAGTGTACCCATTAGAATCATAACAAGTTTTAGGTCTTAGATGATGTTAATCTAGTATTTTGACGAATGAACACAATTTCACCATCAAAGTTTCGAATGTTGGATAGTATATGTAAGTATTATATAAATTATGTATTATACTTTAACAAGTCCAATAGTTCAACATTTCAAGCATGAGGTAGGAGGATGAATCCTCCATTTAGGTACCTCTTTAAGTGTCATAGAAATCATGTAGGAGGTAGGAAGAAAAGTCTTCCATTTAGGCACCTCTAAGTGTTCACCACTACACTTGATGTTTTGAACATACAAAGAAGGTCATGAACTACAAGTAATACAAGAATACTAAACACTAATCTATAAGAAATCATCAAGCAATGTGTGTATTTTTATGTAGGACAACCCAAGTTAATCCAAAATCACACTTACATCAAGTCTTGAACTTGAACATCACTTGTGGGTTAAACCCTTGAACAAAACAAAAAAGTTTGTGAGGATTAATCCTCTGATTTTGAATGTCTCAACCTTATTTTTTAAGCCTAACTAACCATAGAAGTGGTTATAAGCATAAGGACATAGGTTTGAGATGAGTTAGACTCAAGTTTGAACAAGTTTAGTAAAGATTTAATCAAAACAGAAACGAACAGTGAACTTTGGAGCCTTTTTGATGACGTTCCAGGGACCGATTTACTATGAAAAAACCCATGGAATCGAAGCTAATGTCGATCCAAGCACATAGGAAAAATAATGGAGTAAATCGGACAACAAACGAGTGAGTTATGCTCACTTTTGTGAAGTAGGATGAATCTGCTCGAACACTGATTTGCAGCTGCGTTTTTGAGAGTTTTGGAGTGATTTGGACGAGTTTGTAAAGTGATTTAAGCTTGGATTAGCTTGGTATTTATAAGGGAGGTTGGGGTAGGTTGTAGGTGGGGTTTAAATGTAAGAAACACATGTTAAACCACTCAAAACACACCAAACTCGCGACCAATCCAAGGCTGATTAAGAGCTGGCTCCGGATCAGACATCCTCGCTGGGAGCGAAGACAAAGGGCTTGGCCCTTCGCGGCCGGCGACAAGGGGCTGGTTCAAGTTTAATTTAATTATAAATTGGCCCCTGAAGTTTATTAATTTGGGGTTTTAGGTCATTTAGGGGTTGTTTTCGACATTTAAGCAAAGTTTAAGGACAAATTAAGTGTGGGGAACATAAACCAAGTATAATTAAGTGTATGGGTGTCATGTTTAAGTATCGTATACTTTGTGCTTATACAAAGTGCTTTTGGTACTAATAATTAAGATGAATATGATAACACGTTACTAAAGATATATAGCAATGTTGACCATGATGAAGTTAACGCATGAAGAAGAGTTCCTACTAATAGGAATAAGTGTTGATGAAGATCGAATTACTATGGATGGTAACTTGCTATCGATGAATACAATGTTGCTGATAGTAAACTTCTTACTGATGGAAAGTTAGAACTAATGAAGAACATGCTTACTCACGAAGATTCAAATAAAGTTTCAGAAAAAAAAAAGAATGCTCTTTATATCAATAATTAGTTCTATGTAATTTTGTTTAAATATTGTGCATATACTTTCCAACTAATTAAACATCTTTTAAATATACATCATATATACCCAAAAAGAAAGAAAAACAATAATGTAACATTCGGCCTTTCTTTCCTTTAATATTGTTTGTTTGCCCATGAAGAATTCTCAGATTTATATTTGGTTGCCTAAGAACAGTCGAAGAAATCCAAGCAACCTCAACCTGTGATTTTTCGAATGTGTACCAGTTACCATTTTCGGCCAAAAGGAAAAACGACAAACATAAGCAATTAAAGAGCATGACCATGTGCACGACATAAACTCTCAAAATGAACAATCCTTGCTAAACTTAAGGGTGCAATCTGACCAACAGACAAGCGATAATACTGAAGAACATTCAAAAAGAACAACCAAAAGGAGAAACGCAGGTTTGAAAACTTGAAGTGACGAGCATATAAAGCAATTGAACCAGCGAGACATTGATATACAATCTTGTCAATCCAAGTGGCGATAGGTTTGTATTTCAGATCAATACCCTAATCTACACAAAAAAGGTTCTAACTTCCTCTTGTGTCATTTTTGAAATTGAATGTTCATATCATTCTTGACAACCTTGTTTGCAAGGAAATTTCAAGAAAATGGAAACTAACCTTAAAATCAGATGAATACAGAAGCAAGGAATGAAACGACGCTTAGGGTTTTCTCTAGGAGTTTGTAAGAAATCTGATGAAAAAGAAGGTTGGGTTGTATTTATTCGGAATATCGAAAGCAATTGAAGGGACTTTCAACTGTCCAATAGGCCACCCAGGCCACAACTGTCAATAAATCAAATCAAAACTGTTAGACAATTTAAAATTCAAAAACTAGAGCCAAATTTAAAATTCATAACAGCTAACCAAAGAATCGTTAAAGCAATCAAAGTCAAAAGCATTCATCACTACGTCACAAATAACTCTAACTTGGGAGGCTAATAAGGTAAGTGGGATCACCACAAAATGATAAGATATCTAACCAACCAACTTCTAATACTTGCCTCCTTAGCTCAAAAGGTTAAAGGCACAATATCGTCTATTGTGAAGGGACGTCTACAACAACATTATAATGTATGACCATCGAATACGAGTTCAAATGCTCATTGCGGCACGCGGTTAAGGGGAAGGAAATTTAATATACATTAGGTAAAACCTCACTTGCCTAAAAGGTAAAGTCCAACCTGCGACCAGGAAATGATAGTCCCTCCTTACCCCTTTAAGCCTCTAAGCTGGCCGCCTAAGCCAGCTGGGCCAGAGGGCTCTACTATATAAAGAAGCCTTAGGCATCTCACGTGTCTTTCTACACACTCATTGTCACAGCCCAACCAATGGTAGAAACATCGTGGCAAGACGTAATAGATTGTTCCAAGATGTAATAGATTGTTTAAAGACATCATAGAACTTAATTTGCGATAATATATTAAGATTCAAAATTTCATTGTCATATAATCAAATAACACATTACATTGTTCAAAAATAGAAATATGACAAGTCGGAAATTACACGACTAATACATCATTACGCATAGATAAGTAAGGTTAGTATCTGATCCACCATAAGTAGTTTCTTGTGATAGCGTCTCAAACATTTCCTGCAACATGTATAAAATATCCGTCAACACAAAATTATGTTGGTGAGCATACTAGTTTGTCTACATAACATAGGTAAGAATATGTCTCAAATCCACATGTTTATGGCATACTAAATTATGTATCATACTAGCATGCAATACCTAAAAATAAATCCAAAGTTTGATATTAGCCTAACGTTATCACCAAAGCAATTAAGGTCATAAAGAATAACTTAACAATGACCCATAAAACAGGGCGGTGTGCTAATCCTATAACACTATACATGTTAAGGGACGCGGTTAAGGATTAAGTATTTGAATAAGTTTGCTTGTATATGTGTGTTTGTGTGTTTAGTATGGATACATGTTGCAACCCAAATAGTGTTTAAAGTGTAAAAGGTTCTAGTATGAACTCACGCTTTGGCAAAGAGAAATCCACAAAATGCGAGCGAGCGAATTTGAGGGATGGAACACCAAAGTCACCCTAAAATGGTAAACAAAGGTGTATGAGTATAAGGATTTGGAGATTAGAAAGTAATCGAAATTTACGAGTATGAAAATACATAAACATATCCCGCCTAGACACTTATTTGGACACTATTATTAGTATGTGTTTTTCATAAGTGTTAAACACCCATTAGAAGTCCAAAGTAAGGAATGTAAGACTAAGATATTCTCCACCTTAACTCATAACATTCAACCATGGTTTGGTTGATATTATGGTTTGGTTTTGGAGTAAGTATTATATATGAATTATTATGTATATCATCAAGCATTAGTCAAGCATTAGAGGTAGGGTAATCCACTAACCTCAAGAGTTTCACCATTGGACAAAATCATCAATGTAGTTGATGATTCGAATGGTCATGAATACAAGGAAAGGAATGCATAAGTAAACTAACTATTTTTGCTAAGTAAACAAGTAAAGGATGGTGGAAGTTTAGTTGTATAACAAGGTCCCCAACATCACCATTTGCACCTTAACACAAGTCTTCCAACATTGCTTATTTGGAGACTTGGTTTGGTTTCACTCACATAGATGGTTGTGGGTTACTTAGAGACTTAGAATATAAAAATAGAGGCATATGAACCTCAAAGTTTCTGGAAATCAACCTTAACACAAGTCCACTCAACATGGAAACTTGTTGGTGACTTGGTTTGGTATGAAGAACTTCCAAAAACAAAGTAAAAGAAAACAAGTATATAACATTTAATAAAAATCCTAACTTGGCCCTCAAAAATGGCGGTTTATCATACTAATTTACTTTGGTAAGCAAGTGGTAATACTCCTAAAGGAGTTCCAAGTATGGGGAATAAGAAAACGAGAAAGAAAAGTACAAGAAAGAAGCCAAAACTCACTGTTTTTGTCTTTGCGTTTTCAGCCCAAAGTGGAAGAATTTGGAAATTTGAGAGTCTTTGAGAGAAATTTAGGAGTGGTGATAATGTTTAGGAGGTACTAGTTGTTTGTATTTATAAGTAGAATAAGTGGTTGAGGTATTAAAGGAGTTGGTTGGGAGTTAAAAGGAAGAAAAGTTCAAAAAATACAAGCTGATTCACGATTTTGCTGTTAAGTGCACCCCTTGTGGACCGCAACTCCGCAAGGGTGTTAATACAGTCCGCAAGGACCACTGAATTCTTCAGAAAAATCATTGTTATTCCTTGGACTTGTTTTCTTGGTCATTCTATGCTAAAAAAACTCATTGTTTTACATGTTTTAGGTATTTTTAAGTGTATGGAAGCATGTATATAGTATAATTACTTATGAAATAACATTCCAAACAAAGTAGAATCACGATGTATTGTTCAGTTTTGAATTAAAAGGCATATACGTGCGTGTTTATGCATTACGCAGGATTAATTTGGCAAAAATAATATAAAAGATGATTTCCATCGTGATCAAGTATCGGAATTACAAGAAATCGAACAGAGTACGAATTACATTAAAATGAAAAAGAACGAAAAATACGAAACATTACACTCACACTTAATTAACTCTTTCAATCCCAATTACTCTCAAAGAACATCTAACTTATTTTCAAGCTAGAGTTCAAAAGCAGGAGACCCTCTCCTACGTTAAGACTAAATGTCTATTTTTTTGCAGAACTGTTTTGAGTCTCAAAGCCTAGGAGATGTACGTATCATCACATTGTCGTTATTTGTTGTTTCAACATATAGATATAATGAAAGTTTAGAAAAAACAATAAAACGATTACATAATCGCCTTATGCATCATATAAAAACAAAGAATAAATTTCTAGGGTTCTCACAATTTTAAAACTAGTTATACGTTTTATATAATACCAAAATTATTATAGATGATTTTATAATTGTGGTAAAAGTCTACAAGATATGGAAGAAAGGCCGTACATGGAGGTGTAAGGATCACACGAAATGTGGGTTGACATTCTTGTACCCACATCGTAGTGTTTGATGCTACCAGTCAAAATGCCGCCCGACAACAAATCAACACTTTGCTTCTCTGAAGATAAAATCACGTTTTCTTTTATAACATATTTTTCCATACCAAAGTTTTTATTATTAAACACGAAAATAACTGTTTTAGTTATATTTTTGCTTAAGTAATTATATTATCATGTTTAACAATTTAATCGTTATAAATTCTTACACCGACAATGCGAATTAATAAAAAAAATAGTGTTAGTTTATACGTCATAACTGACGCGAGTTTTACCTTAAAATAAAAAAAATTTATTGGTTTTGCCCTTACAAATGGGAAGGTGCTTAGTTTTAGAAAGCAACAAGACGAAAATAACACGGTCATCTTGTTTAACCTATAGATTTATTTGATGCGCAAGCCTTAAAAATGATTTTTTTTTTTCTTGTTTTGGATGTGACTATTTGCCCTTCACTCAATCACTTGTGTTTAAAAAGTTGGTTAAAATAGTTGCATGTAAAAAAAATTGGTCAACTTCACTCAATCACTTGTTTTAAAAAGTTGGTTAAAATAGTTGCATGTAAAAAAAATTTGGATCAAAATGACTATTTTCATAATTTCACCTGTTACAACTTATTTATGTTTATACGATAAAATTTATTGGAGAATATTTAATACATTTATGATTATTACACTTTTTAGGATCGTAATTAAAACCTCTTTAATTTTTAAGAGGGGAATAACCGAATAATCAAGCTCAAGACATTTAGACCATGCGTAATAGTTAATGTCCTCTAAGGGACATTTTTGCCATATCAACATATAACATCCCTTCAAAAATTGTATAACGATTAATGCCCCTTAACGTCCCTTACATTCATTATTTTCCATTTTTTCTCCTCTTTAGGCATTATTCTAAAAATGACCATCCCTTTTCATGGTCCTATAATGTTCAGGGGGCGATGTTGAGGACGTTATTAAACCCTTTTACGCCTCTACAATGCCCATTACGCATGAACTTATGATTCTTAACCCTTTTTAGGATCGAACTTAAAACCTCTTTAATTTTTGAAAGGGCGAATGATTGATGTTTAACTCCGTTAAAAAATAACACTATACAAATCATTTAGAGTTAAGAATAAAAATACACTTGGTTTACTGTTTTAAGTTTGATGCTATGGTTTATCATTTTGTTTAACTCCGTTAAAAAATAACACTATACAAATCATTTAGAGTTAAGAATAAAAATACACTTGGTTTACTGTTTTAAGTTTGATGCTATGGTTTATCATTTTTTAAAATTTAAACCTGTTTGGTGAAAAATAATACAGATTTGAATCTTGAATTATTTAATAATCAAATAAAATAAAATGTTTAGTTACAATATCTTTTTCTATATAATTGTTTCTTTTTCTATTAATCATAAAGAGTGACTTGTAATTCGTCCTCTGTTCCAGAGGTGAAGAGTTCGTATAAGAGTATTTAAAAGTAGATTAGTTTACTATTAAAAAAAATCATTTGTTATTCATTTGAAATAGAATGCGATCTTTTGTTAGGTTGGAGTATATAAAAGATAATATTCTTCATTAGAAATATGAATTCATCAAGTTTAAGAGTTGATATCTCGGCTTATATATCTTTAGACTCTTTCCAAACCGAAGTTTTCTTTAAGCTTATCTTTGTTTGTATTTCAATTCAATCACATATCTTCACATCTTAAATATACATTATATCTAAAGCGATAAGTTTTTAATAAAAAATATAACATAAAAACTATTATTTTAGACACATTAATTTTTAGACAGATTTTGCTGTAATTTTCTTCATTATATACTAAATATGTACAATATAGTGGTGACCGTCAATGATGTGAACATCAATAATCCATGGTTTTAACACTAGAATAATCATCTAATGTTTCCAATATGATTGACAGTAATCATACGATCAACTAGATATGTACGTGACAAATCAAGTTTCCCACATGTGATCCCATTGTAGTCGTTCTTCTTTAAAGTATTTTTTCGCCCATGATGCTCATGCATAATTATCCTTCGTATAGGAGTTTCTTCGTTTTAGGCCCCACTCAAAAGCTTTGATTACTAAACGACATGAGCACATTCACCTCATCCAACCCAAGACATACTTACCAAATCCCATGAACCTATGTTTATAACTATCTACCTTAAAAAGATGCATGCATGCTTTTACATTGAGCATAAGGGTGGGTGTGTGTTGGGGTGGGGGGGGGGGGGGGGGGGGGGGGGGACGTAAAAAACAAAGATTAAAATAAATAAAATTATTCATCTTTGTTTTCTTCGTCGTCTTCGTCATCCCGTCTTCTCATCCAAGCGTGTTGTACCAAATCCGCCAGTAGAGCTTGACGTGTTTGAGAGTTACGCATAAATGTGGAATTATATATCATTTGTTCCATATGTACACAAGCTTGTTCGGCTTCTACGAAATGCGAATCATAATCTTGGTAAATCGTTTTTCCATTATCCTCTAGAATCATATTGTGTAAAATAAGACAACTATACAAAACATTTCTAACCTTATCCTTGTGCCATAGTCGACAAGGGTTCATCACAAAATGTCAGTGTTGTTGTAGAATGCCGAATAGCCTTTCGATATTTTTTCTGGCCGATTCTTGAACATTTTTAAAATGAGCTCTCCTTTGGTTGATAGGGTCTTTACAATAAGCATGTATTATGGATATATACCATCGGCCAGAAAATACTTGTGTGGGTACTCATTTACGTTAGCCCAAAAAGAAGCAACCGTTACTTTACCTGCAATGTGATCCTCAATGATAGGAGAGTGCTAAAAGATGTTGATGTCATTGTTTGAAATAGGAACACCAAAAAAAGCATGTCAAATCCATAGATCGTATGACACAATGGCTTGAAGGATGTGTGTTGGTCCTTTCTGGTCACCCCGAGTATGTGCACCTCTCCAAGCCGTTAGACAATTTCTCCAACCCCAGTGCATGCAGTTAATGACACCAATCATGTCGAGTAAACCATGTTGATCCTCATGCACATCATATATACGTTGCATATCTTTCCATGTCGGGTTTCGTAAATCTTGTTCACAGTATAGTTCAATGACATTTTTTAAAAGAATAAATTGCGAATATATGTAAATACTTAAAAAACACCATCTTAAAATATACAAAAGATAAGAGTTACCTTCAACAAAATTTACAAAGGTGTCTCTTGAGGTTGTGTCCGTCATCTTTAGATACTCGTCTCACACGTCAGTTGTTGTACCGTATGCTAACACTCGTGCAACAGATGTACACTTTTGTATTGCCGTGAATCTCATATTTCATCTTGCGTTGGGTCTTTGTTTGAAGTGATCATACTTTGCTTCCAAATCATTGGTAATACGTAAAAATAATCGTTACTCATTCTAAAACAACGCCTAAATTCGTGAGGGCCGTAGACGGGTTGATCACAAAAATAATCATGCATCAACAACTCATTCGCAGCCTCATAGTCGTGTTCGATTTGTTGCTTTCTAATAATCGGACGTGGAGGTTGGCTAACTTGTTGTATAAAGTCTACCATCAGTTGAACGCACTTGTAATAGCCTTCCAGATCTCGTAAGAATCTGAAGACGTACTATCTTTACTACTAGAGGAACATGAAGAATAATCCATGGTTTGTTAGTTTTGAGATAGTGAGGGTTAAGGATTTGATATAGTTTGCTATGGTTGAAATGTGAAGATTAGTGTTGTATTTACAGTGTTTAAAATTGAAAAAAAAAAAAAAAAACCAAAAACCCATGTCTAACAGCTAGTAGCCAACAACCACCATCTCAAATTCATCAATTTCTCTGCCGTTGTTCCAGCCATGAGCCGACAAACCACAAGCCCAACCATGAGCGTAAAGGCGGTCTTCCTTTGTGATTTGCTCACGGTTGGCTCAATAATAAAGCCCACTACGCTCGGTACAATCTTTTCGTATATTGTAAACCAATGAATCTTTACTAAACCGAAAAGGATAAGGGGACAAAAAGAAATTACGTTTTTTTAGTAAAAGTCCATTAGTTTACAATATGTGAAAAGGTGGGGCCACCACTAGTTATTTTTGAAGTTGAGATTGTTACCGGTAGGGGTGTGCATGGGTCGGTTTGGGTCGGTTTTGATCAAAAACCATAACCATAACCACGATGTCGGTTATTGGATATCCATAACCTAACCGATCGGTTATGGTGGTTATGGTTATTCGGTTTTGATAGTTATAGCGGATCAGTTATGGGTGGTTAACCGTGTATTTAGCTTAGCTAAAAATAGCTTAATTTTTTTAACATGGAATAAATTGTTATTGCATATATGTATATATTAGTATATTACGTAGTATTAAAAAATACATATAATCTATAATATTAATACCAATTATTATCGAATATTCAAATAAAGTGATATGATATATTCCATAAATTCAAATAAACATTCAACCAAAACCACAAAATGATATAAAAACCAATAAGTACTAAAAATCTTCTGTAAAAAAACTATCAAATATTAAAAATATGGTAAAAAAATCTAAATCATACAAGGATTTATTACATGTCGGTTCGGTTAGGATATGGTGGGTATGGAAAAAATGATAACCATAACCGACCCGCTACATTCGGTTTTCAAAAAACCATTAACCGACCCACCGGTTTTTTATTTGGTTCGGTTTTTTCGGTTCGGTTTTGTCGGTTAATTCGGTTATGGTTCGGTTAATTCGGTTTTTTACACACCCCTAGTTACCGGCCAACAGCTAATGGTTTTGTTAGGATCTAAGTTTGTTATGATTGTGCTTGTTTGATTAAGATGAAAATGAATTAAGATAAAGTGCAGCGGAATTAAAGATGGAACAAACTTTCAACACAATCAAAGAGAGAATTGTTTTAAGCAAACATGTTTACATGGAATCGAATGATTGTATTTATTACAAACTTCAATCAACAATGCATGAATGCATACAATCTCCCCCTCAGCTTGAGCTCACAGAGAATGTTCGTACAGAATGAGTTGTGATGAAAAGAGCTAATAGAACAATACAGGGTATTGTTCTATTTATAGTACCGAACAAAACATGTGGTATCTTTGCTGACGTCACCATGAAAGTGACATCTAACCTCCTAACAAACTCAACCTACTAACCTATTACAACCACTGACTACAAACAACTGATTACAATATACAAAGCATAAACAAAACAACTGATCCTTCATTCCACTGCTTAGGCTCCAGCAGTGCTTTGGTCTTCAGCAGTACTTGAGACACAACAGTTGATTGAGCATCAGCACTTAGTCTTCATTAGTCTTTTGGGTCATCAGTAGTTAGGAGGGCAGTACTTGAATCTATCAGATGTTAGAGCCACTGTCAAGGGGAAAGATTGAATACAAATATCTGCTTATTTCGAATCCACTGATCTGATCCAGTTTTGGCTTTAATCAACTGTTCCTCTGTAGGGTTCAATCCCAACAATCTCCCCCTGGAACAGATGATGCCAAAACTCTTCATTATTCTTGGATTTTTACTGCCTCATCAATATTTCCCTGACTTGTCCTTTGAATTGTAATTCAAATTCCAAGGAATCTGTATCATCCTCATCCCTGCACAGTGTAAGCTCAAGGAGATCTTGCAGATCTTCAACACCCAGGCCCAGAGCTTGTTCCCTTGATATTTGCTTCACCTCACCACTGGATTTGAGCAAAGTCAATATGTGGGTCTGTTTGTCAGATTTCCACTTTAGTATTTTTGAATCTAGTGGGTTTCTTGGGAGAGATTTTATTGATGATGAGTTTGGAGATGGAGGCCTGGTTATAACACTTTGAGCAGGGTTTGCAGCTTTTGCCAATTCAGGATTTTCTGCTATCATTTGCTGAAGGACCATTTTTATAATGTAATCCCCTTGTGCTTTATCTGCTTCTTTTTCATCATCCATCTGCTTTTGTTTCCTTATTTGATAAAGGATGGCAGTAGGTGGAGCAGATTTCCTGATTTGTAACTTTTGGGGTTTAGCTGGAACCACTGCTTCAGGGTAATCAGGCTTTTGAGGAACCTTGGGATCTTTCTTTCTCAACTCTTCCAACCTCTTGTAAGTATCTATCACTTTTTCTTCTTTCCACCTGCTAACCTGATTCCTTGACCCATAATCAGCAGCAATAAGCTCTTCTTTCATTCTCTTCAGCTTTAAAGCCCTTTCTGGTACATTTTTCTTGTACATGGACCAAACAGGAGGAGTGTGTTTTACTTTATCTTTATTCATCTTTTGCACTCTTTCTAACTCCTCTTTAAGCTCACCAATGGTCCATTCTTTATATTGAGCTCTTTCTGCCTTGTATTTCTTGAAAGCCATGATGTGATCAATGTAATCTTTTCTAAGGCTTTCATCATCTCTTTCTGACAGTTTCTGACAAATGTCTTTTGAAAACTGCTCCAAAGTTCTGACTTGAGTGAGCAGGTATTGAAAGTATCTTTGAATCTCTTTGTCAGACTGTCCCTCTGTATTTCTTTTAGAGATATACTCTGCTTGTTGAGCATTTAACTTCAAATATTCTTCTATGTTATTAGGCCTAGGATAATCTTGAGGAGATGGCAGATTCCTTTTTGCAGGGTAATCTTCATAGTAGAAGGATTTTATCTCCTCTTTAACTGCTGGAAGATCTAATGGATACTGGACTCCTGCAGGAACAATGGCAGTGTTTGGATTTAGAGCTTGTACTGAAAAGAGTGGAACAGGGTTTGGAATGGTAGCAAGGGTCAGTGGTTGTGAAGATGTTGGAGATGGTGAAGAGTCATCTTCCAGTATTATCCTTCTCCTTTTGGGTTTAGGAGAGGTTGGTGGTGTTTTGGTGGGTTGAGTGGTGGTGGTTTGAGTGATGGGTGGCTGACTAACAGCTGTTGAAACAACTGGTGTTTCAACCACTGTTGTCATTACAACAGATGATGTGTCATCTGATGTCTTCTGCTTTTTGGCAGGTGGCTTTTGTGGTGGTGATGTGATTTTTGTTAAGGCAGTGGATTGAGTGTGTGTTGAAGTGGTAGTAATGGCAGTTGTTGGGGTAACATCTGTTGAAACCACAGAGGTACCAACAACTGTTGATGCAACAGGTGTCTCAACATCAGTTGGTTTGGAGGTTTGATGAGAGGAATTTTTGGGGATTTGGGGAGTTTGTTTAATGGTTTTGGAAGGTGAGGATTTGGGTTGCCTTAATTTTCTAGTAGGCCGTCTTCTGTTTGGCTTAGGAACAACTTCCTCTTCCATAGGCTCAGAAGTACCCTGCTCTTCCCTTTCCATCATAACTTTCTTCTCCTACTCAAACCGTTTAGATCCCTTTGTTTCCCTATCCCTTTTCTGCTTTGCTTTTTCATCAGCAAATGCATTTTTGGGTTACATCAACCTTTTTTGAGCCATCTGGCCAAGGGATTTCCGCAACCAATCTTGACAGTGGATCTGGTTTCATGTAGAGGCCATCTTCATATCCCTTCTTCTTTTTCTCCCCCTTTTTGGCATCATCAGGTGGGTTATCAACAAAGTTGATTGAAGGAGGATCAGTGCCAGTGGTTTGTAGTAAATGGGCCTTGATTGCCTTGATATCTGCCTGTGTATCCTTGAACCTAGCTTCCATTAAATTTCTGATCTTTTGAATTTGAACTTCATGTTGTTGATCAGCATATTCTCTTTGTTTATGAAGCAGAGGTTGAAACAATTCCCAAAGCTCAGTGGGAGTAGGAGCAGATGTTGGAGATGATGCAGCAGTGGGTGGTGACTTTTGTTCTTGTAACAACTGTTGCAGCATAGTTTTGATTTCTGCAACAGTTGTGTCAATCTTGTCAACCCTCTCCGTCAATTCTCTGTATTTTAAACCATCACCCAACTTAATGGGATCATCTGATTTCCCACTGGTAGTGGTTGTGTCAGCAGTTGACTTAGGGAAAGTTTCCCAAAAGTCATCCACTGATGCCCCTTGTTCTTGGTACTGGGGTCTTCTTTCTTCAAAAGAGGTTACCATTCTAAGCGCACCAGTGAATATTGGATATCCACCAGTGGGCATTATGGTTCCCAAAGAAGAAATTGCCTTCAAGGAAGTCTTATTGATGAAACTACTGTCCAAGTGTAAACAAGTGTGTTCAACACTTGTAGTAGTTGCTTCACTTGAACTACTGACAAGAAGTACTTGTACTTCCTGCAGTGTAACCTCCTCAGTTGTTGGCGGGTTAGCAATGATAGGGAGCTCAGACCCAGTCACCTGTTGAGGCATGTTTTCAGTGATAGGTGGTTGAGAAGAACTGATTTCTGTCTGAGCTATATCAAGTGCATCCAACAAGGGTAATATTTTTGGTGGAATTTGGGAAGTGAGTATGGGTGTAGAAAGAGAATTTGCCCCGGGAGTTGGGCTGTGGATGATGGAATCAAGTGATTCCAGAGCATCATAATGTGGTGTCCCTGTTGATACAACCTGATCTTTTTTAGAAGAAGCAGGAGGAGTTTGAGGCTCAGGTTGAGATCTTTCATCCAACTGCTGTGAGGAAGTAGCAGCAGTGGTTATTGGTGACGTTTGTGTTGTCACAGGTATAATCTCTGGGATCTCATCTTCCAGAGTTACCTTTTTATTGGGTTTGGGGGGCTTTTGTGATTTTTTCTGTTTTGGTCTTTTGGTGGTTTTAGGTGTGGGTTTCACAGCAGTGGTTTTGCTGCTGTGATCACCTTGAGCAGTGGGCTCAACAGCAGGGACCTGAGGAGCAGTTGTTGCTGCTAAATTCTGCTCAAGCTCCTCTGTTTGTGTTTTGGAATTTTTTGACAGCCTAGTAAAAGTTTCAGAAGAAAGGTTGTTTATTTGACAAGGATTTCCTTGGATTAGCAGATGTGCATTATCCTTGGAAAATAAAAACTTAGAAACCTTGGAAACAAGAGAAATGGTTTCTTATTATCTTTAATATTATTAATATTCTTAACCATGTCATTGAAAATTTCCTGGGAGTAGTTAAAATTTTCTTCATTCAAAATTGAATAACCCAGATATTGAATTTTCAATGGTATCTCATTGAAAACATTTGTTTTATTTGACACACACATGAGGAGGGTATGGAACAAAAACCTCATGGCGGGAGGAAAACTGCCGTTTTGTAAAGTGTCCTTTTTCATTTTCTCTTCATACCCTCTCTCAAGAAAATCAGTTTAATACTCTGTTTTTGGAAAAAAGAATTTTTACCTTGAATATCATTGAGTTCAAAGACCTCTGACAGAGTTTGCGGTGTGATGGTAACAGCAATACCCCGGATTGATGAATTTATTGCTAAGGGCTTTTTGTCCTTAACATCAAGTTTAGCATTTTTCCAAAATTCTCTTTGAGTTTCCAGGAAGATAGGAGCATTACAAATCAACAAAGTTTTGTACTTTGTGGTTGAAAGAGCATCAATGACGGAGTTGAAAGTTGTGTTGTCACTTGGTTTTTCAAGTATGCACAGGTAATTATGCAGAGTTTTGTATGGAAGGGCCATGGCGATTTGAATGTGATAGTGAGAGGAAGAAGACGATGAAGGATTTGAGAGAAATGGATGGTAACTTCTTTGAGAAAGGAATTTTGAATTCGATTCGACAGTGAAACTGTTTGGGGTTTTGATCAGGGTTTTATAAAGTGGAAAAAGTGAATGCTGACGTGGCAGCGGTTACAAAAGATCTGACGGATAAGTATTGTCCACGTGCCAACCACTGATGAGTAATGGAAGACAGTTGTTTAGGAAACCACTGATGGATCCATTATCAGTGGTTTGCAGTGGTAAATGAAAACAATGGCTGATTTTTAACCATCAATGGATAGCCATCAGTGGGTTAAAACACTGATTTTGAACAACAGTGATTAACAAGGAAATGAGGAAACAGTGGTTGACTTTCAGCAGTGGACAATAATCATCAGAACATATGTTTGAACCAAATCAGTGGTTATGGCAGACTTTTAAGGATTAATGAAAAAAATCATTTTTAACTATTTTTAAGGATGAAATTTTGATTTTCTGAAAACATTTTAATGCTTTTATTCATAGAAAACAGGATTTTGCCTGTTAGTCCATGTTTATGTAACATCCATCTCAATTAAACATGATTATAACCTTAATTACGCATTTTATACTAGAAATTGACTTTCTAAAAACTTTGTCAAGTCAAAGTTCATACGTGTTTAAAGTAAACAAAATATAGTTTCAAGTGTTTACATAGTTCACTTAAAACAAAAACTAACTAAAGTCATTGCGGAAGCTTCATTTGACATGTGTTCGGTTCACTTGATTGCTTGATCATCGTCTGGATGCATGCTATACACACCTATGATCAAAACCAACTTAAAAGTTAGTTTTGACAGCTTATAAACATGTATAAATAAGTTCCAATATCAAATAATGATAATCAAAAATAAAATTTCCAAAATCATGCCTCCCGCGTGTCGCGGAAGGCAACCTTTAATCTGTCGCGAGTCACGACACCTGTCGCGTGTCGCGCCCCAATTGAGTGACCCTGTCGCGTGTCGTGGAGGAGACTAATTTCCAGCAGGTCCGTTTCTGAATCCTGTAATTTCTGCCCTGCTCAATTATTCAACAAAAATCGAACTTTAAACGAGCATAACTTTTTATCTACTAGTCCGTTTTAGGCGATTCTTTTTCCTATGCTTTCGAAATTTAATTCTCCATCTTATGGAGTTAAAACCTGACATTCAACTAGTTCAAAAACTCAGATTTCAAGCTCTCGGCTTGAAATCCCTTTTTAACACTTTTGACCCGTTAGAGAGATTTACCATTTACTTTAAATTTCACTCTCCCTTCATCCATCATTTTACTACATCAAAGTATTTACTTTTATTTTGAAATCTTAATACTAATTCCTAAACAACCCATATGGGTCGTTTGCCCAATCTACCCATGAAGGACTTTTTGGTCAATTTTAGTTCCTCATTCTTACGACGAAGAACTCCTACCAATTATTTGACCAAAATACCATTTTTCTATAACCACAATTCTAATTACGCGTACCTGGCTCGGGTCATAGCATTGACCCGTTTACATAACTTTTGCTTTAAATCTTTCTAGTTAATGCAACGAAAACATGTGTTATTTCCTGTGATCACAAAACTCAACAAGCGGTCGTAAGTTATATTATTGCCAAATGGTATTAACACACCATTTGACCCATTTAGTCGAAATGACCATTTATCAATATATAATGGTATTTTAATACCATCTTGCCCCTTAACCTATTCCAATTTACACCGTGGGTTCTTATTGCTTAAAAGACATTCCTTAAATTATTTGACCCGTTAAGACTTACACCAAAAGGGTTGTCTTTTCAACTCTTTTATCTATCCGTCGACTGATGTACAAATTATTAATTAGCCACTTCTACCCCTTACGGTTCACCCAATAACGTGATGTTCAATATTTCTTATTAGTTAGTCTCCACCCGACTAGTCTTCCATTTTTACCCTTTTTACCATAGTTTTTGGTTTCTTACCATTTTTCTTTATTCCGACTTACATTGTATTGTGCCGAAACATAGTATCTCAAATATTTAATCATAATTCAAAATCTATACCTACAAATAAGTGTATTGTAATCTAAAGAGGGGGTGTAAGCTTAACTTACCTCGCATCCAAACTATGCCTTACTTTTCCTTATTGATTTGTTTGACCCGCTTCGTCCTCAAGCTTCCACCTAGCTCGTTTAGCGTCAAACTAACATCATCATTCACAAGGTGGTTAGATTAGTCATTAACAAATACGACTATTCCACCTTACGTATTTTCTATGTCGAAATCATTATTCGACTTCGTCATTGGTTAATTTTAACTTTCTACTAGTTAACTACCTCTAATCATATGATACGTGAAATTAACTAAAATCTACATTATGATTAGATTCCGTATTATCACGTATCACCCCTAATTAAATTAATTAGGAAATTACGCGTTTCATTCATAGTTTCAACATATGAACATTGTGGGCATAATTTATAACATCAACAATCGAGTTTCGTATCACTGAAAATAGGCTGTTTTTGGTGACCTGTATAACATGTTTACAAGTCTTCAAAAATTATGATTTTTTTATGTGGTGTACCACTCGGAGGGTTAGACCTTGTGTTAAAATTTCAAGATCTAACTCTTTACCAAAAACTCGTAAAAATTCATTTACTAAGCTGCAATCAGATTCGTCACTTCTGACTGCAGCTTACGGAAAAATTCATTTAAAATTCCTCGTTTTTCCGATTAACGAAATTCCAATTGGAGATTCTTTTAATCACTTAATACTTTCTACAGTAAGAATTTTAGATCATAACTCAATTCCTAAATTGAGTTATGACATTCGTAATGGGCTGCAAATTCTACCAGAAAACCCAGCTTGAACCTTTGATACGGAAAAATTCATAAAACGCTCAATTTTCGTCGAAAAAATGCGATTCCAGTGGGATTTTAAAGATATTTCCTGGAATTACATTTTAGACTCAAGAAACATATGTTTTTGTCACGTTTTATCCATGTTACAGCCAATACAAGTCGGCTGTAAATTCTGATCAGAAGCTGTTTGAATTCAGCTTTCAACTAAAACATGTTTATGACATTATAACACTATCTTTAGCAATCAAAAACCCTAAAAACAATCACCTTCAATGATGTTCATGGATTTCACTAGAATTAGGCACGATTTCAACATATACTTGTCTAGGGTTTACTCCTAAACACTACAATGTTCCTATTTCATCCATATAACAAGCATGCATCAACAATTTTTGAATTCTCTAGGTTTACTCAGAAATTCAACTAGATATTTCTCATGAAATTTACATACCTTGTGACTCCTTTTTCAGTGGAGATCACTAATACGTGCTCGGATTTTGATTTGGAACTGATTTGGACCTTCAATTTGAGAGATTTAGCAAGAACTAGGGTTGGGCTCCCATGGAGCTTTCTTCTGGTCGATCATACGCACGCCCCTGTGTATGGGTTTTTTTTGTTTATAATTAAGCTTTCATTTTATCCATCTTTGGCCCCTCGTGTTTGGTTAGTTATCAAGTAGATCACAACTCCTTTAGTGTAAACAATATTCCCTCTTATTTACTAGGTTAGACATCCCTAGTTAACATAATAGGTTCGGGGAAAATTATAACCCAGTCTGTTTTAAGTCCCATTAATTCGGGCCTTTTATTCACTTCATTTTCCTCAAAAGGATTTGCCCAACTTTTATTTAACATTAGGTTTATTTATTTAAATCCTAATATTTACCGGGTAAGTTTTACCACTAACCGTATTTTACCCGACCTTTAGTATTAACGTGGTTTGATTACCGAACCTGTTTTCGGGGTGTTACAGTTTAGCATGCCAATCCTAGAGATCAAGCTTTCAAAGGTGGATGTGTCTAATGCTTTTGTTAGCACATCTGCCAGCTGATCTTTAGTTGGAACATGATGCAGAGAAATCAAACGTTTTTCATAGCAATCACTCACTCACAAAGAAATGTCTGATATCAATGTGCTTGGTGGTTGAATGGGATACTGGATTTTTAATGATATTTTCTGCTGCCTTACTATCCAACATGAGAGGTGTCTTTAAGGCAGTGATACCAAAATCCAGGAATTGATTTTGAAGCCATAACAGTTGGGCTGTACAGCTTGCAATAGCTATATACTCTACCTCAGCAGTGGATGTTGAAACAGCTGCTTGCTTTTTGCTTTGCCAAGACACTAAGCAAATCCCTAGGAATTGGCACCCTCCTGATGTGGACTTCCTTGTTGTGTTACATCCAGCAAAGTCACTATCTGAGAAACCTGAAAGCTTGATATTTCCATCTGCTAGATACCAGATACCAAGTGTGGGAGCACCTTTTAGGTATCTGAATATCCTTTTTACAGCAATAAGGTTTGACTTTCTAGGGGTTGATTGGGACCTTGCACAAACACATGTTGCAAACATGATGTCTGGCCTAGATGCAGTCAGGTACAATAAAGACCCAATCATGCTTCTATAAAGAGTTTGATAAACCAAATCATCCTTTTCATCAGACATGACTATTTTTGTGGTTGCTATGGGTGTACTACATGGCTTACAATCATCCATCTCAAATTTCTTTAAAAGTTCTTTGGCATATTTGCCTTGATGGATGAAAGTACCATTTTGCAGTTGCCTTACTTGCAGACCAAGAAAGCACTGGAGTTCACCCATTGCACTCATCTCAAACTCAACTGTCATGAGTTGTCTAAACTCTTCACACATTTTAGAATATGTGCTTCCAAAAATGATGTTATCCACATAAATCTGGATAATCATCAAGTCTTTCCCTCTCCATTTTAAAAACAATGTTTTATCAATTTTACCTCTTTTGAAACCAATGGAAAGAAGAAAGGTGGAAAGAGTTTCATACCAGGCTCTAGGTGCTTGTTTCAAACCATACAAAGCTTTATTTAGCTTGTAGACATGATTTGGATTAAATGGATCCTCAAATCCTGGAGGTTGACATACATATACCTCTTCTTGAATTTTACCATAGAGGAATGCACATTTAATGTCCATTTGATACACCTTTATGTTGTGGTTGACAGCAAAGGCCAGGAATAATATGATAGCTTCTAATCTTGCTACAGGGGGGCAAAAGTTTCATCATAATCAATACCCTCTTCCTGTCTGAACCCTTGAACCACGAGCCTTGCTTTATTCTTGACAACAATACCCCTTTCATCTGTTTTATTTTTAAAGACCCACTTTGTGCCAATAGGACTCACACCCTCTGGCAGTGGTACAAGTTCCCATACTTGTTGTCTTTTAAACTGTTGGAGCTCCTCTTGCATGGCTTCTACCTAACTGTTGTCTTTTAGTGCCTCTTGGTACTTGACTGGCTGATGGAGTGATAGGAAACCAGCAAAAAGACAGATGTTTTGGGATTGGCTTCTTGTGAGCACCCCTTCACTGATGTTGCCAATGATTTGGTCAGGTGGATGAGACTTCAAGAAGATTAACTCTCCTTTGTATGGAACAATGGCATTTAAAGGTGAGGGCTGCAGATGTGAATCATCTGAGCTAACCGTTGTTGGTGACTTTGATGATCCAACAGTGGCTTGAAATGGAGGTGGAGGAATAGGAGGAAGTGGTGTGAAAGCATGCTGATTTTTATCCACTGTTTGGGGATTTTTATCAATAGTGCTTGATGATGTGGAAGCAGGGGTTAATAGGCTACTTTGGTCAACAACTGTTGAGGTAGCAGTGGTTGAGCTTTGACAGCTGTTTTGAACATCTGCTGCTCTACCATTTGATGCAGACTTTTGTTGTGGAATGATGACTTCATATCCATAGTATGATGGAGGAATTTGTGATGGACCTGCACTGTTAATCTTGACAGAAACATTTTCAAAGGTAAATTTATCAAGATCAAACAGTTCTGCAGGATTTGCAAGGATTTTCATTGAAGAGAGTTCATTGAACTTCACATTTAAAGTCTCTTCCAGTGTCTTAGTCCTAGTGTTGAACACTTTGTAGGCCTTAGCAGTGGTCGAGTATCCCAAATGATAATCACAATCAATTTTGGCTGCAAACTTTGAGATAGAATCTTTTAAGTTTAAAATGAAGCATGGGCAGCCAAAAACTTTAAAATATGAGATCAGTGGTTTGATTTTATACAGAATTTCATAGGCAGTCTTTTGATGCCTGGGGTTTAGTAAAACTCTGTTCTAGACATAGCAGGCAGTGTTTACAGCCTCTTCCCAGAAAGTTAATGGCAAACCTGAATCAGCAAGCATGGTCCTGGCAGCCTCAATCAAAGTTCTGATCTTTCTTTCAACTACCCCATTTTGTTCTGGTGTTCTTGGAATGTTGTACTGCCTTACAATTCCTTTTGACACACAAAACTCATCCAACTCCCTATTTCTGAATTCTGTGCCATTGTCACTCCTGAAGATTTTTACTGGCAAGTCAAACTGCTTTTCAACCTGTGTGACAAACTCTTGCAGAATGCCTGCAGTCTCATCTTTGGAATGTAAGAAATAAGTCCATGTAAACCTAGAAAAGTCATCTACAATTACCAAACAATATCTTTTCTTTCTAAGATTCATGACTTTAACTGGGCCAAACAGATCCATGTGAAGCATTTGCAAGCACTTGGTTGTTTTGGACTCTTCAATGGACTTAAAAGAGCTTTTATGTTGTTTTCCTTTTAGGCAGGAAACACAATGCTCAGGACAGGTGAACAGTTTTTGAGGAAGACCTCTTACTAACCCCTGTTTTGACAAAGCAGTGATTGTCTTGAGATTTGTGTGCCTCAATCTTCTGTTCCAAAGTTTTGTCTCTTTGTTAGAGGCAGCTGAGAACAAACAGGCATCAGTTCTTAGGTTCTCTTTTGACAAATCAACTACAAAACATTACCACTTCTTTGAGCAACAAGTTTAGTTATTCCATTTTTTATTATTTCTTCAATCTTTTCAACCATTTCTGGTCCAACAATCCTATAACACTCCTTAGTAAAGAAAGAACCATAACCTTTATCACTCATTTGAGAAACACTAAGGAGGTTGAATTTTAGATTGTCTATTAGATTGACATTTTCAAACTTAACATTTCCAGACTGTACTGTACCAGATCCCATCACCTTCCCTTTACTATTATTACCAAAAGATATAT
Source organism: Helianthus tuberosus (assembly GCA_030545235.1). Classification (NCBI taxonomy): domain Eukaryota; kingdom Viridiplantae; phylum Streptophyta; class Magnoliopsida; order Asterales; family Asteraceae; genus Helianthus; species Helianthus tuberosus. The sequence goes on from CM060445.1 coordinate 113,733,287, forward strand.
CACCCCCTCCATGAGTTTTGAATTCCTTGAGTAGGGCTCTACATCCAGTCATGTGCCTGGAGCCTCCACTATCTACATACCATAGACTATCTAAGCATGCAGAAGCTCCCTGCACATGAAGTAAATAATTAGTTCAGGAGGGTCTCCAAAGCCAATAAGGCTTTTGGATGGGGTCTCAACAGTGTCTATGTTAAGGTCAGGAAGATGGACAGTGGTTAGATCAGGGGTTTGATTGATTTTTGAAGCTTGTTTCTCTAACCACTGTTGGGGGCCATTTCCAACCAATTCTTGGTATCCATAGGGATGCCTGTTCACTCTTAGTTTAGAATGCCTTTTGTAGGCTTCATAAACATGTGGGACCCTAGGATATGGTGGTTGACCTTTACCTCTTTGGTATTGGTTAGCAGAGGGTGCATCAGTTACCTGAACATCTCTTTTAACAGAGGTTTGGTTCAGCTGTTTTGTAACTGCTGTTTAAACTGGCACAAACAGTGGTTGATTCTTGATTGGTGGTTTTGATGAACTCATGGATGTTTTTGAAGTGTACTCATTTTTTTTAAATCAAAGGGTTTGAGATACACACATTCCTGAGTGAGATGGTTTGTTTTACCACAGATGGTGCAGCTCTGGGAAGGCACGATGATGCTTGTTTTGTTAATATCATATGCTTTTAGATGAAAACAATCTTGGTCAAATGATTTTTCTTCTCACAGAAATCACAAAACAAGTTTTTAACCTTTTCTTTTCTTTTCTTCTTTTCAGACTCATTTGCAACAGAGTTTTGAACTACTGTTGGGATGTCCTTAAGAGGAATGACCTTTGCCTTAGGAGCTTTTACACCATCAGTGGTTGTGAAGTCCATGGGTTTGAAGTTTTCAAGGATGTCACACTCATCAGACCATGTGGTTTGGTTTGCCTATAAATGTAACAGTACCCTGTACTGTTACATTTGATTGACTGAGCGGGTTCTTCTCCTCATGTCTAATCCTTTCATCTTGTGTGCAACCAACCTTGGGGTATCAGGCTGAGGGGGAGCTTAGTTTGCAAGCATATCTGTAATCTTTTGCTTTGATTTGTAAATCTTTTGACTCTATGTGAAGCAATTGTTTATCAAACTATTTTCTCCTTTGATTGTGTTTACAAAGTTTGTTTTCATTTCCGCTGCACTTTACATGTTTCATATTAACAAATTGTTCAAAACATACAAACAAACACAATCATGAGAGCCTCTGATCCTAACATCCTCCTTTACGATGACTACCAACGTGGTTCCAATCAATTCTTGACTTATTAAACAATTTAGTGAATTCTATCACTTTAAATCAACAAAATCTTTATTTTACAATTCTATTACACATATGCTAGTTATCAAAATTTATCCAACGTAACGAGTCAAGTTACATACCTTCAAAGCAAGCCCTTCAAACGTGCGTCCACACCGGTTTGCCCGCTAGGTGCCCTGGCTTCCTTTCCTATAGAGTTCAATCACCTTATGTTTAGAACTCTTTGTTTCACATACATAACGCACATTTTGTCATACATCATAATTATGCGTTTTAACTTAACAATTCAGTTTCAAGCCTTCTTTGAGGCATTTCTACAAACACTATAAGGGCAGAATTTTTATATCTTTCATATTCAAGTTCATAGCTTGCTAATTAGCTACTTAACATCAATAAAGCCTTCATATAGTATTTAAACATCATACTTTTCTGAAATCACTTTCTATGATCGAATTACACTAAAATAATCATTCTAAACCCTAGTGTTCATCCTCATCTTGTAAAACCCACAACCCACCTTCAAGGTGTTCATGGAATTTCCTGAATTTGGACATGATTTCACATGTAGTTGTCTAGGTTTCACTTCTAGACACTATATCATCCCTAATCTAACCAAATAACACACATGCAACATCTAATTTCAGATTTTCCAAAATCATGAGAATTTCAAGTTAAGAGATTTCATCAGATTTTACATACCTTATAATCCTCTTGCGATGAGGATCACGATTTTAAGCTCTAATTTCGATTTCAACTTGAATTGAGCCTTCAATTTGCAGATTTAGTGAAGTTTTAGGGTTTTGAAGAGTGGGGATCGCCCCTGGCTTTCTCTTGTGCGACCAGACACCTTCAAATGGTGTTTTTTTTTATTAAAATTAACAATATAGTTTCAATTCTTACAGCTTTGGCCCCTCCATTTTGTTCAACTTATAGTTTAGTTGTTTTTAACCCTATTTATAAGCTATTTCTAGACTTGTAACTAACTAGGTTAAAATTCCTAGTTAGTAAATTCTCATTTATTATACTTTATAATTCTAATATAAAGTTTTATATTTTTCGGGGTGTTACAAGTCCACCCCCCTTAAAGAGGGTTTCGTCCCCGAAACCGAAGTACGTACCAAATAATGTAGGGTGCAGACGTCGCATCTCCTCTTCGGACTCCCACGTAGTGTCTGAACCTTTCCTATGCTCCCATTTAACCTTGACTTGATTAATCACCTTGTTCCTCAAACTCTTCTCTTTACGATCTAAAATCGCAATTGGTTTTACTGCATAGTTGAGGCTGTTATCCACCTCGATATCATCGTAGTGGATACGAGCAGTTTCGTCTGCCAGACAACTCCTCGGGTAATTCGAGACGATAAGCTACTTTACCAACCCGTTCAGTGATTCTGAATGGCCCAATAAATCTCGGGCTTAGTTTCCCCCTTTTTCTGAATCTAATAATGCCCTTCCATGGGAAACCTTTAGCATAACCATGTCGCCAACCTGAAATTCAATTGGCCTATTCCTTTTATCCGCATACGCCTTTTGCCTCTCTTGAGCCGCTTTCAAGTGTGCTCGAACCATGTCGATTTTCTCATTCGTAGTTCGGATTATATCAGTAGGTGCTAGCCCTCGTGGACCCACTTCTCCCCAACATACCAGAGTTCGACATTTTCTGCCATATAACAGTTCATACGGGGCCATCTTAATGCTCGCGTGATAGCTATTGTTATATGCAAATTCGACCAAGGGTAGATGGACATCCCAACTACCCCCGAAGTCAATAATGTAAGCTCGCAGCATATCTCCCAACGTTTGTATTATTCTTTCACTTTGCCCATCCGTTTGTGGATGGTAAGTAGTGCTAATGAACAATTTAGTTCCCATTTGTTCTTGGAATTCACGCCAAAATTTTGAAGTAAACCGAGTATCTCTGTCTGACACAATGGATATCGGTACCCCATGTCGTGCTATGATTTCATTGGTGTACACTTCCGACATCTTCTCGGATGTATAAGTCTCACGAATTGGAATGAAGTGAGCGCTTTTCGTCAATCTATCTACTACTACCCATATAGCATCAAACCCGCGGTTAGTTTTGGGCAATTTGTTCAACAAATCCATGGTGATTTGTTCCCATTTCCAAACCGGAATTTCCAACGGTTGAAGTTTATCGTATGGTTTTTGGTGCTCCGCCTTGACTTGTAAACATGTCAAGCATTTTTCTACGTTCTTCACCACATATCTTTTCATCCCAGGCCACCAATAGTTTTGCTTTAAATCATTGTACATTTTGGTCGCTCCCGGATGAATTGAGTATCGGGATTTATGAGCTTCATCAAGTAGAAGCGCCTTCACCCCACAAGTATTTGGAACCCATATTCTCCCAAATCGAGTCTTCAACCTGTTATTCCCATCCGTCAAATCTTTCAACTGACCGATTATTCTTTCCTTCTTCCAATTCTCCTCTTTTACTGCTTCTAATTGTGCCTCTCGAATACGTTCAAGTATACCCGAGGTCACCACGAGTTGCATCGACCTTACTCGTATTGGGACGTAGTCCGCTTTTCTGCTTAGAGCATCCGCTACCACATTTGCCTTTCCGGGGTGGTAATGTATTTCACAGTCGAAATCTTTCACCGTTTCTAGCCATCGCCTTTGTCGCATATTTAACTCCTTCTGATCGAAGAAGTATTTCAACCTCTTGTGGTCGGTGAATATGGTGCACTTTACCCCATATAAGTAATGCCTCCATATTTTTAACGCAAATACCACCGCGGCCAACTCGAGATCGTGCGTGGGGTATTTCTTCTCGTGTATCTTCAATTGCCTCGAGGCATAAGCTATAACCTTGCCCCGTTGCATCAAAACGCATCCGAGCCCCGATAGTGAAGCATCCGAATAAACCACCATATCTTCGACTCCGTCCGGCAATGTCAGTACCGGAGCTTGAGTTAACTTTTCTTTTAGCGTTTGAAACGCTTTTTCTTGATCGACACCCCAAATGAACTTTTCTTTCTTTTGGGTTAGCTTTGTTAGCGGTGACGCAATCTTGGAGAAATCTTGAATGAATCTCCTATAGTACCCCGCAAGCCCCAAAAAGCTTCTAATTTCCGAAGGGTTCTTCGGGGGATTCCATTTTGACACAGCTTCGATCTTGGACGGATCCACCAATACTCCGTCGGTACTTATGACGTGGCCAAGAAATTGTACCTCTCGTAACCAAAAGGCACACTTAGAGAATTTCGCATACAGCCTTTCTCGTCTAAGTGTCTCTAACACTTCTTGTAAGTGGTGTGCGTGTTCAGCTTCACTTTTCGAATACACCAAAATATCATCGATAAACACGATGACCGACTTATCCAACATTGGCTTACAAACCCGGTTCATGAGGTCCATGAAAGCCGCGGGTGCATTTGTTAGCCCAAATGACATTACGAGGAATTCGTAATGTCCGTATCTCGTGCGGAAAGCCGTCTTCGGTACATCTTCTTCTTTGACCTTTAGTTGGTGATACCCAGATCTAAGGTCAATTTTTGAAAACCAGTTCGCACCTTGTAATTGGTCGAATAAATCATCTATCATCGGAAGCGGGTATCGGTTCTTTACCGTGAGTTTGTTTAACTCCCGGTAATCGATACACATGCGCATGCTTCTGTCTTTCTTTCTCACGAACAATACCGGTGCGCCCCAAGGAGACACACTCGGCCTTATGAATCCCTTGTCAAGCAGGTCTTGAATTTGGGACATCAACTCTTGTAATTCCGACGGTGTGAGTCGGTACGGAGCTTTTGCTACGGGTTTTGCGCCCGGAATCAATTCGATCCCGAACTCTACTTCCCGTTCAAGCGGTATCCCCGGTAAATCCTCCGGAAACACATCTCCATAATCTCGTACTACTGGTACATCTTCAATCTTCCGTGATTCTTTCTCGGGCTCATTTGCGTATATCATGAATGCCTTGCATCCTCGCTTCATAAGCTTGTGAGCTTTCAACATTGAGCACACTATGGGGTTTCCTCCTTTTTCGCCATAAATGGTGACGTGTTTCCCGCTCGGAGATGTTAGTTTTATCTCTTTACGAAAACACACGACTTTTGCATGGTGTTGGGCTAGCCAATCCATCCCAACGACTACTTGAAATTCCCCCATTGACATCGGGATTAGGTCTATCAAGTATTCCTCATCATCGATGCTTAATTTGCAGCCTCGACAAACATCACAAACTATAAAACTTTTGTTGTCCCCTATTTCAACTTCTAAGGGCACAGGTAATTTCGTCAATACAAATGAAGGATGTCGAATAAATCCATGCGAAATGAAGGATTTATTCGCACCCGTATCAAACAATACACGTGCTGGAATTGAGTTAATTGTGAATATACCTGAAACCACATCGGGTTCTGTCTTTGCTTCAGCCGCGGTAAGTTGGAAGGACCTAGCCTTCGCTTTGGGAGCTTCTGTTGGGGATTCTTTAACATCTCTCTTTCCAACTAAGTCCGGACATTCGGACTTTTTATGTCCGGGTTGATAACATTTGTAGCAAACCGAGACTTTTCCCGGGCATAGCGACGCCGTGTGCCCCGTCTTATTACATATGGGGCATGGCTTGTCTTTGAACCGACATTCCCCTTTGTGTCCCTTCCCGCACACTTTACAACTTGGCGACCCACCTTTAGTATCCACCTTCTTTCCCGATTCTCCAATTCGGGCTTTCTTTGTAGGGCTTGGATTCACATCATGTGCCCTTCGCTCACCTCTTTCGACTTGCTTCTTCAACTCGATTTCCCGTTCCAGAGCAACGTTAATGATTTCGGTAAGGGTCTCGTATTTTGAAGGAGTCATAAACTCCCTATATTCAGCGCTCAACATATTGTAGTAGTAGTATATTTTTTGTTCTTCGTTCGTCACCAATTCACTACTAAACTTCATTTTATCCATAAACATCGCCGTGATCTTGTCTATGGTTTCACCCTTGTGCCTAAGTTGCATGAACTCTTCCTTGATTTTGTTAATGACCGCTTTGGGACTATGATGTTTAAGAAATGGTGTCTTAAACTCTTCCCATGTCATGGCCCTTGCCGCTTCGGCCCCTATTTCATTCTTTTTGTTATCCCACCAATCCTTGGCTTGTCCTCTTAACTGACCCGTTCCATAGGCAACGAAATCGCTTTCGTCGCAATGGGTCCTTTCAAACACCCCTTCAATATTGCCCAACCATCTTTGGCAAATTATCGGGTCGACTTCCCCGTTATAGATTGGCGGTTTACACGCCATGAATTCCTTGTACGAACACCCTTTGCGTTCTCTCGTTTTCTCCTTCATAAGGTTGACAATATCCTCCAACCTTTTAACTCGCTCTTCTACAAGCGACAACACCGTGCCTTGAATTTTTGTCTATAAACCCAGATAGACTTCCTTCAATTGCCTACCCTACCTCTTCGGCAATTATCTCTTTCATTTGTTCAGTGCTTGTTTGCACCGGATTATCATCATTCCCATCAGACATCTTGAAACTGAAATGTTTACATTTAAACGTTAAACATTTCATTCATAGCATTGCTTCATTTGTTTTGGTTTAGCCAAGTTTCCAACTTGCTTTAACCATTCACATCTAATGCACTTTCCGGGTTTGAGTGTGTTAATACACTCTTCCCATGCATTTCAATTCGTTTCTTATTTCTTACGCAAGGTATAATCTACTAACATAATAAGTTAATTCTTACCGGATGATCGATCAAGCTTGAACCGAACACTTGTTGACAACCTTAAGCTCTGATTGCCAACTTGTAACACCCGTATCAATTTTCTTGAAATTAATATTAATTCACACCAATTTAGATAAAGATGTCTAGTTATAACATAGTTTTCATAATTAAGTTCAAAAGTTTCAAAATATTAGTCAACTAAGACTAATTAAAAAAAACATTCTAAATTTGATTAACATTTTGTTTACATCCCATAACCATAGTCTATCAAAGGTTAAAATATTGCAGAAGCTTCAAAAGTCGTGTTCGGTTCTTTGACATTTGCTTGACCGCCATCCGTAAGATCCACCTTGTCACCTAGGGTCAAACCATTAAAACATTAGTTTTGACATTGTTATATAGTACATAAACACAAGATCCAACATCAAATTGTGAATAATAAAATACTAGTTTTTCTGGTTCCACCGTAACTTACGGTGTCACCGTAAGTTACGGTAGGTCCTGGAAGCTTCTGGTCTACCGTAAAACAGGGGTAAACCACCGTAAGCTCCTGGCCTCTACTGTAAGTTACGGTACTACCGTAACTTACGGTAGTCCCTGGAAATCCACATTTTGTTTGATTTGTTCATTACACTCAAACCCAAATCTCGGATTTCGCTTTTCTAATATACCAATACATTAAATTCTCGTATTTCTAATATATTATATATTAACCAATATCAAAGATCAATCCATCATATTCCGGAGCATTAACCATGACTTACTTGATTATTTGACCCGTTTGGCTCATCTACGGAATCCTCCTTTACGATGACTACCAACGTGGTTCCAATCAATTCTTGACTTATTAAACAATTTAGTGAATTCTATCACTTTAAATCAACAAAATCTTTATTTTACAATTCTATTACACATATGCTAGTTATCAAAATTTATCCAACGTAACGAGTCAAGTTACATACCTTCAAAGCAAGCCCTTCAAACGTGCGTCCACACCGGTTTGCCCGCTAGATGCCCCGGCTTCCTTTCCAATAGAGTTCAATCACCTTATGTTTAGAACTCTTTGTTTCACATACATAACGCACATTTTGTCATACATCATAATTATGCGTTTTAACTTAACAATTCAGTTTCAAGCCTTCTTTGAGGCATTTCTACAAACACTATAAGGGCAGAATTTTTATATCTTTCATATTCAAGTTCATAGCTTGCTAATTAGCTAACTTAACATCAATAAAGCCTTCATATAGTATTTAAACATAATACTTTTCTGAAATCACTTTCTATGATCGAATTACACTAAAATAATCATTCTAAACCCTAGTGTTCATCTTCATATTGTAAAACCCACAACCCACCTTCAAGGTGTTCATGGAATTTCCTGAATTTGGACATGATTTCACATGTAGTTGTCTAGGTTTCACTTCTAGACACTATATCATCCCTAATCTAACCAAATAACACACATGCAACATCTAATTTCAGATTTTCCAAAATCATGAGAATTTCAAGTTGAGAGATTTCATCAGATTTTACATACCTTATAATCCTCTTGCGATGCGGATCACGATTTTAAGCTCTAATTTCAATTTCAACTTGAATTGAGCCTTCAATTTGCAGATTTAGTGAAGTTTTAGGGTTTTGAAGAGTGGGGATCGCCCCTGGCTTTCTCCTGTGCGACCAGACACCTTCAAATGGTGTTTGTTTTATTTTTATTTTTATTAAAATTAACAATATAGTTTCAATTCTTACAGCTTTGGCCCCTCCATTTTGTTCAACTTATAGTTTAGTTGTTTTTAACCCTATTTATAAGTTATTTCTAGACTTGTAACTAACTAGGTTAAAATTCCTAGTTAGTAAATTCTCATTTATTATACTTTATAATTCTAATATAAAGTTTTATATTTTTCGGGGTGTTACAAGTTTCTGGTTACAAAAGTGTCACACCCCGATTTCCACGTGTCACCGGTGGGCCCGGTGGGGGAGTATCGTGACGTGGTTGGCAACGTAATAGTCAAACAACACAATATAATAATGCACAGCGGAAGCAAATTTAAATAAGATACAACCGAATTTATTTATTGTAAACAAAGTCACAATTATCCGGTGTTTATCCACAGTAGGATCGAATAATAAAAATATTGTCTATGGTTCAACAGACTTCGGCATCTTAAGTTTGCGAGACTTCTAGTGATGCTTAGGAGACTCCCAGCCTATTTCGCCTAGTACATGCATTTAATCTTTTTGGGAAAATACGTCAGTTTACACTGGTAAATACATTCAACTGACTCATTTTGTAAAATGATTGAAAATTGGTTTGGATGCACATGGCATAAACATTTTATTTAACTTGGGAGAATTATTTTGATAATATAATAATCTTGTGAACGAATTACGTGTTACTTATGCGTTCAGTAGCCCGGAATGTATCCGGGTTAAAGATCAATAGACACACCACTGTAAGTGAGTTATACACGGGAGTACGCCTACACCCCGTGCTCAGGTCGTGGCAATCTCGTAAGATAATGCCGAGGATATCCGGGACATGGTCATTAACCCCCCAAAGGCTGTAAAGTAAACACATCTGTTTAAAACGAGCCGATCAAATTATTCAATTAACCACTAAGCGTGGAAGATTTGATGCTCGATCAAGCGGTACGCTATGTACCGTAACCCAAGCCCGTATAGGGAAAATAAGTTAAAAGTATTTACCTTTGCAAGTATAAATCCTTAATCGAATAAATTGCAGATAGCTTTTACTGGGCTCCTAATCTGGAACGAAGGTTTAATATAACCTATTAGAATACTAACGGATCTTAAATTAAGCTTAAGCTTAGACCGGTCAGTTTTAAAGATACGGTTCATACGCACGATTAAGCGAAGACCGGATAAAATGTGATTTAGACCCGACAAGTTTGAAGACTTGTTTAATATGGGTTTACTATTCACATTCTGGATTTTGAGATAAAAATGATATCGTTTGACCCGTTTCGGCTAGTTTATGCAAACTAGTTACATAAGCCGAACCGAACGCGAAAAATGCATAACGGGTAACCGAAAGGGTCGCGAACAGGTTTCCTAAGTTAATACGCTTTAAATATGTTGTGATATCATTATGATATCTTCCATAATGCCCATAACGAGTTTAATCCCTAAATACGCCCCGTAGGGGTATTTTGGTCATTTTAAGGGTTATAAAGGAGATTTATAATACTTCTGAGATACGGGTCTGATTTAATCATCGAAATTATTAATTTTAACAGACCACAACATTTGGTGAAGAGTCTCATTTCCCAAAATGGTTTTAAACCCAAATTATGCGTTTAATACGCGTATGAAGCCGTTTTAAGCGACGTACGGTTTAAAATACCATTCTGAGTTTTCTGATCAGCAAAACAGGCTCATAACACTCTATTTATTATTTTAAATCAGTGGCAATTGGATTGGTATCAAACGGATTCGTAAAATTCGTTTTATGGCTTAAAAGGGCATATTCGGTATTAACCGAATCAATGCGATAAGCCTAGCTTAAGATCAGTTTAAAAATAATTAAAAATCTTCAAAAATCCCAAAATATTATTTAACATCAGTGGGTAAAAGTTTTGGTACCGAAAATCGGGTTTAGATAGGCTATGCGCTAATCGCGCCGTTTAATTAATAAAAAGCTTATTATTTACGCTAATGCGCATATCTCCTAATCTAGACCTCCGATTGACGTGAAAATTTACGTACATGTTTAATAATCAGTAATTAAGATTATCGTACTTCCACATTTTCAAAATTCTCGTTGTAAGGTCATAAGGGCATTACGGTCCAATTTAAGCGATTAACGGAAACGTGTGCATGCATCGGATAAACAACGAAACAAGTACAGAGACTTATACTAACATGCAACCCTACTCTAATGAAGCACTAAGGCATCTTCGAATCAAACTAAAACGGTTCAGAACCGAAGTCAAAGCAAAAGTCAAGGTTTTGCGCCTTTCGGTTCCGAACCGGGTTTAAACAGAAATTTGTCGAGTCGGGCAAGCGTAGACAAGTTTTCATACTTATTACCATGTTATATTAAGGTTAAAACAGGTTGCACACCTTTCGGATCATTAATTGTGCATTAAATTGCATTTTGTATTTCTGTTGACTTTTTCGGTCAACGTTTGACCCGACAAACGACCTAGTTAGGTCTGGAATTGGTACTTGCCCTTATAAGGGTTTAATACCCATACAATTACCTATCTAACGGTACTTTTAATTTGACATACGACTGAGCTATCGTTGTTTAATCACAAAGTCAACCGTTAAGCCCGATATATTGACTTTTAAGCTAATTACTAAGCTAGAATTAATTTAGAAGGGTTAAGCAACTTACTAGATGATTAATGGATGATTAGGAAGGCCTTCAATCAGATTGTAAGCTCCTCCAATGCTCAGATTGTTTGCAATTGATGTGTGGAATGGTTGTGACATTAAGGGGTCTTTATATACAAGAATCAAGCACCACAAGAGAGTGACAACCAAGTCTAGGGCCATCCACAATTGATCAACACTTGTAAGTAGTGTGTAGGGATGTCTAGGGGCCATGCACATGCAAGAAAAACCGATGAAACAAGTCACAATCGCGAAATACAGGCTGCTGCCTGTTTCTGATGCTGGGTACACCGCTAGCGCACCGTTACGCTAAAGATGTAGCGGTGCGCTAGCCCGCTATTCAGGGCATTTTGACTATACACTGGTAGCGCACCGTTACGCTACGATTGTAGCGGTGCGCTAGCCCTAGTCAGGGACAAAGTTGTTGTTGTTAGTTGAAGTTTTGGAAAGGTATCATCTTGCACGACAACTAGACCTCAATTATCAACTTTAGGACCCTTATAAAGTGTGTGATACTGTATAATACTCTACCATTGAACTTGTTTCAATTTGAATGCATTAACAAGATCCGAAAACATCGGTGTACCACTCAAATTATTTGTGGGATCACATCATGCTTTATCACATCCATTATTAGCAATAATCTTCCGCATCGAGGGTAATAAAAGATGGGTATAATATT